>CM070562.1:38448829-39785727 GCA_036346405.1 Phyllostachys edulis | reverse complement strand
ATTAGAATGTATTTTGAACTACTTATATCAAAATACAGGCTAAAACTGACTTTTCCATATACGTGTGATGAAACAAAGTGCTAGGTCCGAAATATTGGAATCTAACAAGTAGAAGATCAGTGGGGATAAGTTGATTATTAATTGCTTTCAAAAATGATTGGTCTTACATATATCTTATTCAGAGCAAAAGATGAAGAATAAAGGGATGCTATCTTTGTCATCAGGTTGGTCTCTGGGTGTGCTAACTAGAGATATATCAATGATTGATTTACACTATACATCCATTAGGTTTATTGATTGATTTCACCATATATCCATTAACTTGTTTTAACAAGCTGGTTGTGGAGGTTCTCTTAAAAAAGCAAGTTGTGGATGTTGCATACAATATTGATCATTTCTTAACATTATAGATTAATTATTGCAGATACACTAATGGTGCCAAAAGATAACACTGCTACATATAGCATGAACGTTGTGGTATAATTCAGTTATATTTTATAATACCTTGAACATTAACTATAAATATGTTGTTTTGTGAAATAGAAATATTTGTTATCACATTAAATTGAATACCAGAGTAGGAAATTATGAGTTTTAATATTTTAGAGACGATTAGGAAGGATTCTAGTCATTTTTAATATCCTAGAAAAGAAAAGGTTTCTTCTCAAAACAAAAGGAAAAACAAAAGGTTAGACATGGCAAGATTGGTAAAATTTGAACTTTTTTTGAATAAAGGATTCCATTAAACAATGGACACAGCTAAATCAGTTGTCACCAAACCCAATACAAAAACTAGGATGTTTTCTGTCCAGATGACTGACTCGAGACCAGCACACGCCCCATGCCTTGCTAGGCAATCGACAACCTTATTACACTCCTCAAACATGCTGAGTTTAAACTCAAGAAAATTACAAGCTAATAGAATCTTATCCATGCAAGACCTCCAGAACACGCTGGAAATTATCCATGCAAGACCTCCTTGCTTCTCAGTATTAAACACAATCTCATTAAAGTCAACCATAACAAGCCACAGCATGTCCATTTGGTCTTTTAGGGTGCGCAGCACCTTCCACGTCTTCTCCTCCTCCCCTGTTTTGGATTCACCATACACACCAGTCACTCCACGCGAAACTATCCTCCTCCTTGACCTCAGCATATATATGATATATACCTCCCTATAGAGTGCACCGTAACATCCTCCATGGCAGTCCGAGCCCACCGCTTCTACCCTCACACTTCCTAAGAACCATATTTGTCAGGTTCAGCATCCAACGAAACTTCTCGATCCATCCCATCCTTGTCTAGTTTGGTTTCCGACAAGAACAAGATATCAGGGTTTTCCGCTTCTTGATATCCAGTTGGGGCAATAATTACATGCATGGCGTCTATATATCCCACAGAGCATCTCCTCTCATCGGTTTAGAACATTTTGGTTATATATATCTGGGGCATAACATTCACATCACCCAACGCGATGTGAAAGCTACAGCATATAGCAGGTACCGTGTATCCTTTCACGCACCTCCTCTCTCTCTCTCTCTCTCTCTCTCTCTCTCGCTGGTTACGACTTGGGAACATAGGAACCCAGTTGATGTATTCATATATTGTAGACCAATTTTACAGAGTACACAAGACTGTAAGGCAAACACAATATATATGTGATTACCGCTAGAGCAACACTCTTATATACTTAACATTTCTTTCCTTTTCATGAGTGCAAATCTCATCCGACCGATATCAATGGGACTGCAAGATTACGTAGTTTTCGATGCAATTTCATAATGAAGTTGTTTACCGAAGCCACGGATCAGTGACAATGCCTCCAGTTGTAATGTCGAAAATTGGGGCAGACAGGTGCAAGGCGTGCTTTTGCAAACAATTGCCCCTGTGGGGCACGCATATATGGCCGCAGCATCGTTAGGTCAGCTTACTTTTCCCTCAGATAATGCATGAGAATCATGTCTATTATGCTCATCTGTAAGAGAGTGAGAAAGGGGTATAAGTAAAATTCCTTTACTAACTTTTGGATCAAGAAAGAGATGAAATCGAATTTATCTCCTTTCTGCTATTCTATCCCCACTTTCAAGGGTTCCTGTAATTCCCAATTCGGGTTGGCTCGGTTCGGAGAAGCGGTCACCACGACTCCACCAAACAAGTATATCCTCGCAGCGATGGGGGAAGCGGCTGAGCAGGATGCGGATGGACGAGCGCTGGAAGGAGATGAGCGCAAGTATTGCTGAGTTGACAGAGAAAATCAGACCAATGGAAGCCATCCCCGTGATCCAAGTGCAGATGGGGTGTTGAATGCAAGGGCCATTTTGTAATTTGTCAATTAGAGAAAGAAAAAAGTGGAAAAGAAAAGAAAATGGTGGGGCCCACCTGTCATTGGGAGAGAAGAGAGGATAAGGTTGAAGATGCACAGGATGGGGTTTTCCCCTCCATGGCGGTGGTGCAGGCTTGGGCTAGCGCAGCTCAGGCAAATTTCGCGCTAGCTATTGGCAGCGCTGTGGTCTCCTCCTACTCTTCTTAAGGGGTTCCTCCTCCTTCTTCCCGCACGGTACATCGAGTTCTTGTTTGGTTTTTCCTCTCCTCTCTCCCGATTTGATCTCAGGGTCGGGACATGTGAGCTGTTGCGACACCGTGGTTGAGCACCGTGCCGCTAGTGGTGAGGTTCAGCCTCCCCCTTGCCTCCTTGCACCACCTCCTTGTTGAGGTCATCGAGGAAGCCAGGGCGGTGCGCCATCCTGGTTGGGTCCAGCCGGCCCTGTTCTTGATTTGGGTGAGAAGAAAGGTTCAGTGTGGTGGATTTGCTCCTTGGTACATTCGCCTGGTGCATCTCTGTAATACCCCGACTGTCATTTGAGAGTGCAATAAATATTGAGAGAGAATTAAGAGAAATAAAATAGAAAAAAATTAAGAATTTTGAGAGAGTTTTGGGCCGCCAACCCATAGTCGTGGGGGAAAGCCGGCCTTAGAGGCCCCTAGCCCATGGAGGGCTGGTAGCCCACTTGAAGACAAGGAGCGGAGGGGGGGGGGCAGGGGGATCAAGCCACAAAAACATAAGTCTGCTACAGTGTTTCCGCACCAGCTACAGTGCAGCTGGCCCTGCTACAGTACCCATGCCATTACAGTAGCCACACCCTTGGCCCTTGCTGCCATCTCCTCCCAGTCGCAGCCCTGCTGTTCTTGTGTGCGCCAGCCAAGGAAGAAGAGGGAGGAAGGGAGAAGAAGAAAGGAGGATCTTATGGAGTTTTCAGCGAGTTCATTCGAGTCTTCTAGGGTAATATCTCTAATCCTCGCTGTTGGTTTAAGTATTTTCGAAGAGATGATGTCGTTTAGTAATTTGTTGTTCCTTTGAAATTGAGCTCAGATTCTCGCAATCTTCTTGTTCGCCGATTAGGTCTAGATCAGGGTGAAATTTGAGGTTTGGGCCTACTAGAGAATTGTGGGGATTATCTTCAGGTTTCTATAAGGTTCTGAGATCACTTAATTCGGAGTTGTAGTTTGGAAAATACGTTAATTTCTTTACTGCTGTCCAGAAACCCTGTCGAAATACAGCAGTCGTTTTAATTAATAGATAAGGTTTTGTGAATGGCCGATTCAGGGAGGTCTCCAGACACGACTTTCATAGGAAATTCGCTTAGCTTTCCAGATTGTTAAAGAACATAAATTTTGGTTCAGCCAATTGAAAGTTATAGTTTTTCTTGTGCTGCTGTCCATTTTGTCTGTCAGTTTCTGACAGAAGGTTTTCATCTGTATGATAGATTTAGTTAAAGGCAAAATTAGGAGATCTTGCCAAGTATGTTTTTGAAGATGGTTTCGTGCTCTTTCCGAGAGACCCCGAGTATGCCTTTTTATGATTAACAGGTTGTAGAGTGATGAATTTAGGAGGTCGTCATGTCAATTTAGGTTTCGCTAGTTCGTTGTCATAATTGACTAGATTACGAATTGAATCATGGATTTTGGGAATACGGTGGAGAGCGTTGCAATTAGCGTTGTATTACCTTGTCAAGATTGTTTTGAGTAAGATGTTTGTTGTAGGAGGAGAAGTTTCGGGGTTAATTGCACCTTCCCTACCTTCGAACGGGTTGCAACGCGAAAGGCAAGTATAGATTGAATAATCTAGAATGTATGTTTGGTTCAATTCAAGAGTACGAAAATGTCATGGTTGAATTCTATAAATGATGAGTATTACCGTTCTTACATGATTATGTGTATTGGTGATATCCTTTTGCTTCTATGAGATAATGCAATTAATATTATACATTTCATTTCATTCATTCATGCCTTGCCCACTGGAGTGGGTAATGAAAGTAAGGCAAGTATAGATTGAATAATCTAGAATGTATGTTTGGTTCAATTCAAGAGTATGAGAATGTCATGGTTGAATTCTATAAATGACGAGTATTACCGTTCTTACATGATTATATGTATTGGTGATATCCTTTTGCTTCTATGAGATAATGCAATTAATGTTATACATTTCATTTCATTCATTCATGCCTTGCCCACGGGAGTGGGTAATGAAAGTCCCATCATTCCAATATGGGCAAAATAAGTCTCATCATTCCAATATGGGCAATAAGATCCCTGTTTGAAATATTCTTTATACGGGTCTTGGATCCCCGTATTTTGGTAATGCAGGCCTGAGTGAACACCGACGGGTATTCACTGGCTATGCCGGTATAATCAGAAGAGAAGTGGATGCATTTTCATATTTGCATAAAATGCATAGCATTTTCTTATGTATTCGAAATATTGTGAATGATATGTATTTGATTCGGTGCTTTCCATGCTATTCAATTGTATTTACTAAGTCATGGACTCACTCTTACAAGTTTTGGTTTTTAGGTAAACTTTGAGGGCGACATGCTTTGGGAGGGAGTAGTTATATGGAGAAACTCACGCTATCACTTATTTCACAAATTAGATAATAATTCTGTGACTACCTTTCATTTGAGAGCTATGGATTGTAGTAATTGGTATCATGATGTTTTCTATTGTTCGTCCTTAAGTTTTATTTGCACTAGTTAATGGTTTACATTTACCAGATAAATTCTTGATATTATTCCTCTTGAATGAATTATTGTAATCTGAAGTTTAGAGTCTATATGCTTGCTGAAATTTAGGTTATTTAATTTAATAAAGATCTTTGTGTGCCAAAGTTTAGCTTTCAAGAGTTGTTAAATTGTTGAAAACAACTTTTGTGTTGATTCGTGTTAGAAGTTAAGGTAGCATGTTGGCTTTCACATAGCTGTGGTATTACAGTTGGTATCGAGTAGGCTTTAGGTCCATGGTGAATAGGTTAACAACTTGGGTAACTTATTTTGCTCAAATTTGCTAATGAAAGTTTACTTAAAATACGACACACTAGTGCATGAGGATGGGATTTGGGTCAAGAAATGCATTTATGCTTCCGTTATATTGCATTGCTAATTTATGATATGATTTTCTATACCTATGAAATTATTCTCTGATTGTTATGAAATGATCTTGTATACTCACAATTGATTATATTAGTTATGTGTGATGATAGTTGATGTTGAGAGGTTGAGGTTGTGGTTGTGGCTCTGAGCTTGGCCAGGTTACACCACCATTCGTGGTATGAGAATAGAGAAATAGTTACCCCGAGTACCATAGTTATAGGTGTTGAGGGTGAGTTTCTTTAGAAAAGTTGTTCTCTTCCTTGAGCTTGAAATTTTGGCCAAAACTAGCTATAGATGCGGTTGATGAATTTTTCTTGAGTTAGTGTTTACAATACAGTTGATGAGTTTTCATTGATCTTTCGTGGTTCCATAAAGCGATTACTTGTTCTCCTGACTGCTGATATATTGTTGTTTCTTGTGAACGTCGGTTATTAGCAAGATTGATCATTTTATAGGAGTTCTGCCCTTCTTATTGAAAAAAAAAACAAAATATGACTCATTTATTCGCTTGGTATTTCGGATACTGAAAGTTTTCTGTTGCAAGTGCTTTAACTTGTGAAAGCTTTTGGCTTTATGTGTTTCTTTTGGATTACTTTGAGTGTTGAAATTTAATGTCTCTCTTTTGCTAAATGAAGGTGTTAAAATCTTTTGTGATGTCTTATCATGCTTAATCGAGAGGTTATAATTAAACAAATAAATTGTTATGGTATGAGTTACTAGGTTGGGTTGTTAGCATGATGCAAACTAATTATTCTTAACTAACATCTATGAAAGTGAAATTGATTAATTTGAAATGTCCTTGAATTTGATACATGATGTATGTTAAATTAGAGTCTATCCATATCTGCTCGTAACCTATGGTTCTTAAGAAGTGTGGAATGTTAATGAACCGGTTTGATCATTTAGTTTGAGTAATATGCTTAATTTGTTAGAAAAATTAGATTTTAGGTCCGCTTTGTTATTCTAATCGCTAGCGATGGTTAAGTTAAGGATGCATTCAATGTTGTCTTAGTAGATATTAATCTTGAATTTATCTTTTAGTTGGCTATTTGGTGATCTTATGTAAATGATAGCTTTACCTAATTTCTTGCCATGCAAAAAAATTATTGAGACATGTATAAAGAACTAGATGATCGTTGATGTATTGCTTTGTGAAACCTTGCTTTATAGATGATTAAATGATTAAAGCTTAAATGACATATTGCTCTAATTCCTGAACAAAGATGGAATGTTGATCTTGAGTTTATATATGCTTGTGTGATTACAAAAAGCGGTGTTACCATAAATGCTTTCTTTACTGTTACCCTCATCAATACTTAATGTTAATGTATAGAGTGCAATTAGTGTGCACGATATTTGCTGTCGAGCCTCACTAACAGTTGAATGGATAAATTCAATAAGTGATCTATATTAGTGTGTCTTGTGAATTGATCATATGATAGTATGCTCTTATTAAGAGAGGATCATCTTGTTATAGGTATGATTGTTCGTATGTGGTTGAGTTGATATTGTTGAGTGTTTTATAAGTAAAAGAATTTGATCGCTTGTGTAATATTGATTAAATGAAAATGTTTCGAGTTCTACTTTTGTAATTACTTGGACCTCATGATTTATGTGGTAGCTGAAACTGTTTCGAGCAAAGTGACGTGTTGAAAGATTTTATTGGTTCTTAAGTGGTACATGTGATTTGGTCTTGAGAACTTATCTTGTCTAAGCTGGCAAAGTGATGTAGTAATCATAGAAAATAACTTTCTTTGTTAAAAGGAAAGAGTGGAGTAGAAGAATTTGAGGTTGAAGTCAAGTTTTGTAACTTGCGGTTTATTTGAAGTGTGCCTAAACCTTCTGCTTTTGCCCCATAAGAGTTTCCCGATTTTCAAAGGCAATACTTTCTTCTTATTTAAGGTTTGATATTCTCTTCGTACGGGACTTGTGCCCTTAACTGTGGACTCCCCTTATGTTTTCCGAGTTCATTGCCTAATTGACTTTTTTTCCCTTGGTCCTCTGCATATTACGAGTGGCAAATGTTTTCTATGTGCTGGAAATTGCTTCCAATTGTCTTTTCTTTTGAGAAAAGAATAATTGATTTGTGTTACAAAACCTTATAGAGTGTTTAGTGGCATCCGGTTGGTGGTGATCAAGTGAATGACTTTGTGAGACGTTGGGTGTCAAGTTGTTTGAGATGCATTGAGTGATAAATTGATTTCTTGAAGTAATCCTTGAGAGGGTTTGATTTAAATAGAAAGTTTTGTCTTGGGGCTAAGCCAATGGCATTATTGCAATTAATAGAACCATTAGCGGTTTGTGGTATAAGAACTTTCATTCATGTTGAGGAACATTAGAATTATTGGAATTATGGAAATCTTGGTCAATTTATTAGAGTATCACGATTGGGTACCTTACAAGGTTGTGTAGGAGAATTGTGACGGTGTAGCTTAATGAGGATAGAATTGTTGAAGAAATCTAATCGTTACGACAACTATTGAGGTGGTAGGAAATGTTGAGTTAATGTCGTATGACTTGGATATAGTGAGTAACCCTCCGAGGGTTAAAATCTTTCTAAAGATAATTTGGTCGAGAAAATGTTTCCATGTGGATGTTAATGAGTGAGTAGGTTTGGATGGTGGGAACTTTAGGGACTTAATCGAGGATTTCCTATCTTTTATATAAGAAGATCGCTAGGAGACTTGGTGTAACACCCTAGCCCAACATGAGCCTCGAATGTTACTAAAATATCGAGTAACAAAATAAACTAAGTCTTTTTACTAAATTTGGTTGAACCTCCTTTGTATAGGTGACCATACCAGAGGTTCTAAATGATTATTATAACAACATTCAATAATCCAAGCTTCCAATTTAATCGTATCATACAAAAGAACATCCACAATATGCTAATCAACTCTATTACAATTTATCCAAGCATAAGGCATAATCATAACAAATCCTTTAAGAAGTTTGCTCAATTATTAAGGCATGTTCCAAATTTAACCAACTATAAAGGTTCGTGGCAAGGTGTATCCAAACTTATGACTATTCCTTCCATGGATGCCGTTCTTGTAAGGGCACCTAAAAACACAACAACAACAAGAGTGAGTTCAAAGACTCAACAAAGTACAATTAATAAGACATTATAATACACAATTATAACATCAACATCTATCCCCAAATCTTTACAATAAAACAATTCACATGCTTATGCAATGCAAATGCGCAATGCATCTTTTCCCTTTTCTTTGCATTTATCGGTAAAGAGGAGTATGCAACCGCCGATGCATACCCATGTATGTGCCTTCTAGCACAGGACCATAAGCCAAGATTCCAAAAATGTGGGGACCACAAGCCCACACTTCACAAGTGTGAGGATTACAAGCCTGTCATATACATGACAGGACTCAAATCAATGCTTAGTCACCACGTAACCAAGCCTCAAATATAACAATATGATGCACAAGAACAATACTTTTATCCATCATAACCATGTATTAGCAACAAAGATAATGCATGAATAAAAACTTACTCATACTTCTAGCATTCATGATCATTGACATACATATCATTCTAGCATTCATGAATATCGAATGTATACATAATACTTGCAAACAAGAACAATCTCTTCTAAGTAATCCATCACTAACTGCATGACTTGCCTCAACCTGCGAAGATGGAGGACGCCAAGAGGGCGCTGCCCCAGGACCAAACTCCTACCTGAATTAATTTAACAAGCACTCTAAGATAGCAATTCTGGACAAAAACAAAGCTAGAAGCAAATACAAATTCACTACACTCTCTAGCTAATCCCAACTCTAAAATCCTAAACATCAGTCTGTCCCTCAACAGACAGTCTCTTTCAAAAATCCATAACATTTCGTACAGAGATCCAAATGGGGTGATCTCTGACTTTCTGGAAAGCTTATTACATGGCCTACATAAACTTATTTGGTGAGCCTTCCAGATTCGGCAATCTTCTATCCTTACCAATCAGATTAATAGAACAACGAAAACTCGACATTGGTTCTGGACAGCAAGACTACATTTAACGTATCTTACAGTATGTTTATCCAAAATTTGTGTTCTTTAGCTTTCTGGAAAGCTAGTACAAATGCCTACGTCTTTCGTTATGGTGAGATACTCTAATTAATCCATTAACTACTTGATAAATGCTGATTAATATTAACTATCAGGATTAAGATAGATCTACAGAATAGCAGTGCTACGAAATTCATATCTCCTAATCCGCTCATCCAAATGACTTGATCAAATACTCTACAGAAAGCTAGCGATGTCGCCCACAACTCTCTAGGAGGCGGCCAGGTCAAAATCCGCAGTTATCTTCTTCAAAACCGTCGGCCAGTACTGTCTGCCCTAAACGGATCTATGACCGACATCGCCTAATTACCCAATTACGCTACTAAATGAATGGGGATCGGGCTTACCCTTGAAGAACTACTGAAGAACACAATCTCCAGCACGTGATCCCTCTTCCCTCCCTTCCTCTTCTTTCTTCTTCCTTCTTCTTCCTTCTTCTTGGGCCTCCACAAGAGTGATCTCCTCCTTCCTCTAATTGGCCAAGAAGAAGGAGCTTCACCAGAGGGCATGGCACTACCGAGGTGCTGATCAGAGGTGGAGGGAGGCGCAGGGGTGCTGGTTGTGGTGGCCAAAGTGGGGAAGGTAAGAGGGGTGGCGGCCACAAGTGGGGAGGAGAGTGGAGGTGGAGTGGCGACTAGGGTTTTGGGGAGGTGGCGCCCCCTATGGCCACCACCACATGGCTCGGCGGACCAAAGCCCAAGCCAAAGTTGCCCGGCCACGTAAACCCCTCTAATTCCCCTATTAAAATGCTTTGTTAATTGGTCCGTCTTCCTAATTTAATTATTTGCTTCCGAAAACACTTAGAGAGGTCAGAACGAGAGCTGAGACATAAGACGTTGGTATCCATCGTGGTGCCATGGTCGCATCAGTATGAGCGAGAACCGACTTGGGAGTTGGAGCTTCGCATGCACGAGCATTACCTGGAGCAGTTCATGTCGGGTTCTTTGTTAAAGTCGGTTGATTTCAGATTTGGTGTTATTGCAAATAGAATGGCGAGAGTAGAATTTGGGGCCAAATTCTTTTTAAGGGGGCTAGAATGTAATACCCCGACTGTCATTTGAGAGTACAATAAATATTGAGAGAGAATTAAGAGAAAAAAATAGAAAAAAAATCAGAATTTTGAGAGAGTTTTGGGCCGCCAACCCATAGTCGCGGGGGAAAGCTGGCCTTAGAGGCCCATGGCCCAAGGAGGGCTGGTAGCCTACTTGAAGGCAAGAAAGTGGAGGATCAAGCCACAAAAACCCTAGTCTGCTACAGTGTTTCCGGCCCTGCTACAGTTCCCATCCCGCTACAGTAGCCACGCCCTTGCCCTTAGTGTCATCTCCTCCCAGGCACAGCCCTGCTGTTCTTGTGTGCGCCGGCCAAGCAAGAAGAGGGAGGAAGGGAGAAGAAGAAAGGAGGATCTTATGGAGTTTTCAGTGAGTTCATTCGAGTCTTCTGGGGTAATATCTCTAATCCTCGCTATTGGTTTAAGTATTTTCGAAGAGATGATGTCGTTTAGTGATTTGTTGTTCCTACCGAAATTGAGCTCAGATTCTCGCATTTTCTTGTTCATTAGATTAGGTCTAGATCAGAGTGAAATTTGAGGTTTGGGCCTACTATAGAATTGTGGGGATTATCTTCAGGTTTCTATATGGTTCGAGATCACTTAATTCGGAGTTATAGTTTGGGAGATGCGTTAATTTCTTTTGTCGCTGTCCGTAAACCCCGTCAAATACAACAAATGTTTTAATTAATACATAAGGTTTTGTGAATGACCGATTCAGGAGGTCTCCTAATACCACTTTCATAGGAAATTCGCTTAGCTTTCTAGATTGTTAAAGAACATAAATTTTGGTTCAGCCAATTGAAAGTTATAGTTTTTCTTATGCTGCTGTCCATTTTGTCTGTCAGTTTCTGACTGTTGGTTTTCATCTGTATGATAGATTTAGTTAAAGAAAAATTATAAGATCTTGCCAACTAAGTTTTTGAAGATGGTTGTGTGCTCTTTCCAGAGATATCGAGTATACCTTTTTATGATTAACGGTTGGGGAGTTATGAATTTTAGAAGGGTCGCTGTCCAGTTTAGGTTTTTGCTAGTTTGTTGTCATAATTGACTAGATTGAGTAATTGAATTATGGGCTTTGGGAATGCGGTTGAGAGCGTTACAATTAGCGTAGTATTACCTTGTCAAGCTTGTTTTGTGTAAGATGCTTGTTGTAGGAGGAGAAGCTTTGGGGTTAATTACACCTTCCCTACCTTCCAACGGGTTGTGACGCGAAAGGCAAGTATAGATTGAATAATCTAGAATGTATGTTTGGTTCAATTCAAGAGTATGAGAATGTCATGGTTGAATTCTACAAATGATGAGTATTACCGTTCTTACATGATTATGTGCATTGATAATATCCTTTTGCTTCTATGAGAGAATGCAATTAATGTTATACATTTCATTTCATTCATTCATGCCTTACCCACGAGAGTGGGTAATGAAAGTATCATCATTCCAATATGGGCAAAATATGTCCCATCATTCCAATATGGGAAATTGGATCCCTGCTTGAGAGATTCTTCATACGGGTCTTGGATCCCCGCATGTTGGTATCTTGGGCTCGAGTGAACACCGATGGGTGTTCACCGCTATACCGGTATAAGCGTAAAAGAAGTGGACGATTTTATACTTGCAT
This sequence comes from Phyllostachys edulis, assembly GCA_036346405.1. Classification (NCBI taxonomy): domain Eukaryota; kingdom Viridiplantae; phylum Streptophyta; class Magnoliopsida; order Poales; family Poaceae; genus Phyllostachys; species Phyllostachys edulis. The sequence continues at coordinate 39,773,552 of CM070562.1, read as the reverse complement.
AAAATACATAGCATTTTCTTATGTATTCAAATATTGTGAATGATATGTATTTGATTCGATGCTTTCCATGTTATTCAATTGTATTTGCTGAGACGTGGACTCACTCTTGCAAGTTTTGGTTTTATGTAAACTTTGAGGGCTTACATGCTTTGGGAGGAGTAGTTACATGGAGAAACTCACGCTATCACATATTTAACAAATTAGATAATAATTATGTGACTACCTTTCATTTAAGAGTTATGGATTGTAATAATTGGTATCATGATGTTCTCTATTGTTCGTCCTTAAGTTTTATTTGCACTAGTTAATGGTTTACATTTACCTGAGAAATTCTTGATATGGGGAGGACGCCGGGAACATGGCACGTGGGTTGGTTCAGTTTGGATCCAATTCGGACAACCAATTGTTGTTTAATATTTTATTCCAAAATTAGAGTAGTTTAAATTTCAAATTAAAGTAGGAGTTTGCAATAGGATTTGGTTCGGATATTGTTCACGCGAGTATTCATCGACTCGGATTACTGTTCATCCACGTGTGTTGTTCATCCGAGTCTAGTTGTGCTTGCGTGGGAGGCTATATAAACCCCCCATGGCTACACCATTACTACACCATGACATAGAATTAAGGGCAATTAACTGCCGGAAAAAAATAGGATGAGTAGCAAAACATGTGTCGGCAATGTCCAAGAGATTATGGGTCTCGTTATCTACCAGAAATAACTATTGTCTAGAACAATTTATCTGCCGGCAATGTTTTTAAATTAGCTACAATACATCTGCCCTAAAACAAGTCAACTAGGTCAACCTCACGGGGATACCTTTTGGGCCGGAAGATGATTTTTTTTGACTCGCCAACACCTCTCAAACCTTATCCTCAAAATCCTCCCGACGCCTCCTTTCCCGACCACACCTCTCGGCGCCTCCTCCATTCCCCTACCACCCACGCCCTCGGCCACAGACCTCCCAAAGGTCGACATCCTCCAGTGTCGCCTCTTTCTCACCGCCCTACCTCCCTGCCGCCCCACCTTCGCCGCCCCACCTCCTAGCGCCGCTTATCCTCCCGGCCACCCTCCTCCCTGCCAAGGTATCCTCTCCTCGGTCTCGGCACAAGTGAGACCGCCATCTTCCTCATCGACGCAGCTCAAGACCTTCCTCTAGCTCCACCACAGCCTCATGAGGCGGCGGCGGCGTTATCCGCTGTCGGGCGAGCTCGCCCACCACGACTAGGCCGGATCGCAGCCTCGGTTCCTTCAAGAATGAGGAAGATCATCAAGAAGCTCCACGCCGCCATCGCTCAACTCGACGATCATGCGAGCCCCCTCACATCCTTAGCCGATCTAATTTTTGTGCTTTTCCTATGCAATGAGGACGACTGTGCCAGATTAGTAGTCTTGGTTTCTTCAAGAATGAGGAATATCAACAAGTTTCGTGCCACCGACGCCAAGCTCAGTCAGATCAGCCATGCCCTCCTCGCACCTAGGCTAGATCTAGCTGGGCATCATTTGTGCTGGTTGCTACACACCGATTTGTATGGTATTCTCATTTCTCAGCCTTAGTGTTGTACCATTTTTGTGAACCCTACGATGGGAGTTGCGTGTTAACCTTTTTGTAACATCCTGGCTATGCGGAAGCCAAGATATTACCTTAAGTCTAACATAAAGCAACAATACGATTTAATTTCAACATTCTAACAGATAAAAATAGGTAAAGATCATCTCACAAGAGAACGACTATAAGAATTGAATTGTATTTCAGCAACATATCAAAATTCTAAATATCCATTCATAATAAACCATTTAATTTAAAACTATCAAGAATCTATACGATGAATACTAAGCATTAACCAATTCAACCAAATCATAATGAATGACAATTTCAACCATTAGAACTCCATTTATTACAATCATAAATTTATCATAAGAAAGATAATAGTAAGTACATTGACTAAAAGATGAATTAAGTGAAGTGAATGAAGTGATCCATGACTAATCCCTCCCAAGCATGCCATCTTCAGTGTTTACCTAAAACAAACAAACACTAGCAAGAATGAGTTCATGACTCAACAAGTACAATAGAATAATATGGAAACATATTAGAACAAGAACATAACATTCATAATATCCGAATATGAAATAGAATGGCAGAAATCTTATGCAAGAATGAAATGTATGCTCTTCTCTTCTGCTTATACCGGTATAGCCAATGAACACCCGTCGGTGTTCACTCAGGCCCCCATTATCCAAAATGCGGGGATCCAAGATCCGTATGAAGAATGTTTCATAATGGGGATCCAATTTGCCCACATTGAAATGGTGGGTCTTACGTGCCCATATTGGAATGATGGGTCTTTACTTCCTACTCCCGTGAGTGAAACATCAACGAACGAACGAACGAATGAATATATGAACATGAAAGGCATAATCTCGAGAAGCATGGTTTAACATACGAGAAAAAATAGAAATCATTGGAAACTACTCATAGACCATAGAAGTTAATCATAGCAAGAACATCAAGCACTACAAACAATTAACCTTTTTATTTCTTCTTTTCTCTCGTTGATTACTTTCTTTGTTGGAATAAATTCGAGGTATCACATTCTACCCCCTTAACAGGATTCGACCCCGAATCTAATATCCGATCTACACAAGAAAAGCGTGACTCAAATCTATCAACAATAATACGCACTGCCTTGCGAACAAACTCGATATCGTTAGGTGCATGCGAGACTCCACTCCCATGTGGCTTCTCTCTAGGATTAATGAATTCAAAGCACCTTGGCATACTTCAAAGTCTTGTTCCTCCGAACCCACTCGACTCTTCCAGAATTTGCACTAGCCGGAACTCAAAGGTAAGATCTTGCTCAATTACCAAAGGCTCTACCGAAATCAATTGCTCGATCTCTCGATACTTCCTCAAAGATGGAGACTTGGAATACATTATGCACACCACGCATGGACTTTGGAAGGTCCAAACGATAGGCCAACTTCCCAACTCACGCTATGATCGAAAAGGTCCAACATACCTCGGGCTAAGCTTTCCTTTGGTACAAAATGCACAATGCCCTTAGTAGGAGACACTCTCAAAAGAACCCGGTCTCCTACTTCAAATTCCAACTCTCACCTCCTCACATCTCAAGATAACTCTTCATATTCTAAGCAACTAATGATTCTTCCTGATCTCTGGTACTCTAGCCACAGTTTGCTGAACCCAATCGGGACCCAAAACTGCCTACTCTCCAACTACATCCCAGCACAATGGGGATCTACACCTTCGCCCATAAAGAACCTCAAATAGTGCAGCTCGAATAGTAGCATGATAGCTATTATTGTAGGTGAACTCTGCTAGTGCTAAGTGATCCTCCCAACTTCTTTTCTAGGATATGACATAGGACCTAAGCATGTCCAAATGCTGCAACAACTCTGCTGGACGCTTATGTTCAACCTTGACCCGCTGGCAAACACCACAGGACGTCACATACTGAGCAATATCCACTCTCATCCTTTTCCACTAGAGACTATTTTTTAAATCTTGATACATCTTGGTCTCACCAGGATGTACAGTATACGGAGTCCAATAAGCTTCCTTAAGAATATCATCTTTGACTTCAGACTTCTGTGGCACACAAATGTGGCCTTTGAACCGTAATGCACCAAATCCATCTATGCTGAAATTTCCTTCCTTGCCTTCATCCAACCGCTTCCTTGCCCGGTGAAGCATCTGATCTTGTCAAGCAGCCTCCCGCAGATGCTCCGAATAGCAGACTCAAGATATAAGCGTGTCTTAGCCTGAACAGTGCCCGTAAAACAGGAAGAAATATCCATACGCTCAAAATTAGCAATCAGACAGATGAGAGTAGGAGGAGTCTCCTTGCGACTGAGAGCATTTGCCACTACATTCGCCTTGCCCGGATGGTACTGAATCATAAGATCATAGTCTTTGATTAATTCTAACCACCTTCGCTGCCTCAAGTTCAAGTCTTTCGAGGTGAAAATATACTTAAGATTCTTGTGATCTGTGAAAATATCACAAGACTCGCCATACAGATAATGGCGCCAAAATTTCAAAGCAAGAACCACTGCAGCTAGTTCTAAATCATGAGTGTGATAGTTTTGTTCATGTTTCTTCAGTTGCCTTGATGCATAGGCGATCACCTTGCCATCTTGCATGAGCACACAACCAAGACTCACTCGTGAAGCATCTGAATAAACAGTGAACTGCTTCCCAGGCTCAAGAAGAGTAAGAACAGGAGCAGTCACCAATTTATTCTTTAAGGTACAGAAACTGCGCTCACAATCTTCTGACTACTAGAATTTAACATCTTTCTGAGTTAACTGAGACATAGGTTTGGCAATGATGGAAAAACATTCTACAAATCGCCGTTAATATCCTGCTAAGCCCAGAAAACTCTTCACCTCTTTAACATTAGTTGGTCTTTTCCATTCCACCACCGTTGAGATCTTGCTAGGATCAATGTAAATACCTTCTTGATTAATCACGTGTCCCAAAAACCCAACTTCAAATCCGAATTCACATTTCTTCACTTGGCATAGAATTGATTCTTCCTCAAGGTCTCAAGAACTAGCCTCAAATGTCGCCATGATCCTTCTCGGACTTTGAATAGATCGTAATGTCATCAATGAACACTACTACAAAGTCATCAAGATATGAATGTAGCTTACTATTCATTGCTTCCATAAAAACAATAGGAGCATTAGTTAGTCCAAAAGACATAACCTTGAACTCATAATGCCCTTACCTCGTGGAGAAATCTGTCTTCTCAAAATCTTGCTCCCAAACACGGATTTGATTGTACCGATCAAGGTCAATCTTGGAAAATACCTTTGCTCCCTTCATTTGATCAACGAGATCCTCAATACGAGGCAAAGGGTATTTGTTCTTGATCGTTGTTCGGTTGATAGCGCGATAATCCACGCACATACGCCAACTTCCATCTTTCTTCTTGGTAAAAGGACAGCGCCCCCATGGCAACACACTACCGAATCATCCCTTTAGACAACAAATCGCCTAGCTACTTCTTTAATTCATCCTGAAAGGGCCGAGCCAACGGTACAGAGACAAAGAAATTGGGCGAGTACCAGGAATGGAATCAATCCGGAACTCCACATTCTATTATGGTGGCATCCCTAGAAGCTCTGCAGGAAAAACATTAGGTATTCACTCAAGACGGAAATATCCTCGATGAACAAGGAAGAGTTCGACTTTGCGCCAAGAGACCAAAGTAATGCAATTGTGAGGCTTGTCGGCTAGGGATCAAACTAGCTAACACAAACAGAGAATCAGACAATGCACTTCCTTGAAAGACTAGCTCTTTACCAGACGGAGCTTGCAAGGTCACAGTCTTCCAATAACAACAGATATCAGCACAACAACTGTACAGCTAGTCCATGCCAAGAATAACATCAAAAGAAGATAGTTGAATCACCATCAAGTTAGCTGTGAAATCCTCATCATCGATGGTATTAGAACAGCCCGGACAGACTGTAGAACTGGAAATAAGACTCCTAGGAGAACTGACTACAACAGACTATGAAATATGCTGCAAACTTAAACCCACCCTTCTAGCAAACTCAAGTGATACGAACGAATAAGTAGCCCCTGGATCGAAAAGAACAAAAGCCTCAAAGGAATCAACAGTAAGATACCGCCACCATGTCGATGGCTTACCGCCTCCTGTAGGCATGGCATAAATCCTGTGGCGTTGAAAGTGAGGACGCCCCAACATTCGATGAAGGAAGGGCAAGAATCACGGAGGAGCAGTGAACTGAGGTGACACAGAGGCTCCCTGGTTCCAATATTATCCGACAGGGGGTGCTGAAGAAACCACAGCAGGAGGAGTCCAAGCTGGAGGATGTTTGCGGCATTGGAGCAACCGCAAGCATGTGAATCGAGCTCAAGAAGATACACCAGTAGTAATGCATGAGCAGTTGTCACTTAAGGATACCGAAGGGTTTTGCTTGCAAACAGAAACCTTATGGCCCTCTAGGCCAAACTAATGACAAGTCCTCGCGAACTAACATTCAAGCATGATGCCCAAAGACCATGTCTCAAACAAAACATACCGCTCGAGCAGACGCATTGGCGGTGTATGGCGAGGAAGGATGTGGCATCGATGTAGAAAGTCGGCCGCTAAACAGATGAGAGAATGTCTACATGCGCCGACTTCCTTGGAACCTCTTGAACGGGTCGAGAGAAGACCCACCTTCTACCAAAACTTCGCTTCTAGCCACCGCCAAAACCACCAAAGAGGACAAAACCACTCAAGCGTGACTCTATGAAGTAAGCTCCTCTCTAACTCCATTCCCCGGCTTGCTCGACCACTGAGCTGAAGTCACACTGCACTCGCCGCCCCAAAACATGGCGACATTCTGGTTGAGGCCCCCATGTAACCTCTTGGCCTTCTCCCTATCATCACTAGCCACTGCTGGTACCAAGCAAACCAGATTGTTGAACCTGCATTGGCCTAGATCAAGCTCAAGGAAGAGAACAACTTTCTAAAGAAACTCACGCCAACACATAACTATGGTACTAGGGTAAGTACTTCTCTATTCCCATAACATAGCTCGGCAAAGCCTAGGCCATAACCACGACCTCAACTTCTCAACAATTCAACACCAAGGATATATAGCTAACCAATCACTCAACAACAATAACAATAGTACGTAATCAATTCAATAACAGTTCAACATGATGAAACATACTATCGTAATCGCAGATGCAATGGATTACCCAAATCCCACCTACTGTGCACAGTGTGTCAATTTAATTTTTTTCAATTACCACGGACCTAAAGCCCACTCTAATACTAACTGTAACACCCTGGCTATGCGAAAGCCAAGATATTACCTTAAGTCTAACATAAAGCAATAACACGATTTAATTTCAACATTCTAACAAACTAAAAATAGGTAAAGATCATCTCACAAGAGAGCGACTATAAGAATTGAATTCGATTTCAAGCAACATATCAAAATTCTAAATATCCATTCATAATAAGCCATTCAATTTAAAACTATCAAGAATCTATACGATGAATACTAAACATTAACTAATTCAACCAAATCATAATGAATGACAATTTCAACCATTAGAACTCCATTTATTACAATCCAAAATTTATCATAAGAAAGATAATAGTAAGTCCATTGACTGAAAGATGAATTAAGTGAAGTGAATGAAGTGATCCATGGCTAATCCCTCCCAAGCATGCCGTCTTCAGTGTTTACCTAAAACAAACAAATACTAGCAAGAATGAGTCCACAACTCAACAAGTACAACAAAATAATATGGAAACATACTAGAACAAGAACATAACATTCATAATATCCTAATATGAAATAGAATGGCGTAAATCTTATGCAAGAATGAAATGTATGCTCTTCTCTTCGCTTATACCAGATAGCCAAGTGAACACTGTAACATCCCAAAATTTGGGTTTTCAAATTTGTTTTAAATAGTTTAGGTCCCTGGAAAATTTCACCAATTTTATTCGAATTAATAAAGCTTAATTGGGAATTTCCTAAATTAAAAATATTTAATTTGACTAATCTAAACATTAATTAAATAAAAACCTGTGTTATTTGGCTTCCTTGTGTTCCAAGGAATTTTCTGGTATTTTCTGAGATTTTTCTGGATTTGTTTGCTATTTATTTGGATCTCCTCGATTTTTAGGATTTTCTTTAATTCTGAAAATCCTGATTTTCTCTCCTGCTGCACTGCTACAGTACCCATCGGGGGCACTGTTCATCCGGATCCAATATGCTACAGTAAATCGCGTCTACTGTTCATCTGCAACCTCCAGCCGAGAGTTCAAAACCGATTCTCTCCCGTGCGTATCTCAAAATTCAAAATTCCATATCTTTCTCCTCGGTGCACCTAAAAGCGAGCCGTTTGCGCTCACGCGTCCGACTTGATCTCCTCTTCCAATCCCCTGATTTGGTTTCCTCCGAATCATCCTCGTTTCATCGCAATCTGCAGAATACCAAGCTCCTCCCAATAGTCTTCTCCGACGAACTGCGCCTTCGTCCGACGTCCTCCGGCCAAACCGTCTGCGGCGTTGGCTTCGCGTCGTCGTCCTCTACGTCATGCTCTCTTCCCCTTCGCCCGAAGATCGCCGGAGCACCGTCACCCATGTCGAGCCATGACGTTCGTCGAGCTCCTCGCTTCCTCGGTGAGTTTTTCTAAAATCCGATCGCGTCATCTCGTGCCCCTCGTTCATACCTATTTTTCCCCTCTTTTAGATTCAAGTTTCATCCACCGTGCACTGAGAATCGAGTGTTCTCTCTCCTCTTGTACGCCGTCCTTCTCCGCCAGTTACTCCGCAACCGCTGATCCCCTGCCTTCAACTCCACCACCGTTGGTTCGCATCGCCGCGTTCACGCCGTGCTCACCTCCTTTTCGCAGAGCAACGCCGAAGCGCACGCGCCCGTGAGGCCGCCGTGGTCGCCGTTCTTCGCGTCGCTGCCGCCGCATGGAGCCGAATCTTGATGTCGGATCGCGCCATCATCTCCGCCTCGTCGCTTCCTTTCCGTTTGCCCCTCGCGCCGCTGCTCGCCTCCGCCGCCGGCCACACCCATGCACTGTTCATGCATGTGCACTGTGCATCATTTCATCCTGTTGCCTTTGCTGGTTTCGGTCATCTACGTGCAGCCCAACCAACACCAAAGCCATGCGCTGGCTCCCGTCCGTTTCCCTATGCACGTGCAAGCAGCCAAGCCATGCGCCTCCTCTTTCCTTTTGCGTGAGGACGGCCCAAGGTAGCGCCGAATCGCCTTTTCTCCACGTATGCACGCAAGGAGCTCAGCTCGCCCGCGCCACTGTTTCTCCCTTGGGGCCGAATCAATCGCGTGAAGCCCAGCCGAGCCAAACTTTCTCTTTTATTTGTTTGGTGCGGTGGCCCCCTACTGTGCATCTTCCCAACCGACTAGGACTCCTTGAATCCGATCCAAACACGAGACACCACCGGTTCTCTCTTCTCAATCTCCTCCTTCCTCGCTCTATTTTAGGAGCCCGATCGCGTCAAAAGAATCGCCCGACCTCCTCTCCCATAACCCCCTGTCGCCTTTTCCGATTGTGCCTTCGTTCGCCACAATCCGCCCAAGCCCGAGTCACAGTTGAAGCTATTCTCACTGGAGTTCGCCGCCTCTGATGCAAGGCTCTCACCGTCTCGCCACCTCTCTGGAATCGCACACTTGTGTTCTTCGTCAGGATGCCGCTCTTCGCGAGGATCCCCGCGTCGTTTTTGTTCATCACCAAGACCGACGGCGCCACCCGAACCGATCAGCTCTTTTGGTGAACCTTTGCTCGTCCTTGTAAGCCTCCAACTCATTATATTTAATCCAAAGGAATATTCTCTGAATATTCTTTTCTCTCGCAACTTTATCATTTCTTGTGATTCTTCCGAGAGCCATATCTTCTCCGTCCGAATTCCGATTGAACCCATTCAAGTTCCCAAATTCATCTCAATTCATTATCTACCTTTCAGTACCATTCAATTTCAGTTTGGAGTTTATTTGATTTGTCTTTTGTCTTTGGTTTGTTTTATGTGTGCTCTCTCGTTAGACGTCAAGTCCCTAATCGTCCGAAGGAGTGAAGTTCAAGGAAGTTGAAGATCGGGTTAATTCAAGATCGTCATTGCTAGCAAGGCAAGTTGTACCTTTGATCATATTGAATCCTAGTTTTCTAAAATTACTTTGATTCAAATTATTGCATTTACTTTAAGTATTTATTTAAATGCTTTTGGGTGTAGCTATTATCCCATTTGTTATAACCTCCTTGCCTATTTGATATGTCATAATCTTTTGTCACCCTAGCTTGGTTATTTAATAGTTGGTAAATATTGTAGCACCAACGTGGGTTGGTTAGTACGAGTAGATTGCTTAGCCATGCCACTTAATCATTTACTCATGCGAGACCGCAATTATTAATCTAACTAAGTGATTATGGAATCTTATAATAATCTGTGTGTACTATGTGTCTTTGTGGCATGTGTTGCACTTAAATCAACTAGGTGGTAAAAAGGATTTGGACTGAGGCAAGTGGTGGATACTGTGTGAAATGGTGGACTGTGTGATCTGTGTGGACAATAATCTGTGTGATCTGTGTGGACAATAATCTGTGTGATCTGTGTGGACAATAATCTGTGTGATCTGTGTGAATAATAATCTGTGTGGCTGTGTGGTTTAGTTGGCATGTGGAAGTCTTGCCTTGGTCAATTAAGGACTTCACCTTGTGCGCCATTGAACTGGGCCTTAACCGCACAACCACATGTCCGGTATGGGACGGACCGCTAATTAATTAGCGATGTTTTGATTGATTCTGCTTTTGGTTGACACCGGCGCAAGAGGGGCCAAAGGCTAAACCTTAGCGAAAGCGAATCGGTCAAAGCAGACTTTGTAAAGGCCTTGTCACGTGCTCTAGATCGCTACCTAAGGTAGTGAGCAAAGTGGTATCGACGGATGCCAAACAAACTAGAGAATTCGTGTCTTGTGGGTAAAGCCGCACAACCTCTCGCAGAGTGTAAAACTATTCAATAGCCGTGTCGCGGTTATGGACGTGCTCGGGATTTCACACTAGGGTAGATCTTCATAAAAGCTGTGTGGGAAGGGAGCGTGTGATCTAAATCATATAGCTATGTGAATAATCTGCTTAGGTCGTGTGTGTCTTTGTGAAATCAAACCGTTAAATTATTACCGCTCTATTTGTTTTACTTGCTTTCAATCTATTATTTGTATTCAATTGCAAATGTTGCATTTACGCAAAATAACCACGTAATGCCATTCCTTGGAATAAGCTCGCATCTATAAATTGCATTTACGTGGTATGACTTGCGAGTACGGTGTGTACTCACGCTTGCTTTGACGAATCAAGCGTAATCAAGGAATCGCCACCAACAAGGTCTACTTCAAGGATCGTGGAGAACTAGGTCGCAGACCTCACCGATTGCTGTGGGCATATGGATGGGCTTCATCGAGTTATCCTGCTTGTTTACCGCAGCCTTCATTGAGCTTTACGCATACGAGGCATTAATTGTAAGCTTTGACCTTAAGGTCTTTACTCGATATTTATTGTATTTGCCTAATTATTAGTTATCTTTGTATATGGAATTGATATTTCATCGATGTTGTCACTTTGTGTGCACTAGTGTGATCCTGGACTAGTGCAGTATACACAGAGGGTCCATAATTTTATTTTTGGGTCCCGACAGAGGTGGTATCAGAGCCATATCGACTGTAGGTCGTGACCTTAGTTAGAATGGCCGTTTTAAGGAAAACTTCAAAAACCTATTTTGCAAATGGAAAATCTTAATGATGTGCTATTCTCATCTTGTCTAGCTTCTACCCTCTTCCAATCTATATCTTTCTCATCTATATTCTTACTCACCGTTTTGAGTATTAAATTGGACTCGCTTCCCTCATAACTTCTATAGTTGTCGTGATCTGTACCAAATGTCTCAGTGGATGCCCAAGAGCTGTTTTGAGCAACTCTTTGAAGATCATGCAACCAACAACAACGCATCAACATCTCCCCATGTGTTCAAGACAAGTTCATCACAAGAATTGAAGACCAAGAAGAAGTCTTACGTCATTTCGTCCTTTTTCCAAGATTCGCCGCAAGGATCGCAAGCGAATAACGCTTGATGAAGACCCTAACCAGCTTCGAGTTTCTTGGACCAGCCATATAGGATAAATCGGTGTTGGTTCCTCCGTGTGTTGAGCCAAGTCACGCAATTGTTAGAGCTTAATCGACTAAGCGATTAGATTTAAATCTTCTTTCTCTTGTGTGTAGTTTGTCTGTGAGCTTTATGCTTCTTAATAGCTTTCCGGCTATTTGTGTTCTTCGGTGTTCCTTGGGTTAAACCTGCTTCCCTTAGTAGATTGTCTTCCCGTACCTTGTGCTTTTCCCTCTCATCTATTAGCCCTAGTCAGCAAGTAGATGAAGAGCCTTAGTGAAGCCAACCTTGTTGGTAATCTTGAAACAGCCTGTACCAGCTTAGATCCCGTCAATCCCAGTGGACAGTTGCCAGTACCGGAAGTAGCAGATCCAATCATGGAACATTTCTTGGTAGTTCAGACCCAATTCATGAACACAATGATGCAGGACATGAACAACATGATGACCCAATAGAATCAGACCACCGTTGCCTTAGTCAATTTGATGAATCAGAATAATCAGGCAGACCGTCGCCCGTCGCCAAAGATCGCATTGTGGCAAACGATAACAAGAACTATCTTCGCCAAGAGTGATGCATCCGCATTCGAGCCAGTTCGCCACCCGTAATCGGCTTATGCCAACGCATTTATGCAACCGCCGGATAGTAGTAACCTCTGTGGTGATGCACGACTCGTTGCCATCCCAACGGCACGCCCTTAGCCCAAGTTGGCGAAGTTCATGAGGACCAAGCCACCTGTCTTTGAAGGATCAACTGCACTCAGAATGCGTAATCCTGGACTCGCACCATAGAAGAAAAGATAATTGTTGCGCAATGCAACGATAATGAGAAAGTTTTCTGGAACGACAATGAGAAAGTTCTCTATGCTACTCATTAATTGGAGGGACTTGCATTAGATTGGTGGGAAAAATTTCGCGCCACCCATCAGGACAAGCAAACCATCACCGGTCGAGTTCACGCGCCACAACAAAGAAGTGACATCAAGTAAGAGTGATCAAGAGAAACCTGTTATTCAGATATCCTACACCAAATCCAGCCATTGTCATTTGAAGTGCTGCCAGCCAGATAAGTCAGAAGATTATGCATGTATTCGTTGTGGAGAAATAGGCCATAGCGCCGACAAGCACAGTATCAATTGTTCCAGTTGCGAAGAAAACCATTTTATTGGAGAATGTCCAATGAGCAAGATCACATGCTTCTTATGTGAAGGCGATGACCATTGTCCGAGCCAGTGCCCCATGTACTCAGTATTGACTTCTGTAACACAACGTCAGTGAGAAAATTTCTGAGCCGCAGTCAGAGCATTAGCAAAAGAATGCAACCCATTGTCAGTACAAGAATTGTCAGCTGAAGAATCATAAAATCAGAATATTGACCTTGGCAACCAGCCTCGAAAGAGAAGCAAGCCAGTATCGTCAAGAGGTTGTTTCGAGTGTGAAAAGCAATACCATTATGTCAAGAGATGCCCTACAAAGCGACAAGCTTCAACCTTCAAGAAGGATAGTCGTTCTACCATAGTCTTGTCAGATAAGTCACAAGCTTCGACCCGTGTATGCTACAGTTGTCGTCCAAAAGGTCACTTCGCCCGCCAGTGTCCTCAGAATAACCAGTCACTCACTCCAGATGCAAGAATGCCAAAAGTTGTTAAAAGAGTTTGCAGATATGATAGAGCATATCAGATGATTTTGTCAGATAAAGGCAGTGTTAAATCAAGCCAATCAGCTCAGCAAGTGTCAGTATTTATTGTAAGGTGAAATGGTAGCCCAAGGATGTGCGAGAATCTCAGTCTATCCAGGAGCTAATCTTTAGGACCTCAAAGTCAGCTTGTTTGAGTTTTGAGTAAGAGTTTCGGTTTTCTCCAGAATCATCTGTGAACAAGACAGTGTCGGTTGAAGATCAGTAAAGCAGTCATTTCAAGATAGCCAAGACCCCTCCTCATTGTAAAAGAGAAAGTTCGCCAGATCATCAGAAGTGAACCGAGTCAGTGAGAATTTCAGAAGAGATCAATCACAATTTCAGTGTTCGTATTGACAGATACTAGAAAGAACCTCGATAGCCTTTATCACGAAATGTCCAAGAATTCGTGTGTAAGAAGTTTGCGTGCACTTCCTTGCAGCTAAAGTTTCAAGCAGTGAATTGTCCTAGTCGTAATTCAAAGTTTGCTATCATGGAACAACAAAGAATGGTTTATTTGGATTGATAACCATGAGGTCAAAATCCGTTCTCTTAGGACAGACCAGTATATTGGTAGATGCTTTGAATCAGAAGAGCCACCACAAGAATCTGTTGTCCAGTCAGCTAAACTTACTTATGAATACCAGAAGTGAGTCTTAAGTCAGTGCAGAAGGATATCTGTTGAACCTAGAGTTCAAATCGATGCTAGAAAATCAAGCTTGATCAGATAGTTTTGTCAAAGAAATCTGCTGTTCATTCCTAGTAATATCACTGAGTTTGAAGATTGTCTAGCAAAGTGGTATACGGTAGAGATTGTATACTTACGAGATGGTATTCACCAAAATGGCTATAGTGCCGGATCGACAGAGAGGATCAATTTGCACGATGTGTTAGAAAAGCTAGTGTCGATCGAGGATCCGGGCCATTCTGTGTCGTGACAGAGTGTCTATGAAGCCTAGATGCTCGTTTCAATTCGGTACTGTGTATCACCCTAAATCAGCGGGTAGTTTGAAAATGAGTCGTGTCTTAACTCATGGTACCAGGTCGAGCAAGTAAGTGTTCTGTGCAGAGTTTCCCTACAATACCAGATGTCAGCCAGTTCGCAGTTGTCACTATCGGAAGTTCGTAGTGGATGATCGTAAGTCATTTGCTCAGCTAAGGGCAGATCAAATCACAAAAGTATGTGGATTTTTTTTTTTGCATTAATCATGAAGCAGAAGGCTAAGAGTCTGTAATCCTAAAGGGATTGTAAGTATCTTAGTCCAAGCAGAAAAGCTACGCAGGTTATTCAGATTATGTAGATTATCACTCTCGCAGCCATGTTTTTCGTCACGATACCTGTTAAAGGTCTGTGTTAAGGATTGTACGATAGAGGTGACAGTGATGTGTCAGTCTGTTCAGATTCTGAGGCCCAGAAGAAGAGTTAGTTTGTCAGCTTGAGTTACCAGTCAGCAGTAAGAACTCCTCAACTCCAGAAGTGTCTTCGATCACCGATCAAGCAGCCGTCAGAAGCAATCGAGTTTCAAGAAGCCTTCCTGCCAAGAGCCAGTTTGTCAAGTTTTTGTTGAAGCAAGAAGTTCAGCAAGAAGCAAGACGTTGTCTCGCAAGTGTTCAGAAGAGCAGTTCTGTCAAAATCAAAGCTGTTTGAAAGCCAGAAGAGAACCCGAAGGCTGAGTTCTTTAACCTATTCTATAGCCAGCCTGAATCTCGGGGACGAGATTCCTTTAAGGGGGGGAGGTTTGTAACATCCCAAAATTTGGGTTTTCAAATTTTTTTTAAATAGTTTAGGTCCCTGGAAAATTTCACCAATTTTATTCGAATTAATAAAGCTTAATTGGGAATTTCCTAAATTAAAAATATTTAATTTGACTAATCTAAACATTAATTAAATAAAAACCTGTGTTATTTGGCTTTCTTGTGTTCCAAGGAATTTTCTGGTATTTTCTGGATTTGTTCGCTATTTATTTGGATCTCCTCGATTTTTAGGATTTTCTTTAATTCTGAAAATCCTGATTTTCTCTCTCCTGCCGCACTGCTACAGTACCCGTCGGGGCACTGTTCATCCGGACCCAATGTGCTACAGTAAATCGCGCCTACTGTTCATATGCAACCTCCGGCCGAGAGTTCGAAACCGATTCTCTCCCGTGCGTATCTCAAAATTCAAAATTCCGTATCTTTCTCCTCGGTGCACCTAAAAGCGAGCCGTTTGCGCTCACGCGTCCGTCTTGATCTCCTCTTCCAATCCCCTGATTTGGTTTCCTCCGAATCATCCTCGTTTCATCGCAATCTGCAGAATACCGAGCTCCTCCCAATAGTCTTCTCCGACGAACTGCGCTTTCGTCCGACGTCCTCCGGCCAAACCGTCTGCGGCGTTGGCCAGCGTCGCCGTCCTCAACGCTCATGCTCTCTTCCTTCGCTCAAGATCGCGAGCACCGTCACCCATGTCGAGCCATGACGTTTGCCGAGCTCCTCGCTTCTCGGTGAGTTTTTCTAAAATCCGATCGCGCCATCTCGTGCCCCTCGCTCATACCTATTTTCCCCTCTTTAGATTCAAGTTTCATCCACTGCGGCGCTGAGAATCGGCGTTCTCTCTCCTCTTGTACGCCGTCCTTCTCCGCCGGTTACTCGCAACCGCTGATCCCCGCCTTCAACTCCACCACGTTGGGTTCGCATCGACGCTGTTCTACGCCGTGCTCACCTCCTTTTCGCAGAGCAACGCCGGAAGCGCATACCGTGAGGCCGCCGTGGTCGCCGTTCTTCGCGTCGCTGCCGCCACATGGAGCCGAATCTTGATGTTTGGACGCGCCATCATCTCCGCTCGTCGTTACCTTTCCGTTTTGCCCTTCGCCGCCGCCGCATCGCCTCCGCCGCCGGCCACACCCATGCACTGTTCATGCATGTGCAATGTGCATCATTTCATCTGTTGTTTTGCTGGTTTCGGTCATCTACGTGCAGCCCAACCAACACCAAAGCCATGCGCTCGGCTCCCGTCCGCTTCTCAGGCACGCAGCAGACCAAGCCATCGCCTCCTCTTTCCTTTTGGCGTGAGGACGGCCCAAGGTAGCGCCAATCGCCTTTTCTCCACGTATGCACGCAAGGAGCTCGGCTTCGCCAGCGCATTGTTTCTCCCTTGGGGTCGAATCAATCGCGTGAAGCCCAAATGAGCCAAACTTTTCTTTTATTTGTTTGGCTGCGGTGGCCCCTACATGCATCTTCCCCAACCGACTAGGACTCCTTGAATCCGATCCAAACACGAGACACCACCGCCGGTTCTCTCTTCTCAATCTCCTCCTTCCCTGCTCTATTTTAGGAGCCCGATCGCGTCAAAAGAATCGCCTCGACCTCCTCTCCCATAACCCCAAGTCGCCTTTTCCGATTGTGCCTTCGTTGCGCCACAATCCGTCCAAGCCCGAGTCACCGTTGAAGCTGTTCCTCACTGGAGTTCGTCGCCTACAGTGCACCTCAGCCCGTGCCGCCACCTCTGTTGGAATCGCACACTTGTGTTCTTCGTCGTGATGCCGTTCTCTTCGCGCGAGGATCCCCGAGGCGTCGTTTTCGTTTCTGTCACCAAGACCCGACGGCGCCACCCGAACCGATCAGCTCTTTTGGTGAACCCTTTGCCTGTCCTTGTAAGCCTCCAACTCATTATATTTAATCCAAAGGAATATTCTCTGAATATTCTTTTCTCTCGCAACTTTATCATTTCTTGTGATTCTTCCGAGAGCCGTATCTTCTCCGTCCGAATTCCGATTGAACCCATTCAAGTTCCCAAATTCATCTCAATTCATTATCTACCTTTCAGTACCATTCAATTTCAGTTTGGAGTTTATTTGATTTGTCTTTTGTCTTTGGTTTGTTTTGCGTGTGCTCTCTCGTTAGACGTCAAGTCCGGAATCGTCAAGAAGGAGCTCAAGTTCAAGGAAGTTGAAGATCGAAGTTAATTCAAGATCGTCATTGCTAGCAAGGCAAGTTGTACCTTTGATCATATTGAATCCTAGTTTTCTAAAATTACTTTGATTCAAATTATTGCATTTACTTTAAGTATTTATTTAAATGCTTTTGGGTGTAGCTATTATCCCATTTGTTATAACCTCCTTGCCTATTTGATATGTCATAATCTTTTGTCACCCTAGCTTGGTTATTTAATAGTTGGTAAATATTGTAGCACCAACGTGGGTTGGTTAGTACGAGTAGATTGCTTAGCCATGCCACGAATCATTTACTCATGCGAGACTGCAATTATTAATCTGACTAAGTGATTATGGAATCTTATAATAATCTGTGTGTACTATGTGTCTTTGTGGCATGTGTTGCACTTAAATCAACTAGGTGGTAAAAAAGGATTTGGACTGAGGCAAGTGGTGGATACTGTGTGAAATGGTGGACTGTGTGATCTGTGTGGACAATAATCTGTGTGATCTGTGTGGACAATAATCTGTGTGATCTGTGTGGACAATAATCTGTGTGATCTGTGTGAATAATAATCTGTGTGGCTGTGTGGTTTAGTTGGCATGTGGAAGTCTTGCCTTGGTCAATTAAGGACCTCACCATGTGCGCCATTGAATCGGGCCTTAACCGTACAACCACATGTCCGGTATGGGACGGACTGGCTAATTAATTAGCGATGTTTTGATTCATTCTGTTTTGGTTGACAATTCGCATAAGAGGGGCCAAAGGTAAACCTTAGCGAGCAAAAGCGGGTCAAAGCAGACTTTGTAAAGGCCTTGTCACGTGTTTCTAGATCGCTTACCTAAGGTAGTGAGCAAGTGGTATCGACGGATGCCAAACAAACTAGAGAATTCGTGTCTTGTGGGTAAAGCCGCATAACCTCTGCAGAGTGTAAAACTATTCAATAGCCGTGTCATGTTATGGACGTGTTTCGAGGATTTCACACTAGGGGTAGATCTTCATAAAAGCTGTGTGGGAAGGGAGCCGTGTGATCTAAATCATATAGCTATGTGAATAACTGTTTAGGTGTGTGTGTGTCTTTGTGAAATCAATCATTAAATTATTACCGCTCTATTTGTTTTACTTGCTTTCAATCTATTATTTGTATTCAATTGCAAATGTTGCATTTCTCGCAAAATAACCACGTAATGCCATTCCCTTGAATAAGCACGCATCTATAAATTGCATTTATGTGGTATGACTTATGTAGTACGGTGTGTACTCACGCTTGCTTTGACGAATCAAGCGTAATCAAGGAATCGCCACCAACAAGGTCTACTTCAAGGATCGTGGAGAACTAGGTCGCAAGACCCCAACCGATTGCTCGTGGGCATATGGATGGGCTTCACCGAGTTATCCTGTTTGCCTACCGCAGCCTTCATTGAGCTTTACGCATACGAGGCATTAATTGTAAGCTTTGACCTTAAGGTCTTTACTCTGATATTTATTGTATTTGCCTAATTATTAGTTATCTTTGTATATGGAATTGATATTTCACTGATGTTGTCACTGTGTGCACTAGTGTGATCCTGGACTAGTGCAGTATACACAGAGGGTCCAGAATTGTATTTTTGGGTCCCGACAACACCCGTCGGTGTTCACTCAGGCCCGCATTATCAAAAATACGGGGATCCAAGGCCCGTATGAAGAATGTTTCATAACGGGGATCCAATTTGCCCACATTGAAATGGTGGGTTTATGTGCCCATATTGGAATGATGGGTCTTTACTTCCCACTCCCGTGGGTGAAACATGAACGAACGAACGAACGAATGAATATATAAATATGAAAGGCATAATCTCGAGAAGCATGGTTTAACATACGTAGAAAAAAAATAGAAATCATTGGAAACTACTCATAGACCATAGAAGTTAATCATAGCAAGAACATCAAGCAGTACAAACAATTAACTATCAATTCAATCCAAAATGTACTTGCCTTTCGCGTTGTGATGCACTAGGCGGCAAGGATGATGCCACTAATCTCGAAGCCTCTCCTCCTACACCATTAAATTACTCGAATAAGAACAAAGTGATATCAAGACATTATTCGCAACGCTTCTACTTGCTCTACTCAAGGTAAACAACAATCTAATAGGAAGCTACACTGGACAGCAGTATTAAAAGTTACATAAATTTCGCTCTGAAACTTGTAAAAGAGAAAACTCAGATTCTATGGAAAGGTAATGAAATCCTCTACGATAATCTAGTTGGCAAGAATCTCTAATTCGGCCAACTTCTGAGTCTAATAATCAGATGAACATCCAGAACTATAATCTGTTAGACAGAATATACAGCAGAATAACAAAATTCATAACTTTCGAATGGATGAACCAAATTTCAAGATTTTTAACAATATAGAAAGCTTAAGAAATTTCCTACGACAATTGTGTTGGGGGAAATCCCTAAATCAGCCTTTAACACCATCTTATTTCATAAACAAGACGACTACTAATACTCGTTAGACTTTCTGGACAGCAGTAATGAAATCAACGTAATTTCTAGACCACAACTCCGAATTGGGTGATCTTTAAACCTATGAAAATCTGAGAACAAAACCCACAAATCTCTAGGAGATGCTATCCTCCAATTCGGAATTGATCTACACGAAAACTAACGAGCAACAGGATACATAATTTTGATTCTAATCACAGTAGGACTAACGACTCTATTTACGACATTGATCCATAGGGAATGATTGAATTAAACCATGAGGACTCGAGATATACCCTTGAAGACCCACAAGAACGCGCTGAAATCCCCCGCGAGGTGCTCCTCTCCTCTCCTTCTCCTCTCTCCCTCCCCTCCTTCTTCTGTAATACTCCACATGCATAATTCGGAAGGGAACAATAATTCAAAGAGAAGGTCTATTTCGGAGTCGATTTAGAAGAAGGATCAAATAGAAATTTCTCAATTAATCAAATAATAAAGGAGTTAACAGAACTTTGGGGGCAACTTGGGCCTGGGCCTTGGCCCATACAACCCCCTAGTGGCCGGCCAAGGGGGGGGGAGGCACCCTAACCCTAGCCGCCCATACCCCCCTCCCACTCCCTTGGCCGCCCCTCCCCTCACCCCCCTTGTGGCCACCGCCCCTAGGCACTCCTCCCTGGTCCCTTGCGCCTCCCCCTGCACCTCCCCCGCTGCCGGCAAGCTCGTCCTCCTCCCGCTGGTCGTCCAAGGAAGGAGAAGAGGAGGATCGCGCGCGTGGTGGCCGGCCAAGAAAGGAGAAGAAGGAGGAAGGGAGGGAGGGAAGAGGAGAAGGAAGAGGAAGGGTTCGTGGGCTGTTCGTCAATCTCCAATAGCTCATCCCAGGTAACTTTCGTTCTCCTTCGATTAGGTGTTCGATTAGTCGTTCTAGCGATGTCGGTATTTAGGGCTGCTCAGGACAGATTAGAGAGAATCGGGTTTTTCATGGGTTTAATGGCAGAATTGGTCCAGGATGTCTCTTAGGATATTGTAGGGGACGTCGTCACCTTTCTGTGAAGGGCTAGAACACATAAATTGGACCCCTTTAGCAGAAGTTATGATTTTATTAGTGGGACTGTTCCGCAGATTCGTTGCTGTTCTGACAGGTTTTAGTAATCTGGTGGAAACAATTAGTTAAAGGGGAAATCAGAGAAGCTCAGTATAATAAAAGTTGTAGATCAATGTCTCAGATTTTCAGAAAGATCAAGAACTCGAGATTTGGATACACGCACTGAAAGTTATGATAATTTTAGTGTATTGTCCAGAGAACCCGACGTGATAATTGACGTTCTGTAGATTGGCTTGGTAGGGGCAGTATATGGCAGAATAAGAAGGGCTCCCCAACTAAGTTTATTTAGGAAATTTAATTACCTTTCTAGAAAGTCTAAGAAAACCTGAATTGGACTTGTGTAGCAATAGTTATGAATTTTTGAAGTCGACTGTCCACCGAGGGGGACAGATCGACGTGTAGGCTTGGGATCGAGTTAGACGCTCTTCAAGTTAGCGATTGTTGTTGTATGCTTTGGTTTGTTCCGCTACTGCTATCTTAGTATGCGCTATATTAATTACTCAGGTGGTGGACGGGTCCCGGGGGCGGCACCTTCGGCGCATCCTTCACTCTCTCGTGGTTAAGGCAAGTATAATGACGGTTATAGTAGATATTGCTGAATGACAATGTTTAATATATGTAATGGGTATTTGTGTGTTCATGATCGTGATGATGGCATGTTTGATAATGTTCATGGTTGCTAGAGTTATGATTTACGTGTTAATCATGGATATCTGTTAATTGTGAGTTCTATGTTGATGAGCTTTATGAATAGGATATTCATATGAAATATTGATGTGGATGCATGTTGTGATAATTTTGAGAGTTCTTACATATGCATCATGCTGAATTATTGAAGTCTTGGTCACGTGATGACCAAGCATCTCTTGAGGTCCCCGCCACGTTGATGACGGGTTAAAGGTCCCCATGCTTGAAGAGCATGGGTTTAGGGTCCCCATACGTGGCGTATGGGCAATCGCCCCCATGCCGAGATAGTACAGCATGGGTGTGCATCGACGGATGCGCACTTTGCATTACCGGTAAAATGCAAAAGGAAAGAGAAGGAAGAGAATTGTCTTTTGAGCATATTGCATACATGCATGTGTAAGGTAGTTGATATGTGGAATTGAGAGGTTTAATCGCTGATTTACATGGTTGTTCATTGTTGATGCCTTTTATTATACTTGCTGAGTCTTTGGGCTCACCTCTTGTTTTTGCTGTGTTTTTAGGTACTTCTTGCAAGAACGGCATACATGGGAGGGAGTAGGATTTGCTAAGGATGCACTCACTACCACACTTTCTTTTAGAGATGATCATCATTAGTTCATACCTTAACAAAAGCAAACTGCTTAAGGAATAATTTTGGTTATGCTTGAATGCAATGACCTATTTGTAATAACGAGTGGTAAATCTTGATTATGCTTACTTATGCTTTAGCTGAATAGATTCACTATGGTTGCTTGATGGATTTTAGATATTGAGGTATTGATAATAAATTATGCATCTGACGGAACCTTCGGTATACTTAGTTATACAAAGGAGGTTCTGCCGAATTTTTGTATGAAGTTTCAGTTTGTATATGTTTTAAATTAATTATTTTAGTAGCATTCTAGGCCTTTGTTGGGCTGGGGTGTTACATCTTCTTCCACGGCCGGCCACCAAGGTAGGAAATCGACGGTGCTGGAAGACGACAATGCGGGGAGATGGAGTAGCAGGAGCTCATGACTGGGGAGGAGATGGAGGCACTAGAGAACCAGGGGAGGGGAAGCGGCCAACAAGAGAAGGGGGAAGGAGTGGCGGCCAAACAAGGACAAAGGGAAAGAGGTAGGGGCGGCTAGGGTTTTTGGGGAGGGTGGCGCCTCCCCCCCTTTGGCCGGCCTCCACTTGGGCCCTCTAGGCCAAGGCCCAGGGCCCAGGTTGGTGGTTCTTTGTGAAAAAACCCCTTTTTTATTTCTTCTTTTCTCTGTTGATTACTTTCTTTGTTGGAATAAATTCGAGGTATCACACTTTTCCTGCGAGCTTTTGGAGCAGAGAAGTGACTGCCTGGTTGTCTTTATGTAGGATTTAAAATAGTGAACCTTGAGGCTAAATATGACTGCATTTCTACTGATGGAAAGCATCAGATTTTGGAAACAATTATAGCCATGCCCTGCCTTATGTTGTCATATTCATAGCATCTTTTCATGAAACGTCATAATGTGTTTTTTGTTTTGGTAATCATAGCACAGGGTTTCTAATATAGTTATGGCCTATCTTTTTGCAGGGCCAGAGAGCTTTAGTATCCATCGAGGACATTCAAGGACCACGATGTTTCTCATATGTAGCAATGCTACGTAAGGCATTCTTTCTTCATTCTCCTTCAGCTATGCAGGTAAGTGCTGCACCTACTTATCTTGCTTTCTTTTGTCTGAACATCATATTTTGTGAGAGATGAGCTGAATGTTGCCCCTGCCATCGCCTCCTCCTCTTCTCCCCGCTCAAATGAGCTCACCTGTCGCCCCTGCCATCGCCTCCTCCCCATCTCCCCATCGACGACGGTGATCGGCCCTAGACCGGATTTATCGATTTGGGGGTGGAGTGGGAGGGACAAGGGAATCAAGGACCAGATCCGGCGATTGTTTCATTTCGCATTTTGATTTAGTACATGTGCCTGTTGATTTTGTTGTAATACTGGAATAGTTGATGGAGCCAGTCATAACTCTGTCATTTGCATAATAGATTGATAGTGAGGAGGACGTGATGTATGCGTTGGTAGTTTTCGGTGACCTTTGGAAGTCGTAGTTTCACATGATTAGGTAAATATATGTTGGGTTGTGTTTAATTTATGTCATCTTTATTAGCATAGCAAACATTCTTGAGTGAATTGAGCCTTCCATTAGTGTTTACTTGGATTTTTTTTGCTAATGTTTTGAGGGGTTTGCCTACCCAACCTAAGAATGGATAGTAGATTGTTTAGGACTTCTTGCACTATTCGACTGTTAATACATTAATATACCATGACAGTAGATGAATGGTTGTTTGCTCATAAAAGTTACTTAGGAACTAAAGAGTGCTTGGCCTCAGCTTCTTCCTTTTGTGATGTCATCGATAGAAGACGTCACCATGCTTTGTTTTACTCACTATAGTTGCTATGTTTGGACTTGGAATTAGGCCTTCTCTATTTTCATGTCGTTGATGTGTAGGGTGTTTGGTTGCTGCCGCTCATTTTGTTGTTGTTGATTGTTTGTTCAGTTGTGTGATTAAGCATGTCATCATATACCATTGTGATGCTTCTCAAGTACCGTCCTAATGACAAGGCTGCTAGGAAGGAGAGCCTTCTGAAAAGGGCCCAGGCTGAGTCTGAAGGGAAAATCGTTGATGCAAATAAACCAATAGCTGTCAAGTATGGCCCTAACCATGTGGCTTACTTCATTGAGCAGGTACTAAGACTTCACTTCTTTGTTTCACCTAATTAGTCATTAAAGGAGAGTGAGCTTTGATGGGAACAGGCAGCAGCGATCTCATAATCGAATGTTTTTACTACAGAATAAGACCCAGTTGGTTGTCATTACCCATGATGTTGATCCAATTGAGCTGTTTGTGTGGCTTCCAACCATGTACAGGAAGATGGAGGTCCCATACTACATTGTGAAAGGAAAAGCTCGCCTTGGATCGGTGCATTTCTTGATGCCCCTTGTTTCACTTGTTGAATGTATAAAGGCTGGTACTTTTCACGTACAAGTTACTTGTTCTTCCCCTCATGCGCAAGGTTGATCCTGTTGCTAAATACACTGTCATAGATCGCATAGATCCTAATACTTAGTCCAATTTTCCTTTTCTACATGTTTCTGTTTTTCAATGTTTCTAGAATGGTTACGTTTCCATTTATGGTATGAGATGCCTTTTGGTGCTGTACAAAATAGTGTAACAGAAACTGTGTACATTGACCTGTTGGGTTCTATATCATATTGGGGAGTCTATTCTAGGACATATGCAGAAAAGAAAATTTGATAGCGATTTGGGCAATTATACTATACTTTGAATATTCTGCTACTTCACCCAAATTGGTAGGTGAAAATGCTATTTCATACACCCATAGCCAGCCAATGGCAACAAATGGACCAGACTATCAGTACTCAGTACAAGGTGATGCTAGTGTTAAGAAAGTAAGTTCTTTTCCATTATCATATACATATTTTCCGTAGTGCTGAAATGTATAGCTCCTACTATGTGCAATGTTAGGAGATAACTTTATGTCTAATGCAGTGTGATCTTACAAGAATTGCTTGGTGATGTTTGGATTCAGGAGGCTAAAAAGAGCAATTTTCATCCATTGGCCAAGGAGAGTTCATCACTTGAGGACTCAAAGTATGTTGTTTGTTTGTTCTCGCATTCTCAGGGCATTTATTGTTGCTTAGTTGTACTGATTTCTCAAGCTAGATTTAACTTCTATGATATATATATATATATATATATATATATATATATATATATATATATATATATATATATCCATTAGGCTAGGCTGTATTGGTTAATAAACACATATTAATTTGAGTGAAAACAATTATATGTATTTATCTTGATGCTGTAAGTTCTAGCTCCTTTATATCATAGTTGTAGTTCTATAATGCTGTTAGTGTTTCCTATTCTTTTTTGGATCTTTAGATGTACAAAATTTGATTCCTCCTTCACAACTGGTTACTTTTCCTTTCAAGCTACCCTCACATAAACAAACAATTTCTGCTCACTTCTGTAAATTCTTTTGTTTCCTTTTCTTGCTTTAGTGTGTAAAGAATATTTGCTAACAATTATTACATTATTATAGGTATGATATTTTGTTTAGTGGTATCTCTATTCTATGGTTAATCTTATTCTTTTCTTATTTAAAAAAACAATTCTTATTGTGTATCTACCTATTTGCAATTCTCCAATGTCATAAATCTGGTTCTGCTCTTTTGTATGTGTTGAACATACCTTTTTAGCCTATAAATTTACTAGTTCTTGTAGCTATTGATTTAGCTTTATTGTAAATATATGGATTTTATTCTTGCATAATTGAGCATTCTTTTGTGCAACAAGGTATCGAGTTATTGAGCTTCTATTTCTAGTTTTAGAGAGCAAGCAAGTCACATAACAAATGTACCTTTTGTTAAGGTATCATATAAGCTTTGCCAGCAATTTGGAAATGGAATGGTTCCAACTGTTCCAGTTGAGGTTAGTTCCAATTTCTAGATTTGATCTATTTCTGGTATTCTGCAGAATGAAATATTATTTGGCTGATTGTTTTTTAACCGTATGTCTAAAAGAGATGTGATTGTTTTACAACTGTATATTTGAAACAGATTTAAGCAATCTTCTAGTGATCAAGTATTGGGACTTTACAATATTAGATCTTTGAAAGTTAATGTCATTTGGGTTAAGGTTAATTAACTCATTTTCATAATTAACTGTGCAACATATATTGGCTAGCGTATTGTTATTTACCAAGCTGTCTTTTTTTAATCTCACAGTAAACTAAAACCCAACGAGTCAAACTTGAACTGGGCTAAGATATTGACCAACATTGGAGCCCATTGAACTTTTTATGACTTTCTTAATGCTTAGACATGCTTAAGATTTGCAATTTATATATATATTTTGGTTTTCTTTGTAGTACTGAACAAAATCCGAAATGTTGAACCCTTGGGCTGTCTTGGAAAGTTCATTTGTGCAAAAATTATAACTATTGTTAGCAATTGACAGTTGACACTGTTTGAATCCTACTTTTTATCCTGAAAGAATATTACATGATATCACTATTGTCCTGTCATTGTTAATGCATCCAAATACTCTTCAGCTACTATTTTTGTAACACCCCAGCCCAGATTGAGCCTAGAATGCTACTAAACTAACACTATAACTAATTAAAGCTAAGACATTTCTCTAAATTTCGACAGAATCTCCTTTGTATAGATGGCTATACCGGAGGTTCAAGTAGTTTAATATAACACCACTCAATATTCCAATCATCCAATCTAAATGAATCATCAAAGGACATCCAAAATATGCTAAGCAACTAAAGCATAATCCAAGGGGCATCCATAATCTTCTAATCAACTCTATTACAAATTATTCCAAGCATAGGGAGTAATCATAAATAATTCTTTAAGCAGATTACTCAAATACTAAATCATCAATCCAATCTATTCAAATGTCAGTAGTTTGTGCCAATGTGCAACCACTCTTATGACTATACCCTCCGATGCATGCCGTTCTTGTATGGGGTACCTAAAAATCACAAACAACAGCAAGAGCGAGTCCAAAGACTCAGCAAAGTACAACTAATAAGATATTATAACACACAATTATAATATCAGCATCCATTCCTAAATCTTTACAATATAACATATCACATGCTTATGCAATACACAATGCATCCTTTCCCTTTGACTCTCTTTGTATTTTACTGGTAATGCGGGGTATGCAACCGTTGATGCATACCCTTGCCTGCGCCTTCTAGCACAAGGACCATAAGCCCATACTCCACAAGTATAGGGACCACAAGCCCACACTCCACGAGTGTGGGGACCACAAGACCATCATATGCATGACGGGGCCCTCAAATAAATGCTTGGACACGACGTGACCAAGCCTCAAAATATGATAACATCATGCACATGAACAGTCACTCTATCCATCATTAGCATGTATTAGCAGCAGCATCATACATGAATAAAATTACTCATACTTCTAGCATTCACAATCATTAACATACATATCATTCTAGCATCCATACATAACGAATATGTACATAGTACTAGTAACCATGATCAAACACTCATAGTTAATCTATCAATATTGGTAATTGCCTCAACCATGCGAAAATGGAGGACACGAAGAGGGCGCTGCCCCCAAGACAAATCCTCCACCTAAATTAATTTAAGAAGCACTCTAAGATAACAATACTAGACAAAAAAAAGCTAGAAGCAATTACAAAATTGCTACACTCTCTAGCGCAACCCCAACTCCAAAATCCTAAACAGTAGTCTGTCCGCTTAACAGACAATCCTAATAAAAAATTCATAACTTTTCGACCAGAGATCCAAATGTGGTGTTCTCAGACTTTATGGAAAGCTTATCAAAATACCTACATCTTTTGTTATGGTGGGATCTTCTAAAAACTCATTTAACTATCTGCTTCTGACTGATTAATAATAACTGACAGAATTATAACAGAACTATCGAACAGCAGCGCTGCGAAATTCATAACTCATAATCCGCTCATCCAAACGATGTGATCTAAGAACCTACAAAAATATAATGACATAACCTACAACTTTCCAGGAGGCGTCTAGACCAGAATCCACACTTAACTTTCTCAAAAACGTCAGCCAACTTAGACCGCACTAAACAGATCTACTACCGATATCGCCTAATTACTCAATTAAACAACTAATCGAAAGGGGAACAGGATTTACCCTTGTAGAACCACCGATGAATGCACACACCAGCCCCGATCCCTCCCCTTCCATGCTCCCTTCTTCCCCTTCCTCTTCTTCTTCTTAGCTGGCCAATCTCTCGGGCGTCCCTCTTTCTTCCTCCACTATGCTGGCAGCAGGAAGCACAAACCTTGGCCGGCAGCAAGGAAGAACACTAGGGAGGAGGCGCAGGAGACTAGGGGGTGGCGGCCAAGGGTGTGGGGGAGAGGGGGGTGGCAGCCACAAAGGGGGAGAGGGGGAATTGGAGGGGGCGGCTAGGGTTGTGGGGGGGGGGGGAGAGTGGCGCCTCCCCCGCTTGGCCGGCCACCTTATGGCCACATGGGCCAAGGCCCAAGCCCAAGTTGCCCCACTTTTGCAGGAAACCCCCTCTCTAATTGCTGATAAATCTATTTTATATTTGGTCCTTCTCCTAATTCAATTATTCTCTCCCGAATTGATTTGGAATATTACATTCTACCCCCCTTAAACGGAATTCGACCCCGAATTCTCACCACGCTTAATGCCAAAGAATAAGCATAGCTTAAACTTACTAACATTACCACGTACCTACTGTGAATAATTTTGGATATTGCTCACGCATGTGAGACTCCAATTCCCAGGTGGCCTCTCTCTCGGTCTGCTGCGACCAAAACACCTTGACATACTTCAATGTTTTGTTCCTTAAGACTCTTTTTGACCTCTCCAGAATTTGTACCGGCTTGGATTCAAAGGATATAGTTAAAAGTTCTAGTGGAATAATGTGCTCCGGATCCCTCAGGTACTTCCTCAACATGGAGACATAAAATACATTGAGCACACCGCGCATGGACTCTGGAAGGTCTAAACAGTATGCCAGCTTCCAAATCCGTGCCAAGATCGAGAAGGGACCAATATACCTCGGGCTAAGCTTCCCTTTGGTACTGACACTTTCAGGAGCACCTAATCCCCCACTTCAAATTCCAAATCTCGTCTCCTCACATCAGTATAACTTTTCTGCCTGCTCTAAGCTGTTAGCAAATTTTGCCTCACCAGGGCCACACGCTCAACAGTCTTCTATACCCAATCTGGTCCCAAAACTACCTTCTCACCCACTGCCTCCCAACAAAGTGGTGAACTGCACTTACGCCCATACAAAACCTCGAACGGTGTGGCTTTAATACTTGAATGGTAGCTGTTGTTATAAGCAAACTCTGCCAATGGCAACTGATCTTCCCAACTACCCTTCCAAGACAAAACACAGGGCCGCAACATGTCCTCCAAAGTCTGAATGGTGCGCTCTGACTGTCCATCTGTTTGTGGATGAAATGCTATACTAAGACGAAGCTGAGTGTCCAGTGCACTTTGCAAACTCTCCCAAAACTTGGAGACAAACTTGGCATCTCTGTCAGAAATGATGGTCTTTGGTACACTATGCAACCTCACAATCTCACGCACGTAGATAGGAGCCAAATCGCTCGCTGAGTTTATCGTGCGGATAGGAATAAAATGTGCTAATTTACTGAAACGATCCACTATCACCCAAACTGCATCCTTCCCTCGCAGTGATCGAGGTAATGCAACTACAAAGTCCATGGAGATGTCATCCCAAGGCCATTGAGGGACCTCTAATGGCTGCAACAACCCTGCAGGACGCTTATGTTTTGCCTTCACTTGCTCACAAACACCATAAGAGGCCACATAATTAGCGATATCCACCTTCATCCTTTTCCACCAGAAGTTTTGTTTCAGATCATGATACATCTTTGTCTCACCCGGATGAACAGTATACGGGGTGCGATGTGCCAACCTCATGATATCATCTTTAACCTCCGCCTTCTGAGGCACACAAAGGCGACCTTTAAACCCTCAAGCACCTGAACCATCCAAACTGA
The DNA here is from genome assembly GCA_036346405.1 of Phyllostachys edulis. Lineage (NCBI taxonomy): Eukaryota > Viridiplantae > Streptophyta > Magnoliopsida > Poales > Poaceae > Phyllostachys > Phyllostachys edulis. The sequence continues at coordinate 39,743,419 of CM070562.1, read as the reverse complement.
AATCTCCTTCTTTTCCAATATCCAGACATTTTCTGACACTCTACAATAACCGGTCATTCTACTGTGCTTCTCGCACACGTTCTGGAATGGCTAACTCCAAGATCAACTGTGTCTCAACATGTGTCGTGCCTGCATAGCTGTGAGAACCCGGGTTATATAGCTTGTAACACTTAACCATCCAATTGGTCCTAGCATCACAAACCAAATAACAATAGGGCCGACTGGCCAAATGACAAGGTAATTAAACAAAGTAGCAGTGGAAACAAAAGCCATAAGATGGCGATAAACAAAAGCAAACCGGTTTGCCATTACCTACAAGGCAACCGACTAGGCCGCCAAGCTAGTCATCCTGCATGAAGTCGGTCTCACAATAGTCAATCCCTTGGGAATCAACCTCCTCTGCAACAATTCAACAATGCAACTGAGTAGAAAGTTGTACTCGCAAGACTTACAAGCAAAGAAATATATAGATGCACTCAGGTATCAAAGGAAGGCTACTAAACTACGCAGTTTTCAGCATAAAGCAACTTTTCCTTTGCAATAGAGTCATAGATTGTAAAGCAATTTTAAGACAATAAATATAGACATAATTAATATCTTAGAGGTGACTTCCCAATAGCCACCACAACATAGCACGAATTACCCATTCGTACCACCCGAAGTCAAGTTTTATCGAAAATATTGAGTCTAACTCTTGTAGAGACCTAACCAAGCGTGTCCATGACTTAGGACAAGGCTATTCGAATAGATTATACCCTGCAGGGGTGTACCAATGTATCCACATGCTAGACCGCCTCTTTTGCCACTAGATGAAGCACACTTCCGAAGGTATGCCGGCAAGGCTAAGTCCTACGAGACGTTTTCCAATATTGTGTATTAACTACGAGTCGCCCGTATGGGAATGGAAACCCCCATACGTTGTGATGGAGTCACCGGTGGAGAGATAACTTACCGATGCTCCTCGAGGTGGAGAACCAAGCGGGAACTCCACCACCGCACACCCAACACACACATGGATTAATTCCTTTTTCAACACAACACATACAACCTCCTGCGACTCGGAGCTAACACACGCCAAAGTACTAAGTCAAGAGAGGTTTCATATCCCTCTCATGTGGTTAGCACGCAAAAGTGCTTGGGTCAGTGTCCAAGATGTTCGGTCCATGTTGACTTAGGCACCATTCACACTCCCGATAATCACACCATCCAACCAATGTGCTCAAGTCTAAAATATTTTATTTTCAGTTTTAGTTTCTCAAAAACAATAAATACATGGGTACCCTGACCCAAGTAATTAAGAGCGATGATGAAATGACCATCGCCGAGATGATGATCCCCATTCTACCATTCTAAGCATGACATCACATAAACATAATTAGACCATATAACATCCATTGGGCTCTAATTCACCAGTGGAATTATTAACCTAAGTTCAGTGGCAAGGGATAACATTTGCTACAGCTCATGCATCTACTAGGAATAACTACCTTTAACGAAAAATAATTCTTCAAGTAGAGCATGCATACATACAAGTTGCAAACAAGATATTTTGTAACGAAAGTAATACGATCAATATGATCAAGGGGGGGGGGGCTGCTTGCCTTGCTGGAGATAATCTTGCTGCAGAGGATCACTCTCGTACTCAGCGAATTCGTCAGAACCTATCGGAAAATTCAAGAAGGCCAATAAGAATGAATAACACCGAGAATACTCAAAAATTCAAATTCATCCGAAAATCCTAAAAATTATACAGAAGGTAGAGCATGATTTTAAATGAATTTATAAGAAAAAACAAGTTATTTTGAGTTTGCATGCAAAAGTTATAGCCAAAACAAAATCAGTCTGTTGAATAAATGCTAGAAAATACCTCTCGAGTACTATTCATCCAAAATTAAATTTTTGGTAAAAATTTCCAGAGAGGTGGTGAACATGAAATTTTTATGGTAGACAGAGCATCTTATGAGATGAACAATGGAATTTGATTCACCTCATTTGGAGCTAAAATGAATTTCTTATGATTTTTCAAAGTTATAAAAGTAGTGCACAAAACATATGTAAAACAAAAATTTTCAGAGGAAGTAACATGCTCAAAACCCATTCTACAATAAAGTACACTCATAGAGGATTCTAACAAAATTTAGTTTGCTAAAAAAAGAGTTATAGAGAAATACTTATGCATTTTTTTGAAGTTCAAACAATTTAACAGCACACAAATAAACCATTACGGAATGTATATAAGCATATAAGACTTTTTATACCCACACTGAGCTAGCCACAGCGCATGACCAGTGGGTCCTATGTGTGAGGGCTGCCCAGCTCTCCTGACTCTCGGGCCCACGCGTTAGTGAGCGAGGAGGAGACGCTGGATCAATATAACGAGCGGAACAATCTTGACTATTAGATCAAAATCGGACGATCCAAACAAGTGGGACGTTCGGACGGTCTGAACGGCCCAATTGATCTGAGCGGTTGATTTGAAATCGAATGGTCCAAAATGAATGGGACGTTCGAATGGTCCGAATGACCCAATAGATCCTGGCCGTTGAAATCAAATCGCAGGGTCCAAACGAAACACAGGTTCAGACCCTGGCTTAAGCGAATTGATAAGGGGGTCCTACACGTCAGCGATACACTAACTTAAACTACTGGATTTACACAGATAAGCACGCTTAAGATAGCGATTAATGGCTAATGATTGCTACAGTGCGTGTCCAAAAACAACAACACAGAGCATGCTTTGGCCGTGAGCTTCTCCGGCTAATCGCCGGTGAAGGAGGCTACGGCGGCATGAGCTAAGGGCTAAAATGGGTTCCTAATACTATTGCGCACTCACTAGTGGCTAGAGCATCGCCGAAGACGAGCTCACACGGCGGCACGACGAGGTGGAGCGGAGGTGAAGCTACGGGAAAAATGACAACGATGATACCACAATGCTTTAAGCCATCTAAGGCGTGCACTAGCATCAGTAGGGCTCAAGGACCTTATCAGAATGACCCAGATAGGAAAAGCTTGCCGGAGTTGTGCTGGCGACGAAGTCCAGTACCGGCGTTGAGGAAGACAATGAGGAGATGGTGGCCTGAGCAAAAAGAAAGGGCCCAAGAGGTATGAAAAGCTTCAGAGAGGCTCAGAGATGGAACACGAGCAAGTAAATGAAGAATGGAGCGCCTTACCGGAGTTGGGGACGAAGGGGACAAATTTCGGCCGAACGAGCTCAAATCCAAAATTCGGTGATTCCTGTGAATACAACCCAAAATTGGATTAGGGGAAATGATGATGGTGACCAGTGGCGCAAAGTGACGTGAAGAGATTTGCAAATGAACCACTGGAACTCCGGTGGCGATGAAGGGCGTCACGACCGGAATTGAGAGATTGAGCTCTAAGTGATTCCTTTTGGTGGAAGAGGAAAATGGTGGTGTGATGGTTCAAGAGTGACGAAAAGATAAAAAATAGGCCATTGGAGAGCTTTTATAGGCCCTGGGGCGGAGAAACACAAGAATGGAGCTCCCACGGTGAACTTAGTCTAAGGCTCCACCGCGAGCGACAATGACGCGATGGTGAGGTGAAAGGAGAATGGGTGAGCGCGGACTTGATGGCCAAACCACGGGCGCGCGTCAAAAACCAGTGGCGTAGTCATTGACGATGACAAACGGTGGAGCTTGGCCATGGCGAGCAGGCACGGGAGCGGCTGCGACATGGAGACGATGACCTGACAAGCGGGACCCACCAATCAGCGAAGCATACGAAAGTGGCTCGGGTGTTTAAACGAACAGGGATGAGTTTCAATCGTTGGATTGAAAATGGATGGCCCCAATTGAGTGTGTCGTTCGGACGGTCCTAACGGCCCACTCAATACGGACGGTCAGATCGGGAATGGACGGCTCTGATTGAATTGGCCGTTTGAATGGTCCGAACGACCCAATCAATCTGGCCCGTTGAAAATGAATCGAATGGCTCACACAAAATCTAGCTTGAGTCAAGCGTGCCGGTGTAGTTAGGTGGTTCAACCAAGTCAAGTGGCTCGAGCCAGGGTTGGGTTTAAGCCTGAGGAATAGTGAAAACTGATTTTTGAGGAGATAAAGCTGAGATGGTTTACGAATTTTTTAAAGAGAGTTCGAAAGCTCCAAAAATTCTGAAATTTCTATGGAAGGTCATTGGATTAGAGAAAAACCTTGTGTAATTTTTCCAAAACTTTTCATGCAGTGCATTTATTTGTAGAAATATCACAAGTAACTGCCTTAGGGTTTTCACCAGGAGTCAAACTGGTTTGACTAGCCTCTAAGAAATAGCAAATAATTTCTAAAAATTATAAAATTATTCAGAGGGGTCACCAGAGTGATTTGGGAGCTAGGAAAAATATTTTCAGAGGATGGTCACAAGGTTTTCTTAAGGATTTTTCAAGAAATATGCTTTCATTCAAATGAGGCATTGATCATTGAAAAATAGGAAACCCTTGGAAAAAAAAATTTCCAGAACATTTCGAATGACAACATGAGGCATCAAAAATTTTAATTTCTCCTCATTTTTATACATTTGAAACACAAACCAAAGTTTGGGATGTTACAATAGCAATAAGATATCCCCATGCGATCAAAATCAGCAACAAGGCAATCCAGAGTAGCAAGTGTCGCCTTGCGACTAAGAGCATTAGCAACCACGTTTGCCTTGCCAAGATGGTACTGAATTGAGAGATTGTAATCCTTAATTAGCTCTAGCCACCTGCGCTACCTTAAATTCAGATCCTTCTGTGTGAATATGTACTTAAGACTTTTGTGATCTGTGAAAACATCACAAATCTCACCATACAAATAATGCCTCTAGAGCTTCAGGGTAGACACTACAGCAGCCAACTCTAAATCATGGGTTGGGTAATTCTGCTCATGCTTCTTCAGTTGTCTAGATGCATAAGCCAAAACCTTACCATCTTGCATGAGAACACAACCCAATCCAACTCAAGAAGCATCGGAGTAGAACGTGAAACGCTTCCCAGGCTCAGGAACAGTGAGAACAGGAGCGGTCACCAGCTTTTCTTTCAAAGTTTGGGAACTGCGTTCACAATCATCATCCCACCAAAACTTCACATCCTTTTGCGTGAGCTGGGATAAAGGCTTGGCAATAATGGAGAAATCCTGCACAAACCGCCGATAATATCCTACCATACTAAGGAAGCTCCTCACTTCTTTGACATTGGTCAGTCTTCCCCATTCTACCACTATGGAAATCTTCCCCGGGTCAACTGATATTCCCTTATCATTTATGATGTGCCCCAAGAATCCCACTTCAGACATCCAAAACTCACACTTTTTCAGTTTAGCGTAAAACTTGTTCTCTCTTAGTGTCTCCAACACAAGCCTCAGATGACACCTATGTTCTGCTTCAGTCTTTGAATAAATCAGGATATCATCAATAAAGACCACTACAAAATCATCCAGATACTCATGCAACATCCTATTCATTGTCTCCATAAAAGTGGCAGGGGCATTCGTTAGTCCAAAAGACATAACCCTGAATTCAAAATGCCCATACCTTGTGGAGAATGTCATCTTCTCAATATCCTCCTTTCGGACAGGAATCTGATTGTATCCCGGAGATCAATCTTTGAAAATATCTTGGCTCCTCTCAACTGATTAAATAAATCTTCAATGCGAGGTAGAGGATACTTATTCTTGATGGTTAACTGGTTGAGAGCACGGTAATCAATACACATGCGCCAACTACCATCCTTCTTCTTCGTAAATAGAACAGGAGCTTCCCATGGAGACACACTGGGACGAATAAGATCTTTAGCTTTTAGATTATCCAACTACTTCTTTAGTTCCTCCTGGAAAGGACGAGCCAAACGCTATGGGGTCATGGAAACCGGTCGAGCACCCGGTACTAAATCAATTCTGAACTCTACAGGGCGAGGTGGAGGCATCCCGGGTAACTCTGCTTGAAAGACATCTAGAAATTCCTGAACCACTGGAACATTCTCTGCAATCAAGGATGAACTCGGCTTTTCCACTAGAGACAAAAGAAATCCACTCTTTGCTGCACGTCTACCAGGAAACAAACTAGCCAGCACAAAAAGTGAGTGACAGGAGCGCACTACACGAAGACTATCTCACCTTGAGACGGGGCTTGCAAGGTTACTGTCTTCCAAAAGCAAGAGACGACAGCACGGTAATTATGCAACCAGTCCATGCCCAAGATAACATCAAACGGCTCCATCTTCATAACCATCAGATTACCAATAAATTCTTCCCCATCTAAAGAAATCACACAACCAGGACAGACTGTGGAACTAGAAAGAATTCCCTAGGAGAATTAACTAGAACTAACTGAGCTATATGCTGTATACTCAAATTTTCTCTGCTAGCGAACTCTAATGATGCAAAAAAGAAAGTAGCTCCTGAATCAAAAAGAACAAATGCTTCCACTGAGTCTACCAGAAGTGTAACTATCACCACATCAGGACGACCCACCGACTCGGCAGTCAGCATAGCATAAGACACTGATGCTGGGGCGACAGGAGCCCCAACACCTTGGTATGGTGGTGCGGCAACTGTTGGAGGTGCTGAAGGCATCGTCATTGGAAACGGTGCCAAAGGAGTAGGCGGCCAAAAGTACCCTAGAGGTGGATGTTGGAAATATTCCCTAGAGGCAATCATAGAGATGATTATATTTCATTATGTTCATGACATTGGATAATGGGTTATCTTGTTCCTAGAATAATATTGTTAATATTTATTATCAAGTATGTGACTTGGTTGTGAAACTATATATTTCTGCGATAGTTATTCTTATATGTTCCCTGGTCGGAAACATATGAGGACACATATGAATAGACTAGCATATGTATTGGTTGATGACTATGTTTCACGAGTCATAGATATGGAGATATCAAACCAATAATATGGACACATGTTAGAGAACATGATGTTGGATTAGACCCACCTTGAGACACTATTGAGATTGTTATGATTCTATGTGTCGTTAGTTGGTCTCAAGAAATGATGATGTATAATCCTTAGACACGAGATCAACATAGTTTCCTACATGTGTAATAGCACTCTTAGGGGTTGCCAAGCGCTACTCGTGAATCGGGTAGTTATAAAGGTAGCTTTGGGTATGCTATGAAACATGGAGAGGAATGTATTTGGTGGGATATGGATTTGCCCTCCTAACATAACAGAGAGATGTCTCTGGGCCCTCGTTGTGATCGGATAAAGAAAGTGCATGGCCATGCCACTAGTAGTCGAAGTGTTCGACCACGTGAAGTTATCCGACACTCGATCGAGAAAGAATTGAACAGTCAATGGATGACACAACATCTCACCTGGAGTTCAACCAGACATCGTGAGGCAAAGGGAGTATACATGAGTAGGTCACTTAGTTTGATCGATTCTGGTCGGTCGTATGGAGATCTGAGCTGGTCGAGAGGCCGGTCGAACGTAATCCAGAGTGGTCGTAACCTAGTCATAAGGAGTTACGAATGGTCGTGACCACAAAGGCTGGTCATTATAGAGTATAGACCTGGTCGTAAGTGATGAGGACCTGGTCGAGATCATATTGCATTAAGGTTCGTCCGATATAATTTGTGTGTATTCGGAATCGCTATGTTACGCTAGGAGCCGCACGACTAGTGATCGAAAGGGTTTCGAGTCACAACCGACACGCATGAACCTCTGAGGTCACACACTTAATGGGTTGGAACAAACCAAGACGAATACGATTAAATGGCGTGTTGAATAGGATCCGCCACGAGCACTATATAAGGAGATGCATGAGGCATTTGGGAGGTACGCGAGAAAACACCACCAAAACCCTAGCCGCCATCTTCACGAGAGCTCGCTGCGTGCGAATTGGTGCTAGCACACCAACAGTATGGTTGTTCTGCCCTAGACATGTGGATACCGTAGGCGCTACTACGATTGTTGCGCTTTGACGACGATCCGCGATCTTCACGAGGAACTACAGAGGTTCTTTGGAGGGACGATCGACTACGACCACCGCGATCGACTTCTTCGGGCGTTGGACGATTGACTACGACCACTACATCGACGCGCTCTTCGTTGGACCAGGCTGCTCCAACCCTTCTTCCGCTGCTTTGCGCGTCTGGTGGTAACGATCTGTGATCATCTATTTGCTTGGCTTCCTGGTTTGCGTGGTAGAAATTTTTGTTTGTAGCTATCGTAGCCTACCTCGCGACCCTACAGTGGAACCCCTCCAGGAGCAAAGAAGTAAGGCTGAGGCGGCACCCAAGTCGGAGTAGGAGTGGATGCTAGCATCTGCACCGAACCTCGAGAAGAAGCAGCTGGTGCTGACACTTGAACTGGCTCCCACTTGATAATATTGGCTAGATTCCATCGACAAACTAGCGCCTTGTGGCCCGCCTGACCACAGTGGCGACACGAGCTAGAGCAGGCACACTTGAAAGTGCGATGCTCGTTCCCGCACTTGAAGCAAATCATGCCTTGCCCTGGAACTAGACGAAGCATGGGAGCACCCGTTGACGGTCATGAAGTGGTGGAAGACTGTGGCTTCGTGAACTTGGACTTGAATGAATTCTGCAGGCCATTGAACTTCTTGGAAACGGGCTTCTGAAATCCTCTTTTGATTGCCACCTGCACCATCAGGAACCACAGTACCACCCGCACCTTGCAACTCTTCACCGAGCTACATCTCTAGCTCCATGCCCCTGGCTTGCTCTACCAGGGAGCTAAAATCGCGCAGCTCCAACACCCCCAACACTTGACGGAACTCCTGCCTGAGCCCTCTGCGAAACCTCTTGGCCTTCTCCACCTCATTAGTAGCCACAGCTAGAACGAAGCTGATTAGGTTCTTAAAACCCGCTTCATATTCTGACACTGACATCTTGCCCTGCTTGTAACTATTCAATGAAACCTCCATCCTCTCCACAAATGAACCTGGATAGAACCTCCTCCTGAACTGCTCAACAAACAGCTCCTAGGTAACTGGTTCATGGGCAGCGGTCCTAGTTGATAGGACTCCCTCCCACCAGATATCCGCCTGCCCCATTAGCTGGAAGGCCACAAACTAAGCCCTCAACTCCGAAGTCATCCCCAGCGCTCCAAAGTACCTCTCCATGTGTTACAGCTAGTTAGCAGCATCAACTGGCGTGCCCAACCGATCGAAGGTATCCAACCTCAAAGCATTCCACTGATGCAGTTCCATAGCAACCACCATAGGTACCGCCATAGGAGCCGCCATAGGGGCGTCAGTAGGTACAGCTGGTGGAGCTTGGTTCCCCTGAACCGCTGAAGCAACTTCTTCTTCCAACCCCTCTTGATTGCCCACTGCAGCTACAGACCCCTGAACCTCAGGCGGTGGCATCGCTTGGCCCTGGCCAGCACCCTATCGTCCATGACCATGGTCTCTACCCCTTTCCATTGCTAAACACCACAAGAACAATCAAACATTAAGCACAAAGATCAACTAGCAAGTATAGCACAAGATTAACTATATACTCAACGGAAGCGCATATGCAATGCAATAACCCAATCCCACCTATTGTGCATAGTATGTCAAAATTAATATTTTCAATTACTACAGACCTCTGACCGCGCTCGATACCAATCAGAACACCCGGCCAGTTAAGTGCCGAATGCTACTAAACTAACACTATATCCAATTAAAGCTAAGACATTTCTCTAAATTTTGACAAAACCTCCTTTGTATAGATGGCTATACCGGAGGTTCAAGCAGTTTAATATAGCATCACTCAATATTCCAATCATCCAATCTAAATGAATCATCAAAAAACATCCAAAATATGCTAAACAACTAAAGTATAATCCAAAGGGCATCTATAATATTCTAATCAACTCTATTACAAATTATTCCAAGCATAGGGAGTAATCATAAATAATTCTTTAAGTAGATTACTCAAATACTAAATCATCAATCCAATCTATTCAAATGTGAGTAGTTCATGCCAATGTGCAACCACTCTTATGACTCTTCCCTCCCATGCATGCCATTCTTGTAAGGGGTACCTAAAAATCACAAACAACAGCAAGAGTGAGTCCAAAGACTCAACAAAGTACAATTAATAAGACATTATAACACACAATTATAACATCAACATCCATTCCCAAATCTTTACAATATAACATATCACATGCTTATGCAAATGCACAATGCATCCTTTCCCCTTGACTCTCTTTGCATTTTACTGGTAATGCGGGGTATGCAACCGTCGATGCATACCCTTGCATGTGCCTTCTAGCATAGGGACCATAAGCCCATACTCCACAAGTATGGGGACCACAAGCCTACACTCCACGAGTGTGGGGACCACAAGCCCATCGTATACATGACGGGGACCTCAAATAAATGCTTGGTTACCACGTGACCAAGCCTCAAATATGATAATATCATGCACATGAACAGTCACTCTATCCATCATTAACATGTATTAGCAGCAGCATCATACATGAATAAAATTACTCATACTTCTAGCATTCACAATCATTAACATACATATCATTCTAGCATCCATACATAACGAATATGTACATAGTACTAGTAACCATGATCAAACACTCATAAGTAATCTATCAATATTTGTACTTGGCTCAACCGTGCGAAAATGGAGGACGCGAAGAGGGCGCTGCCCCCAGGACCAATCCCCCACCTGAATTAATTTAACAAGCACTCTAAGATAACAATATTGGACAAAACAAAGCTAGAAGAAATTATGAAATCGCTACACTCTCTAGCGCAACCCCAACTCCAAAATCCTAAACAGCAGTCTGTCCCCTTAATAGATAGTCCTAATAAAAAATTCATAACTTTTTGACCAGAGATCCAAATGTGGCATTCTTAGACTTTCTGGAAATCTTATCAAAATACCTACATCTTTCATTAAGGTAGGATCTTCTAAAAACTCCTTTAACTATCTGCTTCTGACTGATTAATAATAACTAACAAAATTATAACAGAACTACCGAACAGTAGCGCTGCGAAATTTATTACTCCTAATCCGCTCATCCAAATGACGTGATATAAGAACCTACGGAAAGATACTGACATAACCTACAACTTTCTAGGAGGCGTCTTGACCAGAATCCGCGCTTAACTTTCTCAAAAACGTCAACCAACTTAGAACGAACTAAACAGATCTACTACCGATATCGCCTAATTACTAAATTAAACAACTAATCAAAAGGGGAACGGGATTTACCCTTGTAGAGCTGCTGATGAATGCGCACACCAGCCTACGATCCCTCCCCTTCCTTTCTCCCTTCTTCCCCTTCCTCTTCTTCTTCTTGGCCGGCCAATCTCCTTGGCGTCCCTCCTTCTTCCTCCACTATGTCGGCAGCGGGAAGCACAAACCTTGGCCAGCTGTAGGGAAGAACACCAGGGAGGCGGCGCAGGAGACCAGGGGGTGGCGGCCAAGGGTGTGGGGGAGAAGGGGTGGTAGCCACAAAGGGGGAGAGGGGGAATTGGAGGGGGCAGCTAGGGTTTTGGGGGGGGGGGAGTGGCGCCTCCCCCCCTGGCCGGCCACCTTATGGGCCAAGGCCCAATCCCAAGTTGCCCCACTTTTGTAGGAAACCCCCCTCTCTAATTGCTGATAAATCCATTTTATATTTGGTCCTTCTCCTAATTCAATTATTCTCTCCCGAATTGATTTGGAGTATTACAATTTTCCTCCCTTCTATTGTAACACCCTGGCCCAAAATTCGCTCAATGCCCAGCCCACCGTGGGGCAGACCCGCGCACACATAGCACCCCACTTACACTTTCGTCCTCGCTTCGTGTAAAAGGGTTAACCCGGAGGTGCTATGTTTGGACCCAACAGGCATTATATACTAGTACAACTCACTTTAGACAAGCAATGTGGGACTAATCCCACCACACAACTCCTCATGGGCCACATGGGCCGCATATGAGTAGGCCGAGGTATTACATCTATCTCTTTGGAGTTTGGAGCCTCATAGTATGCAGGATAATTGTCATGAACACTGTGCAGATGCAAAGTTTGACTATCTTTTTTCTATCACATCTATCCTTGGCAGATTATGTATCACTGTTCCAAAGAGGAGATTGCATTCAAACCTAGTTGTTGGCTATGGGATTATCTGCACAGAAGTCGAGCATTGTGATTTTTGCTTCCACTTTCTGGTGGCTTGGATAGTTCATCTGTTGCTAAACAATAGTTAATTTGCATGGGCATTTTGTCATAAAAGGTCAGGTTAACTCATCTTTCTTCTTTTATTAGTGAAAGATTTAATGAAATGCCTTTGAAACGTAGTTTGCAGGAAAGTAGGCAGATAAATAGGGTGACAATCATTCATGGATGCAATATCTATTTGTGCAATGAATTTGCATACACATGTGCTCCTTTATGTAATGGAAATAAAACTTTGGTTCATGACATAGTATAGAAAATAAACAAGAACAATTAAATATTGTAATAATGTCAAAATTGTTACAGCACATGGATACTTTTGGTGGTTCCTTTTTTCTGCATTAACACTGATTGCTTGTTTGCTTGATTGCCTGCTACATGAATGGAGGAGTAACTCTTGTTTGTTTTATGCCTATTTGCTACCACTTTTATGATGTTATGCAGCATTTTATCGTGTAGAACAACCCCAAAAAACAATTAATGAAATTGTTCCTCTATTTGTGCATAGTGCTTCTAAGGCAGTAGAGGTATTGGAGGCTTATGAAGGTACATTGAAAGATGATTATCCTCTAGACAGTGAGAGATATGAACAAAGTGAGATGCTTCTGTATAAGGTCAAGATTATTTTCCCCATGGAAGATTTTCCCAGTTTCCATGTTTTTGTAGTGCAGAAATAACCTAAACATGGTCCTGAATTTGGCATACTACTATGGCTGCAAATTTGTTAAGTGGATGAGTCAAAGAGTATTTATTCTGCTACCTGTTCCAATAGAAAGAGCTTTCACACCATTTCCTGGTTCTGTTAGTTGTCATATTTGTTACCTGTTTGTTCTAGTCTGTGTTCACACCTAGTATGGATAAAGGAGATATGCCTTATACTATAATTATGTCTATCCAGTCTATTCTAAAAAAATCCCTGCAATTCCATTTGCCACTATATGCAGAACTTTTGTTCTATGTTATCTAGCCAGGATGTTGAAGTGGTTCCTTCAACAATTTGTGTTGTATGTTTGTGGTAGCAAAGTGGAAAATAACTGTTTTCTTACCTATTATGTCACTGATCAACTGACATGGAAAACCTACTCTTTGATCATTTCCCATGGAGGAAAAGGAACATGTACCAACATTTATAGGTTAGCCTTTACCTTTTTGGTAAAAAAAAATTGTAGTACATTTAGGAACTCACATGGGTGGCCACAACCTTAGTTTGCTCAATTAAGAGCTTGGTTTAGCTTCTTTTTTTTGTTTGCAGAAAATACTATGTAGCTCCGATAATGGGATAATGTGACGATTCTCTCTTTCAGAGGAGACCTGTCTCACATGATATGCTTTATTTCAGTTTGATATCAATTGATATGGTTAATTCTGCATTTACTTCGAATTCTAAGGAGTGTAAATGTTAGATATGCTTGTTTATTGAACTTTCTTTGTGCTCTTGATTTGCCTAATATTTTGTTGTTTCTATTTACTGTTGGGAATTTATAGGAACAATGGTTATTCACTTATTTGATGGTTTCATGCAACAGTGGGCTCAATCAAATACGAGCAGCTGTAAGCAACTTGAAAAACCCTTCATTTAGGCATTTACTAATTTTTCGTCAGATAATCCTTTGTAACATCTAACACTACACATTTGTGTTTTTTCACATGTTCAATCAGGTGATATAGTTGTCATTGCAAGATATTTGAATGCGACCTCATTAGTGCCCGAGTTGGATATTTGCTTGTGCCTTGTAGACGAGCTTCAGGATATATTTGATGTTGATGGAGTGATCATCCTTATTTTGCAAATGATGATAGCGTGATGATTTCATTATGTGGACATCTTCATTATCAACTTCTTTTGCGTGGATGTTTTGTACATGCCAAGGCTAGACTAGTATTATGGTAGAAGGGGTTGGAGTATTTACATGTGTCAAAGATAGACTAGTATTGTCGACTTCTTTTGTGTGGAATGTTTTGTACATGCCAAGGAGACCATGGCTATATTCTGAAATTGCATGTGTATGGTGTACTGCACATGTACTGTTGTGTTTATCAGTAATTTTATATTTCAGGTTTATGTATTTTGCATCATCTGAATTTTATCTATGTGCTACAACTATATTTGATTGTTGATATGACATTTTCTAAGTGGTACGATTAAGAAAATTGTATGTTTTTTAAATTCTGATTGAATGGTGCAAACTATTGGGAAAATATTAAATTCACTATTCCGGATAGCATAATTACATTTTATTAGTATTTTACACGTATATTCCTAGGTGCCTAATCTGTTGGGAATCATGCTAATGGTGTCAATATATCTGCAGGGGAAAAGAGATAATCAAGGGCAGTTAACTGTCGGGGAAGCTCTAACTACCAGGAAAACAACTAACTACCGGGGAAAACATACATCAAAAGCGGAGTTAGCTGCCGGAAAAATATACATCAAGGGGAGTTAATCGCCGACAATACATATAATCGCGGGAAACTCTAATCAGGAAAACTCTAATCGCCAGGAAACTATAGCTCGGGAAAAATGACTTTTCTAGGGCGTTAATCGCGAGAATCCACATATCTGCCGAGAAATGTTTTTCCCTGCAGCACTTTACCGGGCAGGCAATAAGTGTTGGGAAAACTAATTGCCGGAAGATAATTTGCTTTGAAAAGCAGTTTTCTCCAATAGTTTGATTGCCCTTAATACTATGCCATGGTGTAGTGCATATAGGCAGACATGTTATGATTTAGATAATAAAAATCAGAAAATCCGTTTTGGCGCATATCATGTATTCTTGAGTCGTGAGATGAGTTGAAGATATTGAGGGAGAAAGATTGAGAGCGAGATCAAGATATCCATCTCTTGCTTCGGAGTACTATTCACGGTGGAGTACTGTTCACCGGAGGCTACTACTTGCAATTCAATCTATTAGATTGGTTCGTGAGTGTATTGATTTTCTTGCAATTCAATTCACCGAATTGGTTTGTGAGATTGCTACTAATCTTCGAGTGTGCCGTGAAAGATTGGGCCAACAATCGGGATTCATCTAATCAACTAGGTGGATCCTTATCATGAGCAATATGCTGATTTTAGTTGTTCACTTGTTCTACCTTTTGAGTATATTATCCTTTTTAATTGACATGAGAAGATTACATGTTAAACTGAATGTTAACATGTTAAACTGAATGTTTAACATGTTAAACTGAATGTTTATATGTCATTTATATGCTGCTGGAAATATGCCTTTATGATCATAGTTATTGCTGGAATAATTTCTGAATATTTGCTAAACTGCTAAATTTACAACATGGGGAATATCAGGTGGCCATTACTCAGATGACAGAGCAACTTAAGCTAGCGGCGCAAGCGGTGGAAAAGATTTCTTGTGCCCTAATGGCTGCTCGGAAGATTTGAGAGGAGGTGGGTGTTTGTTGGATCGAGGAGGCGACTAGAAGGGGTTGAATAGACGCCACACAATCGACAACCTCTTTTTAAAATCTTTGGCCATAAGGAGTTTAATATTGTTTCACTCCAATAACAATGTGGAGCTATAAAGAACAAAGAAAATCATTCAAACAATAACAAGACACCAGGAAGATCAAGACTCGACAAAATCCACACTGACCGGTTAGTTCGGATGAACAGTGCAATCAGCACAGGAACTGAGGGCCTGTTTGGTTTGTTACAAATGCGAACCAAACCAAATTTTGGTAACGCCAAAGAAAATAGGCTATTATTTGGTTTGCTACCTATATTTAGTAATGCCAACAAAAATTTGCTAGCGCTAACGAAATCCAATGTCGCACGCGGGCAATCCGAGGGTGAGGAAATATTCTTTTTTCCTGATATTTCTTGGGTTTTTTCTTTCCAAATCTTATTTTGTTTCCTGATTTTTTTTCATATTTCTTAATGGTCAATCCTTGTTGACTTGATGGAAAATTTGAGGGAGTGGCAAAAATGAAATATACATCGATGGAAGGATGACAAAAACAAAATGAGCATATCTTTTTTACGGTAGAAGCGATATTGCACACATTTTGAGCGACGAACAAAACTTTCCCTAATATTTTTCCCTTCCAATCTCATTTCTTTTGGAGTGAGGTAGGTCTAAAATATCTACCAGATGTGATAAGTCTACGTACTTGACCTACGAATCTGAATCTACAAAAAAAATTAAGGATTATTAAGGTGGAATAAGGATTACTAAGGTGGAATAATATACGTCAGTAGCTTTTTTTTAAGGACTGATGCGTTAGTAGCTCTCAAAAAATGTTTCCCACCTATACGTTTTAATTCTAGATGCATCATTAATGCATGCAACCAAGCAACATGTCATTTTAACTTTCGTGATCTCGTCAAAGCAACCAAACAACCCGTACTTGTATCACTTACCTGTCCTGACCAAACAACCCCGCCCCATTGTAACATCCCAAAAATTTGATCTGTTTTAACGTTTTAAAAGAAAAATAACCATTTGAGATTTTCCTGCTAAAGTTAAAAGCTTAATTGGAATTTTCAGAGTTCAAAAACAATTTAATATGATTAATGCATCAACTATTATTAAAACTATTTTATTTGGATCTTATGTGCTTGGATATATTTTCTAGATTTTTCTAGAATTTTTTCGAGTGCATTTGCTATTTTCTTTTTGCTATTTGGAGTTTCAGCTATTTTCTAAAAAAGAAAAACTAATATCAAATCTCAGGTTTCCTTTTCGGGCCGAATTCTTCCTTTTAGCCCATTCCCATTTCAGTTTCCAGCCCGATCCGGCCCGTGTCCCTTTTGGCCCATGTTTCCTCTCCCGCTTTCTTTCTATTCCCACGCGGCTCTGCTCGTTTCTTTTCCTCGCGAATGAGCAAACTGAGCCGCCGTTTTGTTTTCCTGTGCACGCGCATGAAATCCAATCCGGGCTGGCCACTTTCATTCCTGTGCGCTCGCGGGCCTGCCATCCCTTTCTCGTTCGCGCGTGCAGCCAGCACAAAGCCAACCTTGGCCCTTTTTCTTTTTTCTTGCGCGTGACTGAATCCGAGCGGCCGCTGTTTTCCCTTCGTGCGCTAGCCATGCCGCGCGCCTCCCTTTCCTGTGCATGCGCGCGCCAAGACAACCGGGCCGCTGCTCCTTTTCCCCTTTTGTGCTCAGCCCAACTAGCAGCCCGCCTTGGTACGATCCGCACGCGCGTGTGCAAGGTCCAGCCCAGCCTCAGTTTCTTTCTTTCCTCGTTGCTTCACTGCTAGTGGCCCCATGTTTTCAGTGCACGTGGTTGTCTTCTTCAACCCGAACTCTAGAGTCCGAGTATTGCTCGTGACAGCTCCCATATCGGCTTCCTTTTGGATCATCCCCATCCGGCGCTATAAAAAGAAGCCCGATCGTGTCAAAAGAATCGCATCGATGTCCTCCCCTGTAACCCTAAGTCGGCTTTTTCGATTTCATCTTCGTCGCGCCGCAACTGCTGAAGAACCAAGCCGCCATTGAAGCTTCGTCTCCACCGGATTGCTCCACCGTTGGTCCACCTCCGCCCAAGATTCCACCGCCAGTTAAACTTTATAGTGGGCTTCGCTGTTTCCATCTTTGGTAGAGTCATCACATCCCGTTTTCGTGTTCGTCGACAACGACCGTCGTAAACCCTCTGTTCCAATCTAATCCATTGGTGAGCTCTGTGTTTCGGTGGGCGTCGAGGTTGTGCTATATGTTCATATCATCCGAGCCTCACCTTCACCTTGTTTAATTGTCGCCGCCGAAGCTCAAATTTCGCCATGGCGCCTCATCCTCCTTCGTGTTGCTCTATGCCAAGTCGATTCGCCACCAAGCCTCCACATCACCGCTTTATCCTATTTGGCACCCAGTCATTAGCCACGTGGAGTCCAAGTGGCAGATCAAAGCTCCACCTGAGTCCAAAGCCCATGCTCCTAGTCCACCATACACCCAACTCAATGACCAGCGGGTCCCACCTGATAAATCCTATTTCTTTTTATCTTTTCGGCTGATAATTATTGCTGATGTCATGCCGACGTCATAATTGTCTTTTCCTTTGGAAAGATAATTCAGTAAATTCTTGAATACTGATTTTCAGTATTTCATGTGATTTCAATCTTCCAAAGCCTATATCTTTTGCATCCGAACTCCGATTGAGTCCATTCAAATTCCTAAATTCATCTAAATTCAAGATCTATCTATCTGAGATTTTTATTTTATTTTTTGAGTTTATTTGCTCTCTGTTATTTATTTATTTAGTTTATTTGCTTGTTTGCGATTAGACGTTGATACTTCGGGAAGCTTTGAGCAAGGAGGAGGCTTTGAGCAAGGAGGAGTCTACCAAGATCAAGATCAATCTCAAGATTTATTCCAAGGAAAGCCATAGTCCTTTGATCATATTGAACCTATGATTTCAAAAGTATATTGTTTTATACAATTGCATGCTATTTTTATACAAATTGTTTTGGGTTTAGTTATTACCTATTGTCATTATGCCTCCTTTGATTATTTGAATGCCATAAATCCTTTGTCACCCTAGTAGGGATAATTTTAGTTGGACATATTTGTATCACCAACATAGGTATTGTATATATGCTTAGTTCTGCTTAGTTTCGATGGGTTCATCATCACATGTGTCATAATGATTAATCTTGACTTAATGATATATGGAATCGTGGTGGTGAGCCACTTTTGTTAAAATTTGTGGGTACCATGACGAGGTGAGTCATGGGTCTTGGTTAAACAAAATGGTTTTCACTCGGGCGAGTGGTTGGTGGATAGTGGGGGTGTGGATGGAACATGGATAGGGTTTGTGGTAGTCTCGCCTGAGTAACTTGTCAAGGACTTAATCCGGTGTGCCATTGAACTGGGCCTTAACCATACAACCACATGTCTGGTATGGGACAGACCTGGCTGACTAATTAGCAATGTCTTAATTTCGGTTCTGTCGTGGATAGTGTGAGTTATGGGAAAAACATATTCTCACGGAGGCGCAAGAGGGCCCTGTTTGGTTGGATAAAGACATTGATGTTGAAACCTTAGCGCGTAATCGGGTTAAGAAGGAGCTTTGTAAAGGCCTTGTCACGTGCTCTAGGCGCTTACCTAAGGTAGTGGCGGTGGTATCGACGGATGCCAAACGAACTAGAGAAGTCGTGTCATGTGGGGAAAGTCAGTACAACCTCTGCAGAGTGTAAAACTATTGAATAGCCATGTCGCGGTTATGGGCGTGCTCGGGATTTCACACGGAGATAGAGTTTCTTTAAAATGAGTCGAGTGTGGATGGGAAGTTCACTTGATGAATGTAATGTTTGTTTGGTGAGCAGGTCATTCACTTGGGGTTTGTGTCGATTGGTGAATTGGGGATTCACTTATCTTTGGTTTGGTTGGGAAGTGAATGGGAAGTTCACTAGTTGTTTCAAAGAAATTGTTTAATTACTTATTATTGTTTTCAACTACGCATTTCAATCTATTTATTGTATTTATCGTAAATGCTGCTTTCTGCAAAAGAACCATACAGCTAACCTTGTCAAGCCATGCATGAATACTATTTGCATACATTTCCTACGGCTTGCTGAGTACATTCAAAAGTACTCATGGCTTTTGCCCTCGGATTGATCCACAGTTGAAGAATACCAAGCTACTCAGGAGTTCTTTCAGCAGGTGGACTGTGAAGGTTTTGCGGATTAGGATGCGTTCTCCACTCGATTGTCTGTGGGCATGTTGATTGGCCATTTGAAGAGTTTCGTTCCGCTGCAAGAGTTTTATTTGTTTCTTTAGCCTGCGTGGCAAGTTAAATAGCGTTGACCATAAGGTCCGATTATTATTATTATTTGTTACTTTGAGATCTTTTTAGTTAAATCGAATAAATGGATGGTATTTCATAACTGTTTCCTGTGTGAGCTAGCTACTGATCTGGGACTAGTTCAGAAAACACAGAGGGTTCCTGAGATGCATTTTCGGGTCCCGACACCCATTAAGCCAGGTTTAGATAAGACAAGGCCATCAAATTTTAAGTATTTACATCTTACAAGATGGTAAGGGGCAAAAAGTATGTATTTGGGATTAGCAAGTGGATCCCTCTGACTTGATTATAGCACAGGATTGGGATGGTAGGAACAGATCTGGAGACGTTTTGGATACCCGGTGGGTTTCTCGCATGGTTGTGGTCTCGAGAATTCTATTTGGTGGCCTCCATTGGGAGACGTTTTGGATCCCCGGTGGTTTTCTCACATGGTTGTGGTCTCAGGAATTCTATTTGATGGCCTCCATTGGCCGATCGTGCTTTCGTCTCTCAGATGATGTGGTGAGTATTTTGCTTCAATCCTGTCTTGGTGGAAATGCTTTTGCTTTTAAGGTGGTTCAACTCTATTCTTCGGGATTTAAGTTTTCGGTTTGCTTCAAAAGATGTTGGTTTCGTCATTTACAATCTTAGAGGCTTTTCCTGTAAAGTTTTTGCGGTTTAGTTCAGTCATTGGGGTAATGGAGGAGCCAATTGGCAAATACAATTTCGTCCGTGGACTGAGGAACAAAATAATGAATGGTCAATTGTTCATCGTGAGAAAAATCCTTTATAACATCCAAAAAAAACCCCAATTTTGCGAAAATATAGTGAAAATAAATGGAAGAATAATTTTGAGCATGTTTATACGTGGGAAAATTTTATTTGAGCATGTTTTAAAAATTTTCATAAAAAACAACAATGCATCCATATGAAAACAGAAACTTGGAAGAATTTTCGAGAAAATCCTAGAACAGATAAAATCCTAAGAAGAATTTTTTGAGAAAATCCTAGAACAGATAAAATCCTAAAAAATTTACAGAAGGAACCATACTATGCTATCGCCCACATTCCATTTTGCGCAAACCCAAGCTTTACCGCTCTTTGGTTTCACGGTAACACTTGCGTCATCTCCAACGCCAGTGAGCGCGCCTCCTCAGCTCTACCTCTCTGGTGAGCTTCCTCACCCACGAAAAGCGTGTCACTTTCACCCTTGATCTTCACTTATCCTTTGTAATACCCCGAATGTCAATTAGGAGAATGTTATTCTGAGAGGGAAGTTTATTCAATTTTCGTTAGCAAATGCAATAAAGTTTAGATAGAACAACATATATGGGAGAGGCAATTACATCAAAAAAATTCAGGAATTTTGGAAGGGTGGGCCCTGGGCTCTCGACCCTTTGCTTCTTGGCCCAAAGTGGGCCAGCCTACTAGGGTTCTAAAAGGAGGGGGGGTGCGCCCTTTGCCCTAAACCTAGCTGCCTCCTCTACCCCCTTGGAGCAGCCGCCTCCTTCACCCCCATGGAGCAGGCGCCTCCTCCACTTCTTCCCCCTCCAGCAGCCGCCCCTAGCTCCTCTCCCTTGCGCCCCCTCCCCTCCTCCCCAAACCAACAGCAGCCCTCCTCCTCCCTGCTGCTGTCCATGGCACCCTCCTTCTCCCCTCCCTCAAGCCAAGCTCCACCATTGCTACCATCTTGGGAGGTCCAGCAGCTTGGCCGGCCACAAGAGGAGGAAAGAGGGAGGAAAGGGGAGAAAGGAGGAGAAGAAGCTTCCTTGCGGGTTTGGTCAGGATGCTACAGGTCTTTAAGGGGTAATGAGTGAATCCCTCTCGGTTTTGATTGATTTAGCTGCATAGATTTACTTTGCTTAGGGTTCATCAGTCTACTGTGTTAAGATCTAAAATCTGTTCATTCTTGTGTGCCTGTTTTGATGTAGATCTATTCCGAATTTGAGGATTTCGTCTCCTAGCGATTTGTAGATTATGTTTTTAGCTTTCCATAGGTTCTAAGTTCACTGATTGCTGATTTACGGTTTAAAAGTTATGGTATTTTTCGTTGCTGCTGTCCAGGAACTGTCATAGCGTAGCAGAAATATTAACTGTTAGTTTTCAATCTGTTAAAGGCCGATTCCGGGCTGTCCACCAAAAGAAATATTGTAGAACTTTATATTAGCTTTCCATATTGGTAAAGAACACTTTTTTTGGATCTGTAGATCAAAAGATATGCAAGTTTCAATTTAACTGTCTAGATTATTTGTCGGTTTCCGACAGTAAGTTTAACCCCAGTGCCACTTTTTGTTAAGGGAAAAATCTTAGTATCACGCCAACTGGACTTTTGTAGCTTACATTCTTAGCTTTCCAGAACAACAAGAAACTCGGGTTTTGGTTAATCCCATCAAAAATTATGATTCTTTCTTTACTGCTGTCCCGAACAGGAACTTGTTATGCTTGGTTGATTGATGCCTATAATCATTCTTGGTTACCAGGTGGTGGTGAACGCCGGTGCTAGCTCGCTCTACCTTTTTGTCTTCTGTCTCACGATGGAGGCAAGTGCAGATAGTAATAGTGTGTTGCTTTGTTTTATAATTGATGAATGTCATGGTTTAATGATGAAACTTTAAGTTGATAATGTTGATGAGCATTACTTTCCATGATGTGTTGATATCATGCTTTACATTCTGCATCATGGCATTGGATCCCTGTGCCTTGAGGGCACATGCCTTAAATGTGTTTTGGATCCCCGTTATGCATTGGACGGGCCTGGTCCCCATACTCGAAAAGTGTGGGCTTTAGATCCCTATGTCTAGAGGGCACAGGCCTAGAGTAGGTATCGACAGATACACTACTCGACATTATCGGTAATTGCTAAAATGTGAAGAATGTGCATTCATGACATGTCATTGCATTTTTGCACAAGATATGGATTTGTCGATTTGGCTTATAATGTTGTTGTTCATGGTGGGATTGTAAATTCCCTTTACCACATATGTTGCTATGTTTACTTACTACTACACTTTGCTGAGTCGTGGACTCACTCTTGCTGTGTTGTGCTCTCTATGTACCTCTCGAGGTGGCGGCATGCATGGGGAGGGGTAGACATGGTGCACTTCACACACACACACACACACACACACACATATATATATATATATATATATAACTACAACGAATAACCTAGTTCAATTATCTAAAATTCTCAGGATTGACATTTCCTTGAAGTTGAAATTTTGTGACCATCCTTCATGGTGGATGATTTTGTGACCATCCTTCGAGGTGGATGATTTTGTGGCCATCCTTCATGGTGGATGATTTTGACTGCATTCATGGATGATCCTTTTAGGTTTCTTAATCTTTGACCTTAAGATCACTTAATTCCCTTTGGTAGATTAGATGGTTTGATTTCGGATATTCGTTTTGTCATCCTTCATGATATGGTTGAATTAGTAATGGCTTAGTGATCTTTGTATAGATTCTTGATAATGTTATCATAATTGACTCCATTTGATTGGATGTTTGAGATTGATTTGTTGACGAATTCTGATTCAATTCTTATATTCATGCTACTAGATATTGATCTTCTCTTGTTATTGTTTGAAAGATGGTTGAAATTATTTCATATTATTGGTGTATGTTAGTCTTTTAGGTAACATCTTGGCTTCTGTATTGATGAGGACATCGACCCTAAGGATACAACCACGACTTTGAGAAGACCTACGACCGGTTCTGCAGGGTCTACAACCAGCTCTGTAGGGACTACGACCAGCTCTGCAGGGTCTACGACCACTTCCAGAAGACCTACGACTAGCTCTCGCAGGTCTACGACCACTTCAAGAAGACCTACAACTACTACTTCAACTCAATCTTCCACAGTTGGACTTATGCCACCGCAATACCATTTTATCCAATTGGACCACGCTACTTCTACTCCTACAAGCCGAGCTATGTCTACATGCCTGGCGCAAGATTTACATACCATGGTGTCTGCGTCACCAATTATTGGCCCACTAGCTATGTAATATATGGGTGACTTGGCCCATAAGGCCCATGTGATGGCCGACCACCCTAAGGGGCTGACTGCTCACGTGAACAAGATGCAGTGAACGATTCGCCGCCCTAGGGTTCCCACCTCCTCACGTTCCCCCTATATATGTGCGGCGGCCGCCACGTTTAGGGTTGGGTTTTTCTTAGATTATTCTCGCCACTTTGCGGTTTAGCGCTTGTTCGGTTTGAGGAATCCCACTTGTGAACTTCATCCATATTCGCAATATATTTCAGATTGCATCTACGTGTTCTTGTGAGTTGCTTCGATTGCTGCAGAACCATAACCCTCGTGGTAAGGTCGATCGCGCAAGCGTGGTTGATAACGCGATCGTGCGGGTGTAGCGAATTGTGAGGTGAAGATCTGCGGGTCGGAAGCCTCAAAGCGCCAACGCCCCACGATTTAAACAAATCGAACCTATCGGAAGATCGCCACCGTGATTCATCAAGTGGTATCGAGCACCAAAGTTGCCCGTTAGGTAATTTCATTGATCCCTTTTTGTTAGTTGTTTTCATCACCTAGAGTCCGTAAAATTGCCCCACAAAAGTTTTAGATCTTAGTTCTTCCGCCGTCCAAACCACTCTGTGCCTTTCGCAGCTTGTGTTTTCGCCGCGTTGTTGAATTCGAGTCCATCGTCGGTGTCTTTGTTCTTTGGTCTAGTCGTCGTGATCTAGTTTCTAGCATCGAAGTCTTTGTTGTTTTCGGTCATCGTGTATCTCGGCTTGCCCTTGGTTGCATCTGTTGTTTTGTCTACTATAGCCGAGATCGTGTCATCACCCTCATCCGACCACGCACTCGGTTTGACTTCCCACCAACTCGAAGTTCGACCACCGATCGGATACGACCACCCCTTGGGTTCGACCACCCGTTTGATTCGACCACCTCTTTGGATTCGACCCCCAAGTCGGATTCGACCACCATCCTCGATACAACCACCTCCTCGGGTTCGACCACCTCGCCGGATTCGCCACCCACTCGGATTCGACCACCTCTTCGAGTTCGACCACCTACCCTTTCGACCACCTAGCCAAAGTTCGAGAGAGAGAGAGTATCTTTTATTACCTTTATACCCTCGCTCTCCGGAAAAAGTTTGTGACCTATATATATCCCTGCACCTTAAGAGGGTTTTGAAGAGTTGTGAGTCAAGGTCACTTTCAAAAAAAAAAAAAAAAAAGAAAAAAGAGAGGAACCCTCGGTTGGGTTTCTAAATAAAAAAGAAAGAAAGAGAGAAGCAAAAAAAAAAGAACGAAAAAGAGACCACCCAGTTGGCTCACGACCACCCTCATTTGGTCTACGACCACCCTCAGGTGGCTCACGACAATCCACAGTTGGTCCACGATCACCCACAGAGAAATCGGTTGCCTTATGAATTTTGTTCTATTGTGCTTGTATTTCGCTTGCTCGAGCTAGTTCTAGGAACGCGTTTGGGCAAAGAATCGTGATTTAGTACCGTGGACTTTGATTCACTTTGCTAATCTGTTTTCATTATCGCTATTCCTTGCTACAAAATTTTACCTATCCGAGCTCCACATACTTTCGCCCCAGATTTGGATCCTCGATTCGCCATCCGCCGCGATCGACATCCCACCTTCTCCGATCATACCACTCGCCGCAATTGGTAAGAAATTCATAAGAGCTTGGTAAGACGCTTGAGAGTGTGTGATCCCACCTCCCACCACCTAGTAGTTGATAGGGATAATATCCTTGTGTTGTCTTTTGTCTTCTACTAAACATGGCAGGTGAGGAATTGGAGGCGCAAGAGTGTGTTTTGAGGGGAGAGCTCACAAGGGTGTTGGATGAGTACCGCCATGCTATTAATGACAACATTGATAGGAAGTTTGCGAAACAATCGCTACTAATCGCAAAGAACTCAATGATAGTATCGCAATGCTCAACACACGCATTGATGGTTTGGCCAATCAACCACCGAACAATGGGCGTGTGGGTCCTCATGGTGCAGCCCATGACCGTGAGTTTGACAATGGAAATGAGATGCACAACCACGACACCTTTGATGCACGACAACTAAAACCGGTTGAACTTCAACCGCCAAGGTATGAGAGGTAATAACATTCAAACAACATAATGCACGTGTTAATGATGATCCATATGCTAAAGTCAAGTTCACTATACCATCTTTTGTGGGTGCTTATGATGTTGAAACATATCTAGATTGGGAGTTGACTCAGAGAACGTAAATTTAATGCTCACTTAGTTCTGAAGTGCATAGAGTTCGACAAGCCACAAGTGAATTTAAAAACTTCGCCATCATTTGGTGGAATAGGGTATGCAATGATGGATTAGCGCCTACTACTTGGGATGCTCTAAAGGTTGCTATGCGTAATGATTTGTTCCACCTTCTTTAAACGTGATTTGCTTAAGAAATTGCAGCGCTTAAACCAAGGCAATAGATCTCAGAGAAGAATATTATCGAGCTACAAATTAGTATGTTACGTTGTGACATTATTGAGGATGAAGAGGCTGCGATGGCACATTTTATGGAGGATTAACACGTGAAATTCAGGACATAGTTGATTACAAAGAATATGATAGTATCCCTAGATTGTTTCAACTTGCACGCTTGGCAGAAAAGGAATTGCAGGGACGACAGCAGAGGCCAAGGAACAATTTTGGAAGTACATCTACACCAAGAACAACGCCGGGTCAAGTTAAAACAGTCCCACCTTCGGCTACACAGTCTGCTGCCCCCTCCTCGAGTAGGGCGCGTTCAGCAGCACCTCCGACACCATCACATGCACCCGAGGTAAGTAAATCTACTAGTGTGCGTGCCCCGCCAAGAGTTCTTCTTGGTTGCTTCCACGGCCGTCTGTTGGGATTATTTGCCACCGCTGCGTGGAATGGGCCACGCCATGAGGGATTGCCCAAGTCGTGAGCATACCTTGCCACCGCAGATGGAGGTTTTGTAAGTGCTAGTGATATTGAGGATGAATATGTACTTGCAGCTAACATTGCAGGTGGAGGAGACGAAACAGACAGTGATGCTGATGATGTAGAGGAACAAGTAACTGCTGTTGACACTGGGAATCATATGAGCCTTGTTGCACAACGAAAGTCCGGCGACAAGTGGGAGAGCGGAGCAAAATCAACGGCACAACTTGTTTCAAACCAGATTTCTCGAAAAGACAGAGCTCGCAGAGTAATCATTGATGGAGGGAGCTGCAATAACCTTGCAAGTTCCGAGATGGTTAAGAAGTTTGGCTTGGCCACACAGCCACACCCATGTCCCTACTACATCCAATGGTTCAATTCGTGTGGTAAGTTAAAGGTAAACCAAGTTGTGAGAGTGCAATTTTCAGCTGGTAATTACAAAGATAGTTCCGACTTTGATGTAGTGCCTATGCAAGCATGCTCTTTGTTGCTCAGAGGCCTTGGATATATGATAATGATGTTTTGCACCATGGTAGAGCTAATACCTACTCATTCTCACATAGGGGTAAGAAGATTAAGTTGTTGCCTTTGACACCTGCTGAAATTGTGAAAGATGAAGTAGAGCGTGCTAAAAATGAACGAAACACCAATGAACATGATTCTGAAAATCAACAAGTAGCAAAATGTGTTTTCCCACCTAAAGGGGAGAAAGTGGCACCTAATGCTAGTTCCGAGGGGATTAAATTGAAGGGGTGTGTTATGCTTGCCACTAAATCTGAACTTACTGAAATTTGTGAAATTTGCAAAGGGTCTCCGTATCCATTAGAAGAAATGCATGTTCCTTTGCCTCCTGTTGCTACTAACCTTTTGCAGGAGAGTGATGACTTTGGGAAAACGACTGAGTCGAGGACGACTCAAATTCAAGAAGGGGAGGATGATGAGGACATCGACCCTAAGGATACAACCACGACTTTGAGAAGACCTACGACCGGTTCTGCAGGGTCTACAACCAGCTCTGTAGGGACTACGACCAGCTCTGCAGGGTCTACGACCACTTCCAGAAGACCTACGACTAGCTCTGCAGGGTCTACGACCACTTCAAGAAGACCTACAACTACTACTTCAACTCAATCTTCCACAGTTGGACTTGCGGCCACTGCAATACCATTTTATCCAATTGGACCACGCTACTTCTACTCCTACAAGCCGAGCTATGTCTACATGCCTGCGCTGCAGATTTACATACCATGGTGTTGCGTCACCAATTATTGGCCCACTAGCTATGTAATATATGGTGACTTGGCCCATAAGGCCCATGTGATGGCCGACCACCCTAGGGGTCAGACTGCTCACGTGAACGATGCACCGTGAACGATTTCGCCGCCCTAGGTTCCCACCTCCTCACGTTCCCCCTATATATGTGCAAAGAATGCCACAGTTTAGGGTTGGGTTTTCTTAGATTATTCTGCCACTTTGCAGTTTCGCCGCTTGTTCGGTTTGAGGAATCCCACTTGTGAACTTCATCCATATTCGCAATATATTTCAGATTGCATCTACTGTGTTCTTGTGAGTTGCTTCGATTGCCTGCAGGAACCATAACCCTCGTGGTAAGGTCGATCGCGTGCAAGCGTGGTTGATAACGACAGTCGTGTGGGTGTAGCGAATTGCGAGGTGAAGATCTGCGGGTCGGAAGCCTCAAAGCGTCAACGTCCTTACGACGAAACAAATCGAACCTATCGGAAGATCGGGCCACCGTGATTCATCATGTATAGCCAGGGTGTTAAAGTTGGTATTAGAGCGGGCTTTAGGTCCATGGTAGTTGAAATATTAAATTGACAAACTGTGCACAGTAAGATGGGAATGGGTCAAGCATTGCATTCACGTTTTTGTTATGTCGCTTTGAGCATTGCTGTTATGAATTGGTTATGAATATTTACGATATGCCTATATGATTATTATATGTTATAATAGTAGATGACGAGAAATCGAGGTCGTGGTTGTAACCTTAGGTTGCCAGGTTGCACCACCGTTTGTGGTATGAGATTAATGGAGCATCTACCTCGAATTGACTAGTTCCAATTGTTGAGTATGAGTTTCTTTGGGAGAATTTTCGTCTTCCTTGAATTTGGAATAGTTATTCTTGTTTAGATGCGGTGGATGAGTTTTCTTGGATTAGTGGTTTATTGCAATTGTGAGGTGTTAATCAGTCTTTATTGCTTTTCTTAAAGCAAACCTTTGATCTCCTAAATGACGAGTTGTTTTGCTGATTATAAACGTAGTTGATTCATGAGATTGACCTTTTATCTAGAAGCTCTGTCCTTCTTGTTGGGAAGCCCGACTTGTTTAATCGCTTGGTACTTGGGTTATTGAAGCTTTAATTTGCATATTCTTAAATGTGTGGAAGTTTTAGTTCAAATGTATTCTTTTCGG
Source organism: Phyllostachys edulis (assembly GCA_036346405.1). Classification (NCBI taxonomy): domain Eukaryota; kingdom Viridiplantae; phylum Streptophyta; class Magnoliopsida; order Poales; family Poaceae; genus Phyllostachys; species Phyllostachys edulis. The sequence goes on along the minus strand of CM070562.1, from coordinate 39,714,201 downwards.
GGTACTTTGAGTTTGAAGTTTAATGCTTCTCTTTTGGGGGAAAGCGTCAAGCTCTTTTTGTGTTGTCCTACCTTGGGTAAGATAGAGCAGTTGTTATCTTTCGGACTAATGAGCCGTCATTACTACTTGTAAACGTTGTTTTCGACAAGATTATTCTTTTTCCTGAAAGTCCTACCTTTCTTGTTGAAAAGTGTGATTCGGTGATTCGTTTGGTATTTCAGATAATGGAGACTATCTTTTACCAACTTCATTGAAGAAAGTTTTGACTCTACTCATTTCTTTTGGAGTAGTTGGAGTGTTAGAGTTTAGGACCTTTCATTTGAAACAAAAAGGTGTCAAAACCTTTTGCAATGTTTTGTAGTGTTAAGTGAGAGGTTGTGAGTAAAGAAGATAATTAATAATGTTTATGACGTCAAGTTGAGTCAGTGGTGTGATGCATAATTAATCTTAACTAACGTCCTCGGTAGAGTAACTAGTTAAGTTATTGTTGCTTTGCTAAGATTTCTTAACAAGTTGTGATTTAGAATATATCTATTCTTGATTAGAATGAACAGGGTTACTAAGGAGAGTGAATATTGATATGAATCTATGTTAACATTTATTTGATGATCTTACATATATGCTAGATTTACCTAATTCCTAACATACAAAAAAAATGTTGAAACCTGTATAAAGGACTAGATAGATGCTGCTGTATCAATTCGTGAAACCTAGTTTTATAGAAATTATGTTAGTAAATCTTTAATCATGTTTTGAACTGGTTTCTAATCATAAGGTGAAATGCTGAATCTATGTTTATAAATGGTCAATTGTTAATGGGAGATGGAGTTGGTGTTTAGCAATACCAACATTTGAGTAGATGAATTTCATAAGTGGTCTTTGGTAGCGTGCCTTGTGTTATTGCCACTGCATAGCATGCTTTTGTTAAAGTAAATTGTTTCAATCTTGCGGCTTGTGTTTCTTTTGGAAAGTTTTAGGATGGGTATTAAAGTTTGATGATTCTTGGTACTAATGTATGATATCGATGTCATTAAATTGTCAAAATGTGAGATTGATGTCAATTCCCGTAATAATTTGATCATCTATGGTGATATTGCTTAAATGAGATTATTTCAAGTTTTGCTTTCCTAATCTTTTGGGGCTCATGGATTATGTGGTAGCTGAGATTATTTTAAACAAAGTGATGTATTTGAATGATCTATTGGTTCTTAAGATATTCGTGTGATTAAATCTTAAAGGCTCTTTTGTCTGAGTTGGCAACGTGAGGTTGCAATCAAAGAAAGTTATTTTGTTGATTCCTTTAAGAGGAGAATGATCTGCTTGCTTTTCGTGATTTCCCGTAAATGAAAATGTTTTGAGTTTTGCGGCCGAGATTGTTTGGATCTCATGATTTATGTGGAAGTTGAACTGTCCTGAGAAAAGTGACATGTCAAAGAATTTTATTGGTTCTTAAGTGGTTCTTGTGGTTTGGTCTTAAGATCTTATCTTGTTCGAGTGGGCAAGGTATTGTTGTAGATAAATGATTATTTTTGGTGTTAAGGAAGATATTGTAGTAGGAGTATTTGATGATTGGAGTCGAATTTTGTAACTTACGGTTGAATTAAATTGTGCCTAAATTTTCTGTTCTTCTTTTGCACAAGCATTGTCGAGTTTCACTAGAAATATTCTATTCTTATTGGTTGATATTTGCTATTCTCTTTTGAGGGGTGTATACCCTCAACTGTGATCCCAGATTTGTTTCCAAGATCATCGTTATCAGATTATTTCTTTTGGTTTTGTGCTCGCTGTGAGGAGCAACGTTTTCCTGTGTGACGAAACTTGTCCTTATTCGCCTCTTTCTTTTGAGAAAGGATCAACCTTTTTCTATTGTAAAGTTTTACAAAGCGTAAATTGGCAACTGTTTGGTGGTGGTTAAGTAATGGTAGTGGTGAGATTTTGCTACCAAGCTGTTGGAGGAACAGTAGAAGATGAATTGGTTGTGATCTGTGCCTCTTGGAGGAAATTTGATTCAAATGGAATGTATGGCTTCGAAGTAAAACTAAACAGTGTTACGACTAAGTAGAACCTATGGTATAGTGTAATTCTAGAACCTTAGTTCATGTTGAAATGTTGAGGATTATCGAAGGTATGAAAACCTTGATCAATTTTATAGAGTAACGCAATTGGATAGTAATGCGAGATTGTGTGGATGATTTCGGATGCCGTCAATGAGTGAGTATGTTGGAATTGTGGGGATGTTAGTGATTTAATTTGATGGTTTCTCTAATGGTTATAAGAGAAGTCCGTTGTAGGGGTCTTGGAGGTTAAATTTGGGCTTTGCACTTTTATGCTACAACTTTGGTCACCCAATGATTATGTGTGGAGAAAATAGAATAATGGTGTATTCTGAGCAGTAGAATGATTATTGTGTCGGACCCGGATTCCGAGAATCCAAATCCTCTGTGAAAACACTGTGCTATTCCCTGGATCAATAGATAGCACTCATAGGCACATTGCTGAATCAAACACACAAGCCGTGAACTAACACAAATATATTACAACACAGAGTAACATAGACCTCATCAGGTCGAGTTTTACAAAAGGGGCCGCACAAGGCCAACTTGATTACATTACAAGAAGATAACGAAATCTACAGCGGAAGCAAAAGGGGAGGTAGGGCTCTTCTCACACAGGCAAGCGACTGGGGTGACCCGTGTACGATGGATATTAACTAAGAGATGGATAATATCGGTTGTACGCGAGTACCAACGAGCTAGTCTACTTAGACTGGGCGAGACCTAAACTACAGAACTATACTACTCCTCGTCATTTCCATATCCATCATCTTCTGGGCCTTCGTAGAAAGCGTAGTCTTCTTCGTCTTCATTATCTGAAGGGTTTGGAGAGAGGAGCGAGAATGAGCACTACTACCGTGCTCGCGAGCCAACACACAATGCAATAATATATACTAGTAACTGCTTGCCGCCATGCGCTAAGGGAAGACAGAGCGTCTTGCCGATTGAAAATGAAGAAATTTGGATAGTAGCAGAGATGGAAAAAGGAAAACCGTGGAGAATAAGCAAATCACATAGAGGCTGAAGGCACTATTCGTACACCTAGCAGTTGGTCTATGCTGGTCATTTTGCACGTGTCATTATGGTTCGACTACTGACCTATATAATAGGCTCATCACTGTGGACATATTAAGCGAATTCCAAAGATGAGCCCATAATAGTTTTATGGAAAAAGTCCGGTTTACTCCCTCGAACTATCAGAAAAGTCTGGTTTACCCCCTGAACTACAAAACCGGTTATTTAACCCCTTGAACTTATCAAATCCGGTCAAATAACACCCCGTAGCGGTTTGGAGCGGTGGTTTTGCTGACGTGGCTAAATTTGGCAACTCAGCGTATGACGTGGCGCACCCGGCCTGTTTTCTCCTCCTCCCCCTCTCTGACTCGTAGGCCCCGCTAATTACTCAACTGGAGTTGGCGAGATGGACCGACAAATCCAAGAAACACCATGGACGAACGGCGGCGAGATCAGTGCTGATACATCTCCGACACGAGTGCGTCGGCGAACGACAATGCCACCGCCGGCGCCACCGGTGGGCGTTAACAGAACTCCACCAACCGCTCGCCAGTAGTCACCGCGCCACCGTTGTCGCGGCTGCAACCGCCGCCATGCCCAAGGTCGATTGGGCGCGCGCCGCCACGCCCATGGCGGTGGGTGGCGCCGACAAGGGGCGTAGGCGTCGTCGTGGGCTTCTTGCCTCTGGCATTGCTATTGTGGCGGGCCAAGGAGCAGCGGTGGCTGGTGGGGAGGCGGCGGGCACAGGCTAGGTGGCGCAAGATGGCGGCGCCAGGAGCCGGACCAGCCAGAGGAAGGGGGGGAGCAAATCAGAGGGAGTTTATGAGGGAGAGAGAGAACCATGGGCATGAGAGGAGATTGGGGAAGAAAGAAAGCAAATGAAGAAGATGGTGGTTTTCACGTCTCTCTCTCCCAGTCAGTCTCTCTCTCTCCTAGTCAGCAAAACTACTGCCATATCAGCAAAACCACCGCTCCAAACCGCTACGGGGTGTTATTTGACCGGATTTGATAAGTTCAGGGAGTTAAATAACCGGTTTTATAGTTCAAGGGGTAAACCAGACTTTTCTGATAGTTCGAGGAAGTAAACCGGACTTTTTCCTAGTTTTATAGAGGGAACATCCTTTAGTCCAACACAAACTGGGAATGTCTGTTCGAAGTAAAGCATTTTCACAATGCGAGTAAAAAAACAAGAATGTGGTATGAAGACTATCTGCACTGTACATAACTAAATTTTCGTGTTTAGCCAATAGTGTCTTGTCATTTCTACCTCTTTACTATGCCGTACGCACCAATAACATTTGGTGCCTATACGGGGTGAACAAATAGAGGTAGGTCTTTTAGAATAAATAGCTCATTCTATTTCATTTTTGTACAATTCTCTAGCCCACGATTTGATGCACTATATACATGTACTGACAATATGTCAACATAGTTTGTGCTAAAAGATATGCTCCAAAAGAACTTACGTAATACTCCAAGTCCAGGAATAATTTTTTCATTTCCTAGTGTCAAATGAGCTTTGTATCGGCGGGCATCAACTCCAACAGCAACACAGGTTATCCATGGGCAGAACGGCACCAGTGGTTTTGGAAACGGTCCTCGATTTTCTGCAGCTTAGACAACAAACACAGCAGCTTTCACAGCAGAAAGAAGTGCGGCATAGAAAGGATTAAAAAATGTAGTCCGTGTAGCTATCGGTGGGCTATTTGGTCCAACAGAAAGATTGAGAATGTGAACACCATCTGAACAGCTTGAAGATAGACATGCATGCATTAGCTAGCTCCTAGATATTGGAGGCTTACAATAGTGACACATATTAAAGTTATATCGCAGGTGTTCTTTTATTCACTGTATAATACAGTCTCAAGAGATCCATAGAAAAAACAGGAGTTCCAGAAATAAGTATTCAAGTAACCAAAAACAGGAGTTCCAGAAATAAGTATTCAAATAACCATTATCAGGTATTTCTTTGTATATATGGCATGAAAGTGAACTCTAGAAATGTAATTCGTAGTTTCACACGAACCAGAACACACCATTATATATTCGAGGGTTTATCAAGAATCAAAGATATTAATAACATCTTTATTTAGAAGAAATCTTGGGGCTCTATCTGGGACTGATTTATTTTGTTTAAACAAACATGTCTTTATGTATCCATCAAACTCGAATAAATGTCGTCAAATTTTAGACGATATTACACCATAAATCATATCTTCCAACATAGCGCAGAACAATAACCAACCTCCCTACTTGATATCATGTAGGGTGAAAACTGCCAGTTGGTGAAAGGAATTGTACTTTAAAAAATTATAATACCTGATCAATGGCTGCCACAACATGGGACACATAACAAAAAAAAAAGGTTGTAAAGAACCCTGTGCACAGCTATCCTGACAAGCATAAACTCAAGAAAGTATGGCATTGGGAAGTAATTCAAAAAAAATCCTGGTTGATTACAAGGCATGGAACACACAAAAGAACAGTGAATGACAACTGAAATAGCGTTAGCACCTGACGTTGGCCTGGACACCGGTGTAGCTCTCCATGGTAGTGGTTGACGCTTCCATATTCTCCATGTGAAGAAGCAAACACATTACCAATTGCAAAGGTCATCAATCGAAGAGATAATAGGCATAGTTGCATAGTTCACAGTGATATCACAATGAAATTGCAAAAGCTGGCCTATTCGGTCCTACAGAAAGATTGAGAATGTGAACATCGTCCTGAATAGCCTGTAGATAGACATCCATGCATTAGCTACCTCGTAGATATTGGAGGCTTACAGTAGCGACACATACTAAAGTTATCTCGCATGTGTTCTTTTATTAATTGTACAATACAGTCTAAAGAAAACAATAAGAAAAACAGAAATTCCAGAAATAAGCATTCAAGTAACCATTATCTGGTATTTCTTTGTATATCCGGCATGAAAATGGACTCTTAAAATATAATTCATAGTTTCATACTAATCAGAACACACAATTATATACTCGAGGGTTTATCAAGAATCAAAGGTAATAATAACATCACTATTTAGAAGAAACCTTGGGGTTCTATTTGGAACCGATTTATTTTGTATAGACAACCATGTCTTTCTATCAACCTCGAACAAATGCTATCAAACCTGTAGACGATATTACACCATGCATCATATCTTCCAACATAGCGCAGAACAATAACCAAACTCCCTACTCGATGTTGAGTATAGTGAAAATTGCCAGCTGGTGAAAGGAATTGTACTTTACAAAATTATAATACCTGATCAATGGCTGCCACAACATCAGACACATAACCACCCAAAAGCCTGTAAAGAACCTTGTACACAGCTATCCTGACAAGCATAAACTCAAGAAAGTAAGACATTGGCAACTAATAAAAAGCAAAATTCCTGGTTGATTACAAGGCCTGAAACACAGAAAAGGATAATCAACGACAACTGGAATGGCATTAGCACCTGACGCTGGCCTGGACGCTGGTGCAGTGCTCCACGACCGTCACAGTAACCTTTCAAACTACCTTGCTCTTTCCGTCATCTCACCTATATGGGGTTGCACCCATACGTTGCGCGGGATCGTTGTAACCCGAGTGTTGGGTGTAGTTTTGGACTACCCACAATCACTAGCAACCTCACCCATTCAAGCTGGATGTACCCAAGCTTGCACGTTCTATTTCTCCACCGTGTGAGACACATTCAGGGTTCAATGATTTTACTAAGCCAAGTTGCACTTTGCATACTTGCGGTTGTACTTGTTTAACACGGGAGGTCATGACAAGATTAAGTCCTTAGGGTTATCTGGGCGGTTCATTCCACATACCATGTGCTCCATTAGCACCCACCACCTCACCATCCAAGAATGATGATTGGGGTATTTTAATACGCTGGTACTTAAGCAAGTCTAGCATGTCGCTTAAGTACAACCAATAACTAGTATTACCATATATTTACTAAGGTGACATGGATTAATGGATTCAAATTGTCAAGGACGGCATATTAATTAATTAATCAACAAGTGGGTATTTAACTACCTTAAGCTTTAACATACATTTGATGAAGGAATTAAAGCATGCAATTTTTGCTAATTTAAATGAATATAATTTCCATAAAATGTAGGCTCAAAATGATCAAAGTATTGACTCGCCTTGGTTAAATACAAGGGGATCTTGATACTCTCGGTCTTGATCAACATGAGGATCTCTAGTGTCTTCAAATCCTAATCGGGCGAAAATACCGGAAAAAGGCACAATGGCAAAGAGAGCAAATAAATACACAAGAATACACAAATGAACTTCAAATTAATCAAGCCCTATGCCATTAGCAAGATCTTGATTTAACAAATTTTTAGAAATTTATTTCATAATTTTTGGAGTTATAACGGAGGAGAACGAATTTACAAAGATTAAATGAATTGAAAGAAAGAGGGAGAGAAAATCCGGTGCACAGCACAGTGTGGACCGGGTTCACACGCCTGAGAGGGTGGGCAGCTCACGGCACAAGGCTTGTGGGGCCCACTAGTCGGTGAGAGCAAAGGGGATGGGGCGGTTTACTGTGGCGCGGGGGCCCACAAGCAGTGAGAGCATTGGGGGGGGGTTAGGACACAAATAAACCGCTAATCAATAATTAGGGTTTAACCATCGCCATTAAGGCTTAATGACGGGGAACAGGGCCAGTCCGAATAGGCCACGCATGGGCGCTCGCGGGCGGGCACGCGTGGCGCGTGCGGCATGGGGTCGTCACCGGCGACCTAGGGCGCGGCGGAATGACTTGAGCATGGGAACTGGAAGCTGGCGAGGTGGCGGTGCTAGTGACAGGGTGACGGCCCCGGAAGGGTGGATGTTGCCGGCGGCGGATGGTGCAAAGCGGCGACAGTGGCTCAGTGACGGCGAGAAGGGTGGTCCGGTGGCGGATGGAGCTGGGGAAGGTGAGCACTGGGTAGCTCTCGACGAGGGGAAGCCAATAGGCTCGACGAGGAGGCCGGAGGAGGTCTGCAGGTAGCAGCGCATGGTGATGAAGGCAGCAACCGGAGACGGGGAAGAAGATCAAATACGGTGGCGACGGTGGCTAATCCTCGAGGGAGTTTGAGGGGAAAGACTCCTGGTGGCCAGGGGCTCACAGTGACAGGGTCGGCAGTGCCGGAAGATGGCCGGAGCGACGAGACGATAGTGGAGGTGGCGGCGGCCGAAAATGAAAAGGGGCGGCTTTTGCTTGGTGGACCAACCACAGCTCGGGGGCGGCGTAAGGAGTTCAAGGGGGTGCTGAGGGAGGCTTTATAGGCCACGGGAGCAAGGGAGGCCAACGGGAGGGAGGTCTTTGGAGTCGCGTAGTCCCGAGGCGGCGTCGGCGTGGGCGGCCTGCACGCGGAGGGGACAACGCACGGGAGTAGGTGGGGCGAAGTGAAGAGCGGTGATTCGGGTGTCCATGCTGACGCGGGCACGTGCGGCTTGGTCCAGGAGTGTGGATGGCGATAGCGTGCGCGTAGCGGGCACTCCAAGATGACAAGGCAAAGGCGGCTCAGGAAGGCGTAGGTGGCAGCAAGGGCAGGTGCGGCGCGCAATGGAGCTCGTGGGCGTCTTAGAGAGCAGGCGGGGCTGGTGGCGCAGAGGGATCACAAGGCTTGGCGCAGGCGGGTGCCACGGGAGAGAGAGAGAGCGCCCAGTGCGGTTTGACCTAAGGGGAGAAGAAGATGACCCCGGGCGGCTCGGGCCAGGAAAAAGGGAGGACCAGGGTGGCTTGGGCTGGGGCAGGCCAAAAGGAGGGGAAAGAAAATGGGCCGGGCAAGGGGTTGGGCCAAAAGAAAGTGAGCCGGGTGGGCCGAGAGGAGATGGGCTTGGCCCAAGAGGGGAAATGGGCTGAGCCCAAAAGAAAAGGAGGCCCAACTCGAAATGGCCTGGGAAGTCAAAGGAGAGGGGAAACTCCAACCTAGAAATTTGAATTTCAAATGTTAAGAACATTACATTTGAAACACACACCGGAGAGAAAAGAAAGGAAGTTTTTGAAACTAGTTTGGTACTTTGAATTACGGCGAAGAACGAAAACCAGGATAGGGAAAAAAAAACTATGCGTTGTCCGAAAACGGACGCTACAAATCCTACCCACCTTAAACGGAATCTCGACCCTGAGATTTGAGCTGCTCCGAGAACAGAGATGGGTAGGCTTGCTACAGTTGATCTTCGTGTTCCCAGGTGGCTTCTTTGGCTCAATGGTGGCTCCATTGGACTTTGCAAAGGCGGAAGACTTGGTGTCTTGTTCCCTTCTCGATGACATCGAGGATCTTGATCGGATGCTTGGGATAAGTCAAATCTTGCTGAATGGCGATGGCTTCAACAGGCGTCAGCTCTTCAGGCACTCTGAGACACTTCTTGAGCTGGGAGACGTGAAACACATCGTGAACTTCTGCCAAATTTTCTGGTAGCTCTAGCTGGTAGGCTACTTCTCCATGCTTGGCGGTGATCGGGAACGGGCCTATGTATCCTGGGGCGAGTTTGCCTTTAACTTTGAATCTTCGAGTTCCACGAAGCGGTGATACCTCGGGGTACACAGCATCTCCAACTTCAAAAGTTAACTTTCTTTGACGGTTGTTAGCATAACTCTTTTTTCTTGACTGAGCTGCTTGGAGGCGATCTTTGATCAGTCGAACTTTCTCTTCAGCTTGCTTGAGAGTATCTGATCTGAAGATATATCTTTCACCTGATTTTGACCAATGCAGAGGAGTTCTGTATTTTCTTCCATAAAGTACTTGAAACGGGGACATTTTCAGACTTGACTGATAACTATTATTGTAAGCAAACTCGGCATACAGTAGACACTTTTCCCAATCTATGGTGAATTCCAAAGCACAAGCTCGAAGCATGTCTTCTAGAATCTGATTTGTTCTTTTTGTCTAACCGTCAGTCCGTGAATGATATGTTGTGCTGAAGGCAAGATGCATTCCATGGGCATCATGCAAACTAGCCCAGAAATGCGAGGTGAATTGAGATCCTCGATCAGAGACTATCCTATTGGGTACTCCATGTAAACACACAATACGAGCCATATACAACTCGGCTAACTTGTCTCCCTTGTAAGTTGTCTTCACAGGGATAAAGTGGGCTACTTTGGTTAGTATATCAACTATAACCCATACTGAGTCACATCCGGACTTGGTTCGGGGTAGACCGGTAATGAAATCCATTCCAATCTCTTCCCATTTCCACTTAGGGATTTGTAGGGTTTGAAGCAATCCTGCTGGCTTCTGATGTTTGGCTTGGATTCACTGACACACACCACAACAGGCTACATACTCGGTGATATCTCTTTTCATTCCTGGCCACCAATACAGAATCTTCATGTCTTGATACATCTTGGTGCTGCCTAGGTGCAGGGTATACGCTGAGCTATGGGGATCAAATCCTTGAGTTCCTTCTGGTGGGGGAACAAAGAGACGTTTCCCATACCATAGGATTCCTTGTTGATCTTAGATCATCTTGGGGGCTTTTCCTTTTGACATGAGATGCTTGAATCTCTGGACTCTGGGATGTCCTTTTGGTGCGGTCTTGATTTGCTCTTCTAAAGTTGGATGTGCCTCCATAGCATCTATGGTCACTACTACAGGAAGCCACATCACAGACGGTTTGGAACCGTCATCACAGACGGTTTCCGAACCGTCTATGTTTGTTGGTCTGTGATAACAGGCCGTTATCACAGACGATAAAAAACCGTCTGTGATACGCAATATCACAGACGGTTTTAATCAAAAACCATCTGTGAAGTGTAGTATCACAGACGGTTTTGACACAAAACCGTCTGTGATCCGCGAATATCACAGACGGTTGTCAGTAAAAACCATCTACGATCTATAATATCACTAACGGTTTGTTTTTATAACCGTCTGTGATATTTGGAGATCACAGACGGTTTGTTTTTATAAGCGTCTGTGATATTGACAGATCGCAGACGGTTTTTACTGACAACCGTCTGTGATACTTGCCTTCACAGACGGTTTTAACAAAAAACCGTTTGTGATAGCTCATACCCCTTACCACATTTTTGCTATTTTTCTGGCTAGCCTCAGGAATTGCTAGCCATGCCCTCTGAAAACAAGCAGGCACAAAAACATATTCAAGCATGCACAAAAATAGATTCATCAGATATAATCAATTGCTGACAACTCAAAGTGATCATTACTCAAAATAAATTACAAAAGATCGCATTTGTTCAAGTATTGTTGCTATAGTTACAACTGGATTACAATTGTTTACGTTGAGAGGTGTCGGCGGGGTGATGCTCTCGGTTGGCGGAGTGAAACTCTCCGTTGTCGTTAATGATTTCGTGTTGATAAAGGTGCGAGCTTCCTCGAATGTCCTTGATCTCTTCCGCAACGAGTGAATCACATTGTAAATCCAAGACCTGTTGCTACCAAGAGTAAAATGGTAAGCTATATATATTTAAATTTATAATTAGGAAATAATTATTTCGAGATTGATCGACAAACCTCGTGATCCTTCTTCCTAGCTCTAAGGATTAGTCGCATATGATAGCGAGCGTAGATTGCACATAACTCATCATCTTTTTCTTTGGCGGACCGCAAAAATAGAATTACATATATAGGTATAGTCGATTCGAGACACGTTATTATGAAGTATGATATAGGATTATCGTGTTGTAGCGCGTACCGGAAAATCCATCCTGTGTGGTAGTTGGGCGCTCTTTCCATTGTATATTCCTTTGTTGGCAACATAATTGATGAACGACCTACATGATTTGAAAAAGTTATCCTCGGCCATTTCAAACGAATGAAGACTACAATAGAGTTATGTAAGGAGGAAATGAGCATACCTCTCGAGTATTCCTCTTAGAACGCTGAAATCGTGCTTGTTGCGGTTTAGGGAATCAAGGTATATCACATGGTTCCTCTTGGGTATAATAACTAAAAGGATCCAATGGTACCTACTCATGTATGTCGCTATAGTCATTAAACCTAAGTTCGTGCTGCGTATAAAGTACAAATGAAATTTGTATAGCAAGTAGTGACACTTACCCCTGGTTGTAGGGCACCACTATGTACTTCATGTTCGTCTGACGAAGCAATGACCTCGTTATGTATTTCTCGATGAAGGACGCGTCTTCTTGGATGGTTTGCAACGATACCACATATGGGTCGAGGAAACCCACCGGTTCTTTCCATTCCCGGACATTTTTTAGCATGTATCTATACATAAGCAATTATGGCCGTCTCGGGTCCATACGTGAGGAACACAACGTCTGGTATGTTCTGGTGCTGAGTGAGTAGCCGAGCAGCTCGAAGCTTGGGTTTTCGTTAAAGACATTGACCAGTGAGTAGGGTCTTACTTGCGATTCTCTTCTGATGAGTGTACCTGGAATTGCCAGGTTGGGTGTTAGGACATGTGTCATTTTACGTCATTGTACTGTGGTCTCTTCGGTCCGAGAGAGAGGCCACTTGGGAGATAGAGTTTCGCAAGCGTAAGCGTTATCCAGATTTGTTCACCACGGGTACATGGTTGCTGTTGTTAGTTCTCAGTTGTGCATATTCTTTCACGTAGAGCTGTGTGAGGATTCGGGGTCAAATCCTATTTAAGGGGGGTAGAATGTAATACCCCGAATGTCAATTAGGAGAATGTAAGTCGGAGAGGGAAGTTTATTCAATTTTCGTTAGCAAATGCAATAAAGTTTAGAGAGGACAACATATATGGGAGAGGCAATTACATAAAATTTTTTTTGGAATTTTGGAAGGGTGGGCCCTGGGCTCTCGGCCCTTTGCTTCTTGGCCCTAAGTGGGCCGGCCCACTAGGGTTCTAAAAGGGGGGGCGCCCTTTGCCCTAAACCTAGCTGCCTCCTCTACCCCCTTGGAGCAGCCGCCTCCTTCACCCCCATGGAGCAGGCGCCTCCTCCACTTCTTCCCCCTCTCGCAGCTGCCCCTAGCTCCTCTCCCTTACACCCCCTCCCCTCCTCCCCAAACCAACAGTAGTCCTCCTCCTCCCTGTTGCTGTCCAAGCGCCCTCCTTCTCCCCTCCCTCAAACCAAGCTCCACCATTGCTGCCATCTTGGGAGGTCCAGTAGCTTGGCCGGCCACAAGAGGAGGAAAGGAGAAGGGGGGAAGGGGAGAAAGGAGGAGAAGAAGCTTCTTTGCAGGTTTGGTCAGGTTTTTGCAGGTCTTTAAGGGGTAATGAGTGAATCCCTCTTGGTTTTGATTGATTTAGCTGCATAGATTTACTTTGCTTAGGGTTCTTCAGTCTGCTGTGTTAAGATCTGAAATCTATTCATTCTTGTGCGCCTGTTTTGATTTAGGTCTATTCCGAATTTAATGATTTCGTTTCCTAGAGAGTTGTAAGTTATGTTTTCAGCTTTCCATAGGTTCTAAGTTCATTGATTTCTGATTTACGGTTCAAAAGTTATGATCTTTTTCATTGCTGCTATCCAGGAACCTGTCATAGCGTAGCAGAAATATTAACTGTTAGATTTCAATCTGTTAAGGGCCGATTCCGGGCTGTCCACCAAAATGAATATTGTAGAAATTTATATTAGCTTTCCATATTGGTAAAGGACACTTTTTTTGCATCTGTAGATCAAAAGATATGCAAGTTTCAATTTAACTGTCCAAATTGTTTGTCGGTTTCCGACAGTAAGTTTGACCCCTATGCCACTTTTTGTTAAGGGCGAAATCTGTCAGACCCGGATTCCGAGAATCCAAATCCTCTATGAAAACACTGTACTATTCCTTGGATCAGTAGATAGTACTCATAGGCACATTGCTGAATCAATCATACAAGTCATGAACTAACACAAATATATTACAACATAGAGTGACATAGACCTCATCGGGTCGAGTTTTACAAAAGGGGCCGAACAAGGCCAAGCTTGATTACATTACATGAAGATAACGAAATCTACAGTGGAAGCAAAAGGGGAGGTAGCGCTCATCTCACACAGGCAGGCGACTCGGGTGACCCATGTACGACGGATATTAACCAAGAGCTGGATAATATCGGTTGTACGCGAGTACCAACGAGTCTACTTAGACTAGGCGAGACCTAAACTACAGAACTATACTACTCCTTGTCATTTCCTTGTCCATCATCTTCTGGGCCTTCGTAGAAAGTGTAGTCTCCTTTGTCTTCATTGTCTGAAGGGTTTGGGGGAGAGGAGCAAGAATGAGCACAACTACCGTGCTCGCGAGCTAACACACAATGCAATAATATATATATATATGCAAGGTTAAACAAGGATGGCTCGATTCTTTTATTTGCTAAAGCAATCTTCAGACCTTCCCTGACCTCATATTCCTCACCCTCGTGGTCGTGGTGAGCCTCTCGTCCTTATGCGTGTATCATTTTGTCAAGGGCGAGTCCCTAGTGCTCCTTTCCTCTTAGCCACCCATGGTGCCACCATGGTTGCATGCTGTCGACTAGCCTCCGATGATCCTAGGTCCCCGCACCTACTCCATTAACATTGCCTGGACTCACTGAGTCCATTGCGCTTCTCCTTTTGCTCTGAGAACACCCCCTTCGCCAAAGCCGTCGCGAACCCGAAGCTTCGCACCGCCTCTCACCGTCGCGGACCCGAAGCTTTGCACCGCCGACTCCATCCATCTCTCTGGCCATCTTCCCCTCCCTTGGCATCACCGTAACACCCTCTCTCCATTCTCAGGATCCCTTGAGCTTCTTCGCACATGCATCGCCGCCGTTGAGCCCCTCTTCCTCTCGGCTGAGCGCGCCTCTACTTTCCTCTCCTCTCTCTCTCTCTCTCTCGACTAGTGGGCCCCATGGGGGTTAAGAGATGATTAGTGCTAAGTAACAGAGGTTAAGTGTGGTAAATGTATGACAAGTGGGACCAGTTGAAAATTTCATTAGAAATATAATTTAAAATGTTTTTAGTAAATGAGTCACTGACATGTAGGACGACCCACTGTTTTCGGTTTTAAAACAAGTTTTAAAACTGAGACTAACATGTGGGCCCCAGCCATCAGTTAATTAAAATCAAAATTAGGTTTAATCATTAGTTAATAAATAATGAGTCTATGACATGTGGGACCGCCTCTATTTTATAAATAAAATCAAGGAAATAAAAATATGAGTCACTCACAAGTAGGCCCCACATATAAGTTAACAAAATTCAAAAAAATTAGAAAAGTCGCTTTCAGTTCAAAGGAAAATACATTTTCTCTGTTGGAAAGCGTAAACCTCAGAAGAACTTAGAGAAAAATATGCTTTCTCTATTAGAATGTGTAAACCTCAGAGAATACGCTTTCAACGTCACTTTTCTATTAATTTCTGGATTTTCAAAACCGAAGCAAATTCAAACATTATTAACTTTTGCATATGAACTCCAAATTGAATGAATATTTTTTATAAATTCATCTAAAATCATGCTCTATATAAATATGCAAAAATATTATTTTTCTTCTAATTTCTAGATTTTTTTATGTTCAGATTATTTTTCTATAATTAATTTGCTATCGGCTCTTTTTGATAGACGTCGATACTTCAAACAAAATTTTTGATGATCCTCCATCCTCATACTCTGAGATACCATAGCAAGTCAAGCTTCCCCTTTGACCATGTTGATCCTATTATTTAAACTATTGTACTTCTTTTTGTAAAATATATTATGTATGCATGTATGTTTGCTTAAAATTGCTATATTTGGGGATAACGGTAGTTATTGTAACATCCCAAAATTCACATTTTGAGAAGACATAATAGAAATACATGAGGAAAATAATTTTGGGCATAATTCATATGAGAAACTAATCATGCATGATTTTTGGACTTTTGTTTAAAGCAAATAATGAAATTCATACAAACATGCACTTGTAAGAATTTCAAGAAAAATAGAATGAAAATAAGTGAGATAATTATTTTGGGCATATTTGCCTAGGTAAAAATTTATTAAGCAACTTTTGTGAATTTTCATTAAGGGTAACAAATGCAATTACATGAAAACAGAAACTTGTATGAATTTTAGAGAAAATCACATACAAGCTAAACTTTTGAAAAATTTACATAACCAAGTACACTAGGTCAGGAGCCCTAAAAAAATTTCATTAATTTTAGACCTTATTTGCTCAGTGCAAAAATTTAGCAAAACCCTTAGACTTTTATCCGAAAAAACCTGATTTTGAATTCTCTCTCTCCTCTCGCTGATGTGTGGGACCCACATGCCAGAACCTTTCTTCCATCTCTCTCTCCCCCTCTCCAGTGCATGCTCGCACAAGGTTCGCCCCGCTCACCCATGGTTTTGCTGCACCACTCACCGTTTTCGCCCCCAACTACTCCTGTTGACTCCACCAGCTCCCGCCCATGCTATCTACCTCAGTCATGGCCGTTATCTCTTGCACTAGCGAAGAGACCAGAGCAGCCTTCGTGATATACCCACACTACCACCGGCATCTCATCGTTCTTCTCGCGATATTGCCCTACCTACTTAATCCCCAACGTGCGCACCTTCTTCCTCAACATGCCCTCGTTCCTTTTCGTGCTAGCCCGAGCTTCACAACTCTCTTGGTTTCGCGGGAACACGTGCTTGTTCTCAACGCTGGTGAGCAAGCTCTGCAATGCCAATTTCTCATGTGAACTTCCTTGCCCTCGCCAACCACGTCATCACGTGCCCATTACCTCACTGATGTTTTCTCTGTACTTGATGTAGCTCTGGGAAACCTGTTGCTCCGACAAGCCACCGTCTTCTTCACCTCCGGCGTGCACCTATTCTAGAGTACCTTCATTTTCGGCAATCGGGTGAGCTTGAACATCCCTTTTCCACATCATATCATGTCTTAAACCTCACTAATGCTTTTCCCTTTGTTAATGGAGCTTCAATCGCGAAGAATGCTCTGGATTGATCTTCTTCCCCATTTCTGGCCATCGTAGCCATTTTCTAGTTAGCTGCTGACTCAGTGAGTCCCCTGTCGATTCCTTCGGTCTTTACTATCCTCAAGGTGCTAGAAAGCTAATGCACACATTCTTGTAGCACTTCCATCGCCATAGCATGCTGTCGATAGGAGCCTCCTTCGCGCCGCCGTTGCTCAACGTCAACAAGCCATTCTAGAACCCCTCTGACCTCATCTTCTGCACTGTTGTGATCATGGTGAGTCACTAAACCTCACACACACATTAATTTGGCAAGGGCGAGTCCCTAGTGACTAGTGAGCTTTCCCCTTAACCAATCATGGCACCGCCACAGTTCCATGCCACCGGCGCGCCTTCGGTGACCCTAGGACCCCATGCCCGACCCTCTAGCACCGCATGGACTCACTGAGTCTAGTGCACCACTCAATTTACCCAGAGAAACCCTCATTCGCTGAAGTAGTTGTAGACCCGAGAAGCACCTCTGCTCATCACCGTCATGTGCCGATTTAGACCACCTCTCCCGCCAACTTTACACCCCCTAGCATCACATGAGTACCCTCTACCCATTTTTGAGCTGCCCTGAGCTTTTCTGCGCGTGCCTCGCTGCTGGCGAGCTTCTCTTCCTCATGGCCATGCATGCGCTCACTGCTCATCTCGCTCTCTCTCTCTCTCTCTCTCTCTCTCTCTCTCTGCCAGTGGGACCCATGAGATTTAAAACTCTCATTGGCACTTAATGATAGAGTTTAAGTATGACTAAGTATATGACATGTGGGACCGAGCCGAAAGATTAAAGAAAATCGAATTCTAAACGTTTTGAGTAAATGAGCCTATGACATGTGGGACCCCTCAGTTTTATAAAACAAAATCAATAAATCAACGGGATGAGTCACTCACAAATGGACCCCACATGTAAGATTTATGAAAATCCGGAAAAATAGATAAGCCACTTTAGTTCTGAGGAAATACGCTTTCTCGGTTGGAAAGCATAAATCTCAGTAAAGCTCAGAGGAGAATACGTTTTCTTTACTAGAAAGTGTAAACCTCCGTAGAACGTAGGAAAGAGTACACTTTCTCTGCTGGAAAGCGTAAAACTCAGAAATACGCCGTCAACGTCATCTTTTCTTTTTCAGGATTTTTCAAACCGAACCAAATTGAAACCTAAATAACTTTTGCATAAAAACTCCAAATGAGATGATTATTTTTTATAAATTCATCTAAAATAATGCTCTACCTGAATATGCAAAAATATTTGGATTTGATTACTGTTGAAATTATTTTGCCTTATTTAATTTCTTTCCGGCTTTTGTTAGACGTCGATTGTTCGAACGATATTTTCGACAACCCTCCATCCTCCTATTCAGAACAACTAGAGCAAGGAAAGCAACTTCTTTGATCATGTTTATCCTTCTATTTTAATTATTGCACTTCTTTTTGCGAAGTATATTATGCATGCATGTATGTTTGATATGAAATTGCTATGTTTGGGATAGTGGTAGTTGTAAATCCTATATGATGCATAAATGTAACATCCCAAATATTAGGTTGTGTTTCAAATGTAATCAAACCAGGGTTTGTGTTTCAAATGTAACCAAATCTAGATGTGTGTTTCAAATGTAAGAAAATGAGTAAAAATTAAAAATTTTCTTACATCTTGAAGTTCTTGAACTTTTCTATAATTCTTGTAAAAGGATTGTGGAATTCAAAAATCTAAACCTCCTGTTGACTAAAGTCAAACCCTTATTCAACTTTGTCAAGAATCTTGTGTTCAACCTTTGAAAATATTTTTCCTTGGTTCTAGAGATGCTGTGTGACACCTCTGGAAAATTTCATAATTTTTAGAAATTATTTGCTATTTTAAAACAATCAGTCAAAGAAGAGATTTGAAAGTCAAACATCAAAAAGAGGGGCTCAAGATAATTCTACAGAAACATATAATACATGAAAAGCCGTAGAAATTTTACAACATAACATTCACTGTATTTTCAGCCTTCCATAAAAATTTCAGAATTTTTCGAGCATTTTACTAGGTTAATAAAATCCCTTAAGGCTCTCTGTCTGTTTTTCAAAACCTAGCCAACACTGTTGAACCGACCGAGTCACTTGGACTCGGTCTGACTCAACCAAGCCACCTTAGCCAGCCATCACCGCACTGCACAACATGAACCGTCCGATTTGCAATCAATAGTTCAGCTCTCCTTTTCTCTTGTGCCACTGGCAGCCCGGGCCCGCCGGCCTGTTCTTCTTCTCCTTGTGGCCGAGGGCGCCTCGCCCGCTCGCCGGGGCTTCCGCTCACGCCGCATCAGCCAACGGCTCTGTCCCAATTTTTGGACGCACGCGCTTGGCTTTTCTGTCTCGCCGCATCGCTCGGTCCATGGCCTCACCTCACCGTGCGTCACCTTCAACGGCTAGAAACCCCACTGCCCCAAGCCTTTTCTTCCATTCCCCTTTTTTCTCCACTAAGAACCAAGAAGCCAAGCCAGTCTCCCCTTCCTCCTTTTCTACACCAAGGGCCAAACCAGTCCTTCACCTCCAGCGCCCCCCGCCTCTGCTTGCCGCCGCCGCGCCCCGCGCCCTTAAGCCCGTGCGGCGTCGGCCCTCCTCTACTACCGCGCCGGCCGCCACACCGCCCTTGACACTTCTTCTCAGCACCCTTCTTCTCCACCAGATCTGCACCGTGCTCCTAGCCCTTCACCTCCAGCCCGTTGCCTCCACCACCGAGCCTGCCTCCCACCACAGTCCGGAGAAAGCCGCTGCCGCCTCCCTGTTCCACCGTGCGGCTCTCCTCCTCTGGTGCCGTCTAGATCTGCCCCGGCTCCTCCCTCGCGCCTCCCGGCCCATGGCGCCACCAGATCCGTCCCCCTCGGTCCCAGCCCACACCGACCCCGTCTCCCTCAGCCCCAACCCACGCCACCGCACCCCAACGTCCCGAGCCACCGCCCAGAGCGCTTGCGCCGCTCTCCGCTCGGGCAATGGAGCCGCTGCGGCCAATCTCGCGTCCGAGGTGAACTAGGAAGGCCAAGTCGTGCCTTCTTCCTCATCTCCGATGGAGCACCGCCGTGGCCATCTCATCGCCCTCGGTAAGCCTAGCTTCAACTCGGTGCTTCTATTGGGTTCTCCGAGTCTCATTACACCTTCCTGACCCCTTTCTTTCTCGTCTGTGCGAGTCGAACTCATCGCCACCGCATCCGGGTATCACCAGAGCTAAGGCCGAAGGCCATCGGTCCCCAGGCCTTCTCCTTCAGTGTCGCCCTAGCCCCTAGAGCCAAGAACCGACGCCCAGTGCATTAAGGAGACCTCGTGTGCACGCTACATCACGCACCCGACGCCCCCTCTCCATTTCTCGTCGTCACCAGCGGGTTTCCGGCCACAGTCGACCTCAACTCCGCCACTGGAAGGTAGCCACGAGTCTCATGGTTCCATTTTTTCCATTTTCGGCCACCGCCTTAGCCCCTGTCTCCGATGACCAATGCCTCCCCCAAACTGACCCGAGCTGGCCACATTCCCTGTTCATCGTCTCTGAAAAGCTCCTCTCTGTGACTGATCGGTGGAATCCCTTGTAAAGTTAATCAAAATGACTGCTTATACATGATGTAACTACTAATTGGGACACTCTAATGAATAGACAAAAGTAAAAATTGAAATTTGTTGGATGGTTAGGCATTGGAATTTCAGTTCTGGAGAAGTTTCTTTTGTCTGTTAACTAGTGAAGTGTCAGAGTAGAGCTTAGATGAAAACTTGAATTATCAGTAGACCTCAAATACAAAGCCAATCTAATACTGCTATCAAACTCTAGGTCTGTCATTTAAGCTAAGCAAATGAGTAAATGAATTGTTGTTTAAATCTTGAAAGAAGATTAGCTTGGCATTTTTGTCAGTCATCTTGTGCTGTTGTAGGTGTAGGACCAGTAATCTGTAGATAGCAAAAATGGGCATTAGGGTAATGACTCTACTAAGTTGAGTAGTTAAAAAGGTTTTGGGCTTTCACACACTTAAGCTAGCAGGAGAGCCAAATCTGAAAATCAATAATGCATTGCATTTTCTGAAACCAACAGAACAACCAACTCCTTTTGTTGAAGTAAAATCAATGCTAAGGACTGTTTAGTTATTGGATCACCCAAAGCTTTGCTTAACAAATGAGTATTAGCCTTGGTAGCATGCCCTAGTTAGCAAGCACACTTACTCAGAGTTTTCCCTCTAATAGGATGACTAGACAGAAAGGCTTAGGATGAAATCTGCTTTTGTCTTTGGACTGATAGCTTTACTACCTTCTTGTACTTAGAGGGTTTTTGTCCAATCAAGACTTGGACCTTAAAACTAACAAAGGCACATCAATCTAGTAAACATGCATTAGTATGTCCCTCCATAACAACTAGTGGGTTCTTTGTGTTTGCAAAAAATTAATGAGTTAGAGAGAACAGTAAGTAGACTTCATAACTAATGGAGCATTCAAAATTTACAAACCACTTGATTAAAAGCTTAAACCTTGTTGAATGCTTAGATTAGTAAGTAAACCTCTTAAGGTCTAGCCTTTAGTTTTTAATCTAAAAGACTAAAATTTATCATAAGTCAAGAATTGAGTTATTGGTTAATTAATCAGCGATAGACCTTATGCCATAATCTTAACTTCAAAAATTCCTAACTAATGCATAAAAACTCCAATTGAGGTAAACTCAGTTATTTTGGTCTTATAATTTTATCCTCTATTTATCTATGTAATCCTTTTTCCCACTACTATTCTACAAATTTTGGCCAAATAATTAAATTAGTATGAACAGTAACCGGTTCTAATTATTTTGAATTTTCCAGAAATCTAATTTTCAAACTACTATAACTCTCGCATACTAAATCCAACCAGAATATTTCTTTCACTTAAATTCATCTAAAATCATGATCTACCTTCTGTGAATTTTTCATGATTTTTTTTGGATGACTTTGAATTTTTGAGTATTCTTGGTGTTATTCGTTCTTATTTGTTCTTCTTAATTCTTTCGATAGGTTCCGATGATTATATTGAAAACAAGAGTGATCCTCTACAGCATATTGAGCATCTCCAGCAAGGCAAGCAGTTTGATCATATTCTATCCCATTATATTTTAAAGTCTAATACTTTGTTTACAAACTGTATGTATGCATGCTTTTATGGCAAAGTAATTTTTCCGATTAGAGGTAGTTATTCCTATTGCATGGTTGCCTTTAAATTGTTATCCCCTTCCACTAACCATAAGATAATAATCTCGCCGGTGAATTAGAGCCCGGTGATTGAATTATGCTCTTTTAATGTCTTTACGGGGTCATGCTTAGAAATGCTTAGCTACCGGTAGAATTGGGTGGTTGTCGACGTATGTCGATGACCTTGATCACACAAAAACTTTATTATTATTCCATTATGTCCAACACTTTGTGCTTTGTTAATTTGTAAAGTCAAAACAAAACTGAAAATGAAAAACTATTTGGACTTGGGTACAATGGATGATGGTGTGATCTGTTGGTATGTGGAATGGTGCCTAAGTCAACAAGGACCGAACATCTTGTTAAACTAAACCAAGCAATTTTGCGTGCCAACCACACGAGGGGGATATGGGACCTCTCTTGACTAAGTACTTTGGGGGGTGTTAATTATGAGTCGATGGTGGTTAAAATATTTTTATAGGGATTGGGAGCACCCGTAGTTGCTTAGGCTGGGCCGGTGCATCCTACCCTTTGGGTTGTCGCGACTCTTAATATGCATCATCCATTGGAAATGTCTCGTAGGACTTAGCCGTGCCGGCATACCAAAGGAAGTGTGCTTAATCATGTGGTGAAAAGGCGGTCTGGCGTGTGGGTACATTGGTACACCCCTGCAGGGTTCAAACTATTCGAATAGCCTTGTCCTAGGTTATGGACACGCTTGGGTAGGTCTTTCGAGAGTTAGACTATAACCTTTTAATTAAAACTTGATGTGGGTGGTATGAATGGGTAATTCATGCTATTGTTGTGGTGACTATTGGGTTAGTCACTTCCAGGTTGTTGTTGTCATCTATCTATTGTTATTATGTTGTTACTCGCTGTTATTTAAACATTAAAAACAGATTGTAAAACTGCTTTAAATCTATTACATTATTGCAAATGAAAACTTGCTTTATACTGAAAATGAGTCTAGAGCCTCCTCCACTTAAATAAGCTTGCATGTAGCATATGTATAGGCCTATTACACTACACGTAAGTCTTGCGAGTACATTTTGTACTCATTTGATTTGCTTAATTAATTGTTGTAGAGGAGGTTGATCCCCAAGGGATTAACTTTTGTGAGTGGACTTCGCTTTGACGACTAGCTGGCGGCCCGGTCAGTTTGCCTTGTGGGGTAATGGCAAACCGGTTGGCTTTTGTTTATCGCCATCTTATGGCATAATTGCTTCCGCTGTTATTTAAGTTTTAGCTTGTGTGGCCGGTTGGCCTTGTTGTAATAAAATCTCTATTATGTATGTCTTTTGTCAAGTTTGTGCTTCGTTTCTATGTTTGTATAGAATTGATGCATGATTTTGTAAAAGGGTGTGTATACAGTACTTCTGGGATGTATACATTTTCCCGAGACACGGGATATTTGGTTTGTGATACTAGAGTCAAGTGGATGGCTAGGTATTACAAGTTAAATACCCCGGGGTCTCACAATAAATCTCCCTGAAATATTGATGCCCTTACTGATGTAGCCATTAGGATATGGGTTCAGCACTATTTAATGTCAAATTGGGAATTTTAAATGCGAATATCGTACACATGCTAAATAGAGCGATACTTTCCCTAAAAGCTATAAAAGGACAATATGATAAACATGAATTTGGGAGATTTATAAAAAATGTCCAAAGGGGTGTACCTCTGTTATTTTGTATAAAAATAAAAATGCAAAACCTAGTTTTTCGACGCAGGCGAGTTATATTATATTTTGAGAAGAGTGAGGGGTGTGCCTCACTAGTAGATAGGGGGAGATTCTCGCCTGGGTCAATTAAGGACCGAACGTCGATGCCATCAATCTAAGCCTAAGCGTACAACCACATGTGTGCTGGTATGGGACAACATTAGCTAATTAAGTCATTCAAAACTTGTAACATCCCAAAAATTGGGATTATTTTCAAAAATATAAAAATGTGAACTTTTTAAAACTTTTGATGGATTTTATTGAACATTTGCTTCTGGGTTCTGCCTATTTGAAAATCTTGTGTTGGTTTTAAAAATAAAACTCGAGTTTCTTTGGGTGCTAAAAAGGTAATTGATAGAACAAAGTAAAAATTTTCTAAGTAGGAGAATGGTTTCAGGCTTTTTACCCCAGTAATCATTCAACAAAATTTCTATATGAAATTTTGCTTAGAAAAATATTTACAACCTCTTAGGAACAACACCTTGTTTGAATTTTGTAGAAATTCAAGTAAGGTGTTAACCTCTAAAAATTTTACTGTAGAAACTACTCGAGCTCAGTAGTCTACACAAAATTTTTTGTAAATTGTGGACTTCGTTTGGGTGGTGAATTAAATCGGCAAAGAAACCAGCTGATAATTCAAAAACCCTAAAGCCTGTACTGTTCCTCGGGCTCGAGTCCAACCCGCACGGTGAAACCAGATCAACTCCATAAGTGGACCAGACCCAGTGTTTCCAAACTGTTTGATTTAAAACCAACAATCCAAATCAAATTTAACGTTCGGACCGTCCGAACGAATGCGCAATCTGGGCCGTTCATCTTTGATCGGGCCGCCCAGCAAGCACACGCACGCACCATTAGATCCCTATTGGACGGATCAGATCAAAAGTGTCGTTTGGACCACACGAACAACACGATTCATCTGAGCTATTGTTTTCAAAATAGACGGTCCAGATTGACTGAAATGTTCCGACTGTCCGAACAAATCTTTTCATCTGAGCCGTTTGTTTCTAATCGGACCATCAGCGTTTGATCAACTCGTACTGTTTCGCTCCCTCACCGACTAGTGGGTCCCATGTGTAGAGTTTTCTTTTCCCTCTCTCACTTACCGGTTGGGCCCACGACGCAGCACCTTTCTTTTCTTCTCCAACTGACCACCTGGTCCCCCTAGCAGCCTTTCTTCTCCGCGTAGCCTCAACACCAAGCTAGCAGCTCCCGACCGCCATGGCCACGCAGCTGCCCATCTCTGCGCCTACGCCAACCTCACCCCCAGTTTTGGCTGCCGCTCGCGAGTTCTAGCTCTTGCCCATCCTGCGCCAGGCCGCTCTCGCCACGATGCCACTAGCATGCAGGCCACGCGCCCTTGCGTTGTTCCACGCCGCTCGAGTTTGCCGCCACTTTGCTCCCGGGCTTCCTCGTGAAGCTCCACCCATCACCTATATAGGTCACAGCCCGAGCCGGCCTTGCCTCCTTTCTGTCATCTTCCCCGCTACTCCTCTCCACTCCCCTCTTCTTCAAAATGAAGTTTCTCCTTGCTGCACCGAATGCCACTTTCAGCCACCTCACTGACTCCACACCACTCCAGCGAGCTCCGCCGGCAGTCAACCGCATCACGGCACGTCCAACACCACAAGGAAGCATTCCCCCAAATAAATTTTGGGATTGAAGCCACTAGAGCTCGTGCGTTCGGCTTCTTCTCCAAGTCCGACCAACTCTGCCGCCTTCACTGCCACTCCCTCTCCGGCGATCCCCGGATCAATTCCTACCTCTGTGGGTTTCCTTAGGCCTTCTCCTACCCTACCCCAGCACTCACTCGTGCTCTTTCACTCTCCAGGTTGCCGGCACTTGTGGAGCTTCCGCGCCGCCGTCGGTCTCCGTCGCCAGGCCGCCTCCCACCACCTCGGCTCCCTCCGAATGCACCAGCATGCTCCAGGTACTTCGTGGATGCCCATGCTCCCTCTAGTTCTCTCCCTACTCCTCTCCAGTGCACCCTCCCCTTTTCGTGTCCATGGCCGGCAACCGCGTGCCTTTGTCGGGCCGCCACCGTGCCTCCTAAGCTCCAAGACCACCACCCCTAGCCCCCTTGTTCCCGGGGCATTCCATTTTAGTAGTCGTCGATGCCTCGCCGTCGCTCCACCACCCGAGCCACTCCCAGTTCAGCCCCCCTTTCGGTTCTCTATGTGTTGTTTGAATGATTGAATGACCAAACCGACAACAGGCTTGTGACCTGGGCTAATACAAGTAGTAGGAAATCTCATAGCCATGTAACCCTTATCCAACAGCAAGCCACCTCCTCTGTCGCTATCCCCTTCTGCTCTTTGTGTGTTTTCATCTTTGAAAACCTCTGAAGAATAGGACCCTTGTTTGGAGCAAGCCAAATGCTGCTAACAAGATTTGTGTATGTCAATTAGGCCACCCAAATGCTTTAAATAATTTGAGGATTGACAATGGGAGATAGTTTAGCTGGTAGCACATCAATTCAGATTTGATTCATGTGTTTTGTTTAGGAGCAGAGGAGTGCTCTGATGAAAAACCTGAAGAGACAATAGAGCATTAGACCTTGTAGCTATCTTTAGGCCACTCAAATGGTTTGACAAAGCTAGAGACTGAACTTTTGAAGGAAGTTAACCATTAGCACTTCATTTCAGCAATACTTAGTATTGTCTACCGAATGAACAGTAAAGATAATCTGATAATGTTCAGATTTATCAATGGACTAGTGACCTTCTAATACAAGTACTTAGAAGGTTAATGGTTCAATTAGTACTTTAGCCAAGTGTTGTGTTTAGCTAATAGTTCAATCTAGGGAGTCTAGATTAGCACTTTAGTTCAGTCAACCTTTGCTAATTAGGTTGTATGAACAGTAACCTAGAGATGATTAGTTTTGCCAATAGACTAATGCCCTTGTTAGTATAGTACTTAGAACTGTTCTTGAGCCTTTTTAGTCAGTTGAGCACCTATCTACTAGTGGTAGAGTCACAGACGAATGCCTTTTGCAATTGCATAGGTAGTTGGGTTGATTAGGAGTTGTTAAATTAGATAATTAGTTTGGCAATTAGTTAGCCAATTAAAAACTGTTAGTAGGTTACTTAGCCACACACTAGAGGTTCTCTTGTCACAAAATAGTATGGTTAGTAAGGTTAGTTATATATGTGTGTACTCCAACTAGCTTTAGCCCCCTCTCTGTGTTGAATCTCAGTGTGTGAGCATGCGGCAGTGGACCTCCTTTCTAGGAAAGTGACTAGTTAGTAGATGACCAATGAGAAACTTTTTGATGTTCCTATTTAGCCAAGCCTTAGCCATGGTTCTACTTCCTCTATAGCCCTCTGTGCGTGTATGTTTACTTGTAGGTCTCTGACAGTGAACCCTTTCTTTTAGTGGTTAGTTAGTGAGGATTAGTAGAAGTGTTTAGTGTTTAGTTTGCCAGATAGTGCAATGTCAGTAGGGTCATCTCAATAAGCCTTTTTGGTAGTTAGCAAGGCATGATTAAGTTAGTATTAGTGAGCAATAAGCTCACTGGATTAATTTAGTGTACGCCTGACTTTGGGTGCCACCTAAATTAGTTAGCTATTTTAGAACCTGTCAGTAGGTTAAATAGTTATTTAACCTCAGTGTGTGAGTGTGCCACTAGCTAATTGCAACCGCAGTTAATAGATGTGCACACAATCACCATCAAAGTCTGCTGAAGGAGGAAAGCATATAAGAGGATTGATTTTAACTGTATGATCATCATAGATGTATACATAGAATGTCTGGAGAGAGTGTTTGTGAGTACTAGGTAGCCTATTAAGGAAAACAACATCACCTAGGCTCTAGATGTCGTCCATGGTCATCCGTCCCCAATGATCGAACGATTAGTGATCCGAAAGTAGATCTAAACAGTATTACCTAAACAGCTAATACGTCCCACTTAGGTAGCATGAGGAATGTTCCTACGAACATTCTCTCTGAAGGATTTATCGACTTTGTCTATAGTATTTCCTTCATCAGCTTCTTTAGATATACTTTGGTCTGAAGAATTTCCTTCATCAAACCCTCCGAAATACTTTGTATATAGTATTTCCTTCATCAGCTCCAAATGAGTATGTCTTCATCTCATCTGAATCACTCCCTTCCTTCAATATGGCGATAAATATGTTTATTCTTATTTGAAGTGTTTCATTTGGTTTGAATATGCTTTTATTGGATTTCATTTGGCTATTTTCAGATGCTCTTGGATTTAATCGTAATCTGCATAGTTAGACTCTGCCGCTGTGATGGGACAACACTCCCAACGAGATCGAGATTATCATAACATTCAACAGGATCAAGGTTATCTGAACAACATAAGCAAGAGCAAGTGTCGTGTAATGTCCCGTTTGTCCTGAGTTCCTGTAGTTTTCAAAATAAAAATAACCATTTGGATTTGTTGAGAGTTCAAAGCTTAACTTGAGTTTTCAAAAGAGCTTTAATTGACTAAAATCCACTTTAACTAAAATCAGCTTTTGTCCTTTTGAGCTGTGTTGGAGTTCTTCCCTTGTCCTTGTTTGCCTGGTGCTTGGCCTCGGCCCAGTGCTTTTCTTTCCTCTCTGGTCCTCCTTTGCCTCCTGGACCTCCTCTAGTGTTTTCTGTTGGGATCTGTTTTTTCCTCCTCCAGACCTTCTCTTGCTCGGACCCCTTGGTTGGTCTAAGTCCTCTCTTTTAAGTTTTAGACCAGCTCGGGTGTGTGTTTCAAACCTCTTTGATCTTTGGACCTTTCCTTGTATCTTTTGTTTGGACTTCCCCTAGTCCAGACCTTCCCTTTGTTGGCTTGAATCTCTTTCTGCTTGGACCTCCCTCTGGGCTAAACCCTCTTCTCTGTCTAGATCTCCTTGGATCTAGACCACCTTCTCTGTTTTGGACCTCCCCGTGCGGCTCTCAGCGTTCATGTGAACTCCCTGAGTTCATTTGGGCGCCCTTGGAATGATTTGGACCTCCCTGTGCCCATCTGGATCTCCTTGTGTCCACAAGGAGCTCTTTTGATCCCCGTGTCCTCTCGGACCTCCCTGTTGGACCTCCCTTTGGTTCCCTTGGCTCTCTCCTTGCTTTCGCGGACCTCCCGCTTGCTCTGTCCCCTAGCGCGGTCATACCGCTCCGCTTTTGCGGTTGTACCGCTTCTCTGTTGTGCTCGGACCTCCCCTTGTTCAGATCTGGCCATTAGGACCTCCTCTCTGGATATCCTAACCGCTCAGACCTCTCCCTTGTTGAGATCTGGCCATTAGGACCTCCTCTCTGGAGATCCTAACCGCTCAGACCTCTCCCATGTTGAGATCTAGCCGTTAGGACCTCCTCTCTGGAGATCTTAACCGCTCAGACCTCCCCTTGTTGAGATCTGGCCGTTAGGACCTCCTCTCTGGAGATCCTAATCGCTCGGACCTCTCCCTTGTTGAGATTTGGCCGTTAGGACCTCCTCTTTGGAGATCTTAACCGCTCAGACCTCTCCCTTGTTGAGATCTGGCCGTTAGGACCTCCTCTCTGGAGATCTTAACCGCTCAGACCTCCCCTTGTCGAGATCTGGCCGTTAGGACCTCCTCTCTGGAGATCTTAACCGCTCAGACCTCCCCTTGTCGAGATCTGGCCGTTAGGACCTCCTCTCTGGAGATCTTAACCGCTCAAACCTCTCCCTTGCCGAGATCTGTCCGTTAGGACCTCCTCTCTGGAGATCTTAACCGCTCAGACCTCCCCTTGTC
Organism: Phyllostachys edulis; assembly: GCA_036346405.1. Taxonomy (NCBI): domain Eukaryota; kingdom Viridiplantae; phylum Streptophyta; class Magnoliopsida; order Poales; family Poaceae; genus Phyllostachys; species Phyllostachys edulis. The sequence goes on along the minus strand of CM070562.1, from coordinate 39,684,695 downwards.
GAGATCTGGCCGTTAGGACCTCCTCTCTGGAGATCTTAACCGCTCAGACCTCTCCCTTGTTGAGATCTGGCCGTTAGGACCTCCTCTTTGGAGGTCTTAACCACTCAGAACTCTCCCTTGTTGAGATCTGGCCGTTAGGACCTCCTCTCTGGTGATCTTAGCCGCTCAGACCTCTCCCTTGTTGAGATCTGGCCGTTAGGACCTGCCCTTTTGAGATGTTAACCATCTAGATCCCTCCTCTGTTTGATCCAAGGGTCTAGACCTCTCCGGTGTTTGATCTAACGATCCAGACCTCCTCTTTGTTTGGATCGGAAGACTCGGACCCCTTTAGGTCTAGACCTCCCTTGTGTTTGGACTCACCAGTGGCTCTTGTTGTCGTACCGCCTGAGTTTTGTCTTTCTTGCCTTAGGACCGTTTGATGCTTATCGGATGGTCCAATCTTGTTGGAGCATTCGGATGGTCCGAACATCCCTTTTCCTTTTAGCCCTTCGATCTGCATCGGGCGGCTTGGTTGGGATGGATCGTTCGCTTGGTCCGAACGGCCCATTAGCCCCGCTTCGCCCGATCAAGATCTAACGGCCCCTGTTCCTCCCGCGCATCCCTGTTTCCGCGGACCTCCCCTTGCTATAGATCTTGACCGTTGGGATCTCGTTTGTTGATCCGACCATCAGGACCTGCCATTTGTGGGTCTTGTCCTTAGGACCTCCTCATTGTGTGTCTTTTGGACCTCCTGTGCATAGGACCTTTCTATTGTGTGTCTTTTGGATCTCCTGTCCCTAGGACCTCCCTTTTGTTGCGTTCCTTTGGACCTCCCCCTATCCTTAGGACCTCCCAGGTCGGACCTACCGCTTGCTCGGTTGGACCTACCGCTCGAGCTTGGTCTTCATCGTTTGAGGACCTCCCCCTTGTTGATCTAATCATCCAGGACCTCCCTGTCCTTTGGACCTCTTTTAGGTTCAGACCTCCCTCTTGTGTGTGTTTGGACCTTTGCGGTCCATACTGTCGGGACCCAAAATATGCAATTCAGGACCCTTTGTGTATAATGCACTAGTTCAGGATCACGCTAGTGCACACAGTGTCAACACAGGTGAATATCGATCCACACAAGCGATTAATAACATAAACGAGTAATTTGATAACAAATAGTTGTTTTTGATCTTATGGTCGAGTTTACAATTATTAAGCCACGCAGGGCTAGCAAAGAAATAAAATAGCAGCGGAACGAAGAAACTTCAGTGGAATCCCATCAATTCACCACAGTAACCGATCGATCAAGACCCTACGATCAAGCACCTTCAACGAACTCCTCTAAAGCGGTGAAGACTCCTCCTCTTTTGTTGCATGTTTTACAACAAGCATGAGTACACACCGTACTCGCAAGTCATACCATAGAAATGCAATTATAGATGCAGGCTTATTCCAAAGGAATGGCTTCTGTGGTTCTTTTGCAGAAATACAGCGTTTGCAATTTAAATACAAGTAATAGATTGAAAGCATAATTTAAAACAAATAGACAATAATAATTGATAGTTTTATTTCACAAAGACACATAGCCTAAACAAGTTATTCACATAGCCATATGACTTAGGTCACTGACTCCCTTCCCAAGGTTTTATGAAAATCTACCCTCGTGTGAAATCCCGAGCATGTCCATGATCATGACGCGCTATTGAATAGATTGATTAACACTCTGCAGAGTTTGTACACTTTACCCACACGATACAACTAGTGTATCTAGCACTAGCCGTAACAAAACAGTTCAGAAACTTCATCTTAACATTGACACTCCCAGTGTGCTTACAAACCGTCAGACAACCCCACATAGGAAGTTAGTCCGACACACACCGTTCGACAAGGACACGGCGAACCGCCCCGTGATGTGACTACCTGGTAGCACACCTCCACCCATGCACACAGCCTAACCTACTACCTGAGTAATCAATGTCAAGACTCCATAACCTACTAAGTTAGGCCTGTCCCACACCAGGCATGTGGTTGTACGAGAGGCTCGGTTCAATGGTGCACAAAGTTAAGTCCTTAATTGACCAAGGCAAGACTTTCAAATAAACTACAAATCCCTACGCACATAGGTTATTAAGCCCACGCACATAGCTCCACCAAAATATCACACAGCCCACTTGCCTCCGTCTAAATCCTTTCCCACCCTGTTAGTTAAGTGCAACATATGCCATCAACGAGTAATAGCATATAGCGCACACAGTTTCTATCACCTAGTTCCATAGTCACTTAGTCAAGTTTATATTTGCAACTACATGAGATGATGACTCGTGGCATGGCTAAGCAAACTAATCGCATCTAACCAACCCACGTTGGTAATACACTAGCATCAACTAAATAAACCAAACTAGGGTGACAAAAGATTATGGCATACAATTATACAAGGAGGTCATAACAGATTGGACATTAACTAATCCCAAAAGCATTGAAATAAATAATTGAAGTAGATGCAATACGTTGAATCAATATAACTTCTGAAAACTGGGTCCAATATGATCAAAGGTATAACTTGCCTTGGAAAAGGTCTTGGTATTGATCTTGGTCTACTCGCAAACGAAACAAACAAACAAATAAAATAAATAAAAACAGAGGCAAAATAAACTCCAAAAATTAAATAAAAATCTCAGATAGATAGATCTTGAATTTAGATGAATTAAGAAATTTGAATGGGCCCACCCGTTAGTGACGCGGAGCAGGGGCGCGCGTGGGCGAGCGCGGGGAGATCGATCCAACCGTCCCGCGATGATCCAACGGTGGGGAAAGAATGGGCCGCACAGTGACTGTGCTGGAACAAGAAAGGGATTGGGTTTCGGCCTAGGGATTTATCTGAGATTTTAAATACCTTTTCCTTTTTAGAAAATACCAGAAATTCAAATAAGCAATAGAAAATAGCAAATGAACTTGGAAAAATTCTAGAAAAATCTAGAAAGTATATCCAAGTTCAAAGAACCCAAATAAAATAGTTTTGACCATTGTTCATGTTGACTTTAATCATATTAAATTATTTTGATGTACAAAGTCCATATTAAGCTTTTGATTTAAATTCAAATAAAATCAAATGATGAATTTTATCCTACTAACTATTCAAAGGATTTTTAAAGCTCAGAAAATTGGGATGTTACAAACCTCCCCCCCTTAAAGGAATCTCGTCCCCGAGATTCAGGCTAGCTAGAGAAAAGGCTAGGGAACTCGGCCTTCAGCTCGTCTTCACGTTCCCACGTTGCTTCTTCTTCGGAGTGGTTGCTCCACTTGCTTCTGGTATGGCATTCTGCGACATCCAAAATCTTGACTGGCTGCTCTTTATTCGTGAGATCCTCTTTCAATTCGATTGACTCCAACGGGGCTTGTTCTTCTGGCACACGAAGACATTTTTTCAACTGGGAGACATGGACGACATCATGCACTCCTGCTAACGACTACGGTAGCTCTAATTGATAGGCTGCTTCTCCACGACGAGCCAATATCTTGAACGGACCAACATATGTAGGGGCAAGCTTTCCTTTGGCATGAAATCTTTTTACACCTCTGAGGGGAGTAACTCGAAGATAAACAAAATCCTTTGGCTCAAAGCTGAGATCACGACGACGGTTATCAGCATAACTCTTCTGCCTTGACTGAGCTATCTTTAATCTTTCTCGGATCATAGCCACTTGTTCTTCTGCTTCTTGGACAAATGTTCGGTTGTTTCCGACCAATTCAAAGGGGTTCTGCAGGCACGACCATACAAAGCTTCAAACGGTGACATTTGCAGACTGGCCTGATAACTCTTGTTGTATGAAAATTCTGCATACGGCAAACTCTTATCCCAACGGGTAGCATTGGCTAATGCACAAGCTCTCAACATATCCTCCAATATTTGGTTAACTCTTTCGGTCTGTCCATCTGTCTGGGGATGGTATGCAGTACTAAAATTCAGATGAGTCCCTAAGGCTTCATGCAGACTCTGCCAAAAACGGGAGGTGAACTGGGATCCTCAATCTGATGCTATCTTCTTAGGCGCACCATGCAAACTAACAATCCTTGACATATATAACTCTGCAAGGCGATCTCCTGAATAAGTGGTTTTGACTAGCAAGAAATGAGCAACTTTGGTCAAGCGATCCACTATTACCCAAATCGAATCGTAACCCGATTGAGTCTTGGGTAAACCGGTAATGAAATCCATTCCGATTTCTTCCCACTTCCACTCTGGAATCTTCAAAGGTTGTAACAGACCTGCTGGTCTCTGGTGCTCTGCTTTTACCTTCTAACATACGTCGCATAAGGCAACAAACTCTGCAACTTCTCGCTTCATATTTGGCCACCAAAATTTATTCTTAATATCCTGGTACATCTTAGTACTACCAGGGTGAATTGAATACTTTGAATCATGGGCTTCTTTCAAAATCAGCTGTCTCAAATCATCAACATCTGGTACGCAGATACGTCCATTGATCCACAGCGTATCTTGATCATCTACGGTGAAGTCCTTGAACTTTCCGTCCGCCATCTTCTTCTTGATATCAGAAAACTCTGAATCCTTCGGTTGAGCTTCATGAATCTGCTTCTCCAGAGTAGACTACACTTCTATACTAGCTATAAATCCTTCCGACACAACCTCTAGCTTCAACTTCCGAAATTCCTCTTGAAGTTCCGAACAAACCTCTTTTACTTCCACGACATTGCAATAGCTCTTACGGCTTAAAGCGTCTGCAACTACATTAGCTTTACCAGGGTGGTAATGGATTCCCAGGTTATAATCCTTTATTAATTCTAACCATCTTCTCTATCTCATGTTCAAATCAGACTGAGTGAAAATATACTTTAAACTCTTATGACCTGTATATACCTCACAGCAGTTACCGATAAGGTAATGACGCCAAATCTTTAAAGCGTGCACTACGACAGCTAATTCCAGATCATGGGTAGGGTAATTCTCTTCATGAGGCCTTAATTGCCTTTGACGATAGTTTACAGCTCTTCCTTCTTGCATTAGGACAAATCCTAATCCTTGACGCCAAGCATCACAATAAATATCAAAATCTTTATGATGTCCGCAAAATCAGCCTTTGGGTCAAGTCAAACGCTTCTTCAACTCCTCGAAAACTTTCTTCACAAACCGGGTCCAAGTGAACTTCTTTTCCTTTTTCAACAAGCTGCGAAGAGGCCTAGCAATTGTTGAGAATCCCTCGATGAAACGGCGATAATATCCTGCCATTCCCAAGAAACTGCGAATCTGAGTGACAGTCTTGGGCTATTCCCAGTGTAGTACTACCTTGACTTTACTGGGGTCAATGGCTACTCCCTCGGCTGTCATCACATGACCAAGGAAATCCACCTTTTTTTTTTCCAGAATTCACACTTACTAAACTTTGCATACAACTGATGCTCCCTGAGTTTCTCTAGGATTAATCTTAAGTGTTCAGCATGTTCCTCTTCTGATTTGGAGTAGACCAATATATCATCGATGAACACTACTACAAACTTATCCAAATATTCCATGAATACTTTATTCATCATGTTCATGAAATAGGCAGGGGCATTGGTCAGACCAAAGGACATGACTAAGAACTCATAATGTCCGTACCGCATTGAGAAAGCGGGCTTCAGTATATCCTTAGGACAAATCTTTAATTGATGGTAACCCGATCGCAGATCGATCTTCGAGAACACTCCGGCACCCTTCATCTGATCGAACAGATCATCAATCCGAGGTAATGGGTACTTGTTCTTGATGGTGACTTCATTGAGAGATCGATAATCGATGCACATCCTCATGCTTCCATCTTTCTTCCAGACAAACAAAACTGGTGCTCCCCATGGCGACAAACTAGGTCTCACAAAACCTTTCTCCAGAAGTTCTTCTATTTGCTTCTTCATTTCCACTAACTCATCGGCTGGCATCCGATAGGGTCTCTTAGAAATAGGTGCTGTTCCGGGCACTAGATCGATGACAAACTCGATGTCACGGTCTGGTGGCATTCCGGGTAATTCTTCTGGAAACACATCTGGATAATCTCTGACAATAGGCACATCTTCCAAAGCAACTGCCTTCAAATTATTGACTATTAGGTGTCCATCACGCACCGAGGTAGCTTGAAACTCTACCTTGTTTCCTTTAGTATCTTCAATTGTAACGGCTCTTCGGCCACAATCTAGCACGGCTTTGTGCTTAGTTAACCAATCCATGCCAAGAATAACATCTAAGGTCTGGGTGTCTAGAACAATGAGGTTGGCTAGAAACTCAACTCCAGCTATGAGTAACTTAGCCCCTAAACATCCCACTTTAGAACTTAGCTCTACTCCAGGTGACTGGACTAACAGAGTATGCTTAAGGCACATAACTTCCAAGTTATTTTTAGTGGCAAAAACTCCGAAAACAAAGGAATGTGAAGCTTCAGAATCAAACAGAACTGATGCAGGTACTGAGTTTACTAGAAACTTACCCATTACGATGTCCGGTGCTTCCTGGGCTCCTTCCATAGTGACGTGGTTGACACGGCCTCTGACCACAGACTGAGGCGCTCTTCCTGGTTGACTGGTACCTTGAGGCACTCCTTGGTTGCTCGGTGTCGGGGTCTTGGCGGGCGTAGCTCCAAGATTAAAATGGACAGGGGTGATTGTCCCTTTCTACGGACACTGATTGGTGAAATGACCTGGCTGACGACAAGAATAACAAACTCTCTAAGAATTCTGCTGATTGCTCCCTGGATTGGGGTTGGTTGGCGCGGGGCTGCGAGAGTTCTGAACAATTGTACGAGGTGTTGATGGTGGTGCAGGCGTCCTAAAAGAACTCTGCGGCGGAAACTGATTACTCTGTTGCGGTACCACTCTTGCTCTCTGTTGGGACTGGTGACTTCCTTGCTGGGCCATCCTGCGTTTGCGATTTTCCTCCAGTTCCTTGTGTTTGTCTTCCATAACCAATGCCTTATTAACTGGTTCTTGAAAGTCTGAGAAAGTGCGGGCAAGTAGATTGACCTATAGTCCTGAGTTCAAACCCTTCAGGAAGGGTCTCTGGCGAGACTTGTCAGTAGCGACGTCCTCTGGAGCATAGCGAGCTAGCTGAGAAAACTTATTCAGATAGTCAGTCACTGACATAGCTCCTTGCTTCAGGGCACGGAACTCATCCTTCTTCAGATCCATTATTCCCTCGGGCACATGATACTGGCGAAATGCTGCGGCAAATTCTTCCCAAGTGATATTTTGCGGCACCTCATGTGCTGCGCAGAAATTCTCCCACTGTTCGGTAGCTATGCCTTCCATCTGGTGAGTAGCATACAGAACTTTCTCATGGTCGCTGCATTGAGTGATCAGCAGCTTCCTTTCAATAACCCGAAGCCAATCATCCGCTTCAATTGGTGTAACATTACCAGAAAAGGTTAGAGGGCGAGTCCTCATGAATTCAGCAAGCTTGGATGGTCCTTGGTGTCCATGAGCGACTGGGGCTCTAGGATGATGATGGTTGTTGTTGTTGTTGTTGTTGTTCTGATTACTCATAGCCTGCATCTGGTTCATCATGGCATACATCATCTGTGTTTGTGTTGCCATGAAGGCTCCAAAGTTCTGCAAGTCAAGAGGGGGTGCTTGTGGTGGTACTGCTCCCGCAGGGATCTGCTCGTTGCCTTCAGATCCTTGGGTTCCGGATCCACTTGCGGCGGCATGGCGAGTCTGAACCATCTGGTGAAGCTTCATGGGTTAGATAAGGTAGAAAGCATAAGATGAGTTAAGAACTAATCTAAGGGGTAGGTTAAACCCAACAAACACAGTTCAAGAAAACCAAATGAACACCTTTATTTATTAAGAGTCTTAGTACGACTTACAAAAATACCTAAGGGCTTTTGCAGCTCATACCCGCACATAAGGAAAAGACGAACCTAAGCACACAAACTACCGCCTAAAGGGCGACTCGAAAAAAAACTGGCTAAGCCTGACAAACTAAGACTCTAGCGATCTCAGCCGCTAAGGTAGCCTCCACAACCACGACGATGCTCCCGCCATCAGAGACTTGATGTGAGTGGCATCTTCATGAATCGGTCTCGATGTCTTGGGGATGGGCGCAGTCTTGTTGGTTCTTCCGGCTCTGTGGCCTCTGCCGGCTCCTCTGGGACCTCCTCGAGGTCTTCCTCGGGATCTTCTTCAGGGTCCTCTTCTGGTTCTTCTGGCTCTTTAGGGTCTTCTTCTTCTTGTTCCTCCTCATGGTCGTGCTGACCGTAGATGGCTTCTTCCAACATGGCGATCCTTTCTTCAGTTCTTTGTAGGGTCTCATAGGCACACTCCAGCTCGTTGGCGACTGCTTCCAGCGACTTCTCTTGAGCGGTTGCGAATTGGACGAGGTGCACCACTGTGGCATCGTCTTCTCCATCCGTAGACAGGTAGCGTGCTGGTCGATCCACGACAGCAGCTCGGGGATGGTAACGGAAGACAGTATTTCGCAGCTCTCACGTGTAGATGTGGTAAATTCTGAGGATGGCCAGGCGTGATGACTCTTGAATTCCTTGCGCGAAGGTGATCCTTCTGACGGAGATGTTCAATGGCTGGCTGGCTTTGGTGCTCTTCCTGGCGTAGACTGTCAGACGGTAGATTACTCCACGATCTCGGCCGTTTACCACCCATTGGTTGCCATGATACATGGGACGATCAAAGCCTCCAAGTACTTGCAACAGCTTCCACAGCTCTGCGGCGAGTCCGCCTTTGCGCTCATCGTAGCTATAAAGCATCTGTAAAGACAGACAAGAGGGTGGGAACCAAGTTAAAACAGTGGGGAGAGGAAAAGATTTTAGCAATAGTTGAGTCGAGAGAGACATGAGAGGAGTTAAGCAGTTCATTTAATCTTGCAAGTTAATTTTTCTTTAGAAAATAATTTGGACTCTCTAAGACGGCCGATCTAAGGATAAGACCTACAGTTAGTATGGCTCTGATACCACCTCTGTCGTGACCCAAAATATGCAATTCTGAACCCTCTGTGTATAATGCACTAGTCCAGGATCACGCTAGTGCACACAGTGTCAACACAGGTGAATATCGATCCACACAAGCGATTAATAACATAAACGAGTAATTTGATAACAAATAGTTGTTTTTGACCTGATGGTCGAGTTTACAATTATTAAGCCACGCAGGGCTAGCAAAGAAATAAAATAGCAGCGGAACGAATAAACTTCAATGAATCCCATCAATTCACCACAGCAACCGACCGTATCAAGACCCTACGATCAAGCACCTTCAATGAACTCCTCCTCAAAGCAAAAGACTCCTCCTCTTACATTGCATGTTTTACAACAAGCATGAGTACACACTGCATCGCAAGTCATACCACGTAAATGCAATTATAGATGCAGGCTTATTCCAAAGGAATGGCTTCTGTGGTTCTTTTGCAGAAATGCAGCGTTTGCAATTTAAATACAAGTAATAGATTGAAAGCATAATTCAAAACAAATAGACAATAATAATTGATAGTTTTATTTCACAAAGACACATAGCCTAAACAAGTTATTCACATAGCCATATGACTTAGGTCACACAGCTCCCTTCCCAAGGTTTTATGAAAATCGACCCCTCGTGTGAAATCCTCGAGCATGTCCATGACCGCAGACGCGGCTATTCGAATAGATTGATTAATACTATGCAGAGTTTGTACACTTTACCGACACGATACAACTAGTGTAGCTAGCACTAGCCGTAACAAAACAGTTCAGAAATTTCATCTTAACATTAACACTCCCAGTGTGCTTACAAACCGTCAGACAACCCCACATAGGAAGTCAGTCTGACACACACCGTTCGACAGGGACACGGCGAACCGCCCCGTGATGTGACTACCTGGTAGCACACCTCCACCCATGCACACAGCCTAACCTACTACCTGAGTAATCAATGTCAAGACTCCATAACCTACTAAGTTAGGCCCATCCCATACCAGGCATGTGGTTGTACGAGAGGCTCAGTTTAATGGCGCACAAAGTTAAGTCCTTAATTGACCAAGGCAAGACTTCCAAATAAACTACAAATCCCTATGCACACAGGTTATTAAGCCCATGCACATAGCTCCACCAAAATATCACACAGCCCACTTGCCTCCGTCTAAATCCTTTCCCACCCTGTTGGTTAAGTGCAAGATATACCATCAACGATTAATAGCACATAGCGCACACAGTTTCTATCACCTAGTTCCATAGTCACTTAGTCAAGTTTATATTTGCAACTACATGAGATGATGACTCGTGGCATGGCTAAGCAAACTAATCGCATCTAACCAACCCACGTTGGTAATACACTAGCACCAACTAAATAAACCAAACTAGGGTGACAAAAGATTATGGCATACAATTAGACAAGGAGGTCATAACAGTTTGGACATTAACTAATCACAAAAGCATTGAAATAAATAATTGAAGTAGATGCAACACGCTGAATCAATATAACTTTTGAAAACTGGGTCCAATATGATCAAAGGTATAACTTGCCTTGGAAAAGGTCTTGGTATTGATCTTGGTCTTGAGATGCTCCTTGCTCTTCAAAACCTCCCGAGGTATCAACGTCTACTCGCAAACGAAACAAATAAACAAAATAAATAAAAACAGAGGCAAAAGAAACTCCAAAAATTAAATAAAAATCTCAGATAGATAGATCTTGAATTTAGAAATTTGAATGGGCTCAATCGGAGTTCGGATGCAAAAGATATGGGCTTGGGAAGTTGGAAATCTAAAGAAAACCCTAAAAACTGATTATTCAATTTCCGAATTATTTCTTAAAAGAAAATTGATTATTGCATAACGATGACGCCATTTAATTAAAGAATTAAAAAGAAAATCTCACATGTGGGGCCCACATCTCAGTGGGATGGCTCATGGTGAACCAAGTCCACCAAGCCAGATGTTGAGATTGGATTTGGACCTGCCAAATTAGCGTTGTCGTGGCTCCACACGGGCGACACGGCGACGCTGAGGCTGACGCGGAGGTGACGTGATACCGACGTGGCACGCAATAGTCGGTGGCGACGGAACCGAGGGTCCCAAATGAAGCGGTGACTCACCAGCGGCGGAAGCTACAGGGAGGTAGAGGGTGAGATGGGGAACTCAGGGGTGGGCTCACGGGTGCTCGAGGATGATTGTGGCAGCCGGCGGCGAGGTAGAAGCGGCGGCGGGGCTTTGGGGTTGACGGCGACTACGCTAGAGGGCCTCTCCGACGAAACGAAGGTGACCCCGGGGTTCCTCCTGCTCGTGCGATGCCGACGGTGTGGATGTCGAGGCTCTGGTGGCTTCGGGTGCGACGGAATCGCTCGTCGGGGCAAGCGGCTCCAAAACCCTAAAACTCCAAATTTCGGCGGCACTAGGGCTCAAGAGGGGCGGTGGTTTGAGGGTTTGAGGTGCGGCGGCGACGGCGATCCCGGGGCGCCCTTTATAGGGTCCGGGGAGGCACGGATATGGAAACGCCCAAAAGGGTCCGCTTTGGTCACGATTTGGTTTTGGAGATAGAAAGCGATACGAGATAAGATTCCAAGATATTTGGACGCGGAAGATCAGAAGGGATAGGATTAAGCGGAAACGAGAGATCTTTTAGTTGCGATTTTGGTGTGCCAGATGAGCTTCTAGAAGGACTCCTATGGCGGCTCGAGTTTGGACTCATGAGGAAGATGACAGCGTCGAGACGACGACCCCAATGAACCTACCGTCGACGCAGAAGGGATACATGGGCGAATGCGCGGGAGATCGATCCAACCGTCCTGCGATGATCCAACGGTGGGAAAGAATGGGCCGCATAGTGACTGGGCCAGAACAGGAAAGGGATTGGGTATCGGCCCAGGGATTTATCTGAGATTTTAAATACCTTTTCCTTTTTAGAAAATACCAGAAATTCAAATAACCAATAGAAAATAGCAAATGAACTTGAAAAAATTCTAGAAAAATCTAGAAAGTATATCCAAGTTCAAAGAACCCAAATAAAATAGTTTTGACCATTGTTCATGTTGACTTTAATCATATTAAATTGTTTTGATGTACAAAGTCCATATTAAGCTTTTGATTTAAATTCAAATAAAATCAAAAGATGAATTTTATCCTACTAACTATTCAAAGGATTTTTAAAGCTCAGAAAATTGGGATGTTACAAATACCACCTCTTTTGTGTTTAGACCTTTGTGGTCTAGACCTCCTCCTTGTGTTTGGACCTTTGCGGTCCAGACCTCCTCTTTTGTGTTTAGACCTTTGTGGTCTAGACCTCCTCCTTGTGTTTAGACCTTTGTGGTCTAGACCTCCTCCTGGTGTTTGGACCTTTGCGGTCTAGACCTCTTTTGTGTTTAGACCCTTGTGGTCTAGACCTCCTCCTTGTGTTTGGACCTATGTGGTCAAGACCACCTTGTTGTCTTCAGGACCCTTTGTCCTCAAGACCTCCTTGGCTATCTTAGGACTTCTTGTCCTCAGACCTTCTCGCAGGACCTCCTTTCAGACCTCTTTGGATCTCCTCGTAGGACCTCCTCCTTGGACCATTCCCTTTGACCAATCCGTTCACCCTTTTGACTGGCTCCTTGACAGTCTTAAGTGCATTTGATGTGAGTGGAGTCCCATTAAATGCTATCACCTACCTTTGTACTTATTTCTACCTTTTTGTCACCTCCTTAGCCCTGTTTCTGTCCTTTTGGTACTTGTTAGCAGTGTACCTTTTGTACTAATGCCTTGAACCTGGTAACTTCTTTTGGTGGTGGTTCTATTCTCTTTTTCCCTTTAAATAGAGCATCACAGAGTGACCACTGCCTCCTAGTTCTTCATTCCAACTCCAATTCCTCCTCCCCCCTCCTCCTCTCTTTCTCTTGGTTCTAGAGAAGCTCTCCTTGCTCCTCTGGGACTTCTTCGGTTTTGGACCTCCTCCTTGTTGGACCTCCCTCTCTGTGGACCTCTTCTCCTTTTCGCTCTCTCTAGTTCCTTTTCAGTTACTTTTTGAGTTGTTTTGTTTATTTGGTTTTCTTGCAACGTGTAGATTCCATTGGTGCTAAGAAGCTCGGAGGTCTAGCAGCCCCTGTCGAAGCTCAGCAGCTCACCACTGAAGGCAAGTCGTGGGACCCTTGACCATCTTGATCCCATTTGCAAAAGTACTTTGAGTTTGCTAAACTTGCACAACTACTTTATAGAAACGGGTTTGGGTTCTAGCTAAACACCTATTGGTTTTATGCCTCCTTGTTTATTTGGCAATCCACATGCTGACATGTTACCTTTGATAACCTTAGCTTGGGTACTGTTAGTTGGACATTCTTGCTTACCAACATGGGTATCGTGTTTGCTTAGCCATGCTATAGTAGACGCTCCTCTCCTCATGAATTAATGTTGTTAATAAACTTGACTAATTGAATTATGAAACTTTGGTTGGTGCCACGGATAAGCAACTAGGGTTGAAGTCATAGTTGTGTTGTTTGTGGTGCGAGGCCACTCTAAAATGTGTTGTGCCAAGACCAGGGTGGTCTTTGGCCAGATGAAACCCAAAATTGTTTTATGCTCGGGCAAGTTGGCAAGGTGCGAGTAGTGGGTGCTCCATGAGTTGTTGCTATGGAGTCACTTGGGGGCTCCATGTGTTGTTGCTATGGAGTCACTTGGGGGCTCCATGTGTTGTTGCTATGGAGTCACCTGGGTGCCCTAGAGTTGTGGCTTGGGGTCACATTGGGATGAGGATAGCCTTGCCTGAGCAACCAATTAAGGACTGAACCTTGGGAGCCATTGATCTGGGCCAATACCGTGCAACCACTTGTCCATTATGGGGTGGACCGGGTGCAATAATTAGGGAGGTCCTGATTCGGTTTTGTTTTTGATGGAAAAGGCGCAGGAGGGGGCACGAATCCGGTGGAGGTTGTAGACTGTGAGCACCCGGATTTATTAAGCTCATAATACTTAGTCATCCAATTGACCCTAGTATTATCAACCAAATAAACCCAGTCTCGAGAGATGTATACTCCCCAGAATGCAGTATACATACCTCACAACAAAAGAATGTATCAATTCCATACAACACATAGTACATAAGCAACAAACGAGAAGTTAATATTACAAGGAAATAGCTAAAACAAAAGAGGGGCCCTTAGGCCAAATAACACCAGAACTACAAGATAACAGCGGAAGCAAAAGTGCCATAAAGATGGCTATAACACAAAGCCAATCAGTGTGCCTTAACCCCTAGGCATCTGACCGGACCGCCAAGCTAGTCGTCAAGAAGCCGCAACACGAGATAGGGGAGGTGCAGGCGCTTGATATTTTGAGGGAGGTCGTGGGTGTTGGATCGATCCAACGGCCACGACCTCGTTTAGGTGGGAGGTTTGTTTAGTTTAACGGTGAGGGAGGTCGGGAGCGGTTGGATGTAAATCCATGACTATGACCTCGCCAAGGTGGAAGGTGGTTTTGGGGTTTGATAACAAGGGAGGTCGGGGCGTTGGATCTTAATCCAAGGGCTATGACTGGACAAGGTGATAGATATCGAAGGAGGTCTTTGCGGTTTTACATTGAGGGAGGTCATGACCGTGGATCTTTGATCCAACGGCTATGACCTGATGAGGTGGGAAAGGAGGTCGATGGGGTTGGATGGACGACTTTGCACAAATGGCTAGCCCAAGGAACAGAGCCATGTTTTAAGTTTAATTTCTAACAGCTGAGACTTTGCAAAATTGTTTGGGATAGCAATTCAACTCCAAAATTCATGAAATTTTTACAGGAGCTTGTTGACAATGAGATTAACCTGACATAAAATTTCCAGAGGTTATTATGCAATGCATTTTTCTCAGGAAATTCATTAAGGTTGTTTAAAGGATTGTTTTACCTCCAAAATTTATCAAACTAGTTTTACAACTTGTGATATTTTTCAGAGGGGTCCCACATCAGTTTTAGGACCAAGGAAGAATATTTCCAAAGGTTTGGCACAAGATTTAGACAATTGAAAAATGAGTTTGACTTTTGGTCAACAAGAGCGTTGTGTTTTTGGATTACACAACTCTTGGACAAGAATTACATGAGAGATTAGGGGTTTTCAAGATGTGAGAAAAGTTTTAATTTCTACACATATAATTATACTTGAATAACCCTAATTATACATTTGGGATGTTACAAAATCTCCCCTTACAAAAATCTCGTCCCCGAGATTTGGCTCACTCTAATAAAGAAAGATGGATAGTCCGCACGCAGACGATCTTCTCTTTCCCAAGTAGCCTCATCCTCGTAATGGTTCGACCCTTCGAACTTTAAGGAGCTTGATGGTCTTATTCCTTGTCCTTCGTTCAGACTCATCGAGCACGTGAGCAGGTGCTCGCGATAGGTCAAATCTTCCGGACATCGAGGGTTTCCAGCGAGCTTCCTCGGTTGGAACACGGAGGCACTTCTTAAGCTAGGACACATGGAAAACATCATGTACCCCCTCAAGTGCAGTGGCAACTCCAACTTGTAGGCAACGGCTCCCTTCTTCTCGATAACGCGGTAGGGACCGGCATATCGAGGAGCCAACTGCCCTTGACGCGAAAGCGTTGATGGCCCTTCAAAGGAGAGACTTTGAGATAAACAAAGTCATTAGGCTCAAAACGCAACTCACGCCGACGGCGATCCGCATAGCTCTTTTGCTGGATTGAGCTGCAGCGCAAACGCCACGAATAATTTGGACTTGGCGCCGGCCTCATTGATTGAGTCCGCCAAAGAGAGGTCTCTCACGGTCTCGACCAGTTCAACGGGTTCTACACTTTCTCCGCACAAGGCCTCAAATGGTGCCATGCCGAGATCGGCTGAAAAGTCGTTGTTATAAGAAAACTTCGGCGAATGGCAAGCATTTCTCCCCATGCTTCCCATATGAAAGGACACAAGCACGAAGCATGTCTTCCAAAACTTGGTTGACCTCTCGGTCGACCATCGGTTTGGGGATGATATCTTGGTGAAAGCAAGACGAGTGCCCATAGCCTCTTGCAAGCTATGCCAAAAACAAGACGTGAAAAGGGATCCACGATCCGACACGATCGTCTTCGGCACACCGTGCAAACTCACGATGCGGGCGATGTAGAGTTCCGCTAAAAGACCTACCCGAAGGTCAGTCTTGACGGGAAGGAAATGTGCCACCTTAGTCAATCGATCGATGACGCGACCCAAATGGCATCATTTTTCTTCGGGACGGGTAGACCGGTGATGAAATCCATTCCGATCGAATCCCACTTCCACTCAGAACCGGCAAAGGTCAAGCGCCCGGCAGACGCCGATGCTCGGCCTTGACACGATTTACATCGTCGCTTTTCAAGAACGAACTTCGCGATCTCTCTCTTCATTGGGTCCACCAAAATCTCTGGCGGAGATCTTGATACATCTTTGTGGCCCGGATGAATGGATAAAGGCGAATCATGGGCTTCATGAGGATTACATTCCGCAATTCCATGTCCTTTGGAACCACAAGGCGTTGTTCGAACCTCACAACACCATGCTCATCCTCGTAAAAGCACTTGGTTGTTCCGTTCTTGACATTTGCCTTAATGTGGCTCACTCCAACATCCATTGCTGAGCGGACTTGATCCGATCCACCAAGGTTGGTTGCACAACCAAGGCAATGAGAGAACCATGCTCAACTAAACTCAAGTTGAGGCGCTGAAATTCTTCGAGAAGAGCGGTGAAGCTCCTCGACAACAAGGCATTGCAATGCGCTTTGCAACTAAAGCGCATCGGCAGCGACATTAGCCTTGCCGGATGGTAGTGAATACCCATATCATAATCCTTGATCAACTCCAACCATCTCCTTTGCCTGAGGTTCAGGTCAGTCTGTGTGAACAAGTACTTTAAGCTTTTGTGATCCGAATACACTTCACAACGATTACCAATTAGGTAATGTCGCCAGATCTTAAGTGCATGAATCACAGCAGACTAACTCCAAATCATGGGTAGGATAGTTGAGCTCATGAGGTCTCAATTGCCTTGATGCATAGGCCACTACCTTGCCTTCTTGCATAAGGACACAACCGAGGCCTCGACGAGAAGCATCACAAAAGATATCGAAGCTTCGATGGATATCAGGAAGAACGAGAACGGGAGCGGTGGTCAAACACTTTTTGAGTATTTGGAAACTTTCCTCACACTCAACGGACCACACGAACTTCTTGTCCTTCTTGAGCAACTCCGTCATCGGCCATGATCTTGGAGAAGTTCTCGATAAAGCGGCGATAATATCCCGCTAAACCGAGAAAACTCCGTACATCGGTGACCAAGCAGTGACTCCATGAAAGAACATCACGACCTTGCTAGGGTCAACGGCCACGCCTCCGCCGAAAGAACGTGGCCTAAGAAAGACACTTCCTTCAACCGAATGCACACTTGTCGAACTCGTGATCTGGTGGTGCTCACGCGGCTTGCCTAACACAAGCTTCAGATGCTCGGCATGCTCTTCATCGTTCTTGGAGTAGATAAGGATATCATCGATGAAGACCACGACAAACTTATCCAAATACTCCATGAATACCGAATTCATGAGGTTCATGAACAAGGCAGAGCATTGGTTGCGAATGACATGACGGTGTACTCGCAAGTACAAGCCGTAGTAGAGAACGCCGTCTTTGGAATATCCTCGATCGAATCCAACTCGATGATATCCCACTCTCAAATCAATCTTGGAGAAAACTCGAGCTTCAGTTAATTGATTGAAGAGATCGTCGATGCGGGCAATGGATACTTGTTCTTCATCATCACTTCATTAAGTGGGCGGTAATCAACGACATCATAAAGTACCGTCCTTCTTCTTTACGAAGATTTTGGACAACCCCAAGGAGATGAGCTAGGCAGATGAAACCCTTTTCTTGCAGCTCACTTATCGCTTCTTCAACTCCACCAACTCGTTCGGTGGCATCCGATAAGGCCTCTTTGAGATAGGGCGATGCACGGAGCCAACTCAATGACAAACTCGAGGTCTCGAACGGGTGGCATCCCCGAAGATCTACGGAAAGACATCAACAAAGTCACAAACTGTTGGGACTTCGCTAATATCTAGAGCGGGCTTCGCTTCAAGCACGAAGAGATGCGGATCTAGTAACCTTCTAGCGAAAAGCTTTCATGGGAGGGACTAGATAGAGAGATGAGCTTCTGGCGAATCGATTTGCCCCATGTCTTTGGGACAACCAATCCATGCCAAGAATCACATCAAGACTCTCTGAATGGAGAAGGATAAGGTTCGCTAAGAACCCTACTTCGATCTCAATAGGAACATCCTACACTCGATTCACTCTCAACTCCGAACCAGAGAGCGAATGAGAAGGGACCGACAATGGAGAGAAAAGAAGCTCTCCAACAGCAAAGAAAAGACTCGTAAACAAAGGAATGAGATGCTCTGAATCAAACAAGACAAGAGAGTAGGGTGAGAGTTAACGAAAGTGTACCTAGCACGACGCCGGGTGCCTCCCGAGCCTCCTCTCGCAGTGGACGGCGTTGACGCGACCACTATCCACGCCTTGGGTAGCGGGACGATCTTCGGTCCCGAGATGCACCACCTCGGCCCGCGTCCTCCATTAGGACGAGGGTCGCTCTCGTCTTCTTAGGGCATTGGTTCGCATAATGCCCCTTCGTTGCAAGAGAAGCATGTGACCCGGCAACTGGGTTGCGGGGCCTCTCACGACTTCGCAGTGCACGGATCGAGACACGGCTGCGATGAACGAGAGAAGGCGAGGTAACCTCGGGGTGCCAAGATCGACCGGTACTCGAGATTGCCCGGCGGACGGAGGAGGCGCCTCGATGACTTATGGACCTCCCACTTGCGCTATGGAGTCCATAAGCTCTCGAGCCGCATGCTCACGACGATGGCCTTGTCGACCAAGGTCCGGAAATCGTGAAGTCGACAATGGATAGCTTGTCCTTCACTCCTCGGACAAGCCACGCTGAACTTGGCTCCTTAGCCATATCGGTGGCCACATCCTCGGGAGCATAACGAGCTAGATGGTTGAACTCGTAGACATACTCCATGATCGAAGCTCGCCTTGCTTGAGCGCAAGAAACTCCCCTTCTTGATCTCCATCAAGCCGGCAGGATGTGAGCCCGACGGAAGGCAAGACAAAACTCCTCCCAAGAGACGGTGGTGGTCTGCGGCTGCATGGCGAGAAAGCTCTCCCACCATGACAAAGCCGCACCCTCCGGTGGTGCGATCTGAGCAGCGCCTTCTCGTGCTCGGCATCGCGATGCGAGCTTCGCTCCACGAGACGAAGCCAATCGTCTGCGATCCAACGGGTCCTCGACGGGAAAAGGTAGGAGGCTGAGTACGAAGAAACTCCGCGAGTCCTCCACACGGCTGATGGGCGTTCCCTTGCCCAGATCCTGAAGCTCCGTTAAGTGCAGTGGTGTTGCACGCGATGACGTCCAGTAGAACTCTCCTGTCATCCGCGCGGTTGCGCCGACCAAGAAGAACCTCGGCCATGGTCGGAGGAGGAGGAAGTTCTCGTCCGGACCGGTGATCGGCCTTGGCCGCACGAAAAGGCCCGCCATCCTGTTACAATGAAATTTGGTTAGCAACTAAACCCGAAAAACAAAGCCTTAAAGGAAGCAAAAGCTAACGACTAGGGGAATGGAATATCGCCCAAATCGAAAGCCAAAAACAGCGAGTAAATCAACTTTAGAAGCTTCTAAAAGACTCTAAAAACAGCCAAGAAGCACCAAAAGCAAAGCTCAACTTCTCAACTCAACTAACCCGTATTGAATGAACGAGTAATTGATCGAGAAGATTAAAAATCAGATTGTAAGATGAGATCTAAAACTATTAGAGAGCAAGGTTAATGCAGCGACATAAGTGTTAGATACTTAGCTAACTAGTATCACATCTTACCATTTTTTTTCCCACAATTTTTAGTTGATTTAACCTCTCATTTTCTACCCTATTTAGAACTTTTGAGCTTGCTGTCCGGAAATTGACGCTTGCTGTCCAGATTTTGCATCCAAGCTTCCAGTCGAAATTGGCCATTCCAGAAGCTTCAAAACCTTGTAGATGGGCAACTAACACTTCAATTTGCCAAACTCATTGATTCCCCAAAACCCCATTAATCGATAACAACTATTTTGTAGAAGGGAAGAGAGGAAAACAACTTTTAAAACTTAAATTAGAGGGAGATGAGAAGAGAAAGCTAAGATAGATGAGGAGTAAAATCTGAGAATTTTCTTAAGCTTTGAAAACTCGTTTGATACTTTAAAATTAGGTTTTCAAAATATCCTAAAGGTGACCAAGCTTGGGTTACTACGGTCAGGATGGCTCTGATACCAACTTTTTGTGAGCACCCGGATTTATTAAGCTCATAATACTTAGTCATCCAATTGACCCTAGTATTATCAACCAAATAAACCAGTCTCGAGAGATGTATACTCCCGAATGCAATATACATACCTCACAACAAAAGAATGTATCAATTCCATACAACACATAGTACATAAGCAACAAACGAGAAGTTAATATTACAAGGAAATAGCTAAAACAAAAGAGGGGCCCTTAGGCCAAATAACACCAGAACTACAAGATAACAGCGGAAGCAAAAGTGCCATAAAGATGGCTATAACACAAAGCCAATCGGTGTGCCTTAACCCTAGGCATCTCGACCGACCGCCAAGCTAGTCGTCAAGAAGCCGCAACACGAGATAGGGGAGGTCCGGCGCTTGATATTTTGAGGGAGGTCGTGGGTCGTTGGATCTCGATCCAACAGCCACGACCTCGCTTAGGTGGGAGGTTTGTTTAGTTTATCGGTGAGGGAGGTCGAGAGCGGCTGGATGTAAATCCAATGACTATGACCTCGCCAAGGTGGAAGGTGGTTTTGGGGTTTGATAACAAGGGAGGTCAGGCTTGTTGGATCTTAATCCAAGGGCTATGACCTGGACAAGGTGATAGATATCGAAGGGAGGTCTTTGCGGTTTTACACAGGGGAGGTCATGACCGTGGATCTTTGATCCAACGGCTATGACCTCGATGAGGTGGGAAAGGAGGTCGATGGGGTTGAAATTTGGACCCGACTTTGCACAAATGCTAGCCCAAGGAACGAGCCATGTTTTAAGTTTAATTTCTAACAAATGAGACTTTGCAAAATTGTTTGGGATAGCAATTCAACTCCAAAATTCATGAAATTTTTACAGAGCTTGTTGACAATTAGATTAACTCGACATAAAATTTCCAGAGGTTATTATGCAATGCATTTTTCTCAGAAATTCATTAAGGTTGTTTAAAGGATTGTTTTACCTCCAAAATTTATCAAACTAGTTTTACAACTTGTGATATTTTTCAGAGGGGTCCCACATCAGTTTTAGGACCAAGGAAGAATATTTCCAAAGGTTTGGCACAAGATTTAGACAATTGAAAAATGAGTTTGTCTTTTGGTCAACAAGAGCGTTGTGTTTTTGGATTACACAACTCTTGGACAAGAATTACATGAGAGATTAGGGGTTTTCAAGATGTGAGAAAAAGTTTTAATTTCTACACATATAATTATACTTGAATAACCCTAATTATACATTTGGGATGTTACATAGACCCTGTTGTAGCACACCGGAAGCGAAACCTTAGCGAGTGGAACTGAGTTGGGACAGACCTTTGTAAAAGCCTGGTGGTGGTCTCTACTTGATTCACATGTCTAAGGTAACATGTGTAATATCAAGCGACTACCTCTTGTGGGTAAAGTTGTACACCTCTGTAGAGTAAATCTATTCGAATAGCCGCGTCCTCGGTTATGGACATGCCCAGAGATTTCGAATGAGGGGTAGAATTCCTTTTGTGAACTGTGTTCCTCCTGGGCGCTTTGGTGAGAGATCATGGCTTGTGCCTCGAAGAGACCTTGGCCGGCTCCAGAGGGGTCATGGTTGGCTCACAAAGTGGTCCAGGGGCTAGTCTTGTGGTGCTCTGGAGTGGGTGCTCCAGAGAGGTTTGGTGGGTGCCTTAGGAGTGAGTGGGTGCTCATTGTCTCCTTTGCAAAATCAAAAGTAATTATGTATTATGCTTTTAAACTTGTTGCCTTACAATCTATTATGTTGTTTACTGTCAAACTTGGCTTTCTGCAAACTAACCATACTGCTCTCATTGTCAAGCCGTGCATAATACCACTTGCGTACCTTACCCACGGCTTGCTGAGTACATTCAATGTACTCATTGGCTTGTGCCCTGCTGTTTTGATCAGCAGAGGTTGGAGATCCAGGTGACCAGGTGCTCTTAGGAGGGGAGCTCTTTTGAAGACCTTGTGTGCTAGGACGTCCTAAACTTGGTAGCCTGTGGGCTGGTCGAATGGACCTTGTTGTTGTTTTGTTTCCGTTGTGTTGTGTTCTCTTTTGCTGATAGCCTTGAGAGGCACCTTTGTACTAACCTTGACCTTAAGGTTCCTTGTTAATATATGTGATATTTTGGTCTACTTCTCTTTGTGCATGTTGTATAGATTTGATTACACTAATGTTGGATCTGTGCGAGCTAGCCAATTTGATCCTGGGACTGGCTCGGTGTGCACAGGGCCAAGACCTCCAGGAGGTCTTGGGATCTCCTGGGTGGTCCTGGCGGACCTCCTCTCGGACTTACCGCGTGGTCCTTTCGGACATGCACTTATCGACGCTCAGGCGGTCCCAGGACCACCCCGAGGCTCGGTGGTGCTCGCCCGCTCGGCCAGCAGTACTACCGCTCCTCCGCAAGAGTAATCGAGTTAAAAAATCCAGCGAGAAGTTTCGAGGAGCTCCTCACAAAGGTGGTATCATAGCTCCATACCAACTGTAGGGCGTAACCTTAAAGCTATTTTCTAAATCAAACCAACCTAAAATTTGATTAGTGGCTTTCCTCTTGCCTTGTTCTGTTCTGTTCTCAACTTGTTTCATTCTTTTCTTTCCTTAATCTATCCTTTTCTTGGCTTCTTTTTAGGTTCTTGTATCTTGCCCCTTCTGGAAACTTTGTTTCTAAGCTCAAAATGACCTCCTTAACTCAGAAATCTCTATAGAATCTGGCCTTGATTTAGGTTGACCACCCCTTTAAGCTAGGTTTAGTACTGCTGTTGCTAGGCTTCCCTTTAGTTCCTGTATCGCTTAGTCCTGGTTCTGGTATCTTTTGTTGAGTTTTCTCGCTTCTTTGTAGCTTTTCGGCTGCTGGTCCTTTTCGGGTTGACCTATTTCTCCCTGAATAGGTTGTTCCATCTTTCCCCCCTGGTTCTTGCTTATCTTTGTTGCTTTTCCCTCTTACCTCTTGTGCTTTCCCTTCCTTATCTGTTAAACCAGAAGAGCTTTTTGCAGATGGTTCAGACCCGCAACTCAGCAAGTCAAGATGATCTAGTGGATCCCTCCTTGCCATCACCCCCACCTCTCCCAGCAACAACTTCAGATCCAAGTTTGGGGCAGTTCATGGCAGCTCAAGCACATTGATGAGTACAATGATGCAGAATATGAATAAGATGATGGCTCAGCAAAGTCAGGCAACTACCGCTCTCCTCGCCATGATGAACCAAAACAGCCAGTTAGTTGCCATGCAGCCTCCAACTCCAGTGTTTCCTCAGTCAAAATTGGTGGATTTCTTGAGGACCCGGCCTCCAACTTTCTCTAGCTCCCTCGAGCCCTTGGATGCTGATGACTGGTTGCGTTCGACCAACAAGAAGCTTGCCATTGCTCAGTGTAACGACCGTGAAAAAGTGTTATATGCAGCACACCAACTTGAAGGCCCAGCAGCAGAATGGTGGGAAAATTTTTGCGCCGCCCATGCAGACCACCAGAGTATCTCTTGGACCGAGTTCTCAGAAGCTTTCCGTCATTCTCATGTTCCAGATGGGATGGTGGAAATAAAGAAGAATGAGTTTCGTGAGCTGAATCAAGGTAGCTTGTCAGTGGGTGAATACCTCGACAAGTTCACTCAGCTGGCATGCTATGCTCTAGAAGATGTTGCCACCGATGATGCCAAGCAGAAGAAGTTCAAGTGAGGACTCAACCCCAGTTTGAAGGTCCGAGTCATTGGCAATGACTATGCAGATTTTCAGCATCTTGTGAACAAGGCCTTGCTGATTGAAGAATCCCGCAGAGAGCTTTCAGAATCAATTAAGCGGAAGGTGTCCCAGCCCAGACCACATCAATGACCTCTTCAGCGAGCCAAGACGTTTGCCCAACCTCAACCTAGTGCTTTTGGGACCTCTGCTTGATGCCTCATTCAGCCTCAGAATTCTGCCAGCCACGGCTCAGTGGGCACCCAGCTTGTCAAGGTGTTCAAGGCTTCAACCGCCAAAGATGGGGTCATTTTGCCAAGCATTGCCCTCAATGTCAACAATGGAAGCAAGCCCCTCCCCAAGCTCCAAGGCAAGCCATCTGACCTCCAGTTCCAGCTGCCAGTGGGCAGGTGAACCAAGTTGCGGTGGAGCAAGCCCAACCGGATCAGGACCTCTTCCCTGGTAAGTTTTTGGTCAGTGGTGGTTTTTTCTCACTCAAGAGAGAAATGTCAGAGGAGTGAGCA
Source organism: Phyllostachys edulis (assembly GCA_036346405.1). Taxonomy (NCBI): domain Eukaryota; kingdom Viridiplantae; phylum Streptophyta; class Magnoliopsida; order Poales; family Poaceae; genus Phyllostachys; species Phyllostachys edulis. The sequence continues at coordinate 39,660,293 of CM070562.1, read as the reverse complement.
AGACCTGTGTTCCCCAACCTATTCTTTAGTCAGCCCGAATCTCAGGGTCGAGATTCCCTTTAAGGGGAGTAGGTTTGTAACGTCCCGTTTGTCCTGAGTTCCTGTAGTGTTTTCTGTTGGGATCTGTTTTGTCCTCCTCCAGACCTTCTCTTGCTCGGACCCCTTGGTTGGTCTAAGTCCTCTCTTTTGAGTTTTAGACCAGCTCGGGTGTGTGTTTCAAACCTCTTTGATCTTTGGACCTTTCCTTGTATCTTTTGTTTGGACTTCCCCTAGTCCAGACCTTCCCTTTGTTGGCTTGAATCTCTTTCTGCTTGGACCTCCCTCTGGGCTAAACCCTCTTCTCTGTCTAGATCTCCTTGGATCTAGACCACCTTCTCTGTTTTGGACCTCCCCGTGCGCCTCTCAGCGTTCATGTGAACTCCCTGAGTTCATTTGGGCGCCCTTGGAATCCTTTGGACCTCCCTGTGCCCATATGGATCTCCTTGTGTCCATAAGGAGCTCTTTTGATCTCCGTGTCCTCTCGGACCTCCCTATTTGACCTCCCTTTGGTTCCCTTGGCTCTCTCCTTGCTTTCGTGGACCTTCCGCTTGCTCCATCCTCTAGCGCGGTCGTACCGCTCCGCTCTTGCGGTTGTACCGCTTCTCTGTTGTGCTCGGACCTCCCCTTGTTCAGATCTGGCCGTTAGGACCTCCTATCTGAAGATCCTAATCGCTCAGACCTCTCCCTTGTCGAGATCTGGCCGTTAGGACCTCCTCTCTGGAGATCTTAACCGCTCAGACCTCTCCCTTGTTGAGATCTGGCCGTTAGGACCTCCTCTTTGGAGATCTTAACCGCTCAGACCTCCCCTTGTTGAGATCTGGCCATTAGGACCTCCTCTCTGGAGATCCTAACCACTCAGACTTCTCCCTTGTTGAGATCTGGCCATTAGGACCTCCTCTCTGGAGATCCTAAAACAGCTCAGACCTCTCCCTTGTTGAGATCTGGTCGTTAGGACCTCCTCTCTGGAGATCTTAACCGCTTAGACCTCCCCTTATTGAGATCTGGCCGTTAGGACCTCCTCTCTGGAGATCTTAACCGCTCAGACCTCTCCCTTGTTGAGATTTAGCCGTTAGGACCTCCTCTCTGGAGATCTTAACCGCTCAGACCTCTCCCTTGTTGAGATCTGGCCGTTAGGACCTCCTCTCTGGAGATCTTAACCGCTCGACCTCTCCCTTGTTGAGATCTGGCCATTAGGACCTCCTCTCTGGATATCTTAGCCGCTCAGACATCTCCCTTGTTGAGATCTGGCCGTTAGGGCCTCCCCTTTTGAGATCTTAACCATACAGATCCCTCCTCTGTATGATCCAAGGGTCCAGACCTCTCCGGTGTTTGATCTAACGATCCAGACCTCCTCTTTGTTTGGATCGGAAGGCCCGGACCTCTTTAGGTCTAGACCTCCCTTGTGTTTGGACTCACCGCTGGCTCTTGCGGTCATACCGCCTAAGTTTTGTCTTTCTTGCCTTAGGACCGTTTAATGCTTATCGGACGGCCCAATCTTGTTGGAGCGTTCGGGTGGTCCGAACATCCCTTTTCCTTTTAGCCCTCTGATCCGCATCGGGCGGCTTGGTTGGGATGGCTCATTTGCTTGGTCCAAATGGCCCATTAACCCCACTCCACCCGATCAAGATCTGACGGCCCTTGTTCTTCCCGCGCATCCTTGTTTCCGTGGACCTCCCCTTGCTCTAGATCTTGACCGTTGGGATCTCGTTTGTGGATCCGACCATCAGGACCTGCCCTTTGTCGGTCTTGTCCTTAGAACCTGGGGTATTTAACTTGTAATACTTAACCATTAAGATGATTCAAGCATTACAAATCAAATATCTTGACTCTCGGCATATATGTACTTCTCAGAAGTGTAGTACACATACCCCATACAAAAATTATGCATCAATTCCATTCAACACATAGAATCCAAAGTATAACTAAGCAATTCAAAAGACATACAACATAGAGTTATTACAAAAGGGGCCGACCGGCCAAATGACAACTAAAGAGTCTTAATTAACAGCGGAAGCAAGGTGCCATAAGATGGTGATAAACAAAAGCCAACTGGTGTGCCTTTAACCCACAAGGCAACCAACCGGGCCACCGACCTAGTCGTCGAAACCACCGCACATCTCGCAAAAGTATAACCCTTGGGGTTCAACTTCCTCCTCTGCAACAATTTATTAAGCAAAGCAAATGAGTACAAAAATGTCTCGCAAGACTGGCGTGTAGAGTAACAGACCTATATATTTAGCTACATGCAAGCTTATTTAAGTGGAGGAGGCTCTAGACTCAATTTCAGCATAAAGCAAGTTTTCAATTGCAATAATGTAATAGATTTAAAGCAATTTTACAATCTATTTTTATTTGACAAAAACAGCGATAAAAATAAGTAACAATAATAAAAGACATCCTGGAAGTGGCTAACCCAATAGGCACCACAACAATAGCATGAATTTCCCATTCATACCACCCACATCAAGTTTTAATTAAATGTTATAGTCTATTTCTTGCACGACCTTACCAAGCATGTCCATAACCTAGGACAAGGCTATTCGAATAGTTTGAACCCTGCAGGGGTGTACCAATGTACCCACACGTCAGACCGCCTTTTTGCCTCTGGAATGAGCACACTACCTTTTGTATGCCGGCACGGCTAAGTCCTACGAGACCTTTCCAATATTGTGCATTAACTACGAGTCGCCCATATGGGAGGAAGCCCCATATGTTGATGCGGAGTCGCACACCACAGGGACTTCATGAATCTCCATAGTTGGGTTTGCTTCAAGTGCATAAAGATGTGGTTCCTGCAGCTTCGGTGAAATCCCAACTTGCTCGCCGGATGGACTTGTGAGGGAGATGAATTTTCTAGCACAATCAATTTGCCCCAAGTGTTGGGACAGCCAATCCATGCCAAGTATCACATCTAAACTTGCTGAATCAATGGGGATAAGGTTTGCTAAAAATCCCACTCCTCCAATCTCAATAGAAACATCCCAACATTCATATTCAGCTCTCATTACCGACCCCGGAGAATGAATAATCAAAGGAATATGCATAGGAACAATTTGAAGATCACTAAGTGCAGCAAAAGACTTTGATATAAATGAATGAGAAGTTCCAGAATTGAATAAAACGGTAGCTGGTTGAGATTTGACAAGAAGCGTACCCAACACGATGTCGGGTGCCTCCTGAGCTTCCTCAGCCGATATATGGTTGACTCGACTGCTACCCACATTCTGGGCCTTCTGATTAGCCTTTTGATCTTGGCCATTTCCTTGCCCGCACCCTCCATTAGGACGAGGGGCCACTCCAGCCTTCTTAGGGCAATGATTAGCATAATGCCCCTTGTTGTTGCAGAAGAAACAAGTGACATCAGCAGCCGGATTGCGGGGGCCTCCTTGCTGTCCCACAGGTGCACGTGGTTGAGACACGGCCTGCGGTGGGCGTGGTACAAACGTCGGTGCCCTCGGTGGTGGTGGAGTCTGAGAGTGATGCACCGGGGCTTGCCCGCCGTGAGAATGAGGAAAGCTGGCCCTTGCTGATTTTTGGGCCTCCCACTTGCGCTTGCGAGAATCGCCAAGAGCCCTCCCCTTGTGCTCGGCGACAATAGCCTTGTCGACCAACGTCTGGAAGTCGGGGAAGTGAACGATAGACAGCTTGTCCTGAAGCTCCTCAGACAAGCCATCCATGAACTTCTCCTGCTTTGCCTCATCAGTGGGCACATCCTCAGGGGCGTACCAAGACAAATGGTTGAAATCATGGAGGTACTCGGTCACTGATCTGCGCCCCTGCTTGAGCGCAGAGAACTCCTTCTTCTTGAGCTTCATCAAGCCGGCGGGAACATGAGCCCAACGGAAGGCAGTGCAAAACTCCTTCCAAGTGATAGCTCGGCCCGCGGGTTGCATGGCGAGGAAGTTCTCCCACCATGAGAGTGCTGCCCCCTCCAGTTGATGGGAGGCGAAGAGTGCCTTCTCCTGTTCCTGGCACTAAGCGACATCGAGCTTCCACTCGACTAGACGCAACCAATCATCTGCGTCGAGTGGGTCCTCGGACCGCGAGAAGGTGGGTGGCTGTGTGCGAAGGAACTCTGAGAGTCCCCCCCTCTGATGATGGCCACCACCTCCCCCTGATCCGGAGGCACTGGAAAGGTTGGAGGTGTTCCGTGCAATCGCCTCTAGGATCCTCGTCTGATCCATGCGATTCCGCTTAATCTGAGCGAGAACCTCAGCCATGGTCGGAGGAGGCGGAAGCACCTCATCCTGATCAGCTGGTTGACCCTGGCTATTGCGAGTTCTTCCAGCCATCCTGTTTCATTGAGGCGGGTTAGCAACAAAAACCCGAAAACTAGAGGCGAAAGGTAGCAGTAGAAAAGCTATCGACTAGGGAAATGAGATATTACCCTAACCCTATTACAACCATATAACCAGCAATGAATGAACTCCAAACATTTGCAAAAAGGCAAAAGATCCAATGCAAAACTCATAAGACACAAGATTCAACTTCTCGGTATGACTAACTCGTATTGAATGAACGAGTAATCAGTTTGAGAAGAAAATTTTAGAACATAACTCAAGTCTTATTGCATATAAGGATCATGGTAAAAACCATCTAGGGTGTGCTAGACACTAGCTATCTAATTTCACATCTTACCCTTTTAAACCCCACAAGTTTTAGTTGAATTTTCTTCTCATTTTAAGCCCTATCGAAGAACTAGGTGCTTGCTATCCAAAACTTGTACTTGCTGTCCAGATTTTATGTCCCAGCTCCATGCTGAAATTTCCAACTCCAAATGCTTCCAATCTCCACTAAAAGACAGCCCATACTTCGTATTCTCAACACTCATTGAATCCTAAAACCGAATTTAAACGGTAACAACTATCTTTTGAAGTAAAGATGAGAGGAAACAACTTTTCAAATCTAAATCAAGAATAAGGTAAGATGAGCAATCTAGGATAGGTAAGGAGTAAAATCTGAGAACTTACTTAAGTTTTCATAAACCATTTGACATTTTGAAATTAAGTTTTTCAAAATATCCTAAGGAACGACCAAGTTAGTGGTTTCTATGGTTAGTATGGCTCGATACCAACTTTTGTGAGAACTCCGGTATTTAACTTGTAATACTTAACCATTAAGATGATTCAAGCATTACAAATCAAATATCATGACTCTCGGCGTATATGTACTTCCCAGAAGTGCAGTATACATACCCCATACAAAAATTATGCATCAATTCCATTCAACACATAGAATCCAAAGTACAACTAAGCAATTCAAAAGACATACAACATAGAGTTATTACAAAAGGGGCCGACCGGCCAAATGACAACTAAAGAGTCTTAATTAATAGCGGAAGCAAGGTGCCATAAGATGGTGATAAACAAAAGCCAATTAGTGTGCCTTTAACCCACAAGGCAACCAACCAGGCCACCGACCTAGTCGTAGAAACCATCGCACATCTCGCAAAAGTATAACCCTTGGGGTTCAACTTCCTCCTCTGCAACAATTTATTAAGCAAAGAAAATGAGTACAAAAATATACTCGCAAGACTGACGTGTAGAGTAACAGACCTATATATTTAGCTACATGCAAGCTTATTTAAGTGGAGGAGGCTCTAGACTCAATTTCAGCACAAAACAAGTTTTCATTTGCAATAATGTAATAGATTTAAAGCAATTTTACAATCTATTTTTATTTGACAAAAACAGCGATAAAAATAACAATAATAAAAGACATCCTGGAAGTGGCTAACCCAATAGGCACCACAACAATAGCATGAATTTCCCATTCATACCACCCACATCAAGTTTTAATTAAATGTTATAGTCTAGTTCTTGCACGGCCTTACCAAGCATGTCCATAACCTAGGACAAGGCTATTCGAATAGTTTGAACCCTGCAGGGGTGTACCAATGTACCCACACGTCAGACCGCCTTTTTGCCTCCGGAATGAGCACACTACCTTTTCTATGCCGGCACGGCTAAGTCCTACGAGACCTTTCCAATATTGTGCATTAACTATTTAGTCGCCCATATGGGAGGAAGCCCCATATGTTGATACGGAGTCATCAAAGATGTTCACCTCCTTATAAAGGACGATGCTCCTTGCAAGGATAACCTCCACCACCGCCACCCAAACACACACAAGTTTTTTTCAAAGACAACGCACACAACCACCATGCGACCTTGAGCTAACACACGCCAAAGTACTAAGTCAAGAGAGGTCCCATATCCCCCTCGTGTGGTTAGCACGCAAAAGCACTTGGCTTAGTGACACAAGTAACTCGGTCCTTGGGGACTTAGGCACCATTCCATTCACACCCAACAGATCACACCAACATCCATTGTGCCCAAGTCATGAAACAATTTTATTTTCAGTTTTTAGTTTTTGACTTTACAAAGTAACAAAGCACAAGATGCTGAGCATAATGATATTAATAATTTTGTGTGATCAAGGTTATCGACTAAGTCGATAACCGCCCAAGTCTACCGGTAGCTAAGCATTTCTAAGCATGACACATAAAGACAATAAAGAGCATAATTAAATCACCGGCTCTAATTCACCAGCGATATTAATAACTTATATTTTTTGGCAGGGGATAACAATTTAAGGACAACCATGCAATAGGAATAGCTACCTCTAATCGGGAAAATTACTTTGACACAAAAGCATGCATACATACAATTTGTAAACAAAGTATTAGACTTGAAAGTAATGGGACATTTATGATCAAACTGCTTGCCTTGCTGACGATGATTATCTTGCTACAGAGGGTCACTCGCGCAATCAATAATTTCGTTAGAACCTACCGCAAGAAGTCAAAAGCACAATAAGAACGAATAACACCGAAAAGACCCAAAAATTCAAAATCATCCAAAAATCATGAAAAATTCACAGAAGGTAGAGAATAATTTTCGGTGAATTTAGCAACAAGAATCAATTCATTTGGATGTTCTATGCAAAAGTTATGGCAATTTGAAAGTTAGTTTTCCAGAAAATTCAATTTAATTGCTACCGGTTACTGTTCATCCGAATTAATTATTTTGGTGAAAATTTCCAGAGCAGTGGTGCATGTGAAATTTTTATTTTAGGCAGAGCACCTCATGAGATGAACAATGGAATTTTATTCACCTCATTTGGAGCTAAGATGAATTTTCTATGATTTTTCAAAGTTATGAAAGTAGTACACAAGTTACATGCAAAATATAATTTTCAGTAACAGTATCATGCTCACAACCTATTTTACAATAAACTACACTAACAGAGGATTCTAACAAATTTGAGTTTACTCTTTTTGGAGTTACGGAGAAATACTTATGCATTATTGAAGTTAAAGCAATTTTTAGTGCAACAATATTACTATACCTAAAGTAATTTTGCCAAATATGATTTCTGGAACAGTAACATGATTCAAACCATTTTTATAATAAATTACATTTAAAAAGGAAACTAACAAAATTTGAATCATCAATTTCGGAGCTAATATGAATTACTTATGCAATTTTGAAGTTTAACCAATTTTTCAGTTCACAAATAAAGCATTTCGGGAATTATATAAACATGCAATACTTTTTATACCCAGTCTAGCCTAGACAAAGCCATCGACCAGTGGGGCGTGGTCAAAGTCGACTGGTCAAATTTGACCTGCACGATCGGAAATACGCTTTCCAAACCGAGAAACGTACTCTATCTCTAAAGTGTAATAGAAATACGCTTTCCTTAAGGTAAAGCATAGACTTCCACTAAACTACCACTTAACCGGCCTAAGGCCCACCTGCCAGTGACACATTAACCCATTTAAACCCAAATCTGCATCGGGATCTGTGCTTAAGACAGTGATTAAAATCCTAATCATTTGCTACAAGGTCTTTGGTTTGAATCGCCACGCTTTCAAGCGTGAACATGAAGTTCCCGGTGGCTCGCCGGCGAACCATGGCACGGCGGCACGACTGGGTGCTCAAAATGGAAAGCTCACGACCTCGCGCACCCGACAGTACTAGCGGCGAGGCTGGAGGTGGCCCGACACGGCGGCGCGACGGCGAGGAGCGGAGGAGCTACTATGGCTACGGTGCATATCACAACCCGAGGGCTAAAAGATCTAGCTAGCGTGCGCATAAGCAATAGAGGGGCTCCAGGGACTCACCACGATGACCCGGAGATGGAGAGGCTACCGAAGTCGAGCCGGCGATGAAGAACAGCGGCGGCAGCGATGGTGCTACCAAGGAGGGCTCAACCTGAGGACAGAGGGAGAGAATGGGTGATGGAGGACGCATCAGAGGTGCCTCAAGATGGTGTACGTGCGAGGAATTGAAGAATGGCTCACCGTGCCGTCGCTGGCGAAGAAAAGGGCTTCGGCGGCCGAAAATAGGGAAAAGCCGAATTCCTAGAGCTCCTGTGAAGCATCCGAGAAATTAAATGAGGGGTTTTGTTACTAACATCAAAGGGCACAAGATGACGCACTTAAGCGAGAAGGGAACTCACCGGGGACCAAGATGGCACGGCGGCGGCCTCGGGTGCGAGCTCTGGAGCAGCGGGGAGCGCGCCTCACTACCTTGAGCTACACAAGGAGACAAGGGTTCAACTGGCGCACAAAGGAGCGATGAAGGAAGAGGAAGAAGGGGAGACCACGTGGAGGAAGCTCACCTTCGAGCTGAGCTCAAACCAGCGCCTCCCTCCTCAGCCACCAAGAGGAGGAATGGCTTCCAACCAAGGGAGAGGGGTATTATCCCCGGCGGCAGCGAAATGGAAGCGGCATGAATCTGGCGGCGAGGATTGGCCGAGAGGCGGTGGATTGACGTTCTGTTGCTGGTGACGGAGTTGGCAAAGACGGCGGCGGCGCGGGTAGCGTGTTCTACGCGGCGCCATGAAGCAAGGAGACGGCTCGACGGTGGGGCAGCGGTGTAAAGAATACGCCGTGAGTGCGTGATCGCGCGGAAGAGATCGAGGCGGGCCGTTGGATCGAGATCCAACGGTCGACGTTGCGTGAGAAGTTTTAACCCAGGCTGAAGGGGTACGCGATCGTGATCGTTGATGCACGATCGGACAGTTGCATGAGATGCGTGGGTTAGATGACTCGGTCGAGCCAAGTCGGCTCAGGCCGGACCTGAGTCTGGTTCGAGTCAGAGGAACAGTGAATTCAGATTTTGGGAAAATAAGGCTAAGGTGATTTGGGGAATTTTTAGAGATAGCTCCGAAGCTCCAAAAATCCTAAAAATTTTATGGAAGCTTGCTGGATCAGAGAACAACCTTGCGTAATTTTCCAAAAATTTTTATGCAAGGCATTTCTTTCTAGAAAATTCACAAGCTGCTACCCTAGGGGTTTGACTAGCCCTTTTGAAATAGCAAACAAAATCTAAAAATTATGAGATTTTGCAGAGAGGTTACTAGGATGATCTAGATGATAGGAAAAATATTTCCAAGGGATGATCACAAGATTTTCTCACAAGGTTTTCAAGGATTACGCTTCCCTCAAATGAAATATTGACCTATAAAAATTGGAAACACTAGGGGAAAATTTCTAGAAAATTTCAAATGACATCATGAGGCATCAAAAGTTGTAATTTATCCTCATTTTATTACATTTGAAATACACACCATTGTTTGGGATGTTACAACCTCCTCCTTGTGTTTGGACCTTTGCGGTCCAGACCTCCTCTTTTGTGTTTAGACCTTTGTGTTTTAGACCTCCTCCTTGTGTTTAGACCTTTGTGGTCTAGACCTCCTCCTGGTGTTTGGACCTTTGCGGTCCAGACCTCCTCTTTTGTGTTTAGACCTTTGTGGTCTAGACCTCCTCCTTGTGTTTGGGCCTATGTCGTCAAGACCACCTTGTTGTCTTCACGACCCTTTGTCCTCAAGACCTCCTTGGCTGTCTTAGGACTTCCTGTCCTCAGACATTCTTGCAGGACCTCCTTTCAGGACCTCCTCTTTGGACCTCCTCGCACGACCTCCTCCTTGGACCATTCCCTTTGACCAATCCGTTCACCCTTTTGACTGGCTCCTTGACAGTCTTAAGTGCATTTGATGTGAGTGGAGTCCCATTAAATGCTGTCACCTACCTTTTTGTCACCTCCTTAGCCCTGTTTCTGTCCTTTTGGTACTTGTTAGCAGTGTACCTTTTGTACTAATGCCTTGAACCTGGTCACTTCTTTTGGTGGTGGTTCTATTCTCTTTTTCCCTTTAAATAGAGCATCACAGAGTGACCACTGCCTCCTAGTTCTTCATTCCAACTCCTCCTCCCCCTCCTCCTCTCTTTCTCTTGGTTCTAGAGAAGCTCTCCTTGCTCCTTTGGGACTTCTTCGGTTTTGGACCTCCTCCTTGTTGGACCTCCCTATCTGTGGACCTCTTCTCCTTTTCGCTCTCTCTAGTTCCTTTTCAGTTTCTTTTTGAGTTGTTTTATTTATTTGGTTTTCTTGCAACGTGTAGATTCCGTTGGTGCTAAGAAGCTCGGAGGTCCAGCAGCCCCTGCCGAAGCTCAGCAGCTCGCCACTGAAGGCAAGTCGTGGGACCCTTGACCATCTTGATCCCATTTGCAAAAGTACTTTGAGTTTGCTAAACTTGCACAGCTACTTTATAGAAATGGGTTTGGGTTCTAGCTAAACACCTATTGGTTTTATGCCTCCTTGTTTATTTGGCAATCCACATGCTGACATGTTACCTTTGATAACCTTAGCTTGGGTACTGTTAGTTGGACATTCATGCTTACCAACATGGGTATCGTGTTTGCTTAGCCATGCTCTAGTAGACGCTCTTCTCCTCATGAATTAATGTTGTTAATAAACTTGACTAATTGAATTATGAAACTTTGGTTGGTGCCACGGATAAGCAACTCGGGTTGAAGCCATAGTTGTGTTGTTTGTGGTGCGAGGCCACTGTAAAATGTGTTTTGCCAAGACCAGGGTGGTCTTTAGCCAGGTGAAACCCAAAATTGTTTTATGCTCGGGTAAGTTGGCAAGGTGCGAGTAGTGGGTGCTCCATGAGTTGTTGCAATGGAATCACTTGGGGGCTCCATGTGTTGTTGCTATGGAGTCACCTGGGTGCCCCAGAGTTGTTGCTTGGGGTCACATTGGGATGAGGATAGCCTTGCCTGAGCAACCAATTAAGGACTGAACTTTGGGAGCCATTGATCTGGGCCAATACCGTGCAAGTACTTGTCCATTATGGGGTGGACTGGGTGCAATAATTAGGGAGGTCCTGATTCGGTTCTGTTTTGATGGAAAAGGCGCAAGAGGGGGCACGAATTCGGTGGAGGTTGTAGCACCTGTTGTAGCACACCGGAAGCGAAACCTTAGCGAGCAGAACTAAGTTGGGACAGACCTTTGTAAAAGCCTGGTGGTGGTCTCTACTTGATTCACATGTCTAAGGTAACATGTGTAATATCAAGCGACTACCTCTTGTGGGTAAAGTTGTACACCTCTGCAGAGTAAATCTATTCGAATAGCCGCGTCTTCGGTTATGGACATGCCCGGAGATTTCGAATGAGGGGTAGAATTCCTTTTGTGAACTGTGTTCCTCCTGGGCGCTTTGGTGAGAGATCATGGCTTGTGCCTCGAAGAGACCTTGGCCGGCTCCAGAGGGGTCATGGTTGGCTCACAAAGTGGTCCAGGGGCTAGTCTTGTGGTGCTCTGGAGTGGGTGCTCCAAAGAGGTTTGGTGGGTGCCTTGGGAGTGAGTGGGTGCTCACTGTCTCCTTTGCAAAATCAAAAGTAATTATGTATTATGCTTTTAAACTTGTTGCCTTACAATCTATTATGTTATTTACTATCAAACTTGGCTTTCTACAAACTAACCATACAGCTCTCATTGTCAAGCCGTGCATAATACTACTTGCATACCTTACCCACGGCTTGCTGAGTACATTCAAAGTGCTCATTGGCTTGTGCCCTACTGTTTTGATCAGCAGAGGTTGGAGATCCAGGTGACCAGGTGCTCTCAGGAGGGGAGCTCTTTTGAAGATCTTGTGCACTAGGACGTCCTCCACTTGGTAGCCTGTGGGCTGGCCGAATGGACCTTGCTGTTGTTTTGTTTCCGTTGTGTTGTGTTCTCTTTTGCTGATAGCCTTGAGAGGCACCTTTTTACTAACCTTGACCTTAAGGTCCCTTGTTAATATATGTGATATTTTGGTCTGCTTCTCTTTGTGCGTGTTGTATGTATTTGATTACACTAACGTTGGATCTTTGCGAGCTAGCCAATCTGATCCTGGGACTGGCTCGGTGTGCACAGGGCCAAGACCTCCAGGAGGTCTTAGGATCTCTCGAGGTCTGGCGGACCTCCTCTCGGACTTACGCGGTCCTTAGGATCGCAGTACTCGACGCTTCCAGCGGTCCTTCCGGACGACCGATGTCGGACCCGGAACAAAAGATCCGAACCCTCGTGTTCATACACGATCCCAGATTTCGTGTACACAGTTACAAAAATGATAACATAACCAAATCTCGCATTGCATTAATACTAAATCGAGTTCGATACAATTGGGCATGAAGCCAAATAAAATAGTAAATAACACAATGAAGTAAAAACAATAGTAGTAGTAGGCCGAACGATCCGCCACAGTAATAAATGCGAGGCGTAACCTAAGCGTCGGTGTCCTCACCGCCCCGATAGTAGTCTTCTCCGAAATTTTGTTGCATAAAGCAAGCATGAGCACAACTACCGTGCTCGCAAGTTACACCCAATATGGAATTGTAATGCATGCATAAGGTAAACAAAGGACATTGGCAGGGTTATTTTGCATAAAGCAGCGATTTTAGATTAAATAATCATAGTAGATTGTAAGGACATTTTCATACGATATCTAAAATCATAATTTTAAAAGACAATTGTATAATGTGGATAACCTCCAACAAAGGTGATGGATATCCTCCAATCACAATGGCTAACCGCCTAATTTTTTCCCACAGGACTAACCATCCCGCAAACATCTGTTGAATTCATTTTAAAACCAAAACAAGTCTAACTCAAAGTGGCTTTGCTAGCATGTCCATGATCATGACGCTGCTATTCAATAGTTTTCTACTCGCAGAGTTTATCTGATTTTACCCACAAGACACGAAGTTCTCTAGTTTATCCAAGATATATCTATGCCACCGCCACTACCTTAGGTAAGGTCTAGAGCACGTGACAAGGCCTTTATGATGATCTACCTCAAAGTACTCATGCCCGCTAAGGTTTCGCCCCTTTGGACTAACCATCCGCAGTTCGGGGCCCCTCTTGCGCCAGTGGGACTATAGTCTAACCGACACCCACTCATACAAAATGGCACGAATATCTACGAGGTATCCAAATTATTGAGCCGTGTCTTGCCCAAACAAGACGGTGGTGGTACAGAAGGCATAGCAAGATGCGGCTCCAAGACCGGTCCTTAATTGACTTGGGCGTCTCTCAAATCAAACCACGGCTTTAATCCTAACCAAATTAAACCCGTGCAAAAACCTGCACCCACCTTTCATCCGTTACGCCCAAGTCCAAACCATTTTAATTTTATTTTAGTGGAAACCATCTTTACAAACTCTCTATGTTAAAACAATACCATAGATTTAATTTCAAACAATTTGTAATGGTTTGGCTAAATCCTCCCAAAATCAAAATCATGGTCTAAGCATTTGCTAAGCGTTTCCAAACAATTTATCTATGGTGACAAAGGGATGACCTGTCAATATTCAAAATTGGACATACAATAACAATTGGAATAACTAAGCATTTAAACAGGGTATTAAAATAATTGACTAAAAATATGCATGCAATAATAAATTTAAAAATTGAATTAAATAATTTTAAAATAGTAGGTGCAACATGGTCAAAGTGTAACTTGCCTTCACTGAAGTCTTGAAATTCTAAATCTTCGGAAGAATCAAATTCCCTAATCGTCAGTAGTCTAAACGTGAAAATCGACAAATCAATCAAATTCAAATAAATTCAACAAGACAAATTAAACTGAGTCGAAATGAAATAATTTCATTTTATTTAGCTAGAACATAATTTTCTAAGATTTTAGCAATTGGAATCATTCAATTTGGAATTATGGTTCAAAAGATATGAATTTTACAAGTTTAATTCCTAAATTAGTAGTTTAAATTATTTCAAATTCAAACAGACAGTCTAAACCTACTCCAAATCAAATGTTTATATTTTATTTAGCTAGATATTAATTTTATAAAATTTTAGAAATTGGAATCATCTAATTTGGAGTTAAGAAACAAAAGATATGAATTTTATAAATTTAAAGCCTAAATCAAGAACTTAATCCATTTCTCAATTATTTTTCTAAAGGAAATCTAATTATTGCATAATGTCGACATCAGCCTTGAGGGTTTTCTCGATTTAAATTAAATCGACATGTGGGGCCCTCGTGTCGGTCACGACACTACCACGTGGACTTGGTACACTGCCTTGGCGCCTGGGGTGGCGTGATGTGGCACGTTCGCGTTGACGTGGCTACCACATAGGCGTGAGGTGGCGCCGCAGTGGCGCACACGCTGCCATGCCACGCCGGGCGGCGGCGGCACCGGCGTCGGGACCGAGGGTCGCCGGCGCTACAGTGCGCAGCGGCGAGCGGCGAGGCGTGCGCTAGGAAGAGAGGGAGACGGCGAGTCAAGTGCGCTCACCCACGTGACGAGGAGAGGACGGAGGTGGCCGACGTCGAGGAAATGGCGGCGGCGAGGTACGGGTTGACGGCGAAACGACGCTACGAGGGTACTCCGGCGACGAGCGTGGGCGCACTAGCTTTGCGGGGTCGCGGCGTTGAAGATGGTGGCGGTGGCGAGGTCCCGGAATCGACGGCGGCGGCGAAATCGAAGCTCCAAGGCTTCGGGACCAGCGGCGAGGAATTTTCGATTCCGGCGAGCACACGCGAGAAAAGCGAGAGTGGGTGGGGGCGTCGGGACCGGTGAAGAGAGGGGCGTCCGGGGGTGCCTTTTATAGGGGCCGGGGAGCTCCAGAGCGGCGTGGAGGAGGTGGAGGTCGTGCGCGGCAGTTAAGGGATTGGGCTCCCGCGTGCGCGAGAAGAGGGGAAAAGGGGTGGGGATTGTGGCGAGGCGACGCGGTTTCGTGGCGACGCCGCGTGGCGTGGGTGGGTTGGAGCAACCGTTAGCGGCTTCGCCCGTCTGCGCGAAAAATGGCGGTGGCGGCTTTGACTCATGAGACGCGCAGGAAGGGACGGGTTAAGGGCCTCGCGTCGGGAGAGAGAGGGAGACGCCCATTGCTACAGGCGACTTGCTGATTTAGATCCAACGGTTGGCGTATTGTGGTTGTGGGCCGAAGAGTCGTGGGCTGGTCCGACAAGAACGAATTCGCCCAAACACCGCTTTAGGATTTTTAATTGATTTGCGATTTAAAATAACCGATTAATTCATTTAGGCTCTAGAAATTAGCAGATTAATCCCAAAAATTCTAGGAAAAATCACATAAGTTCTTAGAATTGTTTTGGACTTAAATAAAATTATTCCAAGTTAAAGTTGACAATAGATTTTGAGATTTAATTAGTTTTGGCTCTAAGCAATTTAAAGAAATGTTTTTTAAAATTTCAGAAAATTCACAAATTCAAATAAGTTTTAAACTTTAACCAAATTTGAAATTTTGGGCTGTTACAAACCTACCCCCCTTAAGGGAATCTCGACCCTGAGATTCAGACTTGACCGGCCAGGAGGTGGGGATACTCTGCCTTCAGATCTTCTTCTCGCTCCCAAGTAGCTTCACTTTCCGGGTGGTGACTCCACTGGACTTTGTAGGAACGAATGATCTTTTTCCGGGTGACACGCTCTGCGACGTCCAGAATCTTGATCGGTTGCTCCACATATGTGAGGTCTTCTTGAAGATCAATGCTTTCTAGAGGGGTCTGATCTTCAAGCACTCGAAGGCACTTCTTTAGCTGTGAAACATGGAAGACATTGTGGACGGCGGATAAGGATGCTGGTAGCTCGAGCTGATATGCAAGTTCGCCTCTTCTTGCTAGAATCTTGTAAGGTCCCAAATCTGGTGCGAAGTTTTCCTTGGTTCGAACCTTCTAACTCCTCGGTGGAGTAACTCTGAGATAGACGAAATCTCCTTCTACAAAGGTCAACTCTCGCCGACGATTATCAGCATAACTCTTCTGTCGGGTTTGAGCTACTTTTAGATGTTCTCTTATTGTTTTAACCTTGCTTTCACTTCTTTGATCAACTCGTCCAAAGAACTGATGCTCTCCTACTTCATCCCAAAGAAGCGGAGTTACGTGATTTTCGCCATACAAAGCCTCAAATGGGGACATCTCAAGACCGGGTTGGTAGCTATTATTGTACGAAAATTCCGATAGGGCGATTCTTGTCCCAACTTTGTCCGTACTCTAAGGCGCAGCTCAAGCATGTCTTCAAGAATCTGTTGACTCGCTCGTCTCGCCATCCGTCTGTGGATGATATGCATCTTTGAAATTGAGTCTGGTTCCCAAAGCTTCATGCGAGACTCGCCAAAATCTTGACGTGAATGTGAACCCCTCGGACCACGATCTTCTTGGGTACTCCATGTAGATGCATTTATCTTGGCCATATCTGATTCGCTAACTTGTCAGATCTGTAGGTGGTCTTGACCGAATAAAGTGAGCTACTTTCGTCAACCGGTCAATTATCACCCAGATGGAATCACATCCTGATTGGGTCCTAGGAAGTCCGGTGATGAAGTCCATACCAACTTCTTCCCACTTCCACTCGGGAATTGGCAACGGTTGTAGCAAACCAGCGGGTCTTTAATGCTCTGCCTTGACTCGCTGACAAACATCACAACGGGCTACGAACTCAGCAATTTCTCGCTTCATGCTAACCCACCAATATCTTTCCTTTAGATCCTAGTACATCTTGGTACTGCCAGGATGAATGGAATAAGGCGACTCATGAGCTTCGCTCAGAATCGACTGCTTTAAATCCTATTGATCCGGTACACAGATGTGGTTTCCGAACCACACTGTTCCTTGCTCATCTTCGGCGAATCCTGGGGCTTTGCCTCTTCTCATATTCTTCTTGATTTCCTTGATGTCTTCATCTTCTTTCTGCTTCTCTCTGATTTGACTCTGAAGTGTTGATTGAACTTCCAAAGCGTTCACACAACCTTGATCAACAATCTCCAAGTTCAAATGCTTCAATTCTTCGTACAACTCTGGCTGATTCTTCTGAACTAAAATGGTATTGCAAACGCCTTTTCGCCTTCGGGGCATCTGCAACCACATTTGCCTTGCCGGATGATAATGAATTCCAATGTCATAATCCTTTATTAATTCCAGCCATCTTCTCGATGGAGGTTAAGGTCGTGGGTAAAGATGTACTTGAGACTCTTATGATCCGTGAAAACCTCACAATGTTACCAATGAGATAATGCCGCTAGATCTTCAATGCATGTACAATCGCTGCTAACACAAGGTCGTGAGTTGGATAATTCCCTTCATGTGGCCGCAATTGTCGAGATGCATAAGCGACAACTTTGTCCTCTTGCATCAGTACATAGCCGAGTCCTTGACGGGATGCGTCGCAGAAAATCACAAAATCCTTATGGATGTCCGGTAGGACCAACACAGGTGCAGAAACTAATCTCGTCTTCAACTCCTGGAAACTTTTCTCACAAGCATCTGTCCATTCAAATTTCTTTTCCTTCTTTAGAAGTTGAGTCATTGGTCTTGCTATCTTGGAGAAACCTTCAATAAATCTGCGGTAATATCCAGCCAATCCAAGGAAACTTCTCACCTCTGTGACAGACTTAGGTTGTTTCCAATCCATTACTGCTTCGACTTTGGCTGGATCTACTGCAACTCCTCCTGCGGACACAATATGTCCAAGGAATGCCACTCGACTTAGCCAAAATTCGTGACTTGTGAATTTGGCATAAAGTCGGTTCTCCCCGAAGTTTTCCCAAAATTAGTCTGAGGTGGTTCTCATGTTCTTCTTCACTCTTCGAATAGACGAGGATGTCATCGATGAAAACAACCACAAACTTATCCAAGAATTCCATGAACACTTTGTTCATCATATTCATGAAATAAGCAGGGGCATTCGTCAAACCGAAAGACATTATCAGAACTCTGCATATCCATATCCGTGGTGAAGGTCGTCTTCGAATATCTTCCGTCGATCTTGATTGGTGATAGCGGATCTCAAATCAATCTTCGAGAATACACTTGCTCCTTTCAGCTTGATCGAGCGGATCGTCAATCCTAGGCAGCGGGTACTTGTTCTTGATTGTCACTTCATTGAGTGATCTATAATCCACACACATCCTCATACTGTTGTCTTTCTTCTTGACAAACAGTACTAGTGCCCCCCAAGGTGGTGAACTTGGCCGAATATATCCCTTGCTCCGCAACTCTTCATTTTGTTTCTTCATCTCTGCCAATTCATTAGCCGGCATTCTATAGGGTCGCTTCGAGATTGGAGCGGTTCCTGCGACTAAGTCAATTAAGAACATTATGTCCTCGTCCGTGGCATGCCAGGTAAATCATCGGGAAAAACATCGGGAAATCTTGCACCACTTGGTATATCTTCAAGCTTTAACTCCTTCAATTTGGTCAAGATGGAACTCCCTCCTCGGTGGTGTCTTGGGCTTGAATTCAACTGTGACTCCTTCCTCATTAGTAAGAGTGATAGACCTATTAGCACGATCTATCCGCCCTGATTCTTGGCTAACCGGTCCATCCCAAGTATTACATCTAGACCTTGAGAATGCGTAACTATCAAGTCTCGCTATGAAGGAAACTCAGGATATCTCGAGTGGTAAGATTCGCATAGAGAACTAGTTCTCATTTCCGAGCCCGGGAATGGATTATCATAGGGTTATTTAATGGAGAAATAGGTAACCCATTTTGCCCACAAACTTATTGGATACAAAAATACGAAGCTCAGGAATCAAAGCAGTAATCGATGCCGTATCGAATTAACAAGAACGTACCAGGGCGACATCCGGTGCCGCCGAGCTTTTTTTCAGAACGCGTGGTTCACACGCCCTTCATGAACTTGACCGCCGGCTTTGGGGTGCCGCGGTGGTGGTACTCGACATCGCTTTGGCGGTGTCACAGATCGCAGCTTCTTCGGGCATTTGTTGGCATAATGCCCAGTCTCGTTGCAATGGTAGCAGGTCACACCTGCTGCTGATGGAGTTGGGCTCTTCTCGCTGAAACCGCCCTCTGCTAGTGCATTGCCGCGAAGCCGGAAGAATCTGGGCGTATTGGTCGGCCGGAGCTCGGGCGAGAAGATCGAATCTACCATCTTTGGGCGGCCGAGGTCGAGCAAGGCGAGGCTTGGGTTGCCCTCCGAGTTAAACTTCGAGCGCCCTCCTGCGCTTATGTTCTCCATCTCGGATGTTTGGCCTCTGGCGAAAAGCTTTATTCACTAAGCTGCTGGAAGTCGGTGTAGTCATTGGAGACCACCGGTCGAGATCTCATCGTTCAAACCATCCATGAACCTTTCTGCCGTTCTTCATCACTAGCCACATCTATCGGGCATAGCGAGCAAAATTTGGTTGAACCGGTGCGGTATTCACCTGATCAGGCGGTTGCCTTGTCGGAGCGCGTGGAACTCTTTCTTCTTTAAGGTCATTATCCCCGCGGGGATATGTGCATGGCGGAAAGCCCGCACAAACTCCGCCCAAGTGATAGTCTGCGCATCGGCATGGGAGATGTTGTAGTTATCCCACCATTCCGATGCGGGACCGGTGAGCTGGTGAGAGGCAAACATGACTCTCTCACGATCGGTACACTGTGCAATATCCAACTTCTTTCCGATAGCACGAATCCAATCATCGGCATCCATCGGCTCCGTGCTGCTGGAGAATGTCGGTGGGCGCATGCGCATGAAGTCGGCCATGGTCAACCTCTGCGTAGGTGGAGGTGGTGGTGCAGTCCGAGCTGTTGCCTGCACATTTTGCACGCTGCTGAGGGACTGAGCTAGGAGGTTAATCAGATGATTCTGGTTTTCCATCATCGACGTAATCTGGTCCTTCAACTGGTGGCGGTGGTGGTTGCTTGCAGGATCCTCCACGTAATCTAGCGCTGTTCTCGACCTCGGACATTGCCATTGCTTCATGCGGTGGTCACCATCTGCTAGAACTCCAAAGATTTAGGAGAGATAGACAGATAGGAAGTTCTAAATGGGCAAATTCTAATAGCCCAAGAACACAAAGAGCACACAAGACAAAGAGCAGATTTTCCAAAAAGTTCCTTTATTAATTCATTTTATTCAAAGATTATGGCTACCACAAATAAGATAGTAGCTCATAATTCGCAACTAAAGATCGAGCTAAAGGGAAGATAATCACTATGGGGTACTAGGGGTATAATCCGGTTCACTGGAGCTAGCCTCGCCGGCCTTGTGGCTAGCTAGCTCATGATTCTGATCTTGACTTCTCCTCGCCTCCAGTAATGCATTACGGCGGTAAGCAAGTCATTCAATGTGTTCCCATAGGCGTAGTCCAAAGCCTTAGCCAGATCCACCTGGTGCATCAGCTCGGGGGAATCTTCGTCTCTAGCGGAGTTGAAAGTACTGTCGAGTCGGGTCGGAATGTGCATCGGGTAGTAATGAAACCCGGTGCCATGAAGGCGATGATCGTAGGTGTAGCGAAGGTGGCGGACTGCTTCTCTTGCCGCATCCTGAACGCCATCATCAAAGGTATCGCGCCGGATCGGAGCGTCAAAGACGTGGAAGACGGTGTCCGGTGCGAGATTGGAGTAGATGAGCACCTCTACTCTCCACAGCTGTTGTTCTTCCACCTGGTACTTGAATCCTTGGAAAGTTGGCCTCTTCCGATAACCCAAGTGCTGCATCATTTCCCAAAGTATCTCGGCCCAGTATCCAGTAAAGGCTCCGTGCGAAGTAGCATCCGGTCTTTCAGCCATCTAAAATTTTGAGGAGGAGATGAGTTAGTAAATATTTTAAAGAGAAAGGTTGAGAATGACTCTGGATAGACTCAAAATAGTTTTAATTTTTGAAAATAAGTCCTTAAGGCAATTCTAAGGCCACGACCTCGATCGATATGGCTCGATACCACTTTTGTCGGACAGGAACGAAAGATCCCGAACCTCTCGTGTTCATACACCATCCCAGATTTCCGGTGTACACAGTTACAAAAATGATAACATAACCAAATCTCGCATTGCATTAATAGTAAATCAAAGTTCGATACAATTGGGCATGAAGCCAAATAAAAGAGTAAATAACACAACGGAAGTAAAAACAATAGTAGTAGTAGGCCAGAACGATCCGCCACAGTAATAAATGCGGAGGCGCAACCTAGGCGTCTTGTTCTCACCGCCCCGATAGTAGTCTTCTCTGAAATTTTGTTGCATAAAGCAAGCATGAGCACAACTACCGTGCTCGCAAGTTACACCCAATATGGAATTGTAATGCATGCATAAGGTAAACAAAGGACATTGGCAGGGTTATTTTGCATAAAGCAGCGATTTTAGATTAAATAATCATAGTAGATTGTAAGGCCATTTTCATACGATATCTAAAATCATAATTTTAAAAGACAATTGTATAATGTGGATAACCTCCAACAAAGGTGATGGATATCCTCCAATCACAATGGCTAACCGCCCAATTTTTCCCACAGGACTAACCATCCTGCAAACATCTGTTGAATTCATTTTAAAACCAAAAACAAGTCTAACTCAAAGTGGCTTTGCTAGCATGTCCATGATCATGACGCTGCTATTGAATAGTTTTCTACTCTGCAGAGTTTGTACAGCTTTACCCACAAGACACGAGTTCTCTAGTTTATCCGGCATATATCTATGCCACCGCTCACTACCTTAGGTAAGCAGTCTAGAGCATGTGACAAGGCCTTTATGATGATCTACCTCAAAGTACTCATGCCCGCTAAGGTTTCGCCCCCTTTGGACTAACCATCGGCAGGTTCAGGGCCCCCTCTTGCGCCAGGTGGGACTATAGTCTAACCGACACCCACTCGTACAAAATGGCACGAATATCTACGAGGTATCCAAATTATTGAGCCAAGTCTTGCCCAAACAAGACGTGTGGTGGTACGGTAAGGCATAGCAAGATGCGGCTCCAAGACCGGTTCTTAATTGACTTGGGCGTCTTTCAATCAAACCCTGGGCTTTAATCCTAACCAGATTAAACCCGTGCATAAACCTGCACCCACCTTTCATCCGTTACGCCCAAGTCCAAACCATTTTAATTTTATTTTAGTGGAAACCAAACCATCTTTACAAACTCTCTATGGTAAAACAATACCATAGATTTAATTTCAAACAATTTGTAATGGTGTGGCTAAATCCTCCCAAAATCAAAATCATGGTCTAAGCATTTGCTAAGCGTTTCCAAACAATTTATTTATGGTGACAAAGGGATGACCTGTCAATATTCAAAATTGGCCATACAATAACAATTGGAATAACTAAGCATTTAAACAGGGTATTAAAATAATTGACTAAAAATATGCATGCAATAATAAATTTAAAAATTGAATTAAATAACTTTAAAATAGTAGGTGCAACATGGTCAAAGTGTAACTTGCCTTCACTGAAGTCTTGAAATTCTAAATCTTCGGAAGAATCAAATTCCCCAGAATCGTCGTAGTCTAAACGTGAAAATACGACAAATCAATCGAAATTCAAATAAATTCAACAAGACAAATTAAACTGAGTCCAAATGAAATAATTTCATTTTATTTAGCTAGAACATAATTTTCTAAGATTTTAGCAATTGGAATCATTCAATTTGGAATTATGGTTCAAAAGATATGAATTTTACAAGTTTAATTCCTAAATTAGTAGTTTAAATTATTTCAAATTCAAACAGAAAGTCTAAACCTACTTCAAATCAAATGTTTATATTTTATTTAGCTAGATATTAATTTTATAAAATTTTAGAAATTGGAATCACCTAATTTGGAGTTAAGAAACAATGGATATGAATTTTATAAATTTAAAGCCTAAATCTGCAATTTAATCCATTTTCTCAATTATTTTTCTAAAGGAAATCTAATTGTTGCGCAATCCGACATCGCCTTGAGGGTTTTCCGATTTAAATTAAATCGACATGTGGGGCCTCGTGTCGGCCGACACGACCACGTGGACTTGGTCCACGGGCCTTGGCGCACTGGGGTGGCGTGATGTGGCACGTTCGCGTTGGCGTGGGCGCCACATAGGCGTGAGGTGGCGCCACGGTGGCGAACACGCGCCATGCCACGCCGGGCGGGCGGCGGGCCTTGTCGGACCGAGGGTCGCCGGCGCTTCTGATCTTTGACGGCGAGGCGAGGCGCGCTAGGAAGAGAGGGAGACGGCGAGTCAAGTGCACTCACCCACGTGACGAGGAGAGGACGGAGGTGGCCGGCGTCGAGGAAATGGCGGCGGCGAGGTACGGGTTGACGGCGAAACGGCGCTACGAGGGTACTCGGCGACGAAGCGTGGCGATCAAGCCCAGGGGTCGGGCGTTGAAGATGGTGGCGGTGGCGAGACCCGAGTCGGCGGCGCGGCGAAATCAAGTTCCAAGGCTTCAGACCGCGGCGAGGAATTTTCGATTCGGCGAGCACACGCGAGAAAAGCGAGAGTGGGTGGGGGCGTCGGGACCGGTGAAGAGAGGGGCGTCCGGGGGTGCCTTTTATAGGGCCGGGAGCTCCAGAGCGGCGTGGAGGAGGTGGAGGTCGTGCGGCAGTTAAGGGATTGGGCTCCCGCGTGCGCGAGAAGAGGGGGAAAGGGGTGGGGATCGTGGCGGAGGCGGATGCGGTTCTCGTGCGCACGCCCGCGTGGCGTGGGTGGTTGGAGCAGCCCGTTGGCGGCTTCGCCTGCACAAAAAATGGCGGTGGCGGCTTTGACCTCGCGGAGACGAAGGCGAGGAAGGGACGGGTTCTTGGGCCACGCAGCGTCGTGAGAGAGAGGGAGACCTGGGTCACACAGGCTTGACTGCTGATTTAGATCCAACGGTTGGCGTACTGGGTTGTGGTAGGAAAGAGTTGTGGGCTGGTCCGACAAGAATGTAATTGGCCCCAAACACCGCTTTAGGATTTTTAATTGATTTGCGATTTAAAATAACCAGATTAATTCATTTAGGCTCTAGAAATTAGCAGATTAATCCCAAAAATTCTAGGAAAAATCACATAAGTTCTTAGAATTGTTTTGGACTTAAATAAAATTATTCCAAGTTAAAGTTGACAATAGATTTTGAGATTTAATTAGTTTTGGCTCTAAGCAATTTAAAGAAATGTTTTTTAAAATTTCAGAAAATTCACAAATTCAAATAAGTTTTAAACTTTAACCAAATTTGAAATTTTGGGCTGTTACACCTGAGCTCCTGGTGGTGCTCGCTCCGCTTAGCCAACGGTACTACCGCTCCTCCGTGCGGTAGTACCGGAGTTAAAAAAAATCCGGGTAGTAAGTTTCCGAGGGAGCTCCTCACATGTCGAGACCCAAAAATACAATTATGGACCCTCTGTGTATAATGCACTAGTCCAGGATCACGCTAGTGCACATAGTATCAACACAGGTGAATATCAATCCACACAAGCGATTAATAACATAAACGAGTAGTTTGATTAACAAATAAGGGTTTTGACCATATGGTCGAGTTTACAATTATTAAGCCACGCAGGGCTGAGAAAGAAATAAATACCAGCGGAAACAGAAACGGCAGCGGCACACCATCAGTTCACCACAGGCAACCGATTGGGATCAAGACCCTACGATCAATCACCTTCGATGAACTCCTCCTCGAAAGCAGGCGATGAATCCTCCTCTACTGTTGCATGTTTTACAACAAGTATGAGTACACAACCGTACTCGCAAGTCACACCACAGAAATGAAATTATAGATGCAGGCTTATTCCAAAGGAATGGCTTCTGTGGTTCTTTTGGAGAAATGCAGCATTTGCAATTTGAATACAAATAATAGATTGAAAGCATAATTCAAAACATATAGACAATAATAATTTAACAGTTGTTTTCATAAAGACACATAGCCTAAACAAGTTATTCACATAACCATATGACTTAGATCACATAGCTCCCTTCCCAAACGTTTTATGAAAATCTACCCCTCGTGTGAAATCCCCGAGCATGTCCATGACCGCGGACGCGGCTATTCGAATAGATTGATTTAATACTCTGCAGAGTTGGTACACTTTACCCACACGATACAACTAGTGTAGCTAGCACTAATCATAATAAAACGTTTCAGAAACTTCATCTCAAGCATTGACATTCCCAGTGTGCTTTATGCTATACCAACCCTTCCACAGTGCTTGGCATAACACACATCGTTGGACAGGGACACGGCGAACCACCCCATGATGTGCACCCAACCACAGCGGTAACACACCTCCACCCATACAACACAGTCTAACCTACTACCTAAGTAGTCAATGTCAAGAATCCATAACTTACTAAGTTAGGTCTGTCCCATCAGGCATGTGGTTGTACGAGAGGCTGTTAGACCAGGAGGTTTTTTGGTCATGTTGTTTGATGATGAACACATTGACAATAGAGAGTCTTAGTCCTGGTGTTTAATGAAGAATACATTGTTTTTTGACATGCTTCTGATCTTAGGTGTAGATATGCTTTGTAATAGCTTTTGAGTGCCTTTGATTTATGTGGAAATCAGCCTTTGTCGGGTTTTGCGGTAGTACCGGCATTGTGGCCGCGGTACTACTGTCGGGCGGTACAACCACAAGTGACGCGCGATATTACCGTAAGTCACTTGGGTCCTGACGTGTGATAGCAAACCATCAGATCTTGATCAAACGGCTCATATTGAAGAAGAACGTTCGGACCGATCGAAAGTAACAGGTCGTATTAGCCTTTGGATTGAAATCAGACGGTGGTTATCGAGAGGGACGTTCAGACTTTGAACAGTTCTCTAGATCCAACAGTTTTGACACGCGGTCTGAATAGCCAAGTCAATCTAGAGCGTCCATGTGGCAAGGCATGTGTTTCTGAGTCTTTTGCGCGTTTCAATTGAGCGGTAGTACCGCAAAATGGTATGACCGCAAGGTTGCGGTACGGATTTTCCAGAGAGCTTGTTTTGGGGAGTTTTGGATGACTTTGAGGATCGGTAGTACCGGTGTGTTTTGAGAGGTACGACCGCTAGGCAGTAGTACCAGACCAAATGTGGAGGTACGATCGATTGTGCTCTGTGTGTTCGCCGCTTTGAGGATTTGGCTAAGATTTAGATCAAGTTCTGAGTATCAGTTTATTGCATGATGCATGACAATGTTTATGCGTGTGTGTGTGAGCTAATTGTAGGTCAAGTTGGAGAACTTGTGTCAAGGATTTGTGTTTCTTTGATCTTTGCATGTGCAGGTTGAGCGTGGAGACAGTTATGGTCGAGACGAGGAGGACCTGGACTAGGATGGGGAGATCTGAGGTCTAGGAGGTCGTGGATGTCACGGGATGGTTGGGGTTACGCTGGAGCACGTGGAGATCAATGGTGGTGCACGGTGAAGCTTTGGGAGGCGAATTCCTGAAGGCTTACGATGTAAGGAGATATGGAAGGTTCCAGTTTTGGAAAGTCTTAGAAATTTTGAAAAACCCGTGTTGGTAAGGGTTTCGGGTCCTTTGATTTTCGAAAAGATAGATTGCGGTGTTTGTTAGAGATACGGAGAGGTCTTTGCCTATAAAAAGAGGCAGAGGACAGGTCCTTTGATAGAGAGTAAAGAACCTATAGCTTTCATGCTGTTTGGTTGCGGGGGTTTAGAGAGAACTTGAGAGGACTTTCGGCTGAAGGTCTTTTAGGGGTGCTTGTGGAGCACTTTGTAGACACAAATTGTTGGACCCGGGAACGAAAGATCCCGAACCCTCTGTGTTCATTCACCAGTCCAGGATTTCCAGTGTACACAGTTACAAAAATGATAACATAACCAAATCTCGCATTTTGCATTAATAGTAAATCAGAGTTCGATACAAATGGGCATGAAGCCAAATAAAGGAGTAAATAACACAATGAAGTAAAAGATAGTAGTAGGCGAGAACGATCCGCCACAGTAATAAATCTGGGCGTAACCTAAGCGCGGTGTCCTCACCGCCCCGATAGTAGTCTTCTCCGAAATTTTGTTGCATAAAGCAAGCATGAGCACAACTACAATGTTTCGCATAAGTTACACCCAATATGGAATTGTAATGCATGCATAAGGTAAACAAAGGACATTGGCGAGGTTATTTTATGAAAGCGCTAGCTTTAATTTAAATAATCATAATAGATTGCAAGGCCATTTTCATACAAGAATTAAAATCATATTTTAAATGACAATGGAATAATGTGGATAACCTACGTAAAGGTGATGGATATCCTCCAATCACAATGGCTAACCGCCCAAATTTCCCACCAGACTAACCATCCCGAAAACATCTGTTGAAACCATTTTAAAACCAAAAGCAAGTCTAACTCAAATTGGCTTTGCTAGCATGTCCATGATCATGACGCGCTATTCAATAGTTTTCTACTCTGCAGAGTTTGTACATTTTACCCACACGAGATATTATACCCTTTGTGTCGGCCAATCCACGCTTCCTAAGGCGTGTGACAGAGCAAATATCACAAGGCCGTTATAATGATCTACCTCACAATACTCATGCCCGCTAAGGTTTCGCTTCCATTGACTAACCATCCTCAGGAGCCCCTCTTGCGCCATGTGGGACTCTTGTCTAACCAACACCCACTCATACAACATGGCACGAATATCTATGAGGTATCCCAAATTATTAAGCCAGGTCCTTCCCATACAGGACATGTGGTGGTACGTTTTGGCATAGCAAAGGAACGCTCAAAGGCCGGTCCTTAATTGACTTGGGTGTCTTTCAAATCAAACCCTGGGCTTTAATCCTAACCAGATTAAACCCGTGCATAAACCTGCACCCACCATTCATCCGTTTCGCCCAAGTCTAAACCATTTTAGCATTTTATTTGATTAAACCATCTTTAATAATCCTCTGTGGTAAAGCAATACCACAGATTCAAATTCAAACCAATTTGTAAGGATTTGGCTAAATTCTCCCAAAAGTCATAAACATGGTCTAAGTATTTGCGAAGCAGTTGATTAAACAATTTATCTAAGGTGACAAGGTAAGGGCATTCAATAATCAACATGGCTGTACACAAATATTTGGTATAACTATGAATTTAAACAGGGCATTAAAATAAAGGAATAAAATTATGCATGCAAGATAATAATTTAAAAACTGAACTTAATTAACTTTAAATAGTAGGTGCAACATGGTCAAAGTATAACTTGCCTTCGCTGAAGTCTTGAAATTCTAAAGCTTCGGAAGAATCAAATTCCCTAATAAATAAGTAATCTAAACGTGAAAATACGACAATCAATTGAAATTCCAATAAAAACAAGACAATATTTTAAACTAACTCCAAATAAAATAATTATATTTTATTTGGCTAGATAATAATTTTAGAAGACTTTATAAGTCTGAAACACTAAATTTGGAATTAGGAAATAAAAGATATGAATTTTACAAGTTTAAATTCTAAATTTGCAATTTAAATAGTTTTAACTTAAAAGAGACAATTTAAACTAATTCCAAATAAACAAATTTTAATTTATTAAGCTAGATAATCTTTTTACAAAATCTTAGAAATTTAATTCAATAAATTTGGAGCTGGAAATCAGATGATATGAATTTTACAAATTTAAATCTAAATTTGGATTTTAAATGAATTTCTAAATTCTAAAACAGAACTAAAATGAACTCCAAATTGAATAATTATATTTTATTTAGTTAGATCATAATTTTCTAAGAATTTAGCAATTTGAATCATCTAATTTGGAGCTAGGATGAATAAGTTATGGATTTTACAATTTAAATCCTAAATCTGCCTTTTTAATCAATTTCCCGAATTATTTTTCTAAAAGAAAATCTATTAATGCGCAAGGCTGACGTCAGCGCACGGAAACCTCTGATTTAAAAATAATTCTGACGCGTGGGGCCCTTGTGTCAGTGACCAGGTCCATATGGACTTGGCTCACGGGCTTGGCTCACGGTGAGGTGGCGCGCGCGCACTGACGTGGCTGCCATGTCAGCACTAGGGCTGACATGGCGCCCACGTGGCTGCGAGGTGGCGCCACGGTGGCGCTGACGTGGACGAGCCACGTAGACCTCGACGGCGGCGGCGCTCGGGTTCCCATGAACCGGCGAACGGCGGCGATCTAGACTCCGGCGAGGGTACGAATGGACAGAGGGGAACGCGAGGGTTCTGGTGCGCTCACCCACGTGGCGAGGAGAAGACGGAGGTGGCCGGCGGCGACGAAGAAGCGGCGGCGAGCTTCGGGTTGTCGACGGCGACGAAGCTCGAGGTCCTCCCGGCGGCGAGGCGCGACCGGGATCGCGTGAAGACGGCGATGCCGATGGTGGCGACGGCGAGGACGCGGGGGCAGTGACGGCGGCGCAATCGACGGCGGCGTCTTGCGGTGGCCGACGGCGACGATCTCCAATTCCGGCGCACTGAGGGGAAAAGAGAGGGCGTGAGTGGGGGCGTTGGGATCAGTGGAACGTGACGCTCCCGAGGCTCTCCTTTATAGGGGCCGGGGAGGTCCGAGGCGGCGAGGGTGTAGTGGGGTTCGTCTTGGCGGTGCTGCGGCGTCGTGGGTTTGCCCCGGGAAGGAGGGGAGAAGGGGGGGGTCGTGGCGGCGTGGGCGTTTTTTTGCAAGACGCTGCGTGGGTCATGAAGCGATGGGGAGGCGCCCGTTGGCGAGCTCACTCGGTGCGGAAATGGCGGAGCCGGGCGTGGTCCTGTGCGTGCGCGAGGAAGACGGAGACGAGGAGGAAGACAAAGGTGCGGGGTTGGATCGGCATCGGACGGTGGAGATAGCCCGGGGACGTGGAGGTTTGAAGGCCGTCCGATGCGAATTGGACGGTGGCGGGGTGAGAGCGAGTGAGCGGGTTGGTGAGTGGGCCGAAAAGTGAAATAGGAATGGGCTGGCTTGGGTTTCGGCCCAAGCACTGTTTGCTATTTTCTTTTTGATTTTCCATTTTAAATATTCAGTTTAATTCATTTAGGCTCTAGAAAATAGCAGATAAATTCCAAAAATCCTAGGAAAATTTCTGGATGACTCTAGAATTATTCTGGACTTAAATAAAATAATTCTAACTTAAAGTTGATAATGGTTTTTGAATTGAGATCTCTTTTTAGCTTTCAACAATTTAAACAATAGTTTTTAATTTGCAGAAAATTCACAAATTCAAATAAGTTTTAAACTTAAATCCAATTTGAAATTTTGGGCTGTTACACAAATCTAGTCTGAGAAATAAAGTTCAAATTTGTTGTACTTTGTCTCTAGTTTGCTGTGTTTGAGCTGTGCGCTGAAAAGCTTCTTGAAGAGGTTATTGGAGAGATTCTGTGAAGGTTCTCTGAGGAACTCCCGAGAAGGTTGCAGGTGTTTCAGTGCATAGGTTTGAGACTGAATTTGGAGGTTAATTCGCTGCAATCATTCACCCCCCCTCTGATTGCCATTACGATCCTACAGAGGCTCAGTGCAATGGCGCACAAAGTTTAAGTCCTTAATTGACCAAGGCAAGACTTCCAATGTACTATGAATCCCTATGCACACAGATTTTTAAGCCCGTGCACACAGATCCACCAAAAGTAGCACACAGTATCTGTGACGACCCACCCTGTGATGCACCACAAGAGGTCCGGGAGGACCCTTTTTTTTACGCTGCGGTGCCACCACAGAGAGGAGTGGTAGCACCGCTCGGTGCATTCAAGAGGAGGTCTGCCAGGACCTCCCAGGAGGTCTTCAGGACCTCCTAGAGGTCTTGGCCCGCCACTGACCTCCTAGGAGGTCTTTAAGACCTCCTGGAGGTCTTGGCCCGCAACCCCTCGGTAGCACCTCCAGGTACAACACTAGAGAGGTCCGACAGACCTCGAGCTAAGTCCAAGATGGGACCTCCTGGAGGTCCCGCCTGCATCCGAACTAGTCCTGTGACAAGCGAAGCTAGCTCACACAAGAACACAAGCTAATATCACAACCACGAGGTCACACAAAGATGAAGCAGACAAATTAAACTTAATATATATAACAGGACCTTATGGTCAAGCTTGTTAACAAGAGGTCTACCACTGAGGGCTTACAAAACCAACAAGGAGCTCTAAGGCTCCAACACCAAAAGCACGTGAAAGCCATCCAACAAGCACCACAGGCTATCGGGTGGAGGACGTCCTAGGCAGCTGGATCGTCGAAGAACTCCTCCTCAAAGAGGTCTGCACTGCCCTGCACTTAATCATCTTCATAATCTGCTTTGACACAGGGCTTAAAGCAATGAGCACTTTGAATGTACTCATCAAGTCACAGGGAGCAATTATGCAATAATATTTATGCAAGGGCTTACCAAATGAGAGTTGTATGGTTAGTTTGCATAAAGCCAAGTTTTGACAATAATAACAATAATAGATTGAAAAGCAGCAAGGTAAAACAATAGTACATAATAATTGTGATGTTTGAAAAAGTGGAGTGAGCACCGACTCACATCCGAGAACAAAATGGGGAGGTCTGGTCACACGGTGGCTGTGTCCTCACCCAAAACCACTCTAGAGCACCCACTCCAGAGGTCGGAACCACCTGGACCACCACCCGAGCCAACCCCGACCCTCCGAGCCGGCCAAGGTCTCTTCGAGGCAAAGCCAAGGCATCTCACCGAGTGTCCAAATGGCATAAACTTTTGAAACAACTACCCTTGCACCATTTTCCTTGAGCATGTCCATGACCAAGGACTTGGCTATTCAATAGATTGTACACTCTACAAAGGTGTACAACTTACCCACAATCCACGACCTCTCCAATGGGGCGGGTTCCGGTCACCCTTGCTCACTTAGAAGGTGAGCGGTCTAGAGAGCGTGGCAAGGCTTTTACAAAGCTTTGAACTGACTCGGGCTGCCCGCTAAGGTTTCACAATCCTCTCTGTGGTCTAGAAATCCTGCAGGTTATGGGGTGCCCTCTTGCGCCAACTAATCACACGCCAACCACAACAGCCCCAAGCCATCTCATTGCTAATTATTCAGCCTGCACTATTCCCATAAAATGATCTTGTGGTTGCACCGATTGGCCCAGATCAACAGACACAAAGTTGAGTCCTTAATTGTGCTAAGGCAAGACTTCCACAACCCCAATGTGCATTGCACCCACTACTCACTCCCTGCCTTCTTGCCTCAGCAAAACCTTTTGCAATTACCCATGCCAAAAGACCACCCAGTCTTGGCACAACAGTTTTAACAAAGTGGCCTCTCACCACAGTCAACACAACTTAGGCATCCTACCATAGCTGCTTAACAGTGGCACCGACCACAAGTTCCATAGTTCATTAGTCAAGATTATTAGGAAAGAAACATGATTCACAGTCCCACGATTTCTAGAGCGAAGCAATACATAACCTATGGCCCCATGTTGGCAAGTAACAAGAAATACCAACTAAAATATCCACCCTAAGGCTCACAAGGTGAACATGACAACATGATTGGGACAAAGTATGAAGGAGGCATAATAGCAAGTAGGAAAGTAACTACAGCCCAAACATTTTCTTATAAACATAGCCATGCATGATAAAGTAAAACCAAAATATATTTGCAAAACTAGATTCAAAATGATCAAAAGGAGGTCTGTGGCTTGCCTCGGTCAAGCAGTGGAGAGCCTTCAGTAGAGAGAGCTGGGTCCAAGATCTCCTCAAACTCGTGATCTACACGTTCGCAAGAAAACCAAATAAGCAAAACCACACTAGGCCAAAGAACTTCAAAAGAAAACTAAAAGAACTTAAACAAAACTTAACCAAAACCAGATAAACAGATGGCCCAGAACAACAAGGGAGGTCCAAGGCAAGAGAGGGTGGCCTTTAAGCAAAAGACTAGCAAAATCCGCGAGGAGGTCTTCCAGAGAAGATGCCAACTCCTGCGGCTCACTCTAGGTGAAGCTCCAAGCACAATCCTGGAGCAAGCTAGGCGAGAGCAAGGCTGGGAAGTGAGCAAAAGGTTACAACGGTTTGCCCACCCAGGCTATATATAGCCAGAGTTGGTGGAGTGCACCAAGAAAGAGGTTCAGTGACGTGTTGGCAATCGGGGCAGCTAGGGCAGGGCTTGCCCTTAAAGAATTAAAATAAGGTACCTCAGATGTGACTGCATTTAATGTGACCCGACACCTATTAAATGCGCACAGAGTTCTGAGGCAAGAGCAATAATTACATGGTGGAGAGAGGCTGGCAAGTGGGGCCAGTCAAAAGGGTGCACCACTAGTCAAAGAGGTGGCCCCACCGCAAGGGCTGTCTCCGCAAAAGACCACTGGGAGGTCCTGGACAAGAGGTCCAAAACGCTCAAGGGGGAGGTCCTGGACAGGAGGTCCAAAACACTCAAGGTGAGGTCCTGGACTGGTGGTCCAAAACACTCGAAGGGAGGTCCTGGACAGGAGGTCCAAAACACTCGAAGGGAGGTCCTGGACATGAGGTCCAAAACACTCAACGCAAGGAGATCCTAAGGACAAAAGGTCCACAAGGCTCACAGCGAGGAGGTCCTGATCAAATAGGATACTCTGGACTAGGAGGGTGGTCTTTACAAAAAGACCAGCAAGGATTTAGGAGGTGGTCCTTGCAAAATAGCCAGAAAGAGGTCCTGGGCGATCAAGATCTCAAAGAGGAGGACCTTAACGGTCCTGATCAAAGATGCAGGGAGGTCCTGACGGTTAGATCTCTAAAAGGGAGGTCTAACGATCAAGGTCTCAAAGACCAAGGGAGGTCCGCGGAGGCAAGGATGCGCGAGGAAAGGCTGAGGCCGTCAGATCCAGATCGGATGGCACAAAACAAAGGGGCCGTTCGGACCGAGCGAACGGGTTAGCGGGACTAGGCCGTCTGATTTAGATCGAACGGCTAGGAGGGAAAGGGGACGTTCGGACCAAGCGAACGTGCCCTTAGGATCGGGCCATCCGAACAACATCGGACCGTCCTTAGGTAAGGGAGGCAAAGCCTTAAGCGATATGACTGCAGGAGCCAACGGTGGGTTCAAGTGCTAAGGAGGTCTTGGACCTAAGGAGGTCCAAACACAACGAGGAGGTCTAGACCACAAAGAGGTCTAAACACACGAAGAAGGAGGTCTGAACC
The DNA here is from genome assembly GCA_036346405.1 of Phyllostachys edulis. NCBI lineage: Eukaryota > Viridiplantae > Streptophyta > Magnoliopsida > Poales > Poaceae > Phyllostachys > Phyllostachys edulis. The sequence goes on along the minus strand of CM070562.1, from coordinate 39,626,222 downwards.
TAAAGAAGGTCCAAACGGCCAGATCTCAACAAGGTGGAGGTCTGAGCGGTTAAGATCTCCAGAGAGGAGGTCCTAACGGCCAGATCTCAATAAGGGGGAGGTCTGAGCGGTTAAGATCTCCATAGAGGAGGTCCTAACGGCCAGATCTCAACAAGGGGGAGGTCTGAGCGGTTAAGATCTCCAGAGAGGAGGTCCTAACGGCCAGATCTCAACAAGGGGAGGTCTAAGCGGTTTAGATCTCCAGAGAGGAGGTCCTAACGGCCAGATCTCAACAAGGGGGAGGTCTGAGCGGTTAAGATCTCCAGAGAGGAGGTCCTAACGGCCAGATCTCAACAAGGGGGAGGTCTGAGCGGTTAAGATCTCTAGAGAGGAGGTCCTAACGGCCAGATCTCAACAAGGAGGAGGTCTGAGCAGGCAGGGGAGGTCCTAAAGGACGCTGAGGAGGTCCGTAGGACAAAGGAAGGCTCGTAGGGACTCAAGGAGGTCCGATGGGGCTGGAAGGGAAATCGAGGGAGGTTCCAAAAGGGCACTGGGAGGTCCAGAGGAACTCCAGAGCGCCCAAGTGAACTCAGGAGGGGTTCAAAGAGAGGTGAGAGGTCCACAGGGAGGTCAAAACAGAGAGGGAGAACGAGAAAAGAGTTCCAGTCACAAAAGAGGTCTGGAAAGGAGAAAACCAAACACCAAGGCACACAGAGAGAAAGAGGGAGAACGAGCAAGCTCCAAATAAACAGCAAGGCACCGAACCGATTTAGTTCAAGTTTGGGTTTAATCCATTAAAGCTCTTTTGAAAACTCAAGTTAAGCTTTGAACTCTTAACAAAACCAAATGGTTACTTTTATTTTGAAAATAGGGCAAGAACCTAAGAGAAACGGGACGTTACAAACCTTCACCCCTTAAGGAATCTCGACCCCGAGATTCAGGCTGAACTAGGGAATAGGTGGGGGAACTCCTTCTTGAGGTCCTCTTCACGCTCCCATGTTTCTTCGGCTTCGGAGTGGTTGCTCCATTGCACTTTGCACAACTTGGTGGTCTTGCTCCTTGTAACTCTTTCTGACACGTCCAAGATCTTGATGGGTTGCTCTTTGTAAGTGAGGTCTTCTTGGAGGTCCTGACTTCTAAAGGCATTTGGTCCTCTCGCACTTTCATAAGCATTTCTTCAACTGTGACACATGGAACACATCATGGACTCCAAAGAAGTCGAGGAGGAGGTTCAACTTGTAGGCCACTTCACCTTGAGCAAGAATTGGAAAAGGTCCAATAAATCTTGGAGCAAGCTTCCCACTAACTCTGAACATTGCATACCTTTGAGAGGTGATACTTTGAGGTAGACTTGATCTTCGGGACAAAAGCTAGGTCTCGTCATCTAATATCTGCATAGCTCTTTTCTTTGAGTTTGAGCGATCTTTAACTTCTCCTTATTGACCTCACTTGATCTTGACTTCTTTCAAGAGGTCCGGCCAAGAACTTGTCCTTCACCAGATTCGGTCCAGTACAAAGGAGTTCTACACTTCCTCCCATAAATAGCTTCAAAAGGGGACATTTGAAGGCTCACTTGGTAGCTGTTATTGTAGGAAAATTCTGCATATGGCAACATCTTGTCCCAACTAGATTGCCTTTCCAGAGCACAAGATCTCAGCATGTCCTCAAGGACTTGATTAACTCTCTCAGTTTGGCCATCTGTTTGTGGGTGGTATGCTGTACTGAAGTTGAGGTCTGTGCCCAAGGCATCATGTAACTTTTGCCAAAATTTGGAAGTGAACTGAGGTCCTCTATCTAAGACTATCTTCTTTGGGACACCATGCAAGCATACAACCTTTGCCATGTAGATTTCGGCCAGCTTGTCTCCAGAATAGGTAGTCTTCACCGGAATAAAGTGAGCCATTTTGGTTAACCTATCCACAATGACCCAAATAGAATCAAAACCAGCTTGGGTACGAGGTAGACCAGTTATAAAGTCCATCCCGACCTCTTCCCACTTCCACTCGGGTATGGGTAAAGGCACTAAAAGTCCTCCAGGTCTTTGGTGTACAGCTTTAACCTTTTGGCAAGTGTCACATTTGGCCACAAAATCTGCTATTTCCTTCTTCATTTTCGGCCACCAGTACAACTCCTTGATGTCTTGATACATTTTTGTAGCTCCTGGATTTATAGAATACAATGCCTCATGGGCTTCTTTAAGTATAACTTCTTTGAGCTCTGTGTTATTGGGCACACAGAGCCTCTTATCAAACCAAACCGCACCTTGTCCATCTTTAGCAAACCTTGCAGCTTTCCCTTCTCTTAAGTTGGCCTTGATTTCTTGGATGTCAGCATCTCCATCTTGGGCTGCCTTGATCTGTTTTTGCAAGGTAGGTTGCACTTCCAGAGCTGCTAAAAACCCTTCCTCAACTAACTCAAGCCTAAGCTTCATGAATTCTTCATGCAAAGCAGGTTGGCTCTCCTTGATCATCAATGTATTGGCATAAACTTTTCCGCTCAAAGCATCTGCCACCACATTGGCCTTGCCTGGGTGGTAATGAATTCCCACATTGTAGTCTTTAATAAGCTCTAGCCACCTTCTCTGCCTCAAATTCAAATCTGCCTGAGTAAAGATGTACTTTAAGCTTTTGTGGTCAGTATAAATTTCACACCTATTACCAATGAGGTAATGGCGCCAAATCTTTAAAGCATGTACCACAGCAGCTAACTCTAGGTCATGAGTAGGGTAGTTAGCTTCATGGGGCTTCAACTACCTTGAGGCATAAGCTACCACTCTTCTGTCTCGCATTAGAACACAGCCAAGTCCGTGCTTTGATGCATCACAATAGACTTCAAAATCTTTCCTAACATCTGGAAGAACCAAAACTAGGGCAGAGGTCAACTTCTTCTTGAGCTCTTGGAAGCTTTGTTCACAATCAGAGGTCCAAAAAAACTTCTTTTCTTTCTTTAACAACTGAGTTAGAGGTCTTGCAATTCGGGAAAAGCCTTCAATAAACCTTCTGTAGTACCCTGCCATACCAAGAAAACTTCAGACTTGAGGCACAGAGCTAGGAGGTTCCCAATTGAGCACATCTTGAACTTTACTAGGGTTGACAGATACTCCTTCCTTTGACAAAACATGCCCCCAGAAAGACCACTTCTTTTAGCCAAAACTCACACTTACTAAACTTAGCAAAGAGCTGATGGGCTCTCAGCTTCTCCAAAACCGAAAAGAGATGCCTTGCATGCTCCTCTTCACTCTTGGAATATACAAGAATATCATCAATGAAGACAATGACAAACTTGTCTAGGTACTCCATGAACACTCTGTTCATCAAATTCATGAAATAGGCAGGGGCATTGGTCAGCCCAAAAGACATGACAGTGAACTCAAACAACCCATACCTAGTTGTAAAAGCTGTCTTAGGGATGTCTTCTTTTCGGATCTTGAGTTGGTGATATCCTGTCCTCAAATCTATTTTTGAGAACACAGCAGCTCCCTTTAATTGATCAAACAAATCATCAATTATGGGCAAAGGATACTTGTTCTTGACAGTGACATCATTAAGGGCTCTGTAGTCCACACACATTCTTTGTGTACCATCCTTTTTGGGCACAAAAATCACTGGGGCTCCCCATGGTGAGGAGCTAGGTCTAATAAAACCCTTACTCTGCAAGTCTTCTATTTGCTTCTTCAACTCCACTTGGTCATCAACATGCAATCTGTAAGGACTTTTGGAGATGGGGGAGGTCCCTGGAACAAGGTTAATGACAAACTCAAGGTCTCTGTCTGGAGGCATTCCTGGGAGCTCATCAGGGAACACATCTATAAATTCTTTAACAACAGGGACATCTTCCAATGTTTGAACTAGAGCACTACAAGATAGGGCTCCTTTGAGCTTCTCTGAGAAGGCTGAAAATTTCACAGTGACACCACTAGGGCTGGTCAATGAGATGCTTTTATCACTACAATCCAACATTGCATGGTGGTCAGCTAGCCAATCCATGCCCAAGATCACATCTAGGGACCTGGTGTCCAAAAGGATAAGGTTGGCTAGAAATTCTACTCCTTGTATGACCATTTTAACTTGTGGACAACCCTAGTTCGTGCTTAATTCCGAACCGGGGGGATTGAACCAACAAGGTAGACTTAAGAACAACAACTCGAAACTGGTGTTTTGCAGCAAAACTCCGAGAAATAAACGAATGAGAAGCTCCAGAGTCAAACAAAACTGCAGCTGGCACTAAATTTACTAGGAACATACCTAGTACCACATTTGAGGAGGTCTGAGCTTCTTTCATTGCAACATGGTTCACACGTCCTCTTCCAAAAGATGGGGAGGTCCTAGCTTGAGGAGGTCCTACGGCTTGGGAGGTCTTGGCCGAGGGAGGTCCTGAAGTAGAGGTCTTTGCGGCTTGCTCAGTCTTCAGTGGGCATTGATTGGCGAAATGCCCCACTTGGTGACACTTGAAGCAGGTGATCCCAATCCTCTGTGGAGGTCGTTGGGATTGACTTGGTCTTTGCCAAGGATCTGTGTGATTGGGGTGATTAGGTGGGTGGTCTTGGCAGAGGTCCTGGGAGGTCCAAGAGGTCCTTGGCGCTTGTGTTGATACTGCACAAATGCCTTGGGGCGCTAGGGAGGTCTTTGTTGGGCACTAGAGGGTGGCACCTTTCTCTTGAAAGACTCAGAAAGTTCTCTTCGGGACTCCTCAATGAGCATGGCTTTGTTCACCATATGCTGAAAAATCAGGATAATCGTTGCCAACAACTTGAACTTTTAAACTGGGATGGAGGCCTCGCTTAAAGCGTTTTTGCCGAGCATCATCTGTAGCCACATCCTCGTGGGCATAACGTGACAATTGTGTGAACTTAGTGAGATACTCACTCACTGACATGCTGCCTTGCTTGAGATCCCTAAACTCATTCTTTTTCATCTCTACCTTCCCATCAGGAACATGAGAATGGCGAAATGCTGCTGAGAATTCTGCCCAAGTGATCCTCTGGGGGTCAGCATGTGAGGCACAAAATGTGTCCCACCATTCAGCTGCAGCCCCTTCCAATTGATGTGAAGCAAACAAGACCTTTTCCCTATCTTCACAGCGAGCAATATCCAACTTTTTCTCTATTGATCTCAGCCAGTCATCTGCATCTAAGGGCTCAGGGGAACTTGAAAAGGTAGTAGGCGGCGTCTTCATGAACTCGATAGCCTTGGTGATGGTGAGCCGAGGGTGGAGGTGGTGGCACCGCTGACTTGACTATTCGGCTCATCATGGCAAGTAAAGCATTGGTGGTGCCGCTTTGTTGAGCCATAATTTGGTTCATATTCGCATCATAGAGCTCATCATTTGGGCTTGTCCGCCATAAACCCGCCCAAAACCCGGGTCTTGGTCGCCCTTGGGGGGTGGAGGTGGTGGCAACTGTTCTGGGGGCTCACTCTGACTTGTGGACTACCGAGTCTGCACCATCTGGACAAAATTCTAAAGGTTTAATAGGTAAGAAAGAAAGCATAATAGGTAAGAGGGATAAAGCATCAAGATAAGTGAGCACAGAGAGAGAAAGATAGATCATCTATTAGGGGTGACTTGGTTAAACCCAAGAGAAAACCAAAAGGCCAGGAGGCCAAAAAGTGGCAACAAAACTTAAAAACAGAGGTCTTAGAGACCAAAGCTAAGCGAGACTCAGACTAGGACCACTAACCCTAATCTTACTACAGTCGGCCCTATGGAAATTATAAAGGCAAGGAGGTCATGTTAGACTTAAAATCGAGGTTCCAGCAGAGACAAGATAATGGAACTAAGGAGGAGTTAAGATTGGAGTAGAATAAGGTGAGAAAAGATTTAGACAAGTTAAGGGCAGCATAGAACCAGAACAAGGAAAGAACCACCAAACAAATTTTAAGTTGATTTGCTTTTTACAAAATAACTTTTGAATCAAATCCAAAACGACATTTCTACCTATGGCCACGTCCTACAGCCGACCAGAGCTCTGATATCACCTGTGACGACCCACCCTGTGATGCACCACAAGAGGTCCGGGAGGACCATTTTTTTTTTGCGTTGCGGTGCCACCACAGAGAGGAGTGGTAGCACCGCTCGGTGCATTCCCGAGGAGGTGCCAGACCTCCCAGAGGTCTTCAGACCTCCCGGAGGTCTTGGCTCACCACCGACCTCCCAGAGGTCTTTAAGACCTCCTGGAGGTCTTGGCCCGCAACCCCCAGAGCGCCTCCAGGTACATCACTAGAGAGGTCCGACAGGATCTCCCAGGCTAAGTCTAGTAGGACCTCCTGGAGGTCCTGCCCCTGTGCATCCGAACTAGTCCCAGGACAACAGAAGCTAGCTCACACAAGAACACAAGCTAATATCACAACCACGAGGTCACACAAAGATGAAGCAGACAAATTAAACTTAATATATATAACAGGACCTTATGGTCAAGCTTGTTAACAAGAGGTCTGCCACTGAGGGATTACAAAACCAACAAGGACTTACAACTGGCAACAAGGAGCTCTAAGGCTCCAACACCAAAAGCACGTGAAAGCCATCCAACAAGCACCACAGGCTGTCGGGTGGAGGACGTCCTAGGCAGCTGGATCGTCAAAGAACTCCTCCTCGAAGAGGTCTGCACTGCCTTGCACTTGATCATCTTCGTAATCTGCTTTGACACAGGGCTTAAAGCTATGAGCACTTTGAATGTACTCAGCAAGTCACAGGGAGCAATTATGCAATAATATTCATGCAATGCTTACAAAATGAGAGCTGTATGGTTAGTTTGCACAAAGCCAAGTTTTGACAATAATAACAATAATAGATTGAAAAGCAGCAAGGTAAAACAATAGTACATAATAATTGTGATGCTTGAAAAAGTGGAGTGAGCACCGACTCACATCCAGAACAAAAATGGGGGAGGTCTGGTCACACCAGTGGCCAGGTCCTCACCCAAAAACCACTCTCGAGCACCCACTCCAGAGGTCCGAACCAGCCCCTGGACCACCACCCGAGCCAACCCTGACCCCTCCGAGCCGGCCAAGGTCTCTTCAAGGCAAAGCCAAGGCATCTCGCTGAAGTGTCCAGTGGCACAAACTTTTGAAACAACTACCCCTTGCACCATTTTCACTGAGCATGTCCATGACCAAGGACTTGGCTATTCGAATAGATTTTACACTCTGCAGAGGTGTACAACTTTACCCACAATCCACGACCTCTCTAGCGGGACGGGTTCCGATCACCCTTGCTCACTTCCAAAGGTGAGCAGTCTAGAGAGCGTGGCAAGGCTTTTACAAAGCTTTGAACTGACTCGGGCTGCCCGCTAAGGTTTCGCAATCCCCTCCTGTGGTCTAGAAATCCAGGTTATGGGTGCCCTCTTGCGCCAACGAATCACACGCTCAACCACAACAGCCCCAAACCATCTCATTGCTAATTATTCAGCCCAGACCATTCCCATAAAATGATCTTGTGGTTGCACTGATTGGCCCAGATCAACAGACACAAAGTTGAGTCCTTAATTGTGCTAAGGCAAGACTTCCACAACCCAGATGTGCATAGCACCCACTACTCACTCCCTGCCTTCTTGCCTCAGCAAAATCTTTTGCAATTACCCATGCCAAAAGACCACCCAGTTTTAGCACAACAGTTTTAACAAAGTGGCCTCTCACCACAGTCAACACAACTTAGGCATCCTGCCATAGCTGCTTAACAGTGGCACCGACCACAAGTTCCATAGTTCATTAGTCAAGATTATTAGGAAAGAAACATGATTCACAGTCCCACGATTTCTAGAGCAAAGCAATACATAACCTACGGCCCCATGTTGGCAAGTAACAAGAAATACCAACTAAAATATCCACCCTAAGGCTCACAAGGTGAACATGACAACATGATTGGGACAAAGTATGAAGGAGGCATAATAGCAAGTAGAAAAGTAACTATAGCCCAAACATTTTCTTATAAACATAGCCATGCATGATAAAGTAAAACCAAAATATATTTGCAAAACTAGGTTCAAAATGATCAAAAGGAGGTCTGTGGCTTGCCTCGGTCAAGCAATGGAGAGCCTTCAGTAGAGAGAGCTGGGTCCAAGATCTCCTCAAACTCGTGATCTACACGTTCGTAAGAAAACCAAATAAGCAAAACCACACTAGGCCAAAGAACTTCAAAAGAAAACTAAAAGAACTTAAACAAAACTTAACCAAAACCAGATAAACAGACGGCCCAGAACAACAAGGGAGGTCCAAGGCAAGAGAGGGTGGCCTTTAAGCAAAAGACCAACAAAATCCGCGAGGAGGTCTTCCAGAAAAGATGCCAACTCCTGCGGCTCACTCTAGGTGAAGCTCCAAGCACAATCCTGGAGCAAGCTAGGCGAGAGCAAGGCTGGGAAGTGAGCAAAAGGTTACAAAGGTTTGCCCACCCAGGCTATATATAGCCAGAGTTGGTGGAGTGCACCAAGAAAGAGGTTCAGTGACGTGTTGGCAATCGGGGCAGCTAGAGCAGGGCTTGCCCTTAAAGAATTAAAATAAGGTACCTCAGATGTGACTGCATTTAATGTGACCCGACACTTATTAAATGCGCATAGAGTTCTGAGGCAAGAACAATAATTACATGGTGGAGAGAGGCTGGCAAGTGGGGCCAGTCAAAAGGGTGCACCACTAGTCAAAGAGGTGGCCCCACTACAAGGGCTGTGTGAGGACCCCGGTTTATTAGGCTTGTAATACTTAGTCATCCATTGACCCTAGTATCAGAAACATAATAATCCGTGTCTTGAGATATGTATACTTCCTGAATGCAAGATATACACACCTTTACAAAATCATGCATCAATTCCATTCAAGACATAGAACCAAAGCACGACTGGAATGAAAGACATGCATAATATAGAGTTATTACAAAAGGGGCCAACCGGCCAAATACATCTAATAAAAGTAACATAGCGGAAGCAACATGCCATAAGATGGCGATAACAAAAGAGAGCCACGTGGTTTGCCTTTAGCCCACAAGGCAACCAACCAAGACGCCTAGCTCGATTCCCAGCCGCCGCACAACTCACAAAAGTAAAGCCCTTTGGGCTCTACCTCCTCTGCAACAAAATTATTAAGCAAAGCAAATGAGTACAAAAATGTACTCGCAAGACTGACGTGTAGTATAACAGAACTATAAATAGCTACATGCAAGCTTTATCTAAGTGGATGAGGCTTTGGACTCTTTTTAGCATAAAGCAAGCTTTCATTTGCAATAATGTAATAGATTGAAAGCAATTTGACAAAGCATTTTAATTTGTGATGAACACGATACAACAATAATAACAACAAGAACAACCTGGAAGTGACTCACCCAAGTCACCACAACAATAGCATGAATTATCCAATTCATACCACCCATCAAGTTTTAATTAAGTGTTTAGTCTAGTTCTTGCGGGAAATCACCAAGCGTGTCCATAACCTAGGACGAGGCTATTCGAATAGTTTTAACCCTGCAGGGGTGTACCAATGTACCCACACACCAGACCGCCTTTTCGCTACATGATTTAGCACACTTCTTTTGGTATGCCGGCATGGCTAAGTCCTACGAGACATTTCCAATGGATGATGCTAATTAAGAGCCACAACCCACGGGGACAAGGACACAATAGACAGCCTAACTGGTCTGCTAATGCTCCCTTCCCAACACCACACACACATTTTATTTTTAACACACCCACCGACCAGCTCATAATTAACACCTCCCAAAGTACTTAGTCAAGAGAGGTCCCATATCCCCTCGTGTGGTTAGCATAAAAGTGCTTGGATCAATGGCGCAAGTAACTCGGTCCTTGGGGACTTAGGCACCATTCCGTTCACACCCAACAAATCACACCAACATCCATTGTGCCCAAGTCAAACAGTTTTGTTTTCATTTTTGTTTATTTACAAAGTAACAAGCACAAGATGGACATAATGGAATAATAGTTTTTTGTGTGATCAAGGTCATCGACATAATGTCGACAACCGCCCATTTCTACCGTTATCTAAGCATTGCTAAGCATTATCATCGTAAACTACTAAGTGATAAGAGTCCATCCATCGAACTCTAAATCACAGCAAGATAATCCTAGGCTTAGTAGTAGAGAATGAACATTTACCTACATGATATGCATCTATAGGCTCAACTAATCGATATTTGAACACAAAGTAGCATGCATACATACAAGTAAAACAAAGTATTAAACTTTAAAGTAATGGGACAATAATGGGATATGATCAAACTGCTTGCCTTGCTGGTTTTGCTCAATATATTGCTGAGGATCACTCACGGGTTCAAGCACTGCCGGACACCTAACTAAAAAGCTTAAAAGAATCGATAAGAACGACGAAAACCACAAAGACAGCACAGCAAACAAACTCCAAATTCTCTGAAATTTCTACGGCAGCAAGAGGATTATTTTTAGGGAATTTAGCAACAAGAACCAATTGATTTGGATTCTCAATACAAAAGATATGAGCAAAACAATTTTGCTCAGCCCTAAAAATCAAAACTGCCACTATTCACTAATTTAATTATTAGGCAACATTTTCTGGGAAGGTGGTGTTACTGAGATTTTTACTGTAAAACCAGCACCTCATGAGATGAATAACACAATTGAGTTCATCTCATTTGGAGCTATTATGCAGGTTTTATGATTTTTCAAAGACAAGAACTTGAACAAAATTAAAATGCACAAGGAACCTTTTTGAAAATAGTGACATGCCTAAATCCTATTCTAACATTTAGTGCACTAACAGAGGAAGCCAACAAAGTTGGATTCACTCAAAAATAATCTACAGAGATTTACTTATGCATTTTACAAGTTAAATGAATTTTTTAAAGAAACATTTAAAGTTAGTTTTGAAATTTATTTACAAAACCATTTTCTGGAGCTGAACTGGGCTCATAACCATTTTTAGATTAGAGCTCGGTCCAAACCAGAGCTACAGAAATTTGCATCACCTTATTTGGATTTAAAATGAATTAGTTATGCATTTTCAAAGTTATTATCTTTTTCAGTTCATAAAATAACAGCTCTCTGGAATTTCCTAAAAACCAAAGACCGGGGAGGACATGAGCCATAGATCTTGAATCTAACGGCTCAAGACCTCCCAGAGAACATCGCACACGCGCGCTCACGAAGGTCCAGAGGTCATGGGCCGTTGATCTGGGATCCAACGGTCCATGTCCTCCCAGCCACGCGCACGCGCGAGCGAGATGGGGAGGTCGTGGCCGTTGATGCTGCATCCCACGGGCCACAACAATAAAGGGAGGACCGGAACGGTCCAGATCTAGCGAGGGAGGTCCTCAACGGTAGAGATGCCCTCGAGGAGGTCCTACGCAGAGGTTTTAACGTCACAGACCTCCAGGGGAGGTTTGGACGGCTAAGATGCGAAAGGGGGAGGTCCTGGACATTCAAGATCTCCTCGGAGGAGGTCTTGGACGGCCCAGATTCAGAGAAACAGTGCCCACGCACGTGCGCGCGCGCGGGCAAGGAGTTAAGGCGCGCGGGACACAAGGAGGTCTAGGCGCGAGGTCTTAAATGCGCGAAAAGAGGCAGGATTAAAGGCGGTTAAGGCAAAACCAATGATTACTACGGTTAAGCAATGATTGGCGCATTTAAGGGGGAGGATCTTTGTCTTAACGGCACGCGCTGGACGTCCCGTTCCGACAAGAACCTCAATGCAAAGATGGGGTCATTGCCGGCGATGCAGACCTCGCCGGCGACAACCAAGGGTACCCACGTGTGCACAATAGTGTTGCGCACAAAATGGGCTCACTCTCGACGGCGGCGACGGCCTTGAACGCCGGCGAGCCGGAGATGAGCACGAGTTGACCTCTACGGCCAACATGACAAGCAGCAAAATTTAGCTCCGCAGCGATATACAAGCATGGTGCCTAGCCTAAGGATTACCAGGGGGATTACCTGGAGGTCCAGAGGTTGCTGAGGAGGTCGTGGAAGAGGAAGGACTGGCGCTGGGGAAGAAAGGTGCTCCACGGCCAACGCACCAACTCCAAGATCCACTTTGGCCACCTTTGAAAATGTCCCAACCAAATTAAGTTAGGGTTAACTCCAGGAGGTTTGGGGAGCACAAAGTGAGCAAGAGGTTGAAGAGGGAGCCACTGGAACTCTTGTGCCACCGAGGAGCTCCAAGGTCTTCAATGGCAATTTGGGGAAGAAACTCGGCCAAGCACAGAGGCAAGGCAGAGCTCGAAGGTGTGTAAAAGAAGCCAAGGGTGAAACCCAGGAGGTTTTATAGCTAGGGCAAAAGAGGTCATGGACCACGGGTTAAGCTCATCGTGAGCTTAGCCCATGGGAGGTCCATGGCACAGACAAGATGGAGGGGACAGGTGTAGGTAGGTCAAAGCATGGGCTAGGGGGCGGAAAGGGGCTGACACACATTTAATGCGCCTACACAGAGCCGTTGGGATGTGACCGGCTCTGACCTTCTCCACCGCTATAGCTCTTGCACGCGAGCCCAAGCTAGGAGAAGAACAGGACCTCAAATCCACCGTTGGATAAAGAGGATGGGGAGGTCCTGGCCCTCGGATGTGTTTTTGAACCGGTACGTTTTAAGTGACTGGGAGGAGGTCCCAGCCACACGATTTGGACGGGGAGGTCATGGCCCTCCGATTTTCATTGCGCGGATGCGCAAAGGATAAAGGGACAGGAGGTCCAAGGCGTTGGATCTAAATGCAACGGTGCGGACCTCCTGGGAGGACTTAACCGCGCACGATTTGAGAAGTGAGGGGGGAGGTTGTCGGACCCGGGAACGAAAGATCCTGAACCCTCTGTGTTCATACACCAGTCCAGGATTTCCGGTGTACACAATTACAAAAATGATAACATTACCAAATCTCGCATTGCATTAATAGTAAATCAGAGTTCGATACAATTGGGCATGAAGCCAAATAAAAGATTAAATAACACAGCGGAAATAAGAATGATAATAGTAGGCCAGAACGATCCGCCACAGGCAATCGTCTGGAGGCGTAGCCTAGGTGTCGGTGTCCTCACCGTCCTGATAGTAGTCTTCTCTTGAAATTTGGTTGCATAAAGCAAGTATGAGCACAACTACTGTGCTCGCAAGTTACACCCAATATTGAATTGTAATGCATGCATAAGGTAAACAAAGGACATTGGCAGGGTTGTTTTGCGTAAAGCAACAGTGTTAATTTAAATAGTCATAATAGATTGCAAGGCCATTTTCATACAGTATTTAAAATCATAAATTTAAATGACAAATGTATAATGTGGATAACCTCCAACAAAGGTGATGGATATCCTCTAATCACAATGGCTAACCGCCCAATTTTTCCACAGGACTAACCATCCTGAAAACATCTGTTGAATTCATTTTAAAACCAAAAACAAGTCTAACTCAAAGTGGCATTGCTAGCATGTCTATGATCATGACGCGCTATTCAATAGTTTTCTACTCTGCAGAGTTTGTACAGCTTTACCCACAAGACACGAATTCTCTAGTTTATCTGGCATATATCTATGCCACCGCTCACTACCTAAGGTGAGCAGTCTAGAGCACGTAACAAGGCCTTTACAATGATCTACCTCAAAATACTCATGCCCGCTAAGGATTCGCCCCCTTTGGACTAACCATCCGCAGGTTCAGGGCCCCCTCTTGCGCCAGGTGGGACTATAGTCTAACCGACACCCACACATACAAAATGGCACGAATATCTATAAGGTATCCCAAATTATTGAGCCAGGTCTTGCCCAAACAAGACGTGTGGTGGTACGGTAAGGCATAGTAAGATGCGGCTCCAAGGCCGGTCCTTAATCGACTTGGGAGTCGTTCAAAATCAAACCCTTGGTTTTAATCCTAACCGGATGTCGGACCCGGGAACGAAAGATCCCGAATCCTCTGTGTTCATACACCAGTCCAGGATTTCCGGTGTACACAGTTACAAAAATGATAACATAACCAAATCTCGCATTTCATTAATAGTAAATCAGAGTTCGATACAAATGGGGCATGAAGCCAAATAAATAAGTAAATAACACAGCGGAAACGGAAAGATAGTAGTAAGCCAGAACGATCCGCCACAGCAATCGTCTAGGGGCGTAGCCTAGGCATCGGTGTCCTCACCGCCCCGATAGTAGTCTTCTCGAAATTTTGTTGCATAAAGCAAGCATGAGCACAACTACCGTGCTCGCAAGTTACACCCAATATGGAATTTGTAATGCATGCATAAAGTAGACAAAGGACATTGGCGTGGTTATTTTATGAAAGCGTTAGTTTCAATTTAAATAATCATAATAGATTGCAAGGCCATTTTCATACAAGATTTAAAATCAAAACTTAAATGACAATTGAATAATATGGATAACCTCCAAGAAAGGTGATGGATATCCTCCAATCACAATGGCTAACCGCCTAATTTTCCCCACAGACTAACCATCCCGAAAACATCTGTTGAAACCATTTTAAAACCAAAAACAAGTCTAACTCAAAGTGGCTTTGCTAGCATGTCCATGATCATGACGCGCTATTCAATAGTTTTCTACTCTGCAGAGTTTGTGCAGCTTTACCCACACGAGATATTATACCCTTTGTGTCGGCCAATCCACGCTTCCTAAGGCGTGTGACAGAGCAAATATCACAAGGTCGTTATAATGATCTACCTCAAAGTACTCATGCCCGCTAAGGTTTCGCTTCCATTGGACTAGCCATCCTCAGGAGCCCCTCTTGCGCCATGTGGGACTCTTGTCTAACCAACACCCACTCATACAATATGGCACTAATATCTATGAGGTGTCCCAAATTATTAAGCCGTGTCCTTCCCATACAGACATGTGGTGGTACGTTTTGGCATAGCAAAGGAACGCCAAAGGCGGTCCTTAATCGACTTGGGCGTCTTTCAAATTAAACCACGGCTTTAATCCTAACCAGATTAAACCGGTGCATAAACTCGCACCCACCTTTCATCCGTTACACCCAAGTCCAAACCATCTTTATTTTATTTAGTAAAACCACCTTTTCAACAAATCTATGGTAAGACAATACCATAGGTTCAAGTTAAAACAAGTTTGTAAAGATTTGGCTAAATCCTCCCCAAAATCAAATCATGGTCTAAGTATTTGCTAAGCATTTCCAAACATTTTATCTATGGGGACAAGGGATGACATTTCAATATTCAATATTGGCCATACAAGGACAGTTGGAATATCTAATCATTTAAACAGGAATTTAAAATACTTGAATAAAAGTATGCATGCACTTAGTAATTTGAAAACTGAATTTAAATAACTTTAAAATAGTAGGTGCAAGATGATCAAAGTATAACTTGCCTTCGCTGAAGTCTTGAAATTCTAATTCTTGGAAGAATCAAATTCCTAATCGCAGTAATCTAAACGTGAAAATACGACAATCAATTGCAATTAAAATAAGGACAAGACACTAGTTCAAACTAACTCCAAATAAAATAATTATATTTTATTTAGCTAGATAATAATCTTATAAGACCTTATAAGTTTGAAACATTCAATTTAAAAATAGGAAATGAAAGATATAACCTTTACAAGTTTAAATCCTAAATTGGCAAATTAAATAGTTTAATTTAAAATGACAGTTTAAACAAATTCCAAATAGATCAATTCTAATTTATTAAGCCAAATAATCTTTTTATAAAATTTTAGAAATTTCAATTCACCAAATTTGGAATTGGAATTCAGATGATATGAATTTTACACATTTTAATCTAAATTTGGAATTTAAATGAATTCCTAAACTCTAAAACAGAACTAAACTAAGCTCCAATTTGAATAAATATATTTTATTTAGTTAGATAATAATTTTCTAAGATTTTAGCAATTTGAATCATCTAATTTGGAGTTATGGTTCAAAAGGTATGAATTTTACAAGTTTAATTCCCAAATTGGTGGTTTGAATTATTTCAAATTCAAACAGACAGTTTAAACCTACTCCAATTCAAATTTTTATATTTTATTTAGCTAGATGTTAATTTTATAAAATTTTAGAAATTGGAATCACCTAATTTGGAATTAGAATGCAAAAGTTATGAATTTTACAAATTCAACCTAAATCTGTTATTTAAACCATTTTCTCGAATTATTCTCCTAAAGGAAATTCTAATTATTGCGCCAGATGACATCAGCGATGAGTTAAATCGAAATTAAATAAATCTCGACAGGTGGGACCTCGTGTCGAGACACGATCCATATGGACTTGGTCCACGGGCTTGGCTCACGGGTGGGGTGGCGTCGCAAGATCGACGTGGTCGCCACGTGGCGCCACGCGGATCGATCTTGGCGTGGCGCCGGTGGCGGTGCGCGGCACGCCACGTCGGCAAGAACGGCGGTGGTGCTCGGTGGCGCCTCGCCCGGCGTTCTATCGCATGGCGAGGCGCGCGGTGGCATCAACAGAGAGAGGGAGTTCGCGATCCTAGTGGCTACCTTAGGTGCGAAGGGCGTGCTTTAATGTCGCCGACGGCGAGGTTCGGCGGCGAGGAGCTTCGATCGTCGTCAAGTAGTTGATCCCGAGGTCCTCCGGCGATGTGGACGGGTGCTACGGCCAGAACGACGCGGCGGTGCCAAAGACGATCGGCGGGTCAAAGCGTGGACGACGGCGCCGAATCGGAGAAGAACGGAGTTGACGCCGCTGAGGAACCTCAAAATTCGGCGCCACGGAGGAGGAGGAGCAATGGATGGTGGGGTTGAGTTGTCATGAGGAGGCGCACTGGGTGCCTTTTATAGGGCCCGGGAGCTCTGGCGGCGTGGGGTCGTGGGGATCGTCTGCGACCGTTCTTGGCGTGGCGCCTGACGCGGGCGAGAAGAAAGGGAGAGAGGGCGAGAGGGTGGGGCGGTTCGTGCGGGCGGTTCGCAAGACGCACGCGCAAGGATCGGGTGGTTGGGGCGCCAATGAAGCTTTGGCGGCAATGGCGGCAATAAACGGCTTGCCCCATGAGAACGAAGGTGAGGGAGAAGAAAGCGGGCGGTAGGATTAGAATCCGACGGCTAGGATGAGGCGGGGCGTGGCGCGATGCTGGCACGGATGCTGCGTTCAACGGTGGAAGAGAGGAGGCGCGGGTGAAGAGGAGGAGGGGGCTTGGGTTTGACCCACACACTGCTTATTGATTTTCTTTTGTTTTTCTATTTTAAATATTTAGTTTAATTCATTTAGGCTCTAGAAAATGGCAAATAAATCCTAAAAATTCTAGGAAAATTTCGGATGATTCTAGAATTCTTACCGACTTAAATAAAATAACTCTTACTTAAAGTTGATAATAGATTTTGAATTAGAATTCTATTTAGCTTTCCACCATTTAAAGAATAGTTTTTAAATTGCGTAAAATTCACAAATTCAAATAAATTTTCAACTTAAATAAAATTTGAAATTTTGGGCTGTTACAAACCTCCCCTTAAGGGAATCTCGACCCCGAGATTGAGACATGTCCAAACAAGGAGATGGGGATATCTGTCTTAATATCTTCCTCTCGCTCCCAAGTGGCTTCACTTTCGGGTGGTGACTCCATTGAACTTTGTATGAACGGATGATCTTGTTCCGTGTGACACGCTCTGCGACATCCGTAATCTTGATCGGTTGCTCCACATAAGTGAGGTCCTCTTGAAGATCAATGCTTTTAGAGGGTGCGATCCTCGGGCACTCGAAGGCACTTCTTTAAGCTGTGAAACATGGAAGACATTGTGTACGGTAACGACAGAGATCTTTGGTAACTCAAGTTGATATGCGACTTCACCTCTTCTTGCCAAAATCTTGTAAGGTCCCACAAATCAGGTGCGAGTTTTCCCTTGGTTCGAACCTTCTTACTCCTGAGTGGAGTAACTCAAGATAGACAAAATCTCCTTCGCAAGGTCAACTCTCGCAAGCGATTATCGGATAACTCTTACATCGGGTTTGAGCTACTTTTAGATGTTCTCTTATTGTTTTAACCTTGCTTTCACTTCTTTGATCAACTCGGTCCAAAGAACTGATGCTCTCCTACTTCATCCCAAAGAAGCGAGTCTGCATTTTACGCCATACAAAGCCTCAAATGGGGACATCAAGATCGGCTTGGTAGCTATTGTTGTACGAGAATTTCGCATAGGGCAAATTCTTGTCCCAACTTTTTCCGTAATCCATAGCGCAGCTCGAAGCATGTCTTCGAGAATCTGTTGACTCGTTCGTCCGCCATCCGTCTGCGGATGATATGCAAGATCTTGAAGTTGAGTCTGGTTCCCAAAGCTTCATGCGAGACTCGCCAAAATCTTGACGTAACCGTGATCCTCTGCCGGACACGATCTTCTTGGGTACTCCATGCAGATGCACAATCTTGGCCATATACAATTACGCCAACTTATCGCTCGGGTAGGTGGTCTTGATCGAAGGAAGTGAGCTACTTTAGTTAACCGATCAATTATCACCCAGATGGAATCACATCTGACCGAGTCCTAGGAAGTCGGTGATGAAATCCATACCAACTTCTTCCCACTTCCACTCGGGGATCGGTAGCAGTTGTAATAAACCGGCGGGTCTTTGATGTTCTCGCCTTGACTCACCGACAAACATCGCAAGCAGACTCTGAACTCAGCGATTTCGCTTCATGCTAACCCACCAAGATATCTTTCCTTAAGATCTGGTACATCTTGGTACCGCCAGGTGAATGGAATAAGGCGACTCATGGGCTTCCTTCAGAATCGACTGCTTTAGATCCTGCTGATCCGGTACGCAGATGCGGTTCCCGAACCACACTGTTCCTTCCTCATCTTCGGTGAATCCTGAAGCTTTGCCTCTTCTCATATTCTTCTTGATCTCCTTGATGTCTTCATCTACTAATTGCTTTTCTTTGATCTGACTCTGAAGTGTTGGTTGAACTTCCAACGCATTCACACATCCTTGTTCAACAATCTCCAAGTTCAGATGCTTCAATTCTTCATATAACTCTGGCTGATTCTCCTGAACCAAAATGGTATTGCAATACGCCTTCCTGCTCAGGGCATCTGCAACCACATTTGCTTTGCCCGGGTGATAATGAATTCCAAGGTCGTAATCCTTTATTAATTCCAGCCATCTTCTCTGACGGAGGTTAAGGTCAGACTGGGTAAAGATGTACTTCAAACTCTTATGATCCGTGAAAACCTCACACGGTGATTCTGGATGAGGTAATGTCGCCAGATCTTCAAGGCATGTATAATCGCTGCTAACTCCAGGTCGTGAGTTGGATAATTCCCTTCATGTGGCCGCAACTGACGGGATGCATAAGCGACGACTTTGTCCTCTTGCATCGAAGACAGTACCGAAGTCCTTGACGAGATGCGTCATGAAAATCACAAAATCCTTGTGTATATCCCGGTAGGACCAACACAGTCTTGAAACTAATCTCGTCTTCGTTCTTGGAAACTTTCCTCACAAGCATCTCGTCCACTCAAATTTCTTTTCCTTCTTGAAGTTGAGTCATTGGTCTTGCTATCTTGGAGAAACCTTCAATGAATCTGCGGTAATACCCACCAATCCAAGGAAACTTCTCACCTCTGTGACGGACTTGGGTTGTTTCCAATCCATTACCGCTCGACTTTGGTTGGATCTCGGCAACTCCTCCTGCGGACACAATATGTCCAAGGAATGCCACTTGACTTAGCCAAAATTCGCACTTCTTGAATTTGGCATAAAGTCGGTGCTCTCTCGAAGTTTTCCCAAAATTATCCCGAGATGGTCCTCATGATCTTCTTCATTCTTTGAATAGATAAGAATGTCATCGATGAAAACAACCACAAACTTATCCAAGAATTCCATGAACACTTTGTTCATCATATTCATGAAATAAGCGGGGCATTCACAAACCGAAAGACATTCAGAACTCGCACAACCCATATCCGTGGTGAAAGCCGTCTTGGGATATCTTCAGTGCGATCTTGATTGGTGATAGCGGATCTCAAATCAATCTTCGAGAATACACTTGCTCCTTTCAGTTGATCGAACAGTCATCAATCCTAGGTAGCGGTACTTGTTTTTGATTGTCACTTCATTGAGTGACCTATAATCCACACACATCCTCATACTATTGTCTTTCTTCTTGACGAATAAAACAGTGCTCCCCAAGGTGATGAACTGGGTCGAATATATCCCTTGCTCCTCAATTCTTCAATCTGTTTCTTCATCTCGCCAATTCATTGGTAGGCATCTGTAGGGTCGCCGAGATTGGAGCGGTCCTCGACTAAGTCAATTAAGAACATTATGTCCTGTCCGGTGGCATGCCGTAAATCATCGGGAAAGACATCCGGAATTCTTGCACCATCGGTATATCTTCAAGCTTTAACTCCTTCAAGCCGGGTCGAATGGAACTTCCTCCGATGCGTGTCTTGGGCTTGAATTCAACCGTGACTCCTTCCTCATTAGTGAGAGTAATAGACCTATTGGCACAATCTATCCGTCCTTGATTCTCGCTAGCAGTCCATCCCAAGTATTACATCCGGACCTTGAGAATGCAAGACTATCAAGTCGCCATGAAGGAAACTCCAGGATATCTCGAGGTAAGATTAGGGCATAGAGAATCGGTTCTCATTTCTGAGCCCGGGGAATGGATTATCATAGGATTACTTAATGGAGAAATAGGTAACCCATTTTTGCCCACAAACTTATTGGATACAAAAGAATGCGAAGCTCCGGAATCAAACAGAACTGATGCAGGTATCATATTAACGAGAAACGTACCAAGGACGACATCCGTGCCTTTGAAGCTTCCTCTCGCGTGACGTGATTCACACGTCCCTTCGTGAACTGGCCCGCCGGCTTTGGGGTGCCGCCGGTGGCTGGTACTCCTGATGCTGGCCTGTTTGGTGTTGTAGACTGCTGCTTCTTCGGGCACTTGTTGGCATAGTGTCCAGTCTCGTTGCAATGGAAGCATGTCACTCCTGCTGCTGATGAAGTTGGGTTCTTCACAAACCGCCCCGCAGATGCATTGTCGCGAAGCCGGAAGAGTTGGGCGTTGTCTTGCAGATCGAGCTCTGGGTGTAGAGGACTGGAACCTTCCACTCTGAGGTGGCTGAGGCCGAGCAAAGCGAGGCTTGGGTTGCCCTCCAGAGTTGAACTTCTGAGCGACCATCCTCCGCTTGCGGTTCTCCATCTCCAGATGTTTGGCCTCCTGGCGAAAAGCTTTATTCACTAACCGCTGGAAGTCGGTGTAGTCATTGGAGACCACCGATCGAGATCTCATCGCTCAAACCATCCATGAACCTTTCTCGCCTTTCTTCATCACTAGCCACATCTGTTTGGGGCATAGCGAGCAAGTGGTTGAACTTGTGCAGTATTCACCCTTTGTGCGGTTGCCTTGTTTGAGCGTGGAACTCTTTCTTCTTTAGGGTCATTATCCTCGGGATATGTGCATGGCGGAAAGCCGCACAAACTCCGCCAAGAGATAGTCTGTGCGTCGGCAAGATGGGAGATGTTATAGTTATCCCACCATTCCGATCACGGGACCGGTGAGTGGTGAGAGGCAAATAGGACTCTCTCACGATCAAGACATCGAGTGATATCCAACTTCTTTCCGATAGCACGAATCCGATCATCGGCATCCATCGGCTCTGTCTTCGAGAATGTCGGTTGGCGCATGCGCATGAAATCGCCATGGTCAATCTCTGCGGGTGGAGGTGGTGGTGCGATCCGAGTTGTTGCTTGCACATTCTCGTGACGCCTGTTGAGGGATCGAGCCAGAGGTTAATCGATGGTTTTGGTTTTCCATCATCGACGTAATCTGGTCCTTCGCTGGTGGCGGTGGTGGTTCTTTGCGCACGGATCCTCGATAATCTGCTGCTTCGTTGCCCGACCTTGACACCGCCTTCGCCGATGACGGTGGTCACCATCTGCTAGAACTCCAAGGATTAGGAGAGGTAGACAGATAGGGAAAGGTAAATTCAAGATCATACAAGACAAAAAGGCAGATTTTTCCAAGAAACTCTTTTATTAATTTATTTTATTCAAGATTATGGCTACCACAAGGTATTAGTAGCTCATAATTCGCAACTAAGGATCGAACTAAAGGAAAGATAACAACTATGGGGTACTAGGAGTATAGTCCGGCTCACTAGAGCTAGTCTCGCCAGCCTTGTAGCTAGCTAGCTCCGCAGTTACGGTCTTCAGCTTCTCCTCTGCCTCCTGTAGTCTGTTCTGAGCGGTGAGCAAATCATTCAAGGTGTTTCAGTAGGCATAATCCAAAGCCTTAGCCAGATCCACTCTGGTGTGTCAGTTCGGGGGAATCTTCGTCTCTAGCGGAGTTGAAAATCTTGTCGAAGTCGGGTCGGAATGTGCATCGGGTAGTAATGAAACCGGTGCCTCAAGGCGATGATTGTAGGTGTAGCGAAGGTGGCGGACTGCCTCTCTTGCCGCATCTTGCATGCCATCATCAAAGTTGTCGCGTCGGATCGGAGCGTCAAAGACGTGGAAGACGGTGTCCGGTGCGAGGTTGGAGTAGATGAGCACCTCTACTCTCCACACCGTTGTTCTTCCACAGTACTTGAATCCTTGGAAAGTTGGCCTCTTCGGTAACCAGTCTTGCATCATTTCCCAAAGTATCTCGCCCGTTTCGAAGAAGGCTCGTGGGAAGTAGCGTCCCAGATCTCGACCATCTAAAATTTTGAGATAGAGATAAGTTAGTAAACATTTTAAAGAGAAAGGTTGAGAATGACTCGATAGACTCAAAATAGTTTTTGCTTTTGAAAATAAGTCCTTAGGACAATTCTAGGGCCACGCCCCACAGAGCGACATGGCTCGATACCACTTTTGTCGGACCCGAACGAAAGATCCCGAATCCTCTCGTGTTCATACACCGGTCCCAGATTTCGGTGTACCGATTACAAAAATGATAACATAACCAAATCTAGATTTCATTAATAGTAAATCGAGTTCGATACAAATGGGGCATGAAGCCAAATAAATAAGTAAATAACACAATGAAATGGAAAGATAGTAGTAAGCGAACGATCCGCCACAGTAATCGTCAGGGGCGAACCTAGGCATCGTGTCCTCACCGTCCCGATAGTAGTCTTCTCTGAAATTTTGTTGCATAAAGCAAGCATGAGCACAACTACCGTGCTCGCAAGTTACACCCAATATGGAATTTGTAATGCATGCATAAAGTAGACAAAGGACATTGGCGGGGTTATTTTATGAAAGCGCTAGATTTCAATTTAAATAATCATAATAGATTGCAAGGCCATTTTCATACAAGATTTAAAATCAAAATTTAAATGACAATTGAATAATATGGATAACCTCCAAGAAAGGTGATGGATATCCTCCAATCACAATGGCTAACCGCCCAATTTTCCCACAGGACTAACCATCCTGAAAACATCTGTTGAAACCATTTTAAAACCAAAAACAAGTCTAACTCAAAGTGGCTTTGCTAGCATGTCCATGATCATGACGCGCTATTCAATAGTTTTCTACTCGCAGAGTTTGTACAGCTTTACCCACACGAGATATTATACCCTTTGTGTCGGCCAATCCACGCTTCCTAAGGCGTGTGACAGAGCAAATATCACAAGGCCGTTACAATGATCTACCTCAAAGTACTCATGCCCGCTAAGGTTTCGCTTCCATTGGACTAGCCATCCTCAGGAGCCCCTCTTGCGCCATGTGGGACTCTTGTCTAACCAACACCCACTCATACAATATGGCACGAATATCTATGAGGTGTCCCAAATTATTAAGCCAGTCCTTCCCATACAGACATGTGGTGGTACGTTTTGGCATAGCAAAGGAACGCCAAAGGCCGGTCCTTAATCGACTTGGGCGTCTTTCAAATTAAACCACAGGCTTTAATCCTAACCAGATTAAACCGTGCATAAACTCGCACCCACCTTTCATCCGTTACACCCAAGTCCAAACCATCTTTATTTTATTTAGTAAAACCACCTTTTCAACAAATCTATGGTAAGACAATACCATAGGTTCAAGTTAAAACAAGTTTGTAAAGATTTGGCTAAATCCTCCCCAAAATCAAATCATGGTCTAAGTATTTGCTAAGCATTTCCAAACATTTTATCTATGGGGACAAGGGATGACATTTCAATATTCAATATTGGCCATACAAGGACAGTTGGAATATCTAATCATTTAAACAGGAATTTAAAATACTTGAATAAAAGTATGCATGCACTTAGTAATTTGAAAACTGAATTTAAATAACTTTAAAATAGTAGGTGCAAGATGATCAAAGTATAACTTGCCTTCGCTGAAGTCTTGAAATTCTAATTCTTGGAAGAATCAAATTCCTAATCGTCAGTAATCTAAACGTGAAAATACGACAATCAATTGCAATTAAAATAAGGACAAGACACTAGTTCAACTAACTCCAAATAAAATAATTATATTTTATTTAGCTAGATAATAATCTTATAAGACCTTATAAGTTTGAAACATTCAATTTAAAAATAGGAAATGAAAGATATAACCTTTACAAGTTTAAATCCTAAATTGGCAAATTAAATAGTTTAATTTAAAATGACAGTTTAAACAAATTCCAAATAGATCAATTCTAATTTATTAAGCCAAATAATCTTTTTATAAAATTTTAGAAATTTCAATTCACCAAATTTGGAATTGGAATTCAGATGATATGAATTTTACACATTTTAATCTAAATTTGGAATTTAAATGAATTCCTAAACTCTAAAACAGAACTAAACTAAGCTCCAATTTGAATAAATATATTTTATTTAGTTAGATAATAATTTTCTAAGATTTTAGCAATTTGAATCATCTAATTTGGAGTTATGGTTCAAAAGGTATGAATTTTACAAGTTTAATTCCCAAATTGGTGGTTTGAATTATTTCAAATTCAAACAGACAGTTTAAACCTACTCCAATTCAAATTTTTATATTTTATTTAGCTAGATGTTAATTTTATAAAATTTTAGAAATTGGAATCACCTAATTTGGAATTAGAATGCAAAAGTTATGAATTTTACAAATTGAACCTAAATCTGTTATTTAAACCATTTTCTCGAATTATTCTCCTAAAGGAAATTCTAATTATTGCGCCAGATGACATCAGCGATGAGTTAAATCGAAATTAAATAAACATCGACAGTGGGACCTCGTGTCGAGACACGGTCCATATGGACTTGGTCCACGGCTTGGCTCACGGGTGGGGTGGCGGCAAGATCGACGTGGTCGCCACGTGGCGCCACGCGGATCGATCTTGGCGTGGCGCCGAGGTGGCGTGCGTGGCACGCCACGTCGGCCTGAACGGCGGTGGTGCTCGTGACGGCTCGCCGGCGTTCTATCTGCAGGCGCGCGGTGGCATCAACAGAGAGAGGGAGTTCGCGATCCTAGTGGCTACCTTAGGTGCGAAGCGGGCGTGGCGGAATGTCGCCGACGGCGAGGTTCGGCGGCGAGGAGCTTCGGTCGTCGTCAAGTAGTTGATCCCGAGGTCCTCCGCGCGACGGACGGGTGCACGGCCAGAACGACGCGGCGGTGCCGAAGACCTTGATCGGCGGGTCAAAGCGTGGACGACGGCCGGAATCGGAGAAGAACGGAGTTCGCCGCCGCTGAGGAACCTCAAAATTCGGCCACGGAGGAGGAGGGAGCAATGGATGGTGGGGTTGAGTTGTCATGAGGAGGCGCACCGGGTGCTTTTATAGGGCCCGGGAGCTCCAGGTGGCGTGGGGTCGTGGGGATCAGACGCGACCGCTGCGGGCGAGGTGGCGACCTGGCGCGAAGAAAGGGAGAGAGGCGAGAGGTGGGGCGGTTCGTGCGGGCGGTTCGTCAAGACGCACGCGCAAGGATCGAGGTGGTTGGGGCGCCGAATGTGAAGCTTCGGCGCTGGCAATGGCGGTTAAACGGCTTGCCCCATGAGAACGAAGGTGAGGAGAAGAAAGCGGCGTGTAGGATTAGAATCCGACGGCTAGGATGAGGCGGGGCGTGGCGCGATGCGGGCCGCCGATTCATGCTGCTCAACGGTGGAAGAGAGGGAGGCGGTGAAGAGGAGGTGGGCGGCTTGGGTTTGACCCACACACTGCTTATGATTTTCTTTTGTTTTTCTATTTTAAATATTTAGTTTAATTCATTTAGGCTCTAGAAAATGGCAAATAAATCCTAAAAATTCTAGGAAAATTTACGGATGATTCTAGAATTCTTCTCGACTTAAATAAAATAACTCTTACTTAAAGTTGATAATAGATTTTGAATTAGAATTCTATTTAGCTTTCCACCATTTAAAGAATAGTTTTTAAATTGCGTAAAATTCACAAATTCAAATAAATTTTCAACTTAAATAAAATTTGAAATTTTGGGTCATATAACGGATTAAACTTGTGCATAAACACGGACCCACCTTTCATCCGATACGCCCAAGTCCAAACCATTTTAATTTTATTTTAGTGAAACCATGTTTACAAACTCTCTATGGTAAAAACAAGACCATAGATTTAATTTCAACAATTTATAATGGTTTGGCTAAATCCTCCCAAATTGAGAATCATGGTCTAAGCATTTGCTAAGCGTTTCCAAACAATTTATCTATGGTGACAAAGGATGAAATTTCAATATTCAAAATTGGCCATACAATAACAATTGGAAGAACTAAGCATTTAAACAGGGTATTTAAATAATTGACTAAAAATATGCATGCAATAATAATTTTAAAAACTGAATTAAATAACTTTAACATAGTAGGTGCAACATGGTCAAAGTGTAACTTGCCTTCGCTGAAGTCTTGAAATTCTAAATCTTCTAAGAATCAAATTCCCCGTAATCGTCGTAGTCTAAATGTGAAAATACGACAAATCAATTGAAATTCAAATAAATTCAAAAGACAAATTAAACTAAGTTCAAATAGAATAATTCTATTTTATTTAGCTAGCACATAATTTTCTAAGATTTTAGCAATTGGAATCATTCAATTTGGAATTAGGGTTCAAAAGATATGAATTTTCCAAGTTTAATTCCTAAATGTGTAGTTTAAATTATTTCAAATTCAAACAGACAGTTTAAACCTACTCCAAATCAAATATTTATATTTTATTTGGCTAGGCACTAATTTTATAGAATTTTAGAAATTGGAATCACCTAATTTGGAGTTAAGATTCAAAAGATATGAATTTTATAAACTTAAAACCGAAATCGCAATTTAATCCATTTTTCGATTTATTTTTCTAAAGGAAACTCTAATTATTGCGCATGGTGACGCTCGTGAAGGAATTCCGAGATTTAAAAGAAATTAAATTTATTCTAACATGCGGGTCCCACATGTCATTGACATGGCTCACATGGACCAAGTCCACAGAGTCTTAGGGCTCGGAGGTGGCGCTGTTTTGGCGTGTGAGGGTGATGTGGCACCACGCAGGCTGCCACGTCGGTCCCTGGGCTGAGGTGGCGCCGCGTTGACGCCTGCGTGGCATGGCCACGTCGGTGCCGGACGGGCGGCAAGACGGACCCTAGGAACCGTGAACGGCGGCGAAGTTGGTCTCCGGCGAGGGCACGAGGAGAAAGAGGGGAACGCGAGGTTACAGTGCGCCACCCACGCGACGAGGAGAGGACGGAGGTGGTCGGCGGCGGCGAGGAAGCGGCGGCGAAGCCGGGTTGTCGACGCGACGAAGCCTGTGGGTCCTCCTCCAAGGCGAGGCGCGCACGGGATCGCGGGTCACGACGATGGAGGTGGAGGTGGTGGCGAGGATCCGGCGCTCACGGCGGCAGAGGAATCAAGCTCCGATCTCCACCGCCGGCCGTGGCGAACTCCAACACGGCGAGCCTCACGGGAGATAGGGAAGGTGGGTGGTGGCGTTGGGTTTGGGGAGTGACGGTGCACCCGAGGCGTCCATTTATAGGGGCCGGGGAGGTCCTAGGCGGCGTGACGACGTGGAGGTCGTGGGTGACGGTTATGGCGTCGTCTTGCGTGCCGCGGAGAAGAAAGGGAGGTGGGGTTCGTGGCGGCGTGGGCGCGAGTCTCGCAGGCAGACGCTGCGTGGGTCGTGGAGGCTGGGGAGGCGCCTGTTGTAGCTTCGTTGAGGATGTCATTGGCGGCGGAGTCGGGCGCGGTGTTTGCGCGAGGAAGACAGGCGCGGGGGAGAAGAAAGAGGCGGGCCCTCGGATTTGCTTCGGAGGGCTAAGAAAAGGGGCGGCGTGGAGCGGTGCGGGCCGTCGGATGTGCATCCGACGGTGGAGAAAGGGGGAAGTGGGAGAGGAGGGAGATGGGCGCCGGTGGGCCGTGTTGGGCCACGAAATGGGTGGCGCGCGCGGTGAATAGGAAAGGCCGGGGCGGTTTCGGCCCAAAATGCTTTAAGGATTTTAATTAGATTTCTTAATTTAAATAACCCGATTAATTCATTTAGGCTCTAGAAATTAGCAGATTAATCCCAAAAATTCTAGGAAAAATCACATAAGTTTTTAGAATTGTTTTGGACTTAAATAAAATAATTCCAACCTAAAGTTGATCATAGATTTTGAATTTAAATTTGTTTTGGCTTTAAATAATTTAAAGGAAAGTTTTAAAATTTCAGAAAATTCCCAAATTCAACTAGGTTTTAAACTTTAACCAAGTTTGAAATTTTGGGCTGTTACAAACCTACCCCCCTTAAAGGGAATCTCGACCCCGAGATTCAGTCTTGGTCAGCAAAAAGGTGGGGATATTCGGCCTTCAGATCTTCTTCTCGCTCCTAGGTGGCTTCTTCTTCAGAGTGATTACTCCACTAGACCTTGCATGAACGGATGACTTTGCTTCGGGTAATTCATTCTGCCACATCGAGAATCTTGATTAGCTGTTCCCTATAGGTGAGATCTTCCTGAAGATCGATGCTTTCAATTGGGGTCTCCTCGGTTGGCACTCTGAGGCACTTCTTCAGTTGAGAGACATGGAAGACATTGTGGACGGCGGATAAGGATGCTGGTAGCTCGAGCTGATATGCAACTTCACCTCTTCTTGCTAGAATCTTGTAAGGTCCCACAAATCTGGGTGCGAGTTTTCCTTTGGTTCGGAACCTTCTAACTCCTCGGAGTGGAGTAACTCTGAGATAGACGAAATCTCCTTCTGCAAAGGTCAACTCTAAATCGGCGATTATCAAGATAACTCTTACATCGGGTTTGAGCTACTTTTAGATGTTCTCTTATTGTTCTAACCTTGCTTTGACTTCTTTGATCAACTCCGTCCAAAGAAGCGATGCTCTCCTACTTCATCCCAAAGAAGCGGAGTTCGCATTTTCGCCATACAAAGCCTCAAATGGGGACATCTGAAGACTGGCTTGGTAGCTATTATTGTACGAAAATTCCGCATAGGGCAGATTCTTGTCCCAGCTTTGTCCGTACTCTAAGGCGAGGCTCAAGCACGTCTTCAAGAATCGTTGACTCGTTCCGCCCGCCATCCGTCTGCGTGGATGATATGCAAGATCTTGAAATTGAGTCTGGTTCCCAAAGCTTCAGGCAGACTCTGCCAAAATCTTGACGTGAACTGTGAACCCCTGTCAGACACGATCTTCTTGGGTACTCCATGTAGACAGACGATCTTAGCCATATATAACTCTGCTAACTTGCTGCATCTGTAGGTGGTCTTGACCGGAATGAAGTGAGCTACTTTCGTCAACCGGTCGATTATCACCCAGATAGAATCATATCCTGATTGGGTCCTAGGAAGTCCAGTAATGAAGTCCATACCAATTTCTTCCCACTTCCACTCGGGAATTGGCAACGGTTGTAGCAAACCAGCGGGTCTTTGATGCTCTGCCTTGACTCGCTGACAAACATCACATCGTGCTACAAACTCAGCAATTTCTCGCTTCATGCTGACCCACCAATATCTTTCCTTGAGATCCTGGTACATCTTGGTACTGCCAGGATGAATAGAATAAGGTGACTCATGAGCTTCCTCGAATCGATCGCTTTAAATCTCGTTGATCCGGTGACACGATGCGGTTCCTGAACCACACTGTTCCTTGCTCATCTTCAGCGAATCCTGGGGCTTTGCCTCTTCTCATGTTCTTCTTGATCTCCTTGATGTCTTCATCTTCTATCTGCTTCTCTTTGATCTGACTCTGAAGTGTTGATTGAACTTCCAAAGCGTGCACACATCCTTGATCAACAATCTCCAAGTTCAGATGCTTCAATTCTTCGTACAACTCTGGCTGATTCTTCTGAACCAAGATGGTATTGCAATACGCCTTTCTACTCAGGGCATCTGCAACCACATTTGCCTTGCCCGGATGATAATGGATTCCAAGGTCATAATCTTTTATTAATTCCAGCCATCTTCTCTGGCGGAGGTTAAGGTCAGACTGGGTAAAGATGTACTTCAGACTCTTATGATCCGTGAAAACCTCACAGCGGTTACCAATGAGATAATGCCGCCAGATCTTCAATGCATGTACAATCGCTGCTAACTCCAGGTCATGAGTTGGATAATTCCCTTCATGTGGCCGCAATTGTCGAGATGCATAAGCGACAACTTTGTCCTCTTGCATCAATTACGTACCGAAGTCCTTGACGGATGCGTCGCAGAAAATCACAAAATCCCTATGGATGTCCGGTAGGACCAATACAGGTGCTGAAACTAATCTCGTCTTCAGCTCTTGGAAACTTTCCTCACAAGCATCCGTCCATTCAAATTTCTTCTCCTTCTTTAGAAGTTGAGTCATTGGCTTTGCTATCTTGGAGAAACCTTCAATGAAT
Source organism: Phyllostachys edulis (assembly GCA_036346405.1). Lineage (NCBI taxonomy): Eukaryota > Viridiplantae > Streptophyta > Magnoliopsida > Poales > Poaceae > Phyllostachys > Phyllostachys edulis. The sequence goes on along the minus strand of CM070562.1, from coordinate 39,595,635 downwards.
CTGCGATAATACCCAGCCAATCCAAGGAAACTTCTCACCTCTGTGACAGACTTGGGTTGTTTCCAATCCATTACTGCTTCGACTTTGGCTGGGTCTACTGCAATCCCTCCTGCTGACACAATATGTCCAAGGAATGCCACGACTTAGCCGAGTCGTGACTTGTGAATTTGGCATAAAGTCGGTGCTCTCTCGAAGTTTTCCCAAAATTAACCCGAGATGGTACTCATGTTCTTCTTCATTCTTGAATAGACGAGGATGTCATCGATGAAAACAACCACAAACTTATCCAAGAATTCTATGAACACTTTGTTCATCATATTCATGAAATAAGCGAGGCGTTCGTCAAACCGAAAGACATTATCAGAACTCGCATAATCCATATCCGTGGTGAAGGCCGTCTTCGAATATCTTACGTCCGATCTTGATTGGTGATAGCGGATCTCAAATCAATCTTCGAGAATACACTTGCTCCTTTCAGGTTGATCGAAGCGGATCGTCAATCCTAGGCAGCGGTATTTGTTCTTGATTGTCACTTCATTGAGTGACCTATAATCCACACACATCCTCATCTTGTTGTCTTTCTTCTTGACAAACAAGATGGTGCCCCCAAGGTGATGAACTTGGCGAATATATCCCTTGCTCCACAACTCTTCAATTTGTTTCTTCATCTCGCCAATTCATTAGTAGGCATTCTCAGAGGGTCGCCGAGATTGGAGCGGTCCCTCGACTAAGTCAATTAAGAACATTATGTCCTCGTCCGGTGGCATGCCGTAAATCATCGGGAAAACATCCGGAAATTCCTGCACTACTGGTATATCTTCAATCTTTAACTCCTTCAAACTGGTCAGTATGGAACTTCCTCCGGTGCAGGTCTTGGGCTTGAATTCAACGGTGACCCCTTCCTCATTAGTGAGGGTGATAGACCTATTGGCACAGTCTATCCGTACCTGATTCTTGGCTAGCCAGTCCATCCCAAGTATTACATCCAGACCTTGAGAATGCAGAACTACCAAGTCTGCCCAGAAGGAAACTCCGGATATCTCCATGGTAAGGTTCGGGCATAGAGAACTAGTTCTCATTTCCGAGCCCAGGGAATGGATTATCATAGGGTTATTTAATGGAGAAATAGGTAACCCATTTTTGCCCACAAACTTATTGGATACAAAAGAATGCGAAGCTCCGGAATCAAACAGAACTGATGCTGGTATCGAATTAACAAGAAACATTCCAAGGACGACATCTGGTGCTGCCTGAGCTTCCTCGGCTGTAACGTGGTTCACACGTCCCTTCATGAACTTGACCGCCAGCTTTGGGGTGCCGCCGGTGGCTGGTACTCCTGATACTAGCCTGGCTGGTGTCGCAGACTGCTGCTTCTTCGGGCATTTGTTGGCATAATGCTTGATCTCACAGTAACGGTAGCAGTCACACCGCCGCCGATGGAGTTGGGCTCTTCTGCTGGCGGCTCTTTGGTGCATTCTTCGCGAAGCTTAAGAATCGGAAATTGTGCTGTCTTTGGAGCTCGGGCGAGAAGATCGAATCTACTATCTTTGGGCGGCCGAGGCCGAGCAAGGCGAGGCTTGGGTTGCCCTCCGAGTTAAACTTCGAGCGCCCTCCTCCGCTATGTTCTCCATCTCCGGATGTTTGGCCTCTCGCTAAAAGCTTTATTCACTAATCGCTGGAAGTCGGCAGTCATTGGAGACCACCGATCGAGATCTCATCGCTCAAACCATCCATAAACCTTTCTGCCTTTCTTCATCACTAGCCACATCTGCTGGGCATAGCGAGCAAGTTTGGTTGAACTCGCGCAGTATTCACCCATTGCGGCGATTGCCTTGTCGGAGCGCTGTGGAACTCTTTCTTCTTTAAGGTCATTATCCTCGGGGATATGTGCATGGCGAAAGCTCCGACAAACTCCCCAAGTGATAGTCTGCGATCAAGATGGGAGATATTGTAGTTGTCCCACCATTCCGGCGGGGCGGTGAGTGGTGGGAGGCAAACAGACTCTCTCACGGTCAAGACATCGAGCAATATCCAACTTTTTTCGATAGCACGGATCGATCATCGGCATCCATCGGCTCAGGTCAGCTTTGGAGAAGGTCGTTAGGCGCATGCGCATAAAATCCGCCATGGTCAATCTCTCGCGTAGGTGGAGGTGGTGGTGCAGTCCGAGCTGTTGCCTGCACATTCTGCACGCTGCTGAGGGACTGAGCTAGGAGATTAATCAGATGATTTTGGTTTTCCATCATCTGACGCCAATCTGGTCCTTCAATTGGTGGCGGTGGTGGTTGCTGCACGGGATCCTCTTGGTAATCTGTGTTTTCATTGCCCCGTCCTCGGACACTGCCACTGCCGGTACGGGTGGTTACCATCTGCTAGAACTCCAAAGATTTAGGAGAGGTAGACAGATAGGAAGTTCTAAAGGGGTAAATTCGAAAAGCCCAAAAACACAAGCAGCACACAAGACAAGAAGCAGATTTTTTTTCAAGAAATTCTTTTATTAATTTATTTTATTCAAGTTTATGGCTACCACAAAGGGATTAGTAGCTCATAATTCGCAACTAAAGATCGAGCTAAAGGGAAGATAACCTCTATGGGGTACTAGGGGTATAATCCGGCTCACTAGAGCTAGCCTCGCCGGCCTTGTGGCTAGCTAGCTCCGCAGTTACTGTCTTCAGCTCTTCCTCTGCCTCCTGTAGTCTGTTCTGAGCGGTAAGCAAGTCATTCAAGGTGTTCCCATAGGCGTAGTCCAAAGCCTTCGCTAGATCCACCTGGTGCGTCAGCTCGGGGGAATCTTCGTCTCTAGCGGAGTTGAAAGTACTGTCGAGTCGGGTCGGAATGTGCATCGGGTAGTAATGAAACCCGGTGCCTTGAAGGCGATGATCGTAGGTGTAGCGAAGGTGGCGAATCGCTCTCTTGCCGCATCCTGAATGCCATCATCAAAGGTATCGCGCGGATCGGGCGCCAAAGACGTGGAAGACGGTGTCGGTCAAGAGATTGGAGTAGATGAGCACCTCTACTCTCCACACTGTTGTTCTTCCACCGTGTACTTGAATCCTTGGAAAGTTGGCCTCTTCCAGTAACCAGTCTTTGCATCATTTCCCAAAGTATCTCGCCCAAGATCGAAAGAAAGGCTCCGTGGGAAGTAGCATCCGGTCTTTCGACCATCTAAAATTTTGAGAAGGAGATGAGTTAGTAAATATTTTAAAGAGAAAGGTTGAGAATGACTCTGGATAGACTCAAAATAGTTTTAGTTTTTGAAAATAAATCCTTAAGACAATTCTAAGGCCACGACCTACAGTCGACATGGCTCTGATACCACTTTTGTCGGACCCAGGAATGAAAGATTCCGAACCCTCTGTGTTCATACACCAGTCCAGGATTTCCGGTGTACACAGTTACAAAAATGATAACATTACCAAATCTCGCATTGCATTAATAGTAAATCAGAGTTCGATACAATTGGGCATGAAGCCAAATAAAAGATTAAATAACACAGAGGAAATAAGAACGATAATAGTAGGCTGAACGATCCGCCACAGTAATAAATGCGAGGCGAGCCTAGGTGTCGTGTCCTCACCGCCCCGATAGTAGTCTTCTCCTGAAATTTGGTTGCATAAAGCAAGTATGAGCACAACTACCGTGCTCGCAAGTTACACCCAATATTGAATTGTAATGCATGCATAAGGTAAACAAAGGACATTGGCAGGGTTGTTTTGCGTAAAGCAACAGTGTTAATTTAAATAGTCATAATAGATTGCAAGGCCATTTTCATACAGTATTTAAAATCATAAATTTAAATGACAAATGTATAATGTGGATAACTTCCAACAAAGGTGATGGATATCCTCCAATCACAATGGCTAACCGCCCAATTTTTCCACAGGACTAACCATCCTGAAAACATCTGTTGAATTCATTTTAAAACCAAAAACAAGTCTAACTCAAAGTGGCTTTGCTAGCATGTCCATGACCGTGGACGCGGCTATTCGAATAGTTTTCTACTCTGCAGAGTTTGTACATCTTTACCCACAAGACACGAATTCTCTAGTTTATCCGGCATATATCTATGCCACCGCTCACTACCTAAGGTGAGCAGTCTAGAGCACGTAACAAGGCCTTTACAATGATCTACCTCAAAATACTCATGCCCGCTAAGGTTTCGCCCCCTTTGGACTAACCATCCGCAGTTCGGGCCCCTCTTGCGCCAAGTGGGACTATAGTCTAACCGACACCCACACATACAAAATGGCACGAATATCTACGAGGTATCCCAAATTATTGAGCCAGGTCTTGCCCAAACAAGACGTGTGGTGGTACGGTAAGGCATAGTAAGATGCGGCTCCAAGGCCGGTCCTTAATCGACTTGGGAGTCGTTCAAAATCAAACCCTTGGTTTTAATCCTAACCGGATTAAACCCGTGCATAAACCTGCACCCACCTTTCATCCGTTACGCCCAAGTCCAAACCATTTTAATTTTATTTTAGTGAAACCATCTTTACAAACTCTCTATGGTAAAACAATACCATAGATTTAATTTCCAACAATTTATAATGGTTTGGCTAAATCCTCCCAAATTCAAAATCATGGTCTAAGCATTTGCTAAGCGTTTCCAAACAATTTATCTATGGTGACAAAGGGATGACATTTCAATATTCAAAATTGGCCATACAATAACAATTGGAATAACTAAGCATTTAAATAGGGTATTAAAATAATTGACTAAAAATATGCATGCAATAATAATTTTAAAAACTGAATTAAATAACTTTAACATAGTAGGTGCAACATGGTCAAAGTGTAACTTGCCTTCGCTGAAGTCTTGAAATTCTAAATCTTCGGAAGAATCAAATTCCCCGGAATCGTCGTAGTCTAAATGTGAAAATACGACAAATCAATTGAAATTCAAATAAATTCAAAAAGACAAATTAAACTAAGTTCAAATAGAATAATTCTATTTTATTTAGCTAGCACATAATTCTCTAAGATTTTAGCAATTGGAATCATTCAATTTGGAATTAGGGTTCAAAAGATATGAATTTTCCAAGTTTAATTCCTAAATGTGTACTTTAAATTATTTCAAATTCAAACAGACAGTTTAAACCTACTCCAAATCAAATATTTATATTTTATTTGGCTAGGCACTAATTTTATAGAATTTTAGAAATTGGAATCACCTAATTTGGAGTTAAGATTCAAAAGATATGAATTTTATAAACTTAAAACCTAAATCTACAATTTAATCCATTTTCTGATTTATTTTTCTAAAGGAAACTCTAATTATTGCGCATGGTGACGTCAGCGAAGGAATTCCGAGATTTAAAAGAAATTAAATTTATTCTAACGTCTTGGGTCCCACATGTCATTGACATGGCTCACATGGACCAAGTCCACGAGTCTTAGGGCTCGGAGGTGGCGCTGTTTTGGCGTGTGAGGGTGACGTGGCACCACGCAGGCTGCCACGTCGGTCCCTGGGCTGAGGTGGCGCTGCGTTGACGCCTGCGTGGCATGGCCACGTCGGTCTTGACGGACGGGCGACGACGGACCCTAGGAACCGTGAACGGCGGCGAAGTTGGTCTCGGCGAGGGCACGAGGAGAAAGAGGGGAACGCGAGGGTTTCAAAGCGCCACCCACGCTGGATGAGGAGAGGACGGAGGTGGTCGGCGGCAACGAGGAAGCGGCGGCGAAGCCGGGTTGTCGACGGCGACGAAGCCTGTGTGTCCTCCGGCCAAGGCGTAGGCGCGACCGGATCGCGGGTCACGACGATGGAGGTGGAGGTGGTGGCGAGATCCGGCGCCCACGGCGGCGGCGGAATCAAGCTCCGATCTCCACTGGCTGGCGGCGAAGGAACTCCAAATACGGCGAGCCTACGGGGAGATAGGGAAGGTGGGTGGTGGCGTTGGGTTTGGGGAGTGACGGCGCACCCGAGGCGTCCATTTATAGGGGCCGGGGAGGTCCTATGCGCTGCGGACGATGTGGAGGTCGTGGGTGACGAAGCTTGGCGTCGTGCAGCGTGTTCGGAGAAGAAGGGGGCAGGGTGGGGTTCGTGGCGGCGTGGGGTGCGAGTCTCGCAGCGCACGCTGGGTGGGCAAGGCGATTGGGAGACGCTGCTGCAGCTCGTTGAAGACGTCAATGGCGGCGGAGTCGGGCATGTGTTTGCGCGAGGAAGACAAAGGCGGGGAGAAGAAGAGGTGGGCCCTCGATTTGCATCGAGGGCTAAGAAAAGGGCGGCGTGGAGCGGTGCGGCTGCGGATGTGCATCCGACGGTGGGAGAAAGGTGGGAGAGGAGGAGATGGGCGCCGGTGGGCGTGTTGGGTCATGAATGGGTGGCGTGGTGAATTGGGAAGGCCGGGGCCGTTTCGGCCCAAAATGCTTTAAGGATTTTAATTAGATTTCTTAATTTAAATAACCCGATTAATTCATTTAGGCTCTAGAAATTAGCAGATTAATCCCAAAAATTCTAGGAAAAATCACATAAGTTTTTTAGAATTGTTTTGGACTTAAATAAAATAATTCCAACCTAAAGTTGATCGTAGATTTTGAATTTAAATTTGTTTTGGCTTTAAATAATTTAAAGGAAAGTTTTTAAAATTTCAGAAAATTCCCAAATTCAACTAGGTTTTAAACTTTAACCAAGTTTGAAATTTTGGGCTGTTACAGAGGTCATGGCCTTTGGATTTAAATCCAAGGGCACACAACCAAAGGGGAGGTCCTAGGCGCTGCGCAAAACGTAGAGGAGGTCAGGACCTTTGGATTTTAATCCAATGGTGCTGATCAAGTGAGGAGGTCCCGAGCCTCATGCGTAGTGTAAAGGAGGTCTCGTTTTTAGATTTAGATCTAAGGGCTCACAGAGTGGTCCGAACGCCCACTCAACAGGACCACACGATCTAAATCTAACGGCTAAGAAAAGATGGTCCGAACGCCCACGATCTCGCGCGTTGAAACGAGATCCAAAGGCAAGGATAGGACAAGGGAGGTCATGGCCGTGAGATTTACATCTAACGGCTACGACCTCACGTGGGTGGGGAGGTCTGATGCGCACAACGCACTGGGAGGTCGTGGCCGTAGATTTTAAATCTAACGGCGCACAACACAAGATGGGGGAGGTCTAGTGCGCTTGATTTTGAGGGAGGTCGGGTCGTTGGATCTCGATCCAATCTGCCACGACCTCAACAAGGTGGGAGGTCTGAGAGGTTTAACAACAAGGGGAGGTGATGGCCATGGATTCTTGATCCAACGGCTATGACCTGATGAGGTGGGGAGGTCCTTGCGGTGTTGACCGCGGAGGAGGTCATGGCGGTTGGATGTGAATCCAACGGTTACGACCTCATCAGAGTGGGAAGGTGGTCTGGCTGAGGTGTAGTTGCGGTTGGGTTTAGCCCACTTTGGAAAGTGGCTCAAGCCCAAGTCAAACCAGTCCAATTAAATTTGAAAAACAAGCTAAGACCTTTGAGGATTTATTTGAGATAGCAAATGAACTCCAAAATTTATGAAATGTTAACTGGAGCTCGCTGACATTAAGATTAACCTTACATAAAATTTCCAGAGGTTTTTATGCAATGCATTTTTCTCAGGAAATTCTTTAATGCTGTTCGAGAGTTAGATTTACCTCCAAAAATTATCAAACAAGTTTTATAACTTGTGATATTTTTCAGAGGGGTCCCACATCAACTATAGGACCAAGGGAAAAATATTTCCAAAGGTTTGGCACAAGATTTGAGACAAGTGGAAAATGAGTTTGACTTTTGCCAACAAGAGGTTAGTGTTTTTGGATAACACAACTCTTCGACAAGGAATACATGTGAGTTCAAGAGTTTCAATGATGTGAGAAAAAGTTTTAATTTCTACACATTTAATTACATTTGAAACAAACACCTGTTTAGGTATTTGGGATGTTACAGGCTGTCTCCGCAAAAGACCACTGGGAGGTCCTGGACAAGAGGTCCAAAACGCTCAAGGGGGGGGGGGGTCCTGGACAAGAGGTCCAAAACACTCAAGGTGAGGTCCTGGATAGGAGGTCCAAAACACTCGAAGGGAGGTCCTGGACAGGAGGTCCAAAACACTCGAAGGGAGGTCCTGGACAGGAGGTCCAAAACACTCAACGCAAGGAGATCCTAAGGACAAAAGGTCCACAAGGCTCACAGCGAGGAGGTCCTGATCAAAAAGGATACTCTAGACTAGGAGGGTGGTCTTTACAAAAAGACCAGCAAGGATTTAGGAGGTGGTCCTTGCAAAATAGCCAGGAAGAGGTCCTGGGCGATCAAGATCTCAAAGAGGAGGACCTTAATGGTCCTGATCAAAGATGCAGGGAGGTCCTGACGGTTAGATCTCTAAAAGGGAGGTCTAACGATCAAGATCTCAAAGACCAAGGGAGGTCCGCAGAGGCAAGGATGCGCGAGGAAAGGCTGAGGCCATCAGATCCAATCGGATGGCACAAAACAAAGGGGCCGTTCGGATCGAGCGAACGGGTCAGCGGGACTAGGCCGTCTGATTTAGATCGGACGGCTTGGAGGGAAAGGGGACGTTCGGACCAAGCGAACATGCCCTTAGGATCGGGCCATCCGAGCAACATCGGACGGTCCTTAGGTAAGGGAGGCAAAGCCTTAAGCGATATGACCGCAGGAGCCAACGGTGGGTTCAAGTGCTAAGGAGGTCTTGGACCTAAGGAGGTCCAAACACAACGGGGAGGTCTAGACCACAAAGAGGTCTAAACACACGAAGAAGGAGATCTGAACCTAAAGAAGGTCCAAACGGCCAGATCTCAACAAGGGGAGGTCTGAGCGGTTAAGATCTCCAGAGAGGAGGTCCTAACGGCCAGATCTCAACAAGGGGAGGTCTGAGCGGTTAAGATCTCCAGAGAGGAGGTCCTAACGGCCAGATCTCAACAAGGGGAGGTCTGAGCGGTTAAGATCTCCAGAGAGGAGGTCCTAACGGCCAGATCTCAACAAGGGGAGGTCTGAGTGGTTAAGATCTCCAGAGAGGAGGTCCTAACGGCCAGATCTCAACAAGGGGGAGGTCTGAGCGGTTAAGATCTCCATAGAGGAGGTCCTAACGGCCAGATCTCAATAAGGGGGAGGTCTGAGCGGGCAGGGGAGGTCCTAAAGGACGCTGAGGAGGTCCGTTGGACAAAGGAAGGCCCATAGGGACTCAAAGAGGTCCGATGGGGCTGGAAGGGAAATCGAGGGAGGTTCCAAAAGGGCACTGGGAGGTCCAGAGGAACTCCGGAGCGCCCAAGTGAACTCAGGAGTTGTTCAAAGAGAGGTGAGAGGTCCACGGGGAGGTCAAAACAAAGAGGGAGAACGAGAAAAGAGTTCCAGTCACAAAAGAGGTCTGGAAAGGAGAAAACCAAACACCAAGGCACACAGAGAGAAAGAGGGAGAACGAGGAAGCTCCAAATAAACAGCAAGGCACCGAACCGATTTAGTTCAAGTTTGGGTTTAATCCATTAAAGCTCTTTTGAAAACTCAAGTTAAGCTTTGAACTCTTAACAAAACCAAATGGTTACTTTTGTTTTGAAAATAGGGCAAGAACCTAAGAGAAACGGGACGTTACAGTATCCACCACTTGCCTCAGTCTAAATCCTTTCCTACCCAGTTGGTTAAGTGCAACATATGCCATCAACGAGTAATAGCACATAGTACACATAGTTTTATCACTTAGTTCCATAATCACTTAGTCAAGTTTATATTTGCAACTCACATGAGATGATGACTCGTGGTATGGCTAAGCAATCTACTCGTATCTAACCAACCCACGTTGGTGCTACGATATTACCAACTAAATAAACCAATCTAGGCTAACAAAAGATTATGACATAACAAATAGACAAGGTGGATATAACAAATTGGACAATAGCTATACCCAAAAGCATTCAAATACATACTTAAAGTAAATGCTATAATTTGACTCAAAGTACTCCCTTCGTTTTTAAAAGATTGACGCCCTGTAGCACTAGTACTCACATCACAGTGTCATACTTATAAAAACAGAGGGAGTAATTTTTTTGAAAACTGGGATTCAACATGATCAAAGGTATAACTTGCCTTAGAAAAGGTCTAGGTATTGATCTTGCTCTTGAGGTGCTCCTTCTTCTTCAAAACCTCCCGAGGTATCGACGTCTACTCGCAAACGAAACAAACAAACAAAACCAACAAAACAGAGGCAAAACAAACTCCAAAAATTAAATAAAAATCCCAAATAAATAGATCTTGAATTTATATGAATTTAGAAATTTGAATTGGCTCAATTGGAGTTCGGATGCAAAAGATATGAGCTTGGGAAGTTGAAAATCTAAAGAAAACCCTAAAACTGGATTATTCCGAATTTCCGAATTATTCCTTAAAAGAAAAATCAGATTATGGCGCAACGATGACGTCAGCGCTTGGAATTAAGAAATTAAAAGAAATACTAACATGTGGGACCCACACGTCAGTGAGATGGTCAACGGTGCACCGAGTCCACTGAACCATTACTTGGATTGGATCTGATTTGCCGCGTCAACGCTAAGGTGGAGGCTGACTGGGCGACACATGGCTACCACGTGTGCACAATTGCTGAGATGGCTGGTGACGCGGATGCACACGTCGGCGCACGGCAACGGCGGCGCTTTGAAACCAATGGCACGGCGAACGGCGGCGCTTCACCGGTGGCGGATGGTACTAGAAGGTAGCTGGCGCTATTGCGCACTTGATGGACCAACTCTGGGTGGTCGAGGACATCGGTGGTGGCCGACGGCAAGCTTCGAGCGGAGAAGAAGACACGGTTGTTGTCGGACAAGCGCTCCGACGAGGTACTGGCGACGGCGAAGGGTCCTAGATGTAGCCCAAACGATGCTGATCACGATGGCGCAGACCACAACGGCTAGGCGACGTCGACGGCGGCGCAATCGAAGAAAAACTGACGGTGGCGAAAAAACCGTAAAGCTCGGATTAGCAGTGGCTTTGAAGCTATCGGGTGGAATTGAGCTAGGGTTTGGGATGCGGAGGGCAGGGCGAACCTCGAGGACCTATTTATAGGGCCGGGGTGACACGGATAAGGAAACGCCCAATTTGAGTTTGTTTTGGTCATGAACAAAATAGGAGATTTGATACGCTTCAGGATAAGATTCCAATAGAAACGGGTGCGGGGAGAGAGGAGATAGGATTTGGCAGCAAACTCCGGGAGGTTTTTGTGAAGAAATCCCGTTGTCGGATTGAGCTTCTAGAAGAGCTCCAATGGCGGCAGTAAACTGGACTCCGCGAGGAAGACGACGCGAGGAGGACGACACAATGGTGGGGCCCACACGTTAGCGAAAGCTAATGAATGCAAACGTTCGGACCACCAAATCCAATCATCCAGATTTGATCGAACGGTTCAAAACGTCGATGACGGTCAGACCACCCGAATGGCTCATCTCCATCGGACCGTCCATGCGCGATCGAACGGTTGAGGACAGTGGAGCGCGCGGAGAGAGAGGATGAGAGGGCCGATCGCGGGCCCCCTGTCGCCAAAGCGCAAGACGCAAGATGGGCGATCGGGCAAGACAACGATGGGCCGGACCAAAACAGGAATGGGTTTCGGCCCTTTAGGATTTTTGAGATTTTAAATAGTTTTCCTTTTTAGAAAAAACCAAAAATTCAAATAAGCAATAGAAAATAGCAAATGAGCTTGGAAAAATTCTAGAAAAATCTAGAAAGTGTATCCAAGCACATAGAACCCAAATAAAATAGTTTTGACCATTGTTGATGTTGACTTTAATCATATTAAATTATTTTGATGTACAAAGTCCATGTTTAAGCTTTTGAATTAATTTCAAATAAAAGCAAATGGTGAATTTTCTCCTACTAACTATTTAAAAGATTTTTAAAGCTCAAAAAATTTGGGACGTTACAAACCTCCCCCCCCTAAAGGAATCTCATCCCCAAGATTCAGGCTAGCTAGGGAGAAGGCTAGGAAACTCAGCTTTCAACAATTCTTCACGCTCCCACGTTGCTTCACCTTCTGAGTGGTTGCTCCACTGAACCTTGCAAAAACGAACTATCTTGCTTCTGGTCTGACGCTCTGCAACATCCAAAATCTTGATTGGCTGCTCCTTGTAAGTGAGATCTTCTTTTAGCTCAATTGACTCCAACGGGGCTTGTTCTTCTAGCACCCGAAGACACTTCTTCAACTGAGAGATATAAAAGACATCATGTACTCCTACTAACGACTACGGCAGCTCTAACTGGTAAGCTACTTCTCCACGACGATCCAAAATCTTGAACGGACCAACATACCGATGTTAGAATTATTCAGATCTAAATATGATGATCAAAACTAACAGGATCGCATATGTGGTAATTGCAACACCCATAAAATATGTAAACGCGGAAGCAGACCTGATGATGATGCCATTGCCGATGAAAAATTGATCTGAAGTAGTAGATGAACAATTGTTCTGTCTACCTAGGGTTTGGTCTTTCCCAGCAAGAGGTAAGCCACAAATTTCAACTACAGATGGGGATAGGTGGTATGGCATGAATTACCCTGCTGGGAGGACCTGACCCTTATTTATAGCCTTCGGTATGGAATCCTATCCCATCCCATAATTAGAGATAGATTCCAAATAGGTCTCTACACAGATTTAAAATCCAAGTCCATATTTTCCTTAATAGATACTCAGGCTCTTAGTAAATACTTTATTTGATCACTGTATATATTTGAGCCAACTAAAGAATAGATAGCTGATATGTATTAAACTCATGTAGGTCCACATAACGGGAAATTAATCCAACAATCTCCCACTTGGACAAATGAGTAAATACATATTAAAAACTTTATGAGCTCCAAAATTGCTATCTATGCCATGAGCATCTTTAAACCAATCTGGTCCATCAATTATATCAACATAGGATCAAAGTGGTCTTCGTCACTTTAAAGCGTAACTAAACCCATCAATGGTCACATATGTCAACATAAAAGAATGACATGGATCAAATATGGATGTGTAGCATGGAAATTACATGAGATGCGATCATAACATGCCTATTTCCAACTGGCCCAACTTTACACCTTATGAGATCAAAACATCTTCTCAGAACCAAATGAGATGATATGAATTCAGAGTAAAAGAACATAAACTTTATTTCTCTAGAGAATATAACTGAATGTCTTTATACTAAACTGATATTGTCTCATGAGCATAAGAAACAAATTACAAACTCCCACTTGAACTGAATTCCATAAGTGAAACCACACCCACATGAGCAACATGCTCATGGAACACTTTAGGTGTCAAGCCTTTAGTGAACGGATCCGCAATCATGGAGTCTGTACCTATATGCTCAATTGATAATTTACCACTTTGAATTCTTTCTTTCACAACTAGGAACTTGATGTCTATATGCTTAGACTTTGACAAGCTCCTATTGTTGTTAGAATACATAACTACAGACTTGTTGTCACAATACAACTTTAGTGGTCTGTCGACCTGATCCAAAATTCGTAGCCCTGTGACAGAGTTCTGCAACCATATCCCATGATTTGAAGCCTCATAGAAAGCAACATACTCAGCTGCCATTGTGGATGGGGCAACGAGTGACTGCTTAGCGCTTTTCCAAGAAACCGCACCTCCACCAAGTAGATAGATGTAACCTGAAGTGGATTTGCGAGTATCTTGGCAACCAGCAAAATCAGAATCAGAATACCCAATGATCTCTAACTGATCTAATTTCCTATATGTGAGCATGAAATCCTTCGTCTTTTGCAAATACCGCAACACCCGTTTTGCTACGACCCAATGATCCAATCCTGGATTGCTTAAATACCTGCTTAGCATTCCAACAATATATGCTATATCTGGTCTAGTGCAAACTTGAGCATACATCAAGCTCCCTATCAAAGATGAATAGGGGATATTATGCATTTTCTTAGCCTCAATATCATTCTTAGGACATTGGCTAAGACTGAATTTTTCACCTTTGGCCACAGGGGTATCTAAAGGTTTACAGTTCTGTATGCCAAATCTTTGCAATACCTTATCGATATAGTTCTTTTGTGATAATCCAAGTACACCTTGAGAGCGATCTCAGCATATTTGAATTCCTAATACAAAAGAAGCATCACCAACATCCTTCATCTCGAAATTTTTAGCAAGAAATTTCATGGTTTCATGCAACAAGCCTATATCGTTACAAGCAAGCAATATGTTATCAACATACAGAACCAAAAAAATGAACTTACTCCCACTGAATTTATGATACACACAATCCTCAACTGTATTTACCTCAAAACCAAAAGAGATAATAACCTCATGAAATTTGTGGTACCATTGCCGGGAAGCCTGTTTGAGCCCATAGATGGATTTCTTTAATTTGCATATCATTTGCTTTGGGCCACCGACCACAAATGTCACATCCCCAAATTAATAAAGAGAATTATTATGCATCTCATGAGCATGCATCATTGTTTTCAAGCATTTGTATTATATATTACACTTGGAAAATCTCAAAAAGGGATTAAACCTACACTTCAAATTTTAACTCCAAAAGAAAACAAGAACAAAATCTTATTCACACTTCTGGAAATAATTTATTCAAATACTAGAACAATCATAATGAATTAATATAATTTTTCCCAAATTTTTGGGAATAGTTTCAACCTCAGAAAAATTCAAACACACTCCAATAACCTATCTTGGGTTTGAATTCAAACTGAACCAAATATAACATGAACAGTAGGGTTTCATAATTTTTTTTGGACACTAGACCTTCCTAGGAAACCCTTTGAATTATTTCAAAATTTTTAGAAATTTATTTCTATTTTTAAAGCCTTGGTCAAGTCTGCTAGTAATTGGTCAAACTGAAATCAAAACTCAGGCTCGCACTGTTGCACCGACCCGAGCCGTTCGTTGTTCTGACCCGACCACGTGACTTGGCTGGACCAACTCGCACTGCACCATTCGCACTTGAGCTGCTGACCTGCGAGCCCCACCCGCAGGTCATCTTCAACCTCCGGCGCTGGCTCGCGCAGAGCGCGCTTGCCACGCGGTGTCTCTGCCCTGCCACCCTTCGTCTTCGCCGTGACCGCACCGCCCACGTCGACCAACCCGAGAGCTCCACACTCTAACGCCACCTCCATTCCGTCCGTTCCCGAGAGTTAACTCCCCCTCGCTGCCCACTTTTCTCTTCACTTCTCTTCCCAGCCGAGGAAGAAGAGGAAGCTCGTGTGAGCAATTTTCCCCGTAAGAGCTACTGCAACCTCGCCATTCTCCTCCTACTTCGTTGCCGTCTCCATTTTTGACTAACCGAGCTCCCCTTTCCGCGTGTAGCTCGGGGAACGCACCTTGTCCTGTAAATCGCAGTGCGCGCCTAGAGGTGACAGAACCATCGTGTTGCCGACTTCCTCGGTGAGCCTCGAGCCCTCTAACCATGTCTAGGAGCTCCGTGTTGCCCCTTTGAGTGCTCCCACCAATTTAATTGGTCTTTGGTGTAGGGAATCGTCCCCTCGGCTTTCGTCTTCCTCATCTGCGGTGACCCACCGCCTCCGAGCAATTGGTCCACTCCAGTGAGCCTCCTCCCTTAGCTATGCATCCGCTAGGTTCCAGGGGTCTTGCTCATTCTCATCTGAGCTCCCTACCCTTTCTCGTTGCCAGGTCGAGCGTGTTGCCGTGAAGCTCCATGGCCGCACCGTCGTCGTCACTGTCCCGGCCACCGTAGTGTTGCTCCGCCTTCAGCGAGCTCAGTTTCGTGTTCCTGGTGGTGAGGCGACGCCGACGTGCCCTTCCCCGAGTCTCCTCAACGTCCATAGCATCTTCTCCGCGAGCACCGCACCGTCGTCTCCTCCTCCAGCCGCCAAGAGCTCAACGCCGTCCACCTCCGGTTCCCATGACACTTCGTGCGACTTCGCGAAGACCTCCCACACCTGGTGGTGGTTATCTCGAGCTCGGAGCTGTCCTTCTTCGCCGAATCACTGACCTCACCGCATCCGCCCCGCGCGATCGCGCTGGAGTGCTCACGGTGAGAGCTCTGCTTAACAGCTGGTGGTTTAGGTAATGGTTAATCCTTAGCGTTTAAGTATTTCCTTAATGAGCATATGACGTGTAGGCCCCACGGGGTTAATCTCAATTAGGGATTTAGTTGAAAATGTTTAGATCTAGGAGTGTTTGACATGTGGGCCCATGACCGGTTTAGTGATAATGTAAATTCGTGCGATGCGTTTTCCTTTAAGGAAAACGTATTCCATATAAGCGTAAAGAAGAAGTACGTATTGGTAATGGGAAAGCACATTTTTCTAAAATACGTTTTTGTCTTCATCACAGTTGGGCTGGGTCAATTTGGACCCAGTCAACAGCTGAACCGGGGCCCCACTGGTCAGCAACCGTGGCTAGACTTGCTCCCAGTAAGAAAAGTAATAAACGGCTTAGAAAATCCGAAATTGAATTATTTGCACACTATAAATATGTTTAACTTCAAAAATACATAACTAATTCATCTCAACTCCAAAATGGATGAAACCACTTCTAATAATTTTCATTTTTAATGAACTTTAAATTGAAATTGGTTTCAAACATGTCTCTATAGCAGAGAGTATTAGTTTAGAGATTGATCCATTAACACTATTATTTTTACAAAAGGAAATGCTGATAATTTTAGAAATTCATAACTAAATCATGAAAACTCCAAATGAGGTAAACTCAACTGTTTTAGTCTTGTATTAATATTCTATATTTATCCATATAATCCTTTGTCTCACTACTATTCTGCAAATTTTGCCCAAATAATTAAATTAAATGAACAGTAACTGGTTGGAATTAAATTGAATTTTCTGGAAACCTGAATGTCAAACTGTTATAACTCTCACATACTAAATCCAAATGGAATAATTCTTTCACCTAAATTCATATAAAATCATGGCTTAGCTACTGTAGAAAAATCATGCAGTTTTGAGTATTTTGAATTTTGAGGTATTTCTCGATGTTTATTCGGTATTGTATTTATATAGATTCCGAGCCTATCGATATTGACTTATACGCTACTGAGGGAGAGCAACTAAGCTACCAGCAAGGCAAGCATCATTTGAACTTTCTTTTGCATCATATTTGATCACAGTTTTGTTAAGTTAGTGCAATGATAATTGCTTGCATGCTATTTTGATAATGTCGCTATTTTTGTGATGTGTAGATTAGTTATCTCCTATTCATTGAGGTTATCCTTGAATTATTCCAGTACCACATGCTTGAGTTAGGATGGTTGAAATATATTGTTCGGGTTTGCTTAGCCATGCAAGTCTAGAACCGGTAGCTGATTGTTGGGAATAACCCGACAATTATGGGATAAACACAACTATCATTATATGCTTTTGTTTCAGATCTTCGTATCTATTTTATGAGTTAAATTTTATCATTTTAAATGAGCATTTGGTTTGGACAAGTGATGGTTAGTGATGGTGTCTTTGTGCACGAGCTTGGGTAAGTGATGGACTTGTCTGGACAATTAAGGATCGAACTTTGGGTACCTGCGGTTCAAGCAAAACTCGTGCTATCACACGTGGCGTATGGGCGCTGCTTGGTTAAGTAAGGGGTTGGTGTTGTTGAGTTGATGACTGGTGGTGTGAGGACGTATATGTGTTCCATCGCATATATGTTTCGTAGGGTGCCGATTGCAATTCTATAATGTGCGGGTGAGCACTATTTAACCCTTATTTAATTGGGTCGTTATTCTCGACACAACTTGCGTGCCCGTTTAGTTAGTAGGTGGTATAACCTACACCTAAGCGGGATTACGTCGCGCATGGGTGATTCAACTTAATAATATCAACTTGCTGAAAAATACCGAATCTTGATTTACCGTGCCGGCATACCATAGGAAGTATGCTATTTTCGGAGGCATCTGGAGGCTTACGGGCAAATCAAGTCATGTGGGTAAAGTAGCACACCCCTGTAGGGTATAAATCTATTCAAATAGTCGTGTCCGCGGTTATGGACGATCGCTTGAGTTTGTGGTTGCTAATTGTTAGACTTGGAATTAAAATTGTGGTTATAACTTGGTATTGTCATGAATGGGATGTTCATGTTTGTTGTTGTATCAAAGTGGACAGCCACTTTGCTATTTGTATGATTCATTTGTTATTCAATTTACTACTTATTCACATGCTTTACTTCTACTTCAAATCTGATTTCGAAATGGCACTTGAAAAACTAGTATGTGTAGGTTGTAAATTGTTGCGTCTCTTTTGCAAAACTAAGCCAATATAAGCCATCCTTTGGAACAACCTCTAGCATAACTAATTTTTATTTGTGTAAGACTTGCGAGTACCTTTGTACTCAACCCGGTTGCTACAATTTTAGGTGAGGAAGGGTATGAAGCCGTTGAGCCTGTTAGCGCCGATTTAGGCGACGCTGACGAGTAGTGCTATCATTTAACTCCCAGTCGGTTGCCGATGGGATATGGGCATACCACTGCTGGTCTTTTGGTTTATTTACTTGTTTCCGCTGCTACTTATTACTCTTAATTGAATTTGGCCGGTCGACTGTTTGTAATAGTTGTAGACTTTAACTATTAAGTTGTATGTCTTTTGGACTATTAATGTATGGTTGTTGTATGGATGTGATCAACGTTGTTTGAGAGTATGAGCATATTGGTCGCTGATGTTGGGAGCCAATATGAGTTCATGCTCGCTGTTCGTGGCTGACCATTTAACTCTCTAAGTGTAGTGCTTGACTTGCTTGAGAACCGACAATCGTGTAGTGCTTACAGAGGAGCAGCGCGCATGATCGCCGGGGCTCTTGTTTTCAGTTAAGCCTCTCACTTAGGGAGAGTTAAGATGGAATCCATTTACTTGAGGCCCAGAGTTATGTCCTTAAGACCATGCTTAGCCTCGGTCTTAAGGAGATAACCCGGGGGTCCTCACAACAAAGTTTTCTGGTTTCACCATATAAATCGTCTCATCAATGTTTCCATTTAGAAACGCTGTTTTTGCATCCATCTGATGAAGCTCAAGATCAAAAAATGCCACAAGTGCCATAATGACCCTAAAAGAGTATTTTGAAGAAATCGGAGAGAAAGTCTCTTTATAGTCTATGCCTTCCTTTTGAGTATATCTTTTAGCAACAAGATGATCCTTATATCTTTTTACATTGCCTTTCGAATCCCGTTTGGTCTTAAATATTCATTTCCAACTAATGGGTTTCTTTCCTTCTTGCAATGGGACAAGATCCCAAATGTCATTGTCCTTCATGGATTTTAACTCTTCATTCATGGTATTGATCCAATTAACTGAATTTGGGCTTTGCAGGGTATTTTGGAGATTGATAGGTTCTTCTCCCAAAATTTCACTACAAGCCTCATTCTCCTGAAGAAAGATAATGTAATCATCAGAGATTGCACTTCTTCTTTCTCTAGTGGATCTCCTTAATGGCACTGGTTCTTGAGGTTGATGAGTTTGTTCTTCTGTAGGAACATCATTTGGTGGAGGAACCCCATGGACATTATTTTGAATTGTATTTTCCTCAATAATGCCAGGTAAAATAACCTGATCCTGATCATTATTAGGAATAACCAAAGGAAGAGGAAATAAATCCCCTTTAGAAACTTCTTCAAAAATAATGTTCCTAAGCACATCCCCCCCTTCAAACTCAACATCCTCAAAAAACCGGGCATATCCTGTTTCAAAAATTGTCTTAGTAGTGGGATCATAGAATTTGTAACTCCTTGATCTTTCATAATATCCAACAAAATAGCTACTAACAGTTCTTGAGTCCAATTTTCTTTCGTTAGGCCTGTACGGCCTTCCCTCAGATGGACATCCCCATGTACGTACATGCCTGATGCTAGACTTTTTGCCTATCTATTTTTCGTATGGGGTTTTGTTAGTCGCCTTAGTTGGTACTCTGTTGAGTAAATAAGCTGCAGTTTTCAATGCCTCTCCCTAGAGAGACTCTGGTAAGGTAGAATGACTAATCATACTCCTCACCATATCCTTAAGAGTCCTGTTTCGCCTCTCAGCAACACCGTTCATGCTAGGAGATCCCGGCATGGTGTACTAAGGGACGATCCCGCATTCCTCTAGGAATTTAGCAAAAGGTCCTGGACGTTGTTCACCTGATCCGTTATTTCTACCATAGTATTCTCCACCATAGTCAGATTGAATGGCCTTAATTCTTTTGCCAAGTTGGTTTTCCACCTCAGCCTTAAAATTTTTGAACACATCTCATGAATAAGATAAATATAACCATATCTTGAGAAGTCGTCTATGAACGTGATAAAATACCTTTGGCCATTCCAGGAAGCCGTAGGGAATGGGCCACAGATATCCGTATGTATCAGTTCTAAGACATCTGAAACTCTATTAGCACTTAACTTCCTTATGTATGTTTGTTTCCCCTTTATACAATTAACACAAATATCGAAATCTGTGAAATCCAGGGGATCCAAAATTTCTTCTAACACAAGTCTTTTAATTCTCTGCATGGAGATATGACCTAAACGCTTGTGCCACAAGGAACTTGATTTCCCATTAGTAATTTTTCTCTTTATACCACGAGAAACCGTATGCAGGACTTCATTATATGAGGCAATAGTATCAAGCAAATATAGGTTGTCATGCCAAATTAAAGAGCCGGTACCAACTTTATTGGAATTCTAAAAAGACTAAATAAACCATTTTCGAAAGAACAATTATAACTTGATTTGTCCAATACAGAAATAGAAACCAAATTCCACCTAAAAGACGGTACAATATAAGTCTCTTTCAAATCCAGATAGTATCATGTCTTTAATAGCAACCTAAATGTGCCTATAGCCTCAACTTCCACCTTCTTGCCATCGCCCACATAGATGAATCTTTCAGCATCATTTGGCTTTCGACAGTTCAGGCAACCCTGCATGGACACACTGATGTTAGATGTTGCACCGGAGTCTAACCACCAAGTGTGTTTAGGCACAGAAGTTAAGTTAACCTCAGAGCTAACCATAGCAAGAATTGTACCTTTCTTAGCACACCAAGTGTGATATTTGGCATAATCCTTCTTTACGTGACCATCCTTCTTACAAAAGAAACAAGCCAATTCAGGCCCTTGTTTCTTCTTTATGGATGGCACACTTGCAGCTTCTTTGCTCTTCCTCTTGTTATTTTTGACTTTAGGGGTCATAGCCAAATGAGCACTTTCTGTTCTATCTTGTTTCCATCTATCCTCATCTTGCACACAATAGGAGATGAACTCATTAAGGAACCACTTGTCCTTTTGATAGTTATAGCTCACCTTGAACTGATTAAAGTGTGCAGGAAGGGATATCAAAATTAAATGCACGAGCAAATCCTCAGATAGCTCTAACTTGAGTGCCTTTAATTTCAAAACAAGATGAGACATTTCCATAATATACTCCCTTATGTTTCCTTTACCCTTATACTTCATTGAGATAAGTTTTGCCAAAAGCATACTTGTTTTAGCCTTTTCGTTTTTGGCAAACCTTTGCTCAAGACTGTCAAGGAAACCCTTAGCTGTAGTGGCCTGTTCTGATGTGCTATCCTGAAAAACTTTTGAAACAACACGCCTCATGATCATAAGACTCATGCGATTTAAACGATCCCACTTCTCATACTCCTTCTTTTCGTCAATGGAGCTGTTAGCCACAAGAGCAGCGGGTTGTTCTTTACGAAGTGCCAGGTCTAGATCCATTACCCCAAGAACAATCGGAAAGTTCTCTTTCCATTCTTTAAAATTTGCATCAGTAAGCATAGGTATGGAATTGATGCTAGCAGAAATATTGGAAGCAGGATTTGCAGCTGAAATAAAAGAAATTAAATGCTCATATCAAGACATGAATGATAAACTTAAAGCTTGATTCAAAATCTGGTATATACCATCACGCAAGATACCTAGCGCTACACTAATATTTAGTCTTTTGACAGAAATATTAACTAGCAAGCAGTAACCTTGTTGTAGCAATCGAATACTAACAGTAAATCTTGTCAAACAATATGCCTTACTTTGGGCCGACTTATTGTTCACATGGAAACTTGATGACTGGTACATATTTATTGCCACAGTTGCATATATAATTCGGCTAAATATTGACTTTTCTTGGGGCCAGTCAATAGATGCATGAATTATACATACAAAAAAAAATTGCCTAGTTGTTCTGAATAAATTAACCTACATAACAGAGGTTGCTTTGGCAACATAAAATTTTAATTAACCTATACAGAACACTCGCTGGCCAAATTTGAATCAATACATCATCCTTAAAGATGACAATTTATAAAAGTCCACAATTTATACCACAGTGCACAACATGATCCTCAGAGCACCGGATGCAATTAAAAAAAAACTTAACCAATCTTGCATTTAAATGATAATACCTAGAAGCAGCATAAAGGCTAAACTGAAGCCTTAATTGATAATGCTAGAACTTGCTGTTGTTAGAGTTCATATCACAGAACAAAATTAAATGCAAGACAATTAATATTGCAATTGACTCATGATACCAAAACTAGCATATGAAACAACCATATCCCAAAACTTAACAAACAGAAGATGCATCTACTAAACTGTAGTACAGAGCTTGATCCATCATTGACCTTAAGGAGGAACAATAATGTCCTTAACCACATCGGATGATTAATCCAGAACATGAGATTAACTAAAGATGTAGGAACAATATACCACAAAATAACCTTAATGCAGAAGCTTAATGCCACAAATACTTTAAACTGCAATGGCTAAAACCAAATTTTCTGAAGACAGCGGCAGCACAAACGGCGGGCATGAGCACGCATCACTGACAACTGCAGCTGGAGGGCGCACGTGCAAGCGGAGGCAGCGGAAACCGGAGGGTCGCAATGCGCGGTGGCGGCGGAAGCCCAGATGGAGTCGCGCCTCACGAAGCTGGCAGAAACCCGAAGGGTTCACGGCGCTCGGAGGTGGTGGAATTCCGGAGGCTTCGCGGTTCCCCTGATGAATAGACGGCAACGCTAACTGGTGCGGTGGCGGCACAATCGGAGGCCGGAGGAGGGCGCACGGCGCACGCAGAAACCGGAGGGGCGAGCAGCCGTATGCGGAGTCGATGGCGCCCGAACCTACGTGTGGCGTACAGAAGGCGGCGGAACCGAAGGGCGCACGCATCACGGAGCTAGACGGTGCTCGGCCGCACGAGGAGGCGGCGCGATCCGGAGAGCGGCATGAGGCCAGCGGAGCTAGAGGGTGGAGTGGGGCCGGCGGGAGCTAGAGGGTGGCGCGGGGCCGGCGGGAACCAGAGTAGTGGCGCATGGACACCTGAGAAGATGCGCCATCATCAGATCGCAGGAGCCAGGGGTACAAAGAAAAAACCGATTTGATCTGAAGCTGCAGGAAAGTGTTGGGTCACGGGGTAGGCTACGATAGCTACAAACAAAAATTCTACCACGCGAACCAGGATGCCAAACAAGTAGATGATCACAGATCGTTACCAACAGACGCCAGAGAGCGGCGGAAGAAGGGTTGGAGCGGCCGTCCAACGAAGAGCGCGCCGATGTAGTGGTCGAGTCGATCGTCCAACGCCCAAAGAAGTCGATGCAAATGGTCGCAGCCGATCGCTCTCCAAAGAACGCTCTGCGGTTCCTTGTGAAGATCGCGATCGCCCTCAAGCGCAATAATCGTATTTAGCGCCCTCACGGTATCCACACGCCCAGGAAGGAACAACCGAACGCCGGTGTGCAGCACCAAGTCGCACGGTGGAGCTCTCAAGAAGATGGCGGCTAGGGTTTTGGTGGTGTTTCACGATCCTCCCAATGCCTCATGCACCTCCTTATATAGTGCTCGTGGACGGATCCTATCCCAACACGCTTATGAATCATATTCGCATCGGTTTGTTCCAACCCGCTAAGTGTGTGACCAGAGGTTCATGTGTAGTTCGGTTGTGACTCGGAAACCGCTTCCGATCACGAGTCGAAGCGGCTCCTAGCGTAACATATCGATTCCTCGAATACACACAAATTATATCGGATTTAACCTTAATGCAATATGATCTACTTACTGTGTCTTCATCACTTACGACCGTGTCCCATCTCAGATATCGCATCAGTTCAGATGTGGTCACGACCAGTTCAGAACTCCCACGACTGTGTTACGACCACTCAGGATTACGCTCGATCAGCCTACGACTAGCTCAGATTTGCATACCATCACCAGAATCGTCGACCGAGCGACCTACTGTGTATACTCCCTTTGCCTCACGATGTCCGGTTGAACTCCTGTGAGATGTTGTGTCATCCATGGATCTGTTCAATACTTTCTCGATCGAGTATCGATAACTTTACGTGGTCGAACACTTCGACTACTAGTGGCATGGCCATGCACTTTCTTTATCCGATCACAACGAGGGCCCAGAGACATCTCTCTGTTATGTTAGGAGGGCAAATCCCATATCCCACTCGGTCACATTCCTCTCCATGTTTCAGAGCATACCCGAAAGCTACCTTTATAACTACCCGATTCACGGTGTAGCGTTTGGCAACCCCTAAGAGTGCTCTTACACATGTAGGAAACCATGCCGATCTCGTGTCTAAGGATTATACATCATCATTGCTTGATACCAACTAATGACACATAGATTCATAACAATCTCAATAGTGCCTCAATGTGGGTCTTATCCAACATCATGTTCTCTAACATGTGTCCATATTATTGGTTTGATATCTCCATATCTATAACTCGTGAAACATAGTCATCAACCAATACATATGCTAGTCTATTCATATGTGTCCTCATATGTTTATGACCAGGGATCGTATAAGAATAATTATCGCAGGAATATAGAGTTTCACAACCAAGTCACATACTTGATAATAAATATTAACAATATTATTCTAGGAACAAGATAACACATTATCCAATGTCATGAACATAATGAAATATAATCATCTCTATGATTGTCTCTAGGGCATATTTCCAACAGAAAGAACCGATCTGAAGAAAAAAATAACGAGAGGACCGAAGACGCACGGCGCAGATGCAAAGTGCAGGAGAATCGAAGGCACGAGGTCGCTCAACCAAATGCGAACAGATGAAGGGCAAGAAGCCGACCCGATGTGAAGAACATATCGGATCGGAAAAAAAAAGATGAACGGGTTGCAAAACATACATACGAGCTCTGATACCAATTGTTAGAATTATTCAGATCTAAACCTGATGATCAAAACTAGCAGGATTGCATATGTGGTAATTGCAACACCTATAAAATCTGTAAACGTGGAAGCATACCTGATGATGATGCCATTGCCGATGAAGAATTGATCTGAAGTAGTAGATGAACAATTGTTCTGTCTACCTAGGGTTTGGTCTTTCCCAGCAAGAGGTAAGCCACAAATTCTAACTACAGATGGGGATAGGTGGTATGGCATGAATTACCCTGCTGGGAGGACCTGACCCTTATTTATAGCCTTCGGTATGGAATCCTGTCCCGTCCCATAATTAGAGATAGATTCCAAATAGGTCTCTACACAGATTTAAAATCCAAGTCCATATTTTTCTTAATAGATACTCAGACTCTTAATAAATACTTTATTTTATCACTTTATATATTTGAGCCAACCAAAGAATAGATAGCTGATATGTATTAAACTCAAGCAGGTCCACATAATGGGAAATTAATCCAACAACCGAGGGGCAAGCTTCCCTTTGGCATGAAATCTTTTTACACCTCTGAGTGGCCTAACTCGAAGATAAACAAAATCTTCTGGTTCAAAGCTAAGATCACGGTGATGATTATCAGCATAACTCTTTTGCCTCGACCGAGCTATCTTTAACCTATCTCTGATCATAGACACTTGCTCTTCTGCCTCTTGAATGATGTCTGGCCCAGAAACCAAACATTCATTTGCTTCAGAACACTCGCCCAAAATCCGCCAATGCCCAAAACCACCGGGCGGACTCACACACACATAGCACCCCACTTACACTTTCGCCCTCGCCGTGTAAAAGGATTAACCCGAGGTGCTATGTTTGGACCCAACAGCATTATATACTAGTACAACTCACTTTAGACAAGCAATGTGGGACTAATCCCACCACACAACTCCTCATGGGCCACATGGGCCGATACGAGTAGGCCGAGGTATTACATTCACTTCTTAAGGGCCGACGCCGGCAAAGACACCGCATTCGCAAATGCCTGTAACCACCCCTCGGTACACGCCCGCAGCGTCCAATGCCGGCACATATGCCATGCCGTGTGTCCACTCCGGGACCACACGCGCTTATGCGCCATATGCCCACGCCGCCCCGCACGTCCGTCTGCAATAAGGTTGATGCTCGATACCATCTCGTAACACTCGCCCAAAATCCGCCAATGCCCAAACCACCGTGGGCGGACCAGCACACATAGCACCCCACTTACACTTTCTTCCTCGCCGTGTAAAAGGATTAACCCGGAGGTGCTATGTTTGGACCCAACAGGCATTATATACTAGTACAACTCACTTTAGACAAGCAATGTGGGACTAATCCCACCACACAACTCCTCATGGGCCACATGGGCCGCATACGAGTAGGCCGAGGTATTACAGATTCTGACCAATTCAACGGGGTTCTACAGGCATGACCATACAAAGCTTCAAACGGTGACATCTGCAGACTGGCCTGATAACTGTTGTTGTACGAAAATTATGCATACGGCAAACTCTTATCCCAGCGAGTAGCATTTGCTGGAGCACAAGCTCTCAACATATCCTCCAATATCTGATTAACCCTTTCAGTCTATCCATCTGTCTTGGGATGATAAGCAGTACTAAAATTCAGATGAGTCCCTAAGGCTTCATGCAAACTATGCCAAAAATGAGAGGTGAACTGGGATCCTCGATCTGACACTATTTTCTTAGGCACACCATGTAGACTGACGATCCTTGACATATACAGCTCTGCAAGACGATCTCCTGAATATGTGGTTTTGACTGGCAAGAAATGGATAACTTTAGTCAAACGATCCACTATTACCCAAATCGAATCGTAACCCGATTGAGTCTTGGGTTGCAGCAGACCTGCTGGTCTTTGATGCTCTTCTTTTACCTTCTGACACACGTCGCACAAGGCAACGAACTCTGCAACTTCACGCTTCAAGTTTGGCCACCAAAGTTTATTCTTAACATCCTGATACATCTTAGTACTACCAGGGTGAATCGAATACTTGGAGTCATGGGCCTCCTTCAAAATTAGCTGTCTCAACCCATCAACATGTGGTACACAAATACGTCCATTGATTCACAGTATACCTTGATCATCTACGGTGAAGTCTTTACATTTTCCTTCTACCATTTTAAGCTTGATATCTGAGAACACGGGATCCTTTGGTTGAGCTTCTTGAATCTGCTTCTCCAAAGTAGACTGTACTTCCAGACTGGCTACAAATCCTTTAGATACCACTTCTAGCCCGACTTCTAAATGCCCTCAAGTTCTCGAAC
Organism: Phyllostachys edulis; assembly: GCA_036346405.1. Classification (NCBI taxonomy): domain Eukaryota; kingdom Viridiplantae; phylum Streptophyta; class Magnoliopsida; order Poales; family Poaceae; genus Phyllostachys; species Phyllostachys edulis. The sequence continues at coordinate 39,568,248 of CM070562.1, read as the reverse complement.
AAACTTCTTTTTACTTCCACAAAGATTGCAATAGCTCTTACGGCTTAAGGCATCTGCAGAATTACATTAGCCTTACCAGATGGTAATGGATTCCAAGATTATAATCCTTTATCAACTCTAACCATCTTCTCTGTCTCATGTTCAAATCAGACTGAGTGAAAATATACTTCAGGCTCTTATGATCTGTATAAACTTCACAGCGGTTACTAATAAGGTAATGACGCCAAATCTTTAAAGCGTGCACTACGGCAACTAATTCCAGATCATGGGTAGGGTAATTCTCTTCATGAGGCCTTAATTGCCTTGACACATAAGCGACAGCTCTTCCTTCTTGCATCAGGACATATCCTAATCCTTGACGCGAAGCATCACAGTAGATATCAAAATCTTTGCGGATATCTGACAAAATCAGCACTGGGGACGAAGTCAAACACTTCTTCAATTCTTGAGAGCTTTCTTCACAAGCTAGGGTCCATGTGAACTTTTTCTCCTTCTTCAACAATTGCGTAAGAGGCTTAGCAATCGTTGAGAATCCCTCAATGAAACGGTGATAATATCCTGCCATTCCCAAGAAACTACGAATCTAAGTAACAGTCTTGGGCTGTTCCCAATGTAATACTGCCTTAACTTTACCGAGGTCAACTGCTATTCCCTCGGCTGTCATCACTTGCTCAAGAAAATCCACTTCTTTCTTCCAAAAATCACACTTGCTAAACTTGGCATACAACCGATGCTCTCTGAGCTTATCTAGAATTAATCTCAAATGTTCAGCATGCTCTTCTTCTGACTTGGAGTAGACCAAAATGTCATCGATGAACACAACTACAAAATTATCCAATTATTCCATGAATACTTTATTCATCATGTTCATGAAATAGGCAGGGGCATTAGTCAGACCGAAAGACATGACCAAGAACTCATAATGTCTGTACCGCATTGAGAAAGCGGTCTTAGGTATATCCTTAGGACAAATCTTCAACTGATGGTAACTTGATCGCAGATCGATCTTTGAGAACACTCCGGCTCCTTTCATCTGATCAAACTGATCATCAATCCGAGGTAATGGGTACTTGTTCTTGATGGTGACTTCATTGAGAGATCGATAATCGATGCACATTCTCATACTTCCATCCTTCTTCCTGACGAACAAGACTGGTGCTCCCCAAGGTGACAAACTAGGCCTCACAAAACCTTTCTCCAGAAGTTCTTCTATTTGCTTCTTCATTTCCACTAACTCATCGGCTGGCATCCGATAGGGTCTCTTCGAAATTGGTGCTGTTCCTGGCACTAGATCGATGACAAACTCGATGTCACGGTCTGGTGGCATTCTTGGTAATTCTTTCGGGAACACATCTAGATACTCTCTGACAATAGGCACATATTCCAAAGCAACTGTCTTCAGGCTATTGACTAGCAGATGTCCATCACGCACTGAGGTGGCTAGGAACTCCACCTTGTTTCCCTTAGTATCCTCAATGGTTACGGCTCTTCGGCCACAATCTAGCATGACTTTGTGCTTGGTTAACCAATCCATGCCAAGGATGACATCTAAGGCCTGGGTGTCTAAAACGATTAGGTTGGCTAGGAACTCAACTCCAGCTATGAGTAACTTAGCTCCTAAACATCTCACTTTAGAACTTAGCTCTGCTCTAGGCGACTGGACTAACAGAGTATGCTTAAGGCACATAACTTCCAAGTTATTCTTAGTTGCAAAAACTCTAGAAACAAAGGAATGTGAAGCTCCAGAATCAAACAAAACGGATGCAAGTACTGAGTTTACTAGAAACTTACCCAGTATGACGTCCGGTGCTTCCTGAGCTCCTTCCAGAGTGACGTGGTTGACACGACCTCTAACCACAGACTGAGGCGCTCCTCGTGTTTGACTGGTACCTTGAGCAGCTCCTTGACTGCTCTGTGCTGGTGTCTTGGCGGGCATAGCTCCAAGATTAAAACGGACTGGAGTGATTGTTCCCTTCTGCGGACACTGGTTGGCGAGGTGACCTGGCTGACGACAAGAATAACAAACTCTCTGAGCATTTTGTTGGTTATTCCCTGGATTGGGGTTGGTTGGCGCGGGGCTGCGAAAGCTCTGAGCAACTAGACGAGGTGTTGACGTTGGTGCAGGCGTCCTGACAGAATTCTGCGGCGGAAACCGATTACTCTGCTACGGTACCACTCTTGCTCTTTGTTGGCACTGGTGACTTCCTTGCTGAGCCATTCTGCGTTTGCGATTGTCCTCCAGTTCCTTGCGTTTGTCTTCCATGACCAGTGCCTTGTTAACCAATTCTTGAAAGTCTGGGAAAGTGTGGGCAAGTAGACTGACCTGCAGTCCTGAGTTCAAACCCTTCAAGAAGCGACTCTAACGAGCCTTGTTGGTACCGACGTCCTCTGCAGCATAGCAAGCTAGCTGAGAAAACTTATTCAGGTAGTCAGTTACCGACATAGCTCCTTGCTTGAGAGCGCGGAACTCATCCTTTTTTAAATCCATTATGCCTTCAGGTACATGGTACTGACGAAAGGCCGCAGAAAATTCTTCCCAAGTGATATTTTGCGATGCCTCATGCACTGCACAAAAATTCTCCCACCATTCGGCAGCTATGCCCTCCATCTGATGAGTGGCATACAGGACTTTCTCGTGGTCGCCGCATTGAGTGATCAGCAGCTTCCTCTCGATTACACAAAGCCAATCATAAGCTTCTATTGGTGAGACGTGTCCAGAGAAAGTTGGTGGACGAGTTCTCATGAATTCAGCCAGCTTGGATGGTCCATGGTGACCATGAGCGACTGGGGCTCTAGTGTGATGATTGTTGTTGTGGTTCTTTTGGTTTCTCATAGCCTGCATCTGGTTCATCATGGCATACATCATCTGTGTCTATACTGCCATGAAAGCTCCAAAGTTCTGCAAGTCAAGAGGGGGTGCTTGTGGCAAATTTGCTCCTGCGGGGGTTTGCTCATTCTGATCCGACTCTTGAGTTCCTGATCCACTTGTAGCGGCATGACGAGTTTGAAACATCTGATGAAGCTTCATGGGTTAGGTAAGGTAGAAAGCACAAGATGAGTTAAGAACTAATCGAGGGGGGTAGATTAAACCCAACAAACACAGCTTCAAGAAAACCAACTGAAATACCTTTATTATTAGGGTCTTAGCGTGGCTGCAATAAGAAAATAAGATGAACCTAAGCACACAATCTACCGCCTAAAGGGCGACTCTACAAAAAGAAACTGGCTAAGCCTGACAAACTAAAACTCTAGTGATCTCGGCCACTAAGGTAGCCTCCACAACCACGACGGTGCTCTCGCCTGCTGTAGACTTGGAAGTGAGCTGGCATCCTCGCGAACTGGTCCTGATGCCCCGAGATTGGTGCAACAGGAGTAGGTGTCTCTGGTGCAGGTGTAGCTGGCTCCTCCAGCTCTGCAGCTTCTGCTGGCTGCTTTGGAACCTCCTCTGGATCTTCTTCGGGATCTTCCTCCGGATCTTCGTCTGAATCTTCTTCGGGATCCTCCTCTAGTTCTTTTGGCTCTTCAGGATCTTCCTCCTCAGGCTCGTGTTGACCATAGAGGGCTTCTTCCAGAATGGAGATCCTCTCTTCGGCTCTTCCCAAGGTCTCATAGGCGCACTCCAGCTCGGTGGCGACCAACTCTAGGGACTCCTCTGAGCAGCTACGAACTGGGCAAGGTGCACCACTGTGGTGTTGCCTTCTCCACTTGTGGACAGGTAGCGTGCTAGTCGATCCACAGCTGCAGCTCTGGGATGGTAACGGAAGACGGTATTCTGCAGCTCTTGCGCGTAGATGTTGCAGATTCTGAGGATGGCCAGGCGTGACGACTCATGAATTCCTTGTGCGAAGGTGATCCTTTTGACGGAGATGTTCAACGGCTGGCTGGCTTTAGTGTTCTTCCCGGCGTATATTGTCAGACAGCTTATCACTCCACGATCTCGGCCGTTTACCATCCATTCGTTGCCACGATACATGGGACGATCAAAGCCTCCAAGTACCTGCAACAGCTTCCACAGCTCTGCGGCAAATCCGCCTTTGTGCTCACCGTAGGTATGAAGCATTTGTCAAGACAGACAAGAGGATGGGAACCAAGTTAAACAACAGGGAGAGGAAAAGATTCTGGCAATAGTTGAGTTGAGAGAGACATGAGAGGAGTTAAGCAGTTCATTTAATCTTGCAAGTAAATTTTTCTTGAGAAAATAATTTGGACTCTCTAAGATGGCCGATCTACTAAGGTCAAGACCTATTGTCAGTATGGCTCTGATACCACCTCTGTCGGGACCCAAAAATACAATTCTGGACCCCTCTGTGTATAATGCACTAGTCCAGGATCACGCTAGTGCACACAGTGTCAACACAGGTGAATATCGATCCACAGAAGCAATTAATAACATAAACGAGTAGTTTGATTAACAAATAAGGGTTTTGACCTTATAGTCGAGTTTACAATTATTAAGCCACGCAGGGCTGACAAAGAAATAAATACCAGCGGAAACAGAAACGGCAGCGGCACCCCATCAGTTCACCACAGCCAACCGACTGGGATCAAGACCCTACGATCAAGCACCTTCGATGAACTCCTCAAAAGCAGGCGATGACTCCTCCTCTACTGTTGCATGTTTTACAACAAGCATGAGTACACAACCGTACTCGCAAGTCATACCACAGAAATGCAATTATAGATGCAGGCTTATTCCAAAGGAATGGCTTCTGTGGTTCTTTTGCAGAAATACAACATTTGCAATTTGAATACAAATAATAGATTGAAAGCATAATTCAAAACATATAGACAATAATAATTTAACAGTTGTTTTCATAAAGACACATAGCCTAAACAAGTTATTCACATAGCCATATGACTTAGATCACATAGCTCCCTTCCCAAACATTTTATGAAAATCCACCCCTCGTGTGAAATCCCCGAGCATGTCCATGACCGCAGATGCGGCTATTCGAATAGATTGATTTAACACTCTACAGAGTTTGTACACTTTACCCACACGATACAACTAGTGTAGCTAGCACTAATCATAACAAAACATTTTAGAAACTTCATCTCAAGCATTGACACTCCCAATGTGCTTTATGCTATAACAACCCTTCCACAGTGCTTGGCATAACATACACCGTTGGATAGGGACACGGCGAATTGCCCCATGATGTGCACCCAACCACAGCGGTAACACACCTCCACCCATACAACACAGTCTAACCTACTACCTAAGTAGTCAATGTCAAGAATCCATAACTTACTAAGTTAGGCCCGTCCCATCAGGCATGTGGTTGTATGAGAGGCTCAGTTTAATGGCGCACAAAGTTAAGTCCTTAATTGACCAAGGCAAGACTTCCAATGTACTACGAATCCCAATGCACACAGATTTTTAAGCCCATGCACACAGTATCTACCACTTGCCTCAGTCTAAATCCTTTCCCACCCTGTTGGTTAAGTGCAACATATGCCGTCAACGAGTAATAGCACATAGTACACACAATTTTATCGCTTTGTTCCATAATCACTTAGTCAAGTTTATATTTGCAACTCACATGAGATGATGACTCATGGCATGGCTAAGCAATCTACTCGTATCTAACCAACCCACATTGGTGCTACGATATTACCAACTAAATAAACCAATCTAGGGTGACAAAAGATTATGACATAACAAATAGACAAGGTGGATATAACAAATTGGACAAGAGCTATACCCAAAAGCATTCAAATACATACTTAAAGTAAATGCAATAATTTGAATCAAAGTAATTTTTTGAAAACTGGGATTCAACATGATCAAAGGTATAACTTGCCTTGGAAAAGGACTAGGTACTGATCTTGCTCTTGAGGTGCTCCCCCTTCTTCAAAAACTCCCGAGGTATCGACGTCTACTCACAAACAAAATAAACAAACAAAACAAATAAAAATGGAGGCAAAAAAACTCAAAAAATTAAATAAAAATCCCGGATAAATAGATCTTGAATTTAGATTAATTTAGAAATTTGAATGGGCTCAATCGGAGTTCGGATGCAAAAGGTATGAGCTTGGGAGGTTGAAAATCTAAAGAAAACCCTAAAACTGGATTATTCCAAATTTCCGAATTATTCCTTAAAAGAAAAATCGGATTATTGCACAACGATGACGTCAGTGCTCAGAATTAAGAAATTAAAAGAAATACTGACATATGGGACCCACACGTTAGTGAGATGGTCCACGGTGCACCGAGTCCACCGAACCATTACTTGGATTGGATCTGATCTGCCACGTCAACGCTGAGGTGGAGGCTGACTGGGCGACCCATGGCTGCCACGTGCGCACAATTACTGAGATGGCTGGTGACGCAGATGCACACGTCGACGCACGGCAACAGCGGTGCTTTGAAACCAACGGCACGGCGAACGGCGGCGCTTCATCAGCGGCGGATGGTACTGGAAGATAGCTAGTGCTATTGCGCACTTGATGGACCAACTCCAGGTGGTCGAGGACGTCGGTGGTGGCCGGCGGCAAGCTTCGAGCGGAGAAGAAGAAATGGTTGTTGTCGGACAAGCGCTCCGACGAGGTACTGGCGACGGCAAAGGGTCCTGGATGTAGCCCACATGATGCTGATCATGATGGCGTAGACCATGACGGCTAGGCAACGTCGACGGCGGCGCAATCGAAGAAAAACTGACGACGGCGAAAAAAACCCTAAAGCTCATATTAGCGGCGGCGCTGAAGCTCTCGGGTGGAATTGAGCCAGGGTTTGGGATGCAGAGGGCAGGGCGAACCTCGAGGACCTATTTATACGGCCGGGGCGACACGGATAAGGAAATGCCGAATTTGAGTTCGTTTTGGTCACGAATGAAATTGGAGATTTGATACGCTTCGGGATAAGATTCCAACAGAAATGGGTGCGGGGAGAGAAGAGATGGGTTTGGCAGCAAAATCTGGGAGGTTTTCGTGAAGAAATCCCGTTGTCGGATTGAGCTTCTAGAAGAGCTCCAATGGCGGCAGCGAGCTGGACTCCGTGAGGATGATGGCGTGAGGAGGACGACACAATGGTGGGGCCCACACGTCAGCCAAAGCTAACGAACGCAAACGTTCGGACCACCAAATCCAATCGTCCAGATTTGACCGAACGGCTCAAAACGTCGGTGACGTTCAGACCGCCCGAATGGCTCATCTCCATTAGACCGTCCATGCGTGATCGAACGGCTGAGGACAGCGGAGCGTGCGGAGGGAGAGGATGAGAGGGGCTCACTGGTGGGGCCGACTTGTCAGTCAGAGCGGGCGCATGTGCACGGGCGACTGGGCCGCACAGCGATGGGCCAGACCAGAATAGGAATGGGTTTCGGCCCTTTAGGATTTCTGAGATTTTAAATAGTTTTTCTTTTTAGAAAAAAAAACCAGAAATTCAAGTAAGCAATAGAAAATAGCAAATGAGCTTGGAAAAATTCTAGAAAAATGTAGAAAGTATATCCAAGCACACAGGACCCAAATAAAATAGTTTTGACCATTATTGATGTTGACTTTAATCATATTAAATTATTTTTATGTACAAAGTCCATGTTTAAGCTTTTGAATTAATTTCAAATAAAAGCAAATGGTGAATTTTCTCCTACTAACTATTTAAAAGATTTTTAAAGCTCATAAAATTTGGGATGTTACAGCAAGGCAAGCACCCCCTTTGATCATGTTGATCCCAGTATTTTAATTATTGTATTTTGTTTTGCAAATCCTATTATGCACGCGTGTATTTTCTGTATGAAAATGCTATTATCGGGTAATTGGTAGTTGTAAATCCTACTTGCTGCATATGTCTCCTTGAAATGTTGATCCCTTACTGTTGTAACCTTTAGAATATGGGTTAGACAATAGATAATGTCAAATGGGAATTTTTTAGTACGATTGTCGTACAAATGCAATTAGAGCAATAGAATTTCGGAAAATTGATTAAAGGACAATATGATAATTTGTGAGCTTGGGATTATTTTGAAAAATGTCCAGAGGGGTTACCTCTATTATTTTTATGAAAATGACATGAAAACTTTAGTCTTTAAGACATGGACGAGTTATCATGTATTCTGATAAAGTGAAGATTTTGACTCACTAGTAGATAGGGTGGAGATCTCGCCCGTAGTCAATTAAGGACTGAAGCCAGGAAATCTGGGACTAGGACCTAATCGTACAACCATATGTGCTAGTATGGGATAGCTGTAGCTAACTAAGTTATCGAAATCTTAGCTTTGCATGACAGTAGGCAGAAGTAGTGCGCACATTGCCAGGGTATCGGTAATGCTGACACAACTGCGGATGCCTCACTTCAACGGGTTTCAATCCGGGTGAAGTGAGGGATTCACTTGACGGGTTTCTATCCGGGCAAGTGATGGACTTACTTGACGTGTTTCTATATAGGCAAGTGAGGGACTCACTCGACGGGTTTTATCTGACGAGTGAGGCTCCTCATTCAACGGGTTTCTATCCGTGGGAGAATGAGGATGATGATTCATAGGGCTAGTGCAGGGTTAAGACTAGATAATGTAAAGGTTGCGTTGCAAACTCTAGACTACTTACCTTCGGAAGTGAGCGGTAGCATCGACGGATGCCGAACAAACTAGATATATTCCAAGCAACTGGAGTACCGCGTACTATGGGTAAAGTTGTACACCTCTGCAAAGTGATAAACTATTCGAATAGCTGCGCACGCGGTCATGAGCATGCTTAGTGCGGCTGGTATGGCGGTAGCTTTTGTTTTCAAAATCGTTTTGTTACAAATGATCGGGATAATGACATGGGGTTTTTCATTTGTTGAGTTAACTGCCATGTCTATGGTTTTGTTGCTATGTCTATAGCCAATTGTCATTCTCTAACTGATTTGCTATTTCCAAAGCTGCATTGCCATGTCTATAGTTGAACATGAACTTGTCAGTGCCATTTCTATGGCAAAACTTGATTATATTTTTGCTTACAACCGGGTAGGGTTGTAAGTGTTTGTTGTTACTTATTCAGTTACTTTATTTACTGTTCTGTACTTACTTTTTTATAAACTGCTCTTTCAAATTCTGTTGCAAATTATTACTTATGATTATTGCAAATAAACTTGGCTTTGAACAAAAGAACTTGTAGAGTAGAGCCATACTCTTGACAGCCTTGCATCTAATATAACTTTTGCGATACACTACAAGTCTTGCTGAGTACACAAGTACTCAATCTTGCTATTGTTGTTGGTTTAGAATTTTCAGATAAGCTGATACCCGACGACGAGTTTCTTGCACCTGGCACTGAGGGGTTCGGTGACGGGTCTACTTAGGCCTTGTTTCTTGTCGGTTTCTTGCAAGATCGAATGCGCACACCGCTGGACTTTTGCTACTACTACTATGTCTTCCGCTGCTATTTATTTTCTCTAATAACTGCTTTTATTTGGCTAGTCGGTCGTTGTTGTAATAACTACAGTAATAGCTTAAGTAGATTACACCCTTTTGCTTTACTTCAGAATGTGATTGTATGGAAATGATGCCAAATGTTGTGAATGTGTGTGCTAGCTTTTAATCCTGGGACTAGCACAATATACACATAAGATCCACGGGTATTCCACGCCCGAGGGTCTGACAAAACTAGCCTTGCACATTGGTAGGCCGTAGTAGTGTGGGCATGACCGGATGGAGGCATGTCCGAAGGGGCTCCCTTCACCAAGGCGTTTGGCACAAAGCCTTCTGACACAATAGCGAATACCTCACTTGACGGGGGTGCATCCGGGTGAATTAAGGGTGAACATTTGCTAGGCTAGTGCAAAGATAGGACTAGATGATGTAAAGGCTTTAACACGTGCTCTAGACTGCTTACCTAAAGTAGTGAGCGGTGGTATCGACGAATACCAAACAAGCTAGATAATTCGTGTGCTATGGGTAAGTTGTACCCCTCTACATAGTGTAAATCTATTTAAATAGCCCTGCTGATAGTTGTGAGCGTGCCTAGTGCGGTCACATCGGGTATAGACTTGGTTTTTCTTCAAAACGGTTTCATTGGAAAAACACGGGAAATGTTTTATGGTTTATATTTGAGTTGATTGACATGTCTTTGGCTGAAAATGAAATGTTGCTCCCAACCGAGGAGGGTTACGAGTTGTTGATTTTATTCATTTAATTGCTTACTTATTGTCCGGTATCTATTTTAACTGCTCCTTGAACTTCCGTTCAAAAATTGCTACGTATTGGTATTACAAATAAAATTTTCTTAATGCTGAAAATAACTTGTAACATAGAGACTCACCTCTTGTTAGACCTGCATTTTTATAAATTTTGCCATACACTACTATAACACCCTAGCCCAACATGAGCCAAGAATGCTACTAAACCAACAAAATAGAAAACTAAACTATAAATTTTTCTCTAAATTTCGACATAAGTTCCTTTGAAACATTAACCATTGAAGGGGTTCAAAGCAAACTAATAAGTATATGACATGATAATCATGTAGCGAAATTTAAAACATAACCATAAAAGCCCACATGAAAGAACTGACCATCTTTATTACAAAGGAAACAATTTCACCTCAAACAGTGAACACAACCGTAAAACAAATTCACTAGTAAGGTTTCTCTAATTAAAAATAAAAGTGTCGAATTATTAGTCATGGTGAATATGAAGGTGTAGTGCACCAAAATTTCTATCTCATTCCCATTCATGCCGCCTTCTCAGGAAGTACCTAAAAACATAAGCAGCAAGTGTGAGTCCTCGACTCAGCAAAGTAAAAACAAGTCGATAAATAAAACCTCATAAGCAGATATTGAATATAAAAATATTGCTCATATACAGCCAGCCACCATGGTTTCATAAATTTTCATCTTTTGCATTCATAGGATGCAAATGCCACAAATGGACATTTCTTTTCTCTTTGCAATTATCGGTAATGCGGAGTATGCACCCGTCAATGCATACCCAAGCCTGAGCCTTCTAGCAGAGGGACCTCAAGCCCACACTCCACAAGTGTGGGGACCTCTTGCCCGCCTAAAACATGACAGAGACCTAAAAAATTATCATTACTTGGCTACCACATAGACCAAGTCTCAAGGATCAATGAAATGATGCAAGTGACTGTTGTCAACCATTAATCTTTATGTCTTTACTTAACTAATGATGACACTGTGATGCAAACATATTGCACTTTTATCTCACCGTAGCCATCAAGTATTCTGGCCAGGGGAACAACTCATAAGGACAAAGAGAAGATAGTGATTTCTAAGCCTATTTCCACTGAGAATAGCACTACTTTGCATCCTGGCCCTACCTTGGTTCATCCTCTCACCCTAGTTTTTGCAGGCAAGAATGATGCCGAGCCATCCTCTAGTACTACTTCTGCTTTACATGTGAGGACCCCCGGGTTATCTCCGTAAGACCGAGACTAAGCATGGTCTTAAGGACATAACTCTAGGGCCTCAAGTAAATGGATTCCATCTTAACTCAATCCAAGTGAAAGGCTTAACTACAAACTAGAGCCCCGACGATCATGAGCGCTGCTCCCCTGCGAGCACTACATGATTGTCGGTTCTCCAACGAGTCAAGCACTACACTTAGTGAGTTAAATAGGAAGTTACTTAACAGCTTAGTATGCAATCATATTGGCTCCCAAGATCAGCGACCAATATGCTCATACTCTCATACAACGTTGCTCACATCCATACAACAACATACATAGATAGTCCAAAAGACATACAACGTAATAGTTAAAGTTTACATCCATTACAAACGGCCGACCGGCCAAATTCGAATAAGAGTATTAAGTAGCAACGGAAGCAAGTAAATAAACCAAAATATCCAGCATGGTATGCCCCATAACCCATCGGTAACCGACTGGGAGTTAAATGATAGCATTACTCATTAGCGTCGCCAATATCGGCGCTAACAAACTCAACGGGCTCATACACTTCCTCACCTGAAATTGTAGCAACCGGGTTGAGTACAAAGGTACTCGCAAGTCTTACACAAAAAAAAATTACTACGCTAGAGGTTATTACAAAGGATGGCTCATATTGGCTTAGTTTTGCAGAAGAGACGCAACAATTTACAATCTACACATACTAGCTTTTCAAGTGCCATTTCAAAATCAGATTTGAAGTAGAAGTAAAGCATGTGAATAAGTAGTAAATTGAATAACAAATGAAACATCCAAATAACAAAGTGGCTGTCCACTTTGATACAACAACAAACATGAACATCCCATTCATGACGATACCAAGTTATACCACAATTTTAATTCCAAGTCTAACGATAAGCAGCCACAAACTCAAGCGGTTGTCCTTAACCGCGGACACAGCTATTCAAATAGATTTATACCCTGCAGGGGTGTACTACTTTACCCACACGGCTTGATTAGCCCGTAAGCCTCCAGATGCCTCCGAATATAGCATACTTCCTATGGTATGCTTGGTACGATAAACCAAGACTTAGCATTTTTCAGCAAGTTGATATCATTGAATTGACTCGCCCATACGCGGCGTAATCCCGTTTAAGTGTAGGCTACCCACCTACAACTAAACGGGCACGCAAGTTGTGCCGGAAATGCCAACCTAATTAATAAAGCTTAAAGAGGGCTCACCCTCACAATAAAGAATTGCAATCGGCACCCTTATGGAACATATATGCGATGGAACACATATACACCCTCACACCACCAGTCATCAACTCAACAATACCAACCCCTTACTTAACTAAGTAGTGCCCATACACCACATGTGATAGCACGAGTTTTGCTTGAACCGTAGGTACCCAAAGTTCGGTCCTTAATTGTCCAGACAAGGCAACCACTTACCCAAATCTCGTGCACGAAGGCACCATCACTAACCATCACTTGTCCAAACCCAACAGCTCATTTAAAATGACAAAATTTAACTTATAAAATAGATACGAAGATCTGAAACAAAAGCATATAAAGATAGTTGTGTTTATCTCATAATTGTCGGGTTATTCTCGACAATCAACTAACGATTCTAGACTTGCATGGCTAAGCAAACCCGAACAATATATTTCAACCATTCTAACTTAAGCATGTGGTACTGGAATAATTCAAGTATAACCTCAATGAATTAGGAGATAACTAAACTACACATCACAAAAATAGCGACATTATCAAAAATAGCATGCAAGCAATTATCATTGCACTAACTTAACAAAACTGGGATCAAATATGATGGAAAAGAAAGTTCAAATGATGCTTGCCTTGCTGGTAACTTAGTTGCTCTTCTTCAGTAGCGTATAAGTCAATATCGATAGGCTCGGTATCTAGATAAATATAATATCGAATAAGCATCGAGAAATACTCAAAAATTCAAAATGCTCAAAAATGCATGATTTTTATACAGTAGCTAAATCATGATTTTAGATGAATTTAGGTGAAAGAATTATTTCATTTGGATTTAGCCTGTGAGAGTTATTACGATTTGAATTTTCAGCTTTCAATATGCTCTCTTTGAGTAATTTAATTATGAGGTCAAATTTTGTAGAGTAGTGGAGGGTATAAGGATTATATGGATAAAAAAGGAATATTATTACAAGACCAGAATAGTTGAGTTTACCTCATTTGGAATTTTGATGAATTAGTTATCCATTTTTAAAGTTATCAGCTTTTTCTATTGTAAAAATAATAAGTTTATGGATCACTTTCCATAATAATACTCTCTGCTAGAGAGACATGTTTGGAATAAATTTTAATATAAAGTTTATCAAAAATGAAAACTACCAGAAGTGGTTTCATCCATTTTAGAGTTAAGATGAATTAGTTATGTATTTTTGAAGTCATACATATTTTACAGTGTACCAATAATTCGTTTATAGATTTTCTAATCCATTTACTACTTTTCTTACCGAGCGCGTGCTAACCCCAGCCTCTGTCATGGGCTGCTTTTGTTTGCCGCCCATCATACAAGCTTGCGGGCGCGAGTGAGAAACACAGGATAGGCTCGTGAGCCGTTGGATTTAAATCCAACGGTCACCAATCGCGGCTCGATGGGGTGGTCCGATCAGCCCATCAATCGTGACCGTTCATTGCACAACGTACGGCCCAGATTTGCGGCGCGTTCGGAGCGGTCCGAACGGCCCATCGGAGCAGAGCCGTTGATTTTACATCCAACGGCTCAAAACGATCTTAGTGTTTTGGGCTGTTTAAGTTGAACAGGGGCGGCTTACGTGGCTAGGCCCACACGTCAGTCTCTCTAGGGGGCAAGTATTAGTGCCAGATTTTTGTGCAAGGGGACCCGCGTGTAAGTGAGTGAATTAGTGTGTTTAAGACAGAGTTTAAATGCTAATGATTACCATTAACTCCTAATCATTACGCTACAGCGCGTGTCCGAGAACGACAACGGGATTTCGATCCCGCGCGTTTCACCGGCAGCTCGCCGGCGCTGTGTGCCACGGCGGCGCCGGCCAAGGCATGCATTCGCTCTGCAATAGTGCCGCGCACCCCTGGGTGGTGGTGGCGGCGCCAATTGTGGCCTATACCGGCGGCTAGCCGGCGTGGAGCAACGGCGACCGATACGACAAACATGCATGCACAAAGATAAAGCTCCGCAGCGGTCATTCAGCGAGGTGCCAAGGTCCTAGGGACTATGCGGAGGCTACCTGAGTGAGGAGCGTGCTACGGGAAGCTCGGGGGAGCTGGGGTTGCGTCGGCACCGGAGAAGAAGGTAACCGCGACGAGCTTCAACGCGGAGAGAGGTCCCTGAGCAAAACCAAAAGGAGTGGATGGTCGGAATGGTTCACAGAGCATAAGAGGATGCTAAGAGACGGAGGAATTGACAAATGCCTTACCGGAGCAAGGTAGGAGGCGAAAGGTTGGTCCTAGGGCCAAAAGCACAATTTCTCAAAATCAAAGAAATCCTGCCGTGCATTATACAAATTAGTTGAGGGGAAAACACCACTAAGTATGGAGGCACAATGTGACGCGAAAGGAATGGAGAAGAGCTCACCGTAAACGAAGTTGGCAACAAGAGTTAGCCTCGGGCGTGCTCTGAGGTCGCCGAGAGCACGAAGGTGGTCCAGCAGCTACAAGCAACAATAGAAGGTCGCATGAGCAAAAATGGACAAGGCAATGAGCATGGAATCGAGGGCTACCACATGGAGGGAACCTACCTGAGTAGGGAGCTCCAACCAGCTTCCCTCTCCTCGGTCAACAGAGGAGAAGTGAGTCAAATTGAATGGGCAGAGGGGGTATTATCCCCGGGCGATGGACAGAGTGGAGGCGGCGTCAAGAGGAGAAGCAACGTGATAGGCTGGGGAGGGCGGTGGATTGACGCCGTCAAAGACCCATTCTGGGCGCGTTGGAGAAGACCGGCCGCGTGGCGTTGAAGCTCTACGTGAGCTGACGGGAGGTTGAAGACAAAACTGACAGGTGGGCCTGGCGTGGCAGCGACTCATCACGCGCGCGCGGGCGGGGTTAAGTGACTCGGTGCTGGCCGTTGGATTTCAGATGGACGGCGCAGATAAGAAATGGGGCGCTTGGACCTTTCCGAAGAGGTACGTAATTTGGGCCGTCGATTTCCAATCGGACGGCTCAGATTGGATGGGAGTTTCGGATCGGTTGCAGAGTGGCGAGAATCTGGACCGTTGAAGCTAGATCTGACGCCTGCATGTGATGGTGCATCGAGGCGGTTGGGCCGAGCCAAGTTGCTGCGTCGGGCTCGAGCCCTACGAACAGTACTTGACCAGTTTGGGTTTTAGGGTTTGACTAGGATTCAAATTGTTTTCTCCACTTTGACCAAGGTGTTAAATATAGGAATAAATTTCCTAAAATTGTGAAATAAATCACAGGGGTTCCTGGGAAGGTCTAGCACCCACAAAAATTATTAAACACTACTGTTCAAGATATAATGGGTATATAATAAATTCAAAATTAGTGTGTGTCATTAAATGATGTTTGAATTTTCTCAAGGTTTAAACCAGTCCCAAAAATTTGGGAAAAATTATATTAATTCATTATAATTACTATAGTATTTGAATAAATTATTTCCAAAGGGTGTTCATAAGGTTTTTTCCTGTTTTCATTTGGAGTTGAATTACAAGGTGTAGGTTTAGCACTTGTTTAAGATTTTCCTAGTGCAATAAATTATGCAAAAGTTTGAAAACATGATACATGCTTGTAAGACTCGGGATTAACACTCCCGAATCCTCTGTGCATTTCTGAACTAGTCCCATGATCAATAGCTAGTTCACACAGTAAACAAATATGGTAACAAAATCATATCACAACTTTATTAATAAATAACAACAGAGTTGATTACAAAGGAGGCTTACAGGCCAACAATAAAACAAACACAGCGGAAGACGAAGAAGATGTAGTAGAGTCCAGTTAATCTGCCACAGGCAATCGACTGGGGAAGCGGCCTAGTCGTCGAGATCCACACCGGTGGCAATGTCCTTCTCTGAAATTATTTGCATTAAGCAAGAATGAGCATAACTACCGTGCTCGCAAGTTGCACCCGTCAAATAACAGAATGACATGCATATATGGATATCTCAACGGAAAGCTTAATATGGTTGAGTTTGCATAAATCAGCATTTTCTTTAAATACTTGTACTAAGTTCCAAAGCAGTTTACACAATAACTAAAATACATTTTCTAAATCAATTTTATAGTCAGATAACATTCACACATGAATGGTGAAGGATACCCTCCTATCACAATGGCTAACCGCCCAATTCCCATTTGGATAAACCAGTTGATAAAGTCTTTTTAAATCAAAATCCAAGTCTAACTTTGAGTGGCTTTGCTAGCATGTCCATGATCATGACGCTATTGAATAGTTTTACACTCTGCAGAGGTTGTACACTTTACCCACATGACACGAATTCTCTAGTTTGCTTGGCATCCGTCGATACCACCGCTCACTACCTTAGGTAAGCGATCTAGAGCACGTGCCAAGGCCTTTACAATCGCCATTCCACATGATTTCCCTCGCTAAGGTTTCGCCCCTTTGGAATAGAAATCCATGAGTTCCTAGCCCCTCTTGCGCCGGTGGGAACAATAGTCATGAAAGACTTTGTCAAAAGAAATGGCCATGAAAGACCGCCCACGTACAAACAGGATCAACCGCGATGGAACTTTACAAATTAATTAGCCAGGTCCCTACCCATACTCAGGACATGTGGTTGCACGGTGAGGCATAGCCCATTATAGGCATAGCAAAGGAACGCTCAGAGGCCGGTCCTCAATTGACTTGGGCGACTTTCCACAAAACCCATGGGCCTCAACCCTACCCAGTTGAGCCGTGCATTGACATGCACCATCAAACAACCATTTAAGCCCAAGTACAAACCATCATTTTATTTTATTTTTCAAGATCATTTATAAACTTCCATAACACACCAATGCCATGGATACAATTTAAATAATATTTGATTTTTGGCTGAAATTCCCCAAATCAATATTTTTGGTCTAAGCATGTCTTTGCAACATTTTCAAATGATCCTAGTTCATACTATCGTATCAACTAGGTTTTATCTAGGGTGACAAGGGATTTGATTCAATTAACAAATTTGGCCATACAAAGGATTTAGGAATATCTATGAATTTAAAACAGGCATTTAAATTACTGAATATAAATAAGCATGCAATAATAATTTAAAACAGAATTTAAATAATTTAAAATAATGGGTGCAATATGGTCAAGAATGTAACTTGCCTTGCTTGATTATTCGATGTTCTCAAACGGCGTTGAAATCTGGTCGTCCGAAGTCGTCATAATCTATACGCGTAAACGATCCGAATTCAAATAACAATCAAATAAAATCCAAATAAAAACAAAATAAATACTACTAGGAAGTTATCGATTTTATATGAATTTAGAAAGTTGAATCGACGGAATCGGAGTTCGTATGAGGGAGAACGAAATTGTACAAGATAAATTCTCAAAAATTTGAGATGCATGTGCTTGCATGGCATCGTTCACCCATGCACGTGAGCAGTAAACAAAAGCTCGTAGCGTGGAGAAATGGCGATGTTTGGCGAAAGGGAAAGGAGCGACGGCCGTGAAGCACTAAAATGGAATCCGGGAGCGAGACGGACCCAATGGTGGTGGTCACATCATCGGCGGAGGTCGGTGCGGGCGGCGGTCGCGAAAAAGCGCCTGAGGGAATAGTAGCGCCGATGGTGAGGGTGTTTCAGGAAAAGGAAGGACCTTGTGTAGAACGTTGCGGCGGCCAATGGCGTGGGCGATGTCATCGGAAATAAAAACGGCACCGAAAATGATGATGAAGGTGGTTCGCCGCTTATGAAAACCAATTTGCTTGTGGCGAGATAGAGGCGAATTCAAGGGTATGAAGAAAGCCGAGGGGCAGCGGCGACATAATTGGCTCGGCGAGATGACCTTCGATGGTAACGATCCGATGGAGAGGACATTCGCAAGCGAACATCGGTGTTCGAGGTAACGGAGAGGAGTTAGCAGATGAGGTTTGCGGCGATTTGAAGAGGGAACCACGGGGAAGACAACGCTCGCCTCGGTTGGGATGGAAAGCGCACGGTTGGCCGGCTGCGGCAATGAACGCAAAATGGACCAAATAATTAACAGAAATTAAATAAAATCTAAAAATTATGAAATAAATACTAAAAATAGTAGATGAATTTAGACGAATTTAGGTGAAAGAATCAACGGATTTGGACTTTGCATGTGAGAGAACGATTTTTAGAAAGAATAAAATTTCTATGTATAAAACTCAAAGTAACCAATTAGCAGTCTACTGTTCATGTTCTTCAACCTGCCGACAGCATGAGAAAAGAAATGGCGGCAATTAAGGGTGGTGCTTTGGTGCGTTCGGCGACACGGAGGTGAGCAACACGAGAACGCGGCCGCGATATCGAAAGAACAACGTGGCCGAGCTAGCTCAACGGCGACGCAATTCGCAAAGAAAGGAGCTTCATCTATGTTTTAGATGGCGATATTGCCGATTTAACGACAGCGGCGTTCGTGGCCGGCGAGGGGTGGAATGGAGAGAGGGGATGACGGGGATGCCGGTGCTCACCTCGATTGTGGTGGGACGTGCACGGATGGTCGGAGGCGAGGACGACGACGTCGGTGCGGCTTGGGCTCACGGTGGCGACGGTGCTCCGGCGAAGGCGAGGGGAGCACGACGTAGATCACAATGCCGCGATGCCGACGGTGCGGTCGGAATCTCTAGGGAGTCGTCGACGGCGGCGCTAGAGGCGGCACAAGGGGCGGCGGCCTACGGCGAATACTTGCGAAATCCGGCCAAAAGAGAGCGAGGGAGGAGGAGTGGGTGGCGGGGTTGGAATGAGGAGGAACGGGGGCTCACCGTGCTCCCTTTTATAGGGCGAGGGGAGGCCGGGGTGGGGAGATCGTGGGCGCGGCCATCACGTCGGTTATGGAGAATATTCGGCGTACGTGTGCGTGATTGAGGGGGCAACGGGCGGGAATGGAGGAGGTGGGGAGTGGCGGTTTGAATGCCACAATTTTCGTGGAGAAATGCGGAGGAAAACCCGGGTTTTGAAAGCTTCGTGTGGCCTCTAATGGCGGCTGTCGAGCAGCTCTCTGTCTGATTAAAAGAAATGGAAGGGAGGGCAAGGGAGAGAGGAGAGAGGCGGCGCGGTGGTGGAGGTGGGGCGGCACGCTCGCCGGTGGTCGGTGGTGGCGGCCGGAGGTGGTGAGGGTGGTGGCGGCCATGGAGGCGTCGGCCATTTGCTTGCTGCATAGTTGAAAGAAAAGAAACCGAGAGGAAAAACGTTCTCGAGAAGAAGGCACCAAGAGAGAGAGAGAAAAGAAAGAATAAAAGAATTAAAGGAGGTGTATTAGTTAAGAAAGAAAATAGGAAGGCATGGTAGTGTATGGATGAGGCATTGGGTTAAGCGTCTTTGCCACAGAGCAACAAGTGAGGAGGGGTGACCGATGGGAAGTTCAATTTTTATTTATTTATTTATTAATTTTCGAAATTAATTCAGATTTTACTAAGATAAATCAATTATTTTTAGAACATAGCAAATAGAGTCCAAAATTCTAGAAAAATTCACAAAAAATTCCTAGAATTATTTTGAACTTAATAAAAATAATTCCAACTTAAAGTTGGCTTTTGTTTTGTAAATAAATTATTTTAGCTTTAAAATAATTAGGAAAAGCTTTTAAAATCTCGAAAATTCCAGAAATTAATTAATTTTTATTTTTAAATTTTAACTCAAATAAAACTTCAAAACTTTAATAAAATTTTCTTTTTGGTATTAAAACTTGAGAAATTCAAATAAAGCAATAAAACTCTTTCAAATTTTTAGAAAGTCCAACAATATAATAACTTTAATTAATTTTAAATTGGTAACAGAACTTTGGGCTGTTACAATGCTCATGAGATGCATAATAATTCTCTTTATTAAGTTGAGGATGTGACAAACCTCCCCCCCCCCCTTACAAAAGATCTCGTCCCCGAGATCAGGTAGGGTGGAAGTTGGATGGAAAGGTTCTATGGAATTAAAGCATTTGTTGTTTTGATTTCCTTTAAAGATAGTGCTATGATACTTTACAAGGTTACAACAAATTATAACATTTTCCTTACCGTTGCTTTGTTTAACCTTGCCTTTCTTGATACGAAGGCACTTCAAGGAAAAGGTCTGGATAGACTTGTCGGAATTGATCCTCACGTTCCCATGTAGCTTCATCTTCGGTATGATTACTCCATTGCACTTTGACGAACTTGATATTGCGATTCCTTGTCTCGTGTTCGGTTTCTTCAGGAATGCGAATAGGACGCTCCTGATAAGAAAGATCGGGTTGCAAGTCGAGCTCTCCCAACTCAGTGGCTTCGGTTGGGACACGAAGACATTTCTTCAATTGTGAAACATGGAACACATCATGAATATCCGATAGCGACGGTGGCAATTCCAATTGATAGGCCACTAATCCCACTTTTGCAAGGATACGAAATGGTCCAATGTAACGAGGTGCCAATTTGCCTTTGACTTGGAAACGATGCATTCCTTTCATTGGAGAGACTTTAAGATAGACATGATCATTAACTTCGAAACTCAATTCCCGACGACGACGGTCGGCATAGGACTTCTGACGAGATTGAGCCGTCCGAAGTCGTTCACAGATGACACAAACTTGCTCTTCCGCATCCTCCACCAAGATTGGACCATAAAATGGCCTCTCACCGGCTTCAGACCAATTCAAAGGTGTCCTACAAGCTCTCCCATATAATGCCTCGAAGTGTGACATTTGTATACTTGATTGGAAGCTATTGTTGTAGGAGAACTCCGCAAAAGGTAAGCATTTCTCCCAATTCTTGCTATAGGACATCACACATGCCCGGAGAAGGTCTTCTAAAATCTGATTTACCCTTTCAGCTTGTCCATCCGTTTGTGGGTGGTAAGCGAAACTGAAAGATAGACTGGTCCCCATTGCTTTATGAAGGCATCCCCAAAAATAGGATGTGAATTGAGGGCCTCTATCGGACACGATCACTTTCGGGACACCATGGAGACAAAAAATTCTTGAAATATAAAGTTCTGCTAACTTGTCTCCGCGGTAGGTGGTCTTGACAGGAATAAAGTGAGCAACCTTTGTCAGACGATCGACAATCACCCATATGGAATCGGACCCAGCTTGCGTCCTTGGAAGGCCGGTGATGAAATCCATGCCAACTTCTTCCCATTTCCACTTGGGAATGGGCAGGGGTTGTAGAGTACCTGCTGGCTTCAAATGCTCAGCCTTAACTCTTTGGCATACATCACACCCGGCAACATATTGAGCGATTTGTCGCTTCATTTGGCTCCACCAAAGCCGTCTCTTCAAATCTTGGTACATCTTGGTACTACCTGGGTGAATAGAGAACTTGGAGTCATGAGCCTCCTTGAGAATTAGTTCTCTCAAGTTGCGATCAAATGGTACTACCAAGCGGTTTCCAAAACAAAGGGCACCATGTGCATCTTCATTAAAGCATTTGTCTTTGCCTTTCTTCATTTCCTCCCAGATTTTTGCTACTTCCATATCAGTCTTATGGGCTTCTCTAATCTGGTCCTGGCAGCAAGAGAACCTTCTTCAATTATTTCTAGGTGCAGCCGTTGCATTGTAGCACACAACCCTGCCGAAAATGGAGTTATCGACAAACAGTTGCAGTGAGATTTTCTGCTCAATGCATCGGCCACCATATTAGCTTTCCCAGGGTGATAATGAAGTCCCATATCATAGTCCTTGATCAACTCAAGCCACCTTCTTTGCCTCAAGTTCAGATCGGCTTGGGTGAAAATATATTTGAGACTCTTGTGGTCGGTGTAAACCTTGCAACGATTACCAATGAGGTAATGTCGCCAAATCTTCAAAGCATGAACCACAACTGCAAGCTCCAAGTCATGCGTGGGATAATTAGCTTCATGAGGTCTCAATTGCCTCGACGCATATGCCACCACTTGTCCCTCTTGCATAAGTACACAACCGAGCCCGTGACGAGATGCATCACAATAAATATCAAAGCTCTTATGAATATCAGGCAGGATAAGCACTGGAGCTTTGGTCAGAAGATCTCTCAACGTGTGAAAGCTTTCTTCACATTCCACTGACCATTCAAACTTCTTCTCCTTCTTTAATAATTGGGTCATTGGTCTCGCAATCTTGGAGAAGTCCTTGATGAATCTGCGGTAGTATCCCGCAAGTCCAAGAAAACTACGAATGTCGGTGATGCTCTTGGGTTGTTTCCAGTCAAGCACATCTTTCACTTTACTTGGATCAACCGCGACACCACCCTTGGATAGGATATGACCCAAGAAACTAACTTCCCGAAGCCAGAACTCGCATTTGTTGAACTTTGCATAAAGTTGATGTTGCCAAAGCTTTCCCAACACAAGTCGCAGATGCTGCTCGTGTTCTTCATCAGTCTTTGAGTAGATAAGGATATCATAGATGAACACGACGACAAACTTATCTAAGTACTCCATGAAAACTGAATTCATGAGATTCATGAAGTATGCTGGAGCATTCGTCAATCCGAAAGACATGACTGTGTACTCGTACAGCCCATAACGAGTGGAGAATGCTGTCTTTGGTATGTCTTCGGCTCTGACCTTGATTTGATGGTAGCCCAACCTCAAATCAACCTTGGAGAAAACCTGGGCTCCATTCAATTGATCGAACAAATCATCTATCCTTGGCGCGGATATTTGTTCTTGTGATGACCTCGTTTAGCAGACGGTGAGTCGACACACATCTGTAAACTCTTATCCTTCTTCTTGACAAAGATAGCGGACATCCCCAAGGCGAGGAGCTCGGCCTAATGAATCCCTTATCTTGAAGTTCCTTGAGTTGTGCTTTCAATTCGACCAACTCATTAGGAGGCATCCGATACGGCCGTTTTGAAATTGGCGCGGTACCGGGTGCAAGCTCGATGACGAATTCGACTTCACGGTTAGGGGGCATGCCTGGGAGTTCTTTTGGAAAAACATCTGGATATTCACATACCACTGGTACCTCATCCAATTCAAAAGAGGTACTAGCTTCCAAGGCATAAAGATGTGAATCGCCCACTAAAGGGGTAAAGACAACTAGACTGCCGTCATCTCTTGTGACTGAAATAGACCGTTGAGCACAATCGATCTTTCCCTGATTTTTGGACAGCCAATCCATCCCTAAAATCACATCAATACCCACTGAATTTATCACAATTAAATTAGCCAAGAAGTCATTCTTATGAATTTCCACCTTCACGTCTCGACAGACTTGATCGGTTTAGAAAACCGATCCCGGTGACTGAATTTGATAAGGTGGCTGAAGCTTAACTATCTCAAATTGATTAAGTGCAGCATATTCCCTTTTTATGAATGAATGAGATGCTCCTGAATCAAATAAAAGCGATCTTTGGACAAGAATTAACAAGAAGTGTACCCAAACGAGCGTCAGGAGCGCCGCTTGCCTCCTCGGCTGTGACGTGGTTGACTCGACCACGTGCAGGGACCTGAGGAGGGGTAGATGTTGCCCTCAGAGGTGGTGAAGGTCTGGTCACAGCTGAAGGTGTAGGAGCTCTGTAAGTCTGAGGCATCCCTCGCTGCTTGGCGAGGCACTTATCTGCATAGTGGCCCTGACGACCATAGTGAAAGCAAGTGACAAAGGGCCTGTAGGGGCTGCTATTTTGGGGCTTCTTACCCCCATTGTACCACTGTGCTGCTGGAAAAGAAGCCTATGGAGTCGTCGAGGAAGTCCTCGGTGGCACTGGAGCTGGATAATGATATGCCTGGGGTGGTCCGGTGCGCTGCCGGGGAAAACTGCTGCTAGCTACACCCTGAGCTGACTTCTTCCTCTTCTTGGACTCCTCTACAGCTGCACTCTTGTGCTCCACCACTATGGCCTTGTTCACCATGTGCTGGAAGTTGCGGAAGTCATGTACAGCTAGAGCTAGCTGCATCTCCTCAGTCAAGCCGTTCATGAAACGGCTCTGGCGGCGGGCGGCGATGGAGACGTCATCAGGTGCATAACGAGCCAATGAGTTGAACTCATGAAGGTACTCATTGACAATCTTCTTTTCTTGCTTCAAGGCAAGAAACTGCTGCTGCTTGATGGACATGACCCCATCAGGAATATGGGCCTCCCTGAAAGCGGTGCGGAATTCATTCCATGAAGGAACGTCTCCGTCGAGTTGCATAGCGGAGAAGTTGTCCCACCATGCGCTGGCAGCGCCCTCCAACTGATAGCTGGCGAAGAGTACCTTCTCAACGCCTGTGCACTGAGCAATAGCTAGCTTCTTCTCAATGTCCCGCAGCCAATCTTCGGCCTCCATTGGGTCCTCAGTGCCCGCAAAGGTGGGAGGGTTAGTCCGCTGAAAGTCAGCGAGACCTCCGTGAGCTCTATGATTTCCACTTCCCTAACTGCTGCGCAGAGAGGAGAGGTGTTCTGAGCGATAGCCTCAAGGATCTGATGCAGTCCATACGGTTCCTCTCTATTTGAGCCAACACTTCCGCCATGGTAGAGGCGGTGGAAGTGTTTCCTCGGGTGTGCGACCTCGCGGATGACGCTGGTGAGAAGATTCACCCAAAGCAGTTGAATGCAGTTCTAAGGGTGGAGACACCTCATCACGCTGCGCTCTCGAGCGAGTGTTGGGACCTGTCATCCTGTAGTGATAAGGATGGTTAGATAAATTTAATAAGTTATACATAAGCATGCATAATGATAAATACACAAAAATACTCAAGAACATAACACCAAATGGGGTACCAAGGCACTAAGGCCAGTACAAGATCCAATAAACCTTCATAGCGTTCTAGTACAATTACATTGATTAGCCCAAGGGCGAATGGTAATTGCTCGGAATAAAAGTTCTTGCAAATAACACAAAAGTTCCAACAATTACTAGGCTATTACAAGAATTTTAAAGATACACGCATCGCTGAACACATGACAGACAAATGAGCTTACTACCCTAGCATCCTAGATATTGTTAGGTCAAAGTTGACCGAAACTAAATCTAGAAGGTGACATCCAGGATCTCAGATCATCGTGGTCCCCTAGGTTAGGAGGCGCAAAGGTGATCCTATGCCATTAAGATGGCCTTCAACTACAGGAAGGCGATACTCAGGCAGTGTAGAAAGGTAGGGAGAGATCACATTAGCTCCATACAGCACATCAGTATGAATAAGCCTCATGTCATGCATAAGTCGCAGGTGTTCCTGAGCTATGATGAGACGGCGCCGCGTCTCCCACAACTCATGCACGATGCAACGATGCATCAAGTCCATAGTGTGCACCAGCCTCGCCAATTGTCGGACTTGGGGATCCTCCCCGAACTGAATCCTAGCGAACCTGCTCACTTCCCCAGCATGCGCTTGCATGGGGAAATGGTCATAGGGCGGTTGGGACAACTCGGTCAAATCATAGCGAAGACGACTCATGGCCACTTGAGCCACTTCCTGAAGCGCCATGGCCTCAGAAGTGCCTCGTGCCTGAAATCGATATGG
Source organism: Phyllostachys edulis (assembly GCA_036346405.1). NCBI lineage: Eukaryota > Viridiplantae > Streptophyta > Magnoliopsida > Poales > Poaceae > Phyllostachys > Phyllostachys edulis. The sequence goes on along the minus strand of CM070562.1, from coordinate 39,542,352 downwards.
AATGCTTCCAGTAACACGCCTAGCAATTATGTCAGCTATGGTCAGGTACTCCTCCATTCCTGGCCCTCGGTCTCGTCGATAGATGGAGTACGTCGGCTGGTAGGTGAAGTTGGCCCTCCACATCATGTCTCGTAGTAACTCCGGGTATCCTCCCACATTATCAGCTTGAGTCTCCCGAACAAGGTATTGAGGATTCATCTAAAGGACAAGAAGGACAAGGTAAGTTAGTTTTGTAAACCAAAACCAGAATAAGGTAAGAAATGATTCTAAGATGGATGAGGAATAAAAGATATCCCTAACTTAAACTTTCCAAAGTAATTTTGATAACTTAAAAATATTTTGACCAAGAGACTTGCTAAACTTAACACCCATGCTATCTCTAACCTACAGTCAGTATGGCTCTGATACCAACACTGTGAGGACCCCCGGGTTATCTCCGTAAGACCGAGACTAAGCATGGTCTTAAGGACATAACTCTAGGGCCTCAAGTAAATGGATTCCAACTTAACTCAATCCAAGTGAAAGGCTTAACTATAAACTAGAGCCCCGACGATCATGAGCGCTGCTCCCCTGCGAGCACTACATGATTGTCGGTTCTCCAACGAGTCAAGCACAACACTTAGTGAGTTAAATAGGAAGCCACGAACAGCGAGTATGCAATCATATTGGCTCCCAAGATCAGTGACCAATATGCTCATACTCTCATACAACGTTGCTCACATCCATACAACAACATACATAGATAGTCCAAAAGACATACAACGTAATAGTTAAAGTTTACATCCATTACAAACGGCCGACCGGCCAAATTCGAATAAGAGTATTAAGTAGCAGTGGAAGCAAGTAAATAAACCAAAATATCCAGCATGGTATGCCCCATAACCCATCGGCAACCGACTGGGAGTTAAATGATAGCATTACTCATTAGCGTCGCCAATATCGCTTAACAAACTCAACGGGCTCATACACTTCCTCACCTGAAATTGTAGCAACCGGTTGAGTACAAAGGTACTGCATAAGTCTTACACAAATAAAAATTAGTATGCTAGAGGTTATTACAAAGGATGGCTCATATTGGCTTAGTTTTGCAGAAGAGACGCAACAATTTACAACCTACACATACTAGTTTTTCAAGTGCCATTTCAAAATCAGATTTGAAGTAGAAGTAAAGCATGTGAATAAGTAGTAAATTGAATAACAAATGAAACATCCAAATAACAAAATGGCTATCCACTTTGATACAACAACAAACATGATCATCCCATTCATGACGATACCAAGTTATACCACAATTTTAATTCCAAGTCTAACGATAAGCAGCCACAAACTCAAGCGGTCGTCCTAACCGCGGACACGGCTATTGAATAGATTTATACCTGCAGGGTGTACTACTTACCCACACGACTTGATTAGCCCGTAAGCCTCTAGATGCCTCCGAATATAGCATACTTCCTATGGTATGCGGTAAGATAAACCAAGACTTAGCATTTTTCAGCAAGTTGATATCATTGAGTTGACTCGCCCATACACGACGTAATCCCGTTTAAGTGTAGGCTACCCACCTACAACTAAACGGGCACGCAAGTTGTGCCGGAAATGGCAACCCAATTAATAAAGCTTAAAGAGGGCTCACCCTGACAATAAAGAATTGCAATCGGCACCCTTATAGAACATATATGCGATGGAACACATATACGCCCTCACACCACCAGTCATCAACTCAACAATACCAACCCCTTACTTAACTAAGTAGTGCCCATACACCGCATGTGATAGCACGAGTTTTGCTTGAACCGTAGGTACCCAAAGTTCGGTCCTTAATTGTCCAGACAAGGCAACCACTTACCCAAATCTCATGCACGAAGGCACCATCACTTGTCCAGACCCAACAGGTCATTTAAAATGACAACATTTAACTTATAAAACAGATACGAAGATCTGAAACAAAAGCATATAAAGATAGTTGTGTTTATCTCATAATTGTCGGGTTATTCCCAACAATCAACTAACGGTTCTAGACTTGCATGGCTAAGCAAACCCGAACAATATATTTCAACCATTCTAACTTAAGCATGTGGTACTAGAATAATTCAAGTATAACCTCAATGAATTAGGAGATAACTAAACTACACATCACAAAAATAGCGACATTATCAAAAATAGCATGCAAGCAATTATCATTGCACTAACTTAACAAAACTGGGATCAAATCTGATGCAAAAGAAAGTTCAAATGATGCTTGCCTTGCTGGTAACTCAGTTGCTCTTCTTCAGTAGCATATAAGTCAATATCGATAGGCTCGGTACCTAGATAAATATAATATCGAATAAGCGTCGAGAAATACTCAAAAATTCAAAATGCTCAAAAATGCATGATTTTTATACAGTAGCTAAATCATGATTTTAGATGAATTTAGATGAAAGAATTATTTCATTTGGATTTAGCCTGTGAGAGTTATTACGATTTGAATTTTCAGCTTTCAATATGCTCTCTTTGAGTAATTTAATTATGAGGTCAAATTTTGTAGAGCAGTGGAGGGTATAAGGATTATATGGATAAAAAGGGAATATTATTACAAGACCAGAATAGTTGAGTTTACCTCATTTGGAATTTTTATGAATTAGTTATCCATTTTTAAAGTTATCAGCCTTTTTCTATTGTAAAAATAATAAGTTTATGGATCACTTTCCATAATAATACACTCTGCTACAGAGACATGTTTGGAATAAATTTTAATATAAAGTTTATCAAAAATGAAAACTACCAGAAGTGGTTTCATCCATTTTGGAGTTAAGATGAATTAGTTATGTATTTTTGAAGTCATACATATTTTATGGTGTACCAATAATTCGTTTACAGAATATCTAATCCATTTACTACTTTTCTTACCGAGCGCATGCCAACCCCAGCCTCTGTCAGTGGGCCTGCTTTGCCAGCGGCCCACCGCGCAACGCGGGCGCGAGTGAGAAACACAGGATAGGCTCGTGAGCCGTTGGATTTAAATCCAACGGTCACCAATCGCGGCTCGATGGGGTGGTCCGATCAGCCCATCAATCGCGACCGTTCATTGCACAACGTACGGCCCATCGGAGTAGAGTCGTTGATTTTACATCCAACGGCTCAAAACGATCTTAGTGTTTTGGACTGTTTATGTTGAACAAGGGCGGCTTACGTGGCTAGGCCCACACGTCAGTCTCTCTAGGGGGCAAGTATTAGTGCCAGATTTCTGTGCAAGAGGGCCCGCGTGTAAGTGAGTGAATTAGTGTGTTTAAGACAGAGTTTAAATGCTAATGATTACCATTAACTCCTAATCATTACGCTACAGCGCGTGTCCGAGTACAACAACGGGATTTCGATCCTGCGCGTTTCACCGGCGGCTCGCCGGCGCTGTGCGCCACGGCGGCGCCGGCCAAGGCATGCATTCGCTCTACAATAGTACCGCGCACCCTTGGGTGGTGGTGGCGGCGCCAATGGTGGCCTATACCAGCGGCTAGCCGGCGTGGAGCGACGGCGACCGATACGGCAAACATGCATGCAAAAAGATAAAGCTCTGCAGTGGTCATTCAGCGAGGTGCCAAGGTCCTAGGGACTATGCAGAGGCTACCTGAGCGAGGAGCGTGCTACGGGAAGCTCGGGGGAGCTGGGGTTGCGTCGGCACCGGAGAAGAAGGTAACCGCGACGAGCTTCAACGCGGAGAGAGGTCCCTGAGCAAAACCAAAAGGAGTGGATGGTCGGAATGGTTCACAGAGCATAAGAGGATGCTAAGAGACGGAGGAATTGATAAATGCCTTACCGGAGCAAGGTAGGAGGCGAAAGGTTGGTCCTAGGGCCAAAAGCACAATTTCTCGAAATCAAAGAAATCATGCCGTGCATTATACAAATTAGTTGAGGGGAAAACACCACTAAGTATGGAGGCACAATGTGACGCGAAAGGAATGGAGAGGAGCTCACCGTAGACGAAGTTGGCAACAAGAGTTAGCCTCGGGCGCGCTCTGAGGTCGCCGAGAGCACGAAGGTGGTCCGGCAGCTACAAGCAACAATAGAAGGTCGCATGAGCAAAAATGGACAAGGCAGTGAGCATGGAATCGAGGGCTACCACGCGGAGGGAACCTACCTGAGTAGGGAGCTCCAACCAGCTTCCCTCTCCTCGGTCAACAGAGGAGAAGTGAGTCGAATTGAATGGGCAGAGGGGGTATTATCCCCGGGCGATGGACGGAGTGGAGGCGGCGTCAAGAGGAGAAGCAACGCGATAGGCTGGGGAGGGCGGTGGATTGATGGCGTCGAAGAGCCGTTCTGGGCACGTCAGAGAAGCTCGGCCGCGTGGCGTTGAAGCTCTGCGTGAGCTGACGGGAGGTTGAAGACAAAACTGACAGGTGGGCCCAACGTGGCAGCGACTCATCGTGCGCGCGCGGGCGGGGTTAAGTGACTCGGTGCTGACCATTGGATTTTAGATGGACGGCGCAGATAAGAAATGGGGCGCTTGGACCTTTCCGAAGAGGTACGTAATTTGGGCCGTCGATTTCCAATCGGACGGCTCAGATTGGATGGGAGTTTCGGATAGGTTGCAGAGTGGCGAGAATCTGGACCGTTGAAGCTAGATCCGACGCCTGCATGTGATGGTGCATCAAGGCGGTTGGGCCAAGCCAGGTTGCTGCGTCGGACTTGAGCCCTATGAACAGTACTTGACCAGTTTGGGTTTTAGGATTTGACTAGGATTCAAATTGTTTTCTCCACTTTGACCAAGGTGTTAAATATAGGAATAAATTTCCTAAAATTGTGAAATAAATCACAGGGGTTCCTGGGAAGGTCTATCACCCATAAAAATTATTGAACACTACTGTTCAAGATATAATGGGTATATAATAAATTCAAACTTAGTGTGTGTCATGAAATGATGTTTGAATTTTCTCAAGGTTTAAACCAGTCCCAAAAATTTGGGAAAAATTATATTAATTCATTATAATTACTATATTATTTGAATAAATTATTTCCAAAGGGTGTTCATAAGGTTTTGTTCTTGTTTTCATTTGGAGTTGAATTACAAGGTGTAGGTTTAGCACTTGTTTAAGATTTTCCTAGTGCAATAAATTATGCAAAAGTTTGAAAACATGATGCATGCTCATGAGATGCATAATAATTCTCTTTATTAAGTTGACGATGTGAAATTACATGTCAAGCGCAAAGGCAAAGCCAAGATGAAAATACTAAATATATCTAACGGTAATTTGTTCTAAGCTAACATAAGATAGGAGTACCAAACATATATCTAATGGTATTTTTTTAGTCTTGTGCAATTAAAATTCATACAATACAAAAGAGACACAGTGAAAAATGTGACATTACAATAAGGGTGGTATCTCACGGTATAGTGTGCTCCAAATGCCCATAAATATATGTGACTAGCGATTCGTATATCAAAACTAGCAATACTTGTGATACAAAAGTAAATTGTGAATAGTAGTAAGTTTGTTTTCTTATTAGTTCCATTGTTTGAAACATAATTATGCAAATCCGCTTCTTTACTTTTTGCAAATCTATAACACATTAACAAGAAACAATCAAACAAATTAGCTATTGAAACATTGACAAGAGAAATCAAGAAGATAAGATCATGTTTGACTAGAATTAGCATACCATTTGCTATTATGTGCTTGTTCGCTACCCTGTGTGGCCTCAATAGCTTGACTGCTCAATCGACCACAGTGCCCCTCGCAGCGTCGTGGCCCTTCCCGTCGCCAACCATACATCTGCTCGGATAGCCCCCTTCTTCCTACTGTTCTTGGACTAGCAAGTGAAGTAGCTCCTTCCATGGGCCACCAACAATTGAAGCAGATCATTCTTCCTCCTACTGTTGGACCAGCCGCCCAACATCCTTGTGCAATTCGCAGCCGCCCGTAGTCCACCGCCGGTGCTAGGGGTTACAAAGGGTCCAGTGATTGGAGCCCGTCCTCAAGCACCCACTAGCATGGACGGTGGCTTCGCCGCTGGTCAAGCGTAAGAAGGTAAAGAAAGTAGTTCCATTAGTTGAAACTGAGGTGCGAAGAAGCACGAGATTGAACATTCAAAAGGGGGTTATATGCACAAGACTTGCTTAGATAAGCACTGTTTTGCTTGTGCTTCTGTGCCACCAATCTTATCTGACAATATCATCAAGAATTTGTGTTTAGAATACTACAAGGTGTCTCATGGGCAGGTTACTGAGGACAAGTTAGCAAAGAAGCCTCTAAATAAGAAGAAGGATGGTGCCAAACAATCTAAGAATGGGAAGAACAAGAAGGAATAGAAGTGCTGGCCACAAGAGCTACAGAAACTTTTGGGTTCCGGTGTTCTGCAGTAACTATCATTTGCACGTTTTACTAGTTCTATTATTTTGTGTCTCAAGAACTTTTCATCTCTCTAGATTTGCAAGAGGCAAACCATATCTCTATTTCTATTTTGGTCCAGTTTACATTGGATGCATGATCACTAGTTGATTGTTATTTTGTGGCTGTTTTCTAGTACTTTGTTCGATCCAGGGAGCTCGTCCTTAAGTTTCAACCTAGTCATTCTTAGGCTTTTATCAGTATATCTAGTATATGTTGATAAGATATTTCAGTGTTATGTTTTCATGAATAGACAATGGAAGATTCTGACCTAGAATGTTAGAGGACTCAATTCTAACAAAAAAATGGAGAGCTATCCACAATAAAATTGATGATAGTAAATGCAATGTAATTTGTTTACAGGTAACAAAAAGGGAAAGTTTTGAGTTGGACTGCATCAGTAAATTCTGCCCTCGGCGGTTTAATAAGTTTGAGCTTTTTCCCTTAGTTGGTGCATATGGTGTGTTGCTTATTGCTTGGACAGACTCAATGTTTCTAGTGCAGCCAGTTTTTCGCAACAAATTCTCTATTTCAGTGGAGTTCATTTCAGTCCATTTAGGTGACTCATGGATTCTCACAAATATTTATATCCCTCTGCGGTTGAAGAAAAAGGGAGGTTCTTAGAATGGCTTGCAAATATTCAAATGCCCTCTGACATTGATTGGTTAATAGTTGGAGACTTTAACTTCATAAGAACTCCCACAGATAGAAATAAACTGAGAGGGGACGTTCATGAAATGCTTTTATTTAACGAGGCAACAATTTCTCTGGGTTTAGAAGAATTACCTTTGAAAGGAAGATCATTTACATGGAGCAACATGCAAGAAGTACCGCTATTAGAAAAAGCTTGATTGTTTTTTCTCTTCTAATAGTTGGACTTCTCATTATTCGAATACTCTAATCACTCCTGTAGCAAAAACAACTTCAAATCATGTGCCATGCGTAATAGCCATTAACACTGCAATTCCATGGTCAAAAGTTTTTAGATTTGAAAACTTCTGGATGGAGCACAATGATTTCTTGCCAACAATTTAGCATGTATGGCAACAGATAGTTCATGCTACAGACATTGTGAAGTGTATTAATTTGAAATTCAAGCTTCTAAGGACTCTTAAGATCTGGTCAAAAAAACTTTCCATTCTAACTTCTATGATTGTCAATACTAATGAGGTAATACTCTTTCTAGACACACTAGAGAAGTATAGGATATTGTCAATAGAGGAGTGGAATGCTAGAGAAATTTTAAAAGCACATCTCAATCACCTGTGAAACGTGAGAGAATTTATTGGAAACAGAGAGGGACAATCAAATGGGTAAAATTATGGGATGAGCACTAATTCTTTTCGTGCTAGAGCAATCATTCGATATCGAAGAAATACTAGGGCAGTCCTTCAAACGCGCAGTACAGCGGAAGAAGAATTAGAGCAGCCTGATCCAACGTTGAGCGCATCGATGTAGTGGTCGTAGTCGATTGTCCAGCGTCCTCGATGCCGATCCTCTCTTCTAGCAACCAATCGTGTTCCTTGCCAAGATCGTGGATCGTCCTTGTTCAGCACAGCGGCAATCATAGCAGTGCCTCTACGGTATCCACACGTCCAGGGATGGAACACCGTACGTTGGCGTGCTAGCACCAACTCGCATGGTAGGGCCCTCGAGAAGATGGCGACTAGGGTTTCGGTGATACAACTCACGTCATCTGTCCCAATAGCCTCCTGCATCCCCTTATAAAGAGCCCATGACAAATCATATCCAAACTCATTTGTTCCAACCCGTTAAGTGTGTGACCTTGTAGGTTCATGCGTAATCAGTTGTGACTCGGAAACTCTTTTTCGACCATGAGTCATTAGCGGTTCCTAGCAGGATATAACAATTCTCGAATATACATAAATTATATAGGATGAACCTTAATACAATATGATCTATGACTAGGTCATTATCACTTATAACCAGCTCGTATCTCTATACAACCAGTTCATATTTAGTCATGACTAGTTCATAAATCCTTACGACCAGTTAGTGATTATGTTCGACCAGTCTATGACCAGCTCGTATCTCCATACGACCAGTCCATATCTAGTTGAACTGAATGACCTGCTAGTGTATTCTCCCTTTGCCTCATGATATCTGGTTGAACTCTACGTGAGATATTTTGTTAACCATGGACTGTTCAATACTTTCTCGATCAAGTGATGGATAACTTCATGTGGTCGACTCTTCGACCAGTAGTGGCATGGCCATGCACTTTCTTTATCCGACCACATCGAGGGGTCTAGAGATATCTCTCATGTTATGTTAGGAGTGGCAAATCTCATATCCGACCAGTCACACCCCTCCACATGTTTCATAGCATACCCGAAAGCTACCTTTATGACTACCTAGTTACGGAGTAGCATTTGGCAACCCCTAAGTGTACTATTACACATGTAGGAAACCATGTTGATCTCAGGTCTAAGGATTATACATCATCATTGCTTGAGACCAACTGATGACACATAAAATCATAATAATCTCAATAGTGTCTCAAGGTGGGTCAATCCAACACTATGTTCTCTAACATGTGTTCACATTATTGATTCGATATCCCTATATCCATGACCGATGAAACATGATCATCAATCAATACATGTACTGGTCAACAAGTCACTAGTGTTCTGACCAGTGACATCCGACCAGGGATACATTTAGAATGACATCATATAAGTTAAAGAGCTTCACCAACAAGTCACATACTTGTAAATATTTATAACTGATAATTCACACAAGGAACATAACAACATTTATTCTATAACTCATAACACAGACGTGATATAATCATCTCTATGATTGCATCTAAGGCATATCACCAACAGTCTCCCACTTACACTAGAGTCCATCATATAGGTATCTAATACCCATAGCTCTTGTGCACCTCATGCTTAGGTTGATGGAGAGGCTTTGTCAACTATAATATCCCAAATGTTTAAAGAGGAGAAATACTTTGTGGATGAGAATTTGTGTTAGAGAATGGTTTTAATTGGAAGTTCATGGGGGTTTTCACTTGTTTCAGAGAACCTGGGCTGTGCGCTAAAAGCCCCCAGCACCTTGGCCCATTAGTGGAGGAGGGGGCAGCCAAACCCTAAGCCACCCCTCCCCTTGCACCTCCTCCCTCCCCACCCTCCTTTGGCCGCCTCCCCCTCACCATCCTGGTCGCCCCTTCCTCTCCCACTCTACCACCTCCCCTCTCATCTCCTCCCCTCCCTTGATGGTGCCTCCCCATCTCCCTGTGCTCCTCCCTGCTGTCGGCCAAGAGGAAGATCGGGAAGAGCTATTTTCAGGGTTGCTGTTCAAGGAGAAGAGGAAGAGGGAGAAGAAGAGGGGAAGAAGGAGGATCTTTGCGAGGGCTTTAGCGAGTTCCAACGGGGAATTTGTGGGTAAATTCATGATCCCCAATAGCAATTACCCTTTTTTTCCATGTGATTTGAGGTTACATTTCAGTTTTGTAACTGCTGTTGTAGATCCATTGTTTCTGCTGTTATGTTGACGTGCGAAAGTGAGTTAGTTCCAAGTGGATCTAGTGTTTAGTATCTCCTAGACTTATGTAGGATTTCACGTGGGATTTCCAGAAAGTATTAATTCATAATTTTTGGATGGATAATGAATTAATTATGATTTTTGCAAGTCAGGGTGCTTATTCAGTCTCAGGATTCGGGTAGCGAACATAGTTCTGTGAATTAAGGTTTGCAGATAGACGAATTTGGTCAGTTGATCTTCATGAGTTATGTATATATCTTTATGATGATTCTAGGAAGATAAAATTAATAATTTGTGGACATTTAGAATGAGAGATATGAATTTTTGAAGTTAATGCTATAGTATGTCCTTCTGTTGTGGACAATAGAGAAATACTTGGCTGTTTGCAACCTTTGTTGCACAGTGGGTATAATTCTGATAAATTTATTGAGAAAGCTAGTTTTCTTTAGTTTCCAGAGAGTCTTAGAACAGTGGGTTTAGATGTACCAAATAAAAGTTACGAAATTCCCAAGTCAGTAGTACCGAAGATGACAGAACGGTCTTCGGGAGTAAAAACAAAGGCTTAGATGAGATAATTTGATCTTAGCCCATTAGGACACTGTAGTGCCACCACTGTAGCACCCCTTCCCCTCCCCATTGCACCTCCACCTCCTTTCCCCTCACTTGCGCCTCCTTCCAACTGCTGTCAAGAGATCAAAGGGAAGGGGAAGAAGAGGAAGAAAGGAGGAAAGGGATGAAGGCTATAAGAAGGGGTTGATCACACAGGGGAATTTCGTAGGCATATTCATGTTCTCCATAAATTATTGTAATTCTTTCATGTGTGAATTGTCACCGATAGTCACATTGTTATCCTGCTGATCTAGATCGGTGTTCTGTAGTTCGGTTAATTCATCAGATTGAATTAGTTCCATGCGGATTTAGAAATTAGGGTCTCCTGGAGATAGATGAGTAATTTCGTTAGCTTTCCATAAAGTCTTAAATCATAATTTTTGGATAAATGATGATTTAGTTATGAATTTCGCAAGACTAGGTGCTAAATCACTCTCAAGACTTGTGCAGCGAACATAGATCTGTAAGTTTGATCTTGGATTCGGCCGAATTGGGTCAGTTGGTTTGCGTGAGATTTGTAGGTATTTTCATTATAATTCCATAAAGGTAAATTTCATAATTTTTGGATTTTTAGATCAAAAGATATGAATTTTAGAAGCTAAGGCTGTAATATGTCTCTCTGTTGTGGACAGAGGAGTTTTACTTGACTGTTTGCAACCGTTGTTGCACAGCGGAAATATTTGAGATAATTTTATTGAGATAGCTGATTTCCTTTAGTTTTCATAGAGTATTATAACAATGTGTTTGGTTGAGCCAAATAAAAGTTATAAAATTCACAAGTTAGTAGTATCGGAGATGATAGATCGGTCTTCGGGATTAAAAACAAGGGCTTAGATGAACTAGTTTGATCTTTCGGTCACCTGAGAAGTTGTAGCTAGACTTGTGTAGGTTCTAGGAAAATTGAATTCAAGGCTTTTGGAGTTTTTACACAAAAGTTATGAATTTTTCCTTAACCGCTGTTGGTTTGGGCAGATTTGGAAATTTGAGAGTGTATTGATTAAATGCTCGGGTTGTAGGTAGGGACGCTTGTTCTAGTTTTGTTCAATTGCTATGCTGCACACTGTTGGTTAGTGTACTTAGTATATTGTTTTACGGCTGCCAGGTGGTGGTGAACCCTAGGGCTAGAGCTTTCCATCGTTGTCTTCCGTCTCACGGTTGAGGCAAGTACAATTGAATTGTCTTGTTTGTTGTTTGTTACATTTGATTGTTGAATATGAAAATGGGTAATATTGGTATTTCTTCTTTCCCTTCATAATTGATATGCCATGACTCTTCGATAATATGTTTACATTCAGTATATTCATTCGTTCCTTCTTTCATGTTCACCACGAAAGTGGGTAGTGAAGCCCTGTCATTCCAACATGGGCAAGTACCTTGTGATTCTTATTGTTGGTGAATGCTGAGTGCTTGTTGTTCATGTTGTTGTTTCTATGATCCATGAGTAGATTCAAAGCTTTATGTTCATTTCACATTCGTTAATCCATGTTTAATGAGATGATGTTTTCATTATTCATAATTCATTCCATTCATTCGTTGTTCATGTTTCATCCACGGGAGTGAAAACTAAAGGCCCATCAATTCCAGTATGGGCACATAAGACCCACCATTCTAATGTGGGCAGATTTGGATCCCCGTATGAAATGTTCTTCATATAGGCTTTGGATCCCCGCATTTTGTTAGATGCGGGCCTAAGTGAATACCGATGGGTCTGTCACTGGCTATACCGGTATAAACAGAAGTGGAGTTCATGCATTTCATTCATTCATATGTTTTCTGCCATTCTACCTTCATATTCTTTAGTGTGATGTTATGTTCTTATTCCTCCATTCCACATTCGAATTCTATCTCGTTATATAATGATATTACTCATCTGTTCTACATTCGTATTATATTATGTGATTGTTATGTTCTTATTCAGTACCGTTCGTAATGTTCTGTTGTACTTGCTGAGTCGTGGACCCATTCTTGCCGTGTTTATTTCTTTTAGGTAAACATTGAAGACGGTATGCATGGGAGGGTATAGTCGCGTGGATCACTTCATCCACTTCACAATCTTCCTTTCACTTCACAATATTCACTTATAAATTAGATGAACTTGTCATTACCTTTCCTTTGATAATAATTGGGTTGTAATAAAAAGAGGTTGATGGTTGATATTATCATTCTTTATGACATGGTTGTATTGGTATTGGATTATGATCTTAGCATAGACTTCTGATAGTTGCATCATAATTGATTCGATATGATTAGATGAAAGAGTTTGATATGTTATTGAATTCTGATTCAATTCTTATATTCGTTCTATCAGTTGTTGATTCTTACATGTCGTTAGTTGATAGATTGCTGAAATTATTTCGTATTGTTGATGAATGTTAGACTTCCAGGTGATATCTTGGCTTCCGCATAGCCTGGGTGTTACATTTGTTTTCAGTTGAGACCTGATTATTAAAGTTTATTTAAATTAAGTGTGTTGCACATCCTTGCTTAACGGAGGTTCTCCTTGTTAGGATGAAGACATCGACTGAGAGATGGAACAAGAGTTCCATATGTTTGTGTGCACGTTCTGTTGTTTGGTCCCAAAGGGAATGGTAGCCAAAGTATATTTGGTTTATTCTGGAAGTTGCGGGGATTTTGGAAGGTAGCAATTCGCTAGAACCGTCTCGAGTCCGGAGCGGGGTATATAACATTTTGGATGAACCGGTGTTGAGAGAATGCTTGAGGTATTTGGACTGTGAGGTTTTGTAAGGGCCAACCAGCGAGAAATACCGCATCTTCGAGTCCTATCCGCTAAGTGGTCCTAGTTAGGTCGGTACGAGTGATGAGGCATAATACACCAGTTACATCAAGGTGCGGTGGTCGCATCAGACCGAGAGAGATGCCACTTGGGAATTGGAGTCTTGCATGTGCGAGCAATATCTAGAATTATTCACACACCACTACAAAACATGTCATACTAGACGCCTCATCATAGATGGTTCCTTTGGAACCGTCTGTGTTGTCCTTCATAGACGGTTCATATCATGGCTATGCGTGATATAATTATCACTGAGCGGTTCGTATCATGAACCGTCAGTGATATTTCTGAGCGGTTAGTATTACGAACCGTGCGTGATAGTACTCGTCACGCAGGCGGTTAGTATCATGAACCAAATGCGTGATACTATTACAGATGGTTAGTATCACGAACCGTCTGTGATAAGTACCTCATCACAGACGGTTGGTGATACGAGCCGTCTATGATATGTGATTCACAACGCGGGAGTTCGAAAATTTTGAACGCGTGTGCGGGAGTAGCAGGAGTCCTTATATATTATAGCCGGTCCTCCTCCCGCGGTCCCCAACCTCCTCTAGTCCTCCTTTCGCAGTCCCCAACCTCCGATAGTCCTCCTCCTCCGGGCTCGGCCCTCCCTTGCTCCCGCAGTCCTCCTCCGAGCTCTGGCTGGTCGCTGCTCCTCCGGTCCTCCCTTGCTCGCTCCCACAGTCTCGCAGCTCCCGGCCTCCTGCTACTCCTCCCCAACAGCTGAGAGTCGACGCCGACGCCGACGCCGATGCCAACCTCCTCTAGTCCTCCTCCAATGCCCACCGAGCTTCTGTTGTGTATGACTGTATGACTGTATGTGTATCCATGAATCCATGTTTGGGAGGCTTGGCTGTATGAGCTTCTATTGTATATGAGTGTATGTGTATGAGTGGCTTGGGTATATGAGCTTGATCTGTTGTATATGAGTGTACGAGTGTATCCATGAATCCATGATTCAGTCTAAGACACCGTAGATGAGCTTCTGTGATAGTGTTCTATACATTTAGTATTTTTTTGCGATAGAAAAAACTATCACAGACGATTCTGAACAAGAACCATCTGTGATAATTACTATCACAGACGGTTCTTGTTCAGAACCGTCTGTGAAAATATACTATCACAAACGGCTCGGAAGTAGAACCGTCTGTGATAACTACTGTCATAGACGGCTCTACTTCCGAACCCTCTGTGATAGCTTTTTCACATACGGTTGGAAAATCGTCTGTGATGACAGATGTCATCACAGACGCACAATTACAGACGGTTCGAAAAACCGTCTATGATGACAGTTCCGAACCGTTTGTGATGAGGTTTTCTCTAGTAGTGACAGTAGGTACGTGGTAATGTTGGAAAATTTTAGATGCGATTGTTCTTTGGTGTTAAGCGTGATTAGAATTCGGGCTCGAATTCTGTTTAAGAAGGGTAGAATGTAATACCCCAAATGTATTCGAGAGAAAATAATTAAATTAGGGAGAAGGACCAGTTAGCAAAGCGATTTAACAGGGGATTAGAGGGGGGATTTCTACAATGTCTTGGCAACCTGGGCTTGGGCCTTGGCCCAAGAGGCCATGTGGTGCCCGAGAGGAGGGGGGCGCCACCTCCCCAAAACCCTATGCCCCTAATCCCCTCTCCCCATTGTTGGCCGCCACACCCCCATCCCCTACCCCCTTGGCCACCACCCCCTGGTCCCTGCGCCCCCTCCTCTGGTGTTCTCCCCTGCTGCCGGCCAAGGACTTCGCTTCCCGCTGTCGGCCTAGTGGAGGAAGAAGGAAGGACACCCGGGTGATTGGCCGACCAAGAAGAAGAAGAAGGAAGGGGCAGAAGAGAGAAGGGAGGGGAAGAGGGATCGTGTGGTGTTCCTCGTGTTCGACTGCGGTTTCTCCAAGGGTAACCCCTAATCACGTTCGTTTAGTCGTGAATTCTTGTATTTTAGCAATGTCGGCATTAGATCGATATTCTGGCAGTTTGTACTGTTCGTCTGATTTAGAGTTGTTAGCTACAAACTCCGGTCTGGACATATCCTAGAGAGTTGTAGATAGCGTCAGTAGCTTTCCATAGGTTCTTGGATCAGGTCGTTTGGATGAGTGGATCAGGAGATATGATTTTTGTAGCGTCGCTGTTCTGTGGTTCTGTCACAATTCTGACAGTTAATGTTAATCAGTCATTAGCAAATTGTTAATGAATTATTTAGAATATCTCACCAAAACAAAAGTTGTAGGTATTTTTATAAGGTTTCCATAAAGCTAGATAACGTAAATTTTGGATAATTTTACTAAAAGATATGTTAGTTTTAGTCGTGCTGTCCAGAACCCCTGACGAGATTTAGTTGTTCTATTAAACTATTTGGTAAGGATAGAAGATGGCTGAATCTAGAAAGCTCACCAACTAGGTTTGTGTAGATAAATTAATAAGATTTCCATAAAATTAAAGAACACCCCTTTTGGATCTCTGGACGAAATGTTATGAATTTTAGAAGAAGACTGTCTGTTAAGGGGATAGATCGATGTCATGGGATTTGGAGTTTTGGGTTGCGCTAGGGAGCGTAGTGAGTTATTTATTTGTTTCTAGCAATGTTTGGAGCAAAATTGTTACCATAGAGTGTTTTTTAAAATTATTCAGGTGGGGGTTTGGTTCTGGGGGTAGCACCCTCTTTGCGCCTTCTATTTTCGCACGATTAAGGCAAGTACAATTATTGATAGAATAATTAAGAGTGATTGTTCATGATTGCTGGTATTATGTGTATATTCTCTACTCATGGATGCTAGAATGATGTGTTTGTCACTTTTCATGAATGCTAGAAGTATGAGTATGCTCTTTATTCATGTATTTTACTGCTGGCTAATGCATGTTTATGTTGGATAAAAAAATTGATTCATATGCATCATGTTATCATCTTTGAGGCTTGGTCACGTGGTCACCAAGTATTGATTTTGAGGTCCCCGTCATGTATTAGACGGGCTTGAGGTCCCCACACTCGTGGAGTGTGGGCTTATGGTCCCTGTGCTAGAACGCACAGGCATGGGTATGCATCAATGGATGCATACTCCGCATTACTGGTATATGCAAAGAGAAAAGAAAAGTTGCATTTGTGCATTTGAATTACATGAGCATATGATTTGGTTTACTATAAAGAATTGTGGTTGGATGATGATGATATAGTTGGGTATTATATTGTGTTATTCATTGTACTTTGCTGAGTCTTGGACTCACTCTTGCTGTTGTTTGTGTTTTTTTTAGGTACCTCTTACGCGAACGTTATGCATAGGAGGGGATAGTCATAAGATTGGTTGTACACCATCACGAACCACTCATAATTGAATAAATTTGGATTGTGATTAAATAATTGAGCAAACTGCTTAAAGGATTTCTATTGGTTATGTCTTATGCCTTTGATATTTTGTAATAGCGTTGATTAGCATATTATGGATGTTTTTATGATTACGTTTTAGATTGAATGTTTGGATTATTGATTATTGTTATTAATATCTGTGAGAACCTCTGGTGTGGTTAACTATACCAAGGAGGTTCTGTCAAAATTTAGTATAATGTCTTAGTTTTAAATTGTTAATTTGTTATTTTAGTAGCATTCCAGGCTCATGTTGGGCTGGGGTGTTACATTGAGTTTGCATTGACGGATGCACTACTCGTATTACCGGTAATTGCAAAGAAGGAAGAAAGTTGCATTTTTTGCCTTTTCATTGCATGAAAATGGATCAATTGCTGATGGCTATATGAGGATTTTGTTATATTCCATACATGTGTATGTTTTTTTATTACATCACTGTTATACTTTGCTGAATCGTGGACTCACGCTTTTTCTTGATGTTTTCTTTAGGTACTTCTCGAGGGAGCGACATGCATGGGAAGGGATAGATTTGGTGCACTTCACTCATGATCACCCATGACAAATAAAATATAGCTCCTTTACTTAAACTTAAGTGATCCTGCTATTACTTCTGTTCTAAGACTGTGCTCATCCTTCGTGATGATTGAGTTATTTGTAATTAGAATAGTCAAGTATGTCTGGTGGATGTTACTGTTTATGCTTTAACATTTTAGAACTTGATTTATTTACTTTTACGTGTTAGAATATTTCAAGTGACCTACTTAGTCTATCATCCAAGTAGAACCTTGAAGAATCCTGAAGTATTCATGTGGTTCGGTTAATTGATGATTAGAACAAGGTTTATGTCTAGAATTTTGTTATTCAATATAGTTTTGATTAATGCTAGCTTACTAGATGTTGACAAGCTTGCCGTTATTTGATTGTGATTAGAAGTAAATTGAATTGTTAAGTTAGTTTAGTAGCATTCTAGGCTCAGTGTTGAGCTGGGGTGTTACACCTTAGCTTGTGCAATGGCTCTACTCTTATCACAGTAGAGATCCATTGGACTGGAAGTATTAGGAAACACACCCAGTTCATTAATGAACTGTCGAGACCCAAAAATGCAATTCTGGACCCTCTGTGTATACTACACTAGTCCAGGATCACGCTAGTACACATAGTGGCAACATCGATGAAATATCATTTTCATATACAAAGATGACTAATAGATAGACAAATAATAATAAATATCATAGTAACAACCTTAAGGTCAAAGCTTACAATTAATGCTCCAAAAGGCGAATAGCTCAAATAAGCTACAGCGGAACGTAACGGAATAACTTCAGTAAAGCCCATCCATATGCCCACAGGTAATCGGTTGGGTTAGCGCAACCTAGTTCTCCACGATCCTTGAAGTAGACCTGGTTAAATGACGATTCCTCCACCTTATCTAAATGATTATAGAAAGACTGAGTACACAACCGTACTCAACAAGTTGCACCATAGAATGCAAATATAGCTAATGGCTTATTCCAAAGGAAATGGCTTCTATGGTTATTTTGCATAAATGCAACATTTACGATTGAATACAAATAATAGATTGAAAGCATGATTCAAAACAAATAGACAATATTAATTTATCAATTGTTTTCACAAAGACACAAAGTCTAATCAATTTCTTTCACATTGCTGCATAAGTTATGTCACACAGCTGACCCTTCCCAATAGTTTTATGAAAATCTACCCCTCGTGTGAAATCCCCAAGCAAGTCCATGACCGCGGACGTGGCTATTTGAATAGATTAATTAACAATCTGCAGAGGTTGTACATTTTACCCACAAGATGCAATCAACTAGATCACAGCTGATCACAACAAAACCTTTCCGAAACTTCATCTCAACAATTGACACTCCCGATGTGTTTTAGTGCTGGTACCAACGCCTGCTGAGGAAATTAGTCCGACGCACACCGTTGGACAGGGAAGCGACGAACCGTCCCACGATGTGATCTACCTGGTAGTCCACACCTCCACCCATCTTTGAGCACCTAACCTATAACCTGAGTAGTCAATGCTGAGATTCTGTAATTTACTAAGTTAGGCTCGTCCCATACTAGGCATGTGATTGTATGAAAGGCCCAGTTCAATGGCGCACAAAGTTAAGCCCTTAATTGACCAAGGCAAAACTTTCAATTTCTAACTATGCCACAAAGATTATCATTCACATTTACAAAGCTCCACCATATCACAAAGTATCCACCACTTGCCTCAGTCTAAATCTTTTTCCACCATATTGGTTAAGTGCAACACATGCTATCACAAAGTAATAACACATAGCACACAGTTTTACACAAAATTCCATAGTCACTTAGTCAAATTAATAATTGCAACTCCAATGATATGTGTGACTCGTAGCACGACTAAGCAATACTATTTGTCTAACCAACCCACGATGGTTCTATGGTAATACCAACTAATAATTAACAAAACTAGGGTGACAAAAGATCATGATGATACAATAGCCAAGGAGGATATATTCAATTTGGATTAATAACTAAACCCAAAGCATTTAATTAAATACTTAAAGTAAATGCAACAATTTGAATCAATGTAATTTGGAAAACTGGGTTCAATATGATCAAAGGTACAACTTGCCTTGCTATAGCAATGATGATCTTATTTTATCTTCAATCTTATACTTCCTTGACATTTAGCTCCTTCAGACGATTTCGGAACTTCAACGTCTAACGAGAAAGAAAGCGCAAAACAAACAAAATTCAAAAAGACAAATGAAATAAACTACAAATTAAAATTGAATGGTATTGGAAGGTAGATAATAAATTTAGATGAATTTAGAAACTTGAATGGGTTCAATCGGAGTTCGGACGGAGGAGAACGGGCTCTCGGAAGATTGAAATTCACATGAAATGATGAAAAGGGAAAAGGGAGAGAAAACTGACATGCGGGACCCACAGAATATTCCTCAATTAATTTATTTCGGAAATTCTAGAAAAGAGTGAGTGGATGTCAAGTGGGACCATTGGTCCATAGATCAAGTCCACGAACTAGGGCTCGGGTTCACAACGAACCGTGTTTATAGCACAGTGTTGATAAGGTGGGGTCTAGATGTCAAAGAGTAGGTTCACGGTGAACTGGGTTCATGTGATTTCGATTCTAGGGTTTGGGTTAGGTGTGCTACATGGCGCTGATAGTGTGGCCATGTGAGCACGGGCACTGAGGTGGCAAGGACGGGGCAACGATGTGGAGGTGCTGACATGGCAGTGCACAAGAGCTCAGGCACAGTGACGCTCACTGGGTCACAGTGGCGTGAGTGGATGACCAAAACGGAACGAGGAAACAGAGGCGGTCTCTGTGACGCGGGTCCGACGGCGAGGGATAGCGTCAATCGCTGGTGACGAGCCAATAAGCGGCGGCGACGGCGGGTTGTCCGGTGGCAATGTGCTGCGGGGGTGTTCCAGCTAAGGGAGGTGGGGCATGACGCTGAACGTCGCACGGTGATCTCGGTGGTGGTGTCCATGCGCAGCGAAGGGCACCGGAGGTGGCACAATCGGACGATGAAGGCAGCTGACCAGAGTTGACCAAGAAGGAGAGAACTCAGGCTACAATGGATGACAATCAAATTAGAAGTTGAGATGGATAGATTGGAAAGTAAGGCACAAGGTGACATGATTGTGTTCAAGAGTGTCTCACCGAGGCGTCGGGAAACATGACGGAAGCGGCTCGGGTGTCGCGGGCACAGCCCGAGATGAACAAGACAAAGTAGTGCCAGCGCTAGAAGGCTAGTAGTGAGCTTTGACTAGTGTGCACAACCGGAGGAGGACGATGAGGCAAAGTCAAGGCTGCAACGGGTACGACTCGAGGGATCTTGACGATGACGAACGGCGACGAAGAGGCGTGGTGCCGGCTTCGGAGAAGAAGGCACCCGGTGGCGGCGCACGAGGGTTCTCAACCGTGACGGCTAGGGCACAGATGGCGGTGGGGTCGGGCAAAGTGGACGCGCGCACATGTGGCAGCTTTTATAGTGCCTCGGTGTGCGTGTGGGAGGCGGACTCCAAGGCGACGATGCGGTGAAGTCCTGGGCTCAAACACACAGAGTGCGCATGCGCTTGGGGTGGCGGCTCGGACTAGCAAGTGGGTCTGGCCATTAGGGTTTCAGCTGGTCACTCTAGGCTGGCGACGATGAAAACGGACTGAGGTGGAGAGAGAGTTAAGTGGGCCAGAGAAAATTCGGCCCACGAAGACTTCCGGGAAAAGAAATGATTTAGGATTTAAAGAAAAGCTAAAAATCCAAACGAAGCCAAATAAATAGCAAATAAATTCAGAACAAATCCAAGAAAATACAGAAAAAATCCTTGGAGCACAAGGAACCCAACTAAAATTGTTTTTCTTAAAATTGATTTTTGTATTAGTCAAATTAAATATTTTGAATTTAGTCCCAATTAAGCTTATTAATTCAAATAAAATTGGTGAAATTTTCCAGGGACCTAAACTACTCAAAAGATTTTTGAAAAGCTAAATTTTGGGACGTTACATGAACTTCGTAATCCATACTGCTTTTTTACAACTTCGAAAGCATCAATGTACTCAACCACTGTTGTAGAATCAGCAATTGTTCCTTGCTTGAAACTTTACTAGCTCACTGCTCCTCCATTAAGACAAAACACAAAACCAGACTGTGATCTGAAATCATCCTTGTCGATTTGGAAGCTAGCATCGATGTAACTGTTTACGACCAGCTCTTCCTCACCACCATAAACAAGGAATACATCCTTAGTCCTTCTTAACTACTTTAGGATATTCTTGACCGCTATCCAGTGACCTTCACCTAGATCTGACTGATATCTACTCATAACACTTAGAGCATACGACACATCTGGTCATGTACAAAGCATGGCATACATGATAGATCCAATAGCCAAAGCATATGGAATTCTACTCATTTTGTCTCACTCATCAAGTGTCAAAGGACACTGACTCTTGCTAAGATTAATTCCATGTGACATGGGCAAGAAACCTTTCTTGGAATCTTGCATGTTGAACTGCTTCAACACCTTGTCAATGTACGTATCTTGGCTTAATCCAATTAGCCTTTTAGATCTATCCCTATAGATCCTTATGCCTAAAATATATGCTGCATCTCCTAAATCATTCATAGAGAAACTATTTCTTAATGAAGTTTTAACAGATTCAAGCATAGGAATATCATTTCTGACCAATAATATGTCATCCACATATAAGATCAGAAAAATAAGTTTTCTCCCACTAACCTTCTTGTAAACGCAAGGTTCTTCTTCATTCTTGATGAAGTCAAACCCTTTGTCCACTTCATCAAAAAGAATGTTCCAACTCTGGGATGCTTGCTTTAATCCATAGATGGATTTCTGAATCTTGCATACCTTTCTAGCTTCCTATGGATTGAAAAAACCCTTAGGTTGTGTCATGTAGACATGCTCACTTAGGTTTCCATTTAGGAAAGCCGTTTTGACATCCATTTTCCCTATCTCATAATCGAAATATGCATCAATAGCTAGAATGATCCTGATAGACTTAAGCATAGAGATAGGTGAGAAGGTTTCATCATAATCAACACCTTGAATTTGTTTGAAACTCATTGCTACCAGTCGTGCCTTATGAATGTGAACATTTCCATCTATATCAATCTTTTTCTTAAAAATCGATTTGCACTCAATGGTTTCAACACCATCAAGTGGATCAACTAAGTTCCAAATTTGATTGACATACATAGATTTTATCTCAGACCTCATGGCTTCAAGCCATGACTTAAGAGTCTGGATCCATCATTGCTTCCTCATAAGTGTTAGGCTCATCATTATTTAATAATAAAACATCATGCCCATACCTTATAGGTAATTGACATGGCCTTTTAGATCTACGTGGGGCTGATGCCTCATCTATTGGTTCTACAATAGTTTGTTCATCCTGTAGAGGTTTAGTAGGAGTTAAAATATTTTCAAATGTTTCCCGAATTTTTTCGAGTTGCACTTTGCTCCCACTGACTCCTTTGGAAAAAAACACTTTCTCCAAGAAGACAATATTTTGGGCAACAAACACTTTGGCATTATCCCGCTTATAAAAGTAATATCC
This sequence comes from Phyllostachys edulis, assembly GCA_036346405.1. Lineage (NCBI taxonomy): Eukaryota > Viridiplantae > Streptophyta > Magnoliopsida > Poales > Poaceae > Phyllostachys > Phyllostachys edulis. Next base: position 39,519,622 of record CM070562.1, on the reverse strand, counting down.
TTTAGTTTCCTTAGGATATCCCACAAATAAGCACTTTTTCGACTTGGGTGTGAGTTTGTCAGACGTCAAACACTTTACATATACCTCCCAACCCCACATCCTAAGAAAAGACAATCTAGGACACTTCTCGATCCACATCTCATGTGGTGTCATTTCTACTATTTTTGATGGAACCTTATTTAATGTAAAAGCCGCTGTTTCTAGAGCGTATCCCCAGAAATACAATGGAAGATTAGATTGGATCATCATTGACTGAACCATGTCAACCCCATTCCATTGAGGCATTCCTGGTGGAGTAAGTTGTGGAATAATTCCAAAATTCTTTAGATGATCACTAAACTCATTGCTCAAATATTCACCTCCACGATTTGATCGTAGATATTTAATTATCTTGCCAAGTTGATTATGTACCTCATTCTGAAATTCCTTAAACTTTCCAAAGGATTCAGACATATGCCTCATTGAGTAGATGTAACCATATCTACTAAAGTCATCGGTAAAAGTTACGAAGTACTGAAAACCAGCTTTGGCTGAAGTGCTCATTGGTCCACATACATCCGTATGTACAAGGGCCAATAAGTGACTTTCCCTCTCACCTATGGCTGTGAAAGGTGCCTTTGTCATTTTACCAAGTAAACATGATTCATATATTTCAAATGATTCAAAATCAAATGAATTTAGAATACCATCCTTATGGAGCTTCATCATATGCTTCTTATTTATATGACCGAAATGACAATACCAAATAAAAGTGGGATTCAAATCATTAGGCCGAAGTTTCTTAGCATTAATGTTATAGACAGACACATCCTCAAGATTCAAAACATACAATCCATTCACCAATGGAGCATGGCCATAAAGCATATCTTCAAAATAAATTGAAAAACAATTGTTCTTATTCTAAACTCATAACCTTCTGCTCCTAAACATGAAACAGAAATAATGTTTTTGCTTAAGGTAGGAACATAATAACAATTATTTAATTCCATAACTAATCTTGAGGGTAAAACTAATGGTAAAGTGTCAATAGCTAATGCAACAACTCTTGCTCCATTGCCCACGCAAATAACAACCTCGCCTCTTTCTAAACTTCTACTCCCTATCAGTCCCTGCATCGAATTGCAAATATGAGCAACTGACCTGATATCAAATACCCAAGAACATGTAGGAGAAGTGGCAAGATTAATTTATATAACATTTATATATGAATTGGAAGTCTTACTTCCTTTGTTCTTTTTCATTCATGCGAAGTACTTCTTACAATTCCTCTTCTAGTGCCCAGTTCTCTCGATAATGGTAGCATTCTGTATCAGGCTTAGGACCCAGCTTGAGCTTCTTAAGCTTAGCCTTGAGACTCGATCTCACCTTGAGTCTTTCTTTTGCCCTTTTCCTTTCCCCAAGATTTACCTTTCTTTTTGAAGCTAGTAGTCTTTTGAACAATCATCACATGATTAGAACTTCTCCTGATGCTTTCCTCGACACCTTTAAGCATGCCATGCAACTTGGTCATTAACTTCTTCATGCCATTCATATGAAAATTCAATATAATGGGCTCAAAGCTCACAGAAAGCGATTGGAGAATCACATCAGTATCCAACTCTTGGCTAAGGAGAAAACCAAGCTTTTGCAAGCTCTCAATGTAACCAATCATCTTGATCACATGAGGAATAACTGAGCTACCTTCTGACAGCCTATAAGAAAACAATGTTTTGGAGGTATTATACCTCTCGGCCCTTGCTTGGTCCTAAAACATGCCTTTCAGACCCACAATCATATTGTAAGCGTCTGTGGTATCATATTGCTTCTGAAGCTCAGAGTTCATAGTGGCAAGCATAAGGTAGTGTTCATCGACTGCGTCATTGCAATGCTTCTCATAAGCATTCTTTTTAGCACGTGTAGCATCTGCATTTGGTTCCTCAGGATAGGGACCCACTAGAACATATTTCTTCTTTTCTTGTTTGAGAACAATTCTCAAATTACAAAACCATTCAATGAAGTTTGTTCCATTCAGTTTTTCTTTCTCAAGAATAGATCGCAAGTTAAAGGTAGGTGTGGAGAAAGTATTAGGTGCCATGATCTAAAACAGAAAAATATGTATATGCAAAAATTCACCATTGTGTTTATATAAGATCTTCTATTAAACAATTTAATAAAATATACTTCCACTATATGTTCTACACCAAGTTTCCATCTAACTTCATATAGTGGATTCAAGATCCATATATATTTTGTCATCCATGGACTGTTCAATACTTTGTCGATCAAGTGACGGATAACTTCATGTGGTCGACTCTTCGACCACTAGTGGCATGGCCATGCACTTTCTTTATCTGACCACATTGAGGGGCCTAGAGATAACTCTCCTGTTATGTTAGGAGTGGCAAATCCCATATCCAACCAGTCACATCCCTTCGTATGTTTCATAGCATACTCGAAAGCTACCTTTATGACTACCCAGTTATGGAGTAGCATTTGGCAACCCCTAAGTGTACTATTACACATGTAGAAAACCATGTTGATCTCAGGTCTAAGGATTATACATCATCATTACTTGAGACCAACTAATGACACATAAAATCATAACAATCTCAATAGTGTCTCAAGGTGGGTCAATCCAGCACCATGTTCTCTAACATGTGTTCACATTATTGATTCGATATCCATATATCCATGACTGGTGAAATATGGTCATCAATCAATACATGTGTTGGTCGACAAGTCTCTAGTGTTTCGACCAGTGACATCCGACCAGGGATACATTTAGAATGACATCATATAAGTTAAAGAGCTTCACCAACAAGTCACATACTTATTAATCTTTATAACTAATAATTCATTCAAGGAATATAATAATATTTATTTTATAACTCATGAACATAGACGTGATACAATCATCTCTATGATTGACTCTAGGGCATATCACCAACAGTTGGGATCCTCATATGCTCCGATAATGCACTTCAATTTGCAAGATTTAATTGTTCCCCCACAAAGATCTTACTTGGATGGAAGAACCTTTCGATCAGCAAGAGATTGATGAAATATTTGAGCACCTTCCCACATATAAATCACCTAGACTGGATGGCTTCAATATGGATTTTTTAAAACAATGTTGGACTATCATCAAACAAGATTTCTATGACCTTTTTCATGCTTTCGATCAGAATAAGCTTAATTTGCAAAGCATCAACTCATCTTTCATGGCTTTGGTTCCAAAGAAAGATCATCTGATTTCAGCACTACTTTAGCTCTTTGAAAATGCTAACAAAGATCTTGGCCAATAGGCTCCAATTGGTCATATTGGATCTTGTTCATGCTAATCAGTATGGATTTCTAAAATCCCAAACAATTCAGGATTGTCTTGCTTGGGCTCTCGAATATTTACATCATTGCCAGAAATCAAAAAGGGAAATCATTGTTCACAAATTAGACTTTGAAAAAGCATTTGATAAAGATAGAATATTAGACAATTCTTGATATCATGAAGAGTAAAGGATTTGGGCCAAAGTGGATCGGTTAGATATAAAAAAAAAATTACTAGAACATCTTCAGTGCTACTCAATGGGGCACCAGGCAAGAATTTTCATTGTAAGAGAGGTGTTCGGTAGGGGGGTCACGCTCTCTCCACTCTTATTTGTTTTGGCTAGAGATCTTTTACAGACAAATTCCCAACAAGGCTATGGAACAAGGTGTCATTTCCTATCCATTAACTTTTAGTGCTTGTCCAGATATTCTTGTGGTTCAGTATGCGGATGACACTCTTGTAGTAATGCCAGCTTGTGCTAAGCAATTGTTTTGCCTCAAGGGGATTCTCAATACTTTTGCTCAATCCACTGGACTGAAGGTCAATTATCATAAATAAATGGTGCAGATCAATGTACCTGCTGATAAGTTAGAGCGTCTATCCAAGACCTTTGGATGTCAACAAGGCTCTTTATCCTTCACCTACTTGGGCTGCCATTGGGGATCACTAAGCCAAAAATTGAAGATTACGCCCCCCTAGTTCAAAGAGTGGAAAGAAGACTTGCAAGTTGTGTGGCTATCTGTCTTATGGGGGTCGCTTAACAATGGTAAACTCCGTGTTTTCTCAATTGCCAATTTTTTAACATGTCTCTTATAAAACTGTCGTTTGGAGTATTGGAGCAAATTGATAAGTATAAAATATATTATTTTTGGAGAAGCTCTGACACGGAGTGCAGAGATAAATCACTTGTGGCATGGAAAAAAGTTTGCAAACCTAAAAAACAAGGTGGTTTGGGCATTCTACAATTATCAGTACATAACACGTCTCTGCTTTTGAAGAACCTTAACAAATGTTTCAATCATGCAAACTTACCCTAGGTTAAGTTAGTTTGGGAAGCTTATTATTAGGATTCTCATCCACCGGAGAATTTCAAAGAAGGGTCATTTTGGTGGAGACTTCATCTAAAATTGCTTGATTTGTACAAAGGTTTGGCATCATGCAAGATTGGAAGAAGAAATTCAGCATTATTTTGGAAAGACTTATGGAATGGAAATTTACTCTGTTGTTAGTACCTAGAACTATATTCATTTGTCAAGCTGGCCAATAGTATGGTTTCATCAGTCAAGCTGTCAATGGAGTTTTCAACACTTTATAACCTTCCATTATCTGCGCAAGCTTACAAACAGTGTCAACAAGTCCAACAAGTACTACCTGATCTGATTCTCTCTCCTAATGAGGACTTTTGGTATTACATCTGGAATTATGGACAATTTTCTTCTGTCAAAGCATATCAGATGCTTATGGGTAGCCCACCAATTCCTCCTTACATCTAATGGTTATGGGCAAGCTCTTGTCAATTTCGTCATAAAATATTTTTTTGGCTATTGCTCAAAGATAGGCTTAATATGAGGAATCTATTAAGACGGAAAAATTGTCATCTTGAGGATTATACCTATGTGTTGTGTGATCAAGGAATAGAGAAAACATTGCAACACCTTTTTTGTACCTGTCCATTTGTTCAAGACTGCTGGAATTATGTTTGTCTAGGATGTTCACCTATTTTGTTGGTTCATGAGTCCATTTTTTATCTAAAACATAAGATTCGACAACCTTTCTTCATGGAGATTATCATATTAACAACCTGGGCTATTTGGCTAATGAAAAATAATAAGGTGTTTCAGAATATTGAACCAACATGTTAGGAATGGTGGAATACTTTTTATCATGAGTTTGCCGTGGTTATGCATAGGGTAAAGGCTAAATATAAATCCCTCATTAGTGATTGGTACAATAGTCTGAGTTAATTTTTGGGATCTTATTTGTACATAACTTCTCTGTAATTTATCTTTTTTACACATATATATACACACACAGTAGGATCCATTCCTAATGTTTTCATTCAAAAAACAGAATGTATTCGGCAACATCATCATCCAATTACTTTGTGAGAATTTTTTTGCAAATACAGCATGTTTAGAAACCATATTTGCATAAATGATCACGGATTACGTGTATTTGCAAAAATGGCACCGTTGGTGCACGGTGACCGTGCGCCAACGGCTCCCGCATAGCCACGTGCCTCTGGCCTCCCCGCTAGTCCGCCACGTCTGCCGTTGGCGCACGGTGAGCATGCACCAACCATTGGCGCATGGTGACCATGCACCAACAGCCCTCGGCCTACCATGTGTCCTTGGTTAGGTTAGTGTTAAGGTTAGTTAGGGTTAGGGTTAATTAGGGTTAGGGTTTGTCCAAAATCGGTAAGAATTTTAAAATATAGCAAATGAGTTCAAAAAATTATAAAATTTTTTGTGGAGGCTCCCAACACTATGTACTTTCTTTGTAAATTTGCCATTATTTTATTCATTAAGAATTTGTATCGCTATTTTGTATAAGTGTCATATTTGTACGAATTTGTAAATATAGAAAATGTGCTCCAAAAATTATGAATTTTATTTTGAAGGATTCTCACGTAGTGGACTTGATTGTGTAATGTTTCAGCAATTTTATATGTGTTTTGGTATTGTCTCAAAAATTTAGAATTTAGGTCGCGAAAATTTCGATTTTATTTTTCAGAAATTACGGTTTCATGATTTCATGTGACTTGAAATGTATAGAAAAAATGCTGCATTACAACTCCATTGGAGATGTCAATATACAATATGGCAACACATATAAAAACCAAAATACGCGTACAAATATAGTAAAACAAAATCGCATAACACGTGATACTATATGGCTCACTCGTCTGAGCCACTACTCTCTGCCTGCTACGACTGCGTCTGTGTGCGCGGCCTTGTTTTGCACTGAGCATGACCCGTGGAGTATGTCCACCGGTCCGGAGAACGCGTACCGGTTCGGAGGGGGTACGAAGACTGTTGAGGCAGAGGTGGACCAGTAGGCTGACTCTGGAGCAGAGTCTGGTAGGCGTACATATCGTCATGATGAGCCATACCGACTTAGGGGACACCTCCAAAGAATTCATCCTCGACGGAGGCTATAAAATCACTCCGAGGGTACGATGCTTGCAACTCCAGTTGCGCGGATGAGCTCTGGCCTTGTACGTACGGGGTCCCCGCGTACCAGGAGAAGCTCTGCCCTTGAACATACGGTGGGGCAGCGAACTTGGAGGAGCTCTGCCCTTGAACGTACGGTGGGACAGCGAACCCATAGGAGCTCTACCCTGCATATGCTCCAAACCCTGGCTGTCATTGTTCATACCCTGGCACCATGTACTGCTCCCTGGCAGGAGCTAGGAGGCCCGTATCATTGTCATCAGTCGATGTGAACTGGCCATCACCCCCACGGCCAACTAAAGGCTGCAAGACGGAACGATATTAGTATAATTAAACACTCTGAACATAAACTAAGAACCTTGTACCGCCCGAATGTGTAGTGCAAATGACCGAGGGGGAGCGCCACTCTATGTATTGGGTACGGACGGTAGAAGTGATTCATGTCGACAGACCTACGGCGGGAGTACGACATGATGTTAGCAGAATGTAAGGCATAACCAAAAAAACTGAACGTAGATATGGACATAGGGACTTACCACTCTACCGACCTGGCCCACGGATGACCGACAGGGAACGCTACGATGCATGCTGATCTCGCTAGGCCGTGGTGACCTAGTGGGTGAGCACGACCCCCTAGTTGGTGCCCGATACACAGGACATCATCCGTCCAATGACCACAACTCAAGTTCTTTATTATCTTCTTCATCTCCATCTAGATGTGCTTCAAAAAAAATTTATATCCTGCTAGGGTTCTATCTGGGCTGCAGAGGCCGTCCTCCGATGCGCTATGGATGCGATGCGTCTGCTCCAACTATAGTGACATATATAACATGTCCATTAACGAAGAGTACAAGTATCATCAACGACTAGACGAGAGGTTTTAAGTGTCTTATGGTGTCATTATGCCGCGAAGCGCTGTCACGGTCATACGTACGATGGAGGCTCTCGTGGTGCGTGTCCAATGTCACCCGGTTCGGGCGCTCTAGTGGAGGAATGGTAAGTCTTGTGCGCATCCGTGGCACATACCACTCCAAGTACGCACCGAATGTCTTAAGGTCGTACGAACACGGCTCATTCCAGACATCCATGCGTGCCCTGTTCATCCATGCCATAGTCCACTCCTCCTGGACTAGGCGGCAGTCCTGGATATGCCCACTAGCCCTCGATTGCCTGCATTTCCGGAAGGATTGATGTTAGAAAAGAAGACGTAATGACTGTAAACATTACTCGGATGAAGTTTGACTCACAGGTGTACGGCTCGCTGTAGGAGCCTACCATCCTGGGGGACACGAACTGGTACCGACCAAGTTGTCATATTATGCGCTGCGGCATGTAAGGCTCCACCATATGTGCGAAAACCAAGTGGTGGGTCGTCGTCCACAGTCCTCTATCCTAGATGCATTGCACGGACAGCCCGTGCGGCACTACCGTGTGCAGGAAATCATGATACCATGGACACCAGATGATGTCGCACTCGTGCGACGACTCGAACTCGTTGTGATACAACGAGTAGCACCTCATCGGTCTTCCACTGGTCTAGCGTACATGGGTAGCAGTCCACCGTAAGCCCATGGTGGGCTCGTTTACCTGGTCATGCGGAACGGGGTATGGGTGCACCACTATCTCGATGGACGGCCACCCAACCAGGAAGTGCTCCCAACTCCATAGCTACCGGAGCACGTAACAGAGGGCCAGGCTGGGGGTACCACCAGTGCCACGCCGCGAAAAATCACACAGCCCCCGTTATGTGGTGCAAAGGACGGCTGATCCCTAGCTGTACTAAAGCATCGACCTAGCCCCCGTGTCAACCAAAGACTCGGCGATGTGGATGAAGCTAGGTTACAAAAAATCGCCCTTTGTGGTTGGAAACAGGACCCAACCAAAGAGCTGGAGAAGGTAAGCAACGAGGTGTGTCCAAACGACTTCATGAGGTGCACCCTGCGGCATTTGCTAAACTGCCTTAGCCAAACCCGGGGGACGCTACGTGCACCCTCCAGGAGAGGTTGGCCGAACCGCTGCTCCAGCCTAGCCTTCTAGTCCGCACCCGTAGGGCCCGGAACAAGCGGCTCACCCCGGATCGGAAGACCGGTCAAGAACGTGACATCCTGCAGGGTGACCATCATCTGTGGAAGGTGTGCGTCTTGGGCCTCCACATATCGAAAAGTGCCGACAACAGGCTGGCGTCTAGGGTGAACTGGTGTCCGACAGAGACCATCTTCGCAAGGGGCAACAAGCCCGTGTCCCAAAGAATAGGGACATAGCGATCGTCCAGCGCCCAGCAGTCCCTCCCCGCCCGAAGCGCCAGGGGTGGAGGGCCATCCGCGTCAGCGGTGAGCCATAGCTTGCACCGTGGTCATCATCGTACAAGTGTTCCAGATGCACCGGTAGAGACATGGCTTGCAACACATGGAATATAGGGAATATTAGTAAGAAGGTGGCTAATAACCATAAAAGATTGTAAATTAAACATGCTAGCTTTTTAATTGCAGAGTAGTTTTCCTGTGGTGATAAGCTACATAATAAGCTAGCTTAATTAGATTATGCTCCTCTGTTCTTCGGTGAATGCATTTCTTATTATTTAATTTTGCTTTATGACCAAACTAACACTATAAATTAATGTACACTACTTTATTAATTAATTACTACTAATTATTTCGTAACTAATAAACACTATAAATTAAAAATTATGATCAAACTACCTGCGAACGACAGCGGTTAATAACACTGAAATGTCCCAAAAATATAATCGACAAAGCAAGAGAACGAGCGACTGCGAAATGAAATGAACGAGCGGAAGAGCGAGCGAGAGACTGCAAAATAAAATCCCGTTCGCTCGCTCTAATTTATAGCTGATGCGGGAGGGAACGCTTATCCTACGCGCGCTAATTAAGCCATGCATTTCAGGGGGACAAAGATTTGATGGATGAGACAAGGAGTAATTAAGCCATGCATTTCGAGGGACAAAGATTTGATGGATGAGATAAGGAGGTGACGAGATGACAAGTGATTGATGCTTTTGGTGGAAAAGAAAGGCAAATAGAGGGGGGCCTCATTCAGATGTTTGGGCAAACAACAAATGAAGGGAGGGCCTCATTCAGATGTTTTGGCAAACAACACATGTCACGGTTTACTGTTGATTTTTTTGGGTTCTCGCACAAACAGGACACTTATACGAAATAGCGATACAAATTCTAAGTGAATAAAATAATAGCAAATTTACACAAGCAAGTACATGGTGTTGGGAGGCTCCACAAAAAAAATCATAATGTTTTGAACTCATTTTCTATATTTTAAAATTCTTACCGATTTCAGCCTGACCCTAACCCTAATTAACCCTAACCCTAACCCTAACTAACCCTAACACTAACCTAACCTAGGACACGTGGCGAGCCGAGGGCTATTGGCGCACGGTCATCATACGCCAACAGTTGGTGCATGCTCACCGTGCACCAACGGCCGACGTGGCGGGCTGGCGGGGAGGCCAGAGGCACGTGGCGGTGCGGGAGCCGTTAGCGCACGGTGATCGTGCGCTAATAGTGGTATTTCTGTAAATACGCGTAATTCGTGATCATTTATATAAATACGATTTCGAAAGGTGTTATATCTGCCAAAAAATTCACTTTATGAAGGAAGAATGTGGGCTGCACGCGCACCCGGCCCAACACCATCGTCCCATGGAAGCAGAGCACACGTGCGCCCGCCGCCCGCACGTCCACGCGGATCCAGACAAACATTCCTTTTTTGTCTCGCTCCAGTCCACTGCATCCCCGCAGGTCTTTGCTTTGCTCCCATTCGCACCCGCACTCCCGCTCGCTGCCGACATCTTTCGATTTCCGTTCCGCCTAGCGTAGCCGCCGGCTCCCTTCCTTCTCCCAATGGAGCACGATCCCTCGCGCCGCCGCCGCCTCCCGCCGCGCTCCGCCTCCCTCCTCGACCTCTCCTCCCACCGCCGCCACCTCTCCACCTCGCTCTTCCAGTCCCCAGCCACCACCCCCCGCTTCGGTTTATCCTCCTCCCTAGGCTCAAGCTCCGTCTCCGGCTACGACTCGGGATCTTCCTATCAGGTGCCGTCCTCGCCGCTGGCTCCCACGTCGGGCGGTGGAGCCGACGTCGGAGGCAGCTCCGCCCGTCACGTGCGCTCGTTCTCTCAGACCTCCCTCGGCGCTGGCTATGGATCCTCCTCCAAGTCACAGGCGAACCTGTACCCCCTGCCACCTATCACAGAGTACGAGATCGACGACCCCGACGACATCGTCAGCCAATTCTTGGACCTGGAGAGCCTGGGCGAGCTCACCTCCTCCGGCGACGGTACCGAGGAGCTCCGTGGCCCCCTGGCCGCCTGCCAAATGAGCGGCGGCCCACTCGCGTCGGGTCCCACCGACAGTAGCCAGAACGTAGCTGAGAGCTGGGCGATGTCGTCGGCGGAGAAGAATGACGGCAGCTCGTCGTCGGTGGAAAGCTTCACGGGGAATCTCAACTCTGGAAGCAAAGAGAAGCTACCACTTCCTTATCGAGGGCCAGGTGCCGCAGCTCTCTTTGAGTATGCCAATGGGAAATTCAGTGAGGCTCGTATGAAGAAGATCATGGCGGATCAGCACCTCGCGGACCTTATGTTGACTGATCCTGGGAGGGCCAAGAGGTTACAATTTCTTTTAGTGCATGTGGAGAGTGGTCTGAATCTGATATATATTGGTTGTCAAAATTGACCATTTTCTTGTGAAATTTCAAGGCTTCTAAACAACCGGCAATCTGCTGCCAAGGGGCAGGACCGCAAGGCATTGTACAGGTCGAAGCTTGAGGGTAAGTTACAGAAGCTGAAGATGGAGGCTAGTACATTATCTGCACAATTGACATGGCTGCAGGTCTGTTCTCAGAATCAGAATGTGGTGAGCACTTTGATTTGGGCTTAAGTTTTGACAATATTAGTTAGTAACTGTTGTAGTGTCTGTTTGCAGACAAAGTCTGCCGAACTTACAACTGAGAATGATGAGCTGAAATTCAGGCTGCAATCAGTCGAGAAGCTAGGACAGCTGAAAGATGGTATGTTTGTTTCGTTGTTTTTCAGCATTTTTGTATGTAAAGTTCTTGTAGTGGCAATAGAAATCCATGTCTTGCAAAAATTTTATGTATGCTGTGAGTTGATGCATGATGTCATACATTTCTTCTTCTTCTTCTTCTTCTTCTTCTTCTTTTTGAAGAAAGCAGGCATGAGATCTGCCTATTTCAATTAATATAGCGGAAAAAACCAAGAACAGGGACCCGAAGGTCCTAAGAAAGGTTCTAAAAGATAATTACGAAGGAAAAAACCTCTCTAAGACATGCCCCCCCCCCTATCCCTGCGATTGTCCAGACTTTTCCTTCGTCCTTTATCTTTGCGGCCAGGTCCTAGGTGGAGACGAACCTTCTGTTGAAAATTCTCGTGTGACGCTCTTTCCAGAGCTCCCAGGTGGTTAGCATAACGACCGTGGCCGTTACTCTAGGTGGTAGTTGGCCTAAATTACAAACTGTTGACCACCAGTCTGCTATGTTGAGGCTCGGACTCCAATGTCATGGCTTGAGTGCCGCGCAGCCCAACCATTTGGATATGTGGTTCTACACCATTCTAGAGTACCTGCACTCCGCCAACAGATGTAAAATTGTTTCATTTGCTTGCCTGCAAAGCAGGCACAAGCCCTGATTTGGCCAACCCCGAACTTGGGGCCTGTCGGACGTCCAGATCCTATTTTGGATAGCCAGCCATGCGAATTGCTTGCATTTTTTTTGGTGTGGGGGGGGGGGAAGCTTTCTAGATTGTCCTATTGTAGTCAGTGACTGTTGAACCTATGAATTGAAGCTCGTAGGCCGACTTTGCCATATACTCCCCTCGCGAGTTTAGCCTCCAGATGATCTCGTCTATGGTGGAAGAATCCAGGGTGATTTGGCTTACCCATTCCCAAACTTGTAATAATTGTTCGATAGTTTGGGATGATAAGACCACCGGGAGGTTGATGTCTTGTAGCCATTGATTCTCCTCTAGCGCTTCCTGAACTGTTCTTTGTTTCCGGATTGAGAAGCGGAAGATCTCCGGGGCAGACTCCTGTAGGGACGGCCCACCTAACCACTTTGAGGTCCAGAACTTTGCTTTCTGGCCATTTCCTAGCGTAATAGAGGTTGCCACGTCGAACAGTTGCTTGTCCGCCTCGTCGCAAGGTAGTTTCATGCCGACCCAAGGCTTGCTGTCGACCGTCCATTGTTGCCACAAACAGCGAAGCCTGAGAGCCCTTGCGAATTTGGCAAGGTTGAGGATTCCCAGCCCGCCGAGGTTTTTTGGTCGGCATACCTTGTCCCAGTTGACTTTGTATTTCCCTCCTGTTATCGCTTCTGCCCCCGCCCAAAGGAACCGTCGCCTCATGCGGTCCAAGGCACGAAGGGTTGATTTTGGCACTCTTAAGGCCGTGAGGTAGTAGGTCAGGATCGAGGTGAGCACCGATTTTACGAGGGTGGAGCGACCTGCTATGGTGAGAAGTTTGCCTTGCCAACCCGCTAGCCTTCCCCCAACTTTGTCTAAGAGGGGCTGAAAATCCACCCTCCTGAGTCTTTTATAGGTTAGAGGCAGCCCCAAATATTTGATGGGGAAACTTGCACGTGTGGCCGCGAAGTCTTGTAGTAATAAGTTGATGTTTAGGTGCCCACACCCTATTGGAACCACCGTGCTTTTGTGGAAGTTTGTGTGTAGTCCCGAGACGATTTCGAAGTTTTGGAGAATCGTGGTTGTTGCTATGATGTCTCGTTCAGACGGGGAGATGAAAATTGCTACATCATCGGCATAGAGCGAGGCCCTGAGGGTGTCGAACCGGCCCCGACGGCGGTCTAGATATCCATGTTCAGATGCCTTTGTGAACAATCTTTGCAGAGGGTCAATTGCCAGAATGAAAAGGAAGGGGGAGAGCGGATCTCCTTGCCTCAGACCCCTTCTGTGGTTGGTGCTGCTACCCGGGATACCATTGAGTAGGATCCTAGAGGATGCTGAAGACCAAAGGGCTGTAATCCAACCTCTCCACCTGGGTGGGAACCCACGTCTCTGGAGTAGCTCCATAAGGTAATCCCATCTTACCGATTCGAAAGCTTTTGCTATGTCCATCTTGAGGAATAGAGTCGGAGTTTTAGACCTATGAAGCTAAGTAGCGAGGTTTTTGACGTACAGAAAATTATCGTGGATACTTCTTTTCTTCATGAACACACTCTGGTGAACCAATACCAAACTATTCAGATGGGGAGCAAGCCGTAGGGCCAAGGTCTTGGAGATCCACTTTCCTATCCCATGGATGAGGCTAATCGGTCTGTAATCGGACACCCCTTCGGCCCCTTCTTTCTTCGGAATCAGGGCGATGCTCGCCGTGTTAAGGAGAGGCATGTTCGTTGTTCGAAGGCTGTGAAAGCTTTGGAAGACTGCCATGATGTCTGCTTTTATAATGGACCAACAAGTTCTATAGAAGATGAATGTGAAGCCATCTGGGCCCGGTGCCTTATCCCTTGGCATGAGAGCCATGGCGTTTCTAACTTCCTACTCGGAAAAAGGTCCGTCCAGACCCTCCATGTTCTGCGGCCCATAGTCCAGCTCCTCCCATCTAAGGTCTAGAGTTCTGGAGCTTGGCATGGATAGCATCTCGGAAAAATGCTTTTCCAGTGCTTCTTGTTTATCCTCGTGCGAGATGGCCCAACCTGTCCCGGTGCTTAGCCTTTGGATGGTGTTTTTTCTTCTCCTCGAATTTGCTTTCAAGTGGAAAAATCTTGTGTTAGCGTCGCCCTCTTTAAGATCCCTTAGTCGGGAGCTCTGTCTTTTCCTTGATCGTTCAATCACGGCCAAACCCATCACCCTCTTTTTAACCCTGCTCTTAGCCCCCTTTCTGACGTCGTGAGATGTCTATTCTCCTGGGCTATATCAAGCCTCAGAATTACTTCCAGGGCCATGTGGAGCTCTAGTTTCGCTTGGGAGAAGAGGCTTCTACTCCATGCCTGAAGTTTTTTCGCCGTTGCGACAAGTTTGTAGTTCAGCCGATGGAACGGTTCCGTGTGCGGAGTGGCTGTGGACCACGCGTTTAGCACCGCTTCCAAGAAACCTGGCATCCTTACCCAAAAAATTCTCGAGGCAGAAACTAGGCAGTCTTCTCGGGCCCGTGTAGTTTGAGAGGAGGAGGGGGCAGTGGTCCGAAAGGGAAGTTGGGAGGGCTTGTAGGACGTGGTTGTCAAAAATAATGTCCCAAGCTTGATTGCAGAAGACTCTATCTAGCTTCACTAGCATCGGATTTTGTCGTTCATTGCTCCAAGTGTATTTTCTATTCTGGAGGGGGATCTCTCTTAGTTCGCATTCATTTAGGGTATTCCTGAATTGGCCCATGCGAGCACGGTTGATGTTGCTGTTGTTTTTGTCGCTGGCCCTGTAGATCAAGTTGCAGTCACCAAGGACTAACCAACTGCTATCCCCTGTCGGTCTCAAAGACTTGAGTTCTTGCAGGAAAGATGGCTTGTCACTGTCTCTAGATGGGTCGTAAACTATGGTCAGACGGAATACCGTGCCATATTCCTTGACCGTGATTGTCGTGGACAAGCTATGCTCCGTGGGTTGGAGGTCTGTGGCGTGACACAGCAAGTTCTTTTTGTTGTTAACTTGGATATGAACCTTTCAATATAAATTACAAACCCGGAAATTGGTTGTACATTGGGCGGGATTTACATACGCGTTATTTGACTTGCGTATGCAACAGTTGTCGTACCATTTTAAAAAATGTTGTACATTGGGCGGGATCTACGCACATGTTATCTCTAGGTACGTCACAAATGAAAATTGCATATATTGTGTGATGATTAGATGCACATGATAAGTTTCCTGACTCATCCAGTTTCGTTGCTTATGGCATCTCCCTTGAACACTTTTTGTCAATCGGTTAAAAACTAGATAATTACTTTAGTTAAAGGATACTATGTCCTCTTTTTCAACAAAAAATTATGTGTTATTTGCGTATATCCTTATGTGTTTTTTTCTACCCTTCTTAATTACATGTAAAAACATGGTTTTGCCACACAAAAAAATTTTGCTTTTGCATAATTTTTTTGTTTGTTGACTTCTATATAGAAAGTTTTTTTATTGTTGACTTGGATATGCATATTATCATTTTAGATACCCTTTCAAGATATGTTATACATTGGTCGGGATTTGCATTTATATGGTGTTTCTACGTGATAAATGTAAAATTGTAATAATTATAGTGGTGATTATATGCAAATAATAAGTTTCCCGACTCAACTATTTTCCTTGATTATAGCATCTCCTTGGAACATTTTTGTCAATCAGATCAGAAGGAACTTAATTATTTTAGTCACCGGTTACTCTTTCCTCCTTTTTATGAAAAAGTCATGTTGTGTTTTCAACCTTACTGAATGACTTACGAAAAATTGGTTTGTTATGATGGCCATGAAAACTTGGTTTGTTATGATGGCCGGGCTCTTGAATTCAGAACTTCGCTCTAGGAGATGTACATGATTGTCAACAGATAAGGCGTGGTAGCGCCACTGGAATTAGATAGTCAATAACAGGAATTGAATATGCATTTAAGAAAATCAAATAGTATGAGCAGCTAGAGATCGGACATAATACTAAATTACATTGTGTTGAATGCTAGTACAGAGTTGCCAAACCGTCACATGTATGTGCTTCCCTCCATATATCGGTTACTGGATTTGATATGGCAAGACATGGTGAATGTGCTATCCATGTTGAGCTTGTTTGATTACACAATGATTGACTGAATTCAATTGGAACCTGCATGTTATTGCTTTATCTCTTCATGTTGCCTTAATTTTTTTAATCATATATTAGAGATACTCTTTTTATTCACTGACATTGTGTAAGAATTTTCCATTGATTTTCTTCAAGTTACATCAATGTATTTATTCGAATGATTTAATGTAGAATATATCAATGTTTTTGCACAACTACTTGAATCATGTGCTAGGGTCATACTTGTCATAATGTTAATTGGTTTGATGCCCAAGTTTGACCATGTTTACAATGAATCTTTTTGTTTCTTTGGTTTATTCAATCACTAATTTAACTTGGGTATCTCCTCCTTGTTCTGTATCCAGCTCTAAATGAAGCACTAAGTGCTGAGGTCCAGCGCCTAAAACTTACTACTAATGAGATCAGAAATTCTCACATGCCAAACGGTCCACTCCCACAGATGAGCTCCCAATTGATTCAATCACAGGGATCAAATACAGATACAGGAGCAACCATTACTGTCCCAGCAAACTCAGCCACAACTAGCAGAACAATTCAACTCTCAACAACAATGGCCGAACTGTTAGAATGATTTCACAGAGGAGATTTTTTAAAAAAATTCCATATGAAAACTTCGATAAGGAGCATAATATGTCCTGGATAATATTTCCCTTGGGTTGTGTGGGATAACATTGGTGCAGAACAATTCATCTTTCGTGTGTTGTGCCGAAGTTACTTTGTTAAATTAATACTTTGGATTGAGTTTCTGTTAATTATACACAGTGCCTTTCTCTATAATTTTATGCTACCATGCATGATGAAAAAATATTTTTAGGATATTTTTTAAGCTTTGTTTCAAAATGGATAACTATTAGAGGGCAATGTACAGCATATATTCTGTACAGTTTCCTGTAGCATGGTTTAGTATTAGTAGCTTATATCCTCATGTTTTCCGTTAGCCGTTTTTGAGGATGCACAATAGTATAAATATTTTAGCTTTAGGTATAGAATAATCCACGAAGCTACAAAGAAGTTAGCGGGAAGTGCATTCAATTTCTTACGCACAAGTGTAGCTTCTCTAAGAAGCTCAACAAGCTACATCCCATTTGTGAGAAGTTAAACTTTTGACATCTTTATACTACAACTGAAGCTAGCTCCCCAAGCAAGGTCTCCCAGCCGGCTGGTGCATCTGCATCCCACCCCCCCCCCACCCCCCGTGTGCCTGTGAATGAGGCTTTCTGTGGATATCATGGGGATATACTCACGATCTTAGGATGATGATACAATTGGCAATGGCGTTGAAGATTTGTCGAAACACTTATTTTCGGCAAAGTCAGGGTCCAGACAGTCAGACCGGCAAAGGTGGCGGTCAAATCGGCCAGGCCTTGTGTCTAATGGCTGGCAGTCTGACCGGCCATAAAAGTGTTTTTGAGTTTAGAGCTGGGCCAAAAATAAAGGGTGCAGGCAAGAGAGAGGGGATTCTTCTATACTTGGTCTCATAATTTTTGGAGCATCGAGTCAAAAGTTCTATTTGTTTTGAAATTTTCAGAGAGATTTTGGATTTCCAGGGAGGAAATTTGGCTAAGTCCCTTGCGAAACGGGGCGGTCAGATCGGCCAGGGGGCGGTCAAACCGGCCATGGGTGGCGGTCTGACCGGTTTTAACTTGTTCGCTGGCCAGCTTGGCAGCGATGTTTGTTGGTTAGGTCAAGTTCATGGGTTTCAGTGCATATATGTTGCATGATGCATGTTTTGACTAACGTGGGTCAAGTTGCGAAGAACTTGTTCCCGAAATCGATTTCTTTGTCTATTGTTGTGCAGGAAGCTTGGAGGTCAACGACAGTCAACAGTGAGGATGATCGGGACTAGCCTTGGAGAGTTGAGATTCAGAACGATCGAGGATGCCGGGTGAAGTCAGAAGACTCAGGCATGGTGCAAAATGGACAAGGATGATCGAACGGGAAATTCGATGCGACAGGTTGCATCAAGTGGCGCGGGGGTCGGTGCAAGTGCTGTGGTGGTTTTAGTGGGAGCCGGATGGGAGAGACTTGCCGACATGAAGAGAGCTGTTGATCAACCTACACGTGGCGAAGCATGGGATTACTTCATGAAGAGAGAAGGATCGAGAAGGGGTATTTTGGTAACTTTACCTAAATACCACCTTGATGGCTTTTGGATAAACCACGGCGCAAGACGGTGCAAGGAGAAGTGGTTTAGGTCAAGAGAAGATGAAGATGACGCTTTAAAATACATGCATAAGTGAAACCCGTTTGTATGTGGGCTTAACGGGTGCCCATTAGGAATATCTTTCTTGAAGCTAGCCTCCACTATAAATAGGAGAGGGTGCTAGTTGTGCACCCCCCAACCCTTGTATTCATAAAACCCTAGTTTGTGTTTAGGGAGAGGAAAGTGGAGATGTTAGGGTTCTAGAGAGTTGGATTGATTGTGTGCTCATGTGTTGAGCTTTTGTCCTCCTGGATGGAGTGGCTATAAACCAACATCAATCTCAAATCAATCCAAGCAAGATTTTTCAAGATGAGTCTCTTCTTGTTCTTGTTCTCTCTTTTGTGAGTTTGGTGCTTTCTTTGATCCTTTGGTTTTTCTTTGGTTTCTAACCTGGATTTTGCTTGCTGTGACATGTGGGTATACATCTAGGATCATCTTGATCATCTTCTACCCACGAGCAAGTTTTTAGATCATATTTTGGTTTTGACTCGGTTTTGAAGCAACCTTCACTCAAACGGAAAAAGGTCAGAACTTTGGTAATTATCTTCATGATCATTGATTGAAATAGGTTTCTAACATCCTAAAGAAGGTATGTTTCAAGTTTCGTGAAGTTTGGAGTTGTGGATAAAAAATTAGACCAATTTGTGATTTTTAGTTCGGACTGATTTTACTGTTCATTGAGCTGGAGGTCAGACCACCAACTATTTGCTGGTCAGACCGCCCATAGAGAGGTCAGACCGACCAACTCATTTGGGTTTGAGTTCTTGGTGATTTTGATCCATTTGCTTCGAGGTTTTGATTGGATTCAATACAAGTCTTCTACTATGCTTGTATATTGATCTTCATAGCTATTGGAGTGAAAATAGTGTTGAATTCAATCAAGGAGAAAAAGAGATCGTGCTCCTATTCACCCCCCTCTAGTCGCATTTTTGGTCCAACACTTTCACTGTACAATTAGGATGGCTAGTACAATCGTTAGATATATTATGTATGATCCAGGGCTTGCCCTAGCCAGACATGCAGCACAATTCCACATCCTCGTGGAATTCAGCGCTCGCACGCTGAATAGCTATTCTACACATAGACCGCAGTCTGGGCTACGCTATGCATAGCCTGGCAACCTATGCTTCCCCCGCGCTATGTGCGCTTAGCCAGCGCCTCGCCTTCCGCTCGAGAACGGCAATAAAACCCTCACACGTGTGTCCAAAACAGTAGTAAACCCTCACGCGTACGTCAAAACAATAGTAAAAACCTCACGCGTGCTAGCGCTCCGCCTCCCGCTCGAGATCGACAGTAAAACCCGTGTGCGCATCCAAAATGACAGTAAAACCCTTACTCGCGCGTCATAAACGGCAGTAAAAACCTCACACACGCTAGTGCCCCGTCTCCTGCTCTAGATCGACAGTAAAACCCCTGCGCGCGCATCGAATAAAGCCGTAAAAAATATTGCTCGGTAAAAATGATCGGGCATCACCACGTGCCGTTATATAAACTGTTTTACTACCGTTATGGTGAGGAAGAGAGTACCGTAAAATTTGGTATGCTGGTTTTACTTCCTCATACTTTTACTACAATATTACGTTGATATTACTACCTCATACTTTTACTGCAATAGTTTGATGCGTTTACTATATGGTGCTAGTAATGTTACTATTACGCATCTAGTTTTCTTAATTATTGTATGACCGACTAGGTTTACTAGGTTGTGAGTACGTTTTTACTGCCAATGTTGCGATGCCTTAAGTGCATCAATGCCGCTTCTGCTCCTCGATGCGTCTCTTCGTCTCACGCGCAAACGTTATTCCTTGTTTTATAAAAATGACCATATGCCAGTGAAAGATGGATTATGACATCACTCTGCTCTCTTTCGCACCCTTCATCACAAACTAGTAGAGTTAAAAAAAATGGCTCCCACTCTTCTCCCCTAACGCCTGCTTTGATAGCCTATCTGGTCATTCTGTACAAGCACCTCTTCTGCCATATGCTGACGGATGCAGCGGAGGGGCACTGTACTAACATTTTCCTCCCTCCTCCATTAGAGATTATGTTGGGGCATATGTCGGCGACGTTTCGCCGTCTGGACATGCTCCTCAGCCGCGTCTTCCGGGTGGTCTTCGGCTTCTGGTGAGCTAACCTCGCCATCGTCGTGGTCCTCCAGAACAACATTGCACGTCTCCTAGAGGATTACCATCGCTTCAACTGCTTCACCGAGGTGGCGGGTGACCTAGTCTACCTTGCCGTGACCCCTCGAGCAAGGGAAGAGAGTCTATGGGCACAATTTCACTTGATTCTTCAGTCGGAGTGTCTTTGGGTGACAGTCGAACGGGCGTGTTAGCGGGTGGACACATTTTGGGCTTCCAACGCTGATCTCGAACCATCTGATGCCGACGACGTCACCTAAGAAGTTTTGAAGACGGAGATAGAAGGCTACCTCCGCGATTGACCACGTTGTTTGGCCATATATAAATACAAAATCAAAAACCCCGGTTGAATTTGTATTTACTGTCTACGATGAAACCATTTACTGCGTGGCATGTTTTATATTACTGCCTTCACAATATATCCAGTTTGAATTTGTGTTTATCGTCTATGGTGAAACAGTTTACTATCTACAATGAACTCGTTTATTGTTCTACAAATGCCTGATGACTTCATTGGGCATACTCGGTACCCCAACACAATTACCTTACAAGATAGCTAGGGTTTACTATCCTGACACTAACTTTTTATTGTAAAAAAAAAGAGATTGCAAAAAGTGGTGATAAAAAAGAAGCCGATTAGTGTGTATGACGTTTAGTTTTACTAACTGACGTAGGAGCTCAGAAAAAAAAACGTGTTCCCCCGAAACATGCGGTAAAAGAGATACGCGTATTACTGTTATGACACCTAATATTTACCATCAAATCGAGATCCTCGTGGGCACAGATGTTTTTGGGCCGCCTCTGGAGTTGGTGGGCTGGCCGTATGGGATTGCACGTGCACGTGTCACACCTGGCTTAGGTCGCACGCGATGGGCTGTGTAGACGTATAATAACTATTCTACGCTCGGCTACAGAATAGTATATCTATTCTCTCTCTCTCTCTCTCTCTCTCTCTCTCTCTCTCTCTCTCTCTCTGTGTGTGTGTGTGTGTGTATAAAAATAGTATGGTACTCTTGGGAGTACGTACTCCCACCTCTCATATAGCACTTAAATCGTATGATGATACATTTTTATCAATTTAAGTATACTCCAATAATAATTATAAGATACCCCAAAGTGAGTTCCATGAAAAAATTCATTAAAGTCCACCTTTTATAGCAAAATTTGTGTATATACTTCTTTTATATATGAAAAAGGGTATATAGCAAAAATAAAGAGCTCCAATGAAATTTTTTCAATCAAGTCACATTGGAGTATCTTATAATTGGTATTTGAGTATATTGAAAATGATAAAGAAGTATAATATATTCGTTTAAGTGGTATATTCAAAGTGAGAGTATGTACTCCCAGATTTGCTTCTGGTTTTCTCTTTTTTCTTGTGATTTTGCTTCTGATTTATAGGTTTATTTCTTTATCTGCTGTGCTTTGTGTGGTGGATTTGAGTGCTCAGTTCTCCCCCGCTGCTGTCGTCTCTGGCTCTCGGTCCAGATCGGCCACTACCGGCAATAGGTAGGGTTCTTTGAATCATGGAGCCAAATTGCTTTGGTACTGTCATGCTTGATTACATCTTATCGAACTATCATTTTTAGTTAGTTCTGATTTGGAAAACACATACACAAATTATTGTGCTATATGTAACTAAGAATTGAGTATTTGAATTACAATTGTGCCCACCCTAGCTCTTAATTATCCTGACAGCATGCTGAGGTGGTAGTTATTCTTACCCATTGAATTTGATGTCCATTTGAATAATCCTATTTCGAAATGTGCCTGTACAGTCAATTTAGGTCATGTGTCTATATGAGAGTAGGATGTAGAGTTTCTGTTACACTTTATGTTTGTTTCTATTAGTTTTGCTATATGTAATACATCACAAAGTAACCTTTTGTAGTGGATATGATGCAACTGTCAGCCCTTGCTCAATGGACTGATGGTCACTTTGTTTCTAAGAAAGAAATCATGAACCTTCCCTGGAAGCAGCTACGTTCTTATGTGTCATTAAAATTTCATGCTGCCAGTTTGCTTTTTAGTGCACCTACGAACTGATTTTATATTTATCTTTCAGGTTAGCTGCTTCAGTAGATAAGCACAATGTGTAGTTGTTAATGGGCCGCAAAGCTAATTTTTTGTTTGTAGCTTTGCAGCTAGCTTTTTTTGGTTCACTTCCTATTATGTCAGTTGCTGATCGTGTAGAACTCACTAAGAGAG
The DNA here is from genome assembly GCA_036346405.1 of Phyllostachys edulis. NCBI lineage: Eukaryota > Viridiplantae > Streptophyta > Magnoliopsida > Poales > Poaceae > Phyllostachys > Phyllostachys edulis. Next base: position 39,496,815 of record CM070562.1, on the reverse strand, counting down.
ACTAAGATAGCTTTACTACTGCTTGAATAGGCTAAGAAATGAGGGCCGAATCTGCCAGACCATTTTTCCAAAACACTAGTCACTGCAGTTTATTTATGTACTGTTGTATGCATTGATGTCTTCATTATATTTTTTTTTTGCTGGGAGTTCCAGCTACCTCCATTTGTAATTGAAGAGACAGATCTCTGCTGAACATGGTTAACACGACAATCAACAGATGAAAGAACTCAAGTTTCGAATGTTGAACAACCCCTGTTAACTACCGTACTATCTAGGTCTACAAGTTTTGACAATTCTTCTTTCAATTTAATGATGTTTATTTACATAGTATTTTCCTATTTATACGTATTTTCTTATTTTCCTTTCTCTTACTTTGAATTCCCTCTTAAGGCGAACAGAGCCAGAGATCCCTCCTACCGGGCATTTCACTTAAGATGTTGTTCCAATATGAGGAAGCCGACAAAAGATATGCACCCAGCGCATACATTACCTGCAGCTGCCTCTACATCTGTAGGAGTGTAGGTATAGTGACTGAATTTATTTGGGTCCCTTTATTATCATCTCAGTCCATAAATTCTGAAAAATGTGGTTGTACTCTTCTTTGACTATTAGCTTGAAGAATACAAAGTTAGCAACTCTACGCCTCAGTGACAATGTTGTGTGCCCGAGATCCCTTATAGGCTATATTAGTGTCTTATGCATTTTTCTTGCAGCTTCGCATGTCTTAACACATAGTTTTCTGGCTATTTTACGTTTTCTAAATTATGGTTATTGTGACTGCATTGAGTTTTTGATGTATAGGGTGCTTTACTATTCTGTTAGATTTTTACAGAAACAAGCTTTGAACATCTATGAATGTGTTTTATAGTTTTGTAATGACGGTTTTAGTTCTAATGAAATATAGATGGAATGCATATTTCTTTTCCATTTCATGTCTTCGCCATTTACTGTGACATTCACGTTTCTCATACCAAGGGTATTTTATAGTTTTGTAATGACGATTTTAGTTCTAATCAAATATAGATGGAATGCAGATTCCTTTTCCATTTCATGCCTTTGCCATTTACTGCGCCATTTGCATTTCTCATACCAAGGGCGTTGTTGTGTTAGCAATCATGCTTCAATTTTCATCATTCATTGTGGAGTACTGGAATAACTGTATCCTGCTGTTATATTTTCTACATCTTTTTGTTTTAGTAAGTTCATGAGATGTTTCATACTATTGATTTTTTTTCCTCCTAAAGTGGATTTGCCATAACCAATGCATGAGATTCTTGTGCTATTTTCAGGTTTGCTTCTCTGATGACCATGCCATGTGATGGCAGATGGATTGAATGCATATATTTCATGAACGTACAATTGTTACATACACTGTTTTGTGTCCTTCATGGTCTTGAGGAAGCCAATAGGAAATTGTGATCTTTATGTTTTAGAATTGACTTTTGAGGTTTGTTCTGTCACATGTGAGATGACATTCCAACATGGGAACAGCACAGATCCTAAAACTTTATCATCTCAAGAGGAAAAAAATTGAAACTTTAGCCAGAATATGTAGTATATGATGTATTTTGTGTTGGTTACTTTGTAGTTTCCTAAGATTTACAGTTGGATTCAAGTTTTCTTCTCTGATGACCATGGCATGTGACGTCAAATGGATTGAATGCATATATTTCATGAATGTCCAATTGTTACACACACTCCTTATAGGAAATTGTGATCTTTAGGTTTAAGAATTTACTTTTGGGGTTTGTTCTGTCACATGTGGAGATCACTGGTCTCAATCGGCCATATATTAATTCCAAACGGGTATTTCTTTTTACAGTCCCTGTCCCTTTTTTAAAAAATTGCCCTTACTGAACATTATCTGCTGTTTTTTATATCTTTCTATCTTTCTCAGTGTTCATGGTACTGTGAATTGATATCATCTGGGAACTATGACTGCCACTTGCTACCTGCGGTGCTAATGGATTTTATTTGTAACTAAACAGTTATTCATATGATATCTCATTTGTAGTGCTCACTCTTCTCTATTTCTAATCTAAGATTAGTCTACTCCATCGATTCATACAGGATAACTAAAGTACTAGCTAGAAGATAAGCTATATATTACACGCTGCCATATAGTCATCTCTGGACATATTCTTACAGTGTAGCTTCCATTCTATCTATTAAGTGGCTTGCACACTATACGCTAACATAGAATAATCTTTATATCGATTTCATAACCATAACTGTCGTATCTGTTAATATTAAAAATATGCAGCCGACCCCAATGAATGATCCACTTAGCTCTCTTAGATGTCATTCTCCAACAGCTCACACGTTAATGCTTAAGCATTTATAGCGCTTCATTTTTTGCAGCATACCTATCTCTATATCGTCTTTACTACCCATCTTTAATAGTTCCATTATTAGCGTTTCTAGCTCTTCTCCTATTATAGTTATTACTACAGACATGGCCTTTCAACAATACTACACAGACCATGTTTCCTTACCGCTTCACGATTCAAAGATCGACTACATACTTTTTGTTCATACATGCTGATAGCATCTCGGATACTACTCTTTGCTTAACTACTAGCTGATCTTGACATCTTTACTACTGAATACTGCATAAGATTGACGATGGTCACCCCTAGACAATGCCGATTTCAACAATTAAATAGTCAACAGCAAAGTCTACTGCTTTCAGGTATTATATTTTATCACAGTCCATTCCAGCCTGGCAACTGAGATCATCTGATTTTTAACAACGTCCTTTTACTGCTTGTAAAAACTTATCTATTTGCTGTTTTCTTCGGTAGAGAGGCTAGTCCTCCATCGCCTCCTATTTACAGAAGCCTCTTTACTGATTCCGAAGCAACAACCCGCTCTGTGGATACATATCCCTACAGAGGTATTTTGCTCTTACATCTAATCTAATGATGGCTTTATCATGCCCTCTCCTTTTACATTTTTCGTTACATGTAGTCTTCCTGATAATACGATAGATTGTTGCCATGTATGATATATCGATACAATAAATCTTATCATGTAGATTTGTAATTTATATTTTGTAATTCACAATATATGCTAACCGTTTCCCCTTGATGTTTGCTTTTCTATCTTGCGTTACGTGTTAACTATTACTTTTCGTAGACTTGATTTTTATACCTTTGTTGAATACATTTTTTTTTGCAGTTAGTACCATTGCTTAAAATTTTTCACTATACTAGACTGTAATAGCTCTATGCTAATCTTGTGTAAAATTTCCTGATGCCGTTAGTCTTTCCGTATTATAATTTATTGTTTAGTGCCACCCACAAAGATATAGATTGCACTATCATAGTATGTCCCATTGGCAACAAATATTTTTTACTTACATATCCCTATAGAGCTATTTTGCTCTTACATCTAATCTTATGATGGCTTTATCATGCCCTCCCCTTTTACACTTTTCGGTACATGTAGTCTTCCTGATAATACGATAGATTGTTGCCATGTTTGATATATCAATACAATAAATCTTATCCCGTAGGTTTGTAATTTATATTTTGTAATTCGCATTACATGCTAACCGTTTCCCATTGATGTTTGCTTTTCTAGCTTGCATTACGTGTTAACTATTACTTTTCCTAAACTTGATTTTTATACCCTTTTTTTTTGCAGTTAATACTACTACTTAATAATTCTCTCTCAGATGTCTATTTGATAAAGGAGGTAGTGATTACTTGCATTGATGTTTGACAAAAAGCGACTATTCAAACTCTTTTCGGATAGCACAACACAATCAGATAGTTGCTGCTATGGATCATCAGTGCTTTGTGCTGTGTTCTACTGATTTAAAATATAGTCTTTCTGTGTTTGCGAATGTTTTCTGTTTCCATTCGTAATTGTGTTTGCATAATTTACAATTTCTGATAGGTTTTAAAAATGTTCGTCCTATTTATGGAAAGAAAATGATAATATTTATATTAATATGAAACATACTACAATACTATAGGTTGCATTCACAAACAATCAGGTAATTGAGCTAGCAGAATTATTGATAGATGTCACAAAAATGCTAAAGAGAAGTTTACTCGCAATATACTATGATTATCAATTATTGCACCTTAGTTGTTTGTTCATCATAACCTCACTTGAATTAACTATATATTTATTTGTTCATAGATACTTTTTGCCATTATTATAACTATTTTTTCCCCTAATTCCAAAAAAAAAAAACCAAAGGAACTCTGAGAGGAATTCTACCTTCTGAAAGTATAGGTGTGAGCGATGTCACTCTTGAAATTCCAAAGTCCATTATCATGTCTGAGAATCTTCTCTTTTAGTCTGACATGGTATGATCTTCCTTGGTAATCCCATTTCAATGCATATCATCACTTGCTACAAAAAAAAGATCGAAAAAAATAAAAATACATGTTGTCCTCTGCCCTAACACCAATCATAGCCACGCCATTGGCGCGGGTCACATTCTAGTTACGATGAAGATGGATGGCCGATGGGAGCAGGGGCGGAGACAATAGGCTGGCAGGCCCAGCTACCCTCATGATTTTTTACTATATTTCATTAGCATGTTAAGAGTACGGAAACTTTACCAGAACTAAGTCCTTACTAATTTAATTTATGTGATTAGGTAATAGTTAGGGATAAAACTAAAAAAACTAGTAGTTAATTTGTGATACATAAAGTTATCTTATGTAGCATCCAGATTATATTTTGTTCCCAACTTTTTAAGCAAGTATTAAGTCTAATTTGTATCGTACAAATGCATGATATTTCATCTCCCTGCATGTTTAGGGTTTGATCAAGCTCTTCTTCCTCGTATATGGCTTCTGTCACACCTTTTGTGGCTCGGTAAAGTGTGCATGTGCACCAAACTCTACCAATCTCAAGTTACTATTCCTCATTATCATTATTTGCTTTCTATTTCTTTTTTGATATGAAATGTTTTCTCTTAAGAAAACTTCTATTTTTTATAAGAAAAAATTGAGGATTTGCTACTACTAAACATGTTGATTTAGGATTTGTCACCTTTAAGTTCTCCAATGTTTTCTATTGCTCAAGTTCATCTTTGTTTGAACAAACACTACAAGATAAACACCCCTTTACCAACGCATATATGCGTTGGTAAAAATCCAAATAAGTGTTGGTACGGTCTATACCAACGCATTTAATATGCGTTGCCATTGAGGCCGTTGCGAGGGTCTATTACAATAGATAAATAAGCGTTAGTAATAGATATAAAAGGTGTTGCTACTTCGCAACGAATATAGTCAAGTTGTAACTACACTTGTATGTGTTGGTACTTACTATGCATGGATGACTTTTACTATTTTGACAATGGATATAATTATATTATCACAACGCATAGAAGCGTTGATACTTACCATACACAGATGACTTTTACTATTTTGGCAACGGATATAATTTGTTGCAACGATTATAAGTGTGTAGAAGTCGAAGTAAAAAAGAAATCATTATCGGTCGTAGTATGGTAAAAAAGAACACTCATATATTAAAAAGATATTGTTGCATTACATAGAGAGTCATACACATAAGACATGATATAAATATTTTGCTTGAACATCATTTCCTAACATAATGAAGTCTAAACGAAATGAAAATCGTCTGCCTATGTCACAATTCTCCACCTTCATTCAACATATCATAGCATCATCCATTTATTTTATCAACCTACAATAAAAAATTGGAGTCCATTAATGCACTATTAGGAAGAAAGAAAATCACAATATTAAAGTAACAAAACTAAAAGGAGCAGCGTATTATATTATTTTGATGCTCGACCATGTTCATGAGTTCCAAACAGTAGAGAAGGGAACTAACCTTGTATGCAGCAGAATTTTTATTTCCATGTTGCACATTGTCATTCTGGACCAAAGTTTTTTTGTTTTATATTAAAGTAACAACACAGAACAATATGTCCCCTGAGTTTCTACATCTAATCTCCAGGTGAAAACATTGCCATGTAAAGTTCAGTGAACCTGAAGCTTGGATAAGGAGCATAAGGTAAAATTAATATGTGTGGAAGACTTGTTTCTTTACTGGCAGCACTTTTCCCATTACTATGCTGAATCTTCTCTGTGTGCATAACAGAACACAGGGGAGCTTTATCAACACGAATATGCAGAAAACAAATGGGTGGTCTGCTGTAAAATACTCATCAGCATCTGTGAACAGATACGAGCATAAAATCTGATGACAATACATCAAATGACAATTGTTAAAACATTTAGTATCTGCAAAAGGGAGACAACGGTTGGCAGTCAGTATTTGTCAATCTGTTTCCCATGCCAAACTCCATCTTGCCCGTCTTCATTTCCTAGCCACAGAAATTAAGCTTGTATATCTTTGGATAGAAAAGCTCAAACTGAAGGTCATTGGTCCACCTCTCTTAACAATATGTGACAGGCAAGACAACCTGAGGGCAGCATATCTAAATAATCTGTTTTTGGCTTCTAACTCAATAATTGTGAAAGAACACCAAATAGTTGACTAGTTGTTTGCTTAATTATTGTATTGTCTAATAAATTTGAGTACTGGATGAAATCAAATGAGGTAAACATGTGAAAGTAAAATAAGTTAATAGCATGTGAAAGTACAATAAGTCAATAACTAAGTAGAAGAAACTCATATGAAGCATTGGTGAGCAAGATACAATACATTTTAAATATCCACATCACCACGGCATTTTCTTATATGTAAGGATTAGCAACCATAAATTGTTCTTAAGGTCGTAGTGTTGGACTACATTTTGCGAGGGATTTACTAAGAACCCAATGCATATCAGGGTACAAGTGCATTACTTCGACGAAACATCAGTGCATCATAACTCGGAAGCAAATGCTAATGATTGTAGTACACTAATACTAACATATATGTAATGTTTTCCTTCCAAAGGAGTTCTACGAAACGGTGAGCATAAGGTCAATACCTCAGGATCATCAAAAGCTGCGTTAACATCATCGAGATTGACTTCTTCATTTTCTACTTCTTTGGCAGGTTCATAATTTTTCATAAACCATTCACCAGTTCTGATCTCTTCTATCCTGATTCACTTTTCCAAGTCAGAATACATATTGAAATTCTACTTATTGAAGGATGTATGTCAATCAGATCTAACCGACATTACTTCAATGCTTAATTTTAGTTAGTATTCTTGTTTTTCAGCAAATCTGTGCTAACACCTCCCCCCTCTTTGAACTATTAGCAGTCTATCAAGTATAGAAAACCACATCTTTAATGATGAAAAGTCCGACACAAAAAGCCTGATGTACAACATTGGTACCATATCTAACAGGAGTTGTGTTTTTGGAGCAAAGCTTATGACACAATGGTAAACATGTCAGGATTTATAACCATAACAAAAAAATGGAGAACACTATACAGTATTGTTATATTTTAGTAGTTTGATTGTCAACCTCTGATTCGATGTGTTTGAGCACTGCTAAATTACTAGCAAAGTTTAAAGCAAAATACTATCCCCTCAAGTCATGATAACGTATATCAGATGGTAGCAATTTTGTTTAAGATGAACAATTGTACAACTTCACTTACTGTATCTGGATTAGGATCAAGAATTCCACGAACTAGTGACTTTGCACCGTTTGAAGACAAATGTGGGAATGAATATTCTACACTCTCAATCTGTCTTAATAAAAAAATATAGTAAGGTATAGAAAATATGCTTTCCACAAAAGCAATAAACCATCTAAGATAAAAGCATCTGTTCAGGTCACCAAGACATATAAGGCATTGACTACACAAATCCCTACTCCCTAGGTGCTTCATAAGAAACAAACCTTCCCATAAAGGGTACTCAAATCCACTTCATCAAATGGAAGATAACCTGCCAACAGGACATAGAGAATAACTCCACATGACCATGTATCAACAAGTGCTCCATCATATCCCTTATGATTGAGAACCTAGTTCATAAGATGAATTAAAAGGATGCATTGTAGTTAACATAGTATATGACAGGTAAAATGCAAAAACAGTTATACCTGACCAATAGAAAGGAAATTGAATTTACCAAGCAAAGAATCGATAGCTATTGATTGCATTTTTTAAACGGCCTAACCATTTTTGGATGATTTGCCATACATGCAGTTTGACTAGGCGACCAACTAAACAAATCTACAGAGTCTAGATGCCTAAAAATATTGCTCCCCCACCCAAGAACCCCAATCTACCACTCCGAAGTAAGAAAAGGACAGAGCAGAATTCACAGTAAAAACACTTGCATATATACTACGTGCCCATCTTCCCCATCAGTGGAATGAACAAATCGAGACTAAAGTCACATCAATCCTAGCAAAAAGCTACCATCATCTTTAAGATATTATCAAACGGAGCAAGCAAGAATATTTACAAAATTATCAGAGGAACAAGCAAGAAATTAGTACTCTACGCACCGATGAAATTAGCACGAATTTCACAGATTAGATGAACCCGCGAAGGAAAATCAAGGAAGAAAAAAAAGGCAGGCAAGAAGAGAGGATTACTTGCTTACCGAGAAGTAGGAGTGGGGGTGGGTTCCATTCGTTAGGAAGAAGAGTAGAATAAAAAGTTGCAAGTCGTCGTCGGGTCGGGTCTATCTCCCTACCGGCGTGCGACCTGCTGTCACTTCAGCGGCGAGGGGAACCTGAGCTGGAAGGAGAGGTAGATCTTGGCCTGCTGCATGACGACGGTGTGGTCGTGGTCGTTGGAGACGAGGAGCTCCTGGTCGGCGATGACCTACGAGGGGGTCTTGCCCTTGAGGGAGAACTGCTTGACATGGGCGACCCACCCCACCATCTGGAGGGCAAGCGGAGAAGCGGTGGTGCCATCTAGACATTTTGGCGGTGGCGCAGGAGACGGCACCAACAGCGGTCAGATCTAGGCTGCAGTGGGCAGAGGGGAACGGAGCACGGCATGGAGGGGAGGGGAGAAGGAAGGTTAGGGAGGGAGGCGGGTGGGCGAGAGGCGAAAAGTGAGGCGGCGGCGATGGAGGGCGGCGGTTTGGCATGGCGGTGCAAAAGGGCGGTTTGCCAAAGGGATCTATTTTAGAGGAAGAGGAAGGAATTACTTGGGGTATGGGGAGCATTCTCAGGACTCGAGTCAGGATAAGAAGCTGGGCAGTTTTTCCCTTGGACGTGGGAGTTTCATTCACAGTGTATTTACAAATGAGTATCCCATAACGTTTATGTTTTCCGTTCTATAGATTTGTACCGCTATACGTATGTTTTTGTTGTAGTGAAATAGATGGGCCATATGTACAATGCACCAGCACCAAAGCATGCGTGTACATCAGCTAAAAGAATGAAATAGAGTAATGCAACAGCCAATACGATTCTTCCCACCCTTTACTAAACCACGGCCATTGTCCACGCTGTTCTCGTGTCCCAGTGCACAGCCGCAGCACCAGTAGTTTCCCATGCCACCTGATCGACGATGTCCTCTACAGTGATGTCATGAGTCACGACCATTGTCACCGTCTACAGACGGTATAGGTTGCCATCCGATGATTTTTTTTCTCTAAATAAAACATTTTCAAAATAGAATTACAAAAATAAATTGTCGTTTAATTAAATTACAAAAATAAGCTTATATTGTCATTTAAATTGACGACAGACCCCTGTTGCCAGTTGGATTGGTAACAGGAGTCATGTCGCTGTAACACCCCGATTTTGAAAATCAGGTTGTTATTAATTAATTTAGTAAGTTATTAAAATTTTGAGTTTGTTTTAAAATTTTGCAGTATTTAATTGAAGGGTTGATTTAAATTAAATTAATTTATAAATTGTTTTCTCATTCATCATTCATTCATATTGTTGCTCTCTCCTCCGGTTCGACTTGCAACAGAGACCCATTTAATTTTTTCCTGGACCATTCTCTACCCCAACAGGAAATAAAACACCAATTACTCCCTACCCCTTCCCCATTTTCCACCCGAGCCGAAATAAAACCCCCACCCTCTACACTGCCATTCATCCCCTCCCCAGTCCACTGTCATTTCTTTCCCATTCTTTCTCAAGAAAGAGCTCATACATTATCTCATTTCAATCACCACAAAAAAACTGAAAATCACCCAATGCAGGTTATACCGTTGCTTTCGTCATCGTGCGAGCATTCCATTCATGCAAGTCGTTTGCGCATGTGAGTTCATTTGGACGAATTGGAGAAGAGAGGAAGAGGCAATGTACTGTCGGTCGGCAGTGGCTCACTGCGGCCGGGTAGAAGGAGGAGGGCGGGGGGAGTGGAGCAGTAGCGTAGTGGCTTGCTGCAGCCATGGCCCCAGGGAGGTGGTGTTGGTAGCGATCCGACAAGGTGGCGGTCGGGAGCAAGATCGGCGTGGTACATGCAGTGGCCGTGAGGCAGAGAGGGGGAGATATAGAGCCAAGGGCTCAGTGGTGTGGCGCTGATGCTGCAGCGCTGTGGGGGCCTAGGCGATGCCGAGGCAGCTCAGTGGGATGGCCGAGACTTCATCTCTGCACTTGGTCTATGCTTCGCCTAGGAAATGCTAATACCAAGTTATTCCACCTAATGGCAAATGCTAGAAGAAGGAAAAACTTCGTCTATGCACTGAACGCACCCAAGGAACCTACACTACACATGCTGAGAAGGAGGAAGCTCTTCACTGTAGTGTCCCGTTTTCAGACAATGCATAGTAATTACTTGTTGTATTTTGTTCTTCGCCATATTTTCAAATTAGCAAAGTATTTTCAAAAACTTCCTTTCTCCTCTTAGCTCAGGTTTGTGTTTCAAACCTTTTCGCAACTTTGGAATTCAAAATTCGATTTGAATTTCCTCTTTTGCAAATTAGGCCCCTTCTCATTTTGCTTCTCTTCCCTTTTTAGCTCGAGTATGTGTTTCAAATACCCTTGTCCTTTGAAATTCAAATTTTGGGTTTGAGTTTCCTCTCATTCGAATTCCCGAGCCTTTTTCAGTTTGAACTTCTCCTTTTTGTACTTCGGGCCTCTTTCTCTTTTGGGCCTCCTTTTCTTTTTGGGCTTAGCCTGTTCCTTTCTTGGGCCGGCCCATTTTCTTTTTTGGGCTTCGGCCTATTCTTCTCTCCCACTCGGCCCACCTGATCCCCGGCCTTTCTTTTTGGCGACAGCTTGGCCCGCTCCTTCACCTAGTCTTCTTCTTCCTCTGGTCAAAGATGCACTGGGCACCTCCCCTTCTCTCTCTCTCTCTCTCTCTCTCTCTCTCTCGCATGTGCTTCTCTGCCGTAGCCACTTGCTCCCTCCTCTACGCGCACATGCCCCCGCAAGATCGCACGCCCCCGCTGCAGTGCCGCCTATGCCCTCTGTGCACACCGCCTCGCATGCCACCACTCTGCCCCAAGAGCTCCCCTTGATTTCCCCCTTCTCTCCCTTCGCCTCCGGTAAGTGCCGACCAAAGCACCCGCCGCCGCGCTCCCTTCTTCGGCCGTGCCGCCTCACTACTCCGCCACAGCGCCAGTGAGCCATAGCCCCGGCCAACCCAGTCACAGGGTGCCCCGTGACCTGAGGGACCCGTCCCCCACCACCATCCCTCCTCCCCACCGCTGAGAACTTTCGCCAATAGTGACTCCTCTCCTCCGCTCCCGGCCGCCATCGCTAGGCTGCTTCAGGCCGCCTCCAGCATCCCCACCTGGCTCGTCATCCACCCTGCAGCCACGCGCAACCCGTGCATGCGCCATCTCTACCGCTCCGCCGCCAGGTTGCCCACGCCTCCGCAAGCCTGTGCATTGCCTGGTGCCGTTGAAGCTCCACCGCTGCCACCGTGTGTTTCCAGTGGCGCCGCCGCCTCCAGAGGGGCCACCACCTTCACGGGGGTTCTGTTCCGACCACCCGCCGACCGCCCCGCCGCCTCACTCACCGGCGCCACCACCGCCCTTGAACTGCCGCACCTCCCTCTGCTTTCCCCTTTGTTTTCTCTATGACCGATTGATTCAATTGTGGATTGATTTGGTTGCTTAAGTGGGCCCCACATGTCATTAGCCCTAAGTCCCTCCCCCTCTCTTCGAAGTGGGCCCGCAAACAGTACACACCCCCCTTGACCGGTGCATGAACATGGTCCATGCACTATTGGGTGCACCAATCCTCTCTCTCCTCTTTTGATTTAATTGCAAGTTCAGGATCCTCAGCTCAATACCCACGACCAGTGGACGATGTACTTTAACGGGTCACTTACTTTAAGTGGCTCGGGGGCTGGGGTGGTCCTGGAATCTCCTAACGGAGAGACCTTAAAGTATGCCATACAGTTATGTAGAACCAAAAAGGCGACTAGAGGGGGGTGAATAGGAGCTCAAACAATTTTTCTTTTAAGATTGGATTCAACACATATTTCACTCCAATAACTATAAGAGCTATGAAGATCAATAGATAATCACAATGGAAGACTTAGGTTGAATCCATTCCAAACCCCCAAAAGAAACAACCAAAAACACAAAAACGTGCTGATGAACAGTACCAGGTGTACCGGATGAACAGTGCCAGCTGTACCGCAGTGAACAGTAAAAACAGGCGAATGAATAGTAGTCAACCTGAAAACGAAATCAAAAATTAACGTAACTTTTGATCCACAGCTCCAAACTTCATGAAACTTGAAATATATCTTCTCTAGGAGATTAAGAACCTATTCCAATCAAAGATTGAGAAGATCCACGTCAAAGATTCAACCTTTTTCCATTTGAATGAAGATTGGTTCAAAACCGAGTCAAAAAGCAAAACATGATCTAAATCTTGATCGTGGGTAAAGAATGATCAAGATGGTCTTAGATGTACTCCCACATGTCACAGCAAGCCAAATCACAATAAAAACTCGAGGGAAAACCAACAAGACATCAAAAACACAAAATCATCAAACAGAGGGAGAGCAAGAACATGAACAAACTCATCTGTGGGAAACTTGCTTGGATTGATTTGAGATAGATGGATGTTTACAGCCACTCTAACCTGGAGGGCAAAGCTCAACCAAGGAGCACACAATCAATCCACTCCCTAAAACCCTAACCTCTCATCTTTCTCTCCAAAACCCTAAAAACACCAACTAGGGTTCACAATGCAAGGGTTGAGGGCTGCTGGACAGCACCCTCTCCTATTTATACTAGAGGCTAGCATCTAGAGAATATTCTAATTTGGGCACCCGTTAAGCCCATACACAAACGGGTTTAACTCACGCACGCATCTTAAAGCGTCGTCTTCACCTTCTCTTGACCTAAACCGCTTCTCTTTGCATCGTCTTACGCCGCGGTTTAGCCAAAAGGTCACCAAAGTAGTATTTAGGTGAAATTACCAAAATACCCATTCTCGATCCTTCTCCGAAGACCGAGTCCAATCTTGGTGAAGCAATCGCCTGCTTCACCACGTGTAGGTTGATCAACGGCTCTCATCATGTCGACAAGTCTCTCCCATCCGGCTCCCGCCGAAACCACCATGGCACTTGCACCGACCCCCGCGCCGCTTGATCCAACCTGTTACACCGAACTACCCGTTCGGTCACCTTTGTTCATTTTGCGCCATGCTTGAGTCCATTGACCTCACCCGGCATCCTCGATCGTTCTGAACCTCAGCTCTCCATGCTTAGTCCCGATCATCCTCGCCGTTGACCGTCATTGACCTCTAAGCGTCCTGCACAACAATAGACAAAAAAATCGATTCCGGGAACAAGTTCTTCACAACTTGACCCACGTTAGTGAAAACATGCATCATGCAATACATATGCATTGAAGCCCATGAACTTGACCTAACCCAAAACCAAATCGCCAAAAAGGTCGACATTCACAACACAATCAGTACAACCGCCGTGTTACCAGCGGTACTACTACACTACGGTTGTACCGCTCCAATAACATCGGTCGTACCGCTTCTCAATGAAGACCAGAACTCCACAAAACATCTTCTCCGAATTTACCTCATCGCCATGCATCAAGCGGTATTCATCGCTGCAGATACTCCCACCACACAACCTACGGTATTACAAGACAAAGAAGATACTCTTGCACCTTTAATGCTGGTACAACCGATTTTCCTGACACTTTGCTGAAAACAACACTTTCGACAAAACTTCAAAGATATTGCCAATTGTCTCATCATCCTAAGATCATGAGAATATCCCCATGATATCCACAAGTTAAACTTTCAGGCCACTAACAACGTGGCAGAATACGAAGGTTTACTAGCCGGCATACGAGCTGCGAAAGCACTCGCGATTCGACGACTACTCGTGAGAGGAGACTCTCAACTAGTCATGAATCATGTTGGAAAAGAGTACCAGTGCTCTAACCCGACCATGTCTCGGTACTTATCAGTGGGTCGAAAGCTTGAAAAGCATTTTTTCGGTTTCAAGGTAGAATTCATCCCTCGAAAGGATAATTTCCTCGCAGACCAGCTTGCTCGAATAGCTTCTTCCCGATCACAAGTACCAAAGAGAGTCTTCTTGGAGCAACTCTAGAAGCCATCTCTAGTGGACACACCAGAGATATCTTCTATTGAGATAGCCTCTCTAGAATACGAGGATACTTGGATGAATCCCATCTACATGTATCTTCAGATGGGTTCCGTACCCGATGACGATCTCGAAGCAGATCATTTATCCCGAAAGGCCAAAATGTATACTTTGGTCGAAGGAGTCCTCTATAAACGAGGCACTCAAGGGGTATTCATGCGATGCATACCGTAGAGAGAAGGACTAAACCTCCTTCATGACATTCATGGGGGCATCTGTGGAACTCATGCTTCCTACAGAACGTTGGTCGAAAAAGCCTTTCGACAAGGATTTTACTGACCAACAGCCCTCTACGATGCCAAAGAGTTGGTTAAGAAATCTGTACAATGCCAGTTTCATAGCAGGCAAATAAACCAACCAGCTCAGGCATTACAAACAATTCCTCTATCTTGGCCTTTTGCGACCTGGGGTCTTGATATCCTAGGACCGTTCCCACAGGCTCTAGGGGGCTTTGAGTTCCTTTTTGTGGTGGCTATTGATACGTTCACAAAATGGATCGGTTTAACTCGCGGATCGATAACAACGGAAGCCGCAAAATAGTTCATGATGAGAAGCGTGATTACTCGATTTGGAGTCCCAAGTCGAATAATCACAGATAATGGTAAACAATTTTTTAGCGTAAAATTTTAGGAATTTTGTGACGAGTTGGGTACCAAGCTCTGTTACGCCTCTATCGCCCATCCCCAAAGCAATGGGGTAGTCAAATGAGCGAATGGCCAAATAATGCAGGGAATCAAAACTCGAGTCTTCAACCAACTTGTTAAGCGCTCAGGGGCTTGGGTGTAAGAATTACCCTCAGTATTATGGGCAGTTCGCACGACCGCTAGTCGGGCAACAGGCGAAACTCTTTTTTTTCCTAGTTTTTGGTGCCGAAGCCATGCTTCTGCCAAAACTAAAGATCAGGTCAACAAGGGTCGGGAGTTTCAATGACTCAGCCTAAGAACAACTTCGAGTGGATGACATTAACCTGCTCGAAGAAAAGAGAAATCAAGCTTTAATCCGTTCAGCGGTCTACCAGCAAGCCCTGCACAAATACTACGATCGTAAGGTCCAACCTCATAGCCTTGCTGTAGGTGACTTGATATTGAGGAAAATTCAATCCCAGTCTAATTGGAACAAACTTTTCCCCAAGTGGGAAGGTCCTTATACAGTGGTCGAAATTATGCGTCCAAGTTCCGTACGACTAGCAATGGAAGACGGTCGGGTTCTATCTAATTCTTGCAATATCGACCAGTTACGCAAATTCTACGTGTAAGTGACCAACCATTCAATAAAGCATCAGGTTCTTTCTATCTTTATTAATTTACTTTGAGTAGTGCTTTGATAATTCTTTCCACCATACCCTGGTCGAAGGTCCGTCTTCGACCAGTTCCTAGTTGTGAGCTTTTCCACGACAATACACTAGTCGTAAGACATCCTACGACCAATACCCAATTCATCTTTACACTGGTCGAAAGGATGGTAACATCACCTAGTCGAAGCCTTTCCTCTCTGCACGTGGTCCCACCCACTAGAAGGAACTTACTAGAGTCGACTTGTTCCTCCCTTTTGGCTACCAACACAAAGAGCTTGGGTTCAAAACATGGTCGAAATAATGTCAAGCCAACTTTTAGTACCTTAGTTTATTTCTTCATTCATCTTTTTGAAAAATAAATTAAGCTGAGTATACTTTTTAAATTTGCTCGACTACTTTCGGTAAACTCGGTTTGTTTTAACTGGTTGAAGGAAGTTGCAACACCTAGTCGAAGACTTTCCTCTCTGCACGTGGTCCTGCCCACTAGAAGGAACTTCCTAGCGTCGTCCTGTTTCTAACTCTTGCTACCAGAGCGAACCTATTGAGTGCATTGAAATAAGTAGAACAAATTTTTTAAAGAAACTCCAGACGTTTATCTAACTCAAGTTGACCATTCTTGATTTGATTATTCTGGTCGGAGATGGTAACATCGCCTAGTCGAAGCCTTTCCTCTCTGCGCGTGGTCCTGCCCACCAGAAGGAACTTCCTAGTGTCGACTCGTTCCTACTCTTTCGACCAGTGCATGATAATCGTGATTGAAAAACTACAAGTTAGCTAAACCTCTCTCTTTTACAAAAACCCATTTAAACACTATTTACTCGGTTTATCTAAATAAACCAAGCAAATAGTCGGGGGCTAGGATAAAGTTATTAACTTGACTTTAATTATTAGTCTTGCTCTTTTTTCCATTCATTATCTTATGAGTTACTAACTACTCGACAAGATGATTTTCAGGAAAAAGGAAGGGATATATATATATATATATATATATATATATATATATATATATATATATATCAACATCAACATCAACAAAAATTTGTGCTTCTGAGGACTCATGACTCTAGTGCAATCGCTCTGGTGAAGGAGATCTTATCTGCATACCCTCGTGGATCGCCTCGTGATCGGTGCAGTGTTATCATTATTGCTCGCCTCCGCGCTTGAGGCGATTTAAGTAAATCCATGACAAAGTTGCAGATTAAGGTTGGGATCACGGGCTTTAAGTTTTGCTAGGACAAATCTTATTCCCTCTTCGATAGCATCCTTTATCGAATCGAATTGGTTAGCCTTCAAGGTAGTCACCAATTCCTGCAAAGTTCCGACTTGTTCGCTAATGGCACTTAAGTAGGCAGACAGTGTGTCATCTCGAGGAGTAATCCCCTCAGCATGAAGCCCACCGAGTACATTGTTCAGAAGTGAAACGTTGTCTTGAAGATTGATCTTCAAAGCCTTCATTTCCTCCTGATTGCAAGTCGAAGCCTCTTGGAGTCATTTTATTTGTACTACTTGTTTTGAAAAGAATGAGACTAGTCAGATAAAATGACCTCGAGAGGAAAACACAACTAATCGCAGGTAAAGATTTGCTTACCAACTAGTTGAGAATCTAACTTTTTGACTTCATTGGCGTGAGCGGCGGTGTCCTTGAGGTAGCTCTGCTCCCACGTTTGGACCTCTTGGTCTTTCTCTGAAAAGAAATAAGATTCAGAAAAAGAAAAGAAGGTTGAAGGTGGTCTTAAGTTCAGCACGTACCGCTTAATCGTCCCTACAACTTTTGGTTGGCAGAGTTTGCCTCCTGAAGCTTCTTTTGGAGGTCTTCAATCTCTTTCTTTAGCTTTTTCGTCTCGGCTTTCTCATAGTCGAGAGAATCAGCTAAGGTCTTCTCGTCACTCTTAAACCTGCAAAGGGAAAGAGTGGACGTCAGCACCAAACAAGCGGTCGTAAGTTCTTCTACGACCAGAATCTAGTTGTAAGTTATTCTACGACAAAACCCTAGTCATAAGCTCTTCTATGACCAGTACCTAGTTGTAAGATCTTGTACGACAAGCCCCGCAAGTACTGTGTGAGTGGTCGAAACATAAGAGACTACGAAAAGTAGTTACTTACCACTTCTCTGCCTGCTCGTAGAGTTCCGCTTTTTCCTGTCGCAATTGGAGAAGTTGCCGGTTGTATTCAACAACAGTAACAATTTGCTCCAACGCTCTCTGCATAGAGAAAGACAGTTGGAAGCAAGAAAAGATATGAGTGCAAATATCGAACAACAGGTACTTACATTCATTGCCCTTCGTGGAAACGGAGATACTACCCTTGTAGGATTCCTCAGTTCATCAATCTCTCGCACTCGGTCCCACCACATATCTTCAAGACGCGTCATCGAAAAACATCCCTCCATCGTGAATATTTCGGGTGAGGACATGAGCACGAGGTCCGAGAGCGTAAGATCGCACATTGAAGACGGCTCAAGAACTCAGAGGCGGTTAGCATATTCCTCCTCCCCGATTCAAGAATTCCGCCTCCTCCTTGAGGACACGGGGAAAGTCCGCAACGACTTCCTTCACAGGGCGATGGCCCGATGCCTCCGCAGTATCGAGCATTGTCTTTGTTCTCGATCTCTACGACCACTCCAAAGTGGTCGAGCTACTCGCCCCACGATCGCCCGGTGGTCGTAGCCACTCCAGCACTAATGGTACCCTCCACCATTCAGACAGTGAACGACCCTTCGACCACTGCCACTGTTGTTTCTTCGCCTGCCGGGGAAATAGCAGTGGGTTCCTTGACATGAACGTCCTCAGGGGTGACAGGTGCCGAGCTAAGATCGTAAAAAGGAAAGCACAATTAGGTAGTAAAAAGAAAAAGGTAAATGATGTTCTTACACTTTTGCCTCTTTTACATACCTCCTAATGCCAGACTTGATCATGAGTTTGGAAAAGACCCTCCCTAAGAAAGGTTTCTTCAACTTTTTCTCAACCACGTCTGATCGAGACTCAAGCTGAGGTTCAGCCACGACCACGTCTGGCTGTGGGTCTTGATCGAGCGCCATCGCTCCTTGAGACTCTTGGCTCTCCGGACGGTCGAGACCTGTCTCGACCGCCTCAAGGACATAGTTACCCTCGACCACAAGTACTGCTGGCGTAGCAGTTTCCTTCACAAAAGACATGAAACCCTTCCAGTTCTCCTTTTCTAGTTGCTTGATAAATCCGCGAGAAGCAGAAACTACGAAGGTTTTATTGTCATAATAGAAGGGCACCTTGGTCTTGGGGGCTTTAGGCTTGAATACTTCAGCTATTCCTGCCGCAATTGTTTCTTCTGCAGCAATTATTTCAGCCACAAGATTAGCCAAAGGTGCAGATGAAATAGCGGAGCTCGAGCTTGCACCGTCCTTATCAACAGCCTACGCGAGCTTCCTCCTCCTAGTCTGAGGAGCATCTGCTTGCTCAATAGCAGGGCTCGAGCTTGAGCCTCCCTTATCGGCGGCTTTAACGAGCCGACGCCTCTTGGTGGGGGGGAGAAACAAGTCGCTCTCATCAGAGGCTGCAAGACGACCATCAGTTCGACCTCTTCGTCGTCCTGACGGTTCTCCATGCCTACTTTCTGCAGAAAACAAAAAGATAGATATGATAAAGTAGTCATAAGTTCTTCTACGACCATCATCATGTCGTAAGCTTTTCTACGACAACCCCCTTGTCGTAAGTTTTTCTACGACCAGGACCTGATCGTAAGCCTTCCTACGATCAGTACCCAGTCATAAGTTCTTCTATGACTACAAAGTCCTAAAGATGAAATCAACTCTCGATTACCTTTAGGCGCTCCACCTTGTCCTCTAGAGATAGGTCAGCCAAGATTGGAGGCGCCACCACATGGGCTGGGGGCTTTTCACAGATGAGTTTGACCCGAGCATCAATCTCCTCTTGTGAGAGGTCTGCAGGGATAAGAGAACCTTCAATAAGCCAATTTCAAAAATAACAGAAAGAAAGCTAAGCTTAAAGTTTACTTACCCTCCTCGTAGTCCCTGGTCAGGTCTTTCGACCTAGAGTATCTCCACATTGGATAAGCCCTTTTCTTCAAAGGACTGATGCGGCGCGTGATGAAATCCTTCACCTCGTGCCATCCAGTAAGCCCATCTTCCTTCAAGTCTGCAATAGCTCGAATAAAAGGGGTGATCCGGCTGAGATCCTTGGGAATCGCATCCCAGGAAGAAACCTTCTCAGCCGGCTTCCCGACAAAGGAGAGGCTATCCTTATTGGTTATCTCCCAATAGAACCACCTCTTTTTCCACCCCGGCCACGACGACCGGGTAAACATCTGAATATACTCCTTCGACTTCCGTTGTCGAAGCCAGATCAGTAGCTACGGTAATTCCGACTAGTCGAGTCATTCCGTAGTAATCTGGAACAACTCTAAATCGTAGGAATCCCGGGTAGGCCTCAAGATGTGCACACGAACACCCCTAACGTTGGATAGAATTGGAAACAAGATTCACCAACTCCACGGAAGTATTCGAGTACCAATGTGAGGAAAGGATGAGCGGCAATCAAGACCACACTCACAAAAAGCTTGGAAAACGGGGATTTGCCCAATCTCCCCTGACGGACAATGCTGCCCAACGGCCTCAATCCACTTCATGAATTCCTTCTTTGGGATCTTCTCGGAGTTGACCAAAGCTCCAATTTTGGCCACATCCATCTCCGATTCAGCCCAAGGGGAAGCGGTTTCGGCCATTTCTCCCAAAAGCCAAAGGTTTGGATTTGGAAAAATTGGGGAAGAAGGCTCGATTTGGTCGGCGGCGGAGAACTCAAAAGTTTTAACAACAAGAGCGATTTGGGGGAAGGTAAAAGACCTTATCCTCACCCACGGTGAAAATTTATAACCGCACGCCTGATGTTGAAAAGACATGGCTACCCAACGGTTGCCAACGCTTCAGGAACCGCTCCAACAGACAAACTTGAGGGAGTCGATTGGGATTCTTAAATCTGTCTACTCGGGGAAATCAGGTCAGTCTTTACACCTCAAGCGAAATTACCTTCTTGACCAAGTCTTTTCTAGTCAAGTATAACAGCGATTGGAAAGATTTTACTTTTAACCACGGTGCTACGACCACTTGGTGTTTGGAGAATTTCTTTATGACCACCTTGTAAGTCGCAAGATTATTCCACAATTTTCTTGACCAAGTAAAATTCTAGTCAAATGAAACACTAGTCGAAGAGTCTTTTGTTCGACCATCTTTCTACGACCATCTATTGATCATAAGACCATCTACTGCTCCTTCTCCAAGTAAGTTATTTTCGCTTAAGCTGGGGGGCTAGATGATGAGAATATAACAATCCTCATTTTATTATATATCTATAATTCATATTATGGATAATACTGACGTCATGTAACTCTTGAGTATACCCCTTAATAGCCATAAGGGAGAAGCTGGAGGTCGTAAGTTCTTCTACGACCACCTAGTAGTCGTAAGTCCTCTTACGACTAACCTATAGTCGTAAGACCTTCTACGACTATCCCATGATCGTAAGTTCTTCTATGATCAGTTTGTGGTCGTAAGATCTTCTACGACCACCACCTGGTTGTAAGCTCTTCTACGACTAGTCCCTTATCGACATGGCTTACAGACATGTGGGCCTAGTCGATTAGGGAATCTTCCGCATCATATTCAAAATATGGGCAGTAAATTACGCGATTATTCTCTGGAATAATGGCACAATTTTAACTCTTTTGTTATGGTGATAACTGCCTAGCAGCATGGGAACGTTACTACTCCCACAATAACCTCCAATAACGGCTCAATAATCTGGGACATTCAGACAGTCTTTACACTGGAGGTGCAGTGGTACACCTTGACGACTGTATAAAAGGAAGAATCATCAGGACAATAGGGGCGATCCAGAGATCATTAGAAGTACAATTCTCTAGTCTTTGGCTCCATCTTGTAATCCAGCATACTCAATACATACACACAGGAGTAGGGTTGTTATTCAACCAAGAGAAGGCCCGAACCTGTATAAAAATCCATGTGTCTCCATCTCTATGTGATTTTGAGCCTAGAGGAACCCCTGAATCAAACAATCTTTATGTAAGTTCGGTCCTAAAACACCGACATGTTTAATAGAAGATCTTACATAAACATAGTGCTGAATTTTTGCCTATATTTCTATTGTAGATAATGGCACCTAACACTTCCTGCATACCTGCCTTTAACTTGCGATCTATTCTTGAGAAAGAAAAGTTTAATGGAACAAATTTCATTGACTGGTTTCAAAATTTGAGAATTGTTCTCAAACAAGAAAAGAAGAAATATGTTCTAGGGGGTCCCTATCTCGAGGAACCGAATACTGATACTACTCGAACTGAAAAGAATGCTTATGAGAAGCATTGCAATGACACAGTCAATGTACACTGCCTTATGTTTGCCGCCATGAACTCTGAGCTTCAGAAGCAATATGAGACCACAGACGCTTACAACATGATTGTGGGTCTAAAAGGTATGTTTTAGGATCAAGCAGGGCAGAGGGGTACAATACCTCTAAGACATTATTTTCTTGTAGGCTGTCAGAAGGTAACCTAGTCAATTCTCATCTGATCAAGATGATTGGTCACATTGAGAGCTTGAAAAAGCTTGGTTTTCCCCTTAGCCAAGAGTCGGCTACTAATGTGATTCTCCAATCGCTCTCTACGAGCTTTGAGCCAGTCATATTGAATTTTCATATAAATGGCATATAGAAGTTAATGACCAAGTTGCATGGCATGCTTAAAGGTGCTAAGGAGAGCATCAAGAAAAGTTCTAATCATGTGATGATGGTTCAAAAGACTACTACCTTCAAGAAGAAGGGCAAGTCGGGAAAGGGAAAGGGCAAAGGAAAGACTCAAGATGAGATCGAGAGTCTCAAGGCTAAACTTAAGAAGCTCAAGCTAGGTCCTAAGCCTGACATAGAATGCTACCATTATCATGAGACTGAGCACTAGAAGAGAAATTGCCAAAGATACTTTGGTGCACTTTGTACTTCTGTACAAAGATACTTTGCTTTCTACTGACGACTTGACGTCTCTTCCTAGTGGTGTCTCTCATGTTTTGCAGGACTTCAGCGACGTTTTTCCAAAGGAGGTGCCCGCTGGTTTGCCACCAATCCGCGGGATAGAGCATCAAATTGATTTGATTCCAGGAGCGACACTACCAAACCGACCACCGTACCGCACCAACCCTGGGGAAACAAAGGAAATTAAAAAACAAGTACAAGAGCTTCTCGACAAAGGGTATGTATGAGAAAGTTTAAGCCCTTGTGTTCTTCCTGTTATTTTAGTTCCTAAGAAAGATGGTACTTGGCGCATGTGCATAGATTGTGGAGCAATTAATAATATTACTATTCGATATCGTCATCCTATACCTCGCTTAGATGATATGTTAGACTTAACCGAGTGGTCTTGTTATTTTCTAAAATTGATTTATAGTGGGTATCATCAAATTAGGATGAAAGAAGGGGATGAGTGGAAAACTGCTTTGAAAACAAAATTTGGTTTGTATGAGTGGTTAGTCATGCCATTTGGGTTAACTAATGCACCTAGTACATTCATGAGATTGATGAATCATGTTTTGAGGCATTTCATTGGGAAATTTGTGTTCGTGTATTTTGATGATATCTTGATTTACAGCCATAATGAATCTGATCATATTGACCACATTAGACAAGTGCTACAGGTTTTACACAATGCTAGGTTGTTTGGGAACTTAGCGAAGTGCACTTTTTGCAAAGATCATGTAATATTTTTGGGCTATGTGGTTTCGGCACAGGGAGTAGAGGTCGATGAGTCTAAAATTGAAGCAATTAAAAATTGGCATATACCTATGAATGTTAGTCAAATTAGAAGCTTTCATGGACACGTTGGTTTTTATCGGCGTTTCGTTAAGAATTTTAGCACCATCGCTGTCCCACTGAATGAATTAACAAAAAAAGGTGTTGAGTTTACATGGGGGGTGGCACAGCAAGCTGCTTTTGATGAATTGAAAAGGCGTTTACCTGAGGCACCGTTACATGTTTTACCTGATTTCACTAAGAATTTTGAAATTGAATGTGATGCTAGTGGAATTGGTATTGGTGGTGTTTTGATGCAAGAGGGTAGACCGGTTGCTTATTTTAGCGAGACTCAAAGGTGCACAATTGAATTATTCGGTCTATAATAAGGAACTGTATGCTTTAGTGCGAGTTTTAGAAGTTTGGCAACATTATTTATGGCCTAAGGAATTCATTATACATTCTGATCATGAGGCTTTAAAATATTTGCAAGGCCAAGCTAAGCTGAACCGTCGACATGCTAAGTGGATACAATTTATCGAGCCGTTTCCTTACATTATGAAATATAAGAAGGAAAAGGAAAATGTGATTGCTGATGCTCTTTCTAGGAAAAGTGTGCTTTTAAATCGCTTAGATGTGCAAGTTCCTGGTTTAGAGAGTTTGTGTGATTTATATGGTAATGACTATGATTTCGCTTCCCCTTATGCGCATTGCAAAGATGGGAAAGGCTAGGACAAATTTCACATTCATGATGGGTTTTTATTTCGCGCTAACAAACTATGCGTTCCAGAATCGCCCGTGCATTTATTATTATTGCAGGAACTCATGCAGGTGGATTGATGGGACATTTTGGATGTGAGAAGATGTTGTCTATGCTGAGCGATCACTTTTATTGGCCTAAGATGAGGCGTGATGTGGACAAGTATGTACAACGGTGCATAACTTGTCACAAGGCGAAATCGAAGTTGCATCCACATGGTTTGTATACTCCTCTTCCAGTTCCTAATGCACCATGGGAAGATATTAGTATGGACTTTGTTTTAGGACTGCCTAGGACTAAGAGGGGGAGAGATTCTATTTTTGTCATTGTGGATCGATTTTCAAAGATAGCACACTTTATTTCATACCACAAGAGCGACGATGCGTCGCATGTTGCTGACTTATTTTTAAGAGAGATCGTGAGGTTGCATGGTGTGCCCATGACCATTGTCTCGGATCGTGACGTCAAATTCATGAGTTATTTTTTGAAGACACTTTGGGGGAAGCTAGGTGTCGGTTGTTATTCAGCACAAATTATCATCCCCAAACTGATGGTCAAACGGAGGTGGTGAACCGCACACTTTTGATGCTGTTAAGGAACTTGATCAAGAAAAATATCAAGGAGTGGGAGGACTGTTTGCCACACGTGGAGTTCGCCTACAACAGAGTCGTCCATTCTACTACACAGATGTGCCCATTTGAGGTGGTGTATGGTTTCAAGCTCATTACGCCACTTGAGTTGCTACCGCTTCCAAGTCAACAACGAAAAAATATGGAGGCATCAAAGAGGGCTGAATATGCGAAGAAATTGCACATCAAGGTGAAAGAAGAAATTGAGTGCAAGGCGAAGTACTATGCTGACAAGGCGGACAAAAAAAGAAAGAAGATGATTTTTCAGCCAGGCGATTTAGTTTAGTTACACTACCGCAAGAATCACTTTCCAGATCAACGCAAATCGAAGTTGTTGCCACGAGGAGATGGACCTTTCAAAGTGCTTGAGTGGATTAACGATAATGCATACAAAATTAAGCTTCCGGGAGATGACTATGGCGTGAGCTCGACATTCAACGTTGCTGATTTATCGTCGTTCTTCGATGGTAATGATCTAGCGTCGAGGACGACGCCTTTTCAAGAGGGGGAGTGATGAGGACATCACTCCTTCGGATACACGCACTACGCAAAACCTTCCAAATCTGGTTGCTAAACTATAAGGCCCTATGACAAGAGCTCGTCCATGTCACTTAAATTATGAGGTGAGCTCGTTTCTAGGTGCTAATAATTTATCTATGCAGAAAGGTATACTACCTAATAATTGTGATCTTTTATACTTAGGAATAATGGGAAGGATCTGTCAAGTCCTGGTCATCTGCGTTGATTGTGCCGAGAAGAGATTTTAGGTTGCAGAAGGTCTACGACCAGATTCCCAGGGTCTACGACCAGTTCTCCGTGCTCTACGACCAGGTCTACAAGCTCTACAACCAGGTGTACCCGCTCTACAACCACGATGGGAGTTAGTCAGAATCGTTGAAGTAAGGTGCTGTGTCACCATTTTGGGCCTAATAAGGCCTTGTAAGCGTGTTGAGATAAAAGCCCATCCTCTCCCTATGGTAGCACAACCCTAGGTCGACCTCCTCACGTTCCCCCCCTATATATGTGCAGCAGCCGCCACAGTTTAGGGTTGGGTTTTTCTTAGATTATTCTGCCACTTTGCAGTTTCGTCGTTTGTATGGTTTGAGGAACCCTGCTTTGTGAACTTCATTCATATTCGCAATACAATTCAGATTGCATCTACCTTGTTCTTGTGAGTTGTTTCGATTGCTTGCAGGAACAATAACCCTCGTGGTAAGGTCGATCGCGTGCGAGCGTGGTCGATAACGACAGTCGTGCGGGTGTAGCGAATTGCGAGGTGACGATCTGCTGGTCGGAAGCCTCAAAGCGTCAACGTCCTCATGACAGAATCAATCGAACCTATCGGAAGATCGGGCCGCCGCAGTCATTGTCTTTTCTTAGCTCATTTTCTCTTTGTTAAATCATCGCAAAGGTAAAGCGCATCCGAACTCAACCAAAGCATGTTTGTAACCTATAAATCGATTACAAAAAGAATTAGTACTTTTAGACCTTGAAGTTTGTCGACGATCGAGTCGTCGATCTTACGAAATAAAATAGAGAAAATGGCATAGATTTCTTAGAAGAGAATGGGACTGCTCTTTATTGATATGAACTGGCTATTGCAGGTGGTGCCTATGACTAGGCGGAGGACTAATCCTAATTACATTGAGTATGATGCTTGCTATGCTATCTTATCAGACTTTAAAGCATGAATCTAATAATGATTGCGCCGCTATATTCTGATGCTCCATCATCTTCTGCGCTCCATCCTTATATAACTTCCGAAGAAGTGGCAGTTGCTTCTAGAGAAGACGTCCGTTGTGAAGCGTTGCGGCTGATCGAAGCAAGGCGATGGTTGATAAAGTGCCAACAGCTTTGCGGTTGGGCGTCCGTGAGACACTCAACTGTTCGGTGGTTATTTGTTAGTGTCTTGAGATTATATAACGTCGCGTGGTATGGTGTATACAGCACGTGTTCCATTCATCACACGGTAAAGAATATACTTGGACTCAAATCCAGATACGGTTCATAGCTCTTCTGACGATTACGGTCGAAGACTAGGTATGAGGACCTTGTCCCACTGCAGTCTCGATTATGTAACCTCTGGAAACCTTACGACCAGTGAGGTCATTAGCCTTAAGGGTTACGACCACGAAGACATATGGTCTATTATTATGTATTAAAGTAATACATAGAGATTTTAATCCTCGTCAAAGTTGTTCTAAGAATTCTCGCCAGGTATGTCCATAAAATAAGCCGACCAAGATGCCCTAATACTATCTTGAGACTAGCCAACCACTCATTATCTTCCAAACGGAACTCGAAATAATATCATCCCACTTGTGACTCGAATTCTTCTAGAGTTTCTGAGGGATACACACATGAATTGACACGACTGTAAAAGATTTGGTTATCCCTCAAATCTGGCCTAATCTTTGTTGGGAGTTTGTTCAGTATGTGCCACATGCATAATCTATGCGTTGTATTAGGGAATACATCTAGAATTGTCTTCTTCATGGCTGCATCTTCATCAGTTATTATAAGCCTAGGTGCAGCACCACCCATACATCTTAAGAAAGTACGGAACAACTATTTGAACGTTTCAATCGTCTGATCAAGCAGCAATGCAGCCCCAAATAGAACACATCCCCCATGGTTATTCACTCCCATGAATGGTGCAAAATCATATTATATTGGTTTGTATTATATGTCGCATCGAATGAGACCAACTCCGCAAAATGAACATAATTATTCCTACAGGTTGTGTCCACCCAAAACACATGGACCAACCTACCCTTTCCGTCAATGACATAGTCAAAACAAAATGCAGCATTGTTCTCGTTCTTTCTAGCTAGATTATCAAGGAACATCTGAGCATCTGACGACTTTATACTCTCTCAAAGTGCGGTGATAATTTTGCAAATCCCTCCTTATGCATCCAACATTCTGAAACCCACCCTCACTAACATGAAGATATCTAAATGCCCTAGATGTCCCAATGCTAGCTTGATGGCATGCGAACAATGTCGTCTTAGCCTTCTCATTTACTTGTCTATTAGAACGTATCAAGTGTTGCTTACTAGATGAGACAAAACCGTGGTTATGTACTTCCATAAATGTCTCTAACCTGAGCTTATTGTCCTTAGTCCGTTTGATACCAAACATGGCATCACACCCGCACCTACTCAATTTAGACTCATATGACCTCTTCATTTTGACCTCCAACTTGTTCTTACCTTTTTCTTCCTTCCAACTGCGTCTACCACAATAGTACTGCCTCCATTGCAAAACACCATTTGTGGTCATCCGCTGCCCAATATGAATGGAGAAGCCGGCAACATACGCATATGCTTTGTAAAACTCGAGGGTTACATCCTCATCTTCAAAAACCATCCCCATGGCAGGCATCTAGTTGTCATTAACTACCGGTGTAGACGACAAACCCTACAACGGTTTGGATGAGTTAGCAAGAGAACGACATTAATCATTCAAATTTATAAATTTGAAATAACCCTACACTCACACAAAACAGAATGCTCGCTATCTTGTATCGTGTTTTACACAAACTGCTCGCAACGAGAGAGTGCGCATCGGCCATTTTGGGACATGGCAACGCTAGTGGTCATACGGAGCTAGTGGTCGTACGATATTGCATACAAAATCAAGCTTCCGGGAGATGACTATGGTGTGAGCTCGACATTCAATGTTGCTGATTTATCGTCATTCTTCGGTGCTAATGATCTAGTGTCGAGGACGACGCATTTTCAAGAGGGGGAGGATGATGAGAGCATCCCTACGACACCTTCTTCTCCTCCACCTAATGCTCATGATATACGCCTCGAGTTGCCGACAGGACCAATAACAAGAGCATGTGCCAAGAAACTACAAACTCAGGTGAACTTACTCCTTAATGAACATGTCATTGATTTTAATGAGAATTTTATACTACCTAAAAATAGTGTTTTGCTTGTGCTCAAGTTTGAGGATTCAGCGATGGACGGAGATCAAGGATATGCGGCCGTCATCCAAGGAAGGCCATCAAATGAGGAGGTCAAGGCACTGGCCTATGGCCCATTCGGCCAAGGAGGAGAGAGCCAAGGTCCATGCGGCCAAGCAAGGGATCAAGGCCCAAGCGGACAAGCACAAAGCTCATGTGGAGGAACCAGGAAGGAAGCCCAAGTCCACGATGTGAATAGTAACCAGCCCATGAACAGTACCAGCACGTGAACAGTAGTACCAGATAGTTCTTAGGCTGAGACTATATATTGAGAGGTAGACCCCCATTGTAACGGCAGACCATACATTTGAGATAAAGAATAGAACACAAGTTCTTGCTTGTTCTTTTATACAAGAAATTCATGCAAGGATTTCTGAGAGAGAATTAGGCGATCCGTTGTTCGTTCTACGTCACAAGCTCAAGTTTGCTTTTCCATTGGGAATTGAGGGCTTGGCAATCTCTGCTCGTGGTCTAGCGGCGATCATCCTAGTGCGTGTTGGCGAATATCTATAGAGCTACAAGTCCGTGCACTGGCGCGTGGTGTACAACTGAGCGGTATTTGTCGTCAAGCACTATTTATCCACGGTTCTACTCGAGAAGATTGGGCCACCCCATATTAGATTGTCTGTTGGGGGCAATAAATCGATCTGATCAGGGATGCCACACCCAAGATACGCTTCAACCTCCGCCACTCTACTTTGCTACCAAACTGGAATTTCCTGGTTTATCTCATGTATAAACTTTTTAAGTTTCCCTCTAGCAT
This sequence comes from Phyllostachys edulis, assembly GCA_036346405.1. Lineage (NCBI taxonomy): Eukaryota > Viridiplantae > Streptophyta > Magnoliopsida > Poales > Poaceae > Phyllostachys > Phyllostachys edulis. The sequence goes on along the minus strand of CM070562.1, from coordinate 39,467,128 downwards.
TCTGCATGTAAGGAAGTGAAGGTCCAGCTCGATGAATCAAATCTTTCAAGTCCTTTCGCATCTCAAAAGCCAACTTTTTAATTTCCTCCTCTATTGGATCTTTGGGCTTCTCCTCAAGAACATTGCCATTCTCATCAAATACAACCTCCCTCTTGCAGTTAGCAGTCTACCTTTTCAAAACATAATGACTAGAAAGCTCATTCAGCAAGGCACCTCATAAAACAAGGATAATGTGGCGGCAAGAAATTCCATGAGTGCCAAATAACATGCAGGAGCACTGAGCAATCATAGTGTTCGTGTCACATGTGACTTTTCAAATCTTTTTGCCATCCTCCTTCACCGCTGTTACTTTAAGGTCGCATACTTGTGATGTGCTCTCAACAACACAGTTGTCCCTAACAGCAATAACCTCCTTTTGAAACTTTGCGAACACCTCATGTGTGAACACTTCACTGCCATGCAACTCTATTGCCTAGGGTGTCTTCAACTGAGGCTTCGTGTGAAAGGTGGCATTGCCTTCTCTTAGCTCATTTTCTCTTTGTTCGTCGACTGTAGTGTCGAAGCAGATCCAGAACTCAACCAAAGCATGTTTGTAACCTATAAATCGATTGCAAAAAGAATTAGTACTTTTAGACCTTGAAGTTTGTCGACGATCGAGTCGCCGATCTTACGAAATAAAATAGAGGAAAATAGCATAGATTTCTTGGGAGAGAATGGGACTGCTCTTTATTGATATGAACTGGCTATTACAAGTGGTGCGTATGACTAGGCGGAGGACTAATCCTAATTACACTAAGTATAATGCTTGCTATGCTATCTTATCAGACTTTAAAGCATGAATCTAATAATGATTGCGCCGCTATATTCTGATGCTCCATCATCTTCTGCGCTCCATCCTTATATAACTTTCGAAGAGGTGGCAGTTGCTTCTAGAGAAGACGTCCGTTGTGAAGCGTTGCGGCTGGTCGAAGCAAGGCGATGGTTGATAAAGTACCAACCGCTTTGCGGTTGGGCGTCCGTGAGACACTCAACTGTTCGGTGGTTGTTTGTTAGTGTCTTGAGATTATATAACGTCGCGTGGTATGGTGTATACAGCACGTGTTCCATTCATCACACGGTAAAGAATATACTTGGACTCAAATCCAGATACGGTTCATAGCTTTACTGAGCGATTACAGTCGAAAACTAGGTCTGAGGACCTTGTCCAGACCGAGTCTCGATTATGTAACCTCTGGAAACCTTACAACCAGTGAGGTCATTAGCCTTAAGGGTTACGACCACGAAGACATATGATCTTTTATTATGTATTAAAGTAATACATAGAAATTTTAATCCTCGTCAAAGTTGTTCTAAGAATTCCTGCCAGAGGTATGTCCATAAAATAAGCTAGTACCCAAGATGCCCTAATACTATACCGACTAGCCAACCACTCATTATCTTCCAAACGGAACTCTGAAATAATATCAGCCCACTGTGACTCGAATTCTTCTAGAGTTTCTGAGGGATACACACATGAATTGACACGACTGTAAAAGATTTGGTTATCCCTCAAATCTGGCCTAATCTTTGTTGGGAGTTTATTCAGTATGTGCCACATGCATAATCTATGTGTTGTATTAGGGAATACATCTAGAATTGTCTTCTTCATGGCTGCATCTTCATCAGTTATTATAAGCCTAGGTGCAAAGACCACCCATACATCTTAAGAAAGTACGGAACAACCATTTGAACGCTTCAATAAATGCGATCAAGCGAGAATGCGACCCCAAATAGAACACATCCCCCATGGTTATTCACTCCCATGATTGGTGCAAATATCATGTCATATTGGTTTGTATTATATGTCGCATCGAATGAGACCAACTCCGCAAAATGAACATAATTCTTCCTGCAGATTGTGTCCACCCAAAACACATTGACCAACCTACCCTTTCCGTCAATGACATAGTCAAAACAAAATGCAGCATTGTTCTCGTTCTTTCTAACTAGATTATCAAGGAACATCTGAGCATCTGACGACTTTATACTCTCTCAAAGTGCGGTGATAATTTTGCAAATCCCTCCTTATGCATCCAACATTCTAAAACCCACCCTCACTGACATGAAGATATCTAAATGCCCTAGATGTCCCAATGCTAGCTTGATGGCATGCGAACAATGCCGTCTTAGCCTTCTCATTTACTTGTCTATTAGAACGTGTCAAGTGTTGCTTACTAGATGAGACAAAACCGTGGTTATGTACTTCCATAAATGTCTCTAACCTGAACTTATTATCCTTAGTCTGTTTGATACCAAACATGGCATCACACCCGCACCTACTCAATTTAGACTCATATGACCTCTTCATTTTGACCTCCAACTTGTTCTTACCTTTTTCTTCCTTCCAACTGCGTCTACCACAATAGTATTGCCTCCATTGCAAAACACCGTTTGTGGTCATCCGCTACCCAATATGAATGGAGAAGCCAGCAACATGCGCATATGCTTTGTAAAACTCGAGGGCTACATTCTCATCTTCAAAAACCATCCCCATGGTAGGCATCAAGTCGTCATTAACTACCGGTGTAGACGACAAACCCTACAACGGTTTGGATGAGTTAGCAAGAGAACGACATTAATCATTCAAATTTATAAATTTGAAATAACCCTACACTCACACAAAACAGAATGCTCGCTGTCTTCTGTGGTGTCTTACACAAACGGATCGCAAGGAGAGAGTGCGCATCGGCCATTTTGGGACATGGCAACGCTAGTGGTCATACGGAGCTACTCACATCTTCCGTGGAATCCATACGGCGCAAGTGGGCACGAGTACTTGGGCTGCTATAACCGAAAGAAGCACAAATCAATTACCACGGCAGCCCTATTTCGTCCCATCTCAAGTGATTCCAAGAAATAACCAAAATACAATTACCAGTACAGAGCAGCTCAGATCGGTGCAGACCAACACAATCAAACCAATACAATTACCTGTACAGAGCAGCTCAACTCGGCGCAGACCTCGTGCGTAGGTGCAGGGGGCTCTGGCGGCGGTGCGCAGGGATGAAGGCGGATGTAGGGGCTCTAGGGAAGGAGGGGTTGACAACCCTGAATGAATCGACGGGGACTGCTTACCTCACAGGGACGAGCGGTCTGGGATCGATCTGGCAGCGACGGAGGCTCGTAGTGAGCGGCTCAGGCGCCGGCCTGAGGAGGTAGCTCAGGGGGCGCGCGGCGTAGAGGAGGCGCGACGCAGGGGCTCAGGCGCGGAGCAGCGGGGCGACGAAGGGGTAGCCTGCGGGGGTGGCGCGGAAGCGCAAAACCCTAGTGATGCTAGTGGGTGGGGAATGGGCGCGGGGGTTTTTCACAAAACCGTCGGAAGTGGGAGGTGGTGGTAATCTAGGTCGTGGATTACGAAATGGATGGGCAGGATCTCCCATGTCCATATGTGCACACATGTGTATATGTGCATAGGATATGTTGCCGAAGTAATAGCGGTAGAACTAAACTTGAGTTCTACTGCTATTACTTTCGAAGCTGTTGTGGATATCATGGGGATATGCTCATGATCTTACGATGATGTTACAATTGGCAATGGCGTTATCGGTTTGTCGATTCACGCGTTTTCGTCAAAGGTTGAAAGGTTGTCAGGTCAAGTGCGGTCAGACTGGCATTCAAGGCGCGGTCAGACCGACTGGCGGTTAGACCGGCGTTCAAGGCGCGGTCAGACCGGCCATTGAATGGCGGTCTGACTGATTTTGTGCTGTTCATCGGCCAATTGGTGGCGATGATTTTTGGGATATATCAAGTTCATAGGCTTCAGTGCATATGTGTTGCATAATGCATTTTTCACTAACGTGGGTCAAGTTGTGAAGAACTTGTTCCCGGAATCGATTTCTTTGTCTATTGTTGTGCAGGATGCTTGAAAGTCAACGACAGTCAACGGCGAGGATGATCGAGACTAAGCTTGGAGAGCTGAGGTTCAAAATGATCGAGGATGCAGGGTGAGGTCAATGGATTCAAGCATGGCACAAATTGGACAAAAGTGACCGAACGGGCAGTTCGGTGCGGGAGTCGATGCAAGTGCCTTGGTGGTTTCGGCGGGAGCCGGACGAGAGAGACTTGCCGACATGATGAGAGCCGTTGATCAACCTACACGTGGCGGAGCAGGCATTTGCTTCACCAAGATTGGACTCGTCTTCGGAGAAGGATCGAGAAGGGGTATTTTGGTAATTTCACCAAATACCGTCTTGGTAACCTTTTGGCTAAACCACGGCGCGAGACGACGCATGGAGAAGTGGTTTAGGTCAAGAGGAGTTGAAGACGACGCTTTAAAATACGTGCGTGTGTGACCCGTTTGTGTGTGGGCTTAACAAGAGCCCATTAGGGTTTACTCTTCTAGAAGCTAGGCCTCCACTATAAATAGGGGTGGCTGCTGTCCAACACCCTTGAGGACTTCATTTGGAAAACCCTAGTTTTGTTTTAAGGACTAAGAGAGGAGATGCTTAGGGCTCTAGAGAGATGAGTTGAGTGTGTGCTCATGGATTGAGCTCTTGTCCTCCTGGATGGAGTGGCTGTAAACCCTCTCAATCTCAAATCAATCTATACTTGATCTCTCAAAGATGAGTCTCCTTGTGTTCTCTTTCTCTATTTGGTGATTTTGAGTTATTCTTTGATCCGCAAGTTTTCTATTGGTTTCTTACCGTGATCTAGCTTGCTGTGACATGTGAGAACATATCTATGATCATCTTGATCATCAATCAACCACGAGCAAGTCTTTAGATTATATTTCGATTTTGACTCGGTTTTGGAGCACTCTTCATTCAAACTGAAAAAGGTTGGAACTTTGCATGGATCTTCATGATCCTTGATTGGAATAGGTTCCTAATATCTTAGAGAAGGTGTGTATCAAGTTTGGTGGAGTTTGGTCATGTGGATCAAAAGTTAGATCGATTTGAGTTTCGGTTTTCGGTTTATGCATTACATTCATCGTCGCGGCGGTCGACCGAATTTATACGCCTTGATCGACCGGATCTGGTCGATCGCGCCTAAGCCGTCGGTCATACCACGCTTGATCGAGCCGCGCCACATACGTCGGTCAGACCGCTTCCGAGGATTTTGATCTCCAGTTTTGGTCTTTCACTTGGGGTTTTGATTTGGGTTCAACACATGTCCTTTGTAGTACTTGTTTGTTGATCTTCATAGCTTCTATAGCTAATGCAGTGATATTTGTGTTGAATCTAATCAAGATGAAAAATTAGGCGTGCTCCTATTCGCCCCCCCCCCTCTAGGCGTCTATTCGGTCCTACAGCCGTGGTTTAGGAGGATTCTACAAGCACTTGGAGGATTAGCACCGCATGAAGCAAATCGCACACTCCAGTGTGTCAGGATTGATGAAGTAGGTCATAGTTCACCTGCACGTTTAGGATGAACGCCCAAGGAGCTAGCTAGCTAGTTGAATTCAAGCATCGAGTTAGCTAATAAGGGACTATGTATATGAAGCCGGTTTTAAAGGCACAAGTAGCCACTGCTTGGAGATTTTATAGAGAAGATATCATCACAGATGGTTCCTTAGGACAAACCGTCTGTGATACATCATCTATCACAGACAGTTTTATTTACAAATCGTTTGTGATAGTCAACAATCATAGACGGTTCTTAGCTAATAATCATCTGTGATGACCTCATGTTATTACTGACTCATAAACTCAGACGACTCATGAAACCATCTGTGATGACATTTTTGAACTGTCTGTTAAAACCTTTTTTTGTAGTAGTGATTATCGGCAAGTGCAAAATCAACTGGGTTAAGGTGTGCCACCCGCTGAACCTCGGTGGCCTAGGCATCCTCAACCTTTCCAATTTTGCCGCTGCCTTAAGACTTAGATGGCAATGGCAACAATGGAAGACCCCAACCAAACCCTGGGTAGGAATGAAAACACCCTGCGATGCGAGGGACCGCAGCCTTTTTGCGGCAGCAACCAGAATTTCCCTTGGGGATGGCAAAACAGCTCTCTTCTGGCTCTCGGCCTGGCTTAGTGGGGCGGCTCCAAAAGATTTGGCCCCAAAGATTTTTGAAATCTCCAAAAGGAAAGACCAGACAGTGGCTTCTGCCCTTCAGAATGGACGTTGGGTGCGTGACATCAACACTCGGGGGGACTCTCTGTCGACCACATCCAACAGTTTGTGGATCTCTGGTGCAAAATCAACCAAATTCATCTGGACCTTGGCCTCCCGGATGAGATCGCTTGGAAATTAACCCCGAATGGTACCTACTCCTCAAAATCCGCCTACGCCATGTTTTTCCTGGGTTCTATGGGGGCTAATTTCAAGCTCCTTATTTGGAATTCCCATGCCCCCCAAAGTGCAAATTTTTCGCTTGGCTAGCAATCCAAAACAAGCTCTGGACTGCTGATAGATTGGAATTACGAGGGTGGCCAAACCAGCGCTTCTGCCCCCTCTGCAGAGACACACCTGAATCGGCCCTTCACCTTTTTGCCCAATGTCGTTTCTCCTTCAGAATTTGGAAGCAGATGGCAGACTGGCTAGGTTATGAGAGCTTTCAACCTTCCCTCTGGCCCCCATGTTCGACCATCCTGGATTGGTGGTCAAACGTAGTGGTCAGGAAAGGCTCGCCAGCGAAGGCCACTAGTACGACCTTTATTCTCATTATGTGGGAACTCTGGAAGGAAAGAAATGATAGAATCTTTAATAATTTAGCCAACCCCCCCCCCCCCTCAACAACTCTTTGCGAAGATTAAGGAGAAGGATAGATCTTGGTCCCTTGTGGGGGACAAGAGTTTGAAGCTTTTTAATTCCTTATAATTAAGGCTTCTTTTGTCTAATTATACTTTTACCTTCCTCTATTAATTTAAACGGGCAACCCTCCTGTCGGTTTTATTCAAAAGATTATCGGCCGGTAATCAAAACTATGGCGTAGTATGTGCTGATAGCAGTCTTGGAAGCTCGGAGGAGGTGGCGGCGACGGCCTCTCAGTCGAAGAGTCGCGTTGCACGCTGGAACATATTGCTGGTCTTCGTCTCCGTCGATAAAATCTTGGCGACGGCGAAGAGGAGGCGATGGCGACGGCGAAGAGGAGGCGATGGCGATGGCAAGAGCGGTGGTGGCGACGGCGGTCTGTCGAAGGGCTGCGCTGGCCGTAGTCTGTGCTTCGAGAGTCTTGGGGATGACAAGGAGGCGGCGGCCTGTCTGTCGAAAGGCCTCGCTGGCCGTAGTCACTTCTGGTATAGTCTTGTGGACGATGAGGAGGCGCTTGAGGCGGTAACAACATGTAATCATTTATGCTTGCATCATCGCCCGCAGCCCAAGGACGGCGAGTCGGAACGCCGGGATACTGCTGGTCTTCATCCATGCCGGCGTCACGACCGAGATGAGGCTGCTGCGACGACAGTGCCCGCTCCGTTGTGCGGGTGAGTTGTCCACCGCCTCTCATGTCGAAATCCCGGCGACGAGCTGCAGGTTCTGGCCCGGGATCGTCGTCTTGGCGCGTGCTTTCCAGCACCGCCGACGCGGCACGCCATGTTACCGACCGAGACGCTGAAGTTGGGGCACGGGGAGTTGTTTCCCATGAAGTGTCGGTCTCTACCAGTGTTCAAAATTTCACATGAAAATCGGTTATATCGAACCCTAGTAAAATTTTAAACCGGTCCCGAAATTTTATTATTATGAATTTTATCAAATATAGAAGAAAAAAATGCTAAAACAATTCGGCTGATATTTTCAACCAATTTCAAATTTTCCTATAATCGGTTGTATCTGACCGGTAAAAATTTGAAACCGGTTATCTACCACACCCACATGTACAAGCCGCCTCGACTTGGCAGTTGACACGCACTGATACGAATGCATCCTCTATTCTGTGTATCAGGCGCGTGATCGGCTGCGTATTAGACGCACCCCCAACGAGCGACTTTGGCCCTAAGGATTGGCACGATTTAATCAGAGGCGAATAGTGATCTCTCTTTTTTAACAAGGGACACCTTGGGTCCTCTGGTCAGAGTCAGACACTCAAGGAAGAACAACACACTACACTCTTTTTTCTCTGACAACGGGACTAGGGATGGCAATTGTGCCCGATTACTCGCGGACAAATACCCTAATAGAGGTGGGTATAGGCGTCTTGCTTTGCCCACGGGTATAAAAACGGGCACAATTTCTTACCTATCGGGTAAACGGACGCGGGTATGGATAAGCTCCACCTGTACCCGCTTCGCCCGATTACCCGCCATATAAAAAGAAAATACCCTAACTCACAATTCACACCCCCGCGGGCGACGGGTACCCGCGGGCGGCGGGTATAGACGAGGTTCTTCGCCTGTCGTCCTTCGCGGACATACCCGTGGGAGAAAATAGGGGTCGCGGGCATAGGTATGGGCGAGCACTACCCGTACCCGTCGCGCCCGATTGACATCCTTAAACGGGACCCATATCTCTAATCCTCTATCGACTCTTTAAATACCATTAGCCTAGTTGCATGATTCGACATTAGGCACTAAACTCCTAGAGGCAGTGACATCAGATGTATATGACCTGGAACCTGCTGAAGGCTTCAGCTTCTTGTCTTTTGAAGTTTTGATAGCACAAGTGTACGCGATACTAGGCATATGTAACAGCTTATGCTCAATTATGCGCGCCCCATGAGCAGTGGACATCAAAGGTTTTTTTAATTAAAAAAAAGTAAAATTGCAACAGATACAACAAAGTTGCCACATGATACCTCTTCCACTGGTTACCAACCATTCAACCTGAACACCCAGCAAGCTTTGTTCTTGGTCTACAATACATCCTTTCTGAACCGCTTTGAGCACAACCCTGGACCCAATCCATAAGGACAAATTGATGCACAAGATCATCCAGAAGTAGGAGCATACCCAACATAATTTACAGCCAATCCTTATGAGACCAGCTATCCAGTAAACGGGGAAAAAAACAAACTACAGAAAGTGTAGATACGGAGGTGGCAATCGACAGCTCTACAACAGATCTAACGTATACATGGAAACAGTGTTCTAAAAAGCGGTCTAGTAGGCCTGATATTAGGCCAAATAACAGGACTAATCCCCTCCCGGAGTCAAATATTGCAAAGTAAGCTAATAGCTTTACAAGGTTAAGCAGGCCAATTATACAGATAAGCGGGGCGCTTATGCAAATAAGTGGGCCCAGTACCATATATTAGACCGAATATTAGGGATAAGTGTGACATGTTACAAAAACACTAAAAACTAGACTTTGCTAGACTCCCAACCCACTTGAGGTTTACTAGTAGGAAATGAGTTTAGTTGTTTAATGACAAGACATTACCTACGTATGACATGATTGGAACTTAAAACGATATATAATATGTGAATCATGAACTTTACTTTTTTATTACAAATATTTGTACTATTATTGTATTATATTGCTGATTTGCATGGTTGCATTGACAATAGTTTTGTTTTCAAGCCTATATTCATAAATAAAAATGCATTAGATGTATTTTTGCTACTATATGAGTGTACATATATACATAAATCTAAAATGTAAAATAAGGTAACCTCAAAACCGATTACAAGGCTAGGTACAAAGCCGATTTCTGTATAATTGCTATAAGGTGGGGTGACCGAATGAATACGGCTTACCGATTTTTAGAACATTGCATGGAAACATCTCCCACAGATTAAAACTCAGACAGTCGGGATAATCAGGGTATTTGGGGTATCTCCAGTCCAGTCTTAAGGTTCATAATCTCCTGCCAGCCTCCAGGTTATCTAGAATAGGGCTTGTGTCTCTTAGGGCGATCCCACCGTGCCCGTGCCCTTCAGGGATATTGACAATTTCGATCTCCGTCGGTCGCACGCTGTAGGAGTTTCCAGTGCTACTGTTGCGTGCCTCAGCTAGCTGTAGGGTGTATGCATGAGGCCAGAAAGCTGCAAAGGAAACATTACCAATTTCTATGATATACTGGGCAAAACTCAAAAGTCGATAGGAAAAACAAGGAAAAGGAGGTACCATCGGCATCATAAGGATATGGGAAAAATTGCAGATAACAAAATGAAGCAACTGTAAGACCTGCAAATGGAAGAGGCCACAATGAGCAAAAAAACTATATGTGCATTTTAGGACCATAAAAGGTCCTCAAATGGATTTATAAAACTATCAAAATAGCAAACCTATAATAGCTCCTAAAAATACATCTTGCCAGTGATGCCAGTAGTCATCCACTCGAGAAACAGCCACGAGCACAGCGGTAAGTAGAGGCAGAACAACTATGCACAGCTTTGCAACGTGGCCTCTACGATCAAAAACTCTGATTTTCCCAGCTAAGTACCACGCAAGGAAGCCTAGACCAGCGAAAGACCCTGAAGTAGTTTAACAAACGGTGAAAACACAAATGTTAGATAATCTAATCACAGCACCATTTGACAGAATTGTATCAAAACTACCATAGATGTGCCTAAAAAACTAAAGAACCACAAATCCACACACAGCTTATTATGGTCACTAGGAAATCAGGCGGACATTGTCAATGATACAAGATGTAAAGTTGTGAAATAATAAAGAGGGTAATTGATATACTTCAGACTTCAGAGAATATCAAAATTCCCTCAATTTCATGAGGCATGCCTCAAGGTGCCCCAAATGTACCCCAGTTTTGATATTGCCTTGCCCTGAAAACTCATTACTTTTCTCATAAATGTATAGATCATTAGATCACTTTTAACTTCTTAATAAACCTCACGAGGCATGCCTCGGATGAGACTCAGAATTTTCAGCACCTAGCATAGGGCATGTTTTGACTGCAATGTTGAAACAAGGCTAACACCATACGATATGTAACTCCATAATATGGTAGACATGAGAAACCCAATGTTTGTTTCTATGTAGTAGTTCCAGCACTCCCTACCGTCCCAACTGCTCATACACCAAGCAGCAAACCAAGCATCTGCATTAGTAGGCCCTTCGTCAGCACCACTGCACCACTTGCATGCCTGCCACTTCCTGGCTCCCAGCCACCATTGCACTAAACTAGCTGCCGCGTCGGGTTGTCCCCATGCACCAATTGAGGCCTTGCCACCCATTCCAGCTCCCCTGGTGCCCAATCACGTGTTTGCCACTGAGGCAGCCACTACAAACTATCCACTCCTGATTCAACCGCACCACTACAGCCAGTCATCACTTGATCCCAGGTCCCAGTCCACCCTGTGTTGAAAGGATAATTTTTTTGCAAGTCGTACTTGCAAGGGCATTTTAGTGCTTATCATTCAATGATATTAAACCTTTTTAGGTGTATAATGGAGTTTTGAATCATGTGGTGCATAATGGAGTTCTGAAACCAAGAAATGAATGAAACAAATATCTATCAAAGGCAGCATAAGGTTTATTGAGTATTTATGTCAACACAGTTAGAATAGGACTCTTTTGTATTTCCTTATCAGTATATGGTAACCCCCCTTGTACACCCTATATATATTGTTCATTGGGCCCTCTTGAATATACACACAATATCCATAATATGATATTAGAGCAAGGTTACTAACCTAGCTCTTCCGCTCTTCCACTGCCACGTCGTCGTCGAACGCTGCCGCCATCGCCGCTTGCCGCCAGAGTCGCCGACGCGACAGATCCCGACATCGCCCGCTCCTTGACGCGATGCGCCGCTCGACGCTACCCGAGACCGAAGCTTGGCGCGCTTCGATGCCACCGAGTTTAACGCCTCGCTTATTGGTCCACCGCCACCAAATCGGGTCGCCGCCGACACCGATGCCTTGCCACTGCTTTGGCTCAGTAATCACTTTGGCGAGGATAAAATCGGCGCAGAATCACGATTACACGCCGATTATCGGAGGTGGCCGGAAAGCAGAATCCCGGCGTTTTTTCAAATCCAAATTTAAATTTTCAGATTTGAATGAATTTTAATCAAATTTGAGCAATTTCGCCAAACCAAATCCGGTTTGATCCGAACCGTCCGATTCGCATGTCCGACCTCCGTGAAATAACCCCGAACGGGTTTTCAACCCTTGCCGCTTTGGTACTGCCGCCGCCATCGTCCGATGCTTGTTGCCGCAAGAATAAGGACGCTTCGACGCGACGCCATAGCGAACTCTCTCGCTCGCCAAGCCGTCGCGTCGCCGCTTCGCCATCGTTGCCAAGCTGCCGCTTCGACGCGACGCCATCGCTGAGCTCCTCGCCGGCTAGTCCGTGTCGCCGCCGCCATCTTGCAGCCTGTCTAGCCGTCGACGCCGCCGCCGCTCGACAGGGGAACCCTAAAGTTCCCCCATGCATGCGCCGCTAGGGCCACTCAGGCCTTTTATAGTTCCAGGCCGTTTCGTTTTAGACTTTAGAGTGAGCCAGCCGAGCTCGGAAAAAAAAACGTCGATCTAACCACCGCAGCGTCCAACGCCGCCTGTTAGACTTCGTTGTCTTGGTCACCGCGCTGTCCAGCACCGCCTACCAATGACTTTTGTTCCATCAACTGTGATCTCATTCTCAAGAACAAAGCTTAATGGGACGAACTACAGGTTGTGGTCTTCACTTATGGAAATCACGCTCGATGGTCTCTGTCTCTGAGGACATGTTACTGGTGCCCGACCATGTCCGCCATCGCCTATTCAGCCTTCTCCCAGACAGCCTACTTCTGCACGTTCGACAGAAAAAGAGGCCGCTATTGTTGCTGCCGATGCTACTGATGAGGCCTTTCAGTATGCTATAGACGCTTTTGAGCGCTGATGAGGCCTGTATTCGAGCCATCCTGGTGGTCAGCGTCAACAAGTCCATCCAGCCAGACATTGTTGGTCTGTGTGCCACTTATCAGATCTGGGAGTACTTGCACAAGCGATACCAGCAAAGCAGTGATGCTCAGTTCTTTTTGCTTCAGCGTGAGTTGGAGATGCTTCGCTAGGAGGACTCCTCCATCGACGACTTCTTCCGAGCCCTGGCCAGTCTCTGGACGAGTTGGCTTCTCCGCTCTGCCAAGAGTGTCAAAGTGCAGAAGGCGGATCGTGATCGCCTTCGCCTTTATGACTTCGTCTGCCATCTTCGCCCAAAGTTTGAGCTGTTAGGCTCAAGCACTGAGCCGCCACCACGACCGAAGCGACCACCGAGGCTCTTTCGACGCTTCATGCTGAGGAGCTTCGCCGCGTGTTAGAAGCACAGTTTGTTCCGACTGTGCTTGCTACCCCTTCTTCAACTACACCGACATTTTCTGCTTCGACTACAGTCCCTCCTCAGGTGTCTGTTTCTGCTCCTATTTTTGCACCAACTGGGGTTCAGTGCAATTATTTCAAGAACTTAGGGCACGACTATCAGCGTTGTGCGGTGCGAAAAAAGCAGAACAAGACGTGTGGGGCTAGACGATCCAAGGGAGGGCAGGGAGGCCCTTCCTCGACGGGAGGACAGACCAGCACGTCATGACCTTCTCAGCGAGGTTACTCTATTCAGCAGTTTTGTCAGGCTCTACTTCAGCAGCTCTCTCACAGCTCAACAGGTTCTGCCAGTCTAGCTCAGACGTCTCCCCCTGGTACTTCTTGGGTTCTGGATTCTGTTGCCTCTTTCCACATGACACCGGACTCCACATCTCTCACTTCAGTAGGACCTCCTGTTTTTCCTATCTCTGTTCAGACAGCTGACGATACTCCTCTGTCTGTTAGCTATCCGGGTACTCTTTTATTCACTGACTTTTCTACTCCAGCTGTTTCCCATGTTCCCCAGCTTACCATGTAGCTTCTCTCGGTGGGTCAGCTCACCGATCTTGGTTGTAGGGTTGGTTTTGACTCTCACACCTGTTTCATCCAGGATCGACAGACAGGGACGGTACTTGGGACCGGCCGGCGTCGTAAGGATCTTCAGGGTCTCTACATCCTTGATCGCCTCTACCTTCCATCCACTTCAGTTGCTCCTGTCACCTCTACGTCTACTTCCACCGCCACTGCTGCCATCACCTCCGATGTTTTTGCACAGTGGCATCACCGTTTAGGCCACTTATATGGGTTCCGTCTTTCTTCATTAATTCGTAAGGATGTTCTTTGACGTGTTACTGTTGACATGGCCATGTTTTGTCAAGATTGTAAGCTGGGTAAGCAGCTACAGCTTTATTATCATTCTAGTGAGTTCTTATCTTCTCGTCTTTTTGACTTAGTTCATTCAGATGTATGGAGACATACACCTATTATCTCTAAAGGCGGGCTTAAACTTCTTGTAATCTTTATTGATGATTATTCACGTTTTACATGGACTTCCCTATGTCTAATCGTGGTCAGTTTCTTGCGATCTATCGTAGTTTTTCAACGATGGTTCGTACTCAGTTTGATTCTCCCATCCGTACTTTTCGCTGTAATTCTGCTGACGAGTACTGTTCTGACGCTTTTAAACAGATTCTTTCTGAGCAAGGCACTTTTTACCAGTCTTCTTTTGTATTTCCTTATCTGTATATGGCAACCCCCTTGTACTCCCTATATATATTGCCCATTGGGCCCTCTTGAATATACACACAATATTCATAACAATCACTTACATGAAGTGTGCCCACTTGGAAAGCTCTTGTGACCTTCTTTGATGACACTCTTCTCTCCATGGCATAAAACGCCAGTAGTGACATTATCATAAACCTGGAAAGAGACTCCATCAATGAGTTTTGGTCCTTTTGGATTCCATAAATGATAAAACATTTGAACAGGCAGGTCAACACTCAAAACAGATGAGCCGGAACAAAAATGAAGTTTTAGCTTATGAGTCTTACATCCTTTCCATCTGGGAAACAGCGCCAGAAGAAATCTGGACGCGGGCGGCCCACACCATCTTTAATTGCATCAGTGATCACTGCAGTTATGAGCACCGAATATAGAATCCCTACAAAATTTCATTGTTCAGTATTATTTCAACATATTGATAGGATCAAGAACATGTAAAATACCCAGTATGCCATGGTGTAAATCATAGAAATTCTTCTTTTTGAAGTAAATTCCACCAAAGATGACACATGGTAATACAATTCCAATGAGCTGCAAATCACAAAAATAGTTACCAAACTAAAAAGAGATTTTGAATCGCACAAAAAATATTGTAAGAGATAGAGACATATTCGAAGTTAAGGGACACCAAAACACACCGGAACACCCCAAAAGGGCACCGTATTGCCCTTCAATGGGTATCTCAAGTCAGTCATCATGTCCCTCCCGACGAAACGGTGAAAAGGCTCAATTATGTTCAACAGTCCATCTATAACAGCAAGGAGGGCAAGTATTATCCAGTCATACATGTGGAATCTTGCCACTTTGGTTCCATGGGATTTTATAGTGTAACACCCTAACTGGATATCTGCCATTGTGTCCTATAAATAACAAAGGGAGCAAGACAACAAAATGAGTGAGTAAAGTTACAATAACTACGAGATAGGCTGCAAATGTAATGGAGCTTCAATAAAATCAAAGATAATAAAATTCAAGAAAAACTAATAAAATACCAAGAACACCAACACTTGCAACAGTTCCAAAAGAAGATAATGTTATTCTTCTTGATTGGCTTTTGTAAAGGGTGTAAAGATAGTTATCCAGATCCTCCAATAGATACCATGGACACTAAAATCAAGTATACCAGTCAAGTCATATACCATTGGACATTGATTGGTTTTTTCTCAGAACATTTTTACATTCTCATAATTCCTTAGTTTATTCAGTACACACAGTGCTGCTACATGTCCACAATATTTTCGAGCTTCAACTGAAAATGATAATGTTTACAAGCTATATTTTTCAATTTTCAAACATTAGCACCATATATGGCAGTAGTATAACCTGTATATAATACAACATAGTTCATACAATATTTTATGCATGGACCCAGTGATTTGAGCATTTTGAACATATGGCAGGAAATTACTAGTTCCATATGAATAACATATCAACCATGATACAGCCAAGGACTGACATACAAACTTTTCAAATTTTATGGTGAACAAAAACCAAAAATTGACAGCCCAAACAATCCATCCTAGGTAGCATGAACATTCTGGACCAAGTCAAATTTCAAGTAAGAAAAGTAGAAAACCACTATCAGAAGGCCACTATCAACATGATTTATCTAAGACATAGTTTTATCAATTTTATGTCTTGGGAAAAATGTGCTAGCTACTACTTACAAATCATAGTACACCGAGGTGAGCAGGAAGACAGTGCAAAATTTTATTTGCCGGGAAAAGTAATATGATTCCAAAAAATTAAATAAATAAGATTGGCAGAAGTGAGGATCTTTGACAAACATAAAAAATGGAATGTCAACAAAACCCACAAACTCTGAAATCTGGCAAACAATTTGCAAGATGAGGAACATCTGGTGCAGTTAACTCAATCACTAACTAAACCGTTACGGTGCATCCCTCCCTTTGCAATCATTTGACAAGTATGAACACAAAAGGAGTTGAATGTTAAATTGTTAATAGAAGCTTGGGACATCCAATAAATTCCAATTCAGTCGATTAACACAAAATCCTCAATCTAGTCAAGGAATCTGGGAGGCTAACAAGATCACAGGTCCACACGACCGACATAATTTTCTAAATCCCCAGCAAATCATGAGGCACACCAAAAGTAACCCAACTCCAATCATTGATAGTCCACTGGGACATACAAATATAACCACAGATTATATAAAGTTCTATGCAGACATTTTGCCCATGATTCTTCTAATCAATAAGGAACTCATGAGACCATAAATATTTTCAAATAAGATCCCAAGACATGCTAAGCTCAGATTCAGACTACAATGATGTCAAATAATCTGCAAAATTTGATATTCCACTGCGGCGCCCCATGTCATTACCCAGGAGGTAATCACACTTAAGCATACGGATTACTATTCATTTGCCCAATAGAACACTGCTCCAACGAATAATAAGCCATTACCAGAGTTACGCAGCAGAACAATAAGATAGAAATTGTTCCTTTATTACAACAGTAGCCACAAAAGACTAAGGTTCTAAATTCATTTATTTATTTACAACAAAAGAGGGGATAACACTTTCCCCCAGAGTCTGCCATCTGGGTCTCTCCAACGAACTACTCGTCCCACAAGTCAAAAGAGAAGTCCATCTCGCCTTGCTCGTCAACATATACGCCCTCATCACCTGTAGCATCATCTACACCTGCAAAACCCTCCTCCCACTCGGGATTGCTCCCGGCAGAGCTAGGGTCTAAGCAAGGGAAAGATAGCAAGAGTGAGTACTATAGTGTACTCAGCAAGCATTAGTAGCTAAAATGCAAATGATGATTCTAACTTTTCGTCCTTAGCAACATTCTTACCTCTTCTCTTATTCTGAAAATAGACATTAAAACATTAGGTTGCGATTTTATTCGAAAAGACTACTTGATTACTCGAGAGAGAATAGACCCAGTGGTTCCGTGAGACTCCAATCCAGGAGACTGGCATGAATTCATGATTTGATAGCATTGCTTGCAGCTTGTACCACTTTACCCACAAACTATCCCGAACCCTCTTTAAACTGGGTACATCGCATTTTCTTTGATGCATTGCAGTCCGTAATCTGAACGTTTTCGAGTTACGTGAATATTTTTCTCCACCCATTACTTTTAAATCGGTCTTGACCTAGCCACCACCGAAGTTCGAGTAATATTGGTTGGGCGATTCATCCTCTTCGCACCCAACACTCCACCTAGTGCTTATAGCATCTCTTCTTACACCACACTCACACATAAATACATACCCGGTGTGGAGAGCGAAATCACGTAACAAGGTAGCATTTTACGCGTAAAAGCGGGAAAATGGTTGGTCTTGAATTCTGACCTCTCGACCGAGTAAGAGTTTTGTTTGTCCTTATATCATAACCATATGTAAAAGGTCCCACCTCTTGCCCTCTTTCTTCTCGACCAAGGGCCCTTTACCGACCATATTATTACTCGCTTTACTCTCATTTCTTATTTCTCATCTCTTTTCATATCTAACATCTTTCTCATCTTTCTTACCTTCATCTCATTTATTTGATTTGAGTTTTTGAGAAATCATTTTAATGCAATACATATATGATAGAATAAGATATCTTTTACATTTAATATAGCTATATTAATGAACAAGAAAGTAGCTTGCCTTCAAAAGAGTAGTAAAGCTCATCGTCGATAAAATCGATTCAACTATCGCCGTCAAGGTTTCGTCTGCTTCACGCAAATATGCATTTAAACGGATAATAAATATTTAAGTAAATACTTAGTGACATTTTGGTGCTACTAAATGTATATTAGTTAGATGATTCGTTTTATTAGTGGATTTTTGCTAACAAACCCTTTTCGCTTATCGCCATGTTAAGACTCGCATTCTTGTCGTTACGCATAACGGCTCTAGGGTTAGGACTAAAGATACACGATCTAAAGAACGACGAGAAAAGCTACACATGACCGAATATTAGCAACTCTAGCAAATTCTATGCGCGCTCAAACATCTATTTGATTTTATTTAGTGTGGAAATAAAAACTTCAACTTTCAAACTAGGCACAAATTTAATTATCTTAATTATTCTAATCTAACTAAACGATTGCTAAGATAACAAATTACTGGTTTAACACAAATATGCTCAGAAGTTAACACTTTAAATCCTAATTTCTAACCAATTAACTTTTAGATCACCTAAACCCTAATCTTCTCATCCTCACCAACCGGCCACACCCCCCTTTTCTAACCCCACTCGGCCGACACTCTCCTGTGGTCACCACTTCATCTCCCCCAACTCCCTCTTTTCAATCTCTCTCTCCCTCACATCTCTTTCTCCTCCTCTCCACTCCCAAGGTGCATGCCCCTATGGGTCCTCCCCGCGCCTCCCTCTGGCCTCCCTCTCCTGGTCGGCTCCTTGCCGCCTCCTCTCTCCTGGTCGGCTCCTCCACTTTGGCCCGGCGGCCTTGACGCCGTCAGAAGGTCTCCTCCTCGGCTCCCGGCCGTGCACGCCTCCACGCCACCTCCTCCATTGGCTTCGGCCATGGTGGCCTAGGGGTGGCAAGACTCGGCCCCGCCTCATCTTCTCCTTGCCTCGGTCCCGCGTCTCAGCCATTGCTCGCCCGACCCACCATGGCCGGCCGTGGCCGTGGTTCTCCGTCCCAAGCCAAGCCCAGTCCTACCTTTCTTAACCCCTTATTGATGACCGATTTTGATGATTTAGTTGATTTAATTACTTTGCTTATCGGTGCTTGAGTGATGCACAAAGTCGATGGTGGTTTCTACATGATGCAAATGGGTGGTGGTTTGGGGTTGGTTTGGCCGACGCCATCGAGGTATAACCTCGCTCGCTCTCGATCCTTTACCCTCCCTTGCTCGTGATGGAATGAATGTCTTGAGGTGGATGTGGGTGATTACCTTGATGTCGATGATTTGATTGAATGCTACCGATGAGTAGAACAAGCAGAGGTTGGCTGGGTTACCTCCTGCTGGGATTTGGGATGGGAAGAAGGTTGTAGTGCTGGCTTGCTGGTGCTCCTTGCTTCCCTTCCCTTTGCTCCAATGGCTGGGGTGGTGGCTGTGGGTGAGGAGCTCCTGGTTGCTCCCCTCCTCTTGTGGCCAAGGTGATGAGAATGAGGATGGGTTGGGGCTGTGGGTGGTCTTATCCTATCTTGGGTTTGATCTCATCCTCTTTGTGGTAATTTCATATTTACTGCCTTCCTATTCCTATTTACCTCAATCCTATTTACCTCAAATTCCTATTGCTTCCTATTCTTGGCTGCTCTCTACGGTGATGCATATGGGCTAAATAATGATGCTGTGGGCAATGTGGCTACCACAGTGGGCTTTCCGGTTGATCGGCATTATAATGTGGGTGTTGGATTCGGTGGCCCAATGATGTTTTGAACAGAGGGCGGATATGAGTGGGAATGTATTGCTGGATTTTAATGTGGCTGAGGCAAATGAAATAAGGTGGGTGTTGGCTTCTATGACGCCAGATGATGAAACCCCCTGAGAAATGGTTGCCTACTGACTTAGGTTGGCTTTGGATATCTTGATTGCCACTGGGCCGACTAACTTGGTTGGTCAGGTCATCTTGGTGATCGAGGGACCTGTTAACCTAGGTTTGTATGGAAGACCTATTGAACTTCGGGTATACTAACGGCAATCCCCCTCCTCTACTCTAGCTAGCACTACCGCTTTCGGTTTTACTAACAACTCCTTGAGCTTTTGGTTGAAGGACAGGAAAGGCGGAGGGTGGTTATATGAGATGACAAGGAAGCTTCGGAAAAAAAATGAATGCAAGCACCTTCAGCTGTAATTTACTTAATTCTTGTAATTGATGTTTGTAAAAGAGTTGAAATATTAATTCCAAATTAAACATTGGATTGAAATATTTTAATTCAATTTTGTAATTGGACTGTTGTAAAACTGTGATGTGAATAATGGTATTTGCTTAATTACAAAGTTCAAAGCGTTAATTATGCGATTGAAAGGTTACTGAGATTATGCTTTACAATTATTTGATGAAATTTTACTTATGCTAATTACCGATTACTGTTGATTAGTTTAGTTTAATTACGCGGGTTCTCACATCCACTCAACTGACAGAAACCCAATGGCTAGGAAATTCTTCAAGAATGCCAGCAGCAACTTACTTCCATTTATAACCCTCTGTTGCTGGAACTGGTTTCGTAAATAGTTTCCTATAATTGGTTTTATCTAATTACCAGCTCGATTTGCGTCACAAAGAAGTAAAAAGGCAATTATTTGTCCCCTAATGGGCCTGGATGCTTGACCAGGGTATGACAGGCAGGATGAATAGAGATGGGAAATGGAGAAAGGAGATAAATAAACTAGAATGGAAGCACTATATGGACCTCCTGCTCTGATCATAGTAAGGAATTGACAGCAGAAACAAGCAGTCTCGGTAGGGTGTTAGTTCTAGAAATATACATGTTTTGATTTAAGGGCAGGAAGTTAGGAAGGAATCGTTATGTCACTTCAAAGTAGAAAGACTTATCATATGAAAGAATGGAGAGTTGGAATATTAATATGCGACCACAAAATGAATTAACAGCATTCAACAACAGAGGATATTAATCATTTTCCATGAATTTTAAACTATGCTTTGAACACAGAAGTAATAGTACAGTCAGCATAGTGGTTCTGCCAGCAATGTAAATTTAGCTTCATTTTCTTTCATCGCTTCAGCAAAAGAATTGAGAATGCAAATTTACTACGGAGGAGTCAGTGATACAGTAGCATGTGTAATGTTATTTGTCAGATGCAAACAAATCATGAATGCTTTTTCAACAAAAGAAGACTAACGGAAACTTCAAATAATCTGACAATCAGTATACATGAAAGACTGCAAATATTGAAGTGCTAAAGATAAAGAGTCAACCAAACCAGCACAACTAGGAAATCTTCCTTGAACCAGCAATGCCCAACAACTCACCGAATTTAGGTTGAAAATCCAACTACAGGAAGCTAAGTAACTTAAAGAATAAATGAACAGAATAAGGAGTTGATAAAAGCTTTTGGCTATCCACTAAACTCCTATACACGCAATCAACACATTGCCCGTACCTCAGAAATTGAAAAAATACAGGGTAACTTGCTGAACAGAACTCTGAAAAGTTCAATATAACAAACACTCCCAAGTTGTGGAACAAAAGTGTCCACCCTGACCACCCAGATTCAGACTAACTTCAACCCAAGTAGCCAAAACTCATTCCAACTGATTCATCGACTGATCCTTGAAAACCATATACATGCTCTACCAATGGTTCTCATTTGACCCACTAAGTCAACTAGATTAACTTTTACTAAATTGGAGACCAACAATTAACACAGTGAAAGGATTCGCCAATGTCGAAATTCAAGCCAAATTGGCAGTAAACACAACGCTTCAACATTTTCAAGGTTGTTAGTCGGTATGGCTGACACCAGCTATCTACTGCTTCAACATTTTCAAGGTTGTTAGTAGGTATGGCTGACACCAGCTATCTACTGCCACTAACATTTTAAAGATTGCTAGTAGGTATGGCTGACACCAGCTATCTACTGCCACTAACATTTAAAAGATTACTAGTAGGAGTAACTGTTTCTTGTTTGCCCACGTGGGGCTTGGGGGTTCAACCAGTTGAATACCAAAATTTATGGAAAATAAACTGCAACCGCACATTGGGTACCAAGTCCTAAGGGGTCAACTGGGATCGATCGATCTTGCGCGCTCAAGAATAAGAACCTAATTGAACCACACAGTGAACAAACCAGCAACTAAACTGGAGGGAGAGAAAGAAAGATTTGGGTTTGATTAGAACAATCAAATCCATCCAATCAAGCCAAGGGTTCCTTGCCAACAAAAGAAGAAATTAATCCAAGTCGGGATGGATCTCAACTCCACGCCTACGAGAGAAGGCCACCGTGTGGGAAAATAAATCTTTTGGGAGGGGCCTCCGCCCTCCGCGAGGCCCCTCGATCCATAAACAGTGCCGAGAGGTAGGGAAGATCGGACGGTGGGGGAGACCCTCCCCAGAAAAGTGGAAGCAGGTCTGGCTTGTCGCGTGTCCCGTCACCCACTTGTGGACCCATACAAAAACTTCCCCACCATAACACCTGACTAGCAGTGAAATCACATAGCTCTGCTGCAGTTTTATTTTATTTTATTTGTTTAAGCCATCGACCAGTCTCAGAAATACTACGCAAGCGTTGAAGGACCCACGTCACCAACTCCAAGATGGCAACCAGTAGAGATGCTATGAATAAACAGAAAACGCAACCAAAACCATCTTCCTTTCTCTTTCAAAAGAGATGCAAAATCGCCTCCTAAAATCAAATTTAGACAACCTCTCGAAATGCGCCCCCACCCTAAATTAGAGTAGCCAAGGTCCAAGGAGAACTCAAGATGGAATCCAAGAAACTACGCGGCAAGGAACGCATGCATAGGAGCCAGTAATCACAGAAAAAAGAATATCTATTAGATAAAGCAGAAGAACTAATCCATGTAGCAGCAGCACTGACAAGCACCAAAAAAAATTAATAAATTTTCACAGGACAGGGGGGAGGGTGGTACACTAAAAGAAATCAAGAAGTTACCGGACGTTTCTTCCTTCCCCTGCGGTGCGAGACCAGCGGCTCCTCACCGCCTCACCCCGGCAGTGATTATCAGCACACCGAGAAAGGAGAAGAAGAAGAGAGAATCGCGTCCGGGCTAATCCAGTAATCTCTGGGGTCAAATCTTTTGCGCAAGGGTACCTGAAACCTTGCTGTATGTCGATCGCGCGCGCGGCTACCTGCTCGCTTTCTTCCCTGCGCGGATTGGATTCGGAGCCGGAGACGTTCGCTGGTGGAGGAGGAGGTGAAAGGGAACGAAAATGCCCCGCGGTTTGCCGTTGGGGACGACAGAGGAACCGAGGTTCGTTTGCGCAGAATAGTGGTTGGTTGGTTGGTTGGGTTGGGTTCTCTCGTGGAGTAGCTCTAGCCTCTAGCTGGTACAGGGCTTTTCAATTTTGAATGCCTTTACTTAATCCAAGCTGGTGTGCCGCGTGGGTCGGTTTGTAATTTTGCCCCTTTGGATTTCATCATTTTGGCCTTTTGCACTGTTTCCTCATTTCTATCATGTTTCTTTTTTTTTTATCAAATGCAAGGATTCACACCATGTACCTTGAAGAGCCCGTTTGTATTACAGGGTTTTTTTTTGCAGGATTTTCATAGGAATACTGTTCACACCAGAATTTTTTTCCCTTTCCTGCTCTTTGGTTTGCAGGAAACGTGCACAGTATTCCAAACAATGTTCTAAATAACGGTAAGCGGCCTTGTAAACGGTTTTACTATACAAAATTCAGAGATATATATATATATATATATATATATATATATATATATGCGTGCGCGTGTGTGTGCGCGTGTGCATGCGTGTGTGTGTGTATTAACAAAATAAGCATCTAATTCATCTTCTTTCATGCATATAGAATGGAACTACCTAGCTGTCAAAAATTGTCCACATTGGTGACATGAAGAAAAAAGATGACATGATGTGAATGTAATTAAAGAATCATAATTGAATGAATGAATTGCTCAAGTGGCAATGAAAAACAAAGCTAGCATTCATCTCATGTATGTCATAATGTTCCATGTCATATGGCAATCTTGCAGCTTTACCCAATAAATGGGCTTGTTAAACGTGCCTGTTAAACGTTAACAGTCGTTAAACCGAATAAATGGCCTAATAAAATGGATAAACCTTGAAATGTCCATAAACGTAACAGCAGGGGACCTTTACCATTTTAACGGCCATTATTTAGACCATTGGTTCCAAAGGAATTCTATCCTTCCTATTTCAATTTGGGATAATTCATGATATACCACTCGAAAGAGTGGTGTGGCTTGAAATGCCATTCGAAAGATTGACTTCCATTACAAACCACTCCAAATATGTTTAGATTCAGGATATACCATTACCTCAACTTTATTACGAATTAGAGCTTTTTCACTTTTTGGTCATGGGAAATGACCGTTTTGCCTATTGGATGGCACCGCTAGGATGGCTGACAACCACAGATGGTTATATGTTGTGTTTTGTGCATGAAATGGCACAAGACTTTGGTGCCCTTTATGTAATAACTTAGATGATGGTATGACAATATGTTGTTTAGTGCTCCTTCCAATTCACAAAAACAAGTCATTTTGAAATATGTGCAGTCAAACTTTGAAAACTTTGGCTATCGAAATCTTTTTAAATATTTAGATTAGATACATGAAAATCATATGTGTAGATTTCTCTCAAAAAATAATTTTATTATATTTTACAAATATATTACAATAATAACTAGTGGTCAAAGTTGTATTTTGAAGACCGTGTTGATGTCCAAAACGACTTCTTGTTGTGAACCAGAGGGATTACTTGTTATTGTTATTCGTCTTCCTGAACTATTATTGTTATGGCAAGGAAAATTGGGCAGAGTTTTGCCTATGGTAATGTAGTAATAGATAATAAGAGTTGTTGTAAGATATGTATTGCAAATGACATGTCAAGTTAATTAGACAAACATCCATTGCAGAAGCACTGGTTCACGACACGTTAACTAGATAGCCATCGCAACCATCCATGACAACAAGTTGCTAAAGCTAACTAGTTATCTAACACATAAGAAGTGGTTCATTACAACATCCAACAGTTCCCAAATGAAATCCCCTTTCACACCCTAGCGCAAATCTCACATAAGCAGTGATTCATAACACATAAGAAGTGGTATTTCCTGGAAGTGTGAAAACATGGAACACAAGGGCAAAACGATCATTTCCCATGCCCAAAAGGGGGGAAAGCTTTATTTTCCAATAAAATCGAGGCAAACATATCCTAAATCTAAACATCTTTAGAGTGGTATGTAGTAAAAGTCAATCTTTCGAGTGGCATTCTGAGCCACACCACTCTTTCGAGTGGTATATCGTGAATTATCCCATTCAATTTAATAGGAACTTTAACATCTACTCTAACCTCATTTTTTTCCTTTCGCATAGGGACGAGGCAACCAAGGCATGCGAAGCCATACCAAGGTAGTTGCTCATGTGGACCCACATAATTGCCACCGCCCGCTATGTGGCATCATAGTTGGAGTTTTTGGCTTATTTGGCATTGTTTGGTGTCGTAATAGCAAAACTAGCCCCTTCCCGTGCGAAATGGCAAAAATGGCACCGCGGACATGTCGATAGGCGACATGTGTTGCTTGCTGCACGCCCGCCACCTGGATCCCCCTACCGCATCTTTGGGTGCGGATTCCTCATCCCACGCTACCAGTTCATCGCCTCATTGTCTCCTTGTCCCCCACATGCCGTGTCGTGGGCACCCTACAGGCATGCTCCCATGCGTCCCACAAACTGTCATGTCCCCGTCGCCCTCACATTGCTTTGCAGTCGGCCGACTGCCTTCCCACAGCTATAAAACCCATCGTGCGTCGCTCTCATCCTCCACACCAACCATTTTGCTTGGCGCGGAGAGACAAAGAGGATTGAGTGAGCGAGAGGTAGCGCGATCGGCCGAAATTAGTTCTGATTTCGCTACCGATTTCAGAGTGTTTATAGTCGTGTTTAGCGGTCATATTAGTAGAGAAAGTTTGTCATCAAGCGAAGATCTTCTAGAAATGGTAATTTTTTTCTGCATGCATTATGTTTATTAACAATGTAATTAGTGTTAAATTAACTTTTCAAAATGTTAACTTAGTAGTGCAAACTGTTAAGGATTACAACATATTGTTAAGTAGACACCGATTAGGCAACATAATTAGTCATAATTAATTTAGTCAAAATTAATTAGTCATGATTAATTTATTTGTAATTAATTTATTTGAAATTAATAAGTCATAAATAATTAATCATAATTAGGCAGTAGTAATTAATTTAGTCATAATGAATCAATCGTAGTTAATTAGTCCTGACGAGGATCTAATAATCCTCATTTTATCTTTTATCTATAATTCTTATTATGGGTAAATATGATGTCATATGGTCCCTAGGTATACCCCTTATATTTACAAGGAGAAGCCTACGGTAGTCGTAAGTTCTTCTCGACCACCCCCATAGTCGTAAGTCTTGCTACGACTACCGTATGGTCGTAAGTTCTTCTCGATCACTATCCGAAGGGTAAGTTATTCTCGACTACCTCATAGTCGTAAGCTCTTCTACGACACTGTGTCACCATTTCGACCACCTTATGATCAATAAAACCTCTGACGAGTGAGTCCAATTGATTAAGGAATCCAAGCAATCAACATACGCTGCTATTCTACGAAGTAATAGCACGTAATACCCCATTATCTCTGACAAATAACTGCCAGGTGGCATGAAGGAGTTAACACTCCGGTGATTACTGCAAACATGCACCCGTTACAGGACATGATGAGACGCCTCTTCACCTGGAGAAACGGATACTCCTTCACGACTATATAAAGGCGGCAATCAGAGAACAAAGGAGAGGCAATCAGAGAACACAGCAAGCAATCGGGAAGACAGGCACTATCTTCTGTAATAGTCTTAGTCTTTTCTCCCGATTGTACAAGATACACTTAATACCATACACATACAGGAGTAGGGTTGTTATTCTCCTCGGAGAAGGCCTGAACCTGTATAAAAATACCCGTGTCAATCTCTTTGCGTGATTCCATTTTAGGAGACCCCCCGAATCAAACAATCTTTACGTAAGATCGGTTCTAAAATACCGGCGGTTAGGCGCCGCCGGGGATCTTCGGTAATCTCTTGTCAACATACTCTCTTTTTCCAAATCTCATGCACTCATGACGGAGAATGGAGCGAGGAGAACTGGTTTAACTTGGCGACACGCAAACGCGTCGACATGGATGCGGTTTCGATTCTAACCGAGTAACGTCTCATCCGATGGTGTTGCTGCCTCCAGCGATCTTTCTGCAGATCCAGGAGACCATGCCACTAATGGAGTTGAGGAGGGATCATTATCCCCCATAACAGTACGTTCAACAGAGGAATCAATTCTCTCAAAGGACAAGGGTCAATCCGACCACAATCAGGACTACACCCAGGCGGGCTCACAACACGACCAGAGTTTTTCCTCCAAGTGTTCAAGTCCCCCTAAGACGGTCCAACTTGGTAAGACAAGTTCTGGAAGCCACAATTCCAGGGCTTCACCAGCATCTGGTGGTCCTCTCTCTCCGGATAACTCTAGAGAGAGCGGGATCAAGCATGCTTTTTCTGTAAATTCGACCATCTCTCCGCAGGTCACACCTGCGGACGGAGATGGTTATAACCCAAAGTTCCCCTTCCTGGAGGGGATTACTCCAAGTCGCCAGATGGTGTCTCTCGACTACTCCTCAAACGGGGAGGCCTCGAGCGCAAGTGAGAATCATCAACGGGAGGTCTTCGTCCTTCCCTCGGATCAAAGTCACTCTTCTAGAGACCGAGCTAGGGACACTCCCCGAAGATCACGCACTGTGCCCCCTCATGGCAATGGCAAGGGCACCACCGGTGACGGACAGAACCAACACTTTGATGAGCGTGAGGGAAATCCTCAACATACTCTTACTCCATTGAGGCAGTCTCAAAGATCTGATGTGGAAGATCTTGAGGCTATTCGACAGAAGAAAATTGCAGCCCAGAAAAATCTGCCTGGACGCATCCAATATCAATCAGAGGAAGCTCAAGAACTCCAGCACATCAACGACTTGCTCGAGAACCCTACTCGAGAGCTAGCCCGAGCGCCAGACTACGACCTCTTCGTCGAAGAGATCACACAAAGGCTTCGGACCACGATGGCAAGACTGGAAGCACCTCGCCAACATCATTCAGGAAGTCGTAGCAATACAACTTTCTTAGCTACCAGTCGTTCGAACAATACCCCGCGTAGAGATCGGCGCAAAGACAAGTCGCATCGATCTCCTACCCAAAGAAATGTCCTTCGAATGTCAGATAATCAACAAGCCCCTTGGAGAGGTGGTCGCTCACCATTCCGACATGGAAATCTGCAGCAGTAGATGGAATACGAGGAGTATTTCCCTCGTAGGACCGAGACCTACTACAGGTCGGGTCAACCTGTTACTGGGTATCGTCGAATACGATCACCTAGTGATATGAACCCTTCTTTCCTGCAAAGGAGGCATCAAGAAGTCATTACCGGATGTCGGGCATTCTCGCCTGACCTCCAAGCTGTTCGTTGGCCACCTCGTTTTCGACCAGTGAACATGGAGAAGTTCGATGGATCCCAAAATCCCATCAAGTTCCTTCAAATTTATACAAAAGATATCCGAGCAGCAGGAGGAGGAGAGCATGTAATGGCGAATTACCTTCCAACTGTGCTCGAAGGGTCCGCTCGATTGTGGTTACTAAACCAACCACTCGAGTCGATCTATTCTTAGCAACACCTCTGCGACCTTCTACTGGCGAACTTCCAAGGCACCTACAATCGCCTTGGGAAGGAGGACGACTTGCACCGGATGAGACAGAACGACCACGAGACCTTGCGCCAATTCATCAAGCGCTTTAATCAGGTTCGTAATTCAATTCCAGAAGTTTCTGACTCATCTATCATCAAGGCTTTCAAGCAAGGAGTCCGCAGTAGAAGGATAACGGAGGATATCGCTTTGAATCCTCCCGCTACTGTCGCCGAACTCTTTGAGATGGCTGATCGATATGCGACTACTTCCGAGGCGGTCGAGTGGAACAACATAATTGATCGAGAAGACAATACCTCTCGAGAGCTAGGCGAAGGTGGCAAGAAGAAGGATAAGAAAGCGAAGAAGTCCAAGAACAAGGCGAAGGGTCAAAAACCTCAAGCCAATGGTTCCAAGGAGGTCTTGGCTGTAAACGATAAAGTACCACGAAACTCCAAGCCGTACTCCGATCGAGGCAAAGGTAAGCACCCCGATCGAAAGAACGACAAGACTAGATGGTGTCCTTTCCATAAAAAGGAAGGACATGACCTTCGCAACTGCCGAGTTTTCCAACGAAAACTCGAGGACTACTACAACGGCAAAGGACCACTTCCCACTCTCGAGCAGGTAGGGCAAACAAGTGGTCGTAAGTCGTCGGATGAAGATGAGGAGATGCCGTTCCAGGATCCACAACATACCGTCGAGCAAATCTACGGGGGATCGTCGGCATACGAATCAAAGCGACAGCTTAAAGCTACCGAACGTGAGGTAAACTCCATAGAATCTCCTCTCGTCAATAAATTACCGAAGTGGTCGGAAGTCACCATCTCCTTCGAGAAGGGTGACTGTCCGATTCCTTCAACCCGACCAGGTCGATATCTGATCGTGGTCGAACCCACCATCAACAATTGCCGGGTCAATCGAGTTTTAGTTGATGGTGGCAGCTCGTTAAACATCCTGTTTACGAGTGCCTTGGATGAGATGCAAGTACCCAGGACTAAGGTAAGACCGGTACGATACTCTTTTCATGGGATCGTACCGGGGTCTTCAGCCAAACCTATTGGCCAAGTTTCTCTTCCTTTAACATTTGGTTCTCTAAGTAATTTCAGGATAGAGAAAATCTCCTTTGATGTGGTCGATTTTGATACGGCATATAACGCCATACTCGGACGGCCAACTTTGGCAAAATTCTTAATGGCTACTCATTACGGGTATCAATTAAGATGCCAGGTACCAAAGGAGTAATCACAATCCATTGTGACAAGAAGATGGCGCATACCTACGACCGTTGATCCCTCGAGATAGTTGGTCAAATACCAACTCGAGAAAAAAGTCAGCCTTTGACTAACAAGTTGAAGCCTAAAGCTGCACCAAAGCCGAACGACCAGGTCAAAGAGGTTCCTCTGGATGCAGGGGAGCCCTAGAAGACTGTTCGCATCGGGGATACTTCCGACCCCAAGTAGGAAGACGTCCTCATCAGCTTCCTCCGAGCTAACGCATATGTCTTCGCGTGGCAAGCATTCGACATGCCCGGAGTCCCCAGGGAGGTGATCGAGCACAGGCTAGCTTTACGGCCTGACAAAGTACTCGTAAAACAAAAACTGGAGATTTGCCCCTGATCGACGAGATGCTATTAAATCAGAATTGGACAAGCTACTTAAAGCAGGCTTTATAAGAGAAGTCGACCACCCAGAGTGGTTGGCTAACCCTGTAATGGTTAGGAAGTCGAACGGCAAATGGCGTATGTGTGTAGACTTCACTGATCTAAATAAAGCTTGTCCAAAAGATGATTTTCCTTTACCTCGTATCGATCAGTTGGTTGATTCTACTACAGGTTGTGAAATGTTAAGTTTTTTATATGCATATTCTGGATACCACCAGATCAATATATGTCTAGACGATGAAGAAAAGACCGCATTCATTACACCATTTGGTATATTTTGCTATGTCAAAATGCTATTTGGTCTAAAAAATGCCGGCGCTTCTTTTCAACGCTTAATACAATCGACTTTTTTTATCTCAACTAGGCCGAAACCTGGAAGCCTATGTTGATGATCTAGTCATTAAAAGCATCAAGAGACTTAATCATATCACTGATCTACAAGAAACATTCGACAACCTCAGAAAGCACCGCTTAAAACTCAATCCTGAGAAGTGTGTGTTCGAAATCTCTTCAGGAAAATTGCTTGGATTCCTAGTATCTATACGAGGAATCGAAGCAAATCCTAAAAAGATAAAGGCCATTCTCCAAATGCGCCCTCCGACCACAAAGAAAGAAGTCCAGAAACTCATAGGGTGTATGGCGGCTTTAAGTCGTTTCATCGCACAACTAGGAGAAAAAGGACTACCTTTCTTTAAACTTCTAAGGAAACATGAAGGTTTTGAGTGGTCGAACGAGGCAAATGTTGCCTTTGAGGATGTCAAGAGGTATCTTCTGAGTGCTCCTATTTTGGATTCTCCGAGGCGGAAGAGGCGCTCTTAATTTACCTAGGCTCGCCACGCCACGCAGGCGATGAGCGCAAGATCTTGGTCGTAGAACGTGAAAACGCACAACGACTGGTTTACTACGTTAGTGAAGTTTTACACGGGCCTAAGGAGTGTTACCCTCAAGTCCAAAAACTTCTATATGCCCTCCTCATGTCTTTGAGGAAACTGCGGCATTATTTTCAGGCACACAAAATAGCTGTACCGTCTGAGTTTCTCTTGGGAGCGATCCTCCAGAATAGAGAAACAGCGGGACGCATGGCAAAATGGTCAGTCGAACTTGGGGAGTTCGACCTCCATTTCGTGTCCCGAACGGCCATTAAATCCTAGATCTTGGCAAAATTTGACACCAAATGGACAAATCCTGAACCTGTTCAGGATCCCCAGTACGATTCCCACGACCAGTAGACGATGTACTTTGACAGGTCACTTACTTTAAGTGGCTCGAGGGTTGGAGTGGTCCTGGTATCTCCTAACGGAGAGACCTTAAAGTATGCCATACAATTAAACTTTCAGGCCACTAACAACGTGGCAGAATACGAAGGTTTGCTAGCTAGCATACGAGCTACAAAAGCGCTCTCGATTTGCTGACTACTCGTGAGGGGAGACTCTCAACTAGTCGTGAATCAAGTCGGGAAAGAGTACCAGTGCTCTAACCCGACAATGTCTCGATACTTATCGGAAGTGCGTAAGCTAGAAAAGCATTTTTTCGATTTTGAGGCACAATTCATCCCTCAAAAGGATAATTTCCTCGCAGATCAGCTTGCTCGAATGGCTTCTTCCTGATCTGTAGTACCAAAAGGAGTCTTCTTGGAACAACTCCAGAAGCCGTCCCTAGTTGAAGAACCAGAGACACCTCCTATTGAGACAGCATCTCTAGAATACGAGGATACCTGGATGGCCCCCATCTACGAGTATCTTCAGAAGGGTTCTGTACCCGAAGACGATCTCGAGGCAGATCGCTTATCCTGAAAATTCAAAATGTATACTTTCGTTGAAGGAGTCCTCTATAAACAAGGTACTCAAGGGGTGCTCATGTGATGCATTCCGCAGAGCAAAGGATTAACACTCCTTCACGACATACACGGTGGCATCTGTGGAACTCATGCTTCCTCTGAGAATCTTTGGTCAGAAGGCCTTTCGACAAGGTTTCTACCGCCAATGTACCAGACGATGCCAAAGAGTTGGTTAAAAGTGTGTCAAATGCCAGTTTCATAGCAGGCAAATACATCAACCAGCTCAAGCATTACAAACGATACCTCTGTCTTGGCCTTTTGCGACCTGGGGTCTCGATATCCTAGGACTGTTCCCTAAAGCTCCAGGAGGTTTCGAGTTCCTTTTTGTGGCTATTGATACGTTCAAAAAATGGATCAAAGCCGAACCTATAACTGGGGCAACAACGGAAGCAGCAAAATGGTTCATGATGAGATACGTAATTACTTGATTTGGAGTTCCAAGTCGAATAATCACAGATAACGGTAAACAATTTTTTAGCGCAAAATTTCAGGAATTTTGCGACGAGTTGGGTACCAAGTTATGTTATGCTTCTGTTGCCCATCCCCAAAGCAATGGGGCAGTCGAACGTGCAAACGGCCAAATAATGCAGGGAATTAAAACCCGAGTCTTCGACTAGCTTGTCAAACGCTCGGGGGCTTGGGTATAAGAATTACCCTCCGTATTATGGGTAGTTCGTACAACTACTAGTCGGGCTACAGGTGAAACACTCTTTTTTTCTAGTCTTCGGAGCCGAAGCCATGCTTCCTCCGGAACTAAAGATACGGTCAACACGAGTCGAAACTTTCAACGACTACAACCAAGAAAAACTTCGAGCGGATGACATCAACCTGCTCGAAGAAAGGAGAAACCAGGCCTTAATCCGTTCAGCAGTCTACCAACAAGCCCTACACAGATACTACAATCGTAAGGTCCAACCTCGTAGCCTTGGTGTAGGTGACTTGGTATTGAGGCTCTACCAATCCAAGTCTAATCGGAATAAACTTTCTCCCAAGTGGGAAGGTCCTTACACAATGGTCGGGTTACACCGAGTCGAAGACGATTGGCAATGGAAGACGGCCAGATTCTCTCGAATTCTTGGAACATCAACCAGTTGCGCAAGTTTTATGTGTAACAAACCATTCAGACAATAAAGCCTCAGGTTCTCTCTACCTCTATTGTCTTATTTTTGAGTAGTGCTTTCATAATCTTTCGACTACATTCCAAACACCCAGTTTTCTTTACAATGGTCGAAAGGCAGGTAGCATCACCTAGTTGAAGCCTCTCCTCTCTGCACGTGGTCCTACCCACTACAAGGAGCTTCCTAGTGTCGACTCGTTACTCACTTTTGCTGCCAATACAAAGAGCTCGGGTTCTATTTGGTCGAAATATTTTTAAAGCCAGCTCTTTTCCACCTTAGTTTATTTCTTCAGTTATTTTGAAAAATACTCTAAGCAGAGTGCACTTTCTTATATTTATTCAACCGCTTTTGGTGTACTCGTTCCGTCCCAACTAGTCGAAGGAAGAAACACATCTAGTCGAAGTCTCTCATCTCTGCACGTGATCCTGCCCACTAGAAGGAACTTCCTAGCATTGTTCAGTTTCCTACTTTTGCTACCAGGACAGACCTATCGAGTCCACTAAAGAAGGACGAATGAATTTTTTAAAGTCGTCTAGATATTTGCCTAACTCAAGTTGCCGTTCTTGATTTAATTAATCTGATCGGAGATGGTAATATCACCTAGTCGAAGCCTTTCCTCTCTGCACGTGGTCCTGCCCACTAGAAGGAACTTCCTAGGGTCGATTCATTACTACTCTTTTGACTAGTGCATGAAAATCGTGATAAAAAAACTACAAGTTAATCAAACCTCTCTATTTTCAGAAACCCTTTTAACACTATTTACCTAGTTTATCTAAATAAACTAAGCAAATAGTCGGGGGCTAGGATAAAGTTATTAATTTGACTTCAATTCTTAGTCTTTTGTTCGTCAATTATCTTTTGAGTTACTAACTACTCGACAAGATAATTTGCAGGAAACAAGATGGATTATATATTACATCAGCAAAAGCTTGTTTTCACAGGTTTTTATTACAAACTACTCTGAAGAAGGAGATCCCAATTGCATCTCCTCCGAGACCTTCCTGTCGACTGGCTGCATTTCTTCAATCAAACGATTTGTTTCTGCCTCAAGGCAGTCGAAGTCGGGGTCGATTGGTTGCACATTAAGGCTGGGGTCATGAGCTTTAAGTTTTGCCAATACATAACTTATTGCACCTTCGACCGCCTCCTTTATCGAGTCAGCTTGGTTGGCCTTCAGGGTGGTCACTAGTTCTTGCAAAATCCCGACTTGTTCCCCAATAGTACTTATGTGAGCAGCTATCGTGTCTTCTGGAGGAGTTTTTCCCTCACCACGCAGCTCACCAAGTATATTGTTCAGGAGCATGACGTTGTCTTGAAGATTAATCTTCGTCGACTTTATTTCCTGTTGGTTACGAGTCGAAGCCTCACGGAGTTGTTTATTTTCAACTACTTGCTCTGAAAGGGGTAAGACGAATCAAGCAAAAATAATTCCTAGAAGAGGAAAGAACTAGTTCACAGGTAAAGAATTCCTTACCTGCTAGTCGAGAATCTAACTTCTCGATTTCCTTATTATGGGAAGCAATGGTCTCAACATGTGTAACATCCCAAATGTATAAACAGGTGTATGTTTCAAATGTAAGAAAATGTGTAGAAATTAAAACTTTTTCTCACATCTTGAAACTCTTGAACATTGCCATAATTCTTGTCAAGAGTTGTGGAATTCAAAAACCTAAACCTACTGTTGACTAAAGTCAACCCCTTATTCAACTTTGGCAAGAATCTTGTATTCAACCTTTGGAAACATTTTTCCTAGGTTCCAGAGATGATGTGGGACCCCTCTGAAAAATTTCATAATTTTTAAAACTTGTTTGATAATTTTTGGAGGTAAATCAAACCCTAGAACAGCCTTGATGAATTTCCTGAGAAAAATGCAGTGCACAAAAACCTCTAGAAATTTTATGGAAGGTTAATCCTAGAGTGAGGAAGCTCCAGTTAAAATTTCGGAATTTTTGGAGTTAGTTTGCTAGCTCTAAAAATTCCTCCAACCTTAGCCTTCAATTTTGAATTCAAACCAGGCACTATTCCTTGGGTCCGAGCCACTTTCCAAGTGGGTCGAACCCAACCTGCGTCCCCAACTCACCGCCAAGTCCTCCTCTCTCGCGAGGTCGTAGCCATTGGATTCAGATCCAGTGGCCACGACCTCCGCCACAACCAGCTCAGCCCAGTCCTCCCCCCTCACGAGGTCTTGCGCCGTTGGATCAAAATCCACGGCCACGACCTCCCTCCTTTAGCAAACACACCCGTCCTCCCCCGCGCGATGTGTTGTGCACCGTTGGATTAAAATCAATGGCCACGACCTCCCCTTCCCTTTTCTGTGTCTTGCATAAGGGCCAAGACCCCCCCGCACCTCAGCTCGTCACCATTGGATCAAGATCCAATAGCCACGACCTCCCCTCTCCTCTCATCGCCGTTAGATGGAGATCTCACGGCCATGACCTCCACACCTCTTTTCCGCGTCATGTGCAACCGCCACGACCTCTCTCCTCTGTTCAGCACCTTTGGATGTAAATCCAATGGTCCTGACCTCCTACCTCCGTTCATTGCCGTTGGATCAAAATCCAACAGCCATGAACTCCCTTGTGTCATGCGCAACGCCCATGACCTCCCCTCATCGTGGCGTGCCGTTGGATCAACATCCAACCGCCACAACCTCCCTTTGTGTTGTGCGCAACAGCCACGACATCCCCTCAATGTTGTGCGCCCTTGGATGTAAATCCAATGGCCACGACCTCCCCTCGTCAATGTGTGCCCTTGGATGAAAATCTAAAGGCCATGACCTCCCCCTCGCTTATCAAAGTCGCGCGCAGCGGTTAAGTCCTCCCCATCGGTTTCGCGCCTTTGGATTTAGATCCAACGGCCGCGACCTCCTATCCCCTTATCGCGCGTGACCTCCCCCTTTCCTTTCGCAACCGTGCGATGGAGATCCCACGGCTGCGACCTCCCCTTTTCCTTGCGCCACCGCGCGATGCAGATCCGGTGGTCAAGACCTCCCCCGTGCCTCTCCAGATCGCACCGTTGCGGATCTGAGGGTCACGACCTCCCCGTGGGCTTATCCAACGGTGGAGGTGAGGTCCTGTTCTTCTCCTAGCTCGGGCGCGCGCATGCGCCATCGCAGGGGAGGAGGTCAGTGACCTGTCATGTCCCCCAACAGCTCTTTGCTGCGTGCATTTAATGCGTGTCAGTCTTTCCGCCCCTAGGTCATGCCCAGGCCTACCCCCCGTCACCTCCACGTCCTGGTGGAGCCATGGACCGAGCCATGGGCTAAGCTCACCATGGAGCTTAGCCCTAGCTCATGAGCTCTGCCTCCCCGAGCTATAAGACCTCCCTTGGTTTCCCCCCTTAGCTTCCTTTACACACCATCAAGCTCAGGCTTGCAGCACTGTGCTTGGCTGAGTTTCCTCCTCCACAGACCTCCCCCAACCGCCATTGTTGAGCTTGGAGCTCCTCGGTGGCACAGGGTCCCTGGAGCTTTCCTCTCCAATTCCTTACTTCAATTTGAGCCACTCCCCTCTGTGATCAAAATCCTAACTTGTTTGGTTGGGACATTTTCAGAGGTGGCCTAACTTGGAGCTTGGAGCTTTTCGGCCATGGAGCACCCTTCTTTACCATCGCCGGTCCTCCTCTCCCCAGACCTCCTCAGCACCTCCAAGACCTCCAGGTAACCTCTTGGTAGTCCTCTAGATGCTGGGCACCCGCTGTATGGATTGTTGCGGAGCTTTAATTCATATGTTGCTTTCGGCCATTTTGGTCACCGCCGTGCTTCTCCGGCTCGCCGCCGTTCTGGGCCATCGCCGCCGGTGTGAGTGGCACCCTCTGGTGCGCACGGCTATTACGGACTCGTCGGTGCCCTCAGTGTGCGCCGCCGTGCCCTATCTCGCCGGCGACAAGCCGTGGAACGTCCTCGGTTTTTGTCGGCGCGAGCTGAGCCGGCTGTTGTCGTATTTGGACATCATTATGGCCAAATCCTCGTGGTTATCCGCGCTAATCATGGGTTGAATCGTTGTCGGAGCACTGCATGTGTGGTCGCGGGCCGTCCATCTCGCGATCAGCGGCCACGACCTCCTCCCCGCTCGCGCACGCGAGGTCCTAACGTGCCTCGCACGAGCACGCGATGCCGTAGGTCGTGAGCCGTTGGATCCAGGATCCACGGCCCACATTCTCCGAGCTCACAAGGGCGCGTGCGCGTTTTCACCGAGGTCTTGGGCCGTCCGATTTAGAATCAACGGCTCATGTCCTCCCGCTTCGTTATGGTTTTAGAAATTTCCGTTGGAGTTATTTGTAAACTGAAAAAGGTAATAAACTTTGAAAATGCATAACTATTTCGTTTTAAATCCAAATGAGGTGATTCCAATTTTGTTAGCTCTGTTTTGATCTGGGCTCTAATCTAAAAATGGTTGTGAGCTCAGTTCAGCTCCAAAAAATAGATTTGCAACTTGGTTTAGAAATAGACTTTAAATGTTGCATTAAAAATTCAATTAACTTGTAAAATGCATAAGTAATTCTCTATAGATCCTTTTTGAGTGAATCCAATTGTGTTGGCTTCCTCTATTAGTGCACTAACTGGTAGAATAGGATTTAGGCATGTCACTGTTTTCAAAAGATTTGTGGGTGCATTTTATTTGTGCTCATTTGCATGTCTTTGAAAAAAATCATAAAACATGCATTATAGCTCCAAATGAGGTGAACTCAATTGGGTTGTTCATCTTATGAGGTGCTTGATTTACTGTAAAAATTTCACTTGCACCACCTTTCTAGAAATTTTTGCTAAACAATTTAATTATGGTGAATAGTAGCAGATTGCATTTTAGAGGCTGAGCAGTTTTGTTTTGCTCATATCTTTTGCATTGAGAATCCAAATCAATTGGTTCTTATTCCTAAATTCTCTAAAAATCTTACTCTTGCTGCTGTAAAAATTTCAGAGCTTTTGGAGCAAATTTACTGTGGTGTCTTTTTGGTTTTCGTCGTTCTTATCGATTCTTTTCGCCTTTTCGATTAGGTGTCGACGATTGTGTTGATCCCGTGAGCGATACTCTGCAGAAAACTGAGCATAACCAGCAAGGCAAGTAGTTTGATCATATCCCATTGTGTCCCATTACTTTAAAGTCTAATACTTTGTTTAACTTGTATGTATGCATTGCTATTTTGTTGTTAAATGATATCGTTTAGTGATCCTATAGATGCATATCCTGTAGGTAAATGTTCATTCTCTACTACTAAGCCTAGGACTACCTTGCTGTGATGTAGAGTTCGTTGGATGAGCTCTCATCACTTAGTAGATCACGTGTTG
Organism: Phyllostachys edulis; assembly: GCA_036346405.1. Taxonomy (NCBI): domain Eukaryota; kingdom Viridiplantae; phylum Streptophyta; class Magnoliopsida; order Poales; family Poaceae; genus Phyllostachys; species Phyllostachys edulis. Next base: position 39,428,412 of record CM070562.1, on the reverse strand, counting down.
GTATGCTTAGAAATGCTTAGACAAACGGTAGAAATGGGCGGTTGTCGACTTTATATCGATGACCTTGGTCACACAAAAATTATTATTCCATTATGTCCATCTCTGGTGCTTTGATAATTTGTAAAGTCAAAACAAAACAAAAATAATCAAAACTATTTGGACTTGGGCACAATGGATGATGGTGTGATTGTTGGTTTGTGGAATGGTGCCTAAGTCAACAAGGACCGAACATCTTGTTACACTAAACCAAGCATTTTTGCGTGCTAACCACACGAGAGGGATATGGGACCTCTCTTGGCTAAGTACTTTGGCGGGTGTTAGCTTTGAGTTGCATGGTGGGCTATTGGGCAAGTAGTAGTGGGTTATCCACTGCAAGGAGCACCACCCGTATAAGGGGGTGAGCATCTTTGATGACTCCGCATCAACGTATGGGGAGGTTGTATCCCCATATGGGCAACTCGTGGTTGACACTCAATATTGGAAAGGTCTCGTTGGACTTAGCTGTGCCGGCACACCAAAGGAAGTGTGCTAATAGCTTGGCGAAAAGGCGGTCTAACGTGTGGGTACATTGGTACACCCCTGCAGGGTTAAAACTATTCGAATAGCCTCGTCCTAGGTTATGGACACGCTTGGGGAAGTCTTTCGAGAGTTAGACTATAACCTTTAATTAAAACTTGACATGGGTTGTATGAATGGGTAATTCATGCTATTATTGTGGTGGCTATTGGGTTAGTCACTTCCAGGATTGTTGTTGTCATCTATCTATTGTCATTATTGCTCTTGTCTCGTTGTTACTTGCAAATTAAAAATGAATTGCAAAACTGCTTTGAATCTATTTAAATATTGCAAATGAAAACTTGCTTTATGCTAAAATGAGCCTAAAGCCTTCCACTTAAATAAAGCTTGTATGTAGCATATGTATAGGTCTGTTACCCTTACACGTCAGTCTTGCGAGTACATTTTTGTACTCATTTGCTTTGCTTTTTAACTTTGTTGGAGAGGAGGTAGAGCCCAAAGGGCTTTACTTTTGTGAGATGTGCTGTGGTTGGGAAGACTAGCTAGGCGGCCCGGTCGGTTGCCTTGTGGGCTAAAGGCAAACCTTGTGGCTCTCTTTTGTTTATCGCCATCTTATGGCTTTTGCTTGCACTGTGTTATCTTTCTTAGTTGTATTTGGCCGGTCGGCCCCTTTTGTAATAACTCTCTCTATATTATGTATGTCGTTGTTTTATTCTAGTTCGTGCTTTGGTTCTATGTCTTGTATGATATTGATACACGATTTTGTAAAGGGGTATGTATACTACATTTCTGGGGAGTATACATATCTCGAAGACACGGATGATTTTGTTTGTGATGTTAGGGTCAAGGGATGACTAAACATTACAAGCCAAATAAACTGGGGTCCTCACAACATGTCACTTCTCCCATAATTTGATGTCCTCTGCGTTTTCTCTGGCGATGTGGAGGGTCTCGTTAAGGATCATGGTTTTTTCTTGATCCCTAGTTTCGAGCCTTCCTAACTCGAGCTCAATTTCTAAAAAGAAATGAGAGTTAGAATAAGAAAAAAAAACTCGTGAAGGACTACAGGTAAAGAACTGCTTACCTGCTTGCCGAGATCTCAGCCTTTCAATCTCTTGATCTTTATCTTTGGCGATACGAGAAATTTCGTGAATGACCAAAGTTTTATCTTCAACTTCGATTTGGAGCCTTCTCATTTCGTCCTCTTTTTACGAAAAGAAGTAAGAGTTAAAAGGTAAAGATCAACGACATAAGCGGTCTTAAGTTCAACACTTCATCGTTTATCTCTCCTGCAATTTTTGAGTCACAGAGTTATCCTCTGAAGCTTCTTCAAGAGGTCTTCTTTCTCTTCCTTAGCTTTCTCGTCTCGTCTTTTTCATAATCGGCGAGTCACCAAGGTCTTTTCATCACTATTTAACCTATAAAGGTTAAAAGTAGACATGAGCACTATCTAGCGGTGGTAAGTCTTTCTACGACTAGCACCTAGTCGTGAGTTTTTCCATGACAAACCCCATAAGCACTATATAAGTGGTCAAATCAAAAACGACTATGAATAACAGTGACTTACCACCTCTCTGCCTGTTCACACAGTTCCACTTTTTCTTGTCGTAGCTCTACAAGTTGTCGGTGATATTCAACAAGAGTAATTTGTTCTAGAGCTTTACGCAAAAGAAAGATAATAAGAAGCAAGGGAAGGCCGCACATATAAGTATCCTTAAATACTTACATTCATGGTCGTCTGAGCAAACATCGAGAAAACCATCATTGGACTCTTCAGCTTATCTATCTTCACGACTTGATCCCACCAAACCTTCTCGAGGCGCTCGTTGTCAAAAATTTCCCCTCTATTGGGAATAACTTTGGGATGAGTGACTCGATTGCGAGATCTAAAAGCAGAAGACCCCACGATGGAAGCAGAGGCCAAAAAATCGTAATGGTTGAAATACTCCTCGTCTTGATTACGTAACTCTGACTTCTCTTTGGAGACTGGGAGGTACGTCTGCAATGACTTCCTTCCCGGCACGGTGGTCAGATACATCACCACCCTAGCCAGAGGCTTCTACTGCTGCCTCTGCTTCCTCCACGACCACCTCAGTGGTCGTAGCAACTACCTCAGTGGTTGTAGCGACCACTTCAGAAGCCACGACTTCCTCCGCCACTCGAGCAGTGGGTGATCCTTTGACCACTCCTGCTGTCATCCCTCCATCCGCTGGAGAAGTGACAATAGGCTTCTCAAGAGAAGCATCCTCGGGGGCTGAAGGAGTCAGGCTAAGAGCAACAAAAGAAAAGCATGTTAAGTTGTGAAAAGCAAAAGGTAAATGTTGTTCTTACACTTTAGTATTTCTCACATACGTATGCACTCTGGACTTAACCAGGAACTTATGAGTCACCCTCCCAACGGAAGATTTCTTCAACTTCTTTTCTACGACCACGTCTGGTCGGAGTTCAAGTTGAAGGATAGGCTCGGCCACGACCACGTCTGGTTGTGGATTTTGAACAAGAGCCACCTCTCTGATCTCCTGACTTTCCGGATGGCCGAGATCAGTCTCGACCACTCTGAGATCGGCGCTTCCCTCGACCACAGGCTCTGCTGGAGCAGCATTGTCCTCCACAAAAGACATAAAGTCCTTCCAGTTCTCCTTTTCTAGTTGCTTGACAAAACTAGGAGAGGCAGAAACTGCGAAAGTTTTCTTGTCATAATAGAAGGGTACCTTGGCCTTGCAGGCTTTGCGCTTAAGAGGTTCGACTGCTTCGACCTCTTTAGCTTCAGCTGCTTCAACCTCCACAGCCGGCTCGGTAGATGTCTGCAGCAGATTTTGCAGAAGATCTGGTCGAAATAAAAGAACTTGAGCTTGCCCCTCCCTTGTCGGCGACTTTCACAAGTCGATGCTTCTTAGACGGAGGAGCTGAACTTTTTTTTCACTGTCATCCCTGCGCCGATGGTTATCAGTTTGACCTCTTGGTCGTCCTGACGATTTTCCATGCCTACTTTACAGAAGAAAACAGAAAGAATTTCGACGACGATCGTAAGATTTTCTACGACCAGTATCCAGTCATATGTTTTTCTATGACATTTCCTTGATCGTAAGGTTTTCTACGATCACTACTAAGTGGTAAGTTTTTCTACAACAAACAACCAGTCGTAAGTGTTTCTACGACTCTAAAGTCCTAAGGATAAAATCAACCCTTGATTACCTTTAGGCGCTCCATCTTCTCTTCTGCGGATAAAACTACAAGGATTTGAGGAACCACCACTCCAGGTGGCGGAGATTTCTCACAAACAAGTTTGACCCGAACGTCGATCTCTGCTTTTGAAAGATCTGTGCAAATAGATAAGACATTCATTAGACCACTTTGAGAAAGACCAAACCGAAAGTTAAGTCGAAGATTCACTTACTCGCCTCGTAGTCCCTGGTCGGGTCTTTTGGCCCCGTGTACCTCCACATAGGAGATACTCGTTTCTTCAAAGGGCTAATTCGACGTGTGATGAAATCCTTCACCACATGCCATCCGGTCAGTCCCTCCTCTTTCAAGTCCTTGATGGCTTGGATGTAGGGAGCAATCGACCAAGATCCCTAGGAGTCGAATCCCAGGAAGAAATCTTCTCGGCAGCCTTCCCCGCGAAAGTAAGGTTGTCATCTTGGGTGCTTTTCCAATAAAACCACCTCTTCCTCCATCCCGGCCACGAAGACTGGGTAAACATCTGAATATACTCCTTTGACTTCCCGTCATGGGGCTTCAGACCACAACTCCCAGCAATCCCAGATTGTCGAGCCATTCCACAAAAATATTGAAAGAGCTCGAGGTCTGTTGGAATTCCTAGGTATGCCTCACACAGATACACGAATACACTTAGCATTGTGATGGAATTAGCACCGAGGTTCACTAATTCCACCCCAAAGTGTTCGAGTACGAGTGTGAGAAAAGGGTGAGCAGGCAATCGAAGGCCACACTCACAATATGCCTGGAAGATGGGGATTTGCCCAATCTCCCCTGACGACCAATGTTGCCCAACCGCCGCAATCCACTTCACAAGAACCTTCTCTGGAATCTTCCCGGCATCTACCAAAGCTTGAATCTTCACCGCATCCATCTCCGACTCAGCCCACTCGGAAACTGTTCCGGCCATCTCTCTCAGATAGGGGAGGTTTTGGATTAAGGAAGGTCTTAGGAGAAAGCACAATTGGGTTGGTGGCGGAGAAGGCAGGAACTTGATGAACAGCGGGAGCGATTTGGGGAGAAGTAGAAACCCAAGTCTCACTCCCCGGTAAGTATTTATAACCATATGCCTGGGTTGAAAGTGTGGAAACCCAAGGGTTGCCACCGTTTGAACCGCCCAACAGCATGCATATATAAGAGTCGATTGCGATTCTCTAAGTTTGTCTGCCCAAGAAAATCAGGTTCATTTTTACACCTCAAGCAAAATTACTTTCTTAGCCAAGCCTTTCTGGCCAAATGAAATATCAATCGGAGAGGTTTTACTTTCGATCACCATACTACGACTATTTGATAATCGTAAGTAACCTTTTTGACCAAGTATATTCCTGGTCAAAGTGATGTACAAATGTCGAAGAGTTTTTCCTTCGACCATCTCTCCACGACCCTCTCGTGGTCATAAGACCATCTACGACTCCTTTACCAAGTAAGTTACTTTCACTTGAAGCTGGGGGGCTAGATGATGAAGATCTAATGATCCTCATTTTATCTTTTATCTATAATTCTTATTATGGGTAAATATGATGTCATGTGGTCCCTAGGTATACCCCTTATATTTACAAGGGAGAAGCCTACCAGGTGGTCGTAAGTTCTTCTACGATCACCCCCATAGTTGTAAGTCTTGCTACGACTACCTTATGGTCGTAAGTTCTTCTATGATCACTATCCAGTCGTAAGTTATTCTACGACTAACCCATGGTCATAAGCTCTTCTACGATCAGGTCAACTACGACCACCTTATGATCAATAAAACCTACAGACGAGTAGGTCCAATTGATTAAGGAATCCAAGCGATCAACATCTGTTGTTATTCTCTGAGTAATAGTACGTAATACCCCATTATCTCGACAAATAAGCGCGGGCGGCATGAAGGAGTTAACACTCCGGTGATTCTGCAAACATCGCTGAATTCTGAGGACATGATGAGGCACCTCTTCACCTGGAGAAACGGCTACTCCTTCACGACTATATAAAGGCGGCGATCAGATAACAAAGGAGACACAATCAGAGAACACAGCAAGCAATCGGGAAGACAGGCACTATCTTCTGTAATAGTCTTAGTCTTTTCTCCCGATTGTACAAGATACACTCAATACCATACACACACAGGAGTAAGGTTGTTATTCTCCCCGGAGAAGGCCTGAACCTATATAAAAATACCCGTGTCAATCTCTCTATGTGATTCCATTCTAGGAGACCCCCCGAATCAAACAATCTTTACGTAAGATCGGTTCTAAAACACCGACAAGTCCTATTTAATTACTCATAGTTAATTAGTCATAATTTATGAGTCGTAGTTAATTAGTCGTAATTAATCAGTCGTGGTTAATTAGTCATACTTAAATAGTCAAAATTAATTAGCCGTAATTAATTTAGTCATAATTAATTATTCGTCATTAATTTAATCGTAATTAATCTTGTCGCAGTTAGTTAGTAGTAATTAATTAGTCGTAGTTAATTAGTCGTAAGGATTCGTAGTTTTTTTTTGCAGAAATTTAGTAGTTTTTTTTATTATGCATTGATTAGGTTAAATTTGTACATAAGGATTACCGAAACGTAGTTATTTTGGGAAGGTAGGGAAATAGTGTGACCTGTTTATTTGATTGTATATAGTAAAGAACGGTGAATTGCTCGTAACATGCATATGAAGTGTATTCGGTTGTTGTGGCTTTAAGTAATGTCCAACATGTAAGACTTGCTTGTGTTTTATGGTGACGGTCTCGTACGGGGCGGACCGGGTGGGTTGGACATATCAAGATGCCAATTCAAGGTGGTCCGGGCGGAGGGCCTGGATGCGATGAATATTCACAAGGTGATGAGCTACATCCGAAGGGAGTTCAACATGGAAACAACATTGAAGGAGCTTGCCATTGAGGCGATCACCTGCACAAATAGGGGAGGTAGGGCATATGGGAGTTACACAAGTGAATGGTAGCATTGCATGGATCCAGTACATGCAGATTATTGCGAAGTCTAAGGTGGCAATATATGGGAGATCGATGGTGTACGTGAATTTCATGCACAGGATGCTAGCAAACCTTGATTATGCTGGTACCAGTGGGAGTGGGAAAGTGCAGGCGGTGCGTGAAGATGGGAACATGAAATGTGATGTTTTGGAGGATGACTATGAAGGAAGACTTGTGAAGAATTTTGTACAAATTGAGGGGGTGAAACAATGGTGGTCGGCCCGCATTGACTGCCATGAGTTTATGCTAAACTAGCTGGCCGAGTCGGAGTCTGATGAGGACACCGACCTAGGCTCGGATGGTAGCGAGGAGACGCACCCCAAGGTGTAGGGGTGGTGGTCTGGTCGGTGGAATTGTGTCAACGGAGGTGCCTTACGTGTCATCGAGACTGAATGATCTCGCGGTATGATCGCTCGTACTACCACAGGAAGATGGGTCCCAGTAGGGGTTTGATGCTGACACCCTGTTAGTTGGACATCAATTCCCAAGCAAGGTGGTCGTGCAACAAGCTATAACATGATACACCATGTCCATCAGCTGTGTATACCGGGTGCACCGGACCAACCCAACTTACACAGTAAAATGTGTAGTGGAAAACTGCCCTGGCAAGCTCATCGCTCACATGGGTAGGGTCTTCACGGTCACGGTGGCGACCGACCACACTAGTGAGATAAGTGAGCCAATGAAGCAGCATCAGAATGTGACTTGCATATGTGGCAAGCCTCAATAGCCACCTAGTTGCAGAGGATGTGTCCGTCTCTCCCAAGATGTTATTGTCAGAAGTTACCAATCTAATTGGTTATCTAGTCGGCTACAACAAGGTCCGATGAGCCAAGCAGAAGGTGATCGAGTCTATATACAGGACATATGAGGAGGCGTACAACCTTGTGCCAAGGATGCTTTACTAGATTGTCAAAGATAACCCCGGCACATACATAAACAAGATCGAAAGAGAAGATCCTGATGGAGGCCCTAACTAGTACACACTAGACCGTGTGTTCTAGGCATTCTTCTAGGCTATAGAGGGCTTCAAGTTCTGTCATCCGATGCTCACAATGGATGTCACTTTCCTTATCGGGAAGTACAAGGGCACCATTCTCACTACGGTGACGGTTGCGCGAATGACCAGCTTCTCCTAGTTGCTTTTTCCATCGTAGAGATGAGAACACATCTAGTTGGTCGTGGTTCCTAGCGAATATGAAGCGGGAGGTTGTGGGAGACCGGCCCAATGTATTGTTTATCATAGACTACATTACAGGGTTGTTGTCCACTCTCAACACCATGAAGAATGTGACCCAATGATGAGACAATGGGTGTCCCGATCTTCCGATAGGATGATACGTCGATTTGTGGAGGTACGACTTTGACTATGCAGGCTTCTAACCGATCACGACCAGAACACCAAGCAATTGCTAAACCACACTCTGAGTCGTTATCAACCGTGCCAAGAACGCGGTTGACCTGAACACGAGGTTCAATTCCTGCATGCAATCGAAGAACAAGCAAGAACAAGATAATAAGAAATCTAAAATTGCAAATAGGAATTAAAATTGTATTGATAAGTAGGATTCCGAAGACAATATCGCTGTTGATCTCATCGAACAAGAGGACAAAGTATAAAGTAGCAAAGCTAAACTTCAATCTAACAAAACCCACTAAACCCCAAGGGTGGCGGCCACTATGTAAAGGAGAAAGAGGAGAAGGGGGGTGGTGGTACTGTTCATGCATGGATAGTAACCGTGTGAACAGTACGAGCCTAGAGTTTCTATCCGAATTACAAGGCCCACGGCCCTAACAGGTGATGCAGCACCTTCTTTTGATGATTCTAAAGTTCTCTGAATGAATTTGGAGGTACAGCTAGATCCATTGTAAAGAGGACAAGATAAGCTTTCCAACAAGCATAAGATCACTGAAATCGGAGTCTGTATGCGAATTATATGCCCGTTTGAAGTTGGTGCTATATTCGGAGGCCGAATTGGATTCTAGAACATGTCCAGCTCGAACTCTTGCTTGGCTTGGACAAAAAGTGACGTTGAAACCTACCTTATGCCATGACGGGGAGTAGTGGTCGTATCTGAAGGGTTGATGTCCTCATCATCCTCCCCTTCTTGCATTTGAGCTGTCCTCGACTCACGCTCTTCATCCAGCTCCAAGAAAAGCTCAAAAACTTGTAACAATGCATGATCATCTTCCTGCAAAATGTTAGCAACAGTAGATGGCAAAGAAATACAGAAAGCTTTGCAAATTAAAGGTGAGTGTGCATGCATCAAATCAGCAAAGGTACATTTTCTCATAGCATTTAGTTTGTAACTCAATTTGCATGTATAAGTGAAGTATATAGTAGAGTTATTCACCCCATTATGAAGTAAAGTTGTCCTTAACATTTGTAGGTTAATGGGAAGCACAACAATTGATTTCAAAGTGCACAGGTCATTCATATAATCTGATTTCAATGGAGCAATAGAAAATTCATCTAGTAAGGGTGAAATGATTTGTAAGTTCTTCCATAATTCAACATCATTATTCAGATTGTCACTACTAGATGATGCAATAAGAGATGAACACACAAGGATTGAATGATCACTAAATTTTATTTTCCTCTCATAATGATCAAGATTCAGCACACAAGAATTGTTGTTCAAAACAGCAAGCTTCAATTCATCTATGTGATCACAAGTTATGCGTATTCAATATACAAGAAATTGATTGTCTACACCATAATCCCAATTATTTTAAAATAGTAGGTGTAGGTGCTAGATATAGCACAATGCATCAGCAGGAGATATTCTATCAAGTACATTCTGTGGATATCATGGGGATATGCTCATGATCTTAGGTGATGATACAATTGGCAATTGGTTTAAAGGTTTGTTGAATCTCCTGTTTTTCAGCAAAGATCAGCAAAGTGCTAGGATAATCGGTAGTACCAGCTTTGTATTGTGGTATTACCTCAGCGCGGTATGACCGCTTGTGTACAGCGGCATTACCGTCAGGCGGTATGACCGCATGGGAGATGGCGGCTGCAAATCTCCAGAACGAGTGCATTTGAGAGCTTGGTTTATCTCTGGAGCGGTATGACTGCAAGTTTCAAGTCAGTAGTACCGCATGGCGGTAATACCGAATCCTAGCGGTATGGAAATTCCAGATGAGATGTATTCGGGGATTTTTGGGTTTTCCCTGGTAGCGGTATGACCGCAGTGTTGGGAGTGGTACTACCGCGATGCGGTAGTATCGGATATTACTTGGCGGTAGTACCGCGCTTGCACTAAAATGTTGATTTAGTTTGAGACTTGTATATGGGATAGGTCATATCCTTGTTTATCAGTGCACATGTGTTGTTTATTGCATGTTTTGTCTAACGTGGGTCAAGTTGTGAAGAACTTGTCCCGGAAACGATTTCTTGGTCTATTGCTGTGTAGGTGGCTTACAGGTCAACGACAGTCAATGGCGAGGATGATCGGGACTAAGCTTGGAGAGCTGAGGTCTAGAACGATCGAGGATGCTAGGTGAGGATAGGAGACTCAAGCGTGGCGCAGGATGGACAAGGATGATCGAACGGGCAGTTCGGTGTAGCTGGTTGGATCAAGTGGCGCAGGGTTCGGTGCAAGTGCCTTGGTGGTTTCGGCGGGAGCTGGACGGGAGAGACTTGCTGACATGATGAGAGCCGTCGATCAACCTACACATGGTGAAGCAAGCGATTACTTCACTAGGATTGGACTCGGTCTATGGAGAAGGATCAAGAAGGGGTATTTTGATATTTTCACCTAAATACCGCCTTGATGACCTCTTGGCCAAACCGCAACGCAAGGTAATGCAAGGAAAAGCGGTTTAGGTCAAGGAAAGATGAAGACGGCGCTTTGAGATGCGTGCGTGAGTTAAACCCGTTTGTGTGTGGGCTTAACGGGTGCCCGGTTGGAATATTCCTTAGATGCTAGCCTCTAGTATAAATAGAAGAGGGTGCTGTCCAGCAGCCTTTAAGTGTTTCATTGAGAGAAACCCTAGTTGGTTTTAGGGTTTTAGAGAGGAAGAGGAGAGCTAGGGTTCTAGGGATTGATTGATCGTGAGCTCATGTATTGAGCTGTGTCCTCCAAGATGGAGTGCCTGTAAACATCAATCTCAAATCAATCCAAGCAAGTTCTCTAAGATGAGTCTCCTTCGTTCTTGCTCTCTATTTTTGATGATTAGGTGCTTTTGATGATTCATCAGTTTTCTCTTGAATCTTTTGTTGATCTTGCTTGCTGTGACGTGTGGGAGGCCATCTAAGATAATCTTGATCATCCATAACCCACGAGCAAGATTTAGATCATATTTTTCTTTTTGACTCGGTTTTGAAATGAACTTCACTCAAATTGAAAAAGGTCAGAACTTTGATGTGGATCTACTCAATCGTTGATTGGAATAGGTTCCTGACCTCCTAGAGAAGATAGGTTTCAAGTTTCATAGGTTTTGGTTGGATGAATCAAAAGTTGTGCCATTTTAGATTTGGTTTTCAAGCTGTCGTGAAGAACTCCAGGATAATCGGTAGTACCGCACCTTCATTGGCGGTAATACCGACCTGCGGTAGTACCACACTTGGCTGCCGGTAGTACCGATCATCGGTAATACTGCACCAAGAACGGCGGTAGTTCTGACTTCTGAGTTTCTTCAGCAGACCCCTTTTTTATTTCTATTGTTGAGTCTTGAGGGTTAGCAAAAATTGGTTGAGCTCCTATTCACCCCCCCCCTCTAGTCGCCTTTCCGGTCCTACAAGTGGTATCAGACCCCGGTTAGCTCTTCTCATAGATCTTAATTGGTCTTAGGAGCCATGGCGTTTGACAAGTATTCCACCAAACCACCTATGTTAGATGGAGTCGATTTTGCTTACTGGAAGGCTCGCATGCATGCCTACATTGAGGCTCAAGGCACGCAATTTGGCTTAAGGTCAAAAATCCTTATGTTGTGCCAGCCAATGATGATGTGATCACGCCAGATGTGGAGGCAAATAGCAAGGCTCGAAACTTCTTGATTCAAGGGCTTAGTCGATCTGAGTTTGAGCGTGTCGCTCATTTGAGGTCTGCTCATGAGATCTGGAAGACCCTCTGTGATTACCACGAGGGCTCTACTGCGATCAAGGAAGTGAGATAGAACCAACTCAAGAAAGAATACTCAAAGATCGAACAAATGCCCGGTGAATCTTTAGATGAGTTGTGGAGAAGATTCTCAAAAATCCTTCATGACTTACGTGTTGTGGATCTTGTGTTCACTGAATCTAAAAATGCACGTCAGCTCTTGGGTGCTCTTAATGTGAAAGTCTGGGGGATGAAAATCACTTCCATCAATGACAACACTGTCATGAGCTTACCATGGATAAGCTCTACTCGAGGTTGAAGACGCATGAGATTGACTTTATCTCGCGTCTCCCCAAGACAGAGTCGATGGCTTTAGTGGTTGACCCATCTAAGGGTAGTTCTTTTGATTCTTTGGATTTTGGCACATCTGGGTTTTCATTGTCCGCTTTACACTCTTTGAGCGATGAGCAACTAGAAAAGCTATCTAAGGATGACTTAGCCCTCCTATCCACAAAATTCACGAGAGCCTACAACAAGGTGAGGAGCAGAAGGAGAGGTAGCCATGTTACCTGCTTTGAGTGTGGTGAGCCAAACCACATTCGGGCCAAATGCCCCAAGCTGAAGGGTAAGGAGGAGAAAGACTTTCGGAGGCGTCCTCAAGCTCGGGATACGAAAGCCAAGAAGCCTAACTACAGGAAGTTCGTCAACCGGGTCCTTGCTGCACTTGAGAATGTTGATATGAGCAATGTGGACTCGGGGACGGAGGACGACGATGATGATTCCCATGGCAAGAAGATAGCCCAGGACTTCACCGGCATGTGCTTCATGGCCAAGAACAGCCACGACATCGACTCCTCCAACGACGATGAGCTTTTCAGCGATCCCGACGAGGTATGCCCCTCACCAGATGAGATGAAACGTGCATTAGTTGTTGCTGAACGAAATTTGAAAAGACAAGCTAAAATGATTAAGAGACAGGATATCATGATTGACAACTTGAACCTAGAAGTGGTTAGGCTCAAATTTATTAATCCTGCTGATGATTGTGATTCTTGCTCTAGTTTGCATGATGACTTGAGCAATCTGAAATCTGCTCATTCCTGTAACATCCCAAATCTGGGTGTGTGTTTTAAATGTAAGGAAATGAGTAGAAATTAAAACTTTTCTTGCATCTTGAAGCTTTTGAACTTTTCCGTAATTCTTGTCAAGGAATTATGGAAAATCAAAAACCAAAATTCCCAATTGACTAAAGTCATCACCTCCATATTAAAAATCTTATGTGCGACTCTTGGAAATAATTTTCCTTGGTTCTAGGGATGCTGTGTGACCCCTCTGAGAAATTTCATAATTTTAAAAATTATTTGATAATTTTTGGAGGCAAGTCAAACCAGTTTGACTCTTGGTCATACCCTAGAACAAACCCTTCTGAAATTTCTGGAGAAAAATGCTTTGCATAAAAACCTCTGGAAAATTTATACCAGGTTGGTCCTAGAGTCAGCAACCTCCAATTAAAATCTCAGAATTTTTGGAGTTGAGGAACTCCATTTAAAAATTCTCCAAACCTTCTCTATTCTATTCCAGTCCTAACCAGTTTGCACTGTTGCTTGGGTTCAAGCCGGTCTTGGGCTCGAGCCACTTGACTCGGTTGAACCAACTAAGTGCACCCAGCGCCAGTTCAAAACGTGCATTGCTACCGACCATTGGATTTCCATCAAACGGTCGTCATCCTTTGGGGCCGTTCAGACCTCCGAGGTGTATTTTAAATCGGGGCCGTTCAACTCTCATCCGACGGTCTAAAGTTTGGACTCAAGTCAATGGGTTAGACTCAACCCACTTAACCCTTTGGGCCCGAGCCGTTTCTGTTGTTTTCGCTGACTGGTGGGGCCATCGCCTCTTGGTCACCTTCTTCTCCCTCGATCGCATCCGTGCGTGGGTGCCAGGACGCCATGGCATGGGTGAGCATGCCTTGTCCCCTCCTCCAGTCCTTGGCAACGGGTCTTTCGCTGCTAGCATTAAATGCCGCCCGTGCTCCTCCCCCCAAAGTCTCCCTTGTCAGCTCCTCACCTGCTCCCATCCTCTCGGCCATGGCAGTGGCTTTGACCCCTTGAGTGCCGTTGCTCAACCCTAGCTCCTCTTGGCTATAAGTGGCCTCTGAGCTCTCCCTCAACTTCCTTTCACCACCCCTGAACTTTGCCTTGCTTCTCTGTGCTTGGTTGAGCTCAATTCTCGAAAACCCTAAAACCACCATTGTCAGTCGTGGAGCTCCATCTTCACCGACGGTGCTCCAGTGGCTCATTTTCAATTCCTTTCGCGTCACTTTGTGCCCCTTGTCTTGTTGAGCATTTCCCCTAACCTAATTTGGTTTGACCTTCATGGGGGAAGTCAAATTTGGGGATTTCTTCTTTGTCGGCCGAATCACCCCTTTTCTTCTCCATCGCCGGTAAGTCCTTGGTTCTTCAATTCCTTGCTCTGGAACCTTCCTTGCGCTGTATTGTAGCTAACCCAATGACCCGGTTGTGCTCAATTGGCTGAGGCCGTCACCTTCACCTCGTCTCCTTCGGTGCCGGCAAGCTCCAACGTCACCGGAGCAACTCTGGCCACCTCCGAGCTCCACCTGTGCTAAGGTAGCCACCTTAGCCCCTAGAAGGCGCACCGCTTCTCGAGCCTTTATGAGCTTTCTTTGCATTTTCGTTTTCGGCCGTGTGGCTCACCATCACTCCCCTCCGGCTCGTCGACGTTATGGGCCGCCGCCGTCGTGAGGTCACCTCCATTGGGTCCGCGACGTTATTGCGGACCCATTCCTGTACTTGGTTCGCGCCGCCGTGGCCTAGATCGCCGACGGTGAGCCACTCTTTCTACTCAGGATTTTGTCGGATGGGAACACGCTGTCACGTGGTTCTCTAGGACAAAGATTACGTTCATTAAATGCCTAATCACTGTTTAATCATTGTTAGCATTTAATAGCTGCCCTAAAACGACTTAATGAGTCAATGACTTGTGGAGTGCGCTTTGGGACGCGTTAAATGAAATGGGTTAAGGTCCGAGCCACTTACAGGTGGGCCCGTGCCTTTTAAAACCTCCTGTAAATGTCACTACGTCACTTACAGGTGGGCCCTGCATCATTTAACCCATGTGAGTGGCATTAAGAGTCACTTACGTGTGGGCCTGCACGTTTAGAACCCTCCCCGGCGCGTGTGCAAGCCTTGGGTCCTTGTGCACCGCCAGATCTCCAACCAACGGCCCAGATCTGAGTGAACGTTCGGACCATTGAACCTCCACCGTCCGGTCTAGATCCAACGATCTAGATCGCTGTGAACGTTCGGACCACCGAACCTCAGCCGTCCATTTCTGGATCTGCGGCTGAGATTTGAGTGGGCTGTGCGCATGGGCTGTGTTGCGATCGTTGTGAGCCGTTCATTTTTAGATCCGCGGATCAAATTGAAGTGAACGTTCGGACCATCCAAACCTCACTTCAACCCCAGTCCTCCATTCTCAGATTGACGGCCCATATTCGTTTGAACCTTCGGACCGTCCGAAGTTCAAATCAATCTGGACAGTTGATTTTCATCTTATCGGTAGTTACTTCTTCATGTGCGCGCGCGACCGTGCTGGGCTGCGCGTGGGCTGTGCGATGGTTGATCAACGTCCCACGTTTTGCCGCGTATTTCCCTTGAGTTAATTCTTTTCGAAAGCCCGGTAAGCTTTATTTCTCAACTGAAAATTGTATTGAACTTTAAAACTTCATAACTAATTCGTTTTTAATCCAAATCGGTTGATTCAAATTTTGTTATTTCTGATTTTAACTAAACTTTAATCTAAAAATGGTTTTAAGCTCAGCTTAGCTCCAGAAAAATTTGAGAATGTATTTAAATTCAGATTAGCTTTCTTTATTGCATTAAAAATTCATTTAACTTAGAAAATGCATCCTAGCTCCAAATGAGGTGAACTCAATTGTGTTGTTCATCTTATGAGGTGCTTTATTTACCATAAAAATTTCAGGTGCAACACCTTTCTGGAAATTTGTGCCAAAAATTTAATTTCGGATGAATAGTAACCGAAGTGAATTTTTCAGCCTTTTTCCAATTGAGCAGATTTGTTTTGACCATAACTTTTGCATTAAGAATCCAAATCAATTGGTTCTTGTTGCGAAATTCCTTAAAAATCATGCTCTACCTACTGTAAGAATTTTAGAGTTTTTCGCTGAAGTTGGTTTTTGAGTCTTTTCAGTGCTCCTCGTTCTTATAGGTTCTTTTTCGTTCTTTCGCTAGGTTCCGACGAGCACGTTAATCTTGAGAGTGACCCTCTGCAGCATAATGAGCAACTTCAGCAAGGCAAGCAGTTTGATCATCTCCAATCCCATTACTTTTAAAGTCTAATACTTTGTTTGCAAATGAGATGTATGCATGCTCTATTTTGTTGTTAAACTATCAATCGATTAGTTGATCCTATAGATGCATATTCTGTAGGTAAATGTTCAATCTCTACTACTAAGCCTAGGAATATCTTGTTGTGATTTAGAGTTCGTTGGATGAGCTCTTCTCACTTAGTAGTTTACGTGTTGATATTGCTTAGAAATGCTTAGCTAACGGTAGAGTTGGGCGGTTATCGACTTAGTCGATAACTTTGATCACACAAAAATTATTATTACCATTATGCTCAGCACTTTGTGCTTTGTTGCTTTGTAAAGTCAAAAACTGAAAATAACAATGAAATGTTTGAGACTTGGGTACAATGGTTGATGGTGTGATCTTATGGTGTGACTGGAATGGTGCCCGGGTCAACAAGGATCGAGTTACTTGTGTCACTAAGCCAAGTGATTATTGCGTGCTAACCACACGAGGGGGATATGGGACCTCTCTTGACTTAGTACTTTGGCGTGTGTTAGCTCCGAGTCGTAGGAGGTTGTGTGAGTGTGTTGTGTTGAAAAAGAAACTTGGGGTTATGTGTTGGATGAGCGGGAGTGGAATCCGGTTTAGGTTCTCCACACCGAAGGGCATTGTAGTTGTCCGGGAGCTTTACCCTACAGTGGTAATTAACTTTCGGCTTTACAATGACTCTGTCTCAACGTATGGGTTTCTATCCATACGGGCGACTCGTAGTTAATGCACAATATTGGAAATGTCTCGTAGGACTTAGCCGTGCCGGCATACCAAAGGAAGTGTGCTTAATCATGTGGCGAAAAGGCGGTCTGGCATGTGGGTACATTGGTACACCCCTGCAGGGTTCAAACTATTCGAATAGCCTCGTCCTAGGTTATGGACATGCTTGGTAAGGTCGTGCAAGAACTAGACTATAACATTTAATTAAAACTTGATGTGGGTGGTATGAATTGGGAATTCATGCTATTGTTGTGGTGGCTATTGGGTTAGTCACTTCCAGGATGTCCTTGGATTATTGTTACTTGTTATATCGCTATTTTTGTCAAATAAAACAGATTGTAAAACTGCTTTAAATCTATTACATTATTGCAAATGAAAACTTGCTTCTACGCTGAAAATGAGTCTAAAGCCTCCTCCACTTAAATAAGCTTGCATGTAGCATATGTATAGGTGCATTACACTACGTAAGTCTTGCGAGTACATTTTTGTACTCATTTGCTTTGCTTAACTAATTGTTGCAGAGGAAGAAGTTGATCCCCAAGGGATGCACTTTTGTGAGATGTGCTGCGGGTTTGACAACTAGGTTGGCGGCCCGGTTGGTTGCCTTGTGGGTTAAAGGCACACACATTGGCTTTTGTTTATCGCCATCTTATGGCTTTTGCTTCCGCTGTTTATTTATCTCTTAGTCGTTATTTGGCCGATCGGCCCCTTTTGTAATAACTCTACTATGTTTGTCTTTTGAATTGCTTGGTTGTGCTTCGGTTCTATGTGTTGAATGGAATTGATGCATAATTTTGTAAAGGGGTATGTGTACTGCAAGTTCTTGGGAAGTACATGTATCTCGAGGCACGAAACATTTTGTTTGTGATGCTAGGACCAAGTGGATGGTTAAGCATTACAAGCCGAATTTTTCGGGTTCTCACAATTCCTCTATTGCAAACCAACTAAAAGATGCTCTAGATGAACTAGAATATCTCAAATCCAATCCTAGTCATGTTTGCATGGATGCTATTGCTCTAGATGCTATTCCTTCATCTTGATCAAATTGTGCTTTGCTTGAATTGAAATTGGATAGTGCTATGAAGGAATTGCTGAAATTTGATTCTAGTCGTACTTGCTCTCATTGTGAGGATAGTAAGATTAAAATGAAAAAAATGACTGAAATGGTTCTTCATTCTAAGACTGTCTTATGTGAAAACTGTTATAAACTCACAGTTGAGAATGATGCTTTGAATAAGACTCTAGAGGAGAAATCTAAAATTGAACAATCCATGTCCATGACTGCTTCTAAGAAAGTTGTTGATTCTGCTTCTTGTGCTTTTTGTACTGAAATTGGGACAAGTTTAGATGAGATACAAGAGGCGTATGAGTAGGATTAAGAATGCTTTTTGTGTGTCTTGTGAGGCCTTAAAGGTTGAGGTAGCTCTTGTTAAAGAAAAGCTTGCTAGGACAATCAAGTCGAATAGGTGTGTCACCTGTAAGGACTTAGCCAAAGAAAATGATTACCTCAAAAAGACTCTTGAGAGATTCTCTAGTGGGAAGAAGAATCTTAATATGATCCTCGATCAATCTAAGGTGAGTGTAAAGAAGAGTGACCTAGGATTTAATTCCCTAGAGTATTCCAAGAACCACCTACCTAAGGTTGTGAGAGCTGTTGAGAGTGGCAAGTTTGAGGTAGAACCCCCTAAGCCATCTAAGTTAGTCTTTAGATCTGCAGGTTTTGCCCAAACCCCTTCTAGCAAGATATATGCTTCTAATTCAGCAGATCAGACCCCTCAAAAGGTCAAGTATTATTGCATCTTCTGCAATAAGAATGGCCACATAGTTGAGTTCTGCTTTCATAAAGCTAAGTGTGAGGAAGGAGAGAGTGCGTGCTTTGAGGTCCATTAGAGGAGTTCATTCACCTTCTACTGTCTCTAGAGCTAGGCAGCCTGTCTTTCCTGCTAGACATAGGCCTAGGTTCATAGATGACTTCTTTGACTCTTTTGGTGGCTCTAGGCAGCATTTTGGGTTAGGATATCGTGAGGAGAGACCACGGGTAGCATCTAGACAGGGGAGTACCGACCTTTTGGTAGGTTGATTCGGAGAGGTCTAGGTGTTTCACGTGTGTATTCTTATGATTATCCCTCTAACCATTTTACTGCTGTTTCTACTGCTGCTCCCAAGCATCGTGTGACTTAGTACTGGATTCCCAAGTCTTTTATCACTAACCCTAGTACTGAGGCACAGATGCTCCCTGCTTATGCCCTGTAGGTCCGTCGTGCGAGGAAGGAGGACATATGGCTTATTGACTCTGGGTATTCTTGACACATGACTGGAGATTCTAGATGGTTCTCCTCCCTCACACGTGCATCCGGCAACAAGTTGATCACATTTGGGGATGCTTCTACCGGAACCATGACAGCCAAGGGCACAGTGCACGTTAACAACAACTTCATGCTTAAGGACGTCGCTTTGGTAAGTAAGCTGAGGTATAATTTGCTATCTGTTTCTCAGCTTCTTGATGAGGGTCTAGAAGTGAGGTTCAAGAGTGGTGAGTGTAGAGTACTAGACTCCTCGGGTGAGCGTGTCTTTGGGATCTCTAGGTTTGAGATGATCTTTAGTGCTGATTTCAATATCTCTTCTTCTTCTAGTCCTAGGTGTCTTGTGGCTTCAGACTCTCATGATCTAGTGTTGTGGCACCGTAGGCTTGGACATATAGGCTTCTACCATTTGACCAGAATCAGTAGCAAAGATTTGATTAGAGGTTTGTCTAAGCTTAAGAATGTGAGAGACCTTGTGTGCACTCCCTGTAGACATGGTAAGATGGTTTCTGCTTCTCATCCACCTCTTACTTTAGTGATGACTGACGGACCTGGTCAGCTCTTGCACTTAGACACGGTTGGCCCCTCTAGAGTTCAGTTTGCAGGAGGGAAGTGGTATGTGCTTGTGATTGTGCATGACTTCTCCAGGTATCCTTGGGTATATTTTCTAGTTTCTAAAGAAGAGGCTTTTGGCTGTTTTAGAGAGTTGGCCCTTAGACTAGCTGTTGACCTTCTTGGAGCTTTGAGGACCATTAGAACTGACAATGGCACAGAATTCAAGAACTCTTCCTTTGCCACTTTCTGCTCTGAGAGAGGTTTTGAGCACCAGTTCTCTTCACCTAGAGTTCCCCAGAAGAATGGGGTTGTAGAGAGAAAGAACATGACCCTTGCAGAGATGGCTAGGACCATGCTAGATGAGCATAGCACACCTAGGAGGTTTTGGGCTGAGGCGATTTCTACTGCTTGTTATGTGTCCAACAGGGTGTTCTTGAGATCTGTCATAGGAAAGACTTCTTTTGAGCTTAGATTTGGTCATAGGTCTAAAGTCTCTCATTTCAAGATTTTTGGTTGCAAGTGCTTCATTCTTAAACATGGCAACTTGGACAAATTTGAATCAAAATGTTATGATGGTATTTTTCTTGGATATCCTGCTCATTCTCATGGCTATCGTGTATTTAATTTGGATACTAACAAAATTGTTGAGACTTGTGAAGTCACTTTTGATGAGGCTAGTCACAGTACTAGACCCGATGCTGCTGGTAGACGGAGTTCACGATATTGAGAAGGCATCTTAAATCGGCGATGACTCGACATAGAGGATGAAGGTCAATCCATCCTCCAGTCATCTCGAGATGGTTGGAGAGCACGCTTCTACTTCTCGGCTTGGTGAAACGACCTCCTCCTATTTTCACCGGCGATTCGAGTGGCTCTGCTCTACCTCCACAGCCCATGAGGTAGAGGCCACATCTGCACCAGGATCTCCTCTTCATATTCAGCGACAACACCCAGTTGAGCAGATGATTGGGGATCTCCATGAGCGAGTTACTCGCTCTAGGTTTATCTCTCCAGATTCTCATGCGCATTCTGCTTTTGTTGCGTCTTTTGAACCCCGAGATGTCACCTATGCTTTATCTGATTCCTCTTGGGTCAATGTCATGCACGAAGAGCTTGAAAATTTTGAAAGAAATCAAGTCTAGACCTTAGTTGAACCTCCACCTAATCACAATGTAATTGGAACAAAATGGATTTTCAAAAATAAGCAAAGTGAGGATGGGTTGGTAGTTCGCAACAAGGCTAGGCTTGTAGCTCAAGGATATTCCCAGGTAGAAGGCTTAGACTTTGAAGAGACCTTTGCTCCTGTAGCTAGATTAGAAGCTATTCGCATATTGCTAGCTTTCGCGACATCTAAGGGCTTTAAGCTTTTTCAAATGGATGTCACGTGTGCTTTCCTTAACGGTTTCATAGAAGAAGAGGTCTATGTCAAGCAACCCCCTGGTTTTGAAAATCCAAAATTCCCAAACCATGTGTTTAAGCTCTCCAAAGCCTTGTATAGATTGAAGCAAGCCCCTAGAGCTTGGTATGATAAGCTTAAGAGTTTCTTGCTTAAAAATAATTTCAAAATGGGATTGGTAGATAAAACTTTGTTCACTCTCAGGCATGGCAGTGATTTCTTATTGGTTCAGATTTATGTGGATGACATCATATTCAGTGGTTCTTCTCATGCTTTGGTGTGCAGATTTTTAGATTCTATGAGCAGGGAATTCGAAATGAGTATGATGGGCGAGTTGACTTTCTTCCTTGGTCTTCAAGTCAAGCAACTGAAAGAAGGTACCTTTATTCATCAAATCAAGTACACAAACGACCTTCTTCGGCGCTTCGATATGGGAAGCAGCAAGCCAATGTCTACTCCTATTGCCACTTCTACCGAGCTGGATCCTAATGAGGATGGAGAGCCGTGGACGGAAGAATACTGCATGACATGATTGGCTCTCTCCTCTACCTCCACGGCGTCGAGGCGGACATACTGATTTGTTGTGTGTGCGTGCGCTCGATTCGAGCTTCCTCGTGCCTCACATCGTCAAGCAGTGCGTCGCATCTTCAGGTACCTCCAGGACACTCTTGATTTTGGACTCTGGTATTCTTCTGATTTTGCTCTCTCCATTCGGGTTTTTTCTGATGCTAATTTTGCGGGGTGTAGAGTGGATAGGAAGAGTACTTTTGGCACTATCATTTATTAGGCACATCTCTCATCTCTTGGTCTTCTAGGAAGCAGTCCTCTGTTGCACAATTCACTGCCGAGGCAGAGTATGTAGGTGCAGCCAGTAGTTGGTCTCAGGTTCTCTGGATCTTATCTACTCTGCGGGACTATGGGTTGTTTTTGGATAGTGTTCCTCTTTTCTATGATAATACTAGTGCCATAAACATTGCCAAAAACCCAGTGCAACACTCTATGACCAAGCATATTGACATTCGGTATCCATTTCCTTAGAGACCATGTAGAGAAGGGTGATGTTGTGCTTCACTTTATAGAGTCCGAGCATCAGGTTGTAGATATTTTCACTAAGGCTCTTCATTCTTCTCGTTTTGCTTTTTTGCAGGGAGAGTTGGGAGTTATTAGTCCTCTTGGCCTGTTTTGATGGGGAGTTGGCTCTTTTGCATTCATTGTAACATATTGTATTTTAAATCAGCAACTTGCATTGTAATATAATTTCACGGAGCCTTGATTATTATCCTTGTGTGACATGCTTTCATGCTTTATACCTTGCCATGTCTTATGCTAGTTTGCTAGATTTATCATGACTTTTCATGTGTAGCTTAGCTTCTACCATGCTAGCTCTTTTAAATATGAGAAACTTGAATCAAAACATGATTTGTTGGATCTTGTGACTAGTTTGGTTTTAGTGATCCTCTCATGATTCATGCCATGTCAAATAGGCTACATTGAGTCTTAAATCTAATTTGAGTTTTAGATTGAGCTAGGCTATTTCCTAAGTCAAGCAAATGAAAAATAATCTTTTCTGTGCGAAAAAACTGATCTCACCAATTCTTTCTCATGAGACGGCTTGCCATTGCACTAGGCATGAACTCAGGGGGAGTTTTGGATGACCTAGATCACTCTCTTAAGCTTCTTGCTTGGGATGGTCGCGGCATGGCTTGAGATCTAGCACAAAGCTAAGAAAACAAGTTGCGAAAATTGGTTGAAGCTTAGGAGGCAGTTGTAGATGGCTCCTAGTCCAGGACTTGCTTTATTAAGATAAAACCAAAATCAATTTTAGCAAGTGCTAAATGTGCTAAGTATGCTTATTTCCATGTGCTTGAACAAAATATTTCATCTTTGAACTCATAGCGCTCTAAATTGGCTCAATTTTAGCTTCTTGGTTCCATTTAGTTTATTGACATGGCTTGAATCATTTTTGGATATCTTTGCTAAACTATGATCTTGAGCACCTTGACATGCTGTACTTTCATTTAATCACAGATTATTGCTCTTTTGGCTCTAGCTTTGCTATATATGATTTGTCATGATTTAGAATAGCTTCTTCACACAATATGGCTTGGTATAATACTTGTACAGTCCTATTGGATAATCTTCATGGGTCCTTTTGCTAAAAATGAAAAAATTACAGCCATTCCATGTCATTCATACTCTATCTTCTTCCATGCACTTTGATGACTCCATTGTCAAAGGGGGAGAAAGATTGGTAAAAATATTGGTTTTAGAGCTTTTTGGAGACAGGGAGAAAATGCCATTTTCTGAAAAAATTTGATGATCATAGTGAGGGGGAGCATCTCATTTGCATTCTTATGATATTATTGCCATTTCTGAACTTGAATTGCTTTTCTTGGATCCTCACAATGATCAAAGGTCGTATTGAACAATTGTTCTTTCATATGGACCTTAAGTGATATTTTCGACTCGTTTCTGGAAATTGAAGCTTTCTTGACTTCTTCTGTCTTATCTCACTTGCTAAAACCATTCTGAAGCCAACTTGGTCATTTTCCTTGCTTTCTCTTGACTTAGGACTAAGTTGTGCCTTTGCGCGAAAAACTGAATTCTTTTTCTTTCAAACCTCAAAACTTTCATTTTTTTGGGAAATTGCCAATATGTTCATCAAGAGGGAGATTGTGGATATCATGGGGATATGCTCATGATCTTAGGTGATGATACAATTGGCAATTGGTTTAAAGGTTTGCTGAATCTCCTATTTTTCAGCAAAGATCAGCAAAGTGCCAAGATAATCGGTAGTACCGGCTTTGTATTGCGGTATTACCTCTGCGCGGTATGACTGCTTGTGTACAGCAGTATTACCGTCAGGCGGTATGACCGAATGGGAGATGGCAGTTGCAAATCTCCAGAACGAGTGCATTTGAGAGCTTGGTTTTTCTCTGGAGCGGTATGACCACAAGTTTCACGGCGGTAGTACCGCATGGCGGTAATACCGAATCCTAGTGGTATGGAAATTCCAGAGGGGATGTATTCGGGGATTTTTGGGTTTTCCCTGGTAGCGGTATGACCGCAGTGTTGGGAGCGGTACTACCGCGATGCGGTAGTACTGGATATTACTTGGCGGTAGTACCGCGCTTGCACTAAAATGTTGATTTAGTTTGAGACTTGTATATGGGATAGGTCATATCCATGTTTATCAGTGCATATGTGTTGCTTATTGTATGTTTTGGCTAACGTGGGTCAAGTTGTGAAGAACTTGTTCCCGAAAATGATTTCTTGGTCTATTGCTGTGCAGGTGGCTTGCAGGTCAACGACGGTCAACGGCGAGGATGATCGGGACTAAGCTTGGAAAGCTGAGGTCTAGAACGATCGAGGATGCCGGGTGAGGTTAGGAGACTCAAGCGTGGTGCAGAATGGATAAGGACGATCGAACGGGAAGTTTGGTGCAGCTAGTTGGATCAAGTGGCGTGGGGTTCGGTGCAAGTGCCTTGGTGGTTTCGGCGGGAGCTGGACGGGAGAGACTTGCCGACATGATGAGAGCTGTCGATCAACCTACACGTGGCGAAGCAAGCGATAGCTTCACCAGGATTGGACTCGGTCTATGGAGAAGGATCGAGAAGCGGTATTTTGGTATTTCACCTAAATACCGCCTTGATGACCTCTTGGCTAAACCGCAGCGCAAAGTAATGCAAGGAAAAGCAGTTTAGGTCAAGGAAAGATGAAGACGACGCTTTGAGATACGTGCGTGAGTTAAACCCGTTTGTGTGTGGGCTTAACGAGTGCCCAGTTGGAATATTCCCTAGATGCTAGTCTCTAGTATAAATAGAAGAGGGTGCTGTCCAGCAGCCTTTAAGTGTTTCATTGAGAGAAACCCTAGTTGGTTTTAGGGTTTTAGAGAGGAAGAGGAGAGCTAGGGTTCTAGGGATTGATTGATCGTGTGCTCATGTATTGAGTTGTGTCCTCCAAGATGGAGTGGCTGTAAACATCAATCTCAAATATCAAATCAACCCAAGCAAGTTCTCTAAGATGAGTCTCCTTCGTTCTTGCTCTCTATTTTTGATGATTTGGTGCTTTTGATGATTCATCAGTTTTCTCTTGAATCTTTGTGTTGATATTGCTTGTTGTGACATGTGGGAGACCATCTAAGATCATCTTGATCATCCATAACCCACGAGCAAGATTTAGATCATGTTTTGCTTTTTGACTCGGTTTTGAAACAACTTCGCTCAAATTGAAAAAGGTCAGAACTTTGATGTGGATCTACTCAATCGTTGATTGGAATAGGTTCCTGACCTCCTAGAGAAGATAGGTTTCAAGTTTCATAGGTTTTGCTTGGATGAATCAAAAGTTGTGCTATTTTTAGATTTGATTTTCAAGCTGTCATGAAGAACTCCAGGATAATCGGTAGTACCACACCTTCATTGACGGTAATACCGACCTGCGGTAGTATTGCACTTGGCTACTGGTAGTACCGATCATCGGTAATACCGCACCAAGAACGACGGTAGTTCCAACTTCTGAGTTTCCTCAGCAGACCCCTTTTTTATTTCTATTGCTGAGTCTTGAGGGTTAGCAAAAATTGGTTGAGCTCCTATTCACCCCCCCCCACTCTAGTCGCCTTTCCAGTCCTACACTTTCTTATGTGTAATTAATTCAACAGGTGCAAAATTATTTAAATTCAGATTAGCACATGGTTCGTTCAAGTCAACACAAGGAATATCAAAAGATAGCACTACAGTAGGTATATACTCACAAGGTTGCTCGATGTCTTGCTGTAGCATCAAATCAGTACCTTTGTCATTATTGTCCTCATTAGATATTATAGGTACCTCAAACTTCTCCTCTAATGACATAAGATGCGTCAGATCATCTTTCATCTCTTCAAGCGTCTCGGCAGTATCTGTAGATGGAATAGGAGCCAAAATAATGTTAGCATTTTTAGTTATCTTAGGTTACACCTCGCTTACGGTCGTGGGTGGTGGAGGTACAAAACAACGTCGTAATTTCCTTCTTCATCTCCTCCCATGTGTACATGTAGTGGTACTTGAGATTCGACCACTAATGTTGAAAATCACCCATCAGTATCATTCTTGCCATGTCCATCTTCTCATGAGGATCAAGTTCCTGTCTTTTAAAGTAGCTATCCAACATAGTAACCCATAGTAAGTAGTCCAGCGACGTACTCTCAGTAGTGAGTGGCAAGATGTATGACGGTAGTTGTTTCCCTTTGAGTTCAAATCTGCCCACGATGTCATCTTAATCTACCCACTTCCTCAAACATGCCATTGTTAGTAGCCAGCTAGAAAATATACACAAGTGTACAAATGCTATCAACTACTAGGTGGTGGAGGTTCAAAAGTCGCTCACACTCAAACTTATACCAAGTTCTTACCATGCAAAATAGGTGGTGCAACTGGTGGCTGGTTCGTGGTAACTAGACTCAAGTGATGAGTAAAGTGATTGCAAGGCTGGCACCTGTTCGGTTAGTAGTAGTTGTAGCTTGGAAGGCTGGATATGTAGCAATGGAGAACAATCAGTTAATTTCAGAAATTGTATAGAATTGAATTATAGTTTGTATCTAGCTCTTAGCCTATGTTGCTGATCAACCAAGGATGGAAGAAGGCTAAAACAAGTGTATAAGAATGTATAGGAGTGGTAGACATGAGATAATTCAATAGAATGCAATCTGGAATTGAAAAGCATAAGGATTGATCCAAATCTGAAAACTGAAGATTTCTGTCCACTGGACAATACATCGGTATTTTGGCCGTAACTTTTTATCAAACGCCTCTTTTTTTATGATTCTTTTTTTATCTTTTCTGACAGTTTTTTCTACAATTTTTCTTTTGGGGCGATGTTCTGAAAACCGACCGAAAAAATCGCACAAAAAACACAACTGCTGACTATTATAGATTCAAACCAAAAATTTGGGTCAACTTTCACCGCAGATATCTTTTAACTTCCTAACTAGAATAAAGCAAAATTTTACAGGCAGATGGATAATGAAGTTATGAATCTAATGGCGGTGGCTTCACTCAAAAAAGATAAAGTATACAAAAGTTATGGCATTTTTTCTAGCAGCGGCAAAAAATAGTTTTCTGGCCAAAAATTGGAAATTAGGGTTTGGTGTGTTCTAGATGGTTTTGGACGTGGGATTTTTTTTTGGAGTTTATGGAATCAAGGTTATGACCAGCAACTAGATAAAGCTAAAATAGACGCAAATTCAATTTACTAAACCAAAACTAATAGATTGAAAAGCACAAATGGGGTTTGGGACAGCGAAAATTAACTCTTTTTGTAGGGCAATTTTTCTGGACTATAGGAAATAAAAACCAATCTGCTAACTAGGGATACAAGAAATCCTACCGGTCAACGTAAGCTCTAATACCACTTGATGAGACAATGGGTGTCCTGATCTTCCGATAGGATGATACATCGATTTGTGGAGGTACGACTTTGACGATGTAAGCTTATAACCAATCACGGCCAGAATACCAAGCAATCGCTAAACCGTGCCAAGAATGCGGTTGACTTGAACACGAGGTTCTATTCCTACATGCAATCGAAGAACAAGCAAGAAAAAGATAATAAGCAATCTGAAATTGTGAACATGAATTAAAATTGTATTGATAAGTGGGGTTCCGAAGACAATGTCATTGTTGATCTCGTCGAACAAGAGGACAAACTATAAAATAGCAAAACTAAACTTCAACCTAACAAAACCCTCCAAACCCTAAGTGATGAGGACATCGACCCTAAGGATGCAACCACTACTTCGACTCGCTGCACTGCATTCTCTACTTCAACTCAATCTTCCACAATTGGACTTGCGGCACTGCAATGCCATATTATCCAATTGGACTGCGCTACTTCTACTCCTACAAGCTGAGCTACGTCTACATGCCATGGCGCTGTGTCTACATGTCATGGTGCTGCGTTTACATGCCATGGTGTTGCGTCACCAATTATTGGCCCACTAGCTATGTGATATATGGGCTGACTTGGCCCATAAGGCCCATGTGATGGCCAACACCCTAGGGGGCCGTACTGTTCACATGAACAGTACCCGTGAATAGTCTGTCACCCTAGGGTTCCCACCTCCTAGCCGCCCTCCTCATATAGGAGCCGCCACCCTTTAGCAAAACTTGGGTTTTTGAGATTATACGCCACTTTGCGGTTTATGATTGTTGGTTTGAGAACCCACTTTGTGAACTTCATCCATATTTGCAATATAATTTAGATTGCATTTTCCTTGTTCTTGTGAGTTGCTTCGATTGCTTGCAGGAACCATAACCCTCGTGGTAAGGTCGATCGCGTGCAAGCGTGGTCGATAACGACAGTCGTGCGGGTGTAGTGAATTACGAGGTGACGATCTGCGGGTCGGAAGCCTCAAAGCGTTAACATCCGCACGACGAATTCAATCGAACCTATCGGAAGATCGGGCCACCGTGTTCATCACTAAGGGTGGTAGCCACTATGTAAAGGAGGAAGAGGAGAAGGGGGCGGTGGGACTGTTCATGTGTGAATATTAACCTCATGAATAGTACGAGCCTAGAGTTTCTATCCGAATTACAAGGCCCATGGCCCAAACAGGTGACACAACACCTTCTTTTGATGATTTCAAAGTGCTCAGAATGAATTTGGAGGTGAGCCTAGATTCGTTGGAAAGAGGACGAGATAAACTTTCCAACAAGCACAAGATTACCAAAATTGGAGTCCGTATGCGAATTATATGCCTATTTGAAGTCGGCGCTGTCTCCGGAGGCCGAAATAGATTCTATAACGTGTCCAGCTCAAACTCTTGCTTGGCTTGGACAAAAAAAGTGACATTGAAACCTTCCTTGTGCCATGACATGGAATAGTGGTCATATCCAAAGGGTTGATGTTGTCATCACCCAATCCCCCTTCTAGTGGAACAACGTGGAAACCCAGTAGTGCAAGAGGCATCTTGTATTGAACTTCTTCAAGTGGTTCCACAGTCAGGACCTAATGAAGAGATTCAGGAAGTCGTGCATGCAAAACTAAAGACGGAAGTTTGAGGCCATCTGGAGAGAGCTTGAAGAGCGGACTACGAGGCATACATGTGAGTCCCCTCTAGAGGCACAGAAGGGACAACATGACGCGAGAGGGGCATCCAAGAGCCCCGTTAGTTTCTCCGAGTGGATTATTCTCCATGCTCCTGAGTTGAAGAAATGGTCATAGTTATACGACACCGATGGTGCGTGGTACGACATTATGATAACCAACATATCCGAGGTGTACAATAGTGTGCTGAAAGGTGTGCATTGCCTCCCTACCGTCGCGATTGTTGACGAGACTTGGACTCGCACAATCGATCATTTCATAAATAGAGCTACCACATCGAGGTGGCAGCTGGATGAAGGGAAACAGTGGTCTGAGAACATGCAGAGGTATATAGACAAGAAGATGCAGAAAGCTCATATGAACAACATTCAGGTGA
Organism: Phyllostachys edulis; assembly: GCA_036346405.1. NCBI lineage: Eukaryota > Viridiplantae > Streptophyta > Magnoliopsida > Poales > Poaceae > Phyllostachys > Phyllostachys edulis. The sequence goes on along the minus strand of CM070562.1, from coordinate 39,398,855 downwards.
TCGATGTCCTGAGGTGGAAGTACGAGATCCGGCTGAGGCATAAATATATGAATAGTCATGCCAGGGGGGATAGGAAGCATGCTTGCATCTTTAGTGATGTGGCTACATGCACTTGCAACAATCCGAAGCTCTTGCACAAGCCATGCTCGCTTGTGTACAGGGTGTGTGCGCAAATCAAGCGGATATCTACGTCGTACATCTCCGAGCACTACGACATGCACCATATTTTTGGGACATGGAGTGTTGAGTTCAACTTGTACGGTGTGGACAGCACTGAGCATGGACAAGTTTAGCTTGACCAGAGTCGGCTTGCTGGTGCACCTCAGCCAACTCAACATTCTCCCTACATTCTTCGCACAGAGACGAGCTTTCTAGACCAGTTGACGTACCCCATAGGAAATATTCAACGCAAGACTAGGATGCAGACGCAGCGAGCATAGAGTGGCTTAAACGAGTGAGCCATATTGTAGCCCATAGTGTACCACTGTACTTCTTTGCATTGTGCATGTACTTCCTTCGTATCAATCCGTATGTAATCATTATGTATACATTATGTATGTATGTATCTAGAATGTTGTACGCTTATTTTGTACTAGATTTGTTTGAATTGCAAGAGGGCTTTAACTTTCTGCAACTAGATTTTTTTATGCACATAACTTGATAAGAGACAATTGCATTACAATATTCAGCATAGACCCAGAACATTACACTACAACAATACAATAATAACCTGAGTCTAAGTACCATATTTTGCATAACATTACAATACCAAAATTCACATGATAATGCCATAACATTATAATACCAAAGTGAAACTAATCTATCAAGCCAAGTTCAATTCACATTACAATACCAGAACAGTACAACCCACATTCGTCCTAACTTATAGAACCTTTTCAGATCGAATTGACCACACCGTCACGCCATCTTTCTTAGAAAGATTTGACCACACACTGCCACGACACCTTTTCAGACCGAAACAACAACCCGGACCAGCTTTTCATAGTGAGTAGACACCACTCACCAACCATCCCACCTTTTCAGAACGAATAGACCACACCCAACCATGCCACCTTTTCAGAAAAATTTGACCGCACACTGCTAGGACACCTTTTCAAACCAAATTGACAGCACATATCATCTTTCCTAAGTGAGTGGATAGCACCCACCAGCCATCCCACCTTTTCAGACCAAATTGAACGCACACTGCTAGAACACCTTTTCAGGCCGAATTGACAACCCAGGCCAGCTTTTCTTAGTGAGTGGACACTACTCACCAGCCACCACACCTTAAGAATGAATTGGCCACACTCTGCTACTACACATTTTCCAGAGACTTAGAAATCACAGAAGAAACACCCTCTCTGGAAATAACGTACTGCCGTTAAAAACTCAGTATTATCGCACATCGGTAATACCGATTTACCTGAGCACTTGGTCCGACCAGACCAATTCTTCTGATCGGACGACACGATCAGACTGACATGTGGTCCGCTCAGATTCATTTGAACGTTTGGACCACTTGTTATAACCACACGATCGGATCATACGTTCGAACGGTCCGAACGTTCACCGACCTGTGGTAATGCCGCTTTACACTTGCGGTCTTACCGATTTAAAGATTTCAAGAAAGGCACCCAAAAACATGTTCTATGTAAAAAACATACTGCCACATATTTCGGTATTACTGACTTGCGGTAATACCGTTCATACACTATGGTCATACCGAGTTTGGGGTTTCAGGAAAATCAATCAAAACATGCTCTCTGAAAAATACATACCGCCATGGATATTTTGGTATTACCGAACTGCGATAATACCGCCCAATACTTGCGGTTTTACCGATTTTTCTGAACAGTTTTCCAAAAGCAAAAACAAATGCAATGCATGACTCCTAGTTGATCAAAATGGCATAAGAATTTGATCCTCAAGCTACTAGTTATGATCCCTCTTTATAGTACGGCATCTAGCCTATTCAACGGTCTTTTCTCCAAACACTGAGACCGGTAAAATACTAGAAAAGGATCCTTAGATCAAGTGATACCTTTTCTTGAGCCAAGTCGATCTTTATCACCTTTGCATTGCCAATACAATGTCATCATTCATCCTTTGGGACTAATCCTTAAAACATCTTAGCACACATGTTAGTCCCATAATACAATGTTGACATTAATTACCAAAACCATTTTTAGGGGCCTAGATGCTTTCATTGCTGGTGGAGACAATCGGTGACGAGGATGCTTAACGATCAACTACGACTACTACATTGATGCACTGTACGTTGCATTAGGCTACTTGAAATCTTCTTCCGCTGCACTGCGCGTCTAGTGGTAATGATCTATGATCTTCTACTTGCAAGGCTTCTTGGTTTATGTGGTAGAATTTTTGAATTGCCAGCTAGCGTAGCCTACCCGTATCCCTTCAGCGGTACCAGAGCTATCCTATGTAGTTTTTGATCTAGATTGGCCGCATATGCTTGATATGTAGTAGTAGTAGTAGATTGGATCTATTACTGGTCGGGTCTGGTAACCTAGATTGGTTCATTCAGATGGAATGGTTTAGGCACTGGTCAATAAGATCGATCGAGTTTTGGCTATAGTAGATGGGTTTGCTGGGGTATGAGCTTAAAGCACCAGATGATTGCCCGACTTGTTTGCGACCACATTGCATAATACTCCTACCGGCTGGAATTCTGCCATCGGAGCAGTGGCGGAGACATAAATTTTTCAAAGCCTGGGCAAGCCGTAAGCTAAGTACCTAATTATGGTTTATTGAGAACTACAAGAATCGGATATTCGGATACACAATTACTAGCCAACCTAGCTGAACAAGGAGAAATTGGGAGAACAACAACGATTTCTCAAGGCGGTCGTGGCCTCGTGGCTCGATATCGATGGCGAAGCTGCCACTGGCTGGAGAGCCAGAGCCACCGGACCCGGAATCGTCATCCTAAAACCACCTGGAAAATGAGACGCATGAGTTCGATCCCAGAGATCAAACCCGGACGGGCTACCTGCTTGACCGAGCGTACTCCTCAAATGAGCTGAAAGCTAGACAGCGAAGGAATGAATTGATGTTTATAAAGGTGGAAACCAATTGATTGGAAGCCATATGAGCTTCATTGAGAGGCCTAATTTTTCGACGGGCTGCCATATGGGTTCATTCTTCTTGCTTCTTCCCACTTTCTTTCTTTTATCTCTCCTCCCCATTCTATTCATTGCTCTGGAGCTTTTTTTTTCTTCCAGCCGAATGCATTGCTTGCTGGTTCGGTGGTTCCTCTTGCCTCCTCCATCTTTTCCCCATTTCATTCTTCCTTTCTCTGGTGCCTTTTCTCCTCTGGCTGAAAGCTCCCATGGCGCTATCTCCCTCCGGCTTGGCGCCCCATCACCAACCCCCTGCGCCACCACCCGTGCTCCTCCCTGGCCTATCCGCACTCTGCTCTGCGCCCGCACGCGAGCTTCCCTTGAACTCCGGCCTGTGGCTCGCCGTGTGCCGGGCTGCGCCTTCGCCCTGGCTGCAGCTCAGCGCCTACGCCCTACCTCCTCGGCTCCCTTCTGGCATGCTCCGCCACCATCGCCATTCCCTCTTCGGCCTGGTGCACCGCCCCCTTGGTTCGCTCGGCCTCCCCCATGGTGGCGTGGCCCGGCTCCCTCAGCGCTTCCTCCTGGGCCTCAGTTTTGGTTTGTGCTCCTGTGCGTGCCGAAGCTCCTCCAATCCTCTTCATGGCGCCTTCTCCTTCCTCAGTTCCTCTTGGTTTCCCCCATGTAGGGAGCCCAAGCCCCTGTGCCTGAAGCAAAGCGGAGCCCAGGCAAGTGCCCAGGCTGGAGGGATGCTGGCTCCGCCCCTGCATTGGAGTATGCTGCAGTGCGTGATCGTATCAAGGTAGTGATCAGATTGGATCGGGATAGGGTTAATATGATTAATCTGATGATTTCCGATGCTCAGTTACGTGAATAAGATTCATGTCACTAACCGGCTAGCAGGACTGCCGTGCTAGGTAATCGTACCGCGTTATATAGTGTTATGTGTTCATGTTACCCGATAGAATTGGATTCTATGCATAACTCGTTTTTGCAGGGATTGATGTGAATAGTATGACCCATTGTGTCTATCATGCATGAATGGATTTTTATGGCCTGCGTGTCATGCTATGAGATAGCCATCGAGCTACATATTATTGTATAACGTTCTGCATGCCGACATGTGATGCTTGATATTGTCATCTGTAATTCATTACTAGCTCTTAGGAGTAATTGCTTAGTAGATGAATGCGGTCGGAGACTTCAAGCATGGTGGTCGGAGGACATGAAGCATGGTGATGGAGATCGTCATGTTAAGGGCCATACTATTTCACAGTTTAATATGATTATCTATGAATGTTTGTGTTTATTCCTATTGTGCTATTTAATCATGTTTTATCATTAGATGTTTGTAACATCCCGATTTTCTGAGCCTTTTTGAAAATTTTCAAAATAAAAAGAACCATTTGGTTTTGTCGAATTCTAAAGCTTAAACTAAGATTTTGGAATTAAGAGAGTGTTTAAAATGACTAAATCAAACTTCAACTAGTCAAAAGTTTGGTTCTTTTGGAGTTGTTTGAGTTCTGGTGTGGTCCTTCCCTTCCTCTGTTCGTTCTGCTCTCCTCTTGGCCCAGTTTTTTCTCTCGAGACCTCCCTCTTGTTTGGACATTCCTCAATGTCCAGACCTCCCTTTGGGTTTAGACCTCCTCTGTGTCTAGACCTTCCTTTTTGGTTTAGACCTTCCCTGTGTTTAGACCTTCCTTTTTGGTTTAAACCTCCCTTGTGGTCTTGACCTCCCTTGGGTCACAACTACCCCCGAGGTGCTCCAAGCCACCTCGGGGTTTATGTTTCAAACATTCTTGATTTCCGAAATTCAAAGTTCGGGTTGAATATCTCCTTTTTGGACCTTCCTCTCGTTTAATCCTCTTTCCTTCTTGGGCTTAGCACCTCCTTTGAGTTCATCTTGACCGTCAGGACCTCCTTTGATTCCATCTTGACTGTCAGGACCTCCTTTGATTCCATCTTCACTGTCAGGACCTCCTTAGGAGCACCCGCGTGGACTCATCGGGACCACTCAGGATCTCCTCTTTTGGACTTCCTCCGTTGGACCTCTTTGCCCTTTAGACCTCCTTGTCCTCAGGACCTCCTTGTTCTTTGGACCTCTTTGTCCTTGGACCTCCTTGTCCTTTGGACCTCTTTGTCCTCAGGACCTCCTTGCCCTTTTGACCTCTCCGTTCCCAAGACCTCTTCTGCGAGACCTCTGGTCTTTTGTAAAGACTGCCCTTTTTGGTCAAGACCTCCTCGTTGACCACGACCTTCTCGTTGGTCATAAACCACCTCCTGTGGTATTTTTGCAAAGACCACCCCCTGTGGTCTTTTACAAGGACGACCCTCTTTGGTCACGACCTCTCCTGGTTACGACCTCCCCCTTTGGTTTGACCATTTCTCCCGTGGGGTTGACTGGCCCCACGTGTAAGTCCTGCTCTCTTTCTTCTTTCCCCCCGCCACATAAGTCTTTTATGCATTTAATGCTGGTTGTGTCGCATTAAATGCGGTCACTTACGTGGCACCCCGTTTTCTCTCTTTGTCTCCTTCCCTCACAGTATACCTTGTTCTATTTCTCCTTCACCAGATTGGTCGTACCTTAACCTGTCTCTTTTTCTCTAATCGGCCATACCCTGTCATGTCCTTCACCTACCTTTGACTTGTGCATCTCCGAGTCTCTCAGTGACTCTCTTTCCCTTTCTTCCCTAGCTGTTAATAGCCTGAGCAGTTCTTCTTCTTCGCCTTTTTCCACACCCAACTCTTTTGCTCTTGCCCAGTCCCTCCGTGCTTGGAGTTTCGCCTCCCCATTGCCAAGGAATACTGCTGAAGCCCGCGCCGCCACCTCCTCGTCGTCAAGGAGACCGCTAGAGCCTACGCCACCTTCATCAACCTCGCCGTCGAAGAGCTCACCAGAACACCCGCGCTGCCTTCGACTGTCACCGCCGTCCACCGACCTCCCCTCCTCTTTCAGTCTCCCTCATCTTTGGTGAGTTTCTCCGTGCCCCGACCTTTCCCCTTGCCTCTACGACCACCTGGTGTGATCGTATTCCTTTTTACGACCACATTGTGTGGTTGTATTATTCCTACGACTCTATTGCGTGGTTGTGTTCCCTTCTGCGACCCCGTCGCGTAGTCATAGCCTTTGTTGGACCTCCTCCTTTGGATCTCCTGAGGGCCTCCCTTTGCAAAGACGACCCTCTAGGTCTTTTTGCAAAGACGACCCTCTCGGTCTTCTTGCAAAGACGACCCTCTTGGCCTTTTTACAAAGACGACCCTCTTGGGTCCCCCTCAGGACCTCTCCCTCGGGACCTCCTCAAAGACCTCCTCAGGACGTCCCTTGACCTTCTCAAGACCTACCTTTTGTAAATACCACCTTCTTGGTCTTTGCCATTTCCTTTTGATTTTTTTGCAAAGACCACCCTCTCTGTTGGACCTTCTACTCCTAACCCGTCGGACCTCTTCCGACCAGCCCATTGGACCTCCTCCTGAGAGCCTGTTCCTAGTTATCTTTTCTGTTCTTTGCTGTTATTTCTAGTTCGATTTGTTTGGAGTTCATTTGGATCTTACTTGGTCTTTATTTGTTTTGCTCCATCCTCTCGTGCAGATCTCGACGTCTCCCGGGAGCCCGAGCTCTGTGAAGGAGTAGTTTCTCAAGCTTTCAAGCAAGACAAGTTACACCCTTGATCATGTTGAAACCCAGTACTTCAAATTATTTATATTCTGTTTCAAATTATTACTGCATGCTTATTTCAATTCAAGTAATTCAATCCCTGTTTTAACTTTGTAGTTATTCCTAATTCTTTTGTATAACCCAAACTTGATTACTGAATTGATCATCCCTTGTCACCATAGTAAAAGCTAGTTGGTACATTAGTATGAACTAGCATGTGTTGCAAAACTTTAAGCTTAGACATGCTTAGACCAAAATTCTTGTTTTGGGATATCTTGCTGCCAAAAGACCAATGTTGTTAAAAAATATTTTAACCATGACATTGAGTTGTCATGGAAGTTTGTAAATGTTTTTGAAAAGCAAGCAAATGGAAAAAAAATTTGGTTTGGACTTGGGCGAATTGGTTGTCTAGTGGGTGCATGTTTATGCACAGGATCAACCAGGGTATGGTTGAGGCCCAGGGTTTGTTGGAAGCTGCCTAGGTCAATTAAGGACCAGTCTTCGAGCTGCATCTTGCTAGCCACATCGTGCAACCACTTGTCCTGAGTATGGGGAGGGGACCTGGCTGACTAATTTGCAAAGTTCCATCGTGGTCGTTCCCTCAGATGCAGTGGGTAGTCGTGTTATGACCTATGTTAGTCCCACCTGGTGCAAGAGGGGGCCCAGATCCTGCGGATGGTTAGTCCAAAGGGGGCGAAACCTTAGCGAGGAGGGACTGCAGTGGAATGGCGCATTGTAAAAGCCTTGTGATAATCTCTTAGTCGCACACCTATGGAAGTGTGTGAGCGGACAGTATAAGATGATTATCATGTGGGTAAAGCTGTACAACCTCTGCAGAGTGTAAAACTATTCGAATAGTCGTGTCCACGGTCATGGACATGCTAGCAAAGCCACTCAAAGTTAGACTCGGATTTGTTTTCAAAAGACTTTGTTAAACTGTTTTGGATGTCTATCCAAATGGGTTTAGGTGGGGAGCCTTGTGATAGGAGGGTATCCTTCACCACTTGTGATGAATGTTATCCAACTATAAAACTGAGTTTTAGAAAAAGAATTTTAGTTATTGTATAGTTGCCTTTGAACTTAGTACAAGTATTTGAAAGAAACTTGGCTTTATGCAAATCAACTCTATAAGACCTCCTTTGAGATATCCTTGTATGCATGTCATTCTGTTAACTGACGGGTGTAACTTGCGAGCACGGTTGTTGTGCTCACTCTTGCTTGATTCATAATTGAGCAGGTGTGGTCGTCTTCAAGAAGGATGAGGTCCAGGACGTCTAGGCTGCGACCTCCAGCCAATTGCCTGTGGTGAATCGGGAGGTTTGCTGTTTTTGTTTTCCGCTGTATTTTATTTTGTTGGCTCTTAAGACGCCCTTTGTAATCAACTCTGTTGCTATTAATAAAGTTCTTGTTGATGAATGTTACCACTTTTGTTTACTGTGCAAGCTAGCAGCTGATCTTGGGACTAGCTCGGTTTGCACAGAGGTCTTGGGGTCATTCCAAGCCTCACGACCACCTCGGATATGGTCTTGCGACCATCCTCGAGTCGGGTTGTGGCATTTGGGGTACTCCCCGAGCCTCACGGCCACCCTCGAACCTCTCGGGTGGTCTTGATAGACCTCCGGGTGGTCTGAAGGACCTCTCGAGTGGTCTTGCTAGGCCTCCGGGTGGTCTGAAGGACCTCTCGGGTGATCCTGGGAGTCCCCTCCCGGGTTTGGTCGTGATAACTTGGGGTTTAATATCCCAGGTCCTTACAATGTTTTAACATGGTAGAGTAGTATCCCTCAAGAAAAATTAAGTAATTTTGATGCCTTTCCAATTGCTACACCTATCACGATTTTGATCGTTAATTGGTAGGTCTACCAAAGTAGAGTGCCATTAACTATCCTAATAAGATAGGGTGGGTGTCGGACACCTACATGCATAGTATTGGTTTAACTTGACAAGGCTATCAAAACAGTTTTGGGCCTTGGGGCATAATGTTGGTCGCCGGGGTATAGAGATGCCACGCAACAAACAAGAGTCATATAAGATATGATTGGCAAGAAGTTGCCTACCTAAAATCACTAGGTTTCTAGCAGTGATGCCAAAGCTCACTAGGACTTAATGATTTATGGATCTTGAACTCACTATATGATGTAAGAGGGAAACATGGTTTAGAACATATAGTGGGAGTATCTTTTATTGATTGTTGTTGATTAAGTCTGACCAGATAAGGACTAGTCGTATGGAGATATGAGCTGGTCGTAAACTGGTTGAACATAACCACCAACATGAGTGTCTAATATAAGATCTTACATAAACATAGTGCTGAATTTTTGCATATATTTCTGTTGTCGATCATGGCACCTACTACTTCTTTTGTACCTACCTTTAATTTGCGAGCTATTCTTTAGAAAGAAAAGTTGAATGGTTCAAATTTCATTGACTGGTTTCAAAATTTGATAATTGTTCTCAAACAAAAAAAAGAAGGAATATATTCTAGAGGGTCCTTATCCTAAGGAACCGAATGCTGATGCTACTCGTGCTGAAAAGAATGCTTATGAGAAGCATTGCAATGATGTATTCGATGTGCACTGCTTTATGCTTGCTACCATAAACACTGAGCTTCAGAAGCAATATGAGACCATGGATGCTTACAATATGATTGTGAGTCTGAAGGGTATGTTTCAGGATCAAGCAAGGGTAGAGAGGTTTAACACCTCTAAGGTATTGTTTTTTGTAGGCTGTCAAAAGGTAGCCTAGTCAGTCCTCATGTGATCAAAATGATTGGTCTCATTGAGAGCTTGAAAAAGCTTGGTTTTCCTTTTAGCCGAGAGTAGGCTACTGATGTGATCCTCCAATCGCTCCCTGCGAGCTTTGAGCCTGTCATATTGAATTTTCATATGAATGAAACGGAGAAATCAATGATCGAGTTGCATGGCATGCTTAAGGGTGCTGAGGATAGCATCAAGAAAAGTTCTAATCATGTGATGATGGTTTAAAAGACTACTGGCTTCAAGAAGAAGGGTAAGTCAAAGGGAAAGGGAAAAGGCAAAGGAAAGACTCAAGATGAGATCGAGAGTCTTAAGGCTAAACTTAAGAAGCTCAAGCTGGGTCATAAGCCTGACACAGAATGCTACCATTGTCATGAGACTAGGCACTGGAAGAGAAATTGTAAGAAGTACTTGGCAGAGATAAAAAGAATAAAGGAAGTAAGACTTCTAGTTTAGGTATAAATGTTATACAAATTAATCTTTCCACTTCTCCTACACGTTCTTGGGTATTTGATACTAGATCGGTTGCTTATATTTGCAATTTGATGCAGGGACTGATAAGGAGTAGATGTTTGGCAAGAGGAGATGTTGATGTTCGTGTGGGCAATGGAGCAAGAGTTGCTGCATTAGCTATTGGCACTTTACCATTAGCTTTACCCTCAGGATTAGTTATGGAATAAAATAATTGTTATTATGTTCCAGCCTTAAGCAAAAACATTATTTCTGCTTCATGTTTAGGAGCAGAAGGTTATGAGTTCAGAATAAAGAACAATTGTTGTTCAATTTATTTTGAAGATATGCTTTATGGCCATGCTCCATTTGGTGAATGGATTGTATGTTTTGAATCTTGAGGATAAGCCTATCTATAACATTAATGCTAAGAGACTTCGGCCTAATGATTTGAATCCCACTTTTATTTGGCATTGTCGTCTTGGGCATATAAATGAGAAGCGCATGATGAAGCTCCATAAATATGATCTTCTAAACTCATTTGATTTTGAATCATTTGAAACATGTGAATCTTGTTTACTTAAAAAGATGACAAAGACGCCTTTTACGACTAGAGATGAGAGGGCGAGTGACTTATTGGCCCTTGTACATACGGATGTATGTGGACCAATGAGTACTTCGGCCAGAGGTGGTTTTTAGTACTTCATAACTTTTATTGATGACTTTAGTAGATATGGTTGCATCTACTAATGAGGCATAAGTCTGAATCCTTTGAAAAGTTCATAGAATTTCAGAATGAAGTACATATTTAACTTGGCAAGACAATTAAATATCTTCGATATGATCGTGGAGGTGAATATTTGAGCCATGAGTTTGGTGATCATCTAAAAAAATGTGGAATTGTCCCACAACTTACTCTGCGGGGAACACCTCAATGGAATGGGTTGTCTGAACGACGGAACCGAACATTGTTGGACATTGTTTGGTCTATGATGAGCCAATCTGATCTTCCATTGCAATTCTGGGGATACGCTCTAGAAACAACGGCTTTCACTTTAAATAGGGTTCCATCAAAAACTGTAGAAACGACAGCATATGAGTTATAGACCGGGAAGAGTCATGAATTGTCTTTTCTGAGGGTATGGGGTTTTGAGGCATACGCCAAACGTTTGACGTCTGATAAAATCACACCCAAGTCCGATAAGTGCTTCTTTGTTGGGTATCCTAAGGAAACTAAAGGATATTATTTTTATAATCGGGCTGATAACAAAGTGTTTGTTGCCCGAAATGGTGTCTTCTTAGAGAAAGAGTTTCTTTCCAAAGGAGTCAGTAGGAGCAAGGTGCAACTCGAAGAAATTCAGGAACCATCTGAAAATGTTTCAACTCCTACTAAACCTCTATAGGATGAACAAAATGTTGTTAAACCTATAGATAAGGCATCAGCCCCACGTAGATCTAAAAGGCCACGTCAATTGCCTATAATGTATGGGCATGCCGTTTTATTAATAAATAATGATGAGCCTGAAATTTATGCGGAAGCGATGGTGGACCCAGACTCTTGAGTCATGGCTTGAAGCCATGAAATCCGATATAAAATCCATGTATGACAATCAAGTTTGGAACTTGGTTGATGCACCTGATGGTGTCAAAACCATTAAGTGCAAATGAATTTTTAAGAAAAAGATAGATATGGATGGAACTGTTCACATTCACAAGGCACGACTGGTCGCAAAGGGTTTCAAGCAAATTCAAGGAGTTGGTTATGATGAAACCTTCTCGCCTGTCGCGATGCTTAAGTCTATCAGGATCATTCCAGCTATTGCTGCATATTTGAACTATGAGATATGGCAAATGGATGTTAAAATGGATTTCCTAAATGGAAACCTAAGTGAGGATGTGTACATAACACAGCCTGAGGGTTTTGTCGATCCAAAGGAAGTTAGAAAGGTATGCAAACTTAAGAAATCTATCTATGGATTAAAGCAAGTATCTCGGAGTTGGAACATTCGTTTTTATGAAGTGGTCAAAGGGTTTGACTTCATCAAGAATGAAGAAGAACCTTGTGTTTACAAGAAGGTTAGTGGGAGCAAGCTTGTGTTTCTAATATTGTATATGGATGACATACTACTGGTCGAAAATGATATTCCAATGCTTGAATCTGTTAAAACTGCATTAAGAAATAGTTTCTCAATGAAAGATTTAGGAGATGCAGCATATATTTTTGGAATAAGGATCTATAGGGATAGATCTAAAAGGCTAATTGGATTAAGCCAAGATATGTACATTGACAAGGTGTTGAAACGGTTCAACTTGCAAGATTCTAAGAAAGGTTTCTTGCCCATGTCATAGGGTATTAATCTTAGCATGACTCACTGTCCTACAACTACTGATAAGTGAGACAAAATGAGTAGAATTCCATATGCTTTGGCTATTGGATCTATCATGTATGCCATGCTTTATACACGACCAGATGTGTCGTATGCTCTAAGTGTTACGAGCAGATATCAGTCAGATCCAGGTGAAGGTCACTAGATTGCAGTCAAGAATATCTTTTAGTACTTAAGAAGGACTAAGGATGCATTCCTTGTTTATGGAGGTGAGGAAGAGTTGGTCGTAAATGGTTACACCGATGCTAGCTTCCAAACCGACAAGGATGATTTCAGATCGCAGTCTGTGTTTGTGTTTTGTCTTAATGGAGGAGGAGTGAGTTTGAAAAGTTCTAAGCAAGGAACAGTTGCTGATTCTACAATAGAGGACGAGTACATTGCCACTTCTGAAGTTGCAAAAGAAGCCGTGTGGATTAGAAAGTTCATTGGTGCACAAGGTGTGGTTTCTAGTACTTCGAGTCCAATGGATCTCTATTGTGATAATAGTAGGGCCATTGCACAAGCTAAGGAGCCTAGATCGTATCAAAAGTCCAAACACATACTTCGACGATATCACATTATTCGTGAGATCGTTGAAAGAGGTGATGTGAAGATATGCAAAGTGCACACAGATTTGAATATTGCTGAACCGTTGACAAAGCCTCTCCCGTAACCTAAGCATGAGGTACACACAAGAGCTATGGGTATTCGATACCTGTATGATTGACTCTAGTACAAGTGGGAGACTATTGGTGATATGCCCCAGAGGCAATCATAGAGATGATTGTATCACGTCTATGTTTATGAGTTGTTGAATAAATGTTATTCTATTCCTTGAATGAACCATCAGTTATAAAGCTTAACAAGTATGTGACTTGTTGGTGAAGCTATTTAACATATATGATGTCGTTCTAAATGTATCCCTGGTCATATGTCACTAATCGGAACACTAGCGACTTATTGACCAGCACATGTATTGATTGATGACCATGTTTCACCGATCATGGATATAGGGATATCGAATCAATAATGTGAACACATGTTAGAGAACATGGGGTTGGATTGACCCACCTTGAGACACTGTTGAGATTTGTTTGATTTTATGTGTCATCAGTTGGTCTCAAGCAATGATGATGTATAATTCTTAGACCTGAGATCTGTATGATTTCCTACATGTGTAATAGTACACTTAGGGGTTGCCAAACGCTACTCTGTAACTGGGTAGTTATAAAGGTAGCTTTCGGGTATGCTATGAAACAAGAGGGATGTGACTGGTCGGATATGGGATTTTCCCCACCTAACATAATGGGAGAGATATCTCTAGGTCCCTCGATGTGGTTGGATAAAGAAAGTGCATGGCTATGCCACTGGTAGTCGAAGAGTTCGGCCACATGACGTTATCCGTCAATCGATTGAGAAAGTATTGAACAGTTCATGGATGACATAATATCTCACCTAGAGTTCAACACGATATCGTGAGGCAAAGGGAGAATACACGAGAAGGTCGTTTAGTTCGACCAGATATGGACTAGTCGTATGGGGATACGAGCTGGTCGTAGACTGATCGAACGTAATCAATAACTGGTCGAAACCTAGTCGTAAGGAGTTACGAACTGGTAGAGACTAAATATAAACCAGTCGTATAGTGATACGAGCTGGTCGTAAGTGATAAGAACCTACTCGTAGATTGTATTGCATTAAGGTTCATCTGTTGTAATTTGTGTGTATTCGGGAATCGTTATATCCTGCTAGGAACCGCTAACGACTCGTGGTCGGAAAGGGTTTCCGAGTCACAACCTATTATGCATGAACCTAACGGGTCACACACTTAACGAATTGAAACAAACGTGTTTGGATAGGATCCATCATGGGCCCTATATAAGGAGATGCACGAGGCTATTGTGTGGACATACGAGTCAACGTGAGTTGCTCCACTGTGACGACCGGGCAGGGGCTTGCAGAGGTCCCCGGGACCTCTGGGAGGTCCGTAAAGGACTCCGGGGCGCCCCATGGGACATCGATGGGACCGCCCAGACCTCTCGAGAGGTCGGTTGGACCACAGAAGGTGCAGGGTCTGACCCAAGGAGGTCTTTGGACCTCAGACCTCCCCAAGCTCCACGTCCTGACCCGAGGGAGGTCCGAGAGGAACCAACCCGAGGAGGTCGTGGGGCTTGGGGACATGCCTCAAGTCCTCTGTGATCCAAACCAGCCCCCAGAGATCAATGACTGGTTCTCACAGCAAGCAAGTGATAACATACACATCCACAAAAGGCTTTATTAACAACAAAAGGGAGTTGATTACAAAGGGTTGCTTACAAGCTCCAGCAACCAAGAGCAACACACACAGCGGAAAAACCAAAGGACAGACTCCATCCATTACACCACAGGTGATTGGCTGGAGAGCGCGGCCTAATTGATTTGGTCCTCTTCATCATCAAAGAATTCTTCACCTGCTCAATTCATCAATCAAGCAAGAGTGAGCACAACTACTGTGCTCACAAGTTACACCCGTTAAATAACAGTATGACATGCATAAGGATATGTCAATGGAAGGCATATTAAGGTTGGTTTGCATAAAGCCAATTTTATTTCAATTACAAGTACTAAGTTCCAAAGCAATTATGATAGGTAAAAGTTCATTTTCAAAACACAATTTTCAGTTGGATAACATTCATCATCAATATGGTGAAGGATACCCTCCTGTCACATGGCTCCCCGCCCATTAACCATTTGGATAGAAATCCAAAACCAATTTCAAGAGTCCTTTGAAAACCAAAACCAAGAGCTAACTTTGAGTAGCTTTGCTAGCATGTCCATGACCGTGGACACGGCTATTCTAATAGATTTACACTCTACGGAGGTTGTACACTTTACCCACATGACATGAATTTCTCTAGTTTGTTTGGCATCCGTCAATGCCACCTCACACTTCCTTTGGTGAGAGGTCTAGAGCACATGACAAGGCCTTTACAAAGCATCACCCCAACGTAGTCCACCCTCGCTAAGGTTTCACCCCCTTTGGACTACCCATCCATGAGGTTCAGCCCCCTCTTGCGCGGGTAGGACTACAAAGGTCATAACAAGACTACCCACCGCATCCACAGGATCAACGCGATGGAGCTTTGCAAATTAGTTAGCGAGTCCCTTTGCCCATTTCTCGGGACATGTGGTTGTATGAGGTGGCATAGCCCATTATAGGCATAGCAAGATCTGACTCAAGACCGGTCCTCATATGGCTTGGGCGGCTAACACAAACCCACAGGCCTCAACCCTACAGAGTTGAGCCCGTGCATACTGCACTGACCAAACAACCAATCCGCCCAAGACCAAATCCATTTGTCCATTTCTGTTTTTTTCCAAAACATTTACCAAAACCTCCATAACAACCCAATGCCATGGCTTTAAACATTTGATAATTTGGTCTGCTGGAAGAAACATTCCCAAATCAAGATTTTGGTCTAAGCAAGACTAAGCTTTCATTTATCATAAACATCTGGTCCTTACTATTGCAAAAACCAGATTTTGTCTAAGGTGACAAGGTGGTTGATTCAACATAGACAGTGACCATACAAAGGGATCAGGTATAGCTATGAACTGAAAGATAGGCATTGAAATAACTTAGTAAAAGTAAGCATGCATACATCTTTGAAAACAACATAAGTATCTTGAAGTAATAGGTGCAATATGATCAAGAGTGTAACTTGCCTTGCTCAAAGTCTTGAGCTTCCTCTTCTCCTTCAAGGAACTCTTGCTCCTCACGGCCTTCACAATCTACATGATGAAAAACCAAATAACTCAAATAGAGCTCCAACAAGATCTAAGAAACTCCAAACAAACTCAAAACATAAAACCAACTGAGAGGTTGGGAGGTCAGGAGGAGGTCCCATGAGCTTGCTGGAGAGGTCCTGAGAGCTTGGAGGGAGGTCTAAGGAATGCTCGGTTGAGTCAGAGAGTGAAAATGAGGAGAAAATGAGAGAGGAAGGGCTGCCCAGGCTATATATAGTGGAGCCACAGGAGCTTCCCAAGCTATGGTGTTAGGAGTTGGTAGAAAGGACCATGAAGGCGGGCAAGAGATGTGACAAAAGCATGTCACGGGTGCTGCAAAAGTGGTAGCATTTAATGCAATTCAACATGCATTAAATGTGGGGAAGACTTCCTTGCACAAGGACACAGTCAAAGGATAAAAGAAAACTGGGTGTGATTGCCAAGTGGGAACAGCCAAGACAGAAAGAGAGGTCCACGGAGACCTTGAGGAGGTCCATGAAGAACAAGGGAGGTCCTCACCTTTGGGGAGGTCTTGACGATTGGATCTCCAAAAAGGAGGTCCAGCGACCAAGATCAAATGCAAAAGAGGAGGTCTGCAGAGGTCAAGAGGATGTCTTCACCCACAAGGGAAGTCCTCACGGTTGGATTGAATCCAGGGGGAGGTCTGGAGGGTTAGGATCTAATCGAAGGAGGAGGTCTTGAATGGTCACGATCTCAAAAGGGGATGTCTGAACTGTTAGGATCTCCAAGGGGAGGTCCTAGCAGTCGAGTTACAAGGGAGAGGTGCGGGCGGTTAAGATCTCCAAGGGGGAGGTCTTAACGGCCAGATCTACAAGGAGGGAGGTCCGGACGGTTAAGATCTCCAAGGGGGAGGTCTTAATGGCCAGATCTACAAGGAGAGAGGACTGGACGGTTAAGATCTCCAAGGGGGAGGTCTTAACGGCCAGATCTACAAGGAGGGAGGTGGGCGATAGCGAGATAGGAAGCGGGAGAAGTAGGAGCCACTGGATTTCAAACGGACCGCCCAAAATGATTGGGTCGTTTGGACCAACCAAGCTAACGCTAGATCTCAGCCATTGAACTGAATCGGGCAGTCCAAAATGGTTGGGACGTTCGGACCGTCCGAACGCCTCTACAAATTGAACTGTCCAGCAAAGATCTAAGGGCTCAGAGAGGGTGGGACGTTCGGACCATCCGAACGTCTCACCAAGATCAAACCGTCCAATGCAAATCGGACGATTCACAAGCGATATAGGTGCAAATAGACAAGGAGGAGGTCCTAGAGGACCTGGGGAGGTCCTGGCAGGCATGAAAAGACCCAAATAAGGAAAGGGGAGGTCCTAGAGGACACAGGGAGGTCCTGAAGGACATAGGGAGGTCCAAATGAACAAGGAGAAGGTCCTAGAGGACATGGGGAGGTCCTGTAGGACACGGGGAGGTCCAAATAGATAAGGGGAGGTCTAATAAAGGTAAGAGAAGGTCCTAAGAAACGGTAGCACCGCAAGGTGCGGGTGGTACTACCGGGTTGGCGCCAAAGAAAACTTCTAGAGAGAGTTTCAAGGATTAAAGCAACGGAAGTAAGTCCAAGTGGACACAGTGGCGTTCAAAAGACACGGAGAGTGAACTCGAATGATTTTGAGGAAGATTTAGACCTGGAGAAGTCTAAACTTGGAGAGGAACCACAGAAGGAGGTGTAGATCAGGGAGGGCACAATCCCTTGGGGAGGTTTAGGCCTAAGGAGGTCCGGTCCAAAGATGGACAAAACCTGGATAGAAAAAGGAAGATCACCAAAAACCCCAACAACTCAACAAACCATCAAGGGATTTTAGTTGAAGTTTGAGTTAGTCAATTTAAATCCATTCTGAAATTTCAAGTTAAGCTTTGAATTCTCATCAAAACAAAAGGGTTCTTTTTATTTTGAAATCTTCAAAAAGGCTCTGAAAATCAGGGTGTTACATCCACCGAAACTATAGCCATCATCTTCCTGAGAGCTCTACCGTGCGAGTTGGTGCTAGCACACCAGCATACGGTGTTCCCTTTCCTGGACGTGTGGATACCGTAGAGACGCTACTGCTGTTTCTATTGCTGTTGCGCTTGAGGACGATCCACGACTTCGGAAGGAACGCGATTGGTTGCTGGAGGAGATGATCGGCGATGAGGACGCTTGACGATCGACTATAACCACTACATTGATGCGCTCTACGTTGGATCAGGCTATTTCAACTCTTCTTCCGCTGCACTGCGCGTCTAGTGGTAACGTTCCATGATCTTCTACTTGCACGGCTTCCTAGTTTATGTGATAGAAGTTTTGAATTGCCAACTAGCGTAGCCTACCTGTATCCCTTCATACACCCCATCCGCTTATTAAAGGAGGGAGAAGAGAGCTAGAGGAGAATACTACACCGCCACAACCAATACTTCACTCCAACTTGTTTCACACAACAAAGAGGAAGGAGGGAGAAGAGAGCGAGCTAGAAGAGAATATTAAGTCGGCCTTGGAGATGTCGAGCTATGAAGAGATGATGCGGAAGCGCAATTGGTTAGTCGGGAAGGCGGGAGCCTACCTGAATTGTTCGATGAAGAATTGGTTGGTACCATCGGAGTGTCCACGGTCGCAGCGCGACTACGAAAACCCAGCTTGGATAATTTAGTCTATACACCCAGCGACCGTCGTCCGGGCGTACTACACGTGTGGGGATATCTGCGTAAGAGAATCTCTCACACACACATCGATTCTTAACATTTTACGTTGTATTCCACATATAACTAACTTTTTGCGTGCATAATGGCAGCCGAAGGAGCGTTGCTTCTTCTTTCAATGGATCAACAGCCCGGACAAGTATGATATGGTGCATCGAGTAGAAGTACATGTTCAACAATGCGCTACCACTCGAGACCTTCCACCGCTGGAAACCTTACGTGCCCGACAGCGGGGAAGACAAGGGAAACACGGTGATGGAGCCCAAGAGTGCCGAACAGTACGTTGAGGACAACCGAACCAAGCGTGCGGTGTACAAGGGGGAAGACTCCTACTAGTAAGACTGGAGACCATCCTAGCGCTCCTCGTCACCTAGGCACACTGCGGATCGAAGAGAAGTTATATTCAATTTGCATCCTGATTATTGATTTGGCCTAACATCATTACATCTTCCAGCTTGTTTCACAGTACAGGGTTGCCTTTGGGATTGTCTGCACTCGCAGGTCTATAGGAGATAGGGAGAAGGCACCGATGGGCTGTCAAGGCTAACTTCATTCCGATCCACCTTTTTTTCGATTCCAAAAAGGTGCACATGTATCCTACGTGTAGATCGGTTTGATGATTCGTGAATGCTATCATTACTAATGCACGTAACCAAACCCTGCGCACCATGTAATTCACAGCTACATTATGAAGTCTTTGAAATATAATTCCCAACTATTTCAAATTTCGTTCTCTTTTTCGAAAGGAATCGAATATGCAAGCACTACAATTGTGACAACAACGCGAGTGCCAACCCTATACCCAAATATTTTTGTCATTTCGCTCCAGATGGAGCTATTTTCGCTATTACGGCACCAAAAAGTGCCAAATAAGACAAAACTTGCCTTCCAAATAGGGCGCATGAAATCATGCGCTTTCCTTGTATTTTTGGCTTTCTATGTATTATCACATGTACCAAATGTGGTCCAATCCACACCATATTTCTTTTGTATTTCCTTGTATAGCTTGTACACATTGTACTCCATTTATATGCGTAAATCAGTAAACAATCGGTGTGGAATCCAAGGGGGACAAGGACACGACCGGGCGACGGGACAACTCGATAGGGGGCGGGTCTTTGAGCCTGTGACGGGGTCTGTGGGGAGTTCGAGGCGGCACGGAGTGCGGCAGGAGCTTCGGTTGGTAAGCGCAAAGAAAGATCTGTGGTGCCATTTTTAGCTTTTCTCTCCAGAGGGGGCTACATTTGCTATTTCGACGGCAAACATTGCCATTTAAGCCAAAAACTCTCATAGTTGTAACTCGACGCTATGCAAATGTCACAGCTCAAGCGGGCTGCCCTACCACTCACCATGGTGTGCTTGGGAAGAGAGGGAGCACAATAGAAAAGAATGAGTGGGTGAGGCTTAGAATGAGAGTGATATAAAGAGACAAGTTACTGTTTACATTGTAATCACTGCATTCCCTGAGTTCTTTCTTACACCCATCCAAGCGCTTCTTTCTTTCCTATTCCTGTTTTTTTTTTCAATCTTCTATTTTCCGCATGCATTCATAGGTCTTGTTTGGAACGCAGGAATTTCACAGGAAATGGTTCAATTCCCATGGGAACCGGGAGAAATTCCCGCATTCCAAACGGTGTCTTATCCTATTTTTGTGTTTGTTCATATTCTCGTGATTTTCATTCCCACATTCCAAATAGACCTAAAAGGTATAGGCACCACCGCATGTACAGTTAAACCCACTGGCCACAGCAACCCAGGTACGTTGCTAGTGTTTCTTTTCCTGAACCAGGGAATAGATATAAGAGGTGTTGGGCATGACTGCAGCTTTTCTAAAAAATAGCTTTCGGCTAGGCTAAAGGGTTGAACAACTAAGCTGAAGACGTTTCGTGTTTGATAGTCTGGCTTTTAGGTAGGTTGACTAGAGCTTCTGAGTTGAGAAATATTTGAAATGCCCCTGAGGTAAATAATGGCTTGTTTGATACCATTTAAGGACAATTGACGATAACTAATGACAATTGACGACACTTTACAACAACTACCGACAATTTGCACACATGTAAATCTTAACAACAGTTGATGACAATTAACAATAATCTGCACAAAGTAAATCTTAACGGCAATTGACAACAATTCACACACAAGTAAATCTTAACAACAAAGTGCACAAAGTAAATCTTAGCAACAATTAACGCAATTGATGGCAATTAATGACAATTGATCTAATTCCATGATTACACAAGTAATCAATTCAATGATTACATAAATAATTCATCTATATTAGGAGAAAAAGAAAAAAACAAGCAAAATGAACAATTAAAAAAAGGAAATAAAGCCAGCACGGCGTCGGGAGGACGGCAGCAGCGGAGGAGGATGGAGGAGGAGGAGGTAGGAGTTGGGAGGAGGAGGAGGGTGGTGGTCGCGCCAGAGGAGGAGGAGGGCGGCGTCGGGGAAGGAGGAGGAGGGAGAAGATGCAACGGAGGCCAGCTAGGGTTAGGGTTCAAGAGGGGTGGGGTGGCTGATTTTGTTGAGTGGCAATGGAGGCTAAATAACCCCTAACTGTAGGGGCAATCTCGGAAGGGAAACTCGCCGAAGCCATGGGAAGATGCTCTCGGGGGGCTTCCGGCTTCAGCACATTGTAAACATCTTTCAGCTTCGGAACAAGTGGCTAGAGAAAATCGCCTGTTTGGGACGGTTTCCGGCTTTTCTGAGCGAAAAGCCGAAGCCGTTCCAAATAGGCCCATATAGTGCTGAAACACTTTTATTGTATGGAGTAAGGAATATCTTGAGATAAGTACAGTAGAATGTAACTTTGAGCTATACTTTAAAGTTTCAGCTAGAACTAGAAAACATGTGTGTTAATCGCACAAGAAATGGCATAGTAAGGATTTCCTTTTCTACCACCTTACATGAGTTTTGCGGGAGTAAATACAACTCATTCAAAATTCCTTAGGAGTTGTTACATTCCAAACAGAGCACACGAGAATTTCACATGTGCTTCGTATGAAATATTTTAATTCCTGCAAAAACATGAAAAAAAATTGATGCGTTCATAATAGGGTTAATTGTGAATTCCGGCAAAAATCTGAAAAAATTGATGCGTTCATTATAGGAAATAGTATGTTTAGATTAAAAAAAATAGATTAATTGGCGCTATTTTGAACCTTCTAAAGTATTATTTGTGCTTCATCGAGTCTTTTAAGGAGGTTGCCACCAAAGTTTAGAGAACCTTCTAAACAACTAATCACATGGCCGAATCACATGGCCGAACATTCAGCACGTGTTCCACCCTTCTTTTTGTATGCATGTGCCATGAGATTTTTATAGCGATGATCATTTGATTCAGCCAAGTTTTATCTGTACTTCCTTGCAAATAAAGTTGATCAAGTACAAATGTAAGAACTAAGTTGGACTGCATAAAGTTTTCTATATTTTTACGTGAATTGCA
The DNA here is from genome assembly GCA_036346405.1 of Phyllostachys edulis. NCBI lineage: Eukaryota > Viridiplantae > Streptophyta > Magnoliopsida > Poales > Poaceae > Phyllostachys > Phyllostachys edulis. Next base: position 39,376,641 of record CM070562.1, on the reverse strand, counting down.
ACGTAATTTGCGAAATTCATATAAGAATCATATATATATATATATATATATATATATATATATATATATATATATATATATATATATATAGAGAGAGAGAGAGAGAGAGAGAGAGAGAGACTATTTTGTAGCTAAGCATAGAATTATTATTATATGCGCCAATCAGCCCACCCAGTCTGAGCGGCCCAATCTGAATAGTTATGGTCTAAGAACCCTGCCGCCCCACATGCAACGCATATTGACAATAACAGGTAGTGTATGTGACAGTAATTCTAATACCATTTTTACTGCCGGACTATCTCATAGCGTACTACTTTTTTACACTGTCCCACGATCCGCACACGTGCGACAGTAACTTACAACAATGAGAAAAGTAATTGTGATACTTTTTTACTGCCCCATCACACCTAAGCAAGCTTTGTTTTCCTCGAGTCACGATCCCACGTCTTTTGTGTTTAGCATAGCAGCAAATCTCTTTGTAGTGCTGCAATAAAAGGCACAATGAGATCGCAGTAAATCGCTTTTTTTTTTTGGAATGGAATGGGGGTCGCTCTTTATTGATATGAACTGGATTTACAAGATGTGGCTAAGTACTACCCTGAATTACCTTGAATGGAGGAATGTAGCAAGGCAATTAGACTTAGAATATGAGTCTAAGGTGATTATCTAACTTCTAATTCCACCGCTTAGGCTTGTGCATATCTTTGCCTTGGCCTTGTTTTGTGTGTCGCCTATCGTCTCCCTTCTTGTCTCTTGTGCTTCACCTTTAAATAACTTCGAAGAGGTGGCGATTACTCTGGAGAAAGCGTCCCTGGTGAAGCGCTACGATTGGTCGGAGCGGTAGAGAAGTTAGCAATGTGCTAACTTCCTTGCGGTTGCTTGTGAAAAGCTTAACCGTAGGGTGGTTAATAGTCGATGTCTCGGGGTTGTACCATCGCATGGTTTGGAGCATTATAACACGTGTTCCATTCATCATACGATAAGAAATACCGATTCGATAATTTCTGGCGGTTATACGGTGAGGATTAGGCACAAAGCCTCATCAGGCCGAGATACCCATAAGTAACCTACGGAATACTAACGACCGTGGAGGTAAATCGATCTTAGGGGTTACGACCATGAAAACGTATGGTCTTTTATTATATATTAAAATAATACATAGATGTTTTAATCCTCGTCATTAGCCCCGAACTTTAAATGAGCTGGTCGTGTATATACCTTTTCGATGAAATCGTATCAGGCGGAACCCCATTTAATGTAAGTGGTATCTGAAGTGGTGCTGTGTTCACTTTAAAGTTGAGAACTTGCCTTGGGAAGCGAAGAGTTCCTCTGTCGTTTGAACAAAAAAAGCTTTTTGTCGGTTGGACTTTTGTAGAAATCCTTGAAAGTATCGGAAGGTTATAAGATCTCCTCTCATTTGGGCTCTTAGAATTTTTATGCTTCCGAATCCTTCGATCCTTTAGCTTCTCGCCAAGAAATCCTCGAGTCTTTTCTGTTCTTCCGACCACAAAGTCTCCAACTTTTGCTACTCATTCTTGAGGTTTTTCGCCATGTCGGAGCAGATTACAAAGTGGTTGCCTTGAATTGGGCAAGAAAAACTCGAGGCCTTGAAGAAGATGGGAATGCTCGAGATAGGAATCGATTAATTGGAGACCGCGTGGAGAGCATTTTCCAAGCCGTGAAGATGGCGAAATCCTGTTTTCTTGCCTACATCGAATGTGAAATTTGAGACTACCGTACACAAATTCCTCCTCGCGTTCTTGAACATTACGGGTGGAATTGGTGAATTGGCCCTAAATTCGATCGCAAATATTAGTATTTTAGCATATTTGTGCGAGGCATACAGGGAATACAACCGAACTTGAAGCTCTTTAGTTATTTCTACCGCATGGTGATGGGAAAATCTGCGGCAAAATCTGAGCGACTCTGGGGAATGCACATTGCGTCTTCATGGCGGGAAGGCCGATGAGTACATCTTCATGTCTGTGAAATCTTCGTGGTCGTCATGGAAAAATCTTGGTTTTACATGGCGATTCTGAAGACGATGGCCTCTACTTCGCGGAACTAGAGCAAGTGAAAACTCAAGTGGAAGAAACCGTAAAGAAGAAGCGAGAGGATAGTCAAGAGATGGGCGGATGCCATCTCGACTTCTTAGTCGGGGCTTGACTTCGTGGCATGTGGTGAAGGATTTTACCCTTCGCCAGATTAGCCATTGAAGCTCGGACTCATTCCTGCTCTGGTGCCTTGATCGTGATGAAGCTACCTCGGAAGGTGGTAAGTCTTTGAGATAAATTCGATCGGTATTTTGATTTGATAAATGTATTACCTTAAAATCTGTCTATTCTTCCATACATTAAAGTTCTTACCCCGGGAAGTTAGAGAACGAGTCGGTGATCTGTGTGGGGGAGCACGGAGAAAAGGTGAATGCCCCAAGATCTTAGCATAACTCCTATTGAAGGGAGACTGCAAGGCTTAAGGTAATTTATTAAATTCCTTTTACCATGTATATACATATATTCCACCAGATCTCCAATCGTGCTCTATATTTGCGATCGGTCGGATTGCGAATCATACAATCTGGTGAGGATCAACGTCCCACCTTGGTTCCGACCGAGTCGTGCCCTGAGGCACTTGAAGGAGATGAATCCCTCGAGGTAATAGAACATTTTGGAGTCATATATGTACGAAAATTTTTTTAGATAAAAGGATTTCTTCACCTAATCAAATTTGTTCTTTGATTTAGGTGGATAAGCTGAAGGCCCATGAGAATGTAGCTGCGGGTCAGTGAGACTCTAGAGTGGTGGTGCCGCGACCTTACGGTTATTCTTGAAACAAGCGATCCGGAGATTGAAGAAACCACTCCCTCAGGCCGGATAGTCGGGAATGTGGACCTTGACGAACTAGTCGAGGACATAACTTCCGACATCTTGTTGGAGGATGTGAGGGTTCAACAAACCTCGCCGGTCGTACCGACAAAATTGGAAGAGAAGAAAAGGAAGGCTAGCGGCCAGATTTCTCTCTGGTGCGTTTGAGTCAAATCCAGAAATTAACAAGGTATGTACAAATGAAAGTGATCGTATAAGTATGTATCTTTAATAATTCCTTGATGATTTGATATTTTGAACTTCCCATCTTGGTTTGCATAGGTCTTCGGTGTTAGGTCATTTCAGGCCGGGTTCTTCTGAGGACTGGCACTGTGGAAGTTCAGGCAGAGCACTTCTCGGGACAAAGTTCTGAGGAAGTAGTGGTCGAAGAAGCCCCGGCGGTGACAAAGGCAACGGTGAGTTGGATCCTTTGGTGATTGAAACCCCTTACGTGGAGGTAGATGCCTCGAGAGGTCTCAACAGTTCGATCCTCGGCGATAACCCTTCCCAACCTAACAAGTTCCTTTTAGTCCCGATTCGCCGAGGATAAGGAGCTTGATGAGGCGTGGCGAAAGTATCGGATACTCGGCTCAAGATGCACCTGATTTGATTTTTGCGGTTATAATGACCGAGCAATTCGGGTAAGTATTCTCGACCGGTTACATAACTCTTTTTACAAAGTTTATAAGGAACTTAAGAAAGAGAATGCTAATTGTGTAGCATTTGGTCGAGAACTTTCTTTGTGATCGGAGGATGACCCGTGAGTTAAGGACTTGGAGCAAAAGCACTCGAGTTGGAAAGTAAGAACTTTTCCTTTTAAACTTCTGTTTCTTCTTCAATACTTTGCTCCTCTACAATTATTCTCCTTATCGCATTCGATAGATCTGGAGAAAATAAAAGAGGAGGTTGTGGTGAAAGCCAAGACGACTTTTCTTGAAGAAGAAATAAAAGCTAAGGACCGATCATTTCTTTGAAGCAAGTTCAATTTAAGGACCGGTTGATCGTGAAACAACGACCAAATATGAAACACTTAGCAAAACAAATAAAGGTAATATGTCGTAAACTTGATTTTCCTTCAATGATGCTTGTGTTCATTAAGCGATTTGTTTTTGCGAGCAAGCGCAAATGCTAAGCGAGTAAAAAAACTACGAAATTTGAGCGGGATAAGGAGGCTCTTGCTCAAAATATTGATGAAAAGATTCATACTTTGAACAAGATGATCTTTGATTTGGGATCGAGGATCAAGCGTGCCTATCTTAAGAGATCCAATAGAGAAAATGAACTATTTGGGTCAACTTCTAGGGATCTTAAAGTTACGGTCAAAACTACTCGGACGAATTATGCCGGGCCCTAAAAGCAGTGTTGCAAGTGGAGTTAGTTTTGCTTTGGCAAAACTGAAAGCAAACCCTCCATTGATCTCCAAGCTGTTAAAGATGACTTCAATCGCCCTTTGAGGAGGCGACCAAGTTCATGGAAGAACTCGGGCCACTCGGAGATATAGTTGTAGAGGAGATGGAGGTCGAATCTCCGACAAGCGATGAGTTAGGCGGGAATATTTCTTAGAGTAGGTTCTGCAAGTGTAAAAATATTTGAATATCTATGAAAACTTACCTTTTATGTCATTGACAAAGCTTTTGTTTATCTGTTTGACTTTTTAAAATTCTCGTATATTTCCTAGCCCCCGATCGCTTGATAGTAGAAGAGCGTTCTTGTACAAGCGGTGAGCCAAGAAAGAGAATAAAAAGAGGTCATAACCATGTATGTGAGTTTTGAAGGTATGTTTGGACATGTAAGACAAAACGATCGTTAAAGATACTAGGAAATCAAATGTGGTCGGGACTAACAGTATGATTTCGACTAGTTATAGATCTTTGTTTGTCATAATGGAAATACCAATCAAAAACACTATATATGGTGGGAAAAAGACTTTGTCAAACTTGACATAAGAAGAAATGCAAATATGTATGCAACAAATTATAAGTGAACTTTGTTTATATCTATTGTCCCATAATCTGGTGGAACTAATGCTAAGACACGAAGGCATCGACACATTTCTTGAAAGCGTGTTCAAATTACGTATCCGATGGTAGCGAGGATCGTAAGAAAAGAACCGTCGCTAGGAAGCTCCTTCCGATTAGGCGGGACCACGTCGCGAAAAGGAGAGACTTCGACTAGGAGGCTTTCCGTGTCGACCGAGAGCTGACAAGAATAGACCGAATCGTGAAATAATGAAGCATAATCTTCAAAATCGTAAGCATATCATTCATGAGATAGGTAGTTGTGTGGTGCTCGATTACTCATTTTCTTAAAAAAAAGTGTAGTCAGCGTGGGAATCATTTGAAAAAAATGCTCACGACTAGGACCATAGAGTATCGAGAGATCCTTATAAAGGATATCGGAGAGAAAAATGTCTTCTCAGACCGGACTAACAATAATAAGCGACGAGAATGTAGGTGTATATATATAAGCAAGGTTGCACTTCTTAATTAATTAATGAATTTAATGAAATTGAAATTGAAAGAAATGAAAGAATGAAAATTAAACATAGAACTTACGCAATTGATCGATGTTCCAAGAATTTGACAAAATTTGCCCATCGACATAGCCCGATCGTGCGGAACACAGTCGGGTTACGCCGACCCACAGTGTAAGACCTTCCCATTTAGGAGAAAGTTTATTGCGATTTGTTTGGCTCTGAATTTTTCGAGAACGGATCACCTCTGACAAGGTGCGGTGCACCTTCGACTATGGTACCTTCGCATGGCTTGTTGGTAGGCCGCCGATCGTACAAGGGCTTGGTTTAAATCGTTCTTCAAAGAAATCGGCGTCGTCGAAGTCGTCGTTCATTACGATCATTTTCGTCAAAGCGATCGGTTCAAGCGAGCCAATTTTGAGTTACGGAGGAAGCATGGCTTGGCACCATAAACCAAAAAGAATGGAGTTTCACGGTCGCATACGGTCGTGTCGTGGTTGAACGACCCATAACACGAGAGGAAGTTCTTTAACCCAAGCGCTGACCGTTTGATTAAGCGGTGAATACTCGGCGTTTGATCCTCGCATAAGGATACCATTAGCCGCTCAAGCGCTCCGTTGCTCTGCGGATATGCTTGAAGCAAAATGAATTTTGACACTAAGTTCATCGCAGAACTCACGGAATTGATCTTTGGAGGCGGGAACCATTATCTGTGATGATCTGTTGGGTACACCAAATCGCGTGATCACATTTTTCAAGAGAAATCTCTTAGCGGCCTCGGTTGTTATTTTAACAAGCGGCTCGGCTTCAATCCATTTTGTAAACGTGTCAATCATGGCGAAAAAATTGAAGCCCCGGTGCTCTTAGGAAAGGTCCCGAATGTCTAGTCCCAGGTTGCAAAAGGCCAAGAAAGAGAATTGTTTGTAAGGCTTGTCTTTGGTGATGTACTTATCGACTATAAACCGACATTGTACACACTTCGTCACAAGCTCTTTTGCATCATGAAGGCGATTGGCGATAATAGCCTTGGGAAGGCTTCTGAAACCGAGGTTACGTAGGAATGGTGTGCTCCTGAGCGCCTTCATGGATTTGGTTAGCAATCTAATGCCATCCGTTTGAGATATGCATCTCATCAACACTCCATGAGATCCTCGTTTATACAAGATACGTTCGATTAGAGTGTATGATTTGGCTTTTAGTGCTATCTACGATCGGCCTCTACATCATCTTCTGGAATTGTGTCATCTTTGAAGATAATTGTAGATCGATGTCATCCATCTCTACCATGATCGTGGCAATAGCCAACCATCAGCGACACTGTGGAGCATCCATGTTTCCTTGATTAGTTTGTTCAACTTGCAAAGAATCATGTATGTTCTCGGAAGGCTCAACTACTGAGGGTGAATTGAGTTGCTCGAGAAAAACTCGGGCGGAGACGGTCGACCTCGTGGAGGCCATCCGTGCCAAGCTGGTGCGAAAGTTTTCCTTTCTAGGAATATGTTGGATCTGAAAACCGAAGAAGTGCTTTTCAAGTTTTAGTACTTCCGCGAGATAAGATGACATCTTGGTACTCGAGCATTGATACTCTTTCCCCACTTGATTAAGCTACTAGTTGAGAATCGCCTTTCACTAATGTCTGCGAATCCGGCGAGCGAGTGCTCGAGTCTGCCGATAAACCTTCATATTCTACCACATTATTGGTGGCGGGAAAATTTAAGCGGATGGCGTACTTGATGTGTTACGCCGATGGGGATATCAAGACCACTCCGGCCCGATCCTTGTAACATCAAGGAGTCAAAATACATTGTCCACTCGTCGTGGTGTTAGTACTCGGGTCCTTGGGTGGGTTCGAGGTTTGTCCATTCGCAATGAATTACGCTATTGCACAGGACTTTATTCTTTGTTAAGTGAAATAAAATGGAATCGAGCGCCCTAGCTCGACCGCCCATTTGGCTATTAAATCTGATGATTCCTGTTTCCAAGGACTTGACCAAGGGGATATCCGGTGAAATGCGACCACTTTGTGGGCTGAAAGTAGTGCCTTAGCTTCCTTGAAGACATAAGGAGGCCATAGAGCAACTTTTGTACTGTGGGTATCTTTCCTTTGGTCCATGTAAGACTTAACTACGTAATAGGTAGTCGTTGGATATTATTTCTTTCTACAACGATTACACCGCTAAGCTATGCGTGGTGTTCTTTGCCACGTAAATTAGCAATGTTTCTCCGATCTCGGAGAAACTAAGACCGAGGTACTCGTAAGGTACTTTTGAGTTCCTCAAAGGCATCGTTTGCCTCTTTAGTCCACTCGAAACTCCCATGTTTAGAAGAAGTTTAAAGAAAGGTAATCCTTTTTCCCTAATCTTGCTATGAAGCGGCTTATGACGCCATCTGACCGATTAGTTTTGGACTTCCTTCTTCGTGGTGGGGCGCATCAGTCGATGGCGCAATTTTTCTTTGGATTAGCTTCAATACCTCTAGCGAAACTAGGAAACCAAGCGGTTTTCAGTGAAACTCGAACACACACTTTTAGGATTTAACTTGAGGTTATGTCTTCTCAAGTTGTTAAAGGTTTCTTGTAAGTCGGGAATGTGGTCGCTTGGCGTTGGTGGTCTTCTGACGGATCGTCAACATAAGCTTCTAGATTCCGACCGATTTGTGGACTAAAGTTTTTGCATCAACCTTTGAAAAGTTGCACCGGCATTTTGAGACCAAATGGCATCTTAATATAACGATAAGTACCATATGGGGTGATGAAGGAAGTTTTCTCCTCATCTTTTTACACATACTAATCTGGTGGTACCACGAATCGCATCTAAAAACTTAGTAACTTCGCACCTGAAGTAGAGTCTACTAGTTGATCAATGCGGGAAGGAAGTCATCCTTCGGACAAGCTTTATTAAGATCTGTAAAGTCGATACACATTCGCCATTTCCCATTATTTTTCCTAACCATTACAGGATTAGCAAGCCCTTGTGGGTGGTTGACTTCACGAATAAATCTGCTGGAGAAGCTTGTCAATCTCATTGGATTGCTTCCTTCGATCGGGTGCAAAATGTCGTAGTTTACGCTTGATCGGTTTTTATCGGTGGAAGCAAGCACGTGCTCGATCACCTCGGGGACTCGGGCATATCGGACGCTTGCCAAGCAAACCGTCTTGATTTGCTCGGAGGAAGGAGGCGAGCGACTCTTCCTATTTAGGGTCGAGTCTTGCCCGAGCCGAGAATCTTCGGGCGGTTGGATCTGGTTGTCTGACCCATGTGACGACTTGATTTGTCGGAGAAGCGCTTTTGTCGAGTAGTACCTCCTTGATGCAGTCGGATGGTTTGGGTGTCATCTTTGGCCGAGTGCTTGACTTTGCATGGGAGGCGGATTAACCTCTCGGTCGGAAGTTCATCAACGATGCAAAGGATTTCCGATCGCATCGTAAGCCATTTTCGATCTCCTCGAATTGTGATGACTCCTTTCGGCCCGGCATTTTCAAACTTTGATAACCGTAATGCGTGGCTATCAAGAATTTTGCTAATCTTTGGTCGGCCGAGATTCCGTTGTATCTTGGATTCGAAGTTTACTACATCAAGCGGGATCTTCTCTGTTGAAATTGTCGAGGTTTTCCAAGCGTCACGGTAAGAAACTTGTCCTATCGGTTTAGCGGTAGAACCGGAACTATGCCATGAAAAGCATATTTCACGAGGTTTCACCTTTGACATGGGGACTGCATTTCTTCTAAAGCTCCTACAAATAATATATTCAAGGAACTACCCCATCCACTAAGACCCGATTAACCCGAGCAATTATTAATAGTTGGTTCAGCGGCGATGGGGAACCTACCCGTCGAGTCGATGGGATGGTGCGATCGTCTTTCTTTGAAGAAATTGCGGTGTCCGACCACTTGAGTGCTTGATTACAGTTGGAGATTCGACGAGGTTGACCTCCGCTCCATGGCCTTGAGATAGCGTCTGGACTCGTATGAAGAAGATCCTCCAAAAATCATGTTGGTGTGTGTTGGGGATCTGGTACTCCATCTCCTCGTCGCCATCCTTGTCCTTTTGGAGCTCGTTTCTCCATGTTCTGTATTCTTTGGAAATGGTCCTTTACCGCATAATAATCCTCCAGTTTCTTCGCGAGACCACGATAGTCTGCGAGATCATGCCACCTGCTTTGGTGAAGTGGACACCACTTCTTATTAAATGCAGAATCCTTGGTCGGAACTTTTGCTTTGCTTCGACCAAGCATAGTCCTTCTTGCCCTTCCTAATCTTGTTTGGAGCAGCGAGGACTTCTTTGTCGTCGGTCTGCGGTTCTTTTTCTTCTTGAGAGACTTCTTGTTCTTTTCTCTGTTTGTCGAGGCCGGTGGGGAATCTTGTCTTCCGATCGATGGCTTCACACCACTCGATTGCTTCACTAGCGATGGCATATTTGTCGCCATATCAAAAAGCTCAGCGGTTGTTCTTGGAGGGTTCATTGCTATATCCTCCGTAAACCGCCGATTCCTTAGACACATTTTAAAAGCTTTGAATAACGAGAGGACTCTGCGACTTGGTATAGAGTTCTGAATCTGGTGAACCTCTTGATATATTGGCGTAAAGTCTCATCGGATCCTGCCGGATTACGTGGAGATCGTCCTCCTTCGAGGCGGTCGTCGCACACTGAAGTTGGCAATCGAAGATCACAGAGTTGTTCCCAAGTATATATGGATCCGGCCGGTAAGTTTAACAACCACGGCCAGGCGGACCCTTGAGCACGGTGGGTAAATAGTTGGCCATTACATTCTCATCGCCACCGGCAGCCACGATAGCGGTGGTATATATTTGGAGAAATTCAATGGGTTTTGAGTTCCATTGAATTTGTCCAAGTTGGCGGTCGGGCAAGCTAGGCTAACGCATGACTTGGAGCCAATGAGAGAAGGCTCGACAACTGTGATTGATTCATGGCGTCTTCTGCAGGAAGGTGCGGATTATGTCGATCGGAGACCGATCCCTAAGATGGAGCAGCTGGAACTCCGGTGTCTGCGATCCGTCGTGGACATTGATATGATGTCCACGACCGCCCACTAATTCAAGCGATGTCGAGATCGTTAGGTCCTAGTGGTGGTTCTTCTCGGCGCAGATGGGGAGTATCCTCTTGAAATAGCCTTCTCCTCGTGACTCCTTGGTGGAATCGTCGAGGAGGTCTTGGTATCGATCGCTCTCTGGTATGACCATCTTTGTCCCCTCTTGAGGAGGCGTTGGGGCCGAAGTCCTAGTCGACTTCTGAACCCCTCTGTTCTCGTCGCTTCCGTTCTTTGCATAGTCTGTTGGAGAATTTGGATGCGACCTATGAGTTGTACAAAACTAGGCGTTCTGCTAGAGCGAGGATCGAATTATTTAACATGTTTTGAATCGTCGCAAGTTTTGTCTGATTCTAGAAGGTCTCGGGTGGTTCATCTTGGTCGTAGGTGTACGCTGTCTGAACCTTCCCGACCTTCGGTTTGTTCGATCTGTCGGTCACTCTGGGTGGGGTAGTGCGAGCGAGTTAAGCGATTGGCGTCGATTAGTTCCGTTGCCTCCGGAAGTTGGTGCTTGGCGGCCGGATCATCTCTAACAACACGTGATGGCGTGGTAGAGAGTGTAGGACCGTGCGGGGCATCTTGATCTTCATCTCCGATCGCGTTGACCTCGTGCTTCGGCATTGATCTTCCGATGAGCTTCCATCGTAACTAATGGAGAGCTTGTCGATGCTTCGCGAAATTTTCCACGATGGAGATCGGTCGGAGATGAGCACTTCACGAGGTCTTCTCGGCTGATCAGATGAGCTGCCGATCATTATCTTTGAGTGTGATCATCCCCACATGGCCTCGACCGGTGGAGGTTTTATCGACACCGTTACCGGTGACGGTTGACTCTGGAATTGCGAAGCGAAGGAGAGTATCTTTCGACCATGATTTCATCAATGGTATATAGTTTTCGGGTGATGAGGTGAAACTTCTTCACTGTTTTCGCGGTCGAAAAGGCGGGCTTGAGAGATCCTCGGCATTCGAAGCTGGTCGGAGCGGCGGTTCTCTGATTCGCGCCACCGGTAGTGGCGGCGCATCTTCATCCATCCGTCGACCTCGCTAACGTCGGCGACGTTGGCCGTGAGGAGGATGAGAGGATGACTGCCATTTTCTTCCATGGCGGCGGATACATCCTTCCATGTCGAGGTTGGCGTAGTCGCCGTCGAACGATTTTCCTCATCCCAAACTCGGGCATAGTCGCATGGCGATTGCGAGTTTTTGGCGAGATTTTCTTGGCGAAAAAAAATTTCTTGAAACTTCGCCTTCTTCCCCACGGACGGCGCCATTGTCGGCGATCGAATCGCCGATCTTACGAAAATAAATGAGGAAAATGGCGTGGAATATCACGGAATGGAATGGGGTCGCTCTTTATTGATATGAGCTGGATTTACAAGATGTGGCTAAGTACTACCTGAATTACCTTGAATGGAGGAATGTAGCAAGACAATCGGACTTAGAATATGAGTCTAAGGTGATTATCTAACTTTAATTCCACCGCTTAGGCTTACGTGCATATCTTTGCCTTGGCCTTGTTTTGTGTGTCGCCTATCGTCTCCTTCTTGTCTCTTGTGCTTCACCTTTAAATAACTTCCGAAGAGGTGGCGATTACTCTGGAGAAGGCGTCCTAGTGAAGCGTTACTTTGGTCGGAGCGGTAGAGAAGTTAGCAATGTGCTAACTTCCTTGCGGTTGCTTGTGAAAAGCTTAAGTAGGGTGGTTAATAGTCGATGTCTCGGGGTTGTACCATCGCATGGTTTGGAGCGTATAACACGTGTTCCATTCATCATACGATAAGAAATACCGATTCGATAATTTTCTGGCGGTTATCACGGTGAGGATTAGGCACAAAGCCTCATCAGGCCAGGATACCCGATAAGTAACCTCTGGAATACTAACGACCAGGGAGGTCGTCAGTCTTAGGGGTTACGACCATGAAGACGTATGGTCTTTTATTATATATTAAAATAATACATAGATGTTTTAATCCTCGTCAGTAGTGTTGCAATAAAAATACAAGGAGGTTGCAGTAAAATACACAATGAGGACACAGTAAGTCTTTGTAGTGTTGTAGTAAAAGGCAGAATGAGGTTATAGTAAATCTTTTGTAGTACTGCAGTAAAAATACAATGATGTTTACAGTAAAAGGCACAACGAGGTTGCAGTAAATTTCTTGTAATGTTGCAGTAAAAGGGGCATCGGAAGAGGGGGTGGGGTGGTGGATTGAGTGCATGTGCGGTTTTACGACGGTTCTGCCACGCTCATACGATATAGTAATTGATTGACTTAGGTACAGTAGATCTGAACTTTTGGTTCAGTAATTTTTTATAACGTTAAAACATACTCATCATGGATCACATTTTGTTAAGCACAATTTTTTTCCAGCAAAATGCTTCAAATGGGTTGTAAATAAAATAAATGGTTTTAGAAGATATTGTTGTTCAAAGTTTCTAATTAACCTGCGTTTCTCTCTCCACCCGCCCCTCTACACTCAGCGTGGCAGTAAAACTCTTATACTGATGCAGTAAAAGATACAACTCAGTTGCATGGGACGAGTGCGGTTTTACGGTCGGTTGTACGAGGGGACAGCTGGAGCATAGGATAACCTATTCTATACCCAGACGTAGAATAGCGCTACCGTGTGTGTGTGTGTGTATACTCCCACTTCCAATATACCACTTAAACGAACATATTATACTTCTTTATCACTTTTAGTATACTTAAATACCAATTATAAGAAACTCCAATGTGATGTGATGGAAAATTTTCCTTTGGAGCCCTTTATTTTTGTTATATACTCTTTATATATAAAAGAAGTATATATACACAAATTTTGCTATGAAAAGTGGACTTTGATGAAATTTTTCATAGAATTCACCTTGGGTATCTTATAATCATTATTGGAGTACGATCAAATAGATAAAGAGGTACCATCATACGGTTTAAGTGGTATATGAAAATGAGAGTCGTACTCTAGGAGTATCTATTTATATATATATATATATATATATATATATATATATATATATATATATATATATATATATATATATATATATGAAAATGGTATAGGGTGCTCTCACGTCTCATATACCATTTAAATCATATGATGATACCTCTTTATCAATTTGAGCATACTCCAATAATGATTATAAGATACTCCAAACTGAGTTTCACGAAAAATTTCATTAAAGTTCACTTTTTATAGCAAATTTTGTGTACATACTTTTTTATATATGAAAAATGGTATATAAAAAAAATAAAGGGCTACAATAGGAAATTTTTAATCAAGTCACGTTAGAGTATCAGAGAGAGAGAGAGAGAGAGACAAGAGCATTTTGATTTTCTCTTGACCTGATATTATTGGAGGTCCCAAGCTAGAGTTAGTACGTGGAGGTTATAAGGAATTTTTTACTGTTCTGACCCTGTAGCGTCACGTAATTGCATAAATGACCCCCGTAGCCTCGTATTTCCAAATCTAGACCCCAGACGAGCACGGAAATGCCGGATAGGCGACGCGTGCCCCATTCTGCGCTTAGAAGCCTTGAAGGAACGTCGCAGTCTTGAACTAGTCCACTTGAATTGAAGTTTTGGCGCGGTAGGTAGCGGGAGCGGCGACCTTTCGTGGTCGCCAAGCGCGGAAGGACGGCGAGTTTCAAGCTACACCAGCCGAAGCTTTTCCCTTCAACGGAGGCAAGTCGGGGACCTTGATCATCTTGAACCCATTTTGCAAAAGTATTTTAATTTGTTAAACTTGCATGGCTATCTTTATAGAAACTGGTTTGGGCAGTAGCTATATCCCTTGTTGACATTATGCCTCCTTTGTGTGCTTGAACTCAACATGTTGACATGAACTCTTTGGACACCTTAGGATGGGTATTTTAGTTGGTATCTTCTGTTATTACCAACATGGGGCCGATAGCTTAATGCTTAATATTGTCGAGAACCGTGGGTCTTGGGAATCATGCTTCATCAATTAATAATCTTGACTAATTGAATTATGGAACACTGTGGTTGGTGCCATTGTTAAGCAACTATGGCGGGATGCCTAAGTTGTGTTGATTGTGGTGCGAGATCACATTAATAATTGTTGTGCCAGAATGGGTGGTCTTTTAGCGGGGTTAATTACAAATTGTTTTGCTCGGGCAAGAAGGTCGGGAGTGAGTAGTGGATGCTTCATTTTGGGGTTGTGGATGTCTTGCACGAGCACAATTAAGGACTTAACTTTGTGTTACGTTGATGCAGGTCAATCGATTGCAACCACAAGATCACTTTATGGGGGTGGTCTAGGCTGAATAATTAGCAATGAGATGGCTTGGTCTTTGTTGTGGTTGGCGTGTGGCGCCGGCGCAGAGGGGCACCCATAACCTGCGAACTTCTAGACCAAAGGGGAATGCGAAACCTTAGCGGGCAGCCCCGAGTCATTTCAAAGCTTTGTAAAGGCCTTGCGCTCTCTAGGCTGCCACCTTCTAAGTGAGCAAGGGTGGCCGGACCCGATCCGCTAGAGAGACCGTGGATTGTGGGTAAGTTGTACACCTCTGCAGAGTGTAAAATCTATTGAATAGCCAAGTCCTTGGTTATGGACATGCCCGTGAAAATGGTGCAAGGGTAGCTTTGTGAAATTGTGTCCTGGGCGCTCTGCGAGGCGTGGTTTTGCCTCGAAGAGACCTTGGCCGGCTTTAGAGGGTCATGGTTGGCTTGAGATGAGGTCGAGGGCTGGTTGGGAACTCTGGAGTGGGTGTTCGGGGTGGTCGTGGTGAGGTCTGGTCATGGGTGTGACCGGGCCTCCTGTTGGTCTTTGGAACTTTGGAGTGGGTGCTCAGAGGGTTTTGGGAGTGGCGGGTGCTCACGACCTCCTCAACAAATATATTTATGTATTATTGTTTTAACTTGAGCATTCCAATCTACTTATATTATTTGTTGTCAAATCTTGCTTTACATAACTAACCTTCTGACTCTCTTTTGGCAAGCCTTGCATGATTACTTATTGCATACACTCCCACGGCTTCTTGAGTACATTCAATGTACTCATGGCTTTTGCCCTCTGTTTTAATCGGCGGTTGTAGGAAGTTCGAGGAGCTTAAAGCTCGGTGAAGAAGAGGCCTTTGGAGACCTTGCGACCTAGGGGCGTCCTCCACTCGATAGCAGGTGGGCTGATCGGTTGGACCTATCGTTAATGTTTTTGCTTTCATTGTTCTTGCTCTTTTATTTGTAGCCCATGAGGCAAACTCTGTAGAAGCTTGGCGGTTTGGTCTTTAATATTATTTGTTGTTTTGTCTCTTGCTTCTCTTAGTGTGTGTATGGACTTGATTACACTTGTGTTAGATCTGCGAGCTAGCCAATCCGTTCTGGGACTAGCTCGTGCCAGGCGAGGATCTCGGGAGGTCCTCGGGACTTAGCCTAGGAGATCTGTCGGACCTCCCTGATGATATACCTAGAGGTGCCACCTGCGGGATGTTGGCCAAGACCTCCAGGAGGTCTTGAAGACCTCTGGGAGGTCTGGAAGACCTCCTCGAGAAATCTTCTTGTGCAGTACTCTTGCTCCTCCATGCGTAGTAGTACATGACTCAAAAATGGTCCTCCCGGACCTTTGCGGTATATCAAAGGGTGGGGTTGTCACAGGTGGTATCAGAGCTCCATATCGACTGTTGGACGTAACCTTAGTTAGCATGGTCGTTTTAGTTTGTTTCAAAACTATTTTCTAAATCAAACCAACTTAAAAGCTAGCTTAGTGGTTCTCCTCTTGTCTTGTTCTACTCTAGTCTCATCTTGCTCCAGTCTTTTCTCGTCTTACTCTATTCTTTCTTATCTCCTGCTCAGATTCTCGAGATCTTACCCCTTCTGGAGCTTTGTTTTGAATTTAATTTGACCTCCTTATCCCAAGAATCTCTATAGGATCGAGCCCCCGTGTCCTAGTGCGGTAAGACCGAGCAGTTGGTGCAGCTGGCGACTCCTGTTTTCTCAAGGGTTGCGCTTGCGAGAATAACCTGTGTGTTGGATGCCAAGCTGGGTAGCTTGAAAGAAGCCTTTTTGAATCTGATCACGAGAATTGAAGATTTTGGGGTTCTTTGCTAAGTGGAAGGTTTTAATGGATCCTAGGGGATGAAGGATTGTGAGTTCTCGATGGGATTATTGAAAGATTTTAGATCACCCTTGATTCTAGAGTGAATTGTATCGATTGGTTGGAAGCTTGAATCCGAAGTTTGTGGGTTTTTGGGATCTGGATGCTCTTAAGCGAATCAAGAATCAGAATTCGAAGGGAATCTTAGCCGAGCCTTACCCATCTTGATCAGAATTTGGATTTTGTGTTTGAGGTTTACCCTTGATGGTAGTATAATTATAACTTGTGCTGGGTAGTTGGTGACAATAATTTGGTGGATTCAACCGAAGATTATGTGTTAAAGGAAGACTTTCGGGGAAAACCTACCTAATTATTGGATTTTAGTGAATCTGAGGAGGTGATTTTAGGTCTCTTAATTTGAAAGTGATGGTTGGATTGAGAATCCTTTTGATATGGAACAAAGGAGCATGCAATTAAAGTGCGCAATTGTGGATTTGCTTAAGCCCGACCTAGGTAGAAATCAAGAATCTTGTTGATTTACCAATGTTCGGGGAGATTAATCGGTTGACTGGTTGTTCTAAATGGATGTCTTTAGGATAAGTGATTTGGTGGACCTCCTTAATCATAGGTTTAGGACCCAGCCAAGTTAGGAAGGCCAATTTCTGGCTCTCAGCTAGTACCCCGCCTTTGGTTGCGGCAAGTAACTCCTGAGAAAGAGCTGTTGGGAAGAAGTGGCAGCGTTGTCCTTGCTCTCCAAGGACATCCCGCTGGACCTCTTGTTGTTAGGAGTTTGTTCCGTTAGCCCAAACCCCTTTAGCTGTTGTTGTTGGTTTCCTTCTGTTTAGTGGTCCCCTCAGTTTTGCTTCGTTAGTTCGTGCAATAAGAGCTCCAGTAGGAGATCCTATTGTGCCTTTCTGCCTCTTTTGGCCTCTTGGCCTCTTGTTTCCTCGGGTTTAACCTACCTTTCCCCGACTAGGATGCTCCATCTGGCTCCCTCGTTCTTTCTCACCTAAGTGTTTTTCCCTCTCTTCCTTGGTGCTTCTCCTTCTTATCCCTTAAACCTGGCAGGTTTGTTCCAAGATGGACCCGACCAAATCCTCAGCAAGCCTTAGTGAATCAGAAGGCCCCAATGCCGGTATCGACCCTACTGCACCTCCTCCTCCGTGACCCTGCGCAGATCCGAACTTGAATCGGTTTTGGCGGCTCGAGACTCGGTTGATGAGCACAGTGATCGAGAACATGAATCAAATGATGGCTCAACAGAATCAAGCTGCAGCTGACCCTAGTTAGCTTGGTGGATCGTGAGAACCAAACCATTCTTTGCCCTCATGACAATGGTGAACTAGAACCCTCGATTCGCGACCACCGCCACCTCCTCTTCCGGCCTTTTCGACTTTGGAAGCCGGGGCGGAAGAGCCAAGTTCCAAAGAAATTCATCCGAAGCTTTTCGGCGTGGAAGCTTTTTGTGGTCGGCGGGACCTCGGGCACAAGAGAAGGATGACAGACCAAGATCAAGAAGGCTGCAGAAGCTCCAAGACTCGTCTTGAAGCGACCTCGGCCAACAAAACTCCGGATATTGCGAGGTCGAAGTCATCAAAATCAGCACTTTGTCCTCCAATGAGATCTTCTCGTGACAATCTTAGTGGCCAACCCAATGAAAAAAGACACCAATAGCGAGGAGCTCGGTGTTTTGGATGCCGAGGAATGGACCCTTTTGCCCGAAATTGCCGCGAAGCACGGTGATTGCCGGATAACATCGAAGCCACTCGATTGCTACAATAACCCCAAAGAAGCAGTAGAAGAAACAATGAAGGATTTTATCTCGGTTGTGTGCGCCTGAAGCATGGGGTTGCGAGGCCTCAAGAAACCGGTGTGCGGCGACCCTCTTGGCTTGTCACTCCCGGCTCGTCCTTGAGAAGCCAAGCACAAAAAAGTCCCCTTGTGCCTCGGATGTTACTGTTTTTATTTGTCGGGAGAAAGGACATTTCGCGGTGAGTGCCGCTAAAGAAGGCTTCCTCAGCAGAACCTCCGAGATCTTCAAGTCCGGTGTGTCACGACACTGCTATTCATCAAGGACCTCCTCGGCAAGTTAAGATTTGCGAGGCGTCAAGACTCGAGACCTCTGTCACCCTCGGAACCTCGGTGGCAGCACCTCCTCAATTGTTTCTCGGGGTGATCATACCATGGACAACGGCGCCGACGGCAACCCAAAAGCGCCAAAGTCCGCCCAAGGAATCCGATGTTTGAATGCCAGCGGTGGGGTCATTTACTGCCGGTGCCCTCAATGTCACCAGAGGAAGGCGTTCCTTCTCGAGCTTCAAGCCAAGTCCCCAGACCTCGGTGAACCTTGCGATCGGTTCCTTTTGAGTTTGCTTGGGAGCTTCTCCCTTTTCCTTGTTTTGCCGTGTTATCCTTTGGCCCGGTGCTTGTTCTCTGGACCACCTCCTCCTTGTTTGACTCGAGGGCTCAAACCTCCTTTGTTGGTTTGAATCTCTTTGGTCCATTTGAATCTTTCTCTGTCCATCTAAACCTTTCCGTGTTTGTTTGGACCTCTCTTTCATTATCTTGAGCCTCCTGTGTTCAATTGGTTTCCCTTACGATCAATTGAACCTCCCCTCTGTTTGAACTTGTCCTTGGTTACGACCTCTTGTCTTTTGGGTCACAACCACCCTATGGCTCTCGGCTCGGGTTTGTGTTTCAAACCCTTTTTGTTTTCAAGAGCCTGTTTGGCTCAATTTGTCCCTTCCTTGGACCTCCCGTGTTCTCGTGGACCTCATACATCCTTGTGAACCTTGTTTTGAATCCTCGCTTCGTCAGGATTCCCGTAGGATTCGGACCTTCTACTGTATGGGCGTTTTGCTCAACTTGACTCTGGTGAGTCCTCGGTCAACGCCTTGATAATAGTTTGGTTTGCCCCACTCAAAGGAGAAAGTTTACGGAAGAGTGGGTGAAACCGGTTCCTAACCCATTCTCTAGCGGCCGAATCTGGGGTCGAGATTCCTTTAAGGGAGGAGGTTTGTAACGTCCGATTTTAGGAGTCTTGAAAAGCTTTTAAAAATGAACCATTTGGTTTTGTTGAGAGTTCAAAGCTTAATTTGAAGATTTGAAATTTGGAGATTTAACTTGAACTAATCAAACTTCAATTAATCCCTTTTTGGTCGCTCTTGGAGTTATTGTTGTTCTTTGGTTTTATCCTTCTTTCCTTGAAGGCCTTGGTTGTCCTCGGCCTAGCTTTTCCTCTAGATCTTCCTCCCTTCTCTAGACCTTCCTCTGGTTGGGCTTTCCCTTAGTCGAGATCCTCCTTTCGTCGGACATCTCGATGTCTAGATCCTTCTTATCTTTCGATCGTCTCCTCTTCTTTTCTTCTTCGCACAGACCTCCCCTTGATCAGATCTGGCCGTTAGGACCTCCTCTGTGGAGATCTTCACCGCACAGACCTCCCTTGATCAGATCTGGCCGTTAGGACCTCCTCTTTGGAGATCTTAACCGCCTGAGCGTCCCTTGATCGATCTGGCCGTTAGGACCTCCTCTCTGGAGATCTTAACCGCCAGACCTCCCTTGATCGAGATCGCCGTTAGGACCTCCTCTCTGGAGATCTTAACCGCCTGAGACCTCCCCTTGATCGATCTGGCCGTTAGGACCTCCTCTGTGGAGATCTTAACCGCTGCAGACCTCCCTTGATCGAGATCGGCCGTTAGGACCTCCTCTCTGGAGATCTTAACCGCATGCAGACCTCCCTTGATCGAATCTGGCCGTTAGGACCTCCTCTCGAGATCTTAACGCCGCAGACCTCCCTTGATCGAGATCTGGCCGTTAGGACCTCCTCTCTGGAGATCTTAACCGCCTGAGACGTCCCTTGATCGAGATCTGGCCGTTAGGACCTCCTCTTTGGAGATCTTAACGCCTGCAGACCTCCCTTGATCGAGATCGGCCGTTAGGACCTCCTCTTTGGAGATCTTAACCGCCTGCAGACCTCCCTTGATCGAGATCGCCGTTAGGACCTCCCCTCTGGAGATCTTAACCGCATGCAGACCTCCCTTGATCGAGATCGCCGTTAGGACCTCCTCTCTGGAGATCTTAACCGCACGGACCTCCCTTTGGATTTTCCTCCATTAGATCTCCTTTTGGTTTTGGACCTCCCTTGCCCTCGCTTGTGATCTGAGCCAATCCGCGCCTTTCTCACTCGTGGACCGTCGATCCTTTTTGGATGGCCCGATCGAGATGAAAGCTTCGGTGGTCGAACGTTCCTTTCCTTCTCGACCGCTTGGATTCGATCGGACGGCCCTACTTTCTTCTTGCGCCTTCCTTTGTCGCGGGACCTCTTCTGGTTGTTTTGCAAGGACCACCTCCTCGATCCTTCTTTGGTCTTTTGTAAAGACCACCCTCCTAGTCCGGAGTATCCCTTTTGCTCGGGACCTTCTCGTTCAATGTGTCCTTTGGACCTCCCGTCCAGACCTCCTCTTGAGTGTCGTGGACCTCCTGCCCAGACCTCCTGCACCTTTTGATCGGGACCGTTAAGGTTCCCCTTTTGAGATCTTGACCGTCGAATCTCCTTTTGGAAATCTAGCAGTCGGGGCCTCCTCGAGTGCCATACCCTTTGTGCTTTGGACCTCTTTTGAGGTCTAGTTTTCTTGTGATCTAAACCTCCTTGGGGTCTAGATCATTTGTGGTTTGGATCTCCTTTGAGGCCCGGATATCTTTAGTCTTTTGGACCTCTTGTCCACGGGACCTCTTTTGTGTTTAGACCTTTGTGGTCTAGACCCCCGCTTCGTTTGAACCTCCTTTAGGTTCAGACCTCCTGTGTTGTGTTTGGATCTTTGTAGTCGGACCTCCTCTTTTGTGTTTAGACCTTGGTGGTCTAGACTTTCTCCTTGTGTTTGGACCTTTGTGGTCAAGACCACTCTGTTGTCTTCAGGACCCTTTGTCCTTAAGACCTCCACAGTTGTCTTAGGACTTAGGTCCTTAGATCTCCTCGCAGACCCCCCTTCTTGGACCATTCCTTTGACCTTATGTTCACCCTTTGTTGTCTCCCTTGCCCCGGTTTCTAAAGTGCGTTTGATGTGGGTTGAATCACATTAAATGCCGCCACCTACCTTTTGTACTCTTCTCTACTTTTTGTCGGCCTTTCCTTGACTTTCCCTTCTCTTGTCTCCTCCTTTACCGCTCTAGTCCTTTTTCGTACTTGTAGCAGTGTACCTTTTGTACCAATACTCTGAACCTGGTCACCTCCCTGTTGTGGTGCTTCTATTCTCCTTTCTCTAAATAGAGCACCAGGGGGCATCCACTTGCTTCCCGTTCGTCATTCTTAGCCTCCTCTTGGTTTTGGGTGTGCTCCTCAAGCTCCCTGGGTCCCGAGCTCTTTGGGCTTAGACCTCTTCTCTCTTTTGCTTTAAGTAAGTTCTTTTGGTTTTCTTGGAGTTTATTTGCTTATTTGGTTTTCTTTTGCGCACGTGTAGATCTCGGTTGATTCTTTGAGGAGCTCGTGGTTCAAGCTACACCAGCCGAAGCTTTTCCCTTCAACGGAGGCAAGTCGTGGACCTTGATCATCTTGAACCCATTTTGCAAAAGTATTTTAATTTGTTAAACTTGCATGGCTATCTTTATAGAAACTGGTTTGGGCAGTAGCTATATCCCTTGTTGACATTATGCCTCCTTTGTGTGCTTGAACTCAACATGTTGACATGAACTCTTTGGACACCTTAGGATGGGTATTTTAGTTGGTATCTTCTATTATTACCAACATGGGACCGATAGCTTAATGCTTAATATTGTCGTAGAACCGTGGGTCTTGGGAATCATGCTTCATCAATTAATAATCTTGACTAATTGAATTATGGAACCTGTGGTTGGTGCCATTGTTAAGCAACTATGGCAGGATGCCTAAGTTGTGTTGATTGTGGTGCGAGATCACATTAATAATTGTTGTGCCAGGACTGGGTGGTCTTTTGGCAGGGTTAATTACAAATTGTTTTGCTCGGGCAAGAAGGTCGGGAGTGAGTAGTGGATGCTTCATTTTGGGGTTGTGGATGTCTTGCCTGAGCACAATTAAGGACTTAACTTTGTGTTCTGTTGATCTGGGTCAATCAGTGCAACCACAAGATCACTTTATGGGGGTGGTGCAGGCTGAATAATTAGCAATGAGATGGCTTGGTGTTGTGGTTGGCGTGAGGCGCCCAAGCAAGAGGGGCACCCATAACCTGCGGACTTCTAGTCCAAAGGGGGAATTGCGAAACCTTAGCGGGCAGCCCCGAGTCATTTCAAAGCTTTGTAAAGGCCTTGCGCTCTCTAGGCTGCTCACCTTCTAAGTGAGCAAGGGTGGCCGGAACCCGATCCGCTAGAGGACCGTGGATTGTGGGTAAAGTTGTACACCTCTGCAGAGTGTAAAATCTATTGAATAGCCAAGTCCTTGGTTATGGACATGCCCGTGAAAATGGTGCAAGGGGTAGCTTTGTGAAATTGTGTCCTGGGCGCTCTGAGAGAGACTGTGGTTTTGCCTCGAAGAGACCTTGGCCGGCTTTAGAGGGGTCATGGTTGGCTCGAGATGAGGTCCAAGGGCTGGTTGGGAACTCTGGAGTGGGTGTTCGAGGTGGTCGTGGTGAGGTCTGGTCATGGGTGTGACCGGGCCTCCCACGGTTGGTCTTTGGAACTTTGGAGTGGGTGCTCAGTGGGTTTTGGGAGTGAGCGTGCCACGACCTCCTCAAAAACAAATGTATTTATGTATTATTGTTTTAACTTGAGCATTCCAATCTACTTATATTATTTGTTGTCAAATCTTGCTTTTTAACTAACCTTCTGACTCTCTTTTGGCAAGCCTTGCATGATTACTTATTGCATACACTCCCCACGGCTTGCTGAGTACATTCAATGTACTCATGGCTTTTGCCCTCTGTTTTAATCAGCAGTTGCAGGAAGTTCCAGGGAGCTTAAAGCTCGGTGAAGAAGAGGCCTTTGGAGACCTTGCAACCTAGGGGACGTCCTCCACTCGATAGCCGGTGGGCTGATCGGTTGGACCTATCGTTAATGTTTTTGCTTTCATTGTTCTTGCTCTTTTGTTTGTAGCCCATGAGGCAAACTCCTGTAAGAAGCTTGGCCGGTTTGGTCTTTAATATTATTTGTTGTTTTGTCTCTTGCTTCTCTTAGTGTGTGTATGGACTTGATTACACTTGTGTTAGATCTGTGCGAGCTAGCCAATCCGTTCCTGGGACTAGCTCTGTGCACAGGGGCAGGATCTCCAGGAGGTCCTACGGGACTTAGCCTAGGAGATCCTGTCGGACCTCCCTGATGATATACCTTGAGGTGCCACCTGCGGGATGTTGGCCAAGACCTCCAGGAGGTCTTGAAGACCTCCTGGGAGGTCCTGGAAGACCTCCTCGGGAAGTATCTTGGCAGTACTCTTGCTCCTCCATGCGGTAGTACCGCAGCTCAAAAAAAAATGGTCCTCCCGGACCTTTGCGGTATATCAAAGGGTGGGGTTGTCACATAGAGCTTGTAGGCACATGCATTGTATTGTCTAAGCGGAAGCTAATCTAAATAGGTAAACCAAGACTAAGACACATGTATAGAAAGGTTTAATGCGATAGCATATAACTATGGTGTAGTTATTTGATGCTGCGTGTATTATCCGGTTGGTAGCATAATTTTTGTACGGGCGAAAAATCTCTATTTTGAAACCATGTAAATATACGATTTATTTGAATTGTTTTGTGAAAAAATAAAATAACATTGTGTAGTTATGCAAACCATTCGACCTAGTGGGATATTATTTACTATTGAAATAGAAGTATGAAATACATTTAGGAAAGTTAATCAAGAGCAGAAGAAGTCACATAGCCAAACTGCAGAATATATTAAAAAAAAATTGTTACTTGATTACCCATTTAAGTCCTGTGTTTTTATTTAGAACTCCATATATGTAATTGAATCCTGTAATACACAGCTAAATGCAAATTAGTAGGAGCAAAATTAATCCAATATGTTATTTGATACTAACATCACATGGTTTCTTGATACTAACATCACGTAGTCAAGTGTATCTATTTATTTATGTTTGTCGTTTTACACGTAGAACCCAACGTCGTCTTCCCTGAACATGTCGATTCAAGACTTGTTTGTGTTCTATGGCGATGGTCTCAAATGCCTTGACGCGACGTCTCAGACGGACCCGTCAAATTGTGACCGGACCCGGATCGGGCACCGAACTCAAGGACATGAGTCTATGCGAGCTAAGGAGGTGTGTGCGTTCGCGTTCGATCGGGACACGGAAGGAAGAAGTTACGATCGAGGCATTGTATGCATCGGTGGGTGGTGAAGGTCGACCTTTGGCAACTTATCAAGGTGAGTAGTGGCGCTTCATGGACCAATTACATGGAGGTTGTGTGCAACCCCGCCACCGCAATATCGCCGGGGCGATGGTGTATGTCGGTTTAATGGAGAGGGCGGAATCATCCGTCATGGGTGGTTCAGTGGAGTTGATGCCAAGCCGCTTTGTTGCGGAGATGTGGGCGAGGTAGTGGGTGATGGAGACTTGAGGCGTCGCGGAGGCTTCGAGCGAATGAAGGTGTGGAAGGTGGTGGGCGGCCGTATTGATCGCCACGAATACCTTTGCCGAAAGCGGAGTTGAAAGCGAGGAGAAGGTGTGGATCTGACTAGTTCGGAGAGGAGCATGATGAAGAAGTTGCTCACGGAGGTGTATTTGGTGGTGTTGTGACCACCGACGCGTTGCCTATGTCTCATCTAGATTGAGCGACATCGCGGCGACATCCTCGGTTCTACCGCAACGGAGGAGGCGGAGTGGGGGTTCAATGAAGATACTCTGCTCTTAGGGCAGCGCTTCCCCAACAAGAGCGCTGCCCAGCAGGCCATTGCCAGATACGCCATCAACATTAGCCGGACTATCGGGTGCACAAGTCCAACCCTGACACCTACGTCGTGAAGTGTGTGGATGGATCTTGCGCTGGCAAGGTTCGTGCATAACGGTTCAGGAGTGCCGCCACGGACATGCGAGCTTGCAGAGCCACTTCACAGGCACCGAAACCTGACGTCCTCATATATTGCGGAGCTAATAAGCCACCTCGTCGTAGCTGATGTATCTATCTCACCGAAGCTACTTACGCGGATGTTGTCAGCGGTGGGCTTCCCAATCGGCTTCTGAGAAGGTATGGCGGTAAACGAAGGTCTAGAGCGTATGTTCAGCACATACGAAGAGGCCTCGACTTTGTCTTAAGAATGTTCCATCAGTTGCGAGTCAATCCGGGACATACATTGACAAAATTGGGCCGGGTGCATCCTCTGAAGGGGCGAATTGTTTTATCCTTGACGAGGTATTCAGGCCTTCCCAGCGGCGGAGGGTTCAAATATCGTCTGTCTTTGTCAATGGGCGGCACCTTCCTCTCAGCAAGTACAAGGGCACCATCCTCACGCGGTAGCAGCAGACGATAAGCGACTAGTTACTCCTGTGGCCTTCGCGATTGTTGAGGCGAGAACACGAGATAGTTGGTGTGGTTCCTTGCAAGCGTGAAGCGGGCGATGGTTCAAGACCGGCGGTGTGTGCATCATCTCCGGCCTTAATCTTTGGGTTCTTTGTCGCGTTTACCATGATGCAAAAGCGGGACCTGACCTCCCTTCAAATGGAGCGACTGGCGAATCGATGGTGCATGAGGCATCTCGCGTCGAACTTCCACACAAGGTTCCGAAACAAGGACCTGATGAAGGCCTTCAAGAAGCTATGCATGCAGAACCAAAGGCGGAAGTTCGACGTAGTGTGGAGACAGTTGGACGAGGATACTAGCAAGCATGTAAGGAATTCCCAGGACACGGAGGGAGGGGCAGCGGCAGGAGGCTCCCTCAGAGTTGGGGAGTTCACACAGTGGGTAAACTCGCACGCACCCGACTTAGAGAAATGGTCTTTGCTACATGACACCGGTGGTGCACGGTACGGAATCATGACGACTAACATGTCGGAGGTGTACAATGGTGTCTTGAAGGTTGTCTGATCCCTCCCGATCACCGCAATTGTTGAGGAGAGCTGGAACCGCACCATGGGGTACTTTGTCAACAGAGCCATGATGGTGAAGAAGCATATGGATGAAGGCAAGCAGTATTCGGAGGTGGCACAGGCCTACATGGACAAGATGATCGAAAAGGCTCGATCGCACACTGCTAGGACCATGGATGGCATCAGAAAGAAGTTTGAGATCCGTCTGAGGCACAAGTATCTCACGGGTCATGCTAGGGGTGATCGCAAACAAGTCTGCTAGATCGATGGGGAAGCGTCCTGCACCTGCAATAAACCGCAGCTTCTTCACAAGCCCTGCTCCCATTTATCTGTGGCGTCTTGTGGCGTGGTGCCGATCCTCGCAATATCGTCTCGACGAGTTCTCGACATTCACCACTGTCGGCACTTGGAGTGTCGAGTTCCATTCGTCGGGTGGACATGCATTCTGAGGACCTCGGCACAGGCGCGTGAAGTCGGTGCGAGCAGCGCCTTGAAGTAGGTCGGCGTGGAAGGCGACGATCCGCCGCATCCGTAACGACATGGATGATAGCGGCGTGGGCAGCGGGCTGGGCCGAGAGATGCGACTACGCAAGGCGATTGGCCACTCGTTAGCCACCGCCGAAACGAGCCGGGTGAAGCAACGCACCGTAGTTTCATCGCATGTACGTGTTGGAATGTGTCGGACAATGGATGTTGCCTATGTATGCTGTATGTTTGTTGTAATGCATTCTTACGCACTCTCGTCAAGTGTAATCGTGTTCTACATGTTGTAATGTGTCGGAGAATGGTTCTTGTCATTTGTCCGTTGTGTATGTATGCTACATGTTTTGCTTTCGTTTTGCTTATTTGTACGTACTCTTTTATTTACACACTAACTTGTTCTTGTATGTATCTCAGGAGATGGCGCAACCTACGAGCGGCGTCACGTCTGTTGCTTTCGACCCCTGATGGGATCGGAGACACCGATGCCATACGTGGTCATCCGACGGGGGCCCTCCAAGCTTTGTCCTCAGGAGTCCCAGAGAGCACTGGCCGTACACCCGTACGAACACACCCCTGAGTTTTACGGTGCGGGAGATGCCGCCGACCCTGTTGAGGGGCCCACAATGGGCACTCGCTGGACACGTGCTCGGCTAGGGTGGGCTAGGGAGAGGCCGAGGCGCGTCTACCCTGAGTTCCACAACTAGTTCGAGACTCTGCATGAGGTGGAGGTCATATGCTTCCCATGGTCTATAGATCATTGTGGAGACGGCCCCGTACGGCTTGTCCTCTCGGTCTGATCGGGACTACAGCGTCTTTGGATGATGACCTACCATCTTGTGTTTTCCCATATGGTCGAGCCGTACTCACCACAGCGGTTCATGAGACAGTTCGGGCTTTACCAGCAGGTGCCACCGCCTCTGGGACGACCTCTTGCGCCAAGGCCCTGGGCATGTTGTTACTTGGTTTTTCATTGCATTTGCATCTCTTTTTTTCGATTGCCTAATGTCCAAATTCACCTGCAGGCAAACGAGGCAAGGGCGGAAGAGCGACGACTAGAGGAAGACACAGCTACCGTGGACGACGCTGTGGGCCGAGAGGGCGGCGATCGACGTCGTGCAGGAGGCACGACCGTACGACATCGAGACACACATTGCGTACTTGACATGGTACGTTCCGCGCACCAGGAGCAGCCTTAGTGGTGCGCCGCCCCAGCGTCCTACGGAGGTCACGCATGACACCGTTGTACGAGCAGGTCCTGACACTCATCGGGCGGCACGCCAAGACAAGACGGTAAAATATTCTTCGTAGTTTTTTTTGCACGAGAAACACGTCTAACTTATTCTCGGTTTCCTTGCAGTTAGACCGCCTTCAGAGTATCAACAATGAGGCCGCCGGGGTCTCTGGCGTGGGAGGACTAGCGGCTCCTCTCGGTTCCTAGGTATCTTGAGAGCGCGTCTATGATGACTTCGGCGGTGGCAATCAAGAACATGACTTGTGGTCGGCATAATGCGTAGGCTGGCGATGGCGACCACGAACAAGAACAACCTCCTTCCCCGCCCTCGGCCGCCCTCGGCACCTCCTCCGCACCACCGTTTGCACGTCTGGTCGCACTCGAGTCGACCTAGCTTCCATCGCTCTTCCTCCCCAGCGCCTCGGCCTCGGCCTCGCAAGCGGTATGTCAATACGATTTGTTGTCCTAATTGTTTGCACATGCCCTTATTTGTAACATATATCTCACTTACATTTGTTCTTTCGGCACTTACGGCGTGTGACACTCTGGTACGCCCCTCGTCGTCCACGGGGCCGACACGAGATCGGACTTGAACGGCGACACGACTCGCCCCCAGCCCTAGCACTGAGATGAGGCGTTTACCACGTTCGCATCGGAGCATGAGGGCAACCCGTGGTCCGGGCAGTTGTTCGGAGCAAGCACTGTGCACTATTTCGATGCCGATTGCACCGGAGCATCATCGTCCGCACAACAACATACACAGGTATGTTGTAATGTACTTAATTCAATCTTCCCATTACACGCTATAGTAAACTCAAGTAGCCCACCGACTTTGCAGGTCTAGAGTGACCAATGGGGGCATGAAGGCCAAGGATCGCAGTCCGCACTTCTGACTTCGGAGGTACTTCCTTTCCAACATGACTACGATTGCAAAGGTCATAACATCTGCCCTAACGCAGTGGTACTGTTTCTGTAGGACGAGTGGGTGGGCGATATGCTCCAGTCTTACCCGGCTCCCTACAATGAGTTCTATGTGACACCGCCTCCCACGCAGTAGTCCCACTATGACTTTCGAGAGGCCGCCACTCCCCGACAGTTCACATTCCCTTGAGCAGACTACGAAGTGTCAGGCGGTGGAGGCAGGACCATGAGTTTTAGTGTGTTGAACTATTATTTCTTGTTCCTACCAATTAGAAGTTCAGTTGTAATGAGATTGTAATATCCACTATTTACCTATGCATCGTAGTCCTTCATGAATGGATCAACTACCGCGTATCATTTCATTACACGAATGAGTTTGTTCAATGCATATCGACGCCTATAACTTAAAGCACGCGACACATCGATGCAACATATCAACTCGATAAAAGGCAACCGCAATAACGCATCCACCATTTAGTTACATGCTTTAGGACATTCAACATAAGTGTGTACAGAAGGGGAGACTACCGACGTACAGGCTTCTCCGCCCGTGCCTAATTGTAGAAGTTGCCTCTCTGTACCCACATAGAGTGTTCTCCCGTTGGGCGCCTCGGACGTGGCTGGCTGTCATTGTAGTGACACGCACATATGTAGCTAGGGTTGGCACAGCAACATCCGGGATCATAGGAACTTCCTATGTTCACGACCTCCTCGTTGCCCTCTCGCATTTGCATCTCATTGGCGAGAGGTCATCATTTTCTCCTTGAGATCGTCAATTTGCGCCTCCAAATCAAGGTTCGATTCACAATATATCCACGTGCCTCGCAACATAGTAGCGTGGGGAGGATCGATCCGGCGGGTAAAGTTGCATTTAGCCATCTGCTGCAAGGGCGGTTAGTATGGAGGATGTATTAGCGATAACATGAACAAAACTATTTACCCCAAAGTATGGGCATCGGAAGAAAGCGCCGTCGCCATCGAAAAGGCGATCTCGACACGCTGCGATAGCGTCCTCCCGTGTGCGCATTTCGCCATCTGGGTTAAGCACGCTTGTTCGGCATCAACCGGTAGTTAGGGCGAAGTCCTCCTCCTTTCTAGGCGAAGGTGCGGCCGGCGACTTTTGTTGGATCGGGTCCTGGCGTCGCCATCGTATATTCTTGTAAGACGGACAAGGTTCTTCTTCCTAAGGTTTCAAGGGTCGAGTGGTCCTACTTTTGGAGCGTGGGGCGTGCATTTTATAGCCCACGGGGGAGGCTAACAAAGCGGGTAATGTATTAGCTTGCAGATGACAAGACCAAGCGAAATTTCATTGTTTTGCCGCAGAGACAAGACCAAAGGAGGCGACTTTGCGCGATGACAAGACCACACGGGCGGCTTTGCCGATGATAAGACCAAAGGAAACGACTTTCTGCGGTGACAAGACCACATGGGGCGACTTTGCGCGATGATAAGACCACGGGCGACTTTGCATAGTGATAAGACCAAAGGAGACGACTTTACTGCGGTGACAAGACCACCACGGACACGGCCCGGCTTTGCCGCGATGATAAGACCAAAGGAAACGACTTTACTGCGGTGCCAAGACCACACGGGCAGCTTTGCGTAGTGACAAGACCACAGGGACAGCTTTGCGCGATGATAAGACCACACGGGCAGCTTTGCGTAGTGATAAGACCAAAGGAGAGCGACTTTGCGCAATTTAGGGTTAGGGCCGCCCGACTTTTGCACCGATAAGGCGTGACAACACTATGCCTCGCCCGACTTTCGGATCGACATGACAACACTCTACCTCCTCGGCTTTTCGTAATTAAAAGCGGGACTCTCTACTCGCATGAAATTAACAACACCACGCAAACCATGGGGCTTATAAAGGGGTTGAACCAAACCCAACTCTACACAACACTACAGCAGATACCCGACTATGGACTCTTGGCAAACTTCTACGAGAGGATGTTGAAGAAGCAAAAGTGGCTTAAGTAAGAAGAAACGGCTATAATACCAGATAAATCAATGAAAGATGCTCGGTACCACCACGTTTTCCGATCCCGGTATGTGTGTGACGAACCGGCAGAGATCATTGATCCACACACCCAGAACCGCCGCCGGGCGTTACACATCGGCACCACCGTAAGCGTTTTTTTCGCGCATATCGATTTTCCTCTCCCAACGTTGAATTCCTTAAATTTTTAACTTCATCCCCACGTAATGGCAGCCCAAGATGCGCTGCCACTTCTTCCAGTGGATCGACGGCCCGGAGATGTATGATAGGACATTCATCCAGCAGAAGTACATGCTAAACTACTCGGTGCGGGCCGAGAACTTCGTGCGGTGGAGACCTTACGTACCGGACCCTGTTGAGGAGGCACCGAAGGAGCCCAGTACTCGCCCGGGCGTAATCCTTATCGACAACGTGAGTTATGAAGAATTTACATCCCTATTCGTTTTCAACATCTTCGTACTTACATCATAGAATCGCAAGACATGGGCGACTTGACATACCGGCCCGGCGTGGGCGATCTGCGACAAGGGCAAGGAAAAGGCTCATGCGGCTCAGCCCGGCCGCCACAGCATATCCAGTCGCCCAGGCGTAATCCGTATTAACGACGTGAGTTATGAAGAATTTACATCCTTCTTACTATTTTCACTATACGATGCACTTACATCATGAAATCGCAGGACATGGACGACTTCGACATACCAGCCCGACGTGGACAGTCCCACGACAAGGGCAAGGGAAAGGCTCATGCGGCTGAGCCCGGCCGCCATAGCGTATCCGGTCGCCCGGGCGTAATCCATATCCACGACGTGAGTATAAAGAATTTACATCCTTCTTACAATTCTCACTATACGGTGCACTAACATCATGGAATCGCAGGACATGGGCGACTTGACATACCACCGGCGTGGGCGATCCGTGACAAGGGAAGGAATGCTTGGCGAGGAGTTCAATGCCGAGCTAGCAAGGAAGGAAAATGGCCCGGTCCACTTGATGAGGTCAGTCATTATGTAGTAGTCCCCGTCATACCCCCATATTTTTACTATCCCTAAAGCCATGTATACTTATATGGTTCGGATGCTTGTGTCGCGAGTTGTACCGTAGTAGTAGTGAGGATGACTAAAGCAATTAGCGAACCATCATGCCATGTGACTACGTGTAGCGTGCTTTTGTCCACGGACTCTAATATAGTTCGGTTCCGTGTCTCCGCTTAAGCCGATAAAAGCAAGCCTATATTGCAAGTATGCCTCTTCTAGTGGAATTCGGAAAGAACCATTTGCACCGACATCGAATACTCCATGTTTTAGAGCATCTTCATAATCACAACGAGCGTTCTCAGCCCCTTCAATCCTTTCTCTGAACGAATTAAATGATAGAAAAATTACAGAAGCAACAACACTATGACGGGAGGCTCCGGAAAAAGTTTCGTAATTTTCTAAACTTATTTGGTACATTTTGAAATTACTACAAACAGCGCTGAAACAGCGACGAAACCCTAGTTTTGGAGAAAAGGAAAGCCTAATTTACAAACCTCGGTGCCCATATTTCTTAATGAATGTTGTTTTAAAAAATATCAATGCCCGTTCAAACCCTAACTGAAATGTCTGAAAAATTTTCGTTCTAAAAGGGGGTGAATTTCATGTTTTGCACTTCCTCATTCTCGAGACATGAATTCTATATTTTATATTTTCTTCGTGCTCAAATTAACATGCAAACAATATATTTTCATTTATGTATAACCTGACAAAAATTAATAGAATTCGGCTATCTTCAAACACCACTTTTTGTGATACATAGAGCTCGCTCACGGCACCAACCGAACTGTTTGGCCCAAAATCTATAACCATGAGCCGGTGAGAACCAAAGAAAGCAATGCTAGTAGTTTAGCTGTAGTCACACTCACACATTGAGAAGAGCAGAAGGCTCATTAAATGAACTCCTTTGCGCTCTTTCACACCCATTAGCACATAGAGAAACCAACCGTCCCCTCACTTCACTTCTCACTTCTTCCAAATGACACGGATATGGACTAATCGTCAAAAACATAAAATCTTGAAACCCTAATTCGCCAACAGCAATCGTCAAACACATAAAATATCGAAACCTTAATTCGCCCAAACCCTAAGTCAGCCGACACATAAAATATCGAAACCCTAATTCGCCCAAACCCTAAGTCATTGCATGGCATGGAATAAAGCCAGTCGCTTCATGATCGCCACCGCGGAATGTGGGCGAGCATCCGCACTCGGCCACCGCGGAATGCAGGCCAGCGGCTTCCGCGCTCGGCCACCGTGGAAGGTGGCCTTCCCCCAATCTTTCACGCCCGCGTTGCACTTTCCGCGGTGAGGCTTCCTTCCGCGCTCGGCCAGCGCGGAAGGGGACACGCGTCGGTCGTCCAACGTTTTCACGCTCGGATGGGGTCTAAATTTAGAAATACGAAGCTACAGGGGTCATTTATGTAATTACGTGGCTACAGAGTTAGAACAGTAAAAAATTCGGTTATAAGCTGAAGGCTCGATAAAATGGAATTACGTAGTATTAAACGTAGCGAAGGATCATGTATTTTGCTGGTAAAATACTTAGCTGTGGTGGTTGACTTCACGAGCTCCAGCCTAGTTATTATCGTGCACGACGTGCAGGCCGTCGTTTTAGCATCTTTACTTGTGGTTCGATGCTTGTACGAAGAACTTTTCGTGGAGGAGCTGGCAGCATTCCTACCTAGGAAATGAACATGCATGAGCATGACTTTTAGGGAGTGTCACCTCGGCTGTATGCGACTGCAAAGGCAAATCATCGCTTTTTTCCCCTAAATGGCCAGGCTGGCGCCGTTATTAACAAAACGCTATCTACGTGCTGTGATGCTAAAAATGGCATAACGGAAATGTCGACGACCGACACGCTTCAAAATTCATGCTCCCCGCGCCCGGAGGTACTCTCCACCGCTCTCTGTGGGGCGTTGCCGAGAACCGAACACCCCCGTGCCGCTATGTCGCCCTTGTCGCGGCCCTAGGCCCTGACAAGCCGCCACCGCGCCTCCAGCGCCCAAACGTGCCACCACCGCGCCCTTGGCGCCCGGACGCCCCGCCATGTGTCAAGTCTAGTTCCCTGGGGGCCGGACCTACCGCGTTCGTGCCCCTCGGGGCCAGATTTAATCCTAAACCTGGGCCGGATCACCCTATGGCTAGGGCACAAGTGCGCTTTCACCTTCCGCCGAAAGCATCCCCTTGCTGCCTTCGTCTGCATACATGCATAATCACGGCAAGACAAAGACGCATGATTCTTTCCGTTGCTTGCGGTCCAAGCCTGAAAGCGCCCAGATGCGGCTATAAAAATCGGTGTCGCGCTCGCTCTCGCTATCATCCTCGAATTCATTCTCGTTCTCGTGCTCGTCGCTGAGAACACAGGGAATTGAACTAAAACTTTTTTGGCAATACATTGTGGATTAAATAGTGTTTAGAGCAATGCTTAGTGCCGTATAAGTACAGTGAGGTCGACATAAAGGGAAGGTAATTTTTTTTCCTATGCATTAGTTGTAATTATTTCAGTCGTAGTTAATTAGTCGTAATATATTAGTCATAGTTAACTAGTGGTAATTTATTAGTCATAATTAAATACATGTAGTTAATTAGTCGTAAGTAATAAGTGGTAATTAAGTATTAATTAATTAGTTGTAATTAATAAATCATAATTAATTTAGTCATAGTTTATTAGTGATAATTAAGTGGTCGTAGTTATATAGTCGTAATTAATTTATTGGTAAGTAATGACTCATAGCTAATTAGTGGTAATTAAATACTCATAATTAATTACGATTAATTAATGATGTGTAGTTAATTAGTGGTAATTAATTTAGTGGTAATTAGTTAGATGTAATGAATTACTCGTATGTAATTTTTTGATAATTAATGAATTTATTGCTAATTAATTAATTAATCATATTTAATTACTCATATTAAATATGATGTAATTATTTCATCATAGTTAATTAGTGGAAAATAAATTAGTCTTAAATTACTTTAGTCCTATTTAATTAGTGATAATTAATGAAATAATCCTATTTAAATAGTCGTGTCTGATAAATTAATTGAAATATGGACTACATGGTGCGCCCTGTTTGCTATATTATATCGTAAATTGGGTTGTTGTAGCTTTAGTTAATTTCGAACATGCAAGAGTTGCGAGTGTTTTATGGTGACAGTCTCGTACAGGCTAGACCCGATGGGTTGGACCTGTCGAGATGCTAATACATGGTGGTATGAGCGGAGGGGCTCGATGCGATGTATATTCACGAGCTTAGGAGCTGCATCTAGAGAGGGTTCAACACGAAGGCAACGACGAAGTAACTTATCATTGAGGGGGTCACCAACACGAATAGGGGATGATAGAATGTATAGGAGCTAGTCAAGGTGAATGGAAGCGTAGCATGGGGCCAATACATGCAGATTGCTTCCCAGCATGAGGTGATGATATACGGGAAGCCGATGGTGCACGTGAATTTCTTACGCATGGTGCCGGGAAACCTTGATGATGCTTGTGTCTCGGGAAGCGGGCAACCGCAGGCGGAGCTTGAAGACGGTAGCACGAAATGTACTGTTTTGGAGGAAGTCTACGAGAGAAGACTTGCGTATAATTTTGTGCAAAATGGGAGGCCATTTCATTCTCTTGAGCTAGTGTGAGCCTCTCTACTCAATTGTGTATGTATTGCACTTTGTGAGCTTAGAGGGAGAGCTCTAGTTTCATGTGATGTATCTAGAGGTGGATTGTCTATCTACTTGTGCATGTGTTGCACTTCGTGAGAGTAAAGTGAGCGCCTTGGTTTATTTGTAAGAAGGCCCGACGTGTTGTGAAGGTTGGAGCTCACTTACCCGGAGGAGGAAAAAGCCACCACTAATGGATTGAGGTGTTTGTCTTAATTCGTGGAGCAGGTCTAATTCGTTTGGGCTTACCTTAACGTGGTTTGCTCTTGTGTGCATTATATTCTTGCAATTTACATTCACAGGATCGAATTGCTTGCTTGTCACCCTAGGATTGTAAACATTGACATAGACTTAGGTTGTTGGTGTACTTAATTAAGACTAGTTGATTTAGGCTATAACTGTGTAAAATTGTTTTGATTTACATTTCCGCATATAAAGTGGGTTTCGCCCAAAGAGAATTTTAAAATAATCTATTCACCGCCTCTAGTCGGTCTCCTCGACCTTACACCAGTGCAACTCCAAATCCTACAGATCTACTAAACACAAGCAAATAAATCAATATAATGTACCATTAATTTGGCTGGACTGCTAGAACTAAAGGTGGAGGTGTAACAGCCCAAAGTTCTGTTACCAAATTAAAATTTATAAAATTATTATTTTGTTGGATTTTCTAAAATTTGAAAGAGTTTGTTTGCTTTATTTGAATTTCTGAAGTTTTACAAGTCAAAAATAAAAATTTAATTGTTTTTTTTTTGGAATTCTTAGAAACTTTTTCCTAATTATTTTAAAACCAAAATAAATATGTGCAAAAACTATTACCAATTTTAAGTTGGGAATATTTATTTAAGTTCAAAATAACTCTAGGAATTTCTATGAATTTTTCTAGAATTTTGGACTCCATTTGCTATGTTCTAAAAATATTTAATTTATTGGTTAGTCTTTATTCCGAAAATAAAAAAAATAAAAAAAACAAAATCTGCTTAGGCGGTCAGAACCCTCACACTGGCTATTCGGACCAGCCGTAAATGGTGAACAGTAATTTCGGGAAAAAAAATAAAAAAAAATTATTTTCCCATCCCGTGGACCCAAGTTCCCATTTGGTCACCCATCATGCCATGCTTCCTTTTTCCTTTCTTAACATATAGCCTTCCTTTATTCTTTTCTATACTTATTTCTCTCTCCTGTTCATCTTCCACACGTGAACTTCTTCTCTGGTTCTCTTTCCAGTGTACACTAATGACAACACCCTCCATAGCCAAGCCGCTCTAAGGTGGTCATGACCTCACCTCCACCACCACGTCGCCCCTCCTCTTCCCTCTCCGGCCACCCGTGCCGCCCCTCCCCTTGCTCTCTCTTCTGGTCGACGCCATGCTTCGCCATGCTGCAGTAACCGACGCCATTAGAGGCAGTTGGAGCTTTTCAAAACTCATGAATTGCTCAACCATTCCTCCCGGAATTTGTGGCATTCAATCCCACGATCTCCACCTCCCTCATTTCGGGTCGTTTCCCTCTCAATCACGCGCACGTTCGCCGGATTTTCACTATAACCGCCGCGATGACCGCACGACCCGATCTCCTCACCCCGGCCTCCCCTCGCCCTATAAATAGCAGCATCGGGTGCCTCTCATCTCACTCATCCACCCCCCGAAATCCCAACTCCTCCCTCCCTTTCTCCTCCCTACGGTTGAAGCTTTTCTTCCTCAGGCCGAAAGCTTCTCGCCGCCTCTAGCGCCGCCTCCAATGGGTCTCTGCCACCCTCGCCTCCATTGCCGGCCATAAAGTCATGCGCCACTCGGGCTCTCCTCCTCGCCGCTGCCGTCTCGGGCGCCGCCCCGTCTTGCCACCACTGCTTGCTGAGCCTTGCGCCACGCCACCACCAACCACCTCGCCGCACCGCCACCCCTACTACCTTGTCGCAAGGTGAGCAATCCATTTATCTTTGTTCACGCCACCTCTCCCTTTCTCTCACTGCCGGCCACCCATTTCCTCCATGGCGTCTCTATTCGGCTGAGCTTGAAGACAAACAGTAACTCAATTATCTAGTCGACGCTTCATCATTTATACATACAAATTTTATTGCTCCAAAAATTCGTTCTCTCACATGCAAACTCCAAATTCGATAATTCTTTCTCCTAAATTCATCTAAATTCATCTACTATTTTTAATATTTATTTCATAATTTTTAGATTTAATTTAATTTCTGTTAATTATTTGGTTCATTTTGCGCGTCGCCGCCGCCAACGGCCGACCTTGCGCATTCCACGACAACCGGAGTGAGCGTTGTGTGCCCCACGGTTCCATCTTCAAATCGCCACCAACCTCACTCGCTAAATTCTCTCCGTTTGCCCGGAACGCCGATATTCGCCCACCGAAGGTCTTCTCCGTCGGACTGCGTCGTCATCGAAGGTCATCTCGCCGAGCCAACCGTATCGCCGCGTGCCCCTTGGCTTCCTCTACATATCCTTGGAATTCGGCCCTCAATCTCGCCACCAGCAAAAATTTTCCGCAAACGGCCCAACCACATTCTATAAATGCTTCCGGCCGTCGTTGATCCCGACGACATCGCTAACGCGTCGTTAACCGCCGCAACGCCTCTCGCAATGCTCCTTCCTTTTCCTGAAACACCCGGCTCATCGGTGCTACTATTCATCCGACACTATTTTTACGCACCGCAAAGACAGGACCTCCGCCGATGACGCGACCACCACCATTGGGTCCGTCTAGTTCACAGGATTCCATTTTGTGCTTCACGTGACGCCACTCCTTTCCTCTCGCCGGCGTTGCCATTTCTCCATGCACTTGGTACTATTCACGTTGCATGGCAAGCTACTGATGCCATGCAAGCACATACATCCCTTTTATTTATTTTTAGATTTAAACTTCTACAATTTCGTTCATTGTCATACGAACTCCAAATCCATTAATTCTTTCTCCTAAATTCATCTAAATTCATTCTCTACTTCCAGTATTTATGTTATAATTTTTGGATTTTTATTTGGATTTTATTTGAATATTATTTGAATTCGGATCGCTTACGCCAGCGTATAGATTTAACGACTTGGACGATCGGATTTCAACGCCGTTTGAGAATAATCCATTAAGCAAGGCAAGTTACATTCTTGACCATATTGCACCCATTATTTTAAATTATTTAAATTCTGTTTTAAATTATTATTGCATGATTATTTATATTGATAATTTAAATGCCATTTTAAATTCATAGATATTCCTAAATCCTTTGTATGGCCAAATTTGTTAATTGAATCAAATACCTTGTCACCCTAGATAAAACCTAGTTGATACGATAGTATGAACTAGGATCATTTGAAAATGTTGCAAAGACATGCTTAGACCAAAAATATTGATTTGGGGAATTTCAGCCAAAAATCAAATATTGTTTAAATTGTATCCATGGCATTGGTGTGTTATGGAAGTTTATAAATGATCTTGAAAAATGAAATAAAATGATGGTTTGTACTTGGGCGAAATGGTTGTTTGGATGGTGCATGTCAATGCACGGGCTCAATTTGGGTAGGGTTGAGGCCCATGGGTCTTGTGGAAAGTCGCCCAAGTCAATTGAGGACCGGCCTCTGAGCGTTCCTTTGCTATGCCTATAATGGGCTATGCCATATCGTGCAACCACATGTCCTCAGTATGGGGAGTAGGACCTGGCTGACTAATTTGCAAAGTGCCATCGCGGTTGATCCCGCGGATTGTGTGGGTCCATCTCGGATGGCTGGTCGTGTTATGACCTCGTTAGTCCCACTGGCGTAAGAGGGGGCCCCTACAAACTCTGCGGATTTCTATCCAAGGAGGGATCTAAACCTTAATCGGGTGGGCTGCGGTAGGATGGCGCATTGTAAAGGCCTTGTCATGTGCTCTAGATCGCTACCTAAGGTAGTGGCGGTGGCATAGATATATGCCGAACAAACTAGAGAAGTCATGTCACGTGGGTAAAATTTGTACAACCTCTGCAGAGTGTAAAACTATTGAATAGCGCGTCATGATCATGGACATGCTAGCAAAGCCACTCAAAGTTAGACTTGGAATTTGATTTCAAAAAGACTTTGTCAACGGTTTATCAAATGGGAATTTGGCGGGAAGCCTTGTGATAGAAGGGTATCCTTCACCATTCATGTGTGAATGTTATCGACTATAAAATTGATTTATAAAATGAATTTTAGTTATAGAATAACTTGCTTTGGAACTTAGTACAAGTATTTACAGAAAATCTTTGTTTTATGCAAATTCAACCATATTAAGCTTTCCTTTGAGATATCCATATATGCATGTCATTACATTGCTTGATCAGGTGTAACTTGCGAGCACAGTAGTTGTGCTCATTCTTGCTTAATGCAAATAATTTCAGAGGAGAAGGACTTTGCCACGGTGTGAATCTCGACGACTAGGCCGCTTCCCGATCGATTGCTGTGGCGATTAAGCTGGACTCTACTACATCTTCGTCTTCCATTGTGTTTATTTTATTGTTGGCTGTAAGCCTCCTTTGTAATCAACTCTGTTGTTATTTATTAATAAAGTTGTGATATGATTTTGTTACCATATTTGTTTACTGTGTGGACTAGCTACTGATCATGGGACTAGTTCAGAAATACACAGAGGATTTGGGAGTGTTAATCCCGGGTCTTACAGGAGGATTGGAGCTGGATGTTACCTTGGATTAGATGGGAATTGGGGGGAGGTGGCTGTGGCTAAGGCGCTGGACAGCAGGGACGCCGGCTGGGCACCTAGGAGGTGAGGGACTGGAGGAGGTGGCACGCGGACACAATGGTGCCAATGTAGGTGAGGGAGGTCCAACGATGTGTAGGTGTGTAGAGTCCTAGGTGATGCTCAACGCAAGGACGCTCGATCAGCGAGCTATTACACACTCTTTAAAGGGTGACTGCTTCTAGGCAAACCTCCTAGCTGGTCGTCGCCCCACAGTTTCGACTACGGCCGCGGCAGCGCAAGAGAGACACCAAAGAGAGAGATAGATAGAGACCCTGTGAGGGATTGCAACTTTGGTAGTGCTAGGGTTAAGAGTTGAGTGCGGGAGCCGAGATGGGCTAGGCTGTGTGGAGGATGGGCTGAGCTACACTAGGTAGGGTAACTTCAATTTCGGAATTTTTTGGTCTTTTTGGTTTTCAGCCGATTTTTACCGGAAAGCACAAACCCCAGAAAACCTAATTCCTGGATCCCGTACTGAATACCGGTCAAACCAAGTTGACCGGTATGGTTCGGTTTTTTTTGTACGGTTTTTTTAGTTCGGTGGTAATATGCACAACCCTACTAGGTGCTGGTGTTGACAAAGGACACGTCAGGCTTCTTAGCGAGCCCCTTGTGAGGACCTTCTCGGGATACTTGGAATGCTCGGATTTTTTTCCTTTTTTTTTGCTGCGGTACTACCGTTTTGGTGAGGACCGGTAGTAGTGTAGTACCGCCCACGCCCGGCGCAGTACTACTCAAGACTAGAGGGCGGTAGAACCACCAGTCGAGCACCCAGTACTACCAAGACTGGGAGCGATAGTACCGCCCAGGGTACCCCTAGAGGAGGTCTGCTAGGACCTCCCAGGAGATCTCAAGACCTCCTGGAGGTCTTGGCCTTCGTGCACTGAGTTAGTCCCATGATCAGTCCTGCTAACTCGCACATAGACACATTGGTGTGATCGAATCCATACCACAACACGCCTAGGGACACAATTTCACAAAAGCTACCCCTTGCACCACTTCTCCGGGAGATGTCCATAACCAAGGACTTGGCTATTCGAATAGATTTTACGCTCTGCAGAGGTGTACAACTTTACCCACAATCCACGATCTCTCTAGCGGGACGGGTTCCGGAAAGACCCTTGCTCACTTCCGATGGTGAGCAGTTTAGAGAGCGTGACAAGGCCTTTACAAAGCTTTGATTTGGCTTGGAGCTGCCCGCTAAGGTTTCGCTTCTGGATGGGTTGCAAATGCCACCGGATTCGTGCCCCCTCTTGCGTCGTTGCAATAAAACTTGCTCAACCACAACAACACTAAGCTATCTCATTGCTAATTATTCGGCCCAGGCCATCCCCATAAAATGACCTTGTGGTTGCACAGATTACCCGGATCCACAGACACAAAGTAAAATCCTTAATTGTGCTCAGGAAAGACTTCCACAACCCCAAAAGTGCAAAGCACCCACTACTCACTCCCGGCCTTCTTGCCCAAACAAAACCATTTTGGGTTCAACCCAACCATTGGACCACCCAGTCCTGGCACAACAAGTTTTAAGGTGGTCTCGCACCACAATCAACACAACTTATGGCATTACACCATAGCTGGTTATCAATGGCACCAACCAGAGATTCCATAGTTCATTAGTCAAGATTATTAATTGATAAGGCATGATTCACAAACCCCACGGTTCTACAGCAAGGCTAAGCACAATCTTACGGTCCCGTGTTGACAATAACAAAAGATGCCAACTAAAATATCCACCCTAAGGTGTCCAAAGGAGATCATGACAACATGTCAAGTACCCAAGTCCAAGGAGGCATAGCGTCAAATAGGAGAATAGCTACTGCCCAAAACAGTTCTATAAAAATAGCCATGCAAGTTTAACAAATCAAAATATTTTTGTAAAATGGGATCAAGATGATCAAGGTCCACGACTTGCCTCTGTTGAAGGGCAAAGCTTTGATTGGTGCAGCTTGAACCACGAGCTCCTCAGCAATCAACTGAATCTACACGTGCACAAAGAAAACCAAATAAGCAAAGAAACTCCAAGAAATCCAAAAGAACTTACTTAAAGCAAAAGAGAGGAGGTCCACAAGGAAGGAGGGGTCCGAGAGGGAGGTCCAGCGAATGGGAGGTCCAAACCCAGGGAGGTCCGAGCCAGAGGAGCTTGAGAAGCTCACAAAACTGAGAGGAGGCTAAGAATGACAAACAGGGAAGAAGTGCACGCCCCTTGGTGCTCTATTTAAAGGAAAAGGGGAATAGAAGCACCTCAACAGGGAGGTGACCAGGTTCAAAGCATTGGTACAAAAGGTACACTGCCAAAGGTACGAAAAAGGATTAGATTATGAGAAGGAGGGGACAAGAAGTAGGAATAAGTACAAAGGAAAGGACATCATTTTAATGTGACTTCAACCCACATCAAATGCACTTTAGAACCTGGGGCAAGGGAGTTAGTCAAAAGGGTGAACATAAGGTCAAAGGGAATGGTCCAAGGAGGAGGTCCTGCGAGGAGATCCAAAGAGGAGGTCCTGCGAGGAGGTCTGAGGACAGGAAGTCCTAAGACAACCAAGGAGATCTTGACTACGGAGGTCCAAACGCAAGGGGGGAGTCTAGACCACAAAGGTCTAAACACCAGGAGGAGGTCTAGACCATAAAGGTCTAAACACAGGGAGGAGGTTCTATGGACAGGAGGTCCAAAAGACAAACACAACCACGGGGAGGTCCTATGGACAAGAGGTCTAAAAGACACAAAAGGGGTCCTCTAGACAGGAGGTCCAAAAGACTACAAAGAGGTCCTTTGGACAGGAGGTCCAAAAGACTACAAAACAACGGGGAGGACCTGAGGACAAGATTTACAAAGGGGCAGGTCCTGACGGTCAGATCCTCAAGTGTAGGACCGGAAAGACGACTAGAGGGGGGGTGAATAGACGCTTTCTCTATTTTTCACCTCGATCGAACTCAACACTACTTTCACTCCAATAGCTATAAAAGCTATGAAGATTTGTATCTGAGCACAAATGGATGACACGTGTTAAATCCGATCAAACCCCGAAGCACAAGACTAAAAATACCTCATAACTGCATGCACAAAATCCAAAGCATCCTCTCACAGATCAAATCACACAGATCTGACACGCACAAGATTTTCGCATCAAAACATAGTCGCACGCATCATTGAAGGCAATCGAGGCAAGTAAACAAATGCTGAACTTGTGATCCACAAACCAATCGGACAAGCAAACAGTAACAGCCGCTGCCAAGAGCAATCGACTCACATGCAGAGGCAAAACGCGATCATCACAGCTCCGCCACGGCTTTTTAGTTTTTGGGAGCTACACCTACAGCCGCACCCTACCACACAGAGCCAATCAAG
Organism: Phyllostachys edulis; assembly: GCA_036346405.1. NCBI lineage: Eukaryota > Viridiplantae > Streptophyta > Magnoliopsida > Poales > Poaceae > Phyllostachys > Phyllostachys edulis. The sequence continues at coordinate 39,332,818 of CM070562.1, read as the reverse complement.
CAAGTACAAAATAAACTGTAGCAAAGCAATAAACAAAGACTAAAACTGCAAAAGCTTTGAACTACAAATCGAACATGCAACCTTCTGATCTAGAGTCAGACTACCATTGCGCCACGGATCCGCTGACACTCAAAAACCGAACACTAGGTGGGGTCATCAGCCGAATAAACTAATCAAAAGATCAAGAAGTAAAACAACTTTTCATTAAGCCTAAGATAAGAAGGTTGCGGCTGCAATGCTCTTGCCCCAACAAATCTAACAACAGCAGGCCGAATCAAGTAACAGCAGCACTGGATTTTCACATCAAAAGAAGCTGGCAGTAAAGGAAATAAACAATTCCAAAAAGCAAAAACGCTGGATTAGAATTTGCTGTTAACACTAGACTGCAAGCCGCCGACCCTTGAATTTCCTTCTGACGCAACAACAAGCAGCCAACAGGAAACGGCAAGAAACAAAACTCTGAAACAAGGAACCGCTTTGATCTTTCTGATTTTCAAAGGCTACAAGCCGCCGCAAGCACTAGACCACAAGGAGCCGATCGCACGCATAAAGGAACTAAAATGGCGATCACTCGTATTGATGAGGCAGGGCAATAAAATAATCAACAGGTTACTGTCACTAGCAATAGAAAAATCTGGAACAGCGACCTGATTAATTCCATGCAACATCATGTCAATCAAAGTATGATATCTCTTACAGCATGAGGCAAAAACTATAAAGCAGCCGCAAATCAAAAGCAAACCGCTGGATTACGAGATTTCTCTGCCTGCTCATCTCGCTACAAGCGGCCGTCGCATCAGCCTCCGATTTTTTTGGGTGTCTCCGATTTCTACAGGCGCGCCACCAGGGGCTCTCTACAGGCCCTCATTTTTTGGGAGCAAGGGGCGCCACCACAGGCTCATCCGATTTTTGCGGGGCAACCAAGCCGCCGCCGGCTCTGCTTTTCCTGGGCGCTCAACTGGCGCCGCCAGGGCCTCCTTTTTTAGAGGAACCGGCCGCCACAAAGCTCTTCAATTTTTGTGTGTATCCTCAGCGCCGCCACAAAGCTCCGCTTTTGTCCTAGGGCTCTCAATTTCTTCAGCGTAGGACAGGCCGCCGCCAAGGATTTTCCAGCAACTACAAGCGCACAATTTTTTTGTTTTGGGGGCGCCGCCTCACAAGTTCTCTTTTTTTTTCTGGACGGCCAGGAACCCTAATGTTCCATCCACTCCTTTTATATGGCAGCCTCAAACCCTAAAACCTTCTAGAAGATTTACCCTAATGGGCTTCCGTTAAGGCCCAACATCAACGGAACACACACGCACGCATTTTAAAGCGCCGTCTTCAATTCTCTTGACTTAAATCACTTCCTTTGCACCGTCCCGCGCCGTGGTTTAGCCAAAAGGTCACCAAGATGGTATTTGGTAAAATTACCAAAATACCCCTTCTCGATCTTTTCCGAAGACCGAGTCCAATCCTGTTGAAGCAATCGCCTGCTTCGCCATGTGTAGGTTGATCCAACGGCTCTCATCGTGTCGGCAAGTCTCTCCCATCTGGTTCCCACCGGACCACCTTGGCACTTGCACCGACCCCCGCACCGCTTGATCAACCAGTCGCACCGAACTGCCCGTTCGGTCATCCTTGTCTATTCTGCGCTACGCTTGAGTCACCTGACCACACCCAGCATCCTTGATCGTTCTGGACCTCAGCTCTTCAAGCTTAGTCCCGATCCTCCTCGCTGTTGACCGTCATTGACCTGCAAGCCACTTGCACAGCAATAGACAAGCAAACACGAATCCGGGAATAAGTTCTTCACAACTTGACCCACGTTAGTGAAAACATGCAATATGCAACATATATGCACTATAGCTTATGAACTCAATCTATCCCAAAGCCAAAATCACAAAATGTCTAAAAATTAGTCTTTTAACTTTGTCGAAAACGCATGAAACTTCAAACCAAAAGTAACATTGCCAATTGTTTCATCATCCTAAGATCATGGGTATATCCCCATGATATCCACATTAAGGAGCAGGTCCTGACGGTCAAGATCTAGAGCAAGGAGAGGTCCGCGAAAACAAAGATGCGCGGGAGGAACAGGGGCCGTCAGATTTTGATCAGATGAAGTAAGGCAAATGGGCCGTTCGGACCAAGCGAGCGAGCCAACGAGGCCAAACCATCCGTCTGAGACCAAAGCGGTCCTAAGGCAAGAAAGGCAAAACTCAAGCGATGCGGCAAGAAGAGCGCCGGTGAGTCCAAACGCTAGGAGGTGCGGACCTAAAGGAGGTGCAGGCCTTATGATCCCAACAAAGAGGAGGTGCGGAGCGTTAGATCAAGCGGCGAGAGGTCGAACCCTTGGATCAAGCAGAGGAGGATCTGGATGGTTAAGATCTCAAAGGGAAGGTCCAAACGGCGGATCTGAACAAGGGAGGTCTCGAGTGGCTAAGATCTCCATAGAGGAGGTCCTAACGGCGAGATCGATCAAGGGAGGTCTGCGGTTAAGATCTCAGAGAGGAGGTCCTAACGGCGAGATCTCAACAAGGGGAGGTCTTGCGGTTAAGATCTCCAGAGAGGATGTCCTAACGGCCAGATCTGATCAAGGGGTTTTTATGTGATGAAGACCATGCTCGAGCGGTAGGTCCGACCAAGCAAGTGGTAGGTCCGACCTGAGGAAATCCGAAGAACACAGAGAAATCCAAAGGAGTACAGAGAGGTCCTAAGGACACAAAGAGGTCCTGAGGGTTAGATCTCTCAAACGAGACCCCAACGGTTAAGATCAAAGCAAATGAGAGGTTCACAGAAACAAAGATACGCGGGGAAAGCTAGGGCCGTTAGATCTAGATCGAACGGGGCCAAGCGAAGGGGCCGTTCGGACCGAGCGGAGGCCTCACCAGATTAGGGCCGTCCGAAAAGCATCAACGGTCCTGAGGCGAGGAAGGTTAAACCCTAGCGGTACGATCGCAAAACAACAGCGGTAGGTCCACAAGGACACGAAGGAGGTCTTCAAGGAGTCAAGGGAGGTCCTTTGGACTCTGAGGAGGTTTTAACAAAGGCGGTAGTTCCGGCACTACCACAGCGGTACGACCAGAGGTCGGAAGTACCGAAACGGAGAAGATAAAACCGGAGAAAAATGCCACAACTCGAACGGACGGTACGACCGCAACAGAAGGGCGGTTGTTCCGAATGAACAAGCGACAGTACCGCCAAAGCAAACGGTAGCACCGCACAAGCGCGAGGGAGGTCCAAAAAGAGCTCAAGGAGATCCAATTGAACCCAAGGGGTTCGAATGTACTGGAGGAGGTCCAATTGAACACCAGGGAGGTCCGATCAAAAGGAGCTCCATGTGGACACAGAGAGGTCTATATGGGCACAGGGAGATCAAAAAGGATTTCAGAGACGCCCAGATGAACTCAAGGAGTTCAAATGAACTCTAAGAGGTTCCCAGGGAGGTCCAAAACAGAGAAGGAGGTCTAGATCAAAGGAGATCTAGACAGAGAAGAAGGTTTAGACCAAAGGAGGTCTAAACAGAAGAGATTCAAACAAACAAAGGGAGGTGCGAACTTGGGAAGTCCAAACAAAAGATTACAAGGGGAGGTCCAGAGAACAAGGGAGGCTGACCCTGCAAGGAGGTCCAGCTGGGGGAAGGTCTATATTAGAGAGAGAGAGACCTAGAGGGAAAGGCTAGCCTGGAGGGCAACCAAGGTCAACAAAGAAAAGAGGCTAAAAGCCAAAGAATAGCAAGGAACTTCAACGAACAAAGAACACCAAACAACTGGGTTTAGTTGAAGTTTAGTTAGGTCAAGTTAAAGCTCTTCTTAAAATCTCAAGTTAAGCTGTGTATTCTCACCAAAACCAAATGGTTATTTTTATTTTAAAAAGCTTAGAAAACTCAGGACGAACGGGACGTTACACCTCTGCTCCTCGAGGGAGCCCATGGAGTCGAAGAATGTCTTCATCTACGCGGCCTTGGCACTGTACCTCAACGGGAACATGAATATCACCCTATCAGCCTCTTCCAGGTTTGTCGGCACTGCAATGATTTGGATCCAGGGTCCTTGGCCAGTGCCTGCACCTTCTCTAGCACCTCTGGTGGGAGCGTCTTACCCATCACTGGACGACGAGGTTGACGATGAAGATGGAGGTGGTGAGAGAGGGCAGCGGCGCTCGGGGGAAGGGGGGTTGGGAGATGAGGTAGTGAGGTAGGGGGGGGTTGTTCCTTCGAGTTCGGTGGAAAGGCGAACTTATTGGGGGGTTTTGGTTGGGGAGGGGTGCAACCGGAAACCTGGCCCCACATGGCGGAGTGGGTGGAATCGTGAGAGGTTGGAGGGGAGCGAACGATTTTGGTATCACCGCCGCCGCCATCACCACTACTATATCCTTTTTAAGTAATAAAGATAGATTTAGGCATTTTCTGTTCTCTCTCTCTCTTCCTAGACTAGACTGATAAATCATTTTTTTTTTTGTTATGGTACATGGCATGTGTCTACGGATTTAGCAGCTATATTTGTTATGCAATATGATCTTACTGTTATTTGCAAGCATGCTTACTTGCGACGTTTGAACCGAACTAAGATATACGATATCTACCTCAGTCGATTTTCTTTAACAACGCAGTAGCACTCAACTAGTGGTAGGAAAACATATCAGCACGGAGACATCACAATTATATTCATATTCAGCAGATGGACTCCACGAAATATTTTTTTAAATCACCAGAACAGGCTGTCATAATCGCTAGAATTTTGTCCATTTTGGCTCAAGCAAAATCGAGCTTTAGGTTATAGCGACTGCAAGTTTGTGCTGCCAAGACATATATTGTCAAGGCCTACCAAGAAAAAGTAGTTGAAGCTAAACATTCAATTGAATAGATTGGTCCACCGGTGATTTAGCTGGAACAAACTCCAGCCTTTACAGGGTTATTGTTGGGCTAGATGGAGCACTGGTTGGATCTATCCAATTCTCAGAAATGAAGCTACTGCAAACAGAAGATAAGGCTACTCATGAGAGAACAGAACATCGATATCCAAAGCAATATGTAAATTTGACTACCTGCATCGTGAATGAGCAACGGTGGAAAGGTCGTCTAGGTTCATCCATCAGGGCTTATATAGCAAAGGATTCCCACGTGCAACAGAACAAAATATATATCCTTTAAAGATTTGTTGTAACAAACAAAACATGACAAACAGAACAGAACAGAACAGAAGACAGGTATAACAACTTCGACACAACGCAATACAGTGCTACAACTTCCAATTCTATCAAGAAAAAAAAAATTAACAGCTTTCAGCAAGTACTGACAGCGACAAATGGACAGGTAAAACCGGAGGTAATTCCATTCAGGACAATTTATGCAGAATTGCAATTAACACATTGCTTGTAGTGAACTTTAGCACTTGTAATGCGCAGTCCAAAACTTGAACATGTAAGACAAACATTGGCAACAATTGGCATCAAACTAAACATGCCCCAAGATTTGCATCAAAAAATGCATGACATGAATAAAACTACGTCATAATATCATGATGGACCAAAGAAACTGATTCAATTGCTTCCTTTTACTGCCTGAATAATAATATCCAAGTAAACGTCGGAAGGATGATTTCAGAAGGTGAGATGATCTAAGGACTATGGCCTATATCAAACTGCTTACAGCTAGCTGAGCGAGTTTTGTCAGCCAAAAGTAACCGGGGAAGAAAGAGAACAAACAAAAAACAAATTAGCCGTCTAATTACAGAGAGAGAACAAAATAACTCTCTGGCCAATAACACAGAGTGCATTGTTAACCCGAAAAGCTGGACAACCTTTTCCTCTTTCTGTTCTTCTTCGGGGTTAAATCTTTTTGCACACTACCATTGGAATGAGGAAGAACACGTAAAGGACTGGTGCGCTTAGCAGTTATTCTTCTCCCTCTCTTATTTGTCCACTGAATTGGCAATTTGCCTGCAACTTGGGCAATACCATCAGTGGTAGCAAGCTCAGCCACCTTTTGGATCCTCTCCTGCATTTGCATAACCCATGCTACCGACAGATCGAGCGAGAATGAATCATCCAGTGGTTTTTGCCACAAATCAAGTAGGACACGCTGAAATGATTGAAATGATAGTGAGGGCTGTAAATCCTTGCGAGGTCCACACATCATGTTAACCTTTATGACATGCTTACATAGGTTGCCCTGCATTGACCACGAACAATCACACAGAGAAAATTCAGACCCAAAATTCCATACGGTCCGCATCTGACTAGCATCCTTCTGGCTTGCTACCTTGGCTGAAAGAGATCCTTTGTCATTAAAGAGAACAGCGTCATCAGGTATCTGCAGCGCCCTTTGCCATGAAGTGCATGCAATGTACTCTGCTTTCACCTCAGGAAATGAACCACTTTCATCTGCATATAGATTGAGCCAGTAGCTCGAATGGAGCTCTGTTGTGAGCTTATGCACCAACCAGTCCACACGTTGGAGAGCGTCAAGTTGTGAATCGTCATATGATTTATCCTTGAGCTTTAGATGGTAACCTTCAATAGCACCAGACGATTCCTGACTTGCTAGTGGAAGATTTCTGATTGTGTCAATCCACATCTCTAGATAACACATGATGAATATTGTTAGAATGTGCAAGAGAATTTGCAATTCAATGTATGTATTGAAACTACTACCCGATATTCTTACCCAATTTGGGAACCCAAAATGACTTGAAATATTGTATGAAGTTGGTTTGGTCAACGAAGTCTTCAAACAAATGCTCCAGGGCATCCATGGGATTTTTCTCACTCCAGATACTGTAAATAAATTTTCCTAGTTGCATAAATATTTCCCGCTGTACCTCACTGTTGCTGCATTTCTTGATTACATTTTTAAGCCAGGATCTCCTAATGTGCCATAAAGAAAATAAAATTGGGCAGGAGAATACATTCCTGAAACAATGACACATTTACATCAATGGCAATGAACTAGATACAGTTTCAATAATTATACAATTATAATTGAATGTCAGAATCTATGCTATACCTGATTGGGTCCAGCTCTGACGCTGGGTCATCAAGTATAAATCCACCAACACTCCAGGTGGAATCAACAGAATGCATTCTATCAGTAAGAGCTTTCATCCATCTCAAAGTGTCCTGCTTGGTAACTGATCGGGTTATAACCCATGCAACAGGTAGAGCTTGTTGTCTTGAGTCAAATACAAGGAGTGTGTGCAATGGGTACTGCAGCAAAGAGTAGAATGTCAAAATAAAAAAAAAACTATGAAATCTGTCCCCGTTGACATAATTGGACATCACATAATATAAAATGTTGCCTTAAAGTATAACTACACAACTGTCGGCTTTCATTGCCGTCATATACCTTCAGCTTGCTTACACCAAACGAGGAATGGGAAGCCAAAAGACTCTGATGACCAAAGCGGATCATCTGCTGCAGTTGCCATTCCGTCTGGATCCCTAGAACAAAGGCATCTGTCTCAGTCGAATCCTGGTAGAAGAAGACAGACTTCTTATTCCTATCAACCCACATTCTGATGCTAGCTTGGTCATCTAGATCCAACTCATGCGTCGACCTCTTGATGATCATCCCAAGCTTCTGGACATACTGTGAAGCCTGGCTATCAACCTTCGCATCTGAACCACAGTAACGCTGTATCCCTTCTATATGCGTCTGCAGGATGTTCTCCTCCGGGACACCGAGATAAATCAGTGACATGGTCTGTTGCTGGATCTCGCTCCCAACATATGGCACTCTCCTGGCACCAGGCCCGATGGCATCCCGATCCAGGGGGCCATGGCATATGAAACCAGACTTGTTGACATGGCGCCTCTCATGGTAGATAATGAGAACCAGGGAAGGGCGGGCATATAACCGCTTGATTGCAAAATGACAGGTGCAGCCTCGCATCGACTGTGGGCGAGCGGCACGGTTCCTCGTGTTCAGCCTGTACCTTCTGCTAGGCAAGATCGTCCCTCCCTCCCCGTAATTCTCAGGGCCAAACGAGCACCAATACCTGAATCAATTTAGAACAGTGATCAGTAATAATTCAGAAATAATAATAAAAGAATGAACCTTTTGAACAAAGCAAAACATCAGGGGCACTGGATACGGCAACAGGCACACATACATCCTGTAGAGGAGGTACTCGTCGCTCCTGAACTCCTTGAGGCTGCCCCTCTCGCGCTTGCGGCCGCGCTCGATGTGGAAGCGCGTGGGGCACTCGGGGTTGTTGCACTCGCCACTGATGAAGGCCTCCATCCGCTCGTAGGGGATGAGCGCGACGTCGTCCCGGTGGTGCTCGGAGCTCGCGTACCTAGCCCACGTGAGGTTGGCAGCGGAGAACTCCTCCCCAGGAGGGTCCTGGACCGGGAGGTCGCTCACCGACTGCACCACCTCCATCTCCTGCCCCATTCCCTCCTTCTCCACACCTAACTGGGTGAGATTGCGAGCTAATCAGGTCAATTGCAGACAGGGAACTCGGTTTTAGAAGATCAATTCACGAAATATTCATCCGTTTTTTGAGATTAGGAGGTAAACGAAGCTAGGATCTTGTTCTTGGCAGGTAAAATTGCAGGGCGTGAGAGTTTCATTTGGATATTCGGTTGCGAGAAAATAAGAGGAAAGGGGGGGGGGGTTACCACAGCGGGGGTGGAGTTTAGCAGCAGGGTGCCATGGGGACTTCTCGCCGTCGGCCGCTGCCAGTCGCCGGAGTTGGGTGGGGTTTGGTGCGGTAAAAACCCTAGAGAGAGAAACTGATGGACTAGGGAGACGAGGCCAGGAGGCAATGGACGCCCAATGGACTGAGAGACATGGGATTGGGCTTTCATGGGCTCCCTTGCGAGTTTAGGACGTTTGGCCGATTTCTTTTTTTTCTTCTTTGAATTGTTTTCCTCTAAAAGACCTTAATGAACTTTTTTTAAAAAGGAAAAAATTGACTTGATTCCCATCAGAGCTTGCAAAATATATTCTGAGATTTATATTACGCAATCAATTTGAAATTTTATAAATTATATTAAAGTATTCAAAATTAGGATTGATCGTAATTTAGGGTTTGGAAGCATGATGTTTGGTTTTCTGTCTTTGATGGTAAGACCCTGTATAGAAATGGAAATGGGGACTCTTACCTTATTAAAAAAACCGTAGCATGTACATATAATGCGTTAGATCAACCTTGTTTGCCATCCCTCCGACAACCACATCCTAGTCTATGCCTTCACCATCTAGAATTGTAGATTAGGGTTATACATTTACTGATCAATAAAAATAGATTAAAGCGACCTGTGCAACATATCTCTACAACTTACAAGAATGACTTACTCCATACGTTACACCTCCCAAATAGGCTCTAAAAGAACCCAAAAAGCCAAGGAATACCGACATGACACGTGGGCCCTTAACCAAGAAAACCAATGCATCTGCCAAGTTGTGCTCCCTCCTAACCGCAGGTGCAGCCATGGACACGGCAGATAGGAACAAACTGCTCAGAAAAAGGCCTGAATAGAAACTGTAACAAACCCACCTCCACCCCCACCCCACGATCGCTCCATAACCTTCCACTCCTGCCGCTGCCCTCGTGCCACATTCGCCGATCTTCTTGTCATCACGGTGGGTGCGACACGGTTTTCAACTACTGCACTAGATCCTGCCTTGATTTATATGGTCGATGCTCGTCGTCTTCGGGCTCCTCCTCTCACCAGTGCTGTGATCTCAAACGCCAATTGTGTCGCCACACCTAATTCGCCACAGGCTTGCGACCGGAATGGGATGTGGTGTCGCCGATGTAAGGGGAGCGCAGTCGCACAAGGAAAAGGAGAAAATCACCGAGCAACGTAAGCCCGCATCCTGGCATCATTCTACCCGAGGTTACTTAACTCTGACGACTGATGGTACAACCGTTCAGATGGGTTGATGGGACGTCGCGGCCCTCTCCACATCTCCGAGATCTGTCTCATCCCACTGTCGCTGACTACTGTAGGGCTGTCATACTTCACCGCTTGCTACAGCTCCATCACTTTTTTATGATTCCGGTGAACTGCCTGTGTCTCCGTCCTCTCCGACCATCGACTACCATGATACCATCGTGTTGCACGCGTGCACCACTGTTAAAGAGCCAGCTAATTAATGTCATGCTCCCTCTACCGGGCCCGTAGAGGTAGCGATTCCAACACCAAAATGCTACCTCGGCTGCTCCTCTGGTATATGTAGTGATTCTTTGACGTGGGTATTGGTTGTTGCACAATAGCTGTTTGATGTTATGCACCAATGGAGCAATTAGCTCATTATTGATTATTCATACTAGCTAACTTTTAGTAGCGATTCAGACATAAAAAATGCGGGAATTGTATAGCTAATTTTATATCAACAAGTCTTGAGCTATTATATTGCTATATTATGCTTGTTCTGCTGGAGAATATGTTCTACTATTTGCAGTTTTGGACTGAACATGTGCAGAATTGCAGCCTCTGGTATTTTTCATCCTCCTCCATCCTGTATCTGCGATTGGTTTTGATAACCACCACCACCGGTCCACCATCTCTTCCCTCCCGGGAATCACCAACTGATTTCTTTCACCGGTTAATTCTTGCTGCATTTTTTTCCCTCTTTAATGCTGCTTCTGCAGCCCCAATCAGCATCAGCAGCTGGAAGAAGTGGCAACATGTACACCCATCAGATATGATCCAATCTTATGTATTTTTGGAAATGAGCTATTTGTTAGCTTGTTCTTGAATCACAGGTTTAGATACATCGATTGAGGTTACAATTTTAGTTCGTGACAAAGTCTCATGTATGATTTGTTTTATCTGTTGCAACGCAGAGGCACCTAACTAGTGTAGTATGATGTTTGTGGAAATATGAAACCAGGCAGAAAATTGGACCTCTGTTTGTACTGAACAAGGATATTAGCATTGCAGATACACAGCTTATAGGTCACATAACAAATGTAAAAAAAAAATACTCGATAAATTTTCCATGGCACATCTTAATATTCATTTATTTTTTGCTGAAAGAAACTTTCTTATCTTTCACCAGAATTTTCTGTAAGCTGCACTTTCTCAGGTTGTCCTTTCTTTCTCTTATCCTTTTCAAGAAAAAACAATTAATCGGTATGTATCAAAGATCAGCCTCATTGAAGCCTAGTCCAGGAAAGTAATTACATCAATACTTCTCTAAACTCTGAAGACGAATGTCACCGACACATTGCCATACTAATGTTGTTTCTTTGTTTCATTTCTCTACTTTCCTTTTTTTTTCCTTTGGCTATGCTTAGAAACTAAAGTGCATAGAAAATTGTAGGATGTTCCGGACCACAAAAGACGAGTTTTTAGCCTAACTGGTATTGTTGGCGCCATGATTAACAAAAATGACGCTCTCGCCGTTGTAATACCAAAAATAGCACAACGGACACGCCGGTCATCGACACGCGTCTAAATCTGGCTCCCAGGGGGCCGCACACGATCTCCACCATTCCTGGAGGGCCAGACTCCCCCTGTTGCGCCATGTCGCCGCTGTTGTGCCCCTGGGGGCCGAGCCAGACGTGTCCATACCCCTGGGGGACGGAGCTGCTACTACTACAGAAAAGGTCTTCACAGACGGTTCAAAAACGTCATCATAGATGGTTTCATGAGCCGTCTGAGTTTATGGGTCAGTGATGTCATGAGGTCATTACAGATGGTTTTCGAACCGTCTGTGATGCATACTATCACAAACGGTTATTAACTAAGAACCGTCTGTGATAGTTGCCTATCATAGACGGTTTTTAGATAAAATCGTCTGTGATGGTTGATTTATCACACACGGTTTTTAGATGAAACCATCTGTGATGGCTGATTTATTACAGACGGTTTGTAGATAAAATCGTTTGTGATGGCTGATGTATCACAGACGGTTTGTAGGTGAAACCGTCTGTGTTATATATTCTCTATAAAGTCTCCAAGCAGTGGCTGCTTGTGCCTTTAAAACCAGCTTCATATATATATTGTTCGTAGTCCCCAGCCACTTTCAAGGGGTCGTGAGGATAAGACAGCAGCCACGGGCAAAGTCATCGAGCCTGCAAGTTCATGAAGCAGGTACTCCGACTGGGAAGTGATTTCTTGTATCAGCAACCAACTATTCCTTGAAGTCAAGCCTAATTATCTATCGACGACATCCAGGTAATTATATGTCCACACGCTCTCCTAGCAGCCATAATTCATGAACTTGCAGGCTCAATGAGGTTGCCCGTGGTCGTTGTCTCATCCTCCTCACGACCCCAAAGTGGCCGAGGACTACTGAACAATATATATATATATATATATATATATATATATATATATATATATATATATATATATATATATATATGTGTGTGTGTGTGTGTGTGTGTGTGTGTGTGTGTGTGTGTGTGTGTGTGTGTGTGTGTGTGTATGTATATGTGTGTGTGTGTGTGTATGTATGTATATATATGTGTGTGTGTGTGTACATGTGTGTGTGTATGTGACTTAATTGAAAAATTTTCATTGGAACCCTTTGTTTTTGCTATATACCATTTTTCATATATAAAAGAAATATATACACAAATTTTGCTAAAAAAGTGAAATATAATGAAATTTTTCATGGAACTCACTTTGGGGTATCTTATAATCATTATTGGAGTATGCTCAAATAGATAAAGATGTATCATCATACAATTTAAATGGCATATGAGAGGTGGGAGTACGTACTCCCAGGAGTACCATACAATTTTCATATATATATATGAAGTTGATTTTAAAGATACAAACAGCCACTGCTTGGAGACTTTATAGAGAAGAGATCAGGAATGGAATAGTAGGACGTACCTGGGACGCAAGGGAGGAGAACTTAACCGGCATGAACACGGTTACACAAACAAAGGTGAAATGAAAGGCGAGAGATATGTGAAGAGGTGTTGTAGTAGTTTTTGACTCATTTGGTCTTATTTTGGAATAGAATACACACCAATTAATAAATAATTGATGATTAGAGGCACAAGCTAGGTAAAAATTTCATAAATTTGTATGTTAATTGTAGCTTTACAAATTAGCCTAACCTTTACAAATCTGAAAAGTTAATTGCAGCTTTCAAAAGCAGAATACCATATAGGAACATACCATAAGATTAGTTACAAATTAGCATATTGTTTGAGATACAATGTAGCAAAAAGGCGTTTTGTAACCTTGAATGAAACCTGAAAACTTGTAATATGCTGCTGTTGAGTAAAGCTAAAGTGATACAATGCTAATCCAGATCTGTTAAGAGTAAGAGTATCACAGATAGCCATCTCTGATTTGTCCAAGTAGTTGGGATAGTTTTTGAAAAAAAAAATGTAAATATATATATATACATTTCGACCATACTTTAGTATATTCTAACAGTAAGGCTCTCCTCTACTATTTTCCCTTCTAAAAAAACAATCCAAAACTATCGCCAATGAAATTAGGAGGTCAGCAGAACTGCATCAGTACCTAAACTGGTAAATGTCTCATGTATGTTTCAAAGAGGCACATATCTTACTTGGGTCCATCTGACATTATTGGGCCTGTGGTAGATGTGCAGAACTCCATCAAAGTACCATATAAGATGTTCACCTGGTTGAAGAAATGAACAGGTATGAACAAGCAAAAAATAAGGCATTAGTACATGAAACACTTACATGGTGTGATTTATCCTAAGAATAGATAGTGATTATAGACTTACTATTAACAGACAGCCATTTGTAAAGATCCTCTCCAAGAGGCAACCAAATTGCCTCCCTCAGATTGACACTTCTTAAGGTTGCATCAATATGTTTTTCCAGCAAGACAACAAGGCTAAGGGTGTCTAAACCGACCATTAACCGACAAGGTAGCCCACATTGCAGCTCGGTTCACATGAATACCAACAGCACAAACCAATAGGTGATAGATTTTTCTTACCTCAACATCGCGCCGGTGTCGGTGGTGAGGTAGCCGAGGCCAAGGCCGGGGTCACGCACACTGGGGGGAGGAGGAAGAGGGGAAGGCAGCGTCACTGTAGTTGTGGTACGACTGTGACACTACACAAGACACTCGTATCATACGAGTGTCTTGTGTAGTGCACCGTGGTGTCACAACCAGCAGTGACGGAAAGAAGGACGGTGTCGGCGACGGGATCGGGCGACGGCATCGAGGTCGGGGGCACTCGGGTGGGGAGGGGAACGGACGAGAGTAAGGGCACTGGGAAGTGACGAGTTAGGGCACAAATCCTAGCGGGCTCCTACTAATAAAGAGACTTATCACGGACGGTTCTATTATGGAACTATCAGTGATACTTATCACAGACGATTCCACAATAGAATCGTCCGTGATATGGTCTCATATCATGGACGGTTCCACAATGGAACCGCCTGTGATATGGTTGTTCTCAAGTTCTATGTTTTGAGCATATTAATTATCATGTATACATTTACATGACATGAAGAAATTACATGTTTATATGTCAATTTTGTCATTTAAATACTGCTGAAAATTTGCTTTAACTATGATACATATCATAGACGGATATTTGTTCCACTAAACCGTCTGTGATATATAGTTCAACATATAATATAGTAACTTTACCTCCAAACTAGATTTTTTTTTTCATTTTGGAATTTACATATGGCCAAACAGTGTGACCAGTCACTTCTTACAAAGATTAAAAAAAAGTAGAAACCTAAATAAACAAAGTTTTCTAGTGACGGAGGTAGGCTGCTATCTCCGTCTTCAAAACTTCAGAGGCGTGGCGGCGGCGTCCGGACGGTTCGTGATCATCGTGAACGAAGCTCTAAATGCATCCACCACGATCGCTCGTTCGAGTGTCTCCCGAAGACCCTCGGACTATTGAATCAAGAAGAATTGAGCCCATAGGCTCTCTTCCCTTGCTTGAGGGGTCTCAGCATGGTCGATTCGGTCGCCCGCCACCTCGATTAAGCAGTCCAAGTGACGGCAAGCCTCTTGAAGATGTGCAACATCGTTGTGGAGGACCACGTCGATGACGCGGTACACTCGACGAAAGTGGGAGATCACCCGAAAGACGCGACGGAGGAGGATGTCAAGACGGTAGAAGGTGGCTATCACCTGCTGCAGCAAATCCTCGGGCAGAGGAGTAGGGACACTGTTGAAACAGTGTCTTTCCATGGCATCCGCCAACGTACGACCGGAGAGGTGCTTGTACAGTATGGCCAGGAAGGCCATCAATGCCGACGACAAGAAAATAGAAGAGGGAATCATTTCTGCTTTAAAAGTATATGTTGTAGAGTTATATGTGGGGATGATCATCTTCAATGGAGGATATCTTTTTTATAAAACAAGGAATAAATTCGGCGCGTGAGACAAAGAGACGAATCGAGGAGCCGAAGCGGCATTGATGCGACGAAGAGACACATCGACGACGACAGCGACTCATCGGGCGATGAAGAAACTCACCGGGAACTGTAGCGATATTATGACAGACAGTTCGTGTTAAGAACCGTCTGTGAAGTATCACAGACGGTTATTTGTTGAAAACCATCGTGATATTTGTAAATATCACGAGGCGGTTTCATCATGAACCGTCTGTGATATTACCTCTTCACGCAGCAGTTTTAGCGCAACCCGATAATACGAGCGGTCTCTAAACCAAAACCGTCGTGATTGTATATATCTGAGCGATTTTGGTCAACCGTCTGTGATGAGGCATCCAATATTAGCCTTTTTATAGTAGTGTGCCGTGGTCGTGCCCCCCAGGCCACGGTGTTCGCTCCCGTCGTGCCACGTTGCCCTATCGTGCCCCCGGCCCTAGATACCCATGGCCGTGGCCCAAGGCACGGTCTTGCACACGAAGTGTAGTACTTTCTGGAGCATCATAATGGATTTTTCTACATCCTTACTAATGCCCCTTTAAAAGACACTGAAAGAGTAACTGAAGACTATTACCTAGCCAGGTGTAAAGCTAAAAAGTGATGAGGACACACCTAGCATATGCACATCTTCTCCGTCTTAAGTTGCTGCATTAAAGTTGTGTACACTCTCTGGTACATGTAGCCTCAACCGTCACATGAAGATAAGATGAACAACACCACATCAATATGACATCAGCAGATGTCATCGCTTATATTAGCAAATATATAATATCATCACATGTCAACATCATGATGAGCTTATCGCATGTTTCAACATACTTAGCTAAGAAGTATAATTATATCACCGCACGTGTCAGTAAACCAGATGATGTTATCACATATGTCAGCATACTTAGTCAAGAAGTATATGATGTCATCGCTTATGTTAGCAAATATGTGATGTCATCGCTTAAGTCATCATTTTTCTTGGACATAAAATAATGTGTTGTGAAGTTGAACTTTACAACTTGAATTGAGTTATAACTTTAGGTTCAAATAACCTACCATGTGGACATTCCTAGAACACATACATTGTCTCCTTCCCCAAATACTACTCCAACACCAACTGGGCCAATCACCAGAGCTAGAACAAAGCAAATTAATCAAGAGATGAATCTTTTCCTCAATGAGCTACACGTTGATTTTTATAAGAATAGATTGCTACCTAATACCTCTACTTTACTTGTTATAAGGTTTCATGAAGAATCTTTAAAAGGAAAATAGGCTACTACAACTTCAAGAACAAAGGAACCAACACGAAGAATAGAAGCCGGTCTGACCTGTTTAGAAAACACCGGTCTGACCGAGAGGAAATCAATCCCAATTTGATTGTTGTTAAAAGGTGTGCTACCAACTAGCTTGCTGGCTACACAAAGAACGCATAGTATTTAGTCCGAATACTGTAGCGCCCTGGCACTGTAGCGATAATCGCACTATAGCAACCATCCTGTTGGAGCACGGGTACTGCAGCACCGACTTAAAGGCTGTATAAGGAGGGGTACACCCTCCCATGTAAATTGGAGTTGAAATTTTCAGAAATAAAATCCTTGTTCTAGGGTTTGTGTGAGATAAAATTTTACCCCCCTTAGAATTGGAATTTATTTGAGAGTTCTTGTCTCCGCCGTTCTTGTGGTTGCCTCAGTGATTACTAGAACATGTTTACTTCACGTGAGTAAGTAGACAAAGGATCAAAGCGTGTGGTTAGGTGAATCGAGTGCCACAGGTTGCCGTAGTAGAGACGGTGGTTGACGGTGTCATTTATCAAGTTGCATGGATCCAATTATCTCCAATCCTACGCTGTGAAGATCGGGCAACAATCCCCCGCAGCATCAGCAGGTCTCTCTCTCTCTCTCTCTCTCTCTTCTGTTGTATAGAGTTGGAGCACAGACATTAACTCAGATCAGAAAGTAGATCTATAGCAATGCTTATGAATGTGATATCATGACGATAACTTCATCAATATTGACTTCTTCCCCATTAAAACCATTCTAGTTCATACGATTTGTTTGTACTGACGAAGAACCCTTAGGCATTAAATATGCAACTGTCTTGGACCATAATTTTTTTTTATGATTTAGTTAACAGAAATACTAGCTAGCTGAAAGCATTGACCTATCTTGAAACACTTGAAAATTTTCAAAATTTTCAAATTAGTTTTGAGTTTGATTTGAATCTCAGTTTCAAATCCAATTAAGCAAAATTCGGCCAAATTCACCAAAACTCAAAATCCAAAACCCAAATCCGCTTTCCTTTCTCCTCCGGTCACACCTCGCCTGAACCGCCTTCACCTTGGCGCCGCCTTGTGTCGCCATGGGAGGCGGTTGCCACCGCTCTCCATTGCTCGCGCCAAGACACGCCATCTTGTTGCCACCTCGCCGTGCCACCTCCTCTCGCCATCAATGCCGCCCGCGCCCCATCGCCTGCGCCACCTCCTGCCTCGCTCGATGGGAGAGCCGCCACCGCCTCTCCGCGCCTTCAATCGCGCCCGCCAGCCGCTCCACGCCACCTCCCGACTGCTCTGGGGGAAGTCGCGACGCCACCCACGCCCGCCCATGCCGCCACTCCCAAGCACCGCCCAAGTCCTCGCCCAACCACGTCGCCCCATGGCCGACGCCCATGTCGTCGCCCATGCGCGCCTGCTCCCCACCACCTCCACTGGGCTATAAAAGCCGCTCCCCCCTGACCATCCAACTCACTTTGACCCTCTCCTCCCCACCCACCTTCGTTCCCAAAGTCGGCAAGAGCTCGCCGCCGCCTCGGTTCATCCACCCCGTAAGCCCGGTTCACCCTCCCCCTCCAGATCCACCCATTCAAGCACCCCGACCCTTTCCCCTACCCCTCCGGCCTCAGATCCGCCGGATCTGCGCCGGCGCCACCCTCTCCCTCACCGCCGTTCCCCAAACCCAAAACCAAATCCAAACACAAAACCCCGCAAAACCCTAGGGTTAGAAGCCACCTACCTGGGCGGAGCCTTCCTCGCGCTGCCCTTCCCATTCAAATCCTTTGGCCATGCTGTCACGGTCTGTATACGCCACGCTCGAGCGTCGCCCTAGCTCGCCCGAAGCCTTGTGAGGGCGCTATGGTCAAGGCCAAGACCAGAACCCTCTGACCTTTTGGCATGTATTGATGGGCCGTCAGGCGGTTCTACCAAATGGGCTTGGCCCATTTTCCTAAGCCCGCCATCTTGTCTTTGGCAGTTCTTTATTCACTCGTGTTGTGATCCAACACTGTTCACCTGCACAGTAATTTCTATTACTGTTCATAAGCCCAGCACTGTTCATTCCAGATAAAGCCCATACACTGTTCAAACAGTAAAATGTATTACTGTTCCTAAACCTAGATTAGTGATTAAGTACTGTTTGTATCTAATTAATAGGTATGAACAGTAAAATGGTCACTATTCATCGAAACCCTAAATTGAGATTATATATCCATTCTGATCGTCTCGAACCCATAAAGCCCATTCTTAGCTCCGTTCAGCCATATCAAACTCCTGTTAAATCTTTTACCTCTTTAAGTTGATTCTTTATCTCTTTTTATTTTTGTTGTAGTTGGATTCTTTTTCTAGGCTCATTCCTTGTCGAGCCAAGTGTTTTATTGGTTTTTGTGTCTTGCGCTAGGTTTACGAGCGAGCCGACTCAAGATATCACAGACGGAGACATGTAGTAGCAGACGGTTTAAGGACTTTGAGCAAGGAGGCAAGTTGCATACCTTGAACATATTGAACCTACATTCCATATAATTCATATTATTATCTTCATAAATATATTTTAGCCAATTATTTCAACAAAGAAATAATACTTTAGAATGCCATGTTGAATAGATAAAAACCCTTCACCCCACATATCAAACCACCTATTCTTGTAGGCCATATTCACTTTGACAAATTTAGTCCACATAAAATAATAGCAAATATTCTGCAATGTCATGCAAAACTCATTCTAAATACTGTTAAGGAAGGTTAGCTTTAGACCAATAGGTTTTGGTGTAAGTTGAGGGTTGAGACCAAAAAGTTGGACAACCCAATATACTCGGTAAAATAAGTCATCAGTGAGATCTAGAGGTGGACAACCACGAGTTGGTATTGAGCCATCGCCTCACTGGATGACAAGTAAGGACAAGAACCTTATGCCAAGTAACAGACATAGTAAACCGCTCAACCACATGTGTGGTCATTACTCCCTAGCTTAGTACACTACTCTTCCAATTGAATATCCGCAATATCAAGGGCGAGACAGGGGTGGGCCTATAGGGACACTCGCTGGTCTATGCAACGGTATGGGCCCGTCAGCATCGGGGCACAAATTCCACTATTGGCCGGTGGTCTTCCGAGGGCTGTATGGATTTGGACCTACCGGGTAGAGGCTAAAAAGGATAAGTAGTGAAAAGGCTTTGTTATCCTAACTCAGTTGTACGCAAACATGTTACGTGGCAATGTGAGTTTGTGATATCGTGTGGGTAAAGTTGGGCAACTCTGCAGAGTGTAAATCAATGTTATTCGAATACACCATGCTTCCGGTTAATGAAGCTGTGTTCATAGGTGATTCCAATATGCAAGGCATAAGTAGGTTTTACAGATGTTAATTGGTAATTTCAGATGTTGTAACCCTTGTGGCTATATTTATTACTGTTTTACTGTCTTTATTTATTGTAAAGCTTTTAAATTCAACTATTGCATTCCACATATACCTGTATTGGTAAAACTGTACCATTCCTTTGATATTCCTAGCATATAATTAAATAGCGTTTCCTATGCAATTTGTTGAGTACGATAGTAGTACTCATTCTTGCTTAAACATCAACAGAAGAGTTTTGGGAAGATTCAGGTGTTCTCTACGAGCAGGAAGAACCAGTAGACTATGACGACTACTGGTACTAGGGTCTCTTTTGCGCCCAAGCTTGCCTGTGGTTCTGGCACTCTTTTGCAATGTAATATATTAAATTTGGGCTTGGATGCCCGCTTCCGCTTTCAAACTGGCTGTTAAGCACTATCTGTTGTAATAAAAGTCTGTCTTTTGCTGTAAACGTTTGCTTACTTGTGAAACCACGACTTTACAACTGTACATCCTGGACAGTTGTAAGGATTCTAGCGGTTGGCTGTTACATATCTGGAATTGTTTAGCTTCATCAACCGCACTTGCAGTGACTTTTCAGCTTTACACTGGCCAGGTAATAGCCTTCGGTTGCTGTTTCAGTGTCTTTTAAAGGGGCCTTCGGTTGTTCGTTTTTCTCTTAAACTTGTAGTCCAACAAGTTTTTTTGAAAATATAGTCCAACAAATTTGAACCAACTATTCTGTATAATTTCTTGTAAACTGAGAACACAAAAAAGGAGTCGCTAAGTACATGAACTGTACAATTGACGCTAAACTAAACCTAACAACTTCTCTTCAACGCAAGGAATGCGGCGCATAGACCACTGTGGGCCGATCTTTCAAGTGATATCTAGCATGAGGTTCTCATGGACCTACCAATACACGCAAGTCTGAGTTACACAACGAGAACTAAGCCTCCGGTCAAAAAAGTGACATCCTATGATGCGCGTATTCAAAACAAAATAATTTTGATCAAACATATTGCCGTATTCAAAATAAAATAATTTTGACCAAACATATTGCCTCAAATGCGTGGTTTAGATATATGAAAATAATATATGTTAATTTGTCATGAAAAATACTTTCATAATATTTCGCTATTATGACTTTTTATAAATATACAATGATAAAATAGAGTGGTCAAAGTGACGTCTTATTGAGTTTAAAAAGTCAAAAACGTCACTCTTTTATGACCGAAGAGAGTAAGATAGCCAAACATATCCATGGACAAAAGTTATGCTGCCTTTTCGACTAGTATTTTTCCCCTTCCTTATAAATAAGCTGGCCAATCAGGCAAACAAAAGTTTCCTACGTATAAAGTATCAATGTATATTGGCCTTGTGAAAATAGTATCATTATATTTGCTCTACAAATGAAATATTATCATAATACTATGATTATGTATCATTAATTATTTAAACTAATTTTCAAAGTCTTGCCTTGCATACTGTAAAATGTTAAAAAACAACTTATATTTTGAGATGGAGAAGGTAAAAATTACCCAAGCAGTAGATTATGTTACACTTTGAACTTGTTTTTTTTTTCTAAACGAGTTGCTACCGTTCGATTTTATTAAATTTTACAGTACTTTCTAAAGTTTCTGGACACAGTTTTAATTAATCCATGGCACTACATTAATTAAAAAAAAATTGGCCTACCTATATATAAATACTTATTCAAACGCAAACAAAAAAAATAAGAAAGAAACAGGACTTATCATAGGGAGATATATAGTGCAAACCATGAATTAGATGCAATCATGCAAATCACTTTGACTTGATCACACAATTAAGATACAAAATTATAGAAAATATTCTTGAAGGTAGTTTTTAATATAGCATACATTCATTTAAAATGTAATGTTCAAATTCAATTTGTGTTGGGAGAAACGAAAAAGAGAAATCCTTGACTACCTATAAGTTCAAAGAAATGGAATAAGAAAAAAAAAGGCAAATTGTTTATATGCCATTGCAAATATTTCGGATCCCTGATCTGCCATTACAAAGTGACATCTCCCTTTCATGCCCTTTTATGCTACTGCCGTTACCTTCGTTAAATTTTTGTCATTAAGTTTTTCAAAAATACCCTTATTTCTTTCTTCTCCCTCCATTTCTTTTCTTCCTTCTCTCTCTCTCTCTCTCTCTCTCTCTCTCTCTCTCTCTCTCTCTTCCAGCTCACCCAACGCCACCACCACTCTCTACCTACACGGCCGCGACGACGGCCGAGCTCCTCCATCTCCACCTCCGGCCGCCTCCCCCTCCCCACGGTAGGTTGCCTCACCACACCCCCTTCTTCCTTTCCTCTCCCCTTCCCACCCTCCCCCTTCGCCTCCCCACCGCCTCTGCGTTGCCCACAGCTAGCCCCCACCGCTATGGTTCCCCGCTGTGAGGGCGCACGTCGGCACCATCTAGGTGCCGACCCTCACGCACCCAGGTGGCACCATGGAGACCGATCGCCTCCCCTCCAACGTGCACAACTGTGCCACTTCGGCGGCCATGTCACCATTGGCAACATCGCTTCCCGTGCCGGCCTGCAGCTCACCTAAACCGCGTTGTCGCCATGGGAGAGCTCGCGCACCACCACGTCGTCCTGGCACCGTCTTCGTTGTTGATCCTCACACCACCCAGTCGTTGCCGTCAGCGTCAACGTCGATGGCGGTGCCTCAACGTCCGAGCGGTGATTGCCTCCCTCGGCCATGACAGTCCGCTCATAGTTGGAGGAGGCTGAGGGAGAGTGAGAAGAGGGAGTGAGAGGAAGAAGAAGACATCAATGGGAAAATAGTATTTGCATAGCCATTTTACGGCTTGACTAGTCAACAGTGGTATAAAAAGAGAATTGTTTCGACTTTGCAGTGGCATGTGAGGGAGATATCACTTTGCAATGGCCGATCAAGGATTCAAAACATTTTCAGTGGCATACAAAAAAAAATTCCCAAAAAGGTTCCTACTGACAATAAATTATACATTAATTTTCTGATAATTATAATGATTTTAACCTTAAAATTTTCAAGGGTGGTGAAAAACTCCATAGGCTATGTCCTCAATTATTTTTCTTTAAAAAATCTCTTTGGTTTTTTGGGGAAATTTCTATGTTAGCTTTTTCTATCTTTCATCTAAATTTTCTGAAAGTTGCACTTTCCTGTTCACCTTTGTTACTGTATTTTTCCTGGGTCCTCATTTTCGGTTCTTGGGCTCAGAGGGAGGCGACTGTTTGGGCAGCGTCGATCAGAGGGAGACGGAGGAGACGACCGACGGCGGCGGCGATGCTCTTGTTCGGGCAGTAGCAGCAGGTGGCGGAGTTGGCGGCGGCATCGAATGGCTGGACGCGGACTTGGCGTCGGTGTCGAACAGCGGGAGGACAACCTGGCGGTGGCGTCGATCGACGAGAGGCAGCGCTAGCAACGGTGTCGACCGGCGGGAGGCGGCGCTAGCAGCGAGGTTGGGAGGCTGAGGCGGCGTCGCCTCACTCAGAGAGACATGCGAGAGGTGACAGGTGAGCACCGAGAACGATTCAGGAGGGTTAGGATTCACTTGGTCCTTTTTGTTCAGTGGCATGAGACGGATATTCCAAGGACGAACATATAAATTGGTTCCATAATAAGCAACAAAAGCACGTCCCACCCAGCTTGCAGCTTCTAGTTATGTGTGGCTTTTGGCTTATACCAAAAGCGACTTTGAAGTTGACCCGTTTGGGGTCTTCCGGCCTTTTGGAAGCAGAAATTGGCTTTAAGCCTCCAAACAAGGCCAGTTAGGCCGGCTAAGGAAGATCCAACCCACACACTGGTGCGGCCCATCAGATGGAAACCCATCCCGTAGCTCCGAGTGCTTGCGAGATTGAACAGACTAGCAGAGCCCATGTTTAGTTACATCGCCTAGCCAACAGTTTTGACGGGTTTGTAAGCCGAAGCGCTAAAAAAGGCATCTATTTTTACTAAAAATAACCTGTGGTGATGAGTGATGTGTTTTTAACACCCTCCAATCCTCGCAAGTCATAACCCTTATCCCCTTGAGAAATCGCTTGCCAACGTGTGGACCTAGCCTCGTCACCCTGGATCCATCACGACCTCTTCTGAGTCTTCTCTTTGGAAAAATTTATATGAGCTTAGCCGCCACCTCCCGAATCCCTCGTGAACCCTTCCTCCTATTTTGCTACTTCTGGTCGCACAGCCTCCCTCACTTTCCTCGTGGTGCCACCCGCTTCTCCCGAACAAATCCCAACAGCCCGTTTTCCCTCCCAATTAGTGCCACCCTAGACCTTTCATCTACCTTCGCCTCCTAGGAATAGCTCCGTCACAAGATGAATCTACAGTTGTTGGTATCAATGAGGCCAGCGTGATGTGGTCCCAACCCTTGGCGGCCGACGCGGTTGCCTGACGCCTGATGGTGTGAAGTAGCGCCAGCACGCGGCTTAAGAAGAGGAGACAGGTGTGACTCTAATACTCCAACTCCATTGCGCCCTACACAACAAAACCATCGAGTAGGTAAGGCTATAGTTCAAGTAAGCAATTCCTTCGTCCAATTTTATTCTTTGATAGACATTGTTGTTTTGCGATTGTTTTTCGTCAATGCACCCTGTGAACAACACAAAGTTTTTCGTTAATGAATTGTACTAATCCTACCTATAAGATGTTCGGGAGAAAAAGAAGTTCACATCAAATCCTTACGAGCGGTTGTTTGGGCAAAATGCCTAGGACAGCAAGCAGCAGCTTTCTTTGTGCTAGAATCCCACCGTAATCAAGACAACAATAAAATGGCCTTGGACTTGAACTGAGGATTCAAAAGCATTTTATTTAATTGATCTTCTGCACGTAATGCAAGCGATGTTGCACTCACTTTTTTAGCTTTATATCTTCTTCAAAAGAGTTTATTAATCTGCTTTGGGTATATGTTCTAAAAACAATGCTTTGGGTTATGCATATAAAGAATTGTTTGATGGTGTTAAATGGAATGAGTGTGGTCAAGCGATTGCTTACTCATTATGCAATTTTTTTGCAAACCTAGCCTATTGTCATTTCAATAATTTCTTGATTTCCCTTGTGTGGTAAACATCTTATCAAGTTCGATCACAACTAATTAAAGTTTTGTTATTTGTTTCCCCAGCATGGAGATGTAGCCAAGGGTGCAACGTAAGACGAACACAGTGTCAGAGGCGTGACGCGGACCACAATAGAGCTCAGCCAGGTGTCTTTACGGGTTGACGGCATGGCACAAGCCAAGCCAGGCAATGGTGGCGCGACGTGTTGGGGTAATATGTTTTTTACTGGCTAAGTTTGTTATGTCTTCTATTGAATCTACTTGCATTGATGTTGTACAAAGCAACATTCACAGAACCACTCCCAAATCATGGCAACGACTCAACGAGTCTTCAGTTAACGTGGGGAGCTTCAGTTGTTGTTGAAAACCATATCTCAGAGGAAGACATCCCTAACAGAATGCAAAACAAGCAACAACATACTCATCTTTTCTTGTGCCCTCTCTGTATCAGAGCTCGACTAAGCGTTGTGCCGGACCCAAGGTTGTGTTGTAGGCTGAGGCATTGAGCACGACAATACATGTGGAAACACGACACGGGTTGGCATGAATCTCAATAACAACAGCTCGATGTGCTAGAGTAATATGTTTTTTATCCGTAGCAAAGCATGGGCACTCAGCTAGTGTATATATAAAACAAGGTGCTCCCTTCGTTTTGAGGGTTAAAACCCCCACAATAATCCTAAATAAAATCCTAGAAATTCTCACATTCACTGCTTATTTTAATGGGGCTAAATTATAACGGTGTAGATTAATCATACATAAATCATACATAGATGTTAGAGTTGTATAATAAATACAATTGTATAAATACATGTTGTATTATCTAGTTGCGCAATTGCATAGGAAATTCTGATAGTTCGATAAACCTGCAATGATACAGAGGAGATTAGCTTGGCATGTGCGTAAGGATGATGACACACCTGTAACGTCCCGACCTAGGGTCACCCGAAAGGTCTTACAGACCACTCGAGAGGTCTAGCAAGACCTCTCGGAAGGTCCTTCAAGACCACCCGGATGTCCCCAAGGTGAGCTCGAGACGACCGCAGGATGACCCTCGGGTGCCACGGCTGACCGGGGTGGTCGAGACCAAGCAGGGAGGTCGTGGAACGAGAGGTGATCAAGTCCTCATGACTGGACAGGGGAGGTCGTGGAGGGCTGGGATCACCCCAGAGACCTCCCACAACCAGACCCGAGGGTGGTCGTGGTGGTCGGGGATCACCATATGGTCCTCTGTGTGAACCGAGCTAGTCCCAAGGATCAACGGCTAGCTTTTCACAGCATACAAACAGTGGTAACATACATCAACACAAACTTTATTTATAACAAAAGAGTTGATTACAAGGTTCGGCCTACAGGCCAGCGAAAACAAAATACACAGCGAAAGCCAAAGAAAAAGTCCACTCGTTTCACCACAGGCAAACGGTTGGAGGGTGTTGCCTAGTTGATCTGGTCCTCATCTTCAACAAAGAAGTCCTCTCCTACTCAATTATCAAATCATGCAAGAATGAGCACAACAACCGTGCTCGCAAGTTACACCGTCGATTAACAGAATGACATACATAAATGGATATCTCAAAGGAAGGCATAATATGGTTGATTTGTATAAAGCCAAGTTTATTTCTAATTACAGGTAATAAGTTCCAAAGCAGGTAATCATAATTAAAATTCATTTTCTAAACCTTAGTTTTCAGTTGGATAACATTCATCACAAGTGGTGAAAGATACCCTCCTGTCACAAGGCTCCCCCCGCCAAAACCCAATTGGATAGAAATCCAAAACAATTTACAAAAGTCCTTTTGAAACCAAAACCAACATCTAACTGTGAGAGGCTTTGCTAGCACGTCCATGACCGTGGACATGGCTATTCGAATAGTTTTACACTCTGCAGAGGTTGTACACTTTACTCACATGACATGATTTATCTAGTTTGTTTGGCAACCATCGATGCCACCACTCACTTTTGAGGGTAAGTGGTCTAGAGCTCATGACAAGGCCTTTACAATGCATTATTCCACCGCAGTCCATCCTCGCTAAGGTTTCGCCCACCCTACGGATAGAAACCCGCAGAGGTCAAGGCCCCCTCTTGCGCTAGGTGGGACTAACAATTGTCATAAAAAGACAGGTCATGAAAGACTACCCACTGCATCAGTGGGATCGACCGCGATGGAACTTTGCAAATTAATTAGCCAGGTCCCCTACCCATACTCAGGACAGGTGGTTGCACGGTGAGGCATAGCCCATTATAGGCATAGCAAAGTTATCGCTCGCAGACCGGTCCTTAACTGACTTGGACGACAACCTCAACCCTGGGGCATTAGATCACACGACCCCTATGCATAGACATGCACCAACCAGACAACCAGATTCGTCCAAGTCCAAACCATTTTCCTTTTCCTTTAATTTTCGAAACACGTTTACAAAACCTCCATGACCACCCAAAGTCATGGCTCGGCTTTTAAAACACTTAGACAACATTGGTCTTTTGGCAGTAAAGCTCCTAAAACAAGATTTTGGTCTAAGCATGACTAAGCATATAATTTTTCAAGAGGTCCTGGTTCACACTATTGCATCAACCAGATTTTATCTAAGGTGACAACAGGTTTGAATCAAGGTCAACATGGGCCTTACAAAAGATTTAGGCATAGCTAAAATTTTTAAAAGCAGGTATTGAAATAGTTGCGTAAAAGTAGGCATGCGGTAACA
The DNA here is from genome assembly GCA_036346405.1 of Phyllostachys edulis. NCBI lineage: Eukaryota > Viridiplantae > Streptophyta > Magnoliopsida > Poales > Poaceae > Phyllostachys > Phyllostachys edulis. Next base: position 39,305,148 of record CM070562.1, on the reverse strand, counting down.
TTTGAAACAAACAAACATAGTTTAAAGTAATAGGTGCAACATGGACAAGGGTGTAACTTGCCTTGCTCGAGGGCTTGAGTGTCTTCTTCTTCCTCAAAGAACTCAGGCTCTTCATTGCCTTCACAATCTACATGGGAGAAAACAGAGCAACTCAAATAAAACTTAGGTAAGATCCAAATGAACTCCAATAAAATACCCAAAATAAAACCAACAGAGAAGCTTCAACGGTTTGGAGGAGGCCCAAGAGCTGCTCGAGAAGAACCCACAGCTTGGGAGGAGGTCCAAGAGCTGGTCGGATGAGCAAGAGAACTGGAAATGAGGAAAAAAGGTAAAGATGAAAGGCTGCCCAAGCTTAAATAGCCAGAGTCTTTGGGAGTTCCAAGGCACACACGAGTACAAGGTAGGTGAGCACAGAGGGTGAGTACGCTCAGGCGTGTCTGAGCATACTTAACCGGAGATCTGACGGGTCAAGCGGAGTGGGCAAAAGCAGTGTGTGACATTTAATGTGATACAACACATTTAATGCACGAAGACCCCGGCGAGTGCATGTCTGGGGACTCCAGCGAGATCAGCGCCGCGATTAAGGGGAAAAAGGAGGTGAGCGAGGCTGACCGATGGGGCCGGTCAACACTCGGGATAGGTGGTCAAACCAAGGGGATGTCGTGACCACGAGATGGTCGCGACAAAAGAGGCGGTTTCGACCACAGGAGGTCGCAACGGAAGAGAGGAGGTCGCGGGCCAAGAGGCAGATACGGAGCATCACCGCCACACGACCCCGCGAATCGCCACTGCAGTCGTCCGTTTAGGAGCGGACCAAGACAAAAAAACGTGTGAAGACATCATGTATACAAGCAAGTTAAATTATGGAGTTAGAAGTTAAAATAACATAATGTGTCGATATACTGATTTTGGACCAACAATTACACTAACGGTGAAAATTAGTCTAGTATACTATTTAGGACGTAGGCCCCCACTCAGCCCGGCATGGGCCCGCCCCTGCGCCCGTCCCCACGGAGCCCGCACGGAACCGGCCGCACACGCGACGGGCCCACCGGGCTCCACCCCCGTCGTCGCGCGTAACCGCCGTGCGTGCCTGTGAGGCTTATGCCCCCACACGTCAGCGCCCCCGCCCCACGGCCGCGCGCGCGTCACGTGCCTCCTCCGCTCCCGCTGCTGCGAGCTGAGTTGACTCACTGTGCCCATCCCGAGACGTCTCCTCGGTCGCGTCCACACCTGGCTCACGTTTACGCTCGTCCATGACACGTGGGGTCAATACCGCGTGCCCCACATGTCATGGGGACCTGGCTCGTGCTTATATTTCTACCCGCGTTTTAACCGGTCAGAAAAGAAAAGATAGCGCCCACACGTCCGCTACGAGACTTTTCTCCCCCTGGAGCCCCACGCTCTGGCCCACTGACACTCCGGGTCCACCCCTCTAGCCCCGACCAATCCGCAATTCGGCATTGAAAAATGGCCAGCTCGTGTGGCTTTAAAGCAAAGGCATCGCCTCCTCGCCGCTTCACCCATTTCCTCTCCGCTTCTTTTCTTCCTCCTCTGGTCTCGCGCACACGACGCGATAAGGTGTGAGATTTTTTTCTTCTTCTTTTTGTTTCTAGAGGGGTTTTGATGGAGACGGCGGCGGCGGCGATGCTGGAGGCCGGGGTGGGGCGGTTCTGGGGGCCGAGCCTGGCGGCGCTCCTCGCCGAGATGTGGGCGCCGCTCGCCGTCGCGATCGCCGCGCTCGCCACGCTGCCCAGCCTGCTCCGACGGCTGCAGGTGCTCATCCTCCGCCTCCGCTCCCGGGGAAAGGAGGTCATTTCGTCGCACATCTCCACCTACTACTCCTCCGGGGACGACGACTCCGGCTCCGACGCCGAGGAGGACGAGGACGAGAGCTCCGATGACGCGGCCACCAGCTCCTCCGGCGAGGAGCAGGAGGAGTCCGAGAGGAGGATCGGGTACTTCGAGGGGGCGCACGACGCCCGCTTCCCGTGGGGCGGCGCCGTCGTGCGGACGTGGCAGGGCCTTCCGCGGCGGTTCTCCGGCACCGCCGGAGGAGCGAGATTCGCGCCCGGAGCGGTGCCGGCCGTCAGGCTCTGGGACGCCACCACGGCCAGCGGCGAAGGAAATGGCGACGACGCGTGGTGGGACGCCGATGACGGCGTCCGGGGCGCGGCCGCGGAGGCGCCAGTGGTCGTCGGGTGGCGGCGCGACCACGCGCGGCGGCGGCGGCTCCGGTTCCTCCCCGTCCTGCCCTCCCCCAAGTGAAAACGGAACGGAGACGCTGTCCGAGATGCTGTCTGGTGTGAATATGCTTTGGGGAAATCTGTTCGAGATGCTGCTGCCGCCTGGCCCACCTGCCAGTGGGAGTAATAAGGGGGGTGATTGTTGCGGTGGTGGTTAGGAGGGGCATTAGCTGGTTGGATTATTTCCTTAAGCTGCTTATCTAGAAAGAAAGGTTAAAAAAATGGGAGGTTGATTAGTTGGTGTTCTTCAATTGGGGATGCGTGTTGTTAGAATAGAACTTTCTCTTTTGTATTTTCATATCTGTATATGGTAACCCCTTGTACATTCTATATATATTACTCATTGGGCTCTTTTGAATATACACAATATTCATAACATGGTATCGGAGCATCGGGCTCTAACCTAGCTTTCCGCTATCACCGCCCGACGCTATTCGTTCCCGACGCCGCACGCGCCGTCGCCCAACTTGGGCCTTCGCCGCATCGCATCTAGCCCGGCGACCACCCTGCCTTCTTCTCCCGTCGAGAAGCCGTTACGTTGTCGCTGGTCTTCACAAGAAAAAGCCGACCGCTCGTCGCCGGCCGCCGTTGCCGCTTGAAGTCGCCGCCGAGAGACGACATCGCCTCGACCCGACGCCACGACTTGAGCCGATGACGCCACGGGACCCGACCGACGCCACCGCCGGGACTTCGCCGGTAGCGTCATTGGATCTCGTCGCCGCCGTTATCGAATCCATCGCCGTTCTGCCACCACCATGACTCAGCTGCGACGGCGACTTGCTGCGATGAAGTTCCGCCACTGGTTGGTTCGTTCCACCATTGCTTCGCCGCCGCTTGACGCAGGGAACTAGGGTTTCACGCGCATGTTCTGCCCTCTTGTGTTGGTAGTGGCGGCGTTGAAATTTGGTTTTAGTGTGTGAGTCGGCCGAAAAAAATAAAATAAAAACAAAAAAAATAGTACGTTGATCTAACCGTCGCGTCGTCCAGCGCCGCCTGTTAGACTTCGTTGCCTTGGTCGCCGCGCCATCCAACGCCGCCTACCGATGGCTTTCGTTCCATCAGCTGCGATCTCATTCTCGAAAACAAAGCTTAATGGGATGAACTACAGGTTGTGGTTTTCACTCATGGAGATCACGCTCAATGGTCTCCGCCTTTGGGGACATATCACTGGTGCCTGACCTTGTCCGTCGTCGTTGGTTCAGTCTCCTCCCAAACAACCTACTTCTGCATCTCTTGCTGCTGATGAGGCCACCAAGAAGGAGGCAAAAGCGCTATTATCTGGCGATGAGGCCTTCGGTATGCCATAAACGTTTTGGCGGTGTCTTGATAAGGCGGTGTTCGAGCCATCTGGTGGTCGGCGTTGGCGACTCCATCCACCAGACATTGTTGGTCTCGTGCTACTCGTCCGATCGGGAGTACTTGCGCGGCGATACCAAGAGAGAAGCGATGCTCAGTTCTTTTCGCTTCAGCGTGAGTTGGAGACGCTTCGCTAGGAGGACTCCTCCGTCGATGACTTCTTCCGAGCCCTAGCCAGTCTCTGGCGCCAGCTGGATGAGCTGGCTTCTCCGCTCTGTCAGAAGTGTCATAAAGTACAAAAGGCGGATCGTGATCGCCTTCGCCTTTATGATTTCGTCTGTTGTCTTCGCCCAGAGTTTGAGCCTATGAGGGCTCAACTGTTGAGCCGCTCACCACAACCGACAGTCACCAAGGCTCTTTCGACGCTTCGTGCTGTGGAGCTTCGTCGCGGGTTAGCAACACAGTTTGTTCTGGCTGTGCTTGCTACCCCTTCTTCTTCGACTACACCGACGGTTCATGCTTCGACTATAGCCCATCCTCAAGTGACTATTTCCACTCCTGTTTTTGCACCCACTGGGGTTCAGTTATTGCAAGAACTTCGGGCACGACTATCAGCTTTGTGCAGTGCGAAAAAAACAGAACAAGGCGCGTGGGGTTGGACGCTCCAAGGGGGCAGGGAGGCCCTTCCTTGACAGAAGGACAGACTAGCATGACCAGCACGTCAGGACCTTCTCAGCGAGATGATTACATTCAGCGATTACTGTCGAGCTCTACTTGGCCAGCTCTCTCCACGATTCGGCGAGTTACGCCGATCTAGCTCAGATGTCTCCCCTAGATACTTCTTGGGTTCTGGATTCTGGTGCCTCTTTCCATATGACACTAGACTCTACATCTCTCATTTCAGTAGGACCTCCTATTTTTCCTATCTCTATTCAAACAGCTGACGGTACTCCTTTGTCTGTCAGTTGTCAGGGCAATCTTTTGTCCACTAACTTTTCTTTTCCGGCTGTTTCCCATGTTCCTCAGCTTACCATGTAGCTTCTTGTAAGATCAAGGATAACCGACTAGAGGGGGGTGAATAGAAGGTTTTTAAACTTTTTAACAATTTAACAATTTAACACAATTAATAACTTAGTCTAAACAAGATACAATTCTAGCTAAGCAATTCAACATAAGAAATAAGCTAGGAATGTAAATGCGAAAATGGTAAAAACTAGAAATAACCACAATGAGACAATGATGTTTTTCCCGTGGTATCGAAGACTTGTCGGTCTTCACTAGTCCACGTTGAGGAAGCTTGACAACTCAAGCCGGCTCCACGAATTAAGCCTTCTCTCGATCACTATTGGTTGTTCTTGCTCCGCTCCGGAGATGGCGAACACCAAGCCAATCACAATCTTGGCACCGGGCCTCTTCACAAGCTTCTTGAAGAGGTCACCGTGCGATCATCGCCAAGCCGTTTAGGAGTTCAGCAAAACTCCAAGAGTAACAAATCGTTGGCCTTCGCTTGACGGAACTCAAGTGCAAAAGGATCAACTAGGATAAGTGAATGCACTTGAATGAACTCAACATCTCACAGTGAATGCACAAGAGTATTTTGAGTGTTGAGAGGATGCTCAAGGCTCTATAGATGATAAATGAACTCTAGCACTCTGTCCTTGAGCAGGTGGAGGGGTATTTATAACCCCCACTAACAATTATGACCGTTGGAGAGACAATCCCCAACTTTCAGCGAAATACAGTATGACCACCAACTAAGTTACGGTACGACCACACCCATGTCAGAGCACAGTAACGACTAGAACAGTGGCATTAATTGCTCTGATATAGCCGTTGAAAATCCCCGAGCGGTACGACCGCCAACCAACATGCGGTACAACCGCATCGCCCGATCATACCGCACAGAGGAGTGGTACAACCGATCGTAGGGTTTCCAATTTCGCTGAAATGACATGCTCTTTGTAAAATCGCATCGCCTTATAAAATCGGTTTTACCCATTGCCTTGTACAACTGTTTCTAAAATGCGGTACGACCGATTATCAAAGAGAGCTCCTGAGCCAAAATGCATCGCTTCTGTTTTAAACGCACCGCCAACAAAGAATCGGAACAACCGTAAAGCGGTAGTACCACTCCAAGAGCCGGTCGTGCCGCATTAGCGCTCAGTTGGCTGAAACGTTCAAAACCCGGTAGTACCGCCAAGTAAAGTCTTGGTCATCTTCGCTTCAGCAGACAACCGCCAAGATAACTCTCAGACTCTCGATTTCGACAAATACACTTAGAGCTTTCAAATTCAAATTCAAATGCATACATGATCCTAAATTGATCCATATGGCACAAGAACATACTATCAAGCTACTAGTCACGATCCCTCTTAATAGTACGGCATTTAACCTATAATCCGATCTTCCAACCAATTCACCTAAGACCGGTAAAATATAAAAAGGATCCTAGACTACTTGTACCTTGTCTTTGAGCCATGTAGATCTTCATGTATCATTTAGCATGCATCTTTACGTCATCAAACTCACCAATGGGACTTAACCTTGTAAATATTCAATAAACACGTTAATCCTATATTCACATATTATCATTAATTACCAAAATAATTTTTAGGGGCCTAGATGCTTTCACTTCTCTCGGTGGGTCAGCTCACCGATCTCGGCTGTAAGGTTGGTTTTGACTCTCACACCTGTTTCATCCAGGATTGACAGACAGGAACGGTACTTGGGACCCTGGCCGGCGCCGTAGGGATCGTCAGGGTCTCTACATCCTTGATCGCCTCTACCTTCCGTCCACTTTAGTTGCTCCTGTCACCTCTACATCTTCTTCCACTGCCACTGCAGCCACCACCTCTGGCGTTTTTGCTCAGTGGCATCACCGTTTTGGTCACTTGTGTGGGTCCCGTCTTTCTTCATTAGTTCGTCAGGGTGTTCTTGGACGTGTTACTGTTGACACGACCATGTTTTGTCAGGGCTGTAAGCTAGGCAAGTAGCTACCGCTTCCTTATCATTCTAGTGAGTCATTGTCTTCTTGTCCTTTTGACTTAGTTCATTCAGATGTATGGGGACCTGCGCCTATTATCTCTAAAGGCGAGCATAAACTTTATGTGACCTTCATTGATGATTATTCCCATTTTACATGGATTTTTCCTATGTCTAATCGTGGTCAGTTTCTTGCGATCTATCATAGCTTTGCAACGATGGTTCGTACTCAGTTTGATTCTCCCATTCGTACTTTTATTTGTGATTACATTGGCGAAATCGCTCGGCGCTTTTAGATAGTTTCTTTCTAGCGAGGCACCTTTACCGATCTTCTTGTCATGGTGCCCATGCTCGAATGGGTTCTTGGCGCAAACATCGTCATCCGATTGAGATCGCCGACTCTTCTCCTTGCCTCTCACGTTCCACCACAGTTCTAGGCTGATGCTGTTTCTAAGGCTGTATATCTCATCAATATGCAACCTTCCACTGCTCTTAAGGGTGTCAATCCTATAGAGCGTCTCTACTCTCGAGCTCCCCAGTACACCCACCTTTGTGTTTTTTTGCTGTACTTGTTTTGTTCTGCTGCAGCCTCGTGAATGCACTAAACTATCAGCCCAGTCCGTTGAGTGCGTGTTTCTTAGTTATAGTTCTGAGCATAAGGGTTATCATTGCTGGGATCCTTCTGCTTGACGGATCAGGATTTCACGAGACGTTGTCTTTGACGAAAATCGACCTTTCTTCTATCGAGATTCGGCCCCTCCTGTTTCCACCGTTGAGTCGATTTCGTGGTTGTCTCTTTCTGACTCTTCCTCAATTTCTCCACTATCACAGTCTTCCCTTGGTCTGTCTCCAGTGGTTCCTTCTATACCTCTACCTCCGGTGCTGCCTACTGCAGCACCACCTCTTGTTCCTGCAGCACCACCGTCTCGTTTCTTTGGTATTCACTACTTTAGGCGTCCTTGTCCTTCACCAGTCTCCTCTCCTGGTATCTTGCTGACACTCGCATATGATTCTTCTGATGATGCTCCTTGTTACGTCCTTCGTGACCGGACATCCCTTCAACCTCCTGATCGTCTTGGATTTGCTCCGATAGCTCATGCTCTCTCTGTCACTGGGCCTAGTTCTTATCGTGGGGCTGCTCCACATTCCGAGTGGTAGCTCGCTATGGCAGAGGAGCTTGATGCTCTTCGACGTACGGAGACCTGTGCATGCTTGTCCGATCATGTGCAAGTGGGTGTACAAGATTAAGACTCGGTCTGATGGTACGATCGAGCGCTACAAGGCTCGCCTTATGGCATGCGGCTTTCAGCAGGAGTACGGTTGTGACTACGATGAGACTTTTGCCCTTGTTGCCCATATGACTACTATTCGCACTCTTGTTGCGGTTGCTTCTGTTCGCCGGTGGTCTATCTCTCAGCTCGATGTTAAGAATGCCTTTCTTAATGGTGTTTTGCATGAGGAGGTCTACATGCAGCCACCACCTGGGTATTCTGTTCTCGATGGACACGTCTGTCGTCTTCGTCATGCTCTTTATGGCCTCAAACAGGCTCCACGTGTCTGGTTTGCGCGTTTTACCTCAGTGATTACTGATGTCGATTTCACTGTCAGTTCTCATGATCCTGCTCTTTTTGTCCATGTCTCATCTCGGGGTAGGACACTGCTTCTTCTGTATGTTGATGATGTGCTCATCACTGGTGATGATTTCTCATTCATCACGTATGTGAAGAAGCATCTCAGTGAGTAGTTTTTGATGACTGGTCTTGGTTCTCTTACGTACTTCATTAGGATTGAGGTCTCTTCCATGCCTGAGGGCTACTACCTCTCCCAGTAAAAGTATTTCCAGGATCTTCTTGATCGGTCTGGTCTGACTAACACTCGTACTGCTGAGACTCCCATAGAGTTATCCCTACAGTTTCGTGCCACTGATGGTGATCTTCTTGAGGATCCTACTCGGTATCGCTATCTTGTTGGGAGTTTGATGTATTTTATGAGCACTCATCCTGATATTGCTTATGATGTTCATATCTTGAGTCAGTTCATGGCGCGTCCTACTCATCTTCACTACAGTCACCTTCTCCGTGTTCTTTGCTAGTTGCGTGGGACTATCTCTCGTCGTTTGTTTTTCCCTAGCTCTACCTCACTATAGCTTCAGGCGTACTCCGATGTGACCTGGGCTAGTGATCCTTCTAATCGTCGTTCTCTTTCTACTTACTGTGTTTTTCTTGGCTCTCTCTGATTGCCTAGAAGACTAAGAAGCATACTACAGTTTTCTATTCGAGTGCAGAGGCTGAGTTGAGAGCTATGGCAGCAGTGACAGCAGATGTTACTTGGTCGAGGTGGCTACTTGCAGATTTTGAAGTGCTTGTGATGGGACTTACGACTCTTTTGTCTGACAGTACAGGTGCTATCAGTATTGCCCGGGACCCAGTGAAGCATAAACTCACCAAGCATATTGGTGTGGATGCTTCATATACTCGCTTCACAGTGCAAAGTGAGTACTTGCTTTACGATTTGTGCCATCGAGTTCTGAGTTCTTGACTTCTTCACGAAGTCCTGATTAATTAAGGCACAATATTTGTATTTTCTCTCTAAACTTAGTGTGTGTGATCCACCATGAGTTTGAGGGGGGTGTTAGAATAGAACTCTTCTATTTTGTATTTCCTCATCTGTATATGAAAACCCTCTTGTACATCCCTATATATATTACTCATTGAGCCCTTTTAAATATACACATAATATTCATAACACATGTAACGTGTACCACCATTCTTTGGTTCATGTGGTCATGATAAAAAAAATCTGGTTTAATTTACAAGTTATTCGCCATAAAATTATGGAGTTCATCCATTTGGTTTGTGAAATCATTGTAAACTTTCACTTACTGACAGGTCTCACATGTAAACGGTCGGCCAAATTTAGGAGCCAATTTGTCACTGACACGCATCCTGCTTGGATGAGGGGGTTTTCCCCGGACTCCTACAGTAGAGGTGCACGGGATATGGACATTAGGGCTTATATGGGATGTCCTATCGTCAACTAATATTACAGTACTATGCTACAGTAATAAACAAGTAAAATTGTTATAGTACTTCGACGTACATTCCTGTATACATACAGTGAAACCAGCTCTGCAATACTGTAGAGGACCCGGATCCATTTTCCCGCTGAAGCTGGTTTCCCAGCAGTTTCTCCAGGATTGACTCCTGTTGCAACGCAAATGAGTAGCATTACACCAGACAAGCAATGCCTAATTAATTTAAGACCAACTCAACAGGTGATTCCCAATCTCCGCGTAAACGGTTTGTAAATTGCGCCTTGACCGCAGCCGATGCTGACAAATGACGGCGACCAAACAAAGTAGCTACACGTTTTCACCGGCCTGGAAAATTGATCTCAGCGGGCCAATTTCCCTTTCAATTATTTTACTGAACGGCCGTCACAGTCCAAACCTATGTCAGCTACTAAACGCTTTCTCAGCTCGAATAATCTTTAGCATTTTGGAAGAATCGCTTTCTCGAAGTTTCGCCGTTGCTAGCGCAAGCAGACATGCAAGCGTCGTGTTCAGAGGATGATGCACGAGACTGCTTGATTTTCCGAGTGAGCACATTAGGTGTGGTCACATCTGAACAATTTTCATCGAACAACTTCCTCAAAAACATAAACCTACTGTAATTTCCTCCTTTTGGAGACGTGTAGTCTCGTCCACAAATCCTCCTCTGCCAAGAAAGACAGCTCATCCGGACAACCAAAGATAAGAAAAACCATCGACTTGATGCGTACAAAAGAGAACCATGGAGCATAAATTGTTAGAATTAGGCTCATATGGTACAGACTCATTTATTTCTGAAATTCTAAAATATACATGGTTTAATTTATATTGTTTAGCCGAGTGATGATAGAGCAATTTATAAGGTGGAGTCCTCGACAATCCTTGATACATGTGTCACATGACATGGGGTGACATGAGGAGAAATATAGATAAAGTCACACACACGCACGTACGCTCTCACACACGTATAATCGTGTGACTTGTGACTTGCGATGCACGACCATGATCGTGTCATGAACCCAGTCCATCTTTCTTTTGCTGACCGTGCATTTCTCTCCTCTTTGATACTGGTCAAACTAAACTGGTTGGAAGACCAGTGTGGTCATTCAGAAGACCAGTATGCCGACCAGTGTGGTCATTCAAAAGACCAGTGTGCCGACCAGGGTGATCATTCAGAAGACCAGTGTGGTCATTTCAAAAGACCAGTATTCCGACCAGAATGATCATTCAGAAGACTAGTGTGGTCATTCTGAAGACCAGCTTGGTCACTGGTGGAAGACCACTTGTGGTCATTCTAAAGACCAGTGTGGTCACTAGTTGGAATACTATTGTGGTTATTGGTTGAAGCTGTAGACCAGTGTGTAATCAGGATCAATAAACACTGCTTAATGACTATTAATTGGCTTTGAATTAGCAGTTACCAGTGGTTTAATATGCCAATTACTAGAAAGTAATTGTCTCAACCTTTAAAAGGATCTGGAGAGACAATTCGACATCCATTTTTTTTTCTTCCTCTCTATTCAACTGTGCTGGAGATTTGTGCTGTCGAACCAAGCCGTCCCTTCTCCTCAGTGTGTACCGGAAAGGAGGGTGAGCAGGTATCTTCGAACCATTATCGCATAATTCACCTGCACAGAGCGGCAATAAGGTTTCTGGGCAGTGTATCTGCGCGACCGCTCGCTGCGCTTTATCATCTACGATCTGTTCTGCTTCGAGTCTGCACTACTTCCTATTCTTCATCGAGCCCGACTGTAAGTTGGTTATACGACCAGTATATTTTGTTATAAATCTAATTTTGAGTATGTTTAGAAGTGCAACGAGTTGCTCGCTATTAGTATTATTTCATGCATCTGCAGTTTTAAATAATCTTTGCCTCATATTAAAATCTGGAATTAAAATGATGTCCTCGTTTCTAACATAAAATAGACTATGGTTAACACCAGCTGGATAAGGTTTAAGCAGCTCTTTTCAGAGATCGATCCTGGTCTAATTGTTTAACTTTAAAAAAATATGTTGATCCTGAAAGCATTGAAAGAAGCCCGTTGGGAAAAAACCTTTATAGGAAACCTAAAGTGCACAAGTGGATCACAACTGGACCCATGGTGATGGTGTAGCAACAACTGGTGCAGCACATCATCCAGCAGATTGATGGCAACCTCCACCAACACAAGATGCCTAAATTAAATTGCAGTTATGGGATTAATTAAGGTGCTTGCTGTTTGCCAATAGTCCGACACTGTAGTGCTTCACACACTCGCAAACACAGATTATTATTATGCTAAAAAAAAGATATAGATGGCAATCATCAGTATTCAGTAGTACCAACCAAAAGAACTGCAAAAAACAAAAGAAATGGTGAGGTAGAAGAATTGTTGTGTTCTCTATCTCTCCCCCAAAAAAGAAGAAGAAAAGAAAGAATTTTATTCTGAAAACATGGTGTCAGGAGCCAGAACCAATTTGTGAGAACATGTCTTCTTCAGCTTTAAGACCGACAGGTTTCTACTGTTATGTTTTCTTGCCTCTGCAAACAGCCAATGGAATAATTTCACTTGAAAAAAAAAAGAAATGGAACAAAAGAAACACCTGACTGAGATTTGGAATTGTTCTTATAATTTACCATATCATCATTTGAAGTTGTTTTACGTAGGGATGTGTAAAGACATAACAAAAAAAAGTTGCAAGAACAAATTCTGATTGACAAAGGATTGCATTCTGAAGAAATGCTTCGCCACCAAAGCAAATTTCAAGAATATTATATGCTGGCGCTGTGGCTTCAGGCCTGCCGAAAAACTTTCACATGTTGCCTGGTAGCCTCTGTCCTCAAGCAACGGAAAAATCAATGGAACAAACTGCTTCAGTAAACTGCTCAACTTGTACGGCAACCTTGCAGAGTTTCACGCATCAGATCTGCTTGCTGAACCTTTGAAGGATTAGTAAACTGCTGACAGAGTAGAAAGTATCAACCTGCAAAACCAAATTGTTACTACATTGATCTAGCTTAATTTGCCTCTCCACAGAAGAAAACGGATGATATATCCTAAAAAACGGATATCCATCCTATGAAAAAGCTAAGCAAAACTAATTGTAAGCTTATGCTGCTCTACAAAACTGCCTTTGCAGAGGATTCATTCACCGCAAATGAATTTTCAGAGACAAAAGAGCCGGTAAATGTCACGCCTAGTCTATTGAATTATAAAACAATTCACAGAAAATGGCATGTCAAAAGTCAAGTGTCAACTGGTCACGGCTCACAGTCACAGCTCAAGCATGACCAACCTAAAATCACTGCAACAAATCCGATATCCTTCCAAACTCCTACCATCACTGCTGAAAAATTAACCAGAACATCTCCTAAATTAACATCTCAGTGATCTCACTACTTAAGCCCCTGAAATGCCACCAAAATCATCCTCCAAAGCAGCCACAAAACAACATCAGTAACAACCATTTCCAACAGCTCAGAACAAATCACCATGGTGAAGAGATCGCCATTGCTCGTTCTCAATGCACTGTCGCTGGTACTCCTGCTACTGCTCATTGTCATGGCAAATGGCACCAGCCACCAGGCCGCTGCCCAGGTCTTCTGCCGGTCCCAGTTCAACCTGGCTAACGAGGCCTGCAGCCTGAGGACCTTCTCCGGCGTGAACCCAGCGCTGCCGATGCAGCGCAATGAGTCGACGTCCGACGACTACGAGCTGCAGGCAGCCCGCCGCGACGAACACGGCCATGGCAATGACCATGACCACAGCCACCACCACCACGGCCACCACGCGGACCCGTACGACACGGCATGCTGCCGGCGCCTGATGGGCATCGACAACGCCTGCATCTGCCAGGCCATGTCCTTCCTCCCGGTGTTCATGAGCAGGGTGAAGCACGCAATCAAGCTCACGCCGGTCCCGGGCTGCGACGTGTCGTTCGAGTGCGCCGCCGCGTACTGATGCTGGAGCAGTGACAATGGGTTAACTGAAAGAAGTCTTCCAGCAAATTTTCATTTCCCAGTGTAGGTTGTCTGCCTGGGAATAAAATAACAGCAATTGGATAAAAAGAGGTTGCATATGCTTGTAATATTAGACTAATAGAGTATTAGACATTTGTACTTTCTACTAGCAGTGGTCAGGCTGCATTCTGATAGGGTTTTTCTCAAGATTATATATTGTATTGGAAACAAATCATGCCAAATACTCTACTTTACTATGGTGTCTAAAAAAAGGCTTTGCTATGGTACTTTTAGGAGAATTGCTGGCAGTACACATAACACAGTACAGTGCATCGAGTAGGGAATTGGCATTCTTTACACACTGCGACGTAATTTGAGCTCTTTCTCGATAGTACTCACACGTATAGTGGAAACTTATCTTTCAGTGTATGATGTTGCAGATTAATTTTGTATTCAGACTAAAGAATAACATTTACCAGACCGAAGAAACAGATATAATGAATTAGGGGAAATACCTCACTTGACCCTCTTGGGTAAGGAAATTGTGATAATGTCTCATGTTTTATTAGATAACATGAAAAACATTTATCTTTATTAATCGATAGATTTCAATACTGTACTAGTCTTAGTTGTTTGTATCCAATGTTGATTACCTAAAACTGGCTATTTTCAATACTGTACTTGTCTTTGTTGTTTGTATCCAATGTTCATTACCTAAAACTGGCTATTTAATTTACATGGAGCACTGAAATCTGACAGGACCACATATTACATTTCCACAGATCAACCACAGAATTGCTAAAATGTACCTCTCCAGTCACAAATACATATCATAAATACATATCGTTTGAACATTAACACATTCACCAAAACACAATTTTGACCACTAATATCTATTGGAGTATATTTATAACATCCAATGAAATTATAATATTATGAAAATATTTTTGGAGACAAATTTACACATTTGACTTTCATATATCCAATATAAGTATTTAAAAAGAAACTTATAGTCAAAGTTTTGAAAGTTTGACTGCATGTATCCCAAAGCGACATGTATTTGACTAGAGGGAGTAAATAACAACATTAAAAAATAACTGCAGCCAAAATATACACAACCAAACTCCTACACATGATCTAAGACGATCTGTCACCATCATTTCATAACAGATTTGAAATTAGAAAGAACATGTACATATTACTGGGTACATGTTAGCACAACCAAATAAGTTACTCTAGGGGCAGGACTGTACAATTTTCGACAAAATTGGAGATGAGCCCATATCTCCCGATCCAAGATCACTCTGAATCTATTTCTTTCATTCCAACAATTCAGTGAACAAGAAAAGCAGGTTGCCGCAGTATACAGCACTGTGGAGGCCTCAAAGAATCTCAAGTTCACGTTCCATCGAAGCTAAGTCGAATCCATCCCAATCAAGTTCTGCATCTAGATCAAACTTCGGGTCCGTGATTGGCAGCGGCAGTTGGCTGATGTCGGCTAGTCCAATATAGTCATTGTCCAGCGGCTCATCAGTTGCACCAACAAAGTCACTGATGGGGAACACATATGCCAGCCTAGCAAAATCATCGAGTGGGAGTTCATCAGTTGGGCCAACAATGTCACTGACAGGAAGCTCATCTATCCGGCCAAGGTAGGCATCCACTGAAATTTCATTAGCTCTAGGTGTGGACGAGAAGTTCAATAAGATTTTGGCCACAGGCTCAGGGTCTATCTCCATTGGCACTACCTTGTGTGCCTCTTCTTGTGCCTTCTGCTCGCACGACACTGATGAGGACACGCAAGATATGGCAGCTGAGCTGGGCAAGGCTGCACAGTCTGATACAGATGGTTGAGCTTTGATGGCCAACAACTCTGCACGGAACTGGCTTGCTGTTGCCTCATACGCCGCAGCAGCCTCCTCCTCAGTTTGAAATGTGCCGATCCAGACCCGAGACTTTCTTACAGGATCACGTATCTCTGCTGCCCACTGACCCCAGGACCGCCGGCGCACACCACGGTACCTGCTCGTTGGTTCCTTCTTCTCTGGACCCTTTAAATTCTTTGTGCCACATGGCACAAGGGTCTTTGCAGATTTGAAATTTTTGGAGTTGTTCAGTGGAAGTAGAACTTCTCTTATCATTCTCTTTTCCTTCTTGGCATTCTGAACATCTTCATCAGAGGAGTCTGTGGCATCAGGATCAGAGCAGAAAATGCGGACCTTTCGCAAAGAGGGTGTCATCTGGTCGTGCAACAAGCTCCAGATTCCAAGTAAGATCAGGAGATTATTGAATTATTTGTCTTGATTGCAATCTGCATAGAAGACCAGTGAATGGGTCAAATACTCTCACACAAGGTTGAAATTGCAAAGATGTGGAGCACAATATCTCTACATACTGAGTGAAATGTTTCACCAAAATCAGGACAAACACTCCTGGTCTGCTCTACAACTTGAGCACAGAAACTAACAAATTAGAAGAAGGGTTCTCTCCAACTTCTGATTAAAAGTGGAGAAAGTCCTTCTCTTCCTACGAAGTTGTCTCAGAGAAATCGGTATTCTGGCTGGCAGGATGGAAATAAAGGAGAAAAGCTGCACTTAATCCACCCAAACCTGCTAGCATCCAAAAATGACAATGTTGTGAGATGAGGCCCCTGTAAGGTAATAGGAAAGTCATAATATGGGAAGAGCAGATATTTGCTGTTTTTTCTGTCCAATATACATTTCCTTATAGACAGTTAATACTTACCAAGTTTATTGTGATTTGGGGGATTCTTGAATTCTTATTACTTCAAGTGCGGCACAGTAGATAGCACCGGTCTAAATGCAGAAACCCAGAGTACTTCACCCCAAATCCAAATCTGAAACCACAAGCAAAGAAAGCACGACTCATCATCGGACATTATATAGGAAAATATTGCACCTGCATATGAATGACTCCAGTTCTAACACTAAGAATGTGAAATTGTTGTGATTAACGAGCAATAGGTATGACAAATAGCAATGCGTGGACACCTCCATCTTCGCATGTTCTAAAGCTAACGAGGCAACAGTTTCATGACTAAATAAAACAAGGACATATCTTTTTTGTGCAGCTCAGCTTTGAAATCAGTCCAAGATTGTACAGGATAGCTCAACACGTGTATATACAAATTTGGTACAGGAGCAAGATTAAAGGTGACTAGATGAAAACAAGAACGAAACAATTGCAATTAAATGAAAAAAAAAACAGAATAGTCGTGATATGGCCACCTCCGTATCTGCAATTAGAAGCTGAAAATACTAATCTTTCTACCCAAGTATAAAAGACAGATCTTATCTCTGGCGCTTACATTACACAAACAAGGCGCCATGACACAGCAAACTAAGAACAGAACAGCAACAGCTTAGATGAACAAACTATTGCAGTTCATTTTGGTAGAAAACTATTAATATTAAAGAGAGAATTAATATATGAACATTCAAGAACAAATCTTTTTCTGGAAAAAAACATAAGCAACTAGGACTCTTTTACTAGTAGAAAACGAAACTTCGACGCTTATTCGAGATATTAACAGAACTCGTTTCAAACAAAAGTAAAACAGGGGAACGTAGTAGATGACAACAAAGCATGACGACATCTTTGCAGCAACCAGGTATTAAATAAACTCTTCTTCTATGGGCACACTGCTCACAACATTGTTGTCGTCAGTTGCTGCAACCTAATCTTATCTTAACTAATAAAAAGAGTTTATCCTCGCACAGCGGAACGATGTCATTTCTCCTGTACGCGCGGTTGGCCTCTCTCACCCATTCCAAATTCCTCATCGAGACGCACCAACATATGAACCCAACCTAACAGGGATAAGGTCTCGCCCCGCCATCCCCCCGTGACTCGCGAACATATCTATGCCTCCACTTCTTCCACAACCACCCAAACCGTCGCCGCCCCACTTCTTCACATGCACACATTCGAAATTTGTCGTTGTCCCACTCTTTCCTGTCTCGCGCCGCGACTCACCACCTGCGCACGCCCAGCATTCGCTTCATGCCTCAAAGATCCCAACCCCCTCCGGCACTCAGTCCGCGGGTTGCAATGGTGGCGTGCACGAAGATGTGGGGGTCCGACGGTGTAGGAGGCAGTGACGAGGGTAGGTAACGCTGGCGACAGGAGGAGGTACCAGGGAGGGGAGGCGGCGTTAGGGACAGAAGAAGGCACTGGGAGGGAAAGGAGGAAAGGAGAAGCGGTGGCGCCGGGAAAGGGAGGGGAGGCAGCGATGGCACACGAGGAAGAAGCAGAGACGATAGCGTTCTTCCCTTGTTGCACCATCGTCTCGAGTTCACCGCATTGTGTCCTCTTCGTCCTAATCCTCCCCTGCGCCCTCGCGGCCCCCTGTGCCGCGCCAGCTGAGCAAGCATCACCGCCTCCTCGCTTACCACCGCGATGCCGCCACCGCCTCCTCCCTTGGCCTCCCACCTCATCACCGTAATGTGCCTGATGAGGGCTGATGAAGGCTGCAGAGGCTAATGGCCGTGAGAACCGAGTCGTGGCTTGGGTTCAAAGTGGAAGAAGGTGGCTATCGACGCGTATCCCTCTTCCTTCCGGCTGAAAATAGGCTGCATGCTGGGGAGGGAAGAAAAGTTGGCATCAACTTCAACTTCCAAAGTAAACAATCTATAAGATCAAAATTTTAATTTCTAGTAGTAGTAGTAGGTGATGCAATAGGCGGAGTTAATGTTTCTGTTTATTATGCGAATTAAGAACCCGTTTGCTGATATGTATTAGCCTCTTTTGGGGGTTTGTTGCAACGCACAGGCGCCCTAGTAACAGAGAAATGCGCCAGAACCTTGAACGAACAGCGATCGGCCATGCTTACCGGGAGATCTTGAAGCGATGATCTTGGGTTCTCGCGCCCCTCTGCCAAGACTGGAGGAGAAGGGAGCAAGAGGCGGAAGGAGCTGATGGTGATGGGAGCTCAGAACCATGGAGCAGCAGAGCAGACGACATAAATCAGGAGGCGAGCGCTTGCGGCGGCGATGGAAACTCTTCTCTGGTCATCATCGCGCCAACATCACGAACGGAAAAGATTAGCCAAGGAAAAGAACACGAGTTATTATATCAGAAATCGATTAACCAGCGAAAGAAAGTGGAATCGAAGTAACAATCCAACACCTACAAGAAAAGTTTTCATCTTTTCTGCTCAGAAATTTACGGAAAGAAATAGATTAGATTAGTACCGGCAAGACGAGTCCCTCCAATAAAGGAAAGAAAAAACCAACACACCGAAGCGAAATCCCCGAGATTTCTTCTGAATTACCAAACCAAAAAAACCCAAAAAAATCAAAGCTTTCCGCAAGAAATAGAACAGGCAAAAGATCGATCCGTATCCCACCACACATCGAGACGGGCGATTGAACCTCGCGAGAGAAACCATTGCGATCCGAGTACTACTACTTACAGGAGCGCGGGGTGCCACTGCGATCTCCGACGCCCAGACTGGGTAGTGCAGTTGCAGTGGAGAGGAGAGGGAATGGGAGGGGGAGGGGGGGGGGGTGTAGTGTCTCGGAATTGGGAGGGTTCCTGGGTGGCGGAGTGGATGGATCGGGTTGGTGCGGAGGAGAGGGGAGGAGAGGAGAGCCTTGATTGATTTCTTCGGAAGGGGAGGGAAGGAGGCGATGGGCTTATTGATGGTTTTGCTGGGTATCGCGCTTTGGAAGGTGGAGGAGAGACGAGCGGAGGGCGGAGACGAAACGGGTGAGATACTGGGCGAGGAATTAATTATAGGTGGGCACTAACGGGGGATGGGCAATTGATTGGGGTACAACGTTCGTGCACACAGGCTGCATTACAAGCGCCAGCCATGGAGGTGGGTTTCATATCAAGCCTAACATAGTACCATGTATGTGGTGTATTAGCGGGGTTAACTGTTAAGTAGAAATGGCAATGACTTTCATTTTGTGACAACATGTGAGGGATTTATTGAGGAATTGTCGTTGGCGAGTTTAGTCCGAGCGATTATCTCGTAGATAAATTTAGAATCGTAAGAACAATGCAAGAACACAAGAACATAAGAGTAGATTGAACACAGAGATATATGAGGTTTTTTGCTTCTCTTTATTCCTTTATCAATCGATCAACCTTTTACAATGAATAGTACCCCCTATTTATAGGCTAGAGATCATACTATGGTTTGGGATCGGGAGCCCATACATGGGTCGGCTTCTGGGCCAAGCCTATGGCTTCCCAACACTCCCCCTTGGGCATCCTCCTCACATGTTCATGCCTCGTCAAAACTTCATAAAGACTCAGTAGGAAAAAATTGGAGAAAGAGTATATGACACACGTTCTGCTACGCTGCACGAATTGACTCGTTAAAAATCTTAACTGAGAAATTTTAGGAGAACTCATCAAAGGAAAAAAAAAGTACAATCCACCCAATTTCATTTAATCTCCAGGATTTACTCTTTGGGTACTCGGTCTTCGTGATCAAGTTTCAATAATAAGTTCGTGAAGATTCTCCCCCCTAAATTATGCACTTCTCTAAGTCTCATCATTCTAATTCCACGAATGCACCTTTCAAAACTAGATGCTGAAAGTGACTTAATGAATAAATCTGCAAGATTGCACATGACTTAGTGTGCAGTACTTTAATTCCGTTCATCTTTTGCAATTCATGAGTATAGAAGAACTTGGGGTTGATATGCTTTGTGAGATGTTGCAATTCATGAGCATAGAAGAACTTGGGGTTGATATGCTTTGTAAGATAACTCTTCACATAACCCATCTGCACTTGTACAACACAAGCTACATTATCTTCATAGATAATAGTAGGGTTTGTGCGGTATTCAATCCACACGACTACTGGATGTAGTGAGTCACCCGTCGAAGCCAAGCACATTCTCGTAAGGCCTCATACAGTGCTATTATTTCCGAGTGGTTCGTCGAAGTTGACACAAGACTCTGCTTATACGATTTCCATGAAAATGCAGTTCTACCACATAGGAGTTCATAGCATGTTTGTGATTTGGCTGTATACGGGTCCGACAGGTACCCGGCATCTGCGTAGCCATTCATAGTTAGGTCTTGATTCTTTTTGTAGAACATACCAAGTTCTTTACTTCCTTTGAGGTATCGAAAGATATCCTTCATTTCCTACCAATGTCTTTGGTAGGTTCTGCACTATACCTTGCTAATAGGTTTACGACAAATACAATGCTCAGTCTAGTACAGTTTGCTAAATATATGAGTGTTCCTACTGCGCCCAAGTATGGGAATTCGGTCCCAAGATTTCCTCCCCCTCTTCTTTTGGTCTGTACGGGTCTTTTGTCTTACTGCAAAGATCTCCTAACCATTGGCACTTTCGAAAGGTATGCCTTTTCAAAATCAAATCTTTTTAACACCTTCTGAGTGTAGGTTGACTGATGCACTAATATCCCTTCAGGGGCATGCTCAAGCTGCAAGCCTAGACAATATTTGGTTTTACCCAAATCTTTCATTTTGAACTCCAACTACAGGTAAGTGCTTGCTTTCTTAATATCTTCTAAGGTTCCAATGATGTTCAGATCATCTACATACACTGAGATTATACAAAATCCATCATGTGATCATCGTATAAATACACAGGGATAATTCTCATTATTCGTATAGTCTTTCTTACATAGAAAGTCACTTCAAGGGATTATACTACATCCTGCCTAATTACTTAAGTCCGTACATTGACTTTCTGAGTTTCACACTGTACATATTTCTATTTGCTCTGTCATGGTTGGGGACAGGGATATATTTAGGTACCTTCATATAAATATCTGAATCTAAGTTTCCATAAAGGAATGTAGTTACCACATACATTCAGGATTTTTTTTTCATATTTACTGTTCATGCAATGTACTGTTCATCCGAGTACTATAGATCATGTGATTATCGTTCATGCAATTACCAATCGGCTTAGCCAGCGACTTCAAGTCGACTTGTGGTAGATTAGAACGTATTTGTAATTTCTAATCTACGGTACAATCGACATCCATTTTTTCATACAATCTACCGATTGACATTGTGTCGGCGACTTCAAGTCAGCTCGCGGTAGATTAGAGTGGATTTGCACCGTAGGTTATAATCTAAAAAGCCAAATTTGCAAAATTGAAAGCAATATAGAAAAAATGATTCAATCTATGAGTGTCGTTCTTCGACGATTACCTTTCGATCCGAGGAGAGTCGATCGTGCTGATAATGTGTTGAGGAAGCGTCGCTAGCGAGTCCAGTTCGAGTGATTACCTCGTAGACAAACTCAGAATCGTAAGAAGAATGCAAGAACACAAGAACAGAAGAGTAGATTGAACACAGAGATATAGAGGGCTTCTTGCTTCGCTTTATTCCTTCATCAATCGATCAACCTTTTACAATGAATAGCACCTCCTATTTATAGGCTAGAGACCCTGCTAGAGTTTGGGATGGAGAGCCCATACATGGGCCGGCTTTTGGACCAAACCCATGGTTTTCCAATAGAATTCACCTATTAGAGGATGAGTATGGGGAGATTTTGTCCATGCCGCCTTGTATGGGACTGGGGATGGGAATGCCTCCTCTAGCCTTGCTCCCCGATATACCACGATAAACACTATGTACACATAGATTGATACATTACATTTGTAATAATATAGGTATTTTGTCTCTAGCCTAATATAGTTTGGTATAATCTATAATGCATTACTCATTTAGTATCATTTTACCACCCCATGTGTTAATATACATACATACATATATATATATATATATATATATATGTGTGTGTGTACACACACACACACATATATATATATATATATATATATATATATATATATATATATATATATATATATATATATATATATATATATATATATATGTGTGTATAAGCTTTTTTCTACTCCCAGGAGTAGTTACTCTCTATTCTGTATCTCACAACGTAGGGAGTATATTGCGCAATCGAGAGTATGTATGTGTAGTATACGAATATATATAAGACCACTTATGTGGTATTTACACCTTTTTAGGGGGTGATATGTACAATTTTTTGGACATACTCCTTTTTATATGCGAATATGAAGGTATTTACCAAATATGCTAAAAACTATGGACTCTCTTGCAAATTTTTCATGTGGTTCACGTTGGAGTATCTTATAATTAGTATATGAGTATACCCAAAGTGATAAAAGAGTATGTCAAGTTCTTTTAAGTTGTATATCGAGGTGGAAGTAATTACTCTCGAGTAGAATATATATATATATATATATATATATATATATATATATATATATATATATATATATATATATATATATATATATATATATAATACTATCTACTCTTAGATATAGTTACTCCTCTCTATCCACCCTTTAATCCTTAATGAGATCCGTGCGTCTTTCAGAGCCTAACGGGTCTGAAAATCATGGATAGGAGAGAGACTCGATCAAATACCTCCTGGCGTTTAATCCTAGCTAATTTTCTGGTGTTTAATCTAGCTAAATTTCCAAGAGATTTACTTTTTTGAGATTTCTGGGATTTTGATATTTCCTCAACCGACCAAGAGCTTTCCTCAACCGATCAAGAGCTTTCCTTTTTTGAGATTTCCAGGAGCTTTACTTTTTCATACGCGATGTACTGATATACTATCATAGGTGTGTATATACTCTCCAATTCCCAAATCCATGTACGGATGCACTGATATACTATCATAGGTGTGTATATACTCTCCAATTACATGTACTAACATATTCCTAAGGTATACAAACTACCTAAGTACATATACTAAAATACTCCTATAGATATACGTACTATCTAAGTACATATACACTCTAATTACATGTACTAACATATTCCCCAGGTATACATATATCTAAGTACATATACACGTATGATTGGTTACAGCCATCTTGACATTGCCGTGATGAAACCCATGGCGATCGTGACTCAATGGAAATAAATCGAGCAGCAAATCAAATCTCGCTTCACGAACAAAACGTCAAAGACTAAAGATGGCCGACGTTTACGGGAGCAATTGCCAACATCACAAATCAATTGCGTGGTATACGGGATGTTGGATATTAATTTTGATTATCTTTTGCAAGGCAATAAATTACGTAGTATCTTAGCGGGTTGTTATGGAGTGGTATTCGACCCAATAATTCAATCAAGCATATGGTACCTAAGACAGATGGACGATTGATACAATAGGAGTAGAAAATAGGCTTCCCCCCCCTCTCTCTCTCTCTCTCTCTCTCTCTCTCTCTATATATATATATATATATATATATATATATATATATATATATATATATATATATATATACGTATATATATAGATATATATACGTGTATACACATTATACGTATATGTATATGTATATGTATATATACATATATACATACATATATATATATAGGAAAATGGCGTGTGCGTGTGTGTATATATATAATCATATGATAAAGTTATGAAATTATCTCAATCTCATTCAAATTCATGTTCTTATTTGGCCCCGTCCCTCGCCAATCCATCGCGGAGAATAGCCCCATTGTCATCCCTACTGTTAAGTAATTGTCGCGATCAATTGGTCTATGTTATAAATACCACATGTCTATAAATACACGCTACTTTTTTACTTTTCCACAATCTTCTATACAAAACTTTAAGTATGGTTTTATTGCAAAATGCTACTCCCTTCGTTCTTTTTAGGTGATGCTTTTTACTTTTCACGATCTACGAGATGTGACTTTGACCATTACTTTTTGTAACTTTATCTTATTATATACTAATAAAATTATAATATTATGAAATTATTTTTAATGGCGAATCTAATGCTATAGTTTTCATGTAGTCAATCTAAATATTTTAAAACATATTAGTGGATTTTAGGGTGTCAATTAAAAAAGAACGAAGGAGTAGGAAAAATAATAAAAATAACATATTATGAAAGTATTTTACAAGAGAAATCCAGTCATATTATTTTTGGTCAATTCCTTATTTGCTACTGGAAGTTGGCCACATCCCTAAAATACCATCGTGAAATTACTATTCCTTTCATTGCCATCGGATCTCAAATTCTATCCCGTTTTTGCCACTCCCGTTGGTCTACCATGTGTTGACTGTCAAATTGTGTGCAAAAAGTCATATTTACCCTTCTTCACCTAGAAGTTGTGTGCAAAAAGTCATATTTACCCTTCTTCACCTAGAAGTTAGTAGCAGCTAAGCTACCTTTCCGCGTCCGTCCCTATGCCACTGACGCATCGCCATCATCGCCATCCATATGTGCAAGCCTAGCTCCGACGCATTGGCCTCACAGCCCGTCTCCTCCTCCCCCTCCTCCTCCTCCTCTACTTCTCGTCGCCTCCCGCGCCTCACTCCTGAACCGCTCCTCTACCCCTTCCAAGAGCTCGCCAAAGCCACCAACAACTTCCTCTCCAAGTGCGCCACCCCAGACAGAGGCTCCTCCTCCTCTTGGTGCTACTCCCTCCGCACCCGCAACGCCGCCCTCTTCCATCTCCGCTCCCGCCCCGGCATCAACGCCACCCAGGCCTTCGCCGCGCTCGCCACCATCACCATGTACCACCACACCAGCTTCACCCCCTGCTCGGCGCCTGCCTCGTCGGCCCCCACGTCTACCCACTACTATAGGAAAGGTCTTTACAAATGGTACAAAAACGTCATCACAGACGGTTTCGTGAGCCATATGAGTTTGGGGGTCACTAATGACATGAGATCATCACAAACGGTTTTCCAACCATCTGTGATAGGGACTATTACAGACGGTTGTTAACTCAGAACCGTCTGTGAGAGTCAACTATCACAAACAGTTTGTAGATAAAACCATCTGTGATAGCTGATGTATCACAGACAGTTTATAGATGAAACCGTCTTGTGATAGATTATGCATCACAGACAGTTTTTAGATGAAACCGTCTGTGATAGATTATGTATCATAAATGTTTTGTAGATGAAACCGTATGTGATAGCTTATGTATCACAGATGGTTTGTCCTAAGGAACCGTCTGTGATATTCTTTTGTATTGATAAATCTATTTATGTTTATGGGCTAGCCTCGTAAAATGGTAGCCATGCCCTTTGAAACAAGCTGAAACACAACAAGTACATGTATACATCCAATTCACATTTATTTCAGAAACAAGCATATCCATTTCACAAATCAATTAACTCAAATGAACTAAAATTAACCATTCATAAATATTTACACACATGTACCATTAAATTCAATCTTATCCCAATCAAGCCCAATCTACATTGTGGAACTTCCCATTTGAATTTATTGCCTTGCGGTTCAAGAATGATACAAACTATCCTCGAATATTTATGAGCTAGCCCTGTTCTAACGCAGATGTAGCGATGCTCGCAACATGTCACTAGGAAGATTAAATTCGTGCATATATAAATTGATAAGTATGAAATAATTATTGCAAGATTGACAAACCTGAGGATCATTGGTCATCACAGAACCAATGAGTAGTTCTATGTTTTGGCAAACATAGTATCCACAGGTGTTGACTGGCGGCTGATGGTGGCACTGCAAAAATAGAATTGGTTAGTTCGAGAGGCATTATTACGAAGTGTTATATAGGATTAATGTGTACTAGCGAATACCGAAAATTTTAGATCGTGTCGCGGGATTCTTCCCTTGGATTTCCCTCCTCTAGCAAAGTACACGGCGAATGACCTACCTGATTCCAAAAAGTTAGCCTTAGCTATTGCAAAGAAAGGAAAGACTACAATAAAGTTATCTATAGAGGAAATGTGTTTACCCGTTGATTAATCGTCGGACAGCTGTGAAGTCATTTTCGGCCCTCTTTAGGGAATCTAGGTATATTACCTTGTTCTGTTTTGGTATAATTACAATTAGAATCCAGTGGAACCTACATAGATATGTCGCCATGTTATTAAACCTAAGTTCATGTTGCTTATAAAGTACAAATCAACAAGTATAGCCACTAGTGTAGCACTTACTCCTGGTTGTAGGGCAAAAGTATGAATTCCTGATCGCGGTGAGCCAGCAATGACTCCATCATATAATCCTTGACAAATTTTGCATTCTCCTTGATGCTTTGCATGAAGACCAAGTGTGGGTCGAGAAAACCAACCGGTGATTTTCTTAATTTCAAGGTTGAAGAGAAAGAACAAGTCCTTGAAGGTCACCGTGAAGACATAGTCTTGAACCTCATAGTGAAGATGTTATGGCTCAAACTTGACGTTGACACCCGTGCGCCGTTGTCCATCCGTCTTGTTGGTCTGTTCCATGTACCATTTATGCAATCTCGTGCAAGCCAATCCTAGGATTTCAAGGTCCTTTACCCTCTCGATCAACGACTGGCCTTCTATGAATTTTTGGGCCAACGGCAAGAAGGAGATATCATTGGGGTTCTTTGATTTGCCCTTGCCGCCTCGCTTTTTAGAGGTCAACTTTGCGAGAGTCGACCAGGCACGAGGTGTAGATGCATCTGATGCACTGGGCCCATGTCACATCAGTGTAGGTAAAACTCTGATGCAGGTAGCTCCGGTACAGGTAACTCTGGTGTAGGTAGCTCCTGTGGACTTGGCACCGTTGCAGGACATTCCCGTGAAGTTGACACCAGAGCAGGTAGCTCCAGGCAGATGTACTATTGGGCCACTAGATGAATATTCCAATGGCTTGACCTAGAGTTACGACCTCGTCGGTTGGGGGTATGTGAAGCGAGACGACGTCGAAATTGGCATTAACACCGTCCACATTCACTTTTTGCGAAACTCGGTGCTGGATTTACACCATGCACCAAGGCCTCGACACCGGATGGATACACCAGGCCCCAAGCAGTGTCCAGGGGAACAGAGGCATATCTCACTTGGAGCATACACTTCGTAGCTACCTACATAACGATACAAAATTAGCTACTCCAATAGGTCGAGTCAATGGATCGAGTATTCCAAAGATAATAATTATTACCAGGATGTCATCGATAGGAAATCTGTCGTCACTTTCTGCGATAGGGTTGGATGTGCAGCTACTCCGATGGTTGGGGGGTTGGCTACCATAGTAGTGACAGGGGCTTCCAACTGATTTCCCCTAAGCCTGTCCTCAAGGCTCTCATCTCTTATGCGATCAGTGATCTCATCTCTGAGAGATTCACGGATCTCCTCTCATAGCCATGCATCGCACTCGACTTTGGCTCTCTTCTTACTCCGGTACACTTCGGAGTCCACTGGGAATCCCTGTTTCCATGGAACATAAAGACCAAGGCCTCTCGTGCGACCCAGGTGCTCATTGTTTCCCAGGGCCACGGAGAGTATATCTCTCTCCTTGACTGTCTGGAATGAGCCTTGGGAAGATTGTGTACTCAACGCTTCCTGCAATAGCTCGACATGTTATTTCACTTCCTATGAAGTTATGGAGTAATTACAAACTAGGTAGTTCGATATCTTACCATGCGATGGGACACTTCCTCGTCTGCGGGGTTTGAAAAGGAGATGGCCCCGAAGACATAGTAGATGATCTTGCTCTTATCCAGTTTCGGGCGCGCTCATCAAGGATCCTGGCACATAGCGGGGAGGCATTCCAACGGATTGCTTGCTCATCCTGCTCCCTCCATTGCGGGATTTTACCCACATACCCAGTGGTGCCAAGTCTGTGGGGGTGTATGTTTTTTGCCTAGAGGGCCCTGTGCGCCGCACTTTCATTTGTAAAATCATTTGTCGTCTTCTTCGCCACAAAGTCTTGCCTGTACTCTTCCACAAACGAATACTTCTGGAAGGGCATCAAATCCTTCTCCACGTATTTCTTGATAAGCGTGCTCTTGAAGTTCTTCTATGCTTTGCATGCCCGTAGCAACGTGTGTCATCGCACGGAGGCCTGGTGTTGTTCCGGTATCTCGAACGATCGGAAAATATCTATCAACAGCTCACCTTTCTGATCTTTGGTCAACTTCTTCCACGAATCATAGGTGATCTTGACCCGTTCCCGTGCAACTATTCCAACCGTTCTCCGGAATGCAAACACTGCTCGGCGAGAATTGAGAGGGGTCCCAGACGCATTGACCTCCGTGACGGTAAATCGACCATCGGGCCTTTTCGATATTCCTCTTCTTCTATCGTGCTTGGATTTTCCAAAGGACGGTGCATCAGACGCATGAGGAGATGATGACGAAGAATGAGTGAAAGACATCTTCACAAGAAAATATACTCTAAGTCATTTAAAAGGAATAATATGCTCAACACAAACATCATGTGAACAAATGAAATCAGCATAAAGCTAAGATTTAACATTTTGATATTGCTCTCAGATGTAGAGTTGTGCAAGATTTAATCTTGGCCTTCTCGCTACTTTAGTCTATACTCTTCATTAATTGAATTTGACAATATTAATTTAAACTTTGAGCTTTAAAATAGTGTTTTACTTATCTGCCGACATGATCTTTAAACAAAAGACAACAGATAATACTTTCGGCCTGGAGGTTCAACCAATTAACCAACCGAAAGTAACAAACTAAATGTAAAGATCAATCAACAGTAGTAAGCATTCCAATTAGAGCTCAAGTTCAAACCCGATTATCAAAGCAATTTCAGTACAAGACTATTATCATCAGAGAGCATTCATCTCAAGCCCACCACACAACATAGCAATATATTCCAATAGCAGTATCAAGCCTACCACATTACATCGATTACCTTTGGGCATCGAGGAGAAGGATGAGCAGGGAGCACCGGAGCAGCAGGGCGGCGTCAAAGGGGAGGCGTTCCGGGCTCAGGGAAGAAGGAGGCGACGCGTGCTCGGGGGAGGGGAGGAGGCGTGCTAGGCTCGGGGGAGGAAGGGCGCTGAGTTTGGGGAGGCGACGGGCTCGGGGGAGGAGGAGCGTCGGGCTCGAGAAGGAGGCGACTTCGAGAACGGCGGTGACGGGCTAGGGGGAGGAGGGAGAGTTAGAGAAACTTAATCGTTTGAGTGGGGCGCGCGGGCAAACTCTAGAGTCCGAATATAAATAGGGTTGTACATCACAGACGGTTCTAAAGTAGAACTGTCTGTAATAAATACACATCACATACGGTTCTAATAAATAATTATCCGTGATATCTGATGTATCACAGATGGTTTGTAGATGAAACTGTTTGTGATAGCTTATCACATACGGTTTGTCCGAAGGAACAGTCTGTGATATTTTTTTTGTATTGCTAAATCTATTTCTTTTTAGTGGCTAGCCTCAGGAAATTCTAGCCATGCCCTCTGAAATAAGCAGAAACACAACAAGTACATGTATACATCCAATTGACATTCATTTCAGAAACAAGCACATCCATTTCACAAATCAATTAACTCAACTGAACTAAAATTAACCATTTAGAACATATGACACATAAACATTTCATTCATCATTCCACTTGCTTATTTCCTTTAAAAATTAGCCCTTCATGATGATCAACGCGTATGTAGCATGTTTTGTCACGTTGTTCTTCCTTGACCCTTATGCCATTTTCAAAAGGAGGCAACCGCTAACGACTCATGATCGGAAAGGGTTTCCGAGTCACAACCGACTACACATAAATCTAACGGGTCACACACTTAACAGGTTGGAACAAAACGTGTTTGGATAGGATCCATCATGGGCACTATATAAGGTGATGCTTGAGGCTATTGGGAACAGGAGATTGACGTGAGTTGCTCCACCAAAACCCTAGCCGCCATCTTCCTGAGAGATCTGCCTGCGACTTGGTGCTAGCACACTGGCATACAGTTGTTCCTTTTATGGACGTGTGGATACCGTAGAGGCACTACCGCAGTTGCTGTTGCACTTGAGGACGATCCGCGATCTTCATAAGGAACTACAGAGGCTGCTGGAGAAGACGATCGACTCGCGACGACGCTGGCCGATCGACTACGACCACTACATCGACGTGCTCTACGTTGGACCAGGCTGCTCCAACTCTTCTTCCACTGCTCTGCGTGTTTGGTGGTAACTATCTATGATCATCTTCTTGCTTGGCTTCGTGGTTTACGTGGTAGAATTTTTAATTGTAGCTATCGTAGCCTACTCATATCCCTTCAATGGTATCAGAGCCATCCTGTGTAGTTTTTTTATCTGGATCGGTCGCATATACTTGATATGTGGTAGTACTAGATTTGATCTATTACTGGTCGGGTCTGGTAACCTAGATCGGTTCATGTCAATGGAATGATCTAGGCACTGGTCGAAAAGATCGATCGGTTTTTTGTGGTAGTAGAAGGGTTTGCGAGGAGGTATGAGCTAAAAGGACCAGATGGTTTACAGTGCTCGTTCACAACTACACTGCATAATACTCCTACCGGTCAGAATTCTGCTATCAGAGTATGCCGCAGTGTGTGGTCGTATCAAGGTAGTGATCAGATTGGTTCGGAATAGGGTTAATATGATTAATCCGATGATTTTTGAGGCTCAGTTACGTGAATAAGATTCATGTCCCGGAAAAATTTTCTGAGCACGATCTTTCGACCGGTGAAGTCTTGCCCTTTGAACCCTTACCGCTAACCGGCTAGCGGGACCCATTGTCCGGGTATTCGCATCTTGAGTGTTATAGATAGTATGTGTTCATGTCGCCCAATAGAATTGGATTCTATGCATAACTCATTTTTGCAGGGTTTGATGTGAAATAGTATGGCCCATTGTGTATGTGATGCATGAATGGATTTTCATGGCCTACGTGTCATGCTGTGAGATAGCCATCGAGCTATATATTATTGTATAACGATCTGCGTACTGACATGTGATGCTTGAAATTATCCTATGTAATTCATTACTAGCTCTTAGGAGTAATTGCTTAGTAGATGAATGTAGTCGGAGACGTCAAGCATGGTGGTCGAAGAACAGGAAGCATGCTGATGGAGATCGACATGTTAAGGGCAATACTATTTCACAATTTAATTTGATTATCTGTGAATGTTTGTGTTTATTCCTGTTATGCTATTTGATCATGTTTTATCATTAGATGTTTTAATATGATAAGATAGTATCCCTCAAGAAAAATTAAGTAAAATCGATGCCTTTCCAATTGCTGCGCCTATCACGATTTTGATCGTTAATTGGCAGGTCTACCAAAGTAGGGTGCTATTAACTATCTTAATAAGATGGGGTGGGTGTCAGACACCTACATGCATAGTATTAGTTTAACTTGATAAGGCTATCAAAATAGTTTTGGGCCTTGGGGCATAGTGTTGGTTGCCGGGGCATAAAGATGCCACCCAACAAACAAGAGTCATATGTGATATGATTGGCAAAGGTTGTTTACCTTAAATCACTAGGTTTCTAGCAGTGATGCCAAAGCTCACTAGGACTTAATGATTTTTGGATCTTGAACTCACTATATGATGTTAGAGGGAAACATGGTTTAGAACATGTAGTCGGAGTGTCTTTTATTGACTGTTGGTGATTAAGTCCGACCAAATATGGACTAGTCGTATGGTGATACAATCAGGCATGGGCTAGTCGAATGGTGATATGAGCTGGTCGTAGATTGGTCGAACATAACCACCAACATGAGTGTCTAATAGAAGATCTTACACAAACATAGTGCTGAATTTTTGCATATTCTGTTGTAGATTATGGCACCTACTACTTCTTCTGCACCTACCTTTAATTTGTAATCTATTCTTGAAAAGGAAAAGTTGAATGGTTTAAATTTCATTGACTGGTTTCGTAATCTGAGAATTGTTCTCAAGTAAGAAAAGAAGAAATATATTCTAGAGGGTCCCTATCCCGAGGAACTGAGTGCCAATGCACCTCGTACTGAAAAGAATGCTTATGAGAAGCATTGCAATGACGCAGTCGATGTACACTGCCTAATGCTTGCAACCATGAGCTCTGAGCTTCAGAAGGAATATGAGACCACAGATGCTTACAATATGATTGTAAGTTTGAAGGGTATGTTTCAGGATCAAGCTAGGGCGGAGAGGTTTAACACCTCTAAGACATTGTTTTCTTGTAGGCTGTTATGCTATTTGATCATGTTTTATCATTAGATGTTTTAACATGATAAGATAGTATCCCTCAAGAAAAATTAAGTAAAATCGATGCCTTTCCAATTGCTGCGCCTATCACGATTTTGATCGTTAATTGGCAGGTCTACCAAAGTAGGGTGCTATTAACTATCTTAATAAGATGGAGTGGGTGTCGGACACCCGCATGCATAGTGTTGGTTTAACTTGACAAGGCTATCAAAATAGTTTTAGGCCTTGGGGCATAGTGTTGGTCGCCGGGGCATAAAGATACCACCCAACAAACAAGAGTCATATTTGATATGATTGGCAAAGGGTTGCTTACCTTAAATCACTAGGTTTCTAGCAGTGATGCCAAAGCTCACTAGGACTTAATGATTTTTGGATCTTGAACTCACTATATGATGTTAGAGGGAAACATGGTCTAGAGCATGTAGTGGGAGTATCTTTTATTGACTGTTGGTGATTAAGTCCGACCAGATATGGACTAGTCGTATGGTGATACGATCAGGTCCGGGCTAGTCGTATGGTGATACAAGCTGGTCGTAGATTGATCAAACATAACCACCAACATGAGTGTCTAATAGAAGATCTTACATAAACATAGTGTTGAATTTGTGCATATTCTGTTATAAATCATGGCACCTACTACTTCTTCTGCACCTACCTTTAATTTGTGATCTATTCTTGAAAAGGAAAAGTTGAATGGTTCAAATTTCATTGACTGGTTTCATAATCTGAGAATTGTTCTCAAGCAATAAAAGAAGAAATATATTCTAGAGGGTCCCTATCCCGAGGAACCGAGTGCCGATGCACCTCGTGCTGAAAAGAATACTTATGAGAAGCATTGCAATAACACAATTGATGTGCACTGCCTAATGCTTGCAACCATGAACTTTGAGCTTTAGAAGCAATATGAGACCACGGATGCTTACAATATGATTGTAAGTCTGGAGGGTATATTTTAGGATCAAGCTAGGGCAGAGAGGTTTAACACCTCTAAGACATTGTTTTCTTGTAGGCTGTCAGAAGGTACCCCGGTTAGTCCTCATGTGATCAAAATGATTGGTCTCATTGAGAGCTTAGAAAAGCTTGGTTTTCCCCCTAGCCAAGAGTTTGCTACTGGTGTGATTCTTCAATCGCTCCCTACGAGCTTTGAGCCTGTCATATTGAATGTTCATATGAATGGCATAGAGAAGTCAATGACCGAGTTGCATGGCATGCTTAAGGGTGCTGAGGAGAGCATCAAGAAAAGTTCCAATCACGTGATGATGGTTCAAAAGACTACTAGCTTCAAGAAGAAGGGTAAGTCGGGAAAGGGTAAAGGTAAAGGAAAGACTCAAGATGAGATCAAGAGTCTCAAAGCTAAGCTTAAAAAGCTCAAGCTGGGTCCTAAGCCTAACACATAATGTTACCATTGTCATGAGACTGGGCATTGGAAGAGAAATTGTAAGAAGTACATGGTAGAAATGAAAAGGAACAAAGGAAGTAAGACTTCCAGTTCAGGTATAAATGTTATACAGATTAATCTTGCCACTTTTCCGACCAGTTCTTGGGTATTTGATACCAGATCGGTTGCTCATATTTGTAGTTCGATGCAGGGACTGATAAGGAGTATAAGTTTTGCAAGAGGAGATGTTGATCTTTGGGTGGGCAATGGAGCAAGAGTTGCTGCATTAGCTATTGGCACTTTACCATTAGCTTTACTTTTCAGGATTGGTTATGGAATTAAATAATTGTTATTATGTTCCAGCCTTAAGCAAAAAACATTATTTCTGCTTCATTTTTAGGAGCAGAAGGTTATGAGTTCAGAATAAAGAACAATTATTCTTCAATTTATTTTGAAGATATGCTTTATGGCCATGCTCCATTAGTGAATGGGTTGTATGTTTTGAATCTTGAGGATATGCCTATCTATAACGTTAATGCTAAGAGACTTTGACCTAATGAAATGAATCCCACTTTTATTTGGCATTATCGTCTAGGTCATATAAATGAGAAGCACATGATGAAGCTCCATAAAGATGGTCTTCTAAACTCATTTGATTTTGAATAATTTGAAACATGTGAATCCTGTTTACTTGGCAAGATGAAAAAGACGCCTTTCACGACCAGAGGTGAAAGGGCAAGTGACCTATTGGTCCTTGTACAAATAGATGTATGTGGACCAATGAGCACTTCGGCCAGAGGTGGTTTTCAGTACTTCATAACCTTTACTGATGACTTTAGTAGATATGGCTATATCTACTTAATGAGATATAAGTCTGAATCTTTTGAAAAGTTCAGAGAATTTCAGAATGAAGTACAGAATAAACTTGACAAGACAATCAAATATCTACGATCTGATCGTGGGATTGAATATTTCAGCCATGAGTTTGGTGATCATCTAAAGAAGTGTGGAATTGTTCCACAGCTTACTCCGCCGGGAACACCTCAATGGAATGGAGTGTCTGAACGACGGAACCGAACATTGTTGGATATGGTTCGGTCGATGATGAGCCAATCTGATCTTCCATTGCAATTCTAGAGATACGCTCTAGAAACAATGACTTTCACTTTAAATAGGGTTCCATCAAAAATAGTAGCGAAGACACCATATGAGATATGGACCGGGAAATGTCCTGGATTGTCTTTTCTAAAAATATGGGGTTGTGAAGTTTATGTAAAATGTGTGACGTCTGATAAACTCACACCCAAGTTTGATAAGTGTTTCTTTGTGGGGTATCCTAAGGAAATTAAAGGATATTATTTTTATAATCGGGTTGATAACAAAGTGTTTGTTGCCCGTAATGATGTCTTCTTGGAGAAAGAGTTTCTTTCCAAAGGAGTCAATGGGAGTAAGGTGCAACTCTAAGAAATTCGGGAAGCATTTGAAAATGTTTTAACTCCTACTGAACCTCTACAGGATGAACAAAATGTTGTTGAACCGGTAGAAGAGGCATCAGCCCCACGAAGATCTAAAAGGCCATGTCAATTGCTAACAAGGTATGGACATGACGTTTTATTATTGGATAATGATGAGCCTAAAACTTATTCAGAAGCGATGGTGGACCCAGACTCTGAGTCATGGCTAGAGGCCATGAGATCCGAGATAAAGTTCATGTATGATAATCAAGTTTGGAACTTGGTTGATGCACCTGGTAATATTAAAACCATTGAGTGCAAATGGATTTTTAAGGAAAAGATAGATATGGATGGAAATATTCACATTCATAAGGCACGATTAGTCGCAAAGGGTTTCAAACAAATTTAAGGTGTTGATTATGATGAAACCTTCTCGCCCGTCACTATGCTTAAGTCTATCCGGATTATTCTAGCTATTGTTGCATATTTCGATTATGAGATATGGCAAATGGATGTCAAAATGGCTTTCTAGCTATTGCTACATATTTCGATTATGAGATATGGCAAATAGATGTCAAAACGGCTTTCCTGAATGGAAACCTAAGTGAGGATGTGTACATGACACATCCTGAGGGTTTTGTCGATCCAAAGTAAGCTAGAAAGGTATGCAAGCTTAATAAATCCATTTATAGATTAAAGCAAGCATCTCGGAGTTGGAACATTCATTTTGATGAAGTAGTCAAAGGGTTTGACTTCATCAAGAACGAAGAAGAACCTTGTGTTTACAAAAAGGTTAGTGGGAGCAAGCTTGTGTTTCTGATCTTGTATGTAGATGACACACTACTGGTCGGAAGTGATATTCCAATGCTTGAATCTGTTAAAACTTTATTAAGAAATAGTTTCTCGATGAAAGATTTAGGAGATGCAGCATACATTCTTGGTATAAGGATCTATAGAGATAGATCTAAGAGGCTAATTGGATTAAGCCAAGATATATACATTGACAAAGTGTTGAAACGGTTCAACTTGCAAGATTCCAAGAAAGGTTTCTTGCCCATGTCACATGGTATTAATCTTAGCAAGAATCAGTGTCCTACGACCACTGATGAGCGAGACAAAATGAGTAGAATCTCATATGCTTTAAGTGTTACAAGCAGATATCAATCAGATCCAGGTTAAGGTCACTGGATAGCAATCAAGAATATCCTTAAGTACTTGAGAAGGACTAAGGATGCATTCCTTGTTTATGGGGGTGAGGAAGAGCTGGTCGTAAATGGTTACACCGATGCTAGCTTCCAAATTGACAAGGATGATTTCAGATCGCAGTCAGGGTTTGTGTTTTGTTTGAATGAAGGAGCAGTGAGCTGGAAAAGTTTCAAGCAAGGAACGTGCTGATTCTACAATAGAGGCTAAATACATTACAGCTTCAGAAGCTGCAAAAGAGGCCGTGTGGATTAGAGAGTTCATTATTGAACTGGGTGTGGTTTCGAGTGCTTCTAGTCCAATGGATCTCTATTGTGATAATAGTGGAGCCATTGCACAAGCTAAGGAGCCTAGATCACATCAAAAGTCCAAACACATACTTCGACGATATCACATTATTCGTGAGATCGTTGAGAGAGGTGATGTGAATATATGCAAAGTGCACACGGATTTGAATATTGCTGATCCGTTGACAAAGCCTCTTCCGCAACCTAAGCATGAGGCACACATAAGAGCTATGGGTATTCGATACCTGTATGATTGACTCTAGTGCAAGTGGGAGACTGTTGGTGATATGCCCTAGAGGCAATCATAGCGATGATTGTATCACGTCTATGTTTATGAGTTATTGAATAAATGTTATTATGTTCCTTGAATGAATCATTGGTTATAAAGATTAACAAGTATATGACTTGTTGGTGAAACTCTTTAATTTATATGATGTCATTCCAAATGAATCCCTGGTCGGAACACCAGTGACTCTACGACCAACACATGTATTAATTGATGACCATGTTTCACCGGTTATGGATATAGGGATATCGAATCGATAATGTGAACACATGTTAGAGAACATGGGGTTGGATAGACCCACCTTGAGACACTATTGAGATTGTTATGATTATATGTGTCATTAGTTGGTCTCAAGCAATGATGATGTATAATCCTTAGACCTGAGATTAGCATGGTTCCCTACATGTGTAATAACACTCTTAGGGGTTGCCAAACGCCACTCGTAACTAGGTAGTTATAAAGGTAGCTTTTGGATATGTTATGAAACATGCGGATGGATGTGACTGGTTAGATATGAGATTTGCCCCTCCTAACATAACAGGAGAGATGTCTCTGGGCCCCTCGAAGTGGTCAGATAAAGAAAGTGTGTGGCCATGCCACTGGTGGTCAAAGAGTTTGGCCACATAAGGTTATCCGACACTCGATCGAAAAAGTATTGAACAGTCCATGGATGACATAATATCTCACCTGGAGTTCAACCAGACATCGTGAGGCAAAGGGAGAATACATGAGTAGGTCGCTTAGTTCGATCAGTTATGGACAGGTCGTATGGAGATACGAGTTGGTCATAGACTAGTCGAACGTAATTACAGAGTGGTCGAAACCTAGTTGTAAGGAGTTACGAACTGGTTGTGACTAAATATGAATTGGTCGTATAGAGATATGACCTGGTCGTAAGTGATGAGGACCTGGTCATAGATCATATTGTATTAAGGTTCGTCCGATATAATTTGTGTGTATTCGGGAATCATTATGTCCTACTAGGAACCGCTAACGACTCATGATCGGAAAGGGTTTCCGAGTCACAACCGACTACACATAAACCTAATGGGTCACACACTTAACGGGTTGGAACAAAACGTGTTCAAATAGGATCCGTCATGGGCACTGTAGAAGGAGATGCTTGAGGCTATTGGGAACATGAGATTGACGTGAGTTGCTCCACCGAAACCCTAGCCACCATCTTCCTGAGAGCTCTGCCGTGCGACTTGGTGCTAGCACACCGGCGTACGGTTGTTCCTTCCGTGGACGTGTGGATACCGTAGAGGCTCTACTGCAGTTGCTGTTGCACTTGAGAACGATCCGCGATCTTCATAAGGAACTGCAGAAGCTGCTAGAGGAGACGATCGACTCCCGAGGACGCTGGCCGATCGACTACAACCACTACTCGACACGCTCTACGTTGGACCAGGCTGCTTCAACTCTTCTTCGCTGCTCTGTGCATCTGGTGGTAACGATCTGTAATCATCTTCTTGCTTGGCTTCCTAGTTTACGTGGTAGAATTTTTGAATTGTAGCTATCGTAGCCTACCCGTATCCCTTCATTTATATCCTAAGCCTGCATATAGAATATGTACCCATTTATGCCGTATCATTGCCATGTCACAACTGTAAATGTTGGCCCTTTTGCCAACTATATCAGCATATCACTTGACGAGCTCCTAGCGAGTGGCTCCTTCAACCATTAGTTGAACCGACTGTTGTGCTGTCTCATGATCCAAACATCCGGCTGCTCTGGATTCTGTTGCCGAAGCACATCCTTGTGTTGGTCGATATACGGGGACACTTCAGTCATGTGTTGCAAAACCGTGAAATGGGCTTGAGCATACGCATCCATATCTGAAGTGATTGCTTTCCTTTCGATGGTCTCGATACCCTCGAGCCACCCCACATGGCAAGATCAAGGCACACCTATCGATTCGACCTGAGCTATGTAATTGACGCAGAACTCAATTACCTCTTTGGTTGTATAACTTTCGACGATGTTGCCCTCCGACCGAGATTGATTCCGTACATAGGATTTGAGAATTCCCATGAACCTCTCGAATGGGTATATGCTATATAGGAACACGGGCCCGTATATCTTTATCTCCCTCACAATGTGAACAATGAGATGGACCATGATATCAAAAAAAAAAAAACAGAGGGAAATACATCTCAAGATGACATAGAGTCGTCATCACCTCGTCTTGAAGAGCATCTAGTCCTTCGGGATCGATGACCTTCTGAACAATTGTGTTAAAGAAATAACACAGCCTCATGATTGTCTCTCGGACCTTGATTGACAAAATACTTCTAATTGCAATAGAGAGCATCTGTGTCATCAGCACATGACAATCATGAGACTTCATGCCAACTAACTTCAAATCTTCCATCAAAACACGTTTCTTCATGTTGGCGGAGTAACCGGACGAAACTTTCACACCATGCAAGCACCAGCACAGTTTAGTTCTCTCGGCCTTGGACAGAGTGTAACAAGCAGGGGTGATGAAACACGGTGGCCCGATCTTCCGATAGGTTCGATTGATTTCATCATGAGGACGTTGACGCTTTGAGGCTTCCGACCCGCAGATCGTCACCTCGCAACTCGCTACACCCGCACGACTGTCATTATCAACCACGCTTGCACGTGATCGACCTTACCACGAGGGTTATGGTTCCTGCAAGCAATCGAAGCAACTCACAAGAACAAGGTAGATGCAATCTAAATTATATTGTGAATATGGATGAAGTTCACAAAGTGGGGTTCCTCAAACCGAACAAGCGACAAAACTGCAAAGTGGCAGAATAATCTAAGAACAATCCAACCCTAAACTGTGGCGATTACTGCACATATATAGGGGGGAACGTGAGGAGGTCGACCTAGGGTTGTGCTATCATGGGGAGAGGCGTACACATCCTGGGCTTTTACCTCAACACGCTTACAAGGCCTTATTAGGCCCAAAACGGTGACGCATCACCTTATTTCCATGTCTCTGACTAACACCCAACGTGGTCGTCACTGGTCGTGGGCCTGGTCGTAGGACTGGTCGTAGGATTGGTCGTAGGACTTGAGACCTGGTCGTAGATCGGCAGATCTGGTCATAGAGTGGTTACACCTGGTCGTAGAGCTTACAGATCACAGAGAACTGGTCGTAGACCTTGGGAACCTGGTTGTAGACGGTTTGGATCCTCCCCATTATTCCTAAGTAACAGAAGATCACAATTATTAGGTAGCATACCATTCTGCATAGATAAATTATTAGCACCTAGAAACGAGCTCACCTCATAATTTAAGTGACGTGCTCGAGCTCTTGTCATAGGACCTTGTAGTTTAGCGACCGGATCTGGAGGATTTTGTATAGTGCGTGTATCCAAAAGAGTGATGTCCTCATCATCCTCCCCCTCTTGAATTGGAGTCATCCTCGACTCAAGGTCATCTTCTTCCCCCATGTATGGCTTCAAATCTGAAATGTTAAATATAGGGCTAACCCCAAAATCTGCAGGTAGCTCCAATTGATATGCACTGTCATTTATCTTTGCAATTATCTTAAATGGTCCATCAGCTCTAGGCATCAACTTTGATTTTCTTAATTCTGGAAACCTATCCTTTCTCAAATGCACCCAAACTAAATCACCTAGTTCAAATTTTATTTCTTTTCTATCTTTACTTCCAGCAACCCTATACTTTTCAGTCATACGCTCTATATTCTCTTTAGTTGTTTCATACAACTTAAGAACAAACTCAGCACGCTTCTTAGCATCTAAATTAATTTTTTCAGAGGTAGGCAAAGGTAGTAAATCAATAGGAGCATAGGTTTTAAAACCATACACTACCTGAAACGGACTTACCTTGGTGGTAGACTGTACCGACCTGTTGTAAGCAAACTCAATATGCGGTAAACACTCTTCCCACATCTTCAAATTCTTCTTTAAAACAGCCCGCAACATGGTGGATAATGTGTGGTTGACAACCTCCGTTTGTCCATCAGTTTGGGGATGGCACGTAGTAGAAAATAGCAGCTTTGTCCCCAATTTGTTCCAAAGTGATCTCCAAAAGTGGCTCAAAAACTTCGCATCACGATCCGAGACAATAGTATTGGGCACTCCATGTAAGCGAATGATTTCCCTGAAAAACAAATCAGCTATGTTTGTAGCATCATCACTCTTGTGATAAGGTATAAAATGTGCCATTTTAGAAAATCGATCCACTACTACAAATATGCTGCCCCTCCCCCTCTTTGTCCTAGGTAATCCTAAAATAAAATCCATAAAAATATCCTCCCAAGGGGCGCTAGGAATAGGCAGAGGCATATAAAGTCCATGTGGATTGAGACGGGACTTAGCTTTGTTGTATGTAGTGCAGCGAGTCACGTAGCGCTCGACATCGCACCTCATCTTTGGCCAAAAGAAGTGGGTGGCCAGCACATCTTCAGTCTTCTTTGCTCCAAAATGCGCCATCAAACCTCCTCCATGCGCCTCCTGCAACAACAAAAGACGAATGGAGCTAGCTGGGACGCATAGCTTGTTAGCACGATAGATCAAACCATCAATCAGCATATATTTATTCCATGTTTTCCCTCCTTTGCAATGTTGAAGCACTTCTTTAAAGTCCAAATCAGTAGCATATAAATTTTTAGTGGTCTCCAAACCAAAAATTTTGTGATCAAGTTGAGATAACATGGTATATTGTCTAGAAAGCGCATCGGCAATCACATTGTCCTTACCTTTCTTATGCTTTATGACATATGGAAACGACTCAATAAATTCTACCCAATTAGCATGTCGTTTATTCAGTTTAGCTTGACTTCTAATATGTTTTAGCGATTCATGATCGGAATGTATAACAAATTCTTTGGGTCATAGATAATGTTGCCAAGTTTTGAGCACACGAACTAAAGCATACAATTCTTTATCATAGGTAGAATAATTCAAACTAGGCCCATTTAATTTCTCCTTTGAAATATGCAACGGCTTACCTTCTTGAATCAATACACCACCTATCCCAATCCGCTAGCGTCACATTCAATCTTAAAAGTCTTACCAAAATCGGGGAGTTGGAGTAGGGTCTTTGTGGTGAGCTTCTCTTTTAATAAATTGAATGCCTTTTCTTGCGCAGGTCCCCATTGGTAAGGCACTCCTTTCTTTGTCAATTCATTCAATGGTGCGGCAATGGTGCTGAAATCCCGCACAAAACATCGATAGAATCCAGCAAGGCCGTGGAAGCTCCGCACCTGTGACACAGTGGTAGGCGTCGGCCAGCTTTGGATGGCTTCAATCTTTGCCCCATCCACCTCAATTCCCTGTGGTGTCACAACATAACCAAGAAACGCAACTCGATCGGTGCAAAAGGTGCATTTCTCGAGGTTACCAAACAAACGTGCATCTCTCAAAGCATTAAAAACAACACGTATATGATTCAAGTGTAGCTCATGTGACTTGCTATAAATCAAGATATCATCAAAATATACCACCACAAATTTTCCAATGAAAGGACGTAAAACCTCGTTCATTAATCGCATAAAAGTACTAGGTGCATTAGTTAGACCAAAAGGCATTACTAACCACTCATATAGTCCAAACTTAGTTTTAAAAGCAGTCTTCCATTCATCTCCCAATTTCATTCTAATCGGTGGTAACCACTCCATAAGTCAATCTTTGTGAAAATAATAGAACCACTCAACTCATCAAGCATGTCGTCTAGCCTAGGAATAGGATAGCGATACCTTATGGTAATATTATTAATGGCTCTACAATCAACACACATCGCCAACTACCGTCTTTCTTAGGAACCAAAAGAACAGGGAATAGCACAAGGACTAAGGCTTTCTCAGATGCGTACCCACGGTCCAAAAGATCTTGGACCTGTCGCTGAATTTCCTCAGTCTCCTCCAGATTGGTCCTATATGCAGCACGGTTTGGCCAAGTTGCTCCTAGGATCAAATCAATTTGATGCTCTATCCCTCGAATAGGTGGTAATCCTGGGGGTATCTCAGCTGAAAATACATCCACATACTCCTGCAAAAGGTTAGCAACGGCAGGGGGCAAAGAGCTAGACATATCATTAAATGAGAATAAAGCTTCTTTGCATATCAAAGCATAGCATGGCAGCTTATTATCACAAATTTCAGCAAGTTCAGATTTAGTGGCAAGCATAACACACCCCTTCAATTTAATTCCCTCGGACTTAGAACTAGGCGCCACTTTCTCCCCTTTAGGTGGGAAAACACATTTTGCTACTTGCTGATTTTCAGAATCATTCTTTCATTTTTAGCACGCTCTACTTCATCTTTCACAATTTCAGCGGGTGTCAAAGCCAACAACTTAATCTTCTTACCCCTATGTAAGAATGAGTAGGTATTAGCTCTACCATGGTGCAAAACATCATTATCATATATCCAAGGCCTACCGAGCAACAAAGAGCATGCTTGCATAGGCACTACATCAAAGTCGGTACTATCTTTGTAATTACCAGCTGAAAATTGCACTCTCACAACTTTGTTTACCTTTAACTTACCGCACGAATTGAACCATTGGATGTTGTAGGGACGTGGGTGTGGCTGTGTGGCCAAGCCAAGCTTCTCGACCATCTCGGAACTTGCAAGGTTATTGCAACTCCCTCCATCAATGATGACTCTGCAGGCTCTCTCCTTCACGAGAAATCTGGATTGAAACAAGTTGTGTCGCTGATTTAGCTCCACTTTCTCCACTTGTGCGCTCAGCACTCGCTGCGCAACAAGGCTCACATGAGTCCCTGTGTCAACAGCGGCTACTTGTTCCTCTACATCATCAGTATCACTGTCTATCTCGTCTTCTCTACCTGCAATGTTTGCTGCAAGTACATATTCATCCTCAATATCACTAGCACTTACATAACCACCGTCTTCGGTGGCAAGATATGCTCGCTGACTTGGGCAGTCCCTCATGACATGGCCCATTCCCTTGCGACGGTGGCAAACAATCCCAGTCGTACGGCCCGTGGAAGCAACCAAAGAAGAACTCTTGGCTGGGGCCTGCACACTAGTAGATTTGCTTACCTCGGGTGCATGTAATGGTGTCGGAGGTGCTGCTGAACGTGCCCTACTCATGGAGGGGGCAGCAGACCGTGTAGCTGAAGGTGGGAATGTTTTAACTTGCCCCGACGTTGATCTTGGTGTAGACGTGCTTCCAAAATTGTTCCTTGGCCTCTGCTGTCGTCCCTGCAATTCCTGTTCTACCAAACATGCAAGGTGGAACAATCTAGGAACACTATCATATTCTTTGTAATCAACTATGTCCTCAATTTCACGTCTTAATCCTCCATAAAAACGTGCCATTGCAGCCTCTTCATCCTCAATAATATCACAACGCAACATACTAATTTGTAGCTCCTGATAATATTCTTCTACGGATCTATTGCCTTGGTTTAAGCGCTGCAATTTCTTACGCAAGTCACGTTTAAAAGAAGGTGAAACAAATCTGTTACGCATAGCAACCTTTAAAGCATCCCAAGTAGTAGGCGC
The DNA here is from genome assembly GCA_036346405.1 of Phyllostachys edulis. Lineage (NCBI taxonomy): Eukaryota > Viridiplantae > Streptophyta > Magnoliopsida > Poales > Poaceae > Phyllostachys > Phyllostachys edulis. Next base: position 39,260,582 of record CM070562.1, on the reverse strand, counting down.
TAATCCATCATTGCATACCCTATTCCACCAAATGATGGCAAAGTTTTTAAATTCACTTGTGGCTTGCCTAACTCTATGCACTTCAGGAACTAAGTGAGCATTAAATTTCTGTTCTACCGTCAACTCCCAATCTAGATATGTTTCAGCATCATAAGCACCCACAAAAGATGGTATAATGAACTTGATTTTAGCATATGGATCATCATTAACACGTGCATTATGTTGCTGAGCGTTATTAATTCTCATACCTTGATGGTTGAAGTTCAACCGGTTCCGTTGTCATGCATCAAAGGCGTCGTGGTTGTACATCTCATTATCATTGTCAAACTCATGGTCATGGGCTGCACCATGAGGATCCACACGCCCATTGTTCAGTGGTTGATTGGCCAAACCATCAATGCGTGTATTGAGCATTACAATACTATCATTGAGTTCTTTGCGAGTAGCATTTGTTTCATAAGCTTCCTATCAATGTCGTCATTAATAGCATGGCGGTGCTCATCCAACACCCTCGTGAGCTCTTCCCTCAGAACACACTCTTGTGCCTCCAATTCTTCACCTGCCATGGTTAGTAGAAGACAAAAGACAACACAAAGATATTATCCTTATCAACTACTAGGTGGTGGGAGGTGGGATCACACACTCTCAAGTGTCTTACCAAGCTCTTATGAATTTCTTACCAATTGCAGCAGGTGGTATGATCGGAGAAGGTGGGATGTATGACCGCGGTGGAGGCGAATGCGAGGATCCAAATCTGAGGACCGAAAGTATGTGGAGCTCGAACAGGCAAAATTTAGTAGCAAGGAATAGTAGTAATGAAATTAGATTAGCAAAGCTGAATCAAAGTCCACGGTACTCATCGCAGTTGCTGGCCCGAACGCGTTCCTAGAACTAGCTCAAGAAAGCCGAAAAATAGGGTAGATACAAGCACAATGGAACAAAATTCACAAAGCAACTGATTTCTCCTTCTTCTTCCTTCTTTTTTTTTGAATTCCTCTTTTTTTTTGAATTCCTTTTTTTTTGGAATTCCCTTTTTTTTGCACTCTTTGCTTCTTGCTTTCTTTTCTTTTTCTCTTTTTTTGTTTTTGCAAATGTGACACAAGCTCAAAACTCTTCTGCTACCTTGGGGTATAAAGGTAATAAAAAGATACTCTCTCTCTCTCTAAACTTTGGCTAGCTCTGTTTCTACTATGGAAATTCTTCTCGGACTTTGTTTGGCAGGGCACGATATGATGAGTGCGTTGGGTGTTAAAGATCAACCAGAAACAGATAGTCTCCGAGGAGGTTGTCGGGTGAAAACGAGTAGATGGTCGATCCCGAGTAGGTGGTCGAACTGAGGACGAGCTCGAATCCGACTAGGTGGTCGAACCCGAATGGGTGGTCGAATCCGACTGGGTGGTCGAATCCGACTGGGTGGTTGAACACGAGGAGGTGGTCGAATCCGATTGGGTGGTCGAACACGAGGAGGTGGTCGAATCCGACTGGGTGGTCGAACACGAGGACCAGAACAGCAAAGACTCGACGCTAGAAACTAGATCACGACGACTAGACCAGCAACAAAGACACCGACGATAGACTCGAATTCAACAACGCGAAAACTGAAAACACAAGTGCAAAAGGCACAAAGTGGTTTGGACAGCGGAAGAACTAAGATCTAAAACTTTTTGTGGGGCAATTTTCTGGACTCTAGGTGATGGAAAACAAATAACAAAAGGGGATAAATGAGATTACCTAACGGGCAACCTTTGCTTTGATACCACTTGATGAAACACGGTGGCCCGATCTTCCGATAGGTTCGATTGATTTCGTTGTGAGGACGTTGACGCTTTGAGGCTTCCGACCTGCAGATCGTCACCTCGCAATTCGCTACACCCGCTGGCTATGCGTTATCAACCACGCTTGCGTGATCGACCTTACCACGAGGGTTATGGTTCACGCAAGCAATCGAAGCAACTCACAAGAACAAGGTAGATGCAATCTGAATTATATTGCAAATATGGATGAAGTTCACAAAGTGGGGTTCCTCAAACCGAACAAGCGGCTAAAGCGCAAAGTGGCGAGAATAATCTAAGAACAACCCAACCCTAAAGCGTGGCGGTTCTGCACATATATAGGGGAACGTGAGGAGGTCGACCTAGGGTTGTGCTACCACGGGAGAGGCGTACATCCTAGGCTTTTACCTCGACACGCTTACAAGGCCTTATTAGGCCCAAAAGCGATGTGTGACACCTTATTTCCATGTCTCGACTAACACCCAGCGTGGTGGTCATTAGTCGTGGGCACAGTCGTGGGGTAGTCGTGGGATCGGTCGTGGGACTTGAGACACAGTCGAATCTGGCGAGATCTGGTCGTAGAGTGGTTACACACGGTCGTAGAGCTTCTGGATCCAGAGAAGGCGGTCGAGAGCGGTTTGGATCCTCCCATTATTCCTAAGTAATGTAAGATCACAATTATTAGGTAGCATACCATTCTGCATAGATAAATTATTAGCACCTAGAAACGAGCTCACCGCATAATTTAAGTGACGTGTTCGAGCTCTTGTCATAGGACCTTGTAGTTTAGCGACCGGATCTGGAGGATTTTGTGTAGTGCGTGTATCCGAAAAAGTGATGTCCTCACCAAGGGGGAAGGTACGTTCGTCTTTTATCGGTCTTTTATCGGTGCTAACTCAAGTCTGATGTCCATATCAACCAAGTCAAGTTGTGCGTTGACACCATCCTTTGTTTTGTCACGAATGTTCAGTAAGAGACCAATCAAGCTGTCACATACATTTTTCTGTACGTGCATGACTAGGGGTGAAAACGGATCGGATAGTTTCCGACCGATCCGGACAAAAATGGATTCGGAATATCCCGGATCGGATTTTTCTCGGATATTTTTCGGATCGGAAACGAATTCGGATTTTTCCGGAAGCGAAGCGAATCTGGTAGCGATGATATCCATGAAGCGAATCTGAGCGGATTATCCGGATAAGACTAATCCGGATATCCGGAGTTTTGGCCCAAGTGAAGTGCCCAGCCGGCCCATATGTGATAATACCTTTACCCCTTAGGAAATATTAGGGTTAACCTTTTTCCTAAGGCTTCCACACACCACACTTTAGTCCACTCTCCACAGATCAAGACGGCGCAAGACGACCTCCACGCCGCCCGGGGTCCACGCCACCGCCCTCGCCTCGTCGCTGCGCCGCCCTCGTCGCGCCGCCCGCCCTCGTCGCCGCCCGGCTCCTCCTCCGCCCGTCCGGTGGCGCCCGCGCTCCCTCGCCTCCCCGCCCTCGCGTCCCGCCCCTCGCCTCCCTGCGCGGCTGCCTCGCCCAAACCTCCCCCGCCGTCCACCTCGCCCATGGCCTCCTCACTTGAATCCCGTGGCGCCCCGCCGCCTCGCCTCCCGCCGCCCTCGCGTCCCCCGCCCTCGCCTCCCTGCGGCTTTGCCTCGCCCGGCCTCCCTTGCCGTCCACCTCGCCACGGCCTCCTCGCTTGTCTAGTGGCGCCCGCGCCCGCCTCGCCTCCCTACCGCCCTCGCGTCCGGCCGCCTCGCCTCCCTGCGCTCGGCCATCTCCCTGTCTTGGCTTTGCCTCGCCGGCCTCGCCGCCGTCCACCTCACCCACGGCCTCCTCGCCCGTCCGGTGGTGCCGCGCTGCCCTCGCGTCCCGCCGCCTCGCCTCCTGCGCTCCGGGCCTCCGTGGCCATCTATTCTCCCTGCTGTGACTGCCTCGCCCGGCCTCCCACCGTATCCACTCGCCCATGCCTGCCTCCGCCGGCCAGCAGTCCAGCTCCAGGCGCCTCCAGCACATCCCCTGAATCCCTGATACCCTCACTGTCACTGCCTAGTGCCTCACTGGTAATTGGTAAAGTGGTAAGATCCCCTGATCCCCTCACTGTCACTGCCTCACTGGTAAAGTGGTAAGGATCTAGATTGTTGAATGTTGATGCAGCCATGCTTATTGTAGTATGGTACCTACTGTAATGATTCTAATGCCGTTCATGATGATGAGTGATGGTGATGATTGCGTGCTTCTTGATGGTTTGTCGGATGCCACAAATTGAGATTAATTAGTGAGCCATATGATGTTATGCTTCTTCTATGATTAACAATCTATTATGATGTTATCATTCAAATACACAATTAATGAGATTAATTGTGTCATGTTAATCTGTTATGATGTTATGCTTCTTCTATGATTAACAATCTATTATGATGTTATCATTCTTATTTTCCTTTTATGAATATGCATGTCTCATTGATATCATTCTTATTTTCCTTTTATGAATATGCATGCCTCATTGATATCTTATGTATTCCTTTCATTATCTTGTGCTAGATTTGTGATGGAATCTATAACTGGAAGTAGCAGTGCAAGTGTAAGCAATACATCTCCTGTTTTGTCGGTGCCACAACCACCACAACCACCTTCCATTGCTAGAAATGATCCAGTTGCCGGTGCATTGGTGCCAAGGAATGACGTTGATTTAACTGGTGAGACTGGTGTCGAGACCAACATTCCTGCTCCTGCTGCAAAGAGAGCAAAGAAGTGCAGCTCTGATGTTTGGGAGCACTATACAAAATATGAGAAAAAGAAGAAAGGATCTGATGGCAAGATGATTACAGAGTATTGGGCTAAATGCAACAAGTGCAGGTACGAATCTCGTTGTGAGAGTTCGAGAGGCACATCAGTCTTTTGGAATCACTTGGGTGGCAAGCACCAAATCAAGGGAGGCCAACAGCTTCTAAAATTGATGAAGAGTGGAGATGACAGCAGCAATGCATCTATTGAGACTTATAGGTATGATGAGGCTGATAGTTTGAAAAAATTATATTTGGCAATTATCATGCATGAATATCCCTTTAATATTGTTGAGCATGAGTACTTTGTGGAGTTTATCAAGTCACTGCGCCCTAGTTTTCCAATTAAGAGTCGCATTACTACCAGAAAAGATATATTGAATATCTTTGTAGAGGAAAAGAAGAAGTTGTATGATTACTTCAAAACACTTGCATGTCGTTTTAGTACAACTATGGACATGTGGACATCAAACCAAAATAAAGGTTACATGTGTATTACTGTGCATTGGATAGATGACAATTGGAACATGCAGAAAAGAATTATTAAGTTTATGCATGTAGAAGGACACCATTCAGAAGAAACTTGCGCACAATTTCATGATAGTGTAGTGGATTGGAATCTTGATAGGAAATTGCTTGCCCTTACTTTGGATAATGCATCGGCCAATGATGTATGTGCTAAGGGGATAGTACTAAAACTCAATAAGTCAGCTCCTTTGATCTGTGATGGTATCTTTTTTCATGTGAGATGCTTGAATCATATTTTGAACCTTGTTGCCCAAGATGGTTTGAAGCAAATTGCACCAGCTATTGCAAATATCAGAAATACAATTGCAATTGTGAAGAACTCTCCATTGCAGTATGAGGAATTTATGAAGTGTGCATCAGAATGTGACTTAGATGTGACAAATGGTCTCCCCTTGGATGTTCCAACAAGGTGGAACTCCACATATCTCATGTTGAAGCAAGCTATTTACTATAGGCATGCTTTTGATAGGCTTTTCCTTCGACATAGAAGCAAATATGCGAGATGTGCACCGACTGCAGAAAATTGGACTATGGCAAAATCTATATCTACATGTTTGAAGAGATTTTATGATGCTACTGAGATCTTCTCTGGCACTAAATATCCAACAGCAAATCTATTTTTCAATACTTTTTGCAAGATTAAGCTTGCCATTGCAGATTGGTGTGATAGCTTTGATTCTATTATATCTTCTATGGCGCATTCCATGCAAATTAAGTATGATAAGTATTGGGACAAGTCCAACATGGCTCTAGCTGTAGCATGTTTTTTTGATCCTAGATACAAGACAAAGCCGATACACTATTTTGCAGATAAGATTTACCATGACAATGCTCCAGCAGAAGTTGATAGATTCATGAGTGTTATTAACCAGTTGTTCCAAGCTTATGTGTCCAGTCCACTTGTAACTTCGAAGAAAACAGCAACTGCAAATGTGCAAACAGTTGATTCTCAACCATTAGACCAAGAGGTTGAGGATGAGGGGAGTGATGATGAGCTTGATGCAGATCTTGAAAGGTTCTTGCATCGCGAGAGTCTTTGAGGTCAAAGTACCAAAACTGAGTTGGAAGTGTACATGGAACAACCACTAGTTGAATGGAAAGCAAAAGGCAAAGTCTTATTTGATGTTTTGTCATGGTGGAAGCTCAAGCAACCTGAGCTCCCTATTCTCTCTCGACTTGCACGTGATGTTTTATCTATTCAAGTGTCATTGTTGCTTGAGTCGACTTTTAGTCTTTGGCGGCCGTGTTGTTGATCCATTTCGTAGTCGTCTTGATCCTGAAGTCGTGCAAGCTTTGGTTTGTACCAAAGATTGACCGCAGCGTCTCGAAAAGGTAATATCGAGTTCTACACATATGTTTGATTGGTTTATGTGTAGTATGTGAGTAAATTTTTGAGCATAATTAATCTTTTTCACATGAAGGTGGAGATATTGGTGGATCTATCCTCACTGAGATGGACATGGAGGGCATTGAGCGATGCTTTGCAAGCTTGGCAACGGTTTGCTGTTTTTTTACCTAACTATCTAGCTTATTGGCTTAATTTAATGTCACCTTGATAAATGATACTCATTGAACTACAACTTGTAGTTGCAGGAGCACGAGGATATGGATGATTTGGAGGAGGACGTGTTGGAAGATATGAATGAATGACCTTTTGATTGCCAAAGTGAATGACCTTTTGAATAACCTTTTGATTGCCAAAGTGAATGACTGTGATGACCTAAGTGTGAACTACGTTTTATGTGATGAACTAAGTTTTATTCATGTTATGTATGTTGACTTGTGACTTGTGAGTTATGATTTATGAGTTACATGTGGTACACTAAGTGTTATATTTGTGATGAACTAATTAATGCACCTTGCTAGTGTCAATGTTATGTGTGGTTCTTGAATATATGAACAATTCATGAATATTTGCATCAAACAAATTAGTTATATGTTTTGTTAATTTCGCATGCAATTTAAGGGTTTTATGTTCAAAAATATCCGCGATCAGATTCGTTTCGATTCAGATTCGCTCCAGATTCAGATTCGATATTATTTGCATCCGTATTCAGATCCGGTATCCGTATTCGTATCCGGATCCGGGAAAAAAAATGAAAACAAATATGGCAGAGTCATTATCTGTCCGTTTCCGATCCGTTTTCACCCCTATGCATGACATCGAAGCAGTGGCGTACTTCTAGGTGCTCCTAATAAGGTAAATCCCAAAATATTGATCTCTTCTTCCAGATGTTCTTCTCATGGGTCCTCAATTTATGTCCCTTTCCGAACACAATATCTAAATCATTAACCATATCATAGATCTTTTTTTCCACTTAAATGCCTTGGAGCTGAACTGTCCTCCTTCTCTCTGTCGATTTTTTTTCTTCATCCTACGGTATGGGTGAGCCCTCCGAAGGAACCTGCGGTGAATCATGTACACGGTTTTGTGCGAGTGCTTCAGCCACAAACTCTTGGTATCATCTAAGCAGTGAGTATAGGCTTTGGCCCCTTTTGTACTCTGGCCCGACTAGTTACCAAGGGTAGGATAATCATTTATGGTGCAAAATAATATGGAGCATAAAGTGGAGTTTTCTCATTTGTACGCATCCCATACCTATACCCCTTCGATCTGTAGTATTTTTAGATCTTCCATCAATGGTGCTAGGTACATATCAATATCATTCCCAGGCTGCTTCGACCCTTGGATAAGTATCGACAGCAAAATATACTTCCGCTTCATACAAAACCAAGGAGGAAGGTTGTAGATACAGAGAGTCACGGGCCAAGTGCTATGTTGGCTGCTCATGTTACCGAAAGAATTCATTCCATCTATACTCAATCCAAACCTTATATTCCTTGGTTCCGTACCGAAGTCTGAAAACCTCCTATCGATGTTTCTCCACTGGGAGGAATGAGCTGGGTGTCTTAGCTTTTCATCCTTCTTACACTCCTCCGAGTGCTAATCCAGTAGTTTTGTCTTATTTGGGTTAACAAAAAAAACCACTTCAAACAGGGAATTACAGGAAGATACAACACCACCTTAGCAGGAGGTCCTTTCTTCACCTCGATTCCCTCACCGTCATATAATTGATTCTTATGCTTGTATCGGGATGCGTTGCACGCCAGACATACATGCATGTTTGCATACTCTTTACGATAGAGGATACAGTCGTTCGGACATGCATGTATTCTTTCTACTTCTATTCCCAATGGACAAAGAACCTTCTTGGCTTTGTAGGTGGTTTTTGGTAACTCGTTTCCCTCTGGAAGCATGTCCCCTAAGAGATCTAACAGCGTAGTGAAACTCTTGTCGGACCAACCATTGCTTGCCTTCAATTTCAGCAGTTCAAGCACGGATGACAGCCTTGTATACTTCAACTTGCAGCACGTGAACAAAGATTTTTCTGAGTCCTCCATCAAGCCCCGGAATTTAACATACTCTCACTCATCACAGTTCCCTTCTGCATCGCGAAGCATCTGATCTAGATTGTCATCGTGCAGCCTATCCGAATCAGAACCACAATCGACATCCTCCGACGGCATATCGTTGACTTCATCGGTGATGTCGTAATTACTACCTGCCTGTATAATCTACTCTTCACTGTACTGGTCTAATGTGTATACCCCTTTTTGAAACCCCTTCGAATCAAGTGTATTTCGATCTGCGCTCGGTTCTTAAACATCTTTAAATTCTCGTAGTCAATGCATGGACAATACATATATTTCATCCCCTTATTCAACATGTCCTCCCCGACATCTCTTGTAAAAGCAGACACACCATTAATGTACTCTTCACTCACACGGTTCTCTACGTACATCCAGCTTTGGTCCAACTATGCTACGCATATAACAAAAGTTAGTGTTAAATATTGAATTAATTAATTAGTATACTATAGATGCAACTTTTGATATGTCATTTGAAATATATATTTCTAATGAACTGAAAAAAATAACAATGCATTACAATAGGAGTGCAGTAATATGTGTGTAATCAACAGCAACAACAGCAATAAAATCCAAACTTTGGCCATGCACCCTAGGGTCAGGTTGTTCTTCACAAACACATTATAGACAGCCCACCCAACTTCTACTAATTAATTTGCAAAAGTAACTGAAATCTCAAGTACTTATAGTCAACTTCAGATGGCAAGAAGCCAAGACTTGCAAAACAACACAAAAAGATAGATCTAAACCATCTTCAATTCTCTCTTTACCAAGCTAGATCTAGAATAAAATGCAATCAGGAATAAATTACTAACCATCGATAGTTAAGAACAAATGGATCTACAATCACTTTTCCCAAATCCGCGGTCTCCTTTCACCAAATCGCCTCAAAGCCCCACCTCCTCAAAGTAGCATCAGCGAGAATAGAGCTGGAGTTTAAGATATATCTGTGATGGTCGGGTCTGCAATAAGTGAGATTATCACAGACTGTTTTTAATACAAATCGTTTTTGATGAGGACGGAAAGTCACAGATAGTTTTCAACATGAACTATATGTGATATTACATCTTCACATATGGATTTTAGCGCAGCTAGTAACACAGACAGTCAATAAACTAAAACCGTCTGTGATTGTATTTAATATTGACGGTTTTGGTTAACCGTCTATGATGAGGTGTCCAGTATTAGCCTTTTTGTAGTAGTGACCTCGCCTACGAGCTCCCGCCCGGGCTCGGTGTCGTCACGCTTGCCACTTGCTTCTGCAGCCCACACAACCCCAGCTTCACTGTCCTCCGCACCTGGCTCTCCCGCGTCCAGGTCGTCGCCGACATTGCCCAGGGCCTCGAGTACATCCACCACCACGCCGCCGCCATCCATGGCCGCATCTCGCCATCCACCTTGCTCGTCTCCGACCCAGGCCTTCGCGCGCGACTCACCCACTTTGGCGCGGCCCAATTCACACCGCCACCCAAGAAGATGAGGATTCGTGGGAGATGGACGTGTATGCCTTCGGGGTGCTACTGCTAGAGCTGCTGTCCGGGGAGGCGACGGCCAGGTACCGGTTGGATATGGAACAAAAATTGGGTGGGCATTGTTGGCAGGGGGAGACTGGGGCACAAAGAAGAGGAAGAGTAGGGAGGAAGAAAAAGGGTAAGATGGGTATTTCGAACAATTTTTAGCGGTTAATGTCGGCTAGACCTAACGAGACTAACGAGAGTGGCAAAAACGAGATACAATTTGAGATCCGATGGCAATGAAAGGAAGATCAATTTCGCGATGGTATTTTAGGGATACGGCCAACTTCCTGTGGCAAATGAAGAATTAACCATATTATTTTCATGTAGTAAATGTATATATTTTTACATACATTGGTTCTCAGAGTTTTGAAAGATTGATCGCACGGATCCCACAGCGGTCTATATTTAGAGACAGAGGGAGTAGAAAATATGTTTTATATATGACAGTAATAAAATTTTGCATACACTTAGTAAAAACACAATATATATCTTCAAACACTAGGTCCAGATGTTCTAACAATTGTTTTTTGCTAGACCAATATTTCATCCAACGAGTTCAATGGGATACATAACTATTGAATTTTTTTTAAATAATATTATTTTAAAACATAATTACAAAAATATATCGTCTCTCCAAAAAATTACAGAAATATGTTCCTGTCGCCAGTTAAAATGGCGACAGGAACATATCGCCATTTCAACTAGCGACAGGAACCCTCCCCCCCTCCTGTCGCCGGTCCGGCCACCTATCGCCAGTTGAAATGGCGATAGGTTCTGTCGCCATTTCAAGCTGGCGCATGTGAAGCAAGCCACATTTTCCCTTCTCTGGTTAGGTTTGCCGCCCTTTGATTTTTATACGTTTTTAACGGTGCAAAATCTGTTAGACTCGCAATAACATTTTTTGATCGTTGTATGTTGTTCTAGTGCGATGAATTTCTGAAGAATTTTACGAGAAAGATTGAGATATGAACGATTCGTAAGTAGAAAGGTAAGTGATATTGCGATGCGCCAGTGAATTAATACGCTTGCTCATGTACATGAACTGCATATTATGTAAGGAAACAAATGTGAACTTGCCATTACTATGAAAACTACGATAATTAAGCAAAACATCATTCATAGCAAAACATCATAACACTTAATAGCACTGATATTACATAACATTCAGAAAAACATGATAACACTTAATTAAAATGATAATTCAGAACATTGGCAATAACATGTTACTACTGTCCGTGCAATAACATAATTCAGAACATTGGTAATAACATTGGTCGCAGCCTCAACGTCCCCCCTGTGGACTGTCTCGAGTTGGGTGACCAGATGAGGTCCCCGCTGCGACGTCCTGAGTGGCGATGTCTCCTTCATCTTGAGGATTTCTCGTAGGACATTTCTTGAAGGTGTGCCCAGACTCCCTACAAATAGAGCACTTCTTCGTACGACGTTCGGTTTCTGCTTCGTCCATGTCGTTCCTGATGCGCCGTACCTGTCGCCGTCCAACTGGTATGTGTTCCAGTCGGATGGAACCGCCTGCTCGTCAACTTCATCCTCGTCGTCGGAACCTTCATCTCCAGACAATGCCATGTAGTCTCTGTCTTCGAGATCCATCCTTTGCACTACGGCTTCAACCTCCTCACCCTCGTCAGCAAGACCAGTAGCTTGCATGGCCGTAGGAGCTACTTCCGCAGGGTCTTCATCGACAAAGATCAAGAACTCCGGAGCTTCAAAGAATTGTGTGCTTGCCACTGTGGCTCTGATCCCCAACTTCCTCTTCGCCTCGACACCTCCTTCTTGTTCACCACGGGTGGAGGAGTGGGTTTGGCATATGCTTGGACGAGAATGACCAATTTCCACCTGCCTCCTCGCGATGCGTATATATGATCGCCATGATTTTGGTCCCCGAAGCGCACTAACTCCCAATATGTCGGTTGTGCTCTCCGTGGGGAAAGGCAACTCAAAGTCAGATCGTACACATCACGGTCCACTTGGAATGTATGGAACAACCACCGCATCACAGCGCCCCATGTACGCTGCCCTGGTCTTGCTAGGGGTACGGTTGCCGATTGAAAATAATGCAAATCAATCCCTCGGGACCCTCTAGAACGATCCCTTGACCATAGTAAATTTTGAAATTGACGATGTCGGAGTCGGACATATTTGACGACCGCAACATAAAGAACATTTCCACGATTAACGCATATCTAAAACTATACTACCCGAAAAGTATTATGTAAAACTATATTTGCATTACGTAACAGTACATCTAAAACTATGTAATCCATTCGGTTAAAAAATTACCCGAGAAGTTGGCAATCCGACCTGACAATACGCTTCGCTAGCTTCTCTCCTCACCTCTACTCTTCTCTCCTTCTCTTTTTTCTGAATAAGAATGAGTCCTGCGCTGAATTTTGGGTTTTTTATAGGGATGGACTTGTACGCGTGACGCCTTGGAGGTGTGGGGACCGCGCTTGTGCGTGCGCCCACCCGCGCGATAGTTTTTTTTTCCTAAATAACACTGTTTCACGTAAAATGGTCCCCTTGCTCTATCACACCTCGTTCGCACACCTATAGTCTGGACGCACCATGTGCCGACATGTAGACGACCATCGTCCGTGCGCCCCTCGTTCACACGGCCACCGCCCGCATGCCCCTCAAATAGCGCGGTGTGGGCCCCCAGTGGAGGCATGCCACGTCCGCTCGGTGGCTGTGCGGAGGAGAGAATCCGAGCGGTGACCATGCGAACGAGGGGAATCCGGACGGTGGTCGTGCAGATGAGAGGCGTCCAGGCAGTGGCCATGCAGAATTATACATATGACGATGTGAGACTCGTCTAGACCGCTATTTTTAAAAATACAATATGAGAAAAACCTTCTCACCATCTTCTAGATCCGCCCTGCCGCGCCATGGTATATTCCGGATGGACGGACGCGATCGTCCGTGCCCCTCGTTTGGAGGTCAGCCGCGCGGACGCGTGGGAGGGGCTGCCTTTCTTGGAGTCCAAGGTAGCAGCAGGATCATCGTGGGCCCCGCCGACACTTGTCTCTCTCTCTCGGGTCCTGAGCCGCACCAGTTCCCGGTGGGAGGTGGCTGGCGGTGCACGGTGAGTCAGCTCTTAGGAGGCAAGGAACCCGATTTTTTTTTCTCTGGGAGGGGAGCGCAGTGTTCTTTTCAGATTCGAAGCATAATTACTATTCACTTTGAAAGAACTTCGTTTCGAAGTACTCGTAGTTAATTTTTCTAAACTTAGACTATGGATATCTTTTTCAATATTTTGATTCAACACGTGGTAATTGTATGTATAGATTGTCTTGAAATGTACTTTCGTAAAAGTATAATTTTGTTAGGTTTTATAAATATAGTACAGTAGAAATTAGTAATCAAAATTACGTTTTGGAGACCGTATCAATTTCCAAAACGATATTCCACCAGAATAAAAAAAAAGTCAAGCGTAGGCTATAATAACCAGGGCTGTATTGTCCGGTAAACTTGTAGCAATAGGAAATTACATTTTAGAAAACCGACATACGCACGTCATTTTCACATGTCCGGCATAGATATTCAAGAGAGAAGACGTCGTTAGCAAAATTAAAACAGTTTAATTCGATGTATTATTCTTTTGCCAGTAATATCTACTCTAGAGTAATTACATTGGACGCTATAGGTCTTTCAGCAAGTCCTTGTGTTGTACCTCCAATCATAGTTTGATTAGTTTCCCGAGCAACTATTTGCTCAACACTCATGGTTAATAAAGCTAGCTCTCCTTTTATCGGAAAAAGAAGTTTGAATAGTTTCCAGCACTAGTGTGCAAGGTGGATCTAAGGCTGCTCCCAATGGGCAGTATCTTAGTGCAGTTTCTTTAGTGTATGAGGAGTGTTAGGATACTATTTTTCTAATGTATGGTTTCTTATGATGTAGTATCTTAGGTTGTTTCATTTAATTACATGCATGATCTTTACTAGTATTTAAGTATTGTGGTCTATTTGTGGCATGTACTAAAGTAATACATGCATGATCTTCTCAATGCACGAGATCGGTCACAATCAATTTTATGCGTTGGATTTCGAGACCGAACCGGTATCCAGATTAGATACTAGAGTACCCTCCCTCTTCATTAACTATGGTGCCACATCATCATTTTGCCTACATGGCAGGCTTAAGATACCAGCCAAAGTGGCGCACTGGGAGCGGCCTAAACCCAGGGCAACCTAGACTTTAGCCCTAGGTTAGGACCTAAAACCAATAGAGAAATTGACACAAAAACACAAGATAGTAGGCTCAACCAAGAAAGGAGACAACTCAGCTCAGGGTGTGGCCTAGGTCTGGCTCTGCCCTACTTGTGTGTTGTGATGTTAAAAACACTACCCAATACATAATTTGAGCTTAAGTAGAGAAAAAACAAACTTAAAAATTTCCTTGCAAGCCATCTTATAACATTCAATACTAGAAAACAGAGCAAACCGTGACCATTTAATTATCGACGGCCCGCAACAAATCAAGTTATGCTATTTTGGTCACGGGAATAGTAACTCCCTCAGCAAAATTCTAAATTTCCTGACGGTTATAATAAAGTCGTCAATATAATATATTTTCCTGACGGTTACAACCGTCAGGTTAATTGTTTGGGAATTCCTGCACTTCGCACGTGAGAAAAGTTGTATCCGCGCGAAAAAGTTTGTAGCAGCCTCAATTTAAATAAAAGGTATTTATATGCATTTCATAAGCATACATGACATTTTAGATCATTTGCACAATTTGTTGCATTTGAACAATTCAAATTCAAGTCAAACTTAAAACTTGAAAAAAAAAACTCCTTAATTAAGAAAAATTGACTACTCTAGAAATATTTTTCCTAGGTTCTAGATCATCCTTGTGACTACTCTGAAAAATTTCATAATTTTTAGAATTTATTTGCTATTTTAAAAGGGCTAGTCAAACCAGTTAGACTCTTAGTCAAACCCTAGGTCAGAACATTGAGAAATTTCTGGGGAAAAATTAAATGCATGAAAACCTCTAGCAATTTTATACAAGGTTAATCCTAGAGTCAATAACCTCCTGTAAAAATTTCATAATTTTTAGAGTTAAAATTCTACCTCTAAAAATTCCCAAACTATCTCAGCCTATTTTATCAAAACTCTGGTTTTACTGTTCCTTGGACCCGAACCCAAGCATCTTGGTTGAACCCAACCGCTTTCACGTTCGGACCTGGTCGAAACTAACGCGGAGCATTTTGGACCGTTTGATTCGTTTTCAACCGTCCGGATTGGTGGGAACGTTCAGACCGTCCGAATGTCTATTTCAATCAGGACCGTCCATTCTCAATCGGACCGTCCGCATCGTTTGGGAACGTTCGGACCGCCCGGTCGATCAGTTCAATCAGGACCGTCCAATCTCGATCCAACGGTCTTAATCAAACCACTTGTTTAAAACCCCGACCACCCACCTACCTGGTGATATCTCCACTAAAACAGCCGAGAGGCCCCACAAGTCATAGACTCAAGGGATTCAAACGTTTCAATTATATTTTCTAATCACGTTTAACCAGAAGGGTCCACAAGTCAGCTACACAACAACAAAACACCTAAAAGCTAATCAACTCCAACCCTACCGGCGGTTTGCCAGCATTCCCGCGTGCGAACACGGTGGTGAGGAAGGCTATCTGGCGAAGGGAGGACGCTCCGGACACGAGAAGGATACGCACAGGTGCGGGAAGACCTCGTGAACTCACCTGAGGTGGCACGAGTCCTTGAGGATGCCGACGGCGAGCTGGCGATGGCCGGAGGCGGAGACGAAGACACTACTCCCGTGGAGAAGATGCTACAATCTTCGAGGAGGCTCGGGGAAGGTTGCTTCGTGATCGCCTCGGCACTAGGAACTCGATGCCCAAGATCTTGACACCGGAGGAAGTCGGTGGTGGCCGGAATTAACGTGGCGGCGCTTGACTGCGCACGGAGAAAAAGGTCTCGTACGCCCTCCTCGTTGCACCAAACATGAATTAAATTCACCTGAAGACTCAGTGAGATATTGCGATCAATATGGACTAGGTTGCATCGAGAGGAACTCACCAGAGCACCTAAGAGCTACACGGGCCGAAGCTGCCGGACGCGAAGACGAAGAAGTCGTCCCGACGATTCACTGGATGAAAGAAGCTCGGGCTGGGCAAAACAGGCGCGATGTGAAGAGGATAGCTCAGTGGAGGTGTCACAGGTGCTCGAGCGGCTTCGAGGTGGGCTCAAACTCCTCGGTTTCTCTCACAGCCGAAACAAAGAATTGGTCGGAGGGAGCGAGAAGCTGTGAGAGGGAGCACGAGGAGAGTCTCAGGAGGTCCAAGGTGGCCAGGCGATGCTCCAGAGACGGACACACGTGCACGAGGTGGCGCTTGTGGCGTCGTGGCGCGCATGTGCAAGCTCCAGCACCGCTTGCTCTGAGGCGAGGCGAGGAAGAAGACAAGACTGACAAGGTGGTCCCACTCGTCAGCAGCGGAAAAGAAATGGCGTGGCTGTGTGGCTCGGTACCAACAAATCCGACGGCTGATAAAGGATCAGACGGTCCACGTGTATGGAACATTCGGCGGTCCGAACGACACCGGCGATGTGGTGCATTCGATCAGCATCGGACGGTTCAAGAAGGAGATGAGTTCGGGCGGTCCGAACATCACCAGCAAATCGGACCGTTGATAAAGGATCGGACGGTCCAATAGACAACGAGTTGAGGCAAACCGTGAGGCAGTTGGGTCCGAATGGAACGAGCGGTCCGATTGGCTGAGGATCGAATCGGACGGCCCACAAGAGCAAGGGCTTAGAGAAGGATTTGAAATGGATAAAATATTTGACCAAAACAAAGCCAGTTTGACTAGGTCGTTTTAAGTAGAAATAAAATTCTAAAAATTTTAAAAATATTTGTGGGTGCTCTCAGGTTCCACTAAGACTTAGGAAAATAATTTCAGCTACTTTTAATTTTCCATTTGAGAGAATTAAATCCTTTTCTGAAACAGCCTTGGCAACTTGGTTAGAATGTTGATGAGGTCAAAATAACCTCTAAAAATTTGGGAAAATTTATATTAATTCAAGATAACTAACCTAGTATTTGAATTAAATATTTCCCATGGGTGTTTACAAGCATGAAACACTTTTTTTTATTAGAAGCTTTAGCTAAGGTTCCAAATGAACAAGGATTTGCAAATTTACAAAAGCTAAAATTTGTGCACAAGCTTTATAAAACCATATGCATACTCAAGATATATTACAAAAGTTTTAAAAAGCTCATACTTTTATACATTTGAAACACAAACCAAAGGTTTGGGTTGTTACAAGTACGGAGGTGCAACCTTCTCCGGCCGTGCCTAACGGTAGAAGATGCCTCGCGCTATCCACACAGATTGTTGTGCAGTGGGGTGCCTCGGACGTGGCTGGCTGTCGTTGCAGTGGCATGCACATATGCAGCTAGGGTTCGCGTAGCAGCATGTGGGATCATAGGAACTTCCTATGTTTATGACCTCCTCGTTGCCCCTCTCGCGCTGCATCTGTTGGCGGAGGTCATCATTTTCCTTGTTGAGATTGTCAATCCGCGCCTCCAACTGAAAGATTCGGTCCCACAAGGCTCTATCAGCAGTAAGATAAAGCAAACTATTTGCTAATTTTACCACAGAGTGTGGGCATCGGAAGAAACGTCGTCTGTCATCGAAAGGGCCGTCCAAGATCTGCACGACAGCGTCCTCCTTGTGTCCGTATTTCGGCTATACCGGTTGAGCACGCTTGTGCGGCATCAACCGGTAGTTAGGACCAAAGTCCTCCCTCCTTTCGAGGGGAAGGTCTTGCTTCGGCGACCCTAGTTGGACTGGTTTCTCGGCGTCTGCCATGGTATGTTACTGTACGACGGAGAAAGTTCTTCTTCCTACGGTTTGGAGGGTCCAGCGGTTACAGCCTTGCCTCTGGACCATCCGATTTTAATCGAACTGTCTGCATAGATTGGGCCGTTCGAACCATCCGAACACCCCACGCAATCTGGATCGTTGATTTTCAATCGGACCGTCTGTATGAGTTGGGATGTTCGAACTGTCCGAACCGCCACTCAATCTGGGCCGTCCATTTTCAATCGGACGGTGCCGTTTTTATTCGTTTGAAAACTAAAATGCGCATCATTTCGAGACCGTTAGATCTTGATTGAACCGTCCATATGAGTCGGCTGAGTAGACAAGTCGGCATTTTCTTCCTCCTCACTGAGGCAAATTCTTCCACCTCCCTTGATTTCACCTTGACCGTCAGGACCTCCCTTGACCACGACCTCCTTTATGGTCAGGACCTCCTTGTGGCCAGGACCTCCCTTATTGGCCACAATCTCCTTTGTGGTCAGGACCTCCTTGTGGCCAGGACCTCCCTTGTTGGCCACGACCTCCTTTGTGGTCAGGACCTCCTTGTGGCCAGGACCTCCCTTGTTGACCACGACCTCCTTTGTGGTCAGGACCTCCTTGTGGCCAGGACCTTCTCCTCCTTTGGACCTCCTCCATTGGATCTACTCCTCAGGACCTCCTCCTTTGGATCTCCTCCTTTGGACCTCCTCCGTTGGATCTCCTCATTTGGACCTCCTCCGTTGGATCTACTCCTCAGGACCTCCTCCTTTGGATCTCCTTTGAGCACCTGCGTGGACCCATCTGGACCAATCAGGACTCTCACGAGCACCCTTTTGCTCTACGATGAGGAGTACTTTAAAGATCAAGCGTTCTAGGGGATGTCCTCCACTCGATAGCCAGTGGGCGTATCGAATGGCTCCTTGCGTATTTTGTTTCCGCTGCAGGTTCTTCTTGTTGTAAGCTGTAACATCCCAATTTTCTGAGCTTTAAAAATCCTTTGAATAGTTAGTAGAGAGAAAATTCACCATTTGGAATTATTTGAATTTAATTTAAAAGCTTAATATTGGACTTTGAGTAGCAAAACCATTTAATATGACTAAAGTCAACATGAACAATGGTCAAAACTATTTTATTTGGATTCTATGTGCTTGGATATATTTTCTAGAATTTTTCCAAGTTTATTTGCTACTTTCTATTGCCATTTGGAATTTCTAGTATTTTCTAAAATGGAAAAGCTATTAAAATCTCCTAAACAGTGTTCGGGCCGATTTCTAACTCGGTCGGCCCAATCTCACACATGCCCCGATTCACATGGAAGAGCAGGCTGGCCAGCGTCGGCCCCACCGGTCCACCGCAGCGCTTTTTTTCCACTCGCACTCGCCCGAGCCTCCGCCGCTGTCAAGTGGGCCCCACCTCGTTCTGTTTATCGTCTCCGAATCTGTCGGGAAGTTGGTTGCGCCGCCACTGGGCCGTTCATGGGCGTCCGCGCCCTGGACTCTCCCGAGCCGCCGCCTATATAAGGGAGGCAAGCCCTCACCCTCCGCTTCCTTTCCGCCGCCGCCTCCTCGTCAGCGGCTAACCCTAGCCGCCGCAGGAGCCTTAGATCCAATCTCCGCCGCTGCCTACTCCGACGAGCAATTCCGCCGCACCCAAAGCCGCCGGAGCCTCGACACCTGCACCGTCGGCATCGCGCGAGCAAGAGGAACCCCGGGTACACCTTCGTTTCGTCGGAGGAGCTCTCTAGCACCGTCGCCATCAAGCCCGAAGCCCCGCCGCCGCTTCTACCGCGGCCACGCCGCCTCGATCGTCCTTGAGCACCCGTGAGCACCTCGTTGTGATCCCGCATGATCCTCTACCTCCCTATACCACCCACCGGCCGGCGCCGCTCGCCGTAACCATTGGTTCCGTCGGCGCCACCCTTGCCGCCGACGTCACCCTCCACCTCAACGCCCCGCCTCGCGTGGCGCGTGCGTGTCACCACGAGCGCGCGTCGCGCCGGCGCATGCACGGCACGCCACGCCAGCCCAAACCAAATCCCACGCCCTCGGTGAACCCAGTCCACGGTGCACCCCGCCACTTACAGGTGGGACCCACATGTCAGTGGGGGCACTGTACAGCCAACCCTCTGATGACGTTAGCAGTGCGCATTAATCCGGTTTTTCTTTTAAAGAATAATTCGGGAAATTCAGTAAATCCAATTTTTAGGGTTTTCTTTAGATCCAAACTTCCAAACCCCATAACTTTTGCATCCTAATTCCAAATCATTCCATTCAAATTTCTAAATTCCTATAAATTCAAGATCTATTTAATGGAGATTTTTTTTTGGAGTTGTTTTGCCTCTGTTATTTATTTAGTTTGTTTCTTTGCTTCGTTTGCGAGTAGATTTCGACGCTTCGGGAAGATTTGAAGAAGAAGGAACACATCAAGACCAAGAGCAATTCCTAGACCTGTTTCAAGGCAAGTCATGCTTTGACGATGATTGAATCCCGGTTTTCTAAATGTTATTTTATTTCAAAGTATTGCATTCTATTTCAAGTAATTATTTAAATACTTTTGGGATTAGCTATTAAATCCAATCTGTTATACCTTCCTTGTATAATTGTTATGCCTTGATCCTTTGTCACCCTAGTTGATATTTAGTTGGTAAATATTGTAGCACCAACGTGGGTTGGTTAGTACGATTAGATTGCTTAGCCAGGCCACGAATCATCTATTCATGTAAAGTGCAATTATTAACTTGACTAAGTGACTATGTAACTCTGTGAAAATCTGTGTGTACTATGTGTCTTTGTGGCATGTGTTGCACTTAAATCAACTGGGTGGTAAAAGGGTTTGGACTGAGGCAAGTGGCGGGAACTGTGTGACATGGTGGCTGTGTGATATGGGCATGTGAATCTGTGTGTCAAATTAATCTGTGTGCTTTAGTTAGAACAATGAAAGTCTTGCCTCGGTCATTTAAGGACTGAACTTTGTGCGCCATTGAACTGAGCCCTTCCGTACGACCACATGCCTGTTATGGGACGGGCCTAGCATAGTACGATACGAATTCTTGGCATTGATTGCTCAGGCTATGTGAATAGGGTGAGGTGTGTGCTACCATGTAGTCGCATCGCGGGACGGTTCGCCGCTTCCCTGTCTAACGGTGTGTGTTGTATCATACACTGTGTATGGTTTGGTATGACGTAAGCACATCGGGAGCATCTATGTTAAGATGAAGTTTCAAATGCTTTGTTACGATTAGTGCTTGCAACACCGGTTGTATCTTGTGGGTAAAGTGTACAAACTCGCAGAGTGTAAATAATCTATTCAATAACGCGTCATGGTCATGGACAATGCTCGGGATTTCACACGAGGGTAGATCTTCATAAAGCGTGTGGGAAGGGAGGTGTGTGATCTAAATCATATGGCTATGTGAATAATCTGCTTAGGGTTGTGTGTGTCTTTGTGAAATCAAAGCGCTAAAATTATTATTGTCTATTTGTTTTACTCGCTTTCAATCTATTATTTGTATTCAACTGCAAAAGTTGCATTTCTGCAAAAGAACCACAAAATGCCATTCCCTTGTAATAAGCCTGCATGTATAATTGCATTTCTGTGGTGTGACTTGCGAGTACGGTGTGTACTCACGCTTGCTTTAAAATAAATCAAGCAAAAGAGGAGGAGTCTTCGCCAGCTTTCGAGGAGGAGTTTATCAAAGGTGCCTGATCGTGGGGTCTTGATCCCAGTCGGTTGCTTGTGGTGAATCGATGGGATGCCGCTGTCGTTTCTGTTTCCGCTGCTTTATTTCTCTGTTAGCCCTGCGTGGCTTAATAAATGTAAACTCGACCGTAAGGTCAAACCATTATTTAATAATCAAACTATTCGTTTATGTTACTATTCGCTTGTGTGGATCGATATCCATCTTTGTTGATACTATGTGCACTAGCGTGATCCTGGACTAGTGTATTAAACACAGAGGGTCCAGAATTGTACTTTTGGGTCCCGACATAAGCCCGTGTGGCAACCCTTTGTAAAACCTTGACCGTAAGGTCCTTTTTGCTAATATATGTTTTTTTTTTTTTGCATCTCACCTTATATATCCCCAAATTTATTAATGATAATTAGTATGCATCTTATTAACATGCATAGTGTTTTTGAAACATTTGCATAATTTATTACACTTGGAAAATCTCATTCTAATTTAAACATACAACTCAAATCAACTCCCCAAAAGAAAATAGGGACAAAAACTTTTTCAAAGGATTTGTTGATTTCAAAAATCTAGTGCTTCATTTTATCTAGAAGCATAGTCCTTTGAGACTTTTAAAACAAATCTTGTGATCATCCTCTTAAATTATTTTTCCTAGGTTCTAAATCATCTCAGTAACTTCCCTGAGAAATTTCATAATTTTTAGAATTTATTTGCTATTTTAAAATGCCCAGTCAAACCTATTAATTCCTTAGTCAAACCCTAGGTCAGAACCTTGAGAAATTTCTAGGGAAAAACTCAATGCATGAAAACCTCTGGAAATTTTATACAAGATTAATCTTGGAGTCAGGAACCTCCTGTAAAAAGTTCGGAATTTTTAGAGTTGTGCAACTCTATCTAAAAATTCCTCAAAGGCTTAGCCTATTTTTCAATAAATCCAACTTTAAGTTAATTGAAGTTTGAATTATTCAAATTAAATCGTTTTGAAATCTAAATTTCAAGTTAAGCTTTAAGACTTCAACCAAATCAAATGGTTATATTTTATTTTGAAAATTTTCAAAAAAGCTTAGAAAATTGGGATGTTACAATTTGCCTCTCATCCAATTCTTCCCCAGCAGATTATTTTCTTGATGGTTAGAACCGTCAAGTTAATTGTTTGGGTCCGTGTGTGGGAAAATTTTGGTTCACATGAAAAATCGCCGTCTACGCCCAACAAAATTGCATCAGCGCCAAATACCACATAAATAAAAAAATCTGAGCAAAAGCATATGCTTCCTCTCTCCTGTACCAGTATCCCTAGCTCTCCATCCCCAAACCGCCGCCTCCACGCCATCTCCAGCCGCGGCCGCCACCTCCACACCATCTCCGGCCGCAGCCACTCCCCTCCTCTCCAAATCCCTAGCTTCATCCCCAATCTGCCGCCTCCACGCACTAGACGCGTCGCCGGCACGTCGGTCCGTCGGTTGCTCCACCGCCTGTGCCGGTGGCTTCTAGCCTTGCCTTTTTGCTGTACCGTCGCAGGACCTTGGGCCTCCGCTCTGAAAAGCTCCCGACGCTTCCTTCGGTTCCGATCCAGGCCGCCATCGCTCACCAGGCTTGCTCTGCCACTTCGCTCATTGCCACAGACCACCACCGCCTCTCCTTCTAGGCCATCTACCACACCTACGCCAGCCGAGCACCCCTCCCCTCCCCCACTTCATCTGCCAGATCTAGGTGCCCAATCGGTTCCGCCTATTTTTTTGGTTTTTTTGTGGTTTTCCCGTGCAAGTGTCGTCATCGGCCTCCCCTTCTAGGCTGTCTTCCACACCTCTGCTAGCTGAGTGCCGCTCCCCTTCCCCCACTTCATCGGCCAGATCTAGGTGCCCAATCGGTTCCACCCATTTTTGGTATTTTATTGTGCTTTTCCTTTTTCTGGTCTTCCCGTGCAGCGAGAACAAACATGTCAGCTTCATCACTGTCGATTTCTTCAAGAATGATGGAAGATCGAGAAGCTCCACGCCACCGCCGCCTCAACTCGATCGGATCACCGTAGTGCCCTCCTCGCTCCTAGGCTAGATCTAGTCGGGCATCATTTTGTCTTTGGTTGCTACACAACAATTTGTATGATATTATCATTTTTCAAATTTTAGTCTTTTCGATTTTTGAACCCTACGATGGGAGTTGGGTGTTAACCTTTTCTCGCGAGGTTATAGAGCGTAGAAGTGATTACTCGTTGTCTTTATGTAGGATTTGAAATAGTGAACCTTGAGGCTAAATATGACTCTGCATTTCTACCGATGGAAAGCATTAGATTCTAGAACAAAATTATAGCCATGCCCTGTCTTATGTTGTCATATTCAGAGCATCTTTTCATGAAATGTCATAATGTGTTTTTTGTTTTGGTAATCATAGCATAGGGTTTCTAATATAATTATGGCCTATGTTTTTGGTGATATTGTTGTACCATTGGTTTTTGATATATAACAGTTTGCTTATGTCATTTACATTATTAAACTAAATCTTCTTTTGAACGCAGGTCAAAGTAAAGAGAAGGGGAGATGCCAAAAAATATATTGCCAAGGTACTTTCCTTGTAACTATGCTGCTTTCAAGAGATTTTGTCAAAAAAAAATTGCATGACTATTACAGCTCTCTTTATCTTTGAACTCAGATTGGTTTGCTATTTGTTTTATTCTGTGCTTACATAATCTGGATTACTTGAACACAAAGTTGTGCTTAGGAATTCTTATGTAAGACACACCCTGACCCCCGAGGAACCTTTTACCCATGATGTTACTATTACTGTCCATCGCATATCAACTTGGCTTTCCAATTTTGCTGATTGACTACATTCCACTATATCGGCGAGATTGGAGTCTCCACATTAGGGACTTATGAATTCTTAAAAAATATAATAAAAAGGAAAGTAATTTATGTTCATGTGACAGTCACTTTTTGTTATTCTCATGATTTATGATGATTAATTGTCTAACAATGGAAAAGGATTGTAAATACATATGGTTGTCCCCACTTGTAACAGAGTTTTATTTCAGAAATTGTTATAGAGAAATTGTTGTATGCATATTGTAGTTAGCAAATATGGTGGTGGTAAGAGTTAATGTTAGAAAAGCATGTGGGCATCTTTTAAAATAAGATTTTTTTACATGGCTGTTTAATGTTCATAACCATTGGAAATAAGAATTGCTGGTTGTTAGTTATGATTTTGCGTAAGTTTTGCAAAATTTCCTTGGTATAATGTCTTCTGATAAATTGATTCACATGTTTTAGCTAAGGGTATTGAGTGCGACCTTGCATTGCTCTCCGTCGAGAATGAAGAGTTCTGGCGAGGAACAGAGCCACTTCACCTTGGTCGGTTACCATGCCTTCAGGTAATTATCTGTGTGATGTCAGATGTGTTTGATGGAGTAACATGTACTTACTGGTAACATGCCAATGGTGTAAACATCTCTGTTGGAGCTCAAGTTGTTCTTCACTCTCCTGCAAATGAAGCAGGAATTCATTATACTGTTTGTATCTATATTTGCAAGAATTCTTAATATTTAGTTGATGTTGGATGATATGCGATATACTTTTTTTTATTGCCATCTGACCTTGTTTTTATGGTTTATCTCAAGATTCAGTAACTGTTGTGGGATATCCTCTTGGTGGTGACACGATATCTATAACAAAAGGCGTTGTATCACGCA
Organism: Phyllostachys edulis; assembly: GCA_036346405.1. NCBI lineage: Eukaryota > Viridiplantae > Streptophyta > Magnoliopsida > Poales > Poaceae > Phyllostachys > Phyllostachys edulis. Next base: position 39,235,326 of record CM070562.1, on the reverse strand, counting down.
TTGAGGTGCTATCTCTTGGCTCATTTAGTTTCTCAAAATATCAGCAAGTCCTGACAAGAGTGTGTTGCTGTTAGCTAATATTGCCCCACCCCCAATGTCAGCTAGGTTCAGAAATAGTTATCACTAGTTTGGTATTCAAGTAGTTACCACTTAATAAAGGTCATTTTGTTTTGCATCGAGCTTGTTAATAGAAACATGACAAGAGATTCAATATTATTTTAGAGACATAAATTCATATAGTGAAGCTCAATTTTAGATATGTTTCTAAGGTAATCTTATTTAATTGGATGGTTGAGCTTCTGACCTTACACTATTTTCTTTGGAATAGCCCAGTCACTCCATATGCACATGGAACATCGATCTTCTTGGCATTCAAATTGATGCAAAGAATATGGTCTTGGTTGTCAGTGTATTTTCGGCAACGTAAGCGCCATCAAAATAGCATCCCAACTACACCGTGGTGTTGCGACTATCAATGATTTTGCTTCAAGTTATATGTGTCAAGTAGGTATCATTATCTAGTTTGTGCTCTGTCCTTTGTAATAGGTGACGAGGATTAAAACCTCTATGTATTATTTTAATACATAATAAAAGACCATACGTCCACATGGTCGTGACCCCTAAGACTAACGACTCCACGGTCGTTAGTATTCCGTGAGGTTACTTGATGGGTACCGGTCGGATGAGACTTTGTGCCTAATCCCCACCGATAACCGCCGTAAAATTATCGGATCGGTATTTTTATCGTATGATAAATGGAACACGTATATACGCTCCAAACCATGCGATGGTACAACCCCGAGACATCGACTATTAACCACCCTACGGTTAAGCTTTTCACAGTAACCGCAAGGAAGTTAGCACATTGCTAATCGCTTCCACCGCTCCGACCAATCGAACGCTTTCACCAGGGACGTCTTCTCCAGGAGTAACTGCCACCTCTTCGGAAGTTATTTAAAGGTGAAGCGCAGAAGACGAAAGGACACAGACAGAGACAACAAGGCCAAGACCAACAAAGACAAGAATAACGATAGCTCAACAAGAATACACGAAGCCTAAGCGGTGGAATTAGAAGTTAGATAATCGACTTAGACTCATATTCTAAGTCCGACACCGATTAGACATTCCCCATTCGGTGTAATTCAGGGTAGTACTTAGCCACATCTTGTAAAACCCAGTTCATATCAATAAAGAGCGACCCCATTCCATTCCGTGATATTCCACGCCATTTTCCTCGCTCATTTTCGTAAGATCGGCGACTTGATCGCCGACAATGGGCGCCCGTGGGGAAGAAGGCGAAGTTTCAAGAAAATTCTTCGCCAAGAAAATCCTCGCCCAAAATCTCGCAATCGCTCATGCGACTATGCCCGAGTTTGGGATGAGGAAAATCGGTTCGATTTGGCGGACTACACCGACCTCGACATGGAAGGATGTATCCGCGCCATGGAAGAAAATGGCAGTCATCCTCCTCTTCCTCCTCCGCCGGCTCGACGCCACCGACGTTAGCGAGGTCGACCGGATGGATGAAGATGCGCCGCCACTCATCGGTGGCGCAACCAGAGAACCGCCATTCCACCGATTCGAATGCGGAGGATCTCTTCAAGCCCGGCCTTCTCGACCGCTAAACAGTGAAGAAATTTCAGCCCCATCACCCGAAAACTCTATACCATTGATGAAATCATGGTGAAAGATACTCTCCTTCGCTTCGCAATTCCAGAGTCAACCGTCACCGTAATCTGTCGATGAAACCTCCACCGGTCAGAGGCCATATGGGGATGATCACACTCAAGATACGATCGGCGGTTCGTCGGGTCAGCCGAGAAGACCTCGAGAAGTGCTCATCTCCGACCGATCTCCATCGTGGAAGATTACAGCGAAGCAGCGACAAGCTCTCCATTAGTTATGATGGAAGCTCATCGAAGATCAATGCTTTGGAAGCACGGTCAACGCGATCGAGATGAAGATCAAGATGCCCGCGACGGTCCTACACTCTCTACCACGCCATCACGTGTTGTTAGAGATGATCCGGGCCGTCAAGCACCAACTTCCAAGGCAACGGAACTAATCGACGCCAATCGCTTAACTCTTTCGCACCGCTTCCACCCAGAGTGGTGATGGGACCGAACAAACCGAAGGTCGGGGAAGGTTCGACGGGCATACACCTACGACTAGTATGAACCCCCGAGACCTTCGATGAATCGCACAAAACTTATGCACGTATTCAAAACATGTTAAATAATTCCGATCCTCGCTTGGACGACCCACCCGTGATGTACCGTAAGAGGTCCGGAGGACCATTTTTTTTTGCGCCAAGTCACCACGAAAGATGTGGTAGCACCGCATGGAGCTTAACCGAGGTCTCGCCAGACCTCCCAGAGGTCTTATGCGGACCTCCCGGAGGTCGTGGCCGCCACCCGCTCAGTAGCACCTCCAAGCACATCACTAAGAGAGGTCCGCAGACCTCCCAAAGCAGTCCCGAAGGACCTCTGGTGGTCCCGCCTCATGCATCCGAGCTAGTCCCGGGACAACAGAGCTAGCCCGCACAAGAACACAACCAATACCACAACCACGAGGTCAAACAAAGATGAAGCATAAATTAAACTTTATATAATAGGACCTTATGGCCAAGCTTGTTAACAAGAGGTCCGCCACCGAGGGCTTACAACACCAACGAGGACTTACTAACTGCAACAAGGAGCTTCTAGGGCTCAAACACTGAACACGCAAAAGCCATCCAACAAGCACCACATCTTTGTCGGGTGGAGGACGCCCTAGGCGACTTAGTCGTCGAAGAACTCCTCCTCAAGAGGTCTCAGACCGCCTCGCACTTGATCATCCTCATAATCTGCTTTGACACGGGGCTTAAGCCATGAGTACTTGGAATGTACTCAAGAAGTCACAGAGAGCAAAGATGCAATAATATTCATGCACGGACTTACCAATGGAGAGTTGTATGGTTAGTTTGCGCAAAGCCGATTTGAACAATAAAATAGTAATAGATTGAAAAGCAAAGAAAGTAAAACCATAGTACATAATACTTTTGACGTTTAAAAGGTGGGGTGAGCACCAACTCACAGCCACAACCAAAAGAAGGAGTTCCGGCCACACCCGTGACTGTGTCCTTACCAAAACCCACTCCAGAGCACCCACTCTAGAGGTCCAAACCAACCTCGACCACTACTCCGAGCCAACCTTGACCCCTCCGAGCCGGCCAAGGTCTCTTCGAGGCAAAGCCAAGGCATCTCGCGGAAGTGTCGATGGCACAAGCTTTTGAAACAGCTACCCCTTGCACCATTTCATCGAAAGCATGTCCATGACCAAGGACTTGGCTATTCGAATAGATCTTTACACTCAGAGAGGTGTACAACTTACCCACAATCCACGATCTCTAGCGGGGCGGGTTCGGTCACCCTTGCTCACTTCCTAAGGTGAGCAGCCTAGAGAGCGCTGCAAGGCCTTTACAAAGCTTTGAACTGACTGGCTGCCCGCTAAGGTTTCGTAATCCCTCCTCGTGGTCTAGAAGTCCGCAGGGTTATGGGGTGCCCCCTCTTGCGCCAATGAATCACACGCTCAACCACAACAGCCCCAAGCCAACCCATTGCTAATTATTCAGCCCAAACCATTCCCATAAAATGATCTTGTGGTTGCACTATTTGGTCCAGTTCAACAGACACAAAGTGAAGTCCTTAATTGTGCCAAGGCAAGACTTCCACAACCAAGTGTGCAAAGCACCCACTACTCACTCCGCCTTCTTGCCTCAAAGAAACAATTTGTATAAGCCCATGCCAAAAGACCACCCAGCCTTGGTGATTTTAACCAAGTGATCTCACACCACAATCAACACGACTTAGGCGCCCCGCCATAGTCGCTCAACAATGGCACCGACCACACATTTCATATTTATTAGTCAAGATTATTAGAGATGAAGCATGATACGCTCGAACCACGTTTTTTAAGCAAGGTCAGATAAGACCTCGGCCCCATGTTGGCAAATAACAAAGAACACCAACTAAATTATCCACCCTAAGGCTCACAAGGTGAACATGACAACATGATGGAGACAAGGTATAAAGGAGGCATAACAAACAAGTAGGCAAGTAACTACAAATTTCAAACCATTTTCATATAAACATAGCCATGCATGATAAAGTAAAACCAAATACATTCACTAAACTTGGTTCAAGATGATCAAAGGGGATCTGTGGCTTGCCTTGGTCAAGCAAAGGAGATCCTCTCGCAAAGAAGAGTCGGGTCCAAGATCTCCTCGAACTCGTGATCTACACGTCAAGAAGAAAACCAAATAAGCAAAACCACACTAAGCCGAGAACTTCAAAAGAACCAAAAGGAACTCAAACCAACTCACCAAAAAGGAAACCAAGAGGCTTAACACAAACCTCAAAGAGCTCTGGGAAAGGTCTTGCACAAGGAAGAACCGAAAGCAGATGAGGCAGGAAGGAAGAAATGAGCAACAAAGTTACAAAGGTGGCCCGCCTGTGCTTTATATAGCCGGAGTTGGTAGTGTGCACCACAAGGAAAAACTCAATGAGGTGTAGGCAATCGGGACAACTAGGGCAAGGCTTGCCCTAAAAGAATTGAATAAAGTACTCAGATATGATGCATTTAATGTGACCCGACACCTATTAAATGCGCATGAGTTCCGAGGCAAGAGCACAATAATTACAAGGTGAAGAGGGCTGGCAAGTGGGGCTACCAAAAGGGTGCACCACAAGTCAAAGAGGTGGCCCCACCGCAAGGGTCATCCCCGCCAAAGACCACTGTGAGGTCTGGGCAAGAGGTCCAAGACACTGGAGGGGAGGTCCGACAGGGGTCCAAGGACTCAAGAGGAGGTTCTGGACAAGAGGTCCAGAAGCTCACCACGAGGAGGTCCCGACGCCAGACTGCACAAGGGAGGTGTAAGGGTCAAGATTTCAAGGGAGGACCTCAAGGGTCCAGATCAAAGGGTGCAGGGAGGTCCCGACCAATAGGGATATCCCGATTTAGGAGGTGGTCCTCATAAAAGACCAAGAAGGACCGAGGAGGTGGTCTTTGCAAAACAACCAGAGGAGGTCCTGAAACAAGGAAAACGCTAAGAAGAAAGGCAGAGCCGCTCGATTAAAATCCATGCCCAAAAAGGATAGGAACGTTAGGACCAAACTAACGTGTTCTTAGGATCGGGCCATCCAAACCACATCGGATGGTCCTAAGGTTAAGAAGGCAAGGCCTCAAGCGTCTGTACCACGAGAGTCAAAGATGGGTCCAAGCGCTAAGGAGGTCTTGGATCTAAGGAGGTCGGAACCTTTGGATCCAACTAAGGGAGGACCTGGACGGCTAAGATCTCCCGAGAGGAGGTCCTAATGGCCAGATCCTAACGAGGGGAGGTCCGAGCGGCTAGATCTCAACAAGGAGAGGTCTGAGCGGCTAGGTCTCAACAAGGGGAGGTCTGAGCGGCTAGATCTCAACAAGGGGAGGTCTGAGCGGCTAGATCTCAACAAGGGAGGTCTCGAGCGGCTAGATCTCAACAAGGGAGGTCTGAGCGGCTAGATCTCAACAAGGGAGGTCTGAGCGGCTAGATCTCAACAAGGGAGGTCTGAGCTAGGCTAGATCTCAACAAGGGGAGGTCTGAAAGCGGCTAGATCTCAACAAGGGAGGTCTCGAGCGGCTAGATCTCAACAAGGGAGGTCTGAACGGCTAGATCTCAACAAGGGAGGTCTCGAGCAACTAGATCTCAACAAGGGAGGTCTGAATAGAGGGGAGATAAGAGAGAGGTCGGATCTCAAAGAGGTTCAACCCAACAAAGGAAGTTAAGAGAGAAGAGACAAACCAGTGGACACACAGAGAGGCTCAAACAAAGAAGGAACACCAACAAAGAACTTAATTAAGGCTTAATTAATTCCAATTGAACTCTCCAGATTTCAAGACGCCAAAGTTAAGCTTTGGATTCTCAATAAAGCCAAATGGTTACTTTTATTTTGAAAACCGTGCAAGAAACTTTAAAGAAAACGGGACGTTACACCGCCTAGTAGGAACGCCTAGTTTTGTACAACTCGAGGTCGTATCCGAAATTCTCCAATGCACCATGCAAATGAACGGAAGCGATCGGGAACAGAGGGTTTCGTGAAGTCGACTATGACTTCATCCCAACGCCTCCTAGGGACAACACGGTCATACCAGAGAGCAAGCCGATACGAGACCTCCTAGACGATTCCGACCAAGGAGTCACGAGGAGAAGGTTATTCCAAGAAGCTACTCCCCCATCGTGTCGAGAGGAACCACCACTAGGACCTAACGATCTCCGACATCGTTTGAACCAAGTGGGCGGTCGGAGGCATCATATCAAGAATTCACGACGGATCGGACACCGGAGTTCCAGCGTCCCCATCTTAGGGATCGGTCTCCGATCGACATAATCCGCACCTTCGAGAAGACGCCATGAATCAATCACAGTTGTCGAGCCTTTTCGCAGGCTCTAAGGCGTGCGTTGGCCTAACCGGTTCGATCGCCAACTTGGACAAATTCAATGGAACTCAAAACCCATTGGAATTTCTCCAATATATACCACCGCCATCGTGGTCGCTGGTGGCGATGAGAATGTAATGGCCAACTATTTACCCACCGTGCTCGAAGGGTCCGCCGGCCGTGGTTGTTAAACTTACCGGCCGGATCAATATATACTTGGGAACAACTCAGGATCTTCGACGCCAACTTCGTGGTACGCACGACCACCCAGGAAGGAGGACGATCTCCACGTAATCCGCAGGATCGATGAGACTTTACGCCAATATATCAAGAGGTTCACCAGTTCGTAACTCTATACCCGGTCGCAGAATCCTCTCGTTATTCAAAGCTTTTAAAACAGATCGAGGAATCGGCGGTTTACGGAGGACATAGCAATGAACCATCCAAGAACAACCGCTGAGCTTTTTGATATGGCGATAAGTATGCCACCGCTAGCGGCAATCGAGTGGTGTGAAGCCATTGATCGGAAGACAAGATTCTCACCCGCCCGACAAACAGGAGAAAAGAACAAGAAGTCTCTCAAGAAGAAAAAGAACCGCAGACCGACGACAAAGAAGTCCTCGCCGCTCCGAGAAAAGTTCGGGAAGGGCAAGAAGGACTATGCCGGCCGAAGCAAGGCAAAAGCTCCGATCAAGGATTCCTGATTTAACAAGAAGTGGTGTCCACTTCACGTGACGCAGTGGCATGATCTGCGACTGTCGTGTCTAGCAAAAGAAACCGGAGGATTATTATTCAGGTAAATGACCATTTCCCGCAATACAGGAACATGGAGAAACGAGCTCCAAAAAGGACAAGGATGGCAACGAAGAGATGGAGTACCAGGATCCCCAACACACAGTCAACATGATTTTTGGAGGATCTTCTTCATACGAGTCCAGATGTCATCCAAGGCCATGGAGCGAGAGGTCAACCTAGTCGAATCTCCGATCAGTAATCAAGCACTCAAGTGGTCTGACACCGCATTTCTTCAAAGAAAGACGATCGCCCCATCCCATCGACTCGACCGGTAGGTTCCCTATCATTGTTGAACCAACCATTAATAATTATTAAGTTAATCGGGTCTTAGTAGATGGGGTAGTTCTTGAATATATTATTTTTAGGAGCTTTAGAAGAAATGCAGTTCCTATGTCAAAGGTGAAACACATGGAAATATGCTTTTCATGGCATAGTTCCGGTTCTACCGCTAAATCGATAGGACAAGTTTCTTACGCCACGCTCGAAAGCCCGACAACTTCGAACAGAGAGGATTCCGCTTGATGTAGTAAACTTTAATCCAAGATACAACGGAATTCTCGATCGACCAAAGATTAGCAAAATTCTTGATAGCCACGCATTACGGTTATCAAAGTTTGAAAATGCCGGGCCAAGGAGTCATCACTATTCGAGGAGATCGAAAATGGCTTATGTATGCGATCGAAATCCTTTGCATCGTTGATGAACTTCCACCGAGAGGTTAACCCGACTCCCATGCAGTCAAGCACTCAAGGCCAAAGATGACACCCAAACCATCCGACTGCATAAAGGAGGTACCACTCGACAAAAGCGCTTCTCCGGACGTCAAGTCGTCACATGGGTCAGACATCCGCACCCAACCGCCAAGAAGATTCTCGGTCGGGCAAGACTCGACCCTAAATAGGAAGAGTCGCCGTCTCCTTCCTCCGAGCGAATCAGACGGTTTGCTCGGCAAGCGTCCGATATGCCCGAGTCCCCGAGGTGATCGAGCACGTGCTTGCTCTCCGACGAAAAACCGATCAAGCGTAAACTACGACGTTTACGACCGACGGAAGGAAGCAATCCAGTCGGAGATTGACAAGCTTCTCAAAGCTGGATTTATTCGTGAAGTCGACCACCCACAATGGCTTGCCAATCCTGTAATGGTTAGAAAAAACAATGGGAAATGGCGAATGTGTATCGACTTTACAGATCTTAATAAGGCTTGTCCGAAGGATGACTTTCCCCTTCCTCGCATTGATCAACTGGTAGACTCTACTACGGGTGCGAAGTTACTAAGTTTTTAGATGCGTATTCGTGGTACCACCAGATTAGTATGTGTAAAGAAGATGAGGAGAAAACTTCCTTCATCACCCCATATGGCACTTCTTGTTATATTAAGATGCCATTTGGTCTCAAAAATTTGGTGCAACTTTTCAAAGGTTGATGCAAAAACCTTTAGTCCACAAATCGGCGGAATCTAGAAGCTTACGTTGACGATCCGTCGTAATGACCACCAACGGCAAGCACCACATTCCCGACTTACAAGAAACTTTTAATAACTTGAGAAGACATAACCTCAAGTTAAATCCGGAAAAGTGTGTGTTCGAGTTTCATTGAAAAGCGCTTTCGGTTTCCTAGTTTCGCTAGAGGTATTGAAGCAAATCCAAAGAAAATTGCGCCATCGACTGATCGCCCCCGACCACTAAGAAGGAAGTCCAAAACTAACCGTCAGATGGCGTTAAGTCGTTTCATAGCAAGGTTAGGGAAAAAGGATTACCTTTCTTTAAACTTCTTGGAAACATGGGAGTTTTGAGGACTAAAGAAGCAAACGATGCCTTTGAGGAACTTAAAAGTACCTTACAAGTACCCGGTTTTAGTTTCTCCGAGATCGGGAGAAACATTGCTAATTTACGTGGCAAAGAACACCACATACATTAGCGGTGTCTTGGTTGTAGAAAGGATAATATCCAACGACCGGCCTATTACGTAGTTTAAGTCTTACATGGACCAAAGGAAAGATACCCACAGTACAAAAGTTGCTCTATAGCCTCCTTATGTCTTCAAGAAAGCTAAGGCACTATTTTCGTGCCCACAAAGTGGTCGCATTCCACCGGATATCCTCTTGGTCAAGTCCTTGGAAACAGGAATCATCGGGACTAATAGCCAAATGGGCGGTCGAGCTAGAGGCGCTCGATCTCCATTTTATTTCACTTAACAGCAATAAAGTCCCAGGCAATAGCAGAATTCATTGCCGAATGGACAAACCCTGAACCCACCCAAGGACCCGAGTACGAACACCACGACGAGTGGACATTGTATTTCGACGGTTCCTTGATGTTACAAGGATCGGGGGCTGGAGTGGTCTTGATATCCCCTACTGGCGAACACATCAAGTACGCCATCCAAGAATTTTCCCGCCACCAATAATGTGGCGTAATATGAAGGTTTATGGCGGGACTCGAAAGCGGCTCGCTCGCTCGGATTAGCAGACATTAGTGAAAGGCGATTCTCAACTAGTAGCTTAATCAAGTGGGGAAAGAGTATCAATGCTCGAGTACCAAGATGTCATCTTATCTCGGCGGAAGTACGAAAACTCGAAAAGCACTTCTTCGGTTTTCAGATCCAACATATTCCTAGAAAGGAAAACTTTCGCGCACCGGTTAGCACGGATGGCCTCCACGAGGTCGACCGTCCCGCCGGAGTTTTTCTCGAGCAACTCAATTCACCCTCGGTAGTTGAGCCTTCCGAGAACATACATGATTCTTTGCAAGTTGAACAAACTAATCAAGGGAACATGGATGCTCCACGTGTCGTTGACGGTTGGCGTATCACGATCAAGGTAGAGATCGGATGACATCGATCTACAATTATCTTCAAAGATGACACAATTCGAGAAGATGATGTAGGCCGATCGATAGCACTTAAAAGCCAAATCATACACTCTAATCGAAAGTACCTTGTATAAACGAGGATCTCATGGAGTGTTGATGAGATGCATATCTCAAACGGATGGCATTAGATTGCTAACCAAATCCATGAAGGCGCTCGTGGAGCACACCATTCCTACTGTAACCTCAGTCGGTAAAGCCTTAAGCAAGGCTATTATCGCCAACGCGCCTTCATGATGCAAAAGAGCTTGTGATGAAGTGTGTACAATGTCGGTTTCATAGCCGATAAGTACACCACCAAAGACAAGCCTTACAAACAATTCCTCTTTCTTGGCCTTTTGCAACTGGGATTGGACATTACGGGACCTTTCCCAAGAGCACCGGGGCTTAATTCCTTTTCGTCATGATTGACACGTTTACAAAATGGATTGAAGTCGAGCTACCGTTAAAATAACAACCGAGGCCGCTAAGAGATTTCTCTGAAAAATGTGATCACGCGATTTGGTGTACCCAACAGATCATCACGCATAATGGTTCCGATTCTCCAAAGGTCAATTCCAGAATTTCGCGATGAACTTGGTGTCAAAGTTCATTTTGCTTCGTTGCTCATCCACGAGCAACGGAGCGATTGAGCGGCTAATGGTATCCTTATGCGAGGATCAAACGCCGAGTATTCACCGCTTAATCAAACGGTCGGGAGCTTGGGTTAAAGAACTTCCTACGTGTTATGGGTCGTTCGAACTACGATTACCGTGCGACCGTGAAACTCCATTCTTTTTGGTTTATGGTTTGAAGCCATGCTTCCTCCGTAACTCAAAATTGGCTCGCCGGCGATCGTTTTGACGAAAATGATCGATTGAACGACGACTTCGACGACGCCGATTTCCTTGAAGAACAGCGAAACCAAGCCCTTGTACGATCGGCGGCCTACCAACAAGCCATGCGAAGGTACCATAGTCGTAAGGTGCGACCTCGCAGCCTTGTCAGAGGTGATATGGTTCTCGAAAAATTCAGAGCCAAACAAATCGCAATAAACTTTCTCCTAAATGGGAAGGTCCTTACCTTTGTGGTCGAAGTCACCCGAGGCCAGTTCCGCACGACTAGCTATGTCCGATGGGCAAATTTTGTCAAATTCTTGGAACATCGATCAATTGCGTAAGTTCTATGTTTAATTTTCATTCTTTCATTTCTTTCAATTTCAATTTCACTAAATTTATTGATTAATTAAGAAGTGCAACCTTGCTTATATATATACACCTACATTCAGTCGTCGCTTATTATTGTTAGTCCGGTCGGAGAAGACATTTTTCTCTCCGATATCCTTTTAAGGATCTCGATACTCTATGGTCCTCGTCGTGAGCATTTTTCTCAAATGATTCCCACACGCGACTATACTCTTTTCTTAAAGAAAATGAGTAATCGAGCGCCACACAACTAACTATCTCATGAATGATATGCTTACGATTCAAGATTATGCTTCATTATTTCAAGATTACGGTCTATTCTTGTCAGCTCATCGGTGGGACACGGAAAGCCTCCTAGTCGAAGTCTCTCCTTTTTACGACGTGGTCACGCCTAATGGAAGGAGCTTCCTAGCGACGGTTCTTTTCTTACGATCCTCGCTACGATCGGATATAGAATTTGAACACGCTTCAAAAAATATATGTCGATGCCTTCGTGTCTTAGCATTAGTTCAGACCGGACTATGGGACAATAGATATAAACAAAGTTCACTTATAATCTGTTGCATACATATTTGCATTTCTTCTTATGTCAAGTTTGACAAAGTCTTTTTCCGACCATATATAGTGTTTTTGATTGGTATTTCCATTATGACAAACAAAGATCTATAACTAGTCGAAATCGTATCTTGATCGACCACATTTGATTTCCTAGTCTCCGCAACGATCGATTTTGTCTTACATATCCAAACATACCTTCAAAAACTCACATACATGGTTATGACCTCTTTTATTCTCTTTCTTGGCTCACCGCTTGTACGAAGAACGTTCTTCTACTATAAAGCGATCGGGGCTAGGAAATATACGAGAATTTTAAAAAGTCAAACAGATAAACAAAAGCTTTGTCAATGACATAAAAGGTAAGTTTTCATAGATATTCAAATATTTTTACACTTGCAGAACCTACTCTAAAAATATTCCCAAACCTAACTCATCGTTTGTCGGAGATTCGACCTCCATCTCCTCTACAACTATATCTCCGAGTGGCCCGAGTTCTTCCATGAACTTGGTTGCCTCCTCAGTGGGCGATTGAAGTCTTCTTTAACAGCTTGGAGATCTATGGAGGGTCGGAAGCTTCGGTTTGCCAAAGCAAAACTAACTCCACTTGCAACGCCTGTTTTTAGGGCACAGGCATAATTCGTCCGAGTAGTTTTGAGCAGAACTTTAAGGTCCTCTAGAAGTTGACCCAAATAGTTCATTTTCTATTGGATCTCCTAAGGAAGGCAGGCTTGATCCTCGATCCCATATCAAAGATCATCTTGTTCAAAGCACTAATCTTTTCATCAATATTTTGAGCAAGAGCCGCCTCCTTATCTGCTCAAATTTCGAGTTTTTTTACTGCTCAAAGATTTGCGCTTGATCTGCAAAAATAAATCGCTTAATGAACACAAGCATAATTGAAGGAAAAATCAAGTTTGCGACATATTACCTTCATTTGTTTTGCTAAGTGTTTCATATTTGGTCGTTGTTTCAAACGATCAACCTGCTCTTTGGTGAACTTGCTTTAGCAAATGATAGTCTTTAGCTTTTATTTCTTCTTCAAGAAGAGCTGTCTTGGCTTTCACCACAACCTCCTCTTTTATTTTCTCCAGATCTATTGAATACGATAAGGAGAATAATTGTAGAGGAGCAAAGTATTGAAGAAGAAACAAAAGTTTAAAAGGAAAAGTTCTTTTACTTTCCAACTCGGAGTGCTTTTGCTCCAAGTCCTTAACTCATTTGGGTGGATCCTCCGATCACAAAGAAAGTTCTCGACCAAATGCTACACAAATAGCATTCTCTTTCTTAAGTTTCTTATAAACTTTTTAAAGAAGAACTGGTCGTAGAATACTTACCGAATTGCTTGGTCATTATAACCAAAGCAAAAATCGAATCGAGGTGCATCTTGAGTTGAGTATCCGATACTTTCGCCACGCCTCATCAAGCTCCTTATCCTCGATAAATCGGGGACGAAAAGGGAACTTGTTAGGTTGGGAAGGGTTATCAATAGTGATCGGAACCTGTTGAGACCTCTCAGAGGCATCTACCTCCACAGAAGGGGTTTCAATCACCAAAGGATCCAACTCAACCGTTGCCTTTGTCACCTGCTCGGGGGCTTCTTCGACCACTACTTCCTCAGGAACTTTGTCCTGAGAAGTGCTCTGGTCGGGAACTTCCACAGGTGCTAGGTCCTCAGGAAGAACCTGGTCGGAAACGACCGGAACACCAGAAGACCTATGCAAACCGAAGATGGGAAGTTCAAAGTATCAAATCATCAAGGAATTATTAAAGATACATACTTATACGACCACTTTCATTTGTACATACCTTGTTAATCTCTGATATTTGACTCTGAAACGCGCAAGAGAGAAATCTGTGCCGCTAGCCTTCCTTTTCTTCTCCTCCAATTTTGCTGGTTTTGGACCAAACAGGTTTGTTGAACCCTCACATCCTCCAACAAGATGTCGGAATCTATGTCCTCGACCAGTTCATCAAGGTCCACATTTCGACTATCCGGTGGGAGGAGTGGTTTCATCAATCTCGGATCGCTTGTTTCAAGAATAACCGTAAGGTCGCGTGCACGACCACTCTGGAGTCATGACCTCGTAGTTACATTCTCGGGCCTTCAAGCTTATCCACCTAAATCAAAGAACAAATTTGATTGGGTGAAGAAATCCTTTATCTAAAAAATTCGTACATATATGATTCGAAATGTTCTATTACCTCGAGGATTCATCTCCTTCAAGTGCCTCGAGGCACGACTCGGTCGGAACCAAGGTGGGATGTTGATCCTCACCAGATTGTATGATTCGCAAACCGACCGATCGCAAATGTAGAGCACGATTGGAAATCTGGTGGGATATATGTATATCGTGGTAAAAGGAATTTTTGATTAAATTACCTTAAGCCTTGCAGTCTCCTTCAATAGGAGTTGCGGCTAAGATCTTGGGGCATTCACCTTTTCTCCGTGCTCCTCAAGACAGATTAGCGACTCGTTCTCTAATTTCCCCATAGGAAAGAACTTTAATGAAGGAAGAATAGACAAATTTTAAGGTAACACATTAATCAAATCAAAATACCGATCGAATGTATCTCAAAGACTTACCACCTTCCGAGTAACTTCATCACGATCAAGGCACCAGAGGGGAATGAGTCAGGAGCTTCAATGGACTAATCTGGCGAGAGGTAAAATCCTCACCACATGCCACGAAGTCGGCCCCGACTAAGAAGTCATAGATGGCATCCGCCCATCTTTTGACTATCCTGTCTTCTTTACGGTCTCCTTCCACTTGGGGTTTTCACTTGCTCTAGTTCGCCAAGTAGAGGCCATCGTCTTCAGAACCGTCATGTAAAACCAGTATTTTTTCCATGACGACCACGAAGATTTAGCGTACATGAGGATGTACTCATCGGCCTTCCGTCATGAAGACGCAATGTGCATTCCCCAGAGGCGCTTGATTTTGCCGCAGATTTTCCCATCACCATGCGGTAGAAATAACTAAAGAGCTTCAAGTTCGGTGGTATTCCCAGATATGCCTCGCATAAATATGCGAAAATACTGATATTTGCGATCGAATTTGGGGCCAAATTCACTAATTCCACCCCGTAATGTTCAAGAACGTGGAGAAGGAATTTGTGTACCGGTAATCTCAGCCCACATTCGATGTAGGCAAGAAAAACAGGGATTTCCTCATCTTCACGGCTCGGAAAATGCTCTCCAGTCGCCGGTCTCCAATTAATCAGATTTCTATCTGGGAGCATTCCCATCTTCGCCAAAGCCTCAAGCTTTTTCTTGCCCAATTCCGAAGGCAACCACTTTGTAATCTGCTCCGACATGGCGAAAATCCTCAAGGATGAGTAGTGAAAGTTGAGACTTCGTGGTCGGAAGAACAGAAAAACTCGAGGATTTCTTGGCGAGAAGCTAAAGGAATCGAAGGGATTTTGAAGCATAAAATTCTAAGATCCCAGCGAGAGGAGATTTTATAAACTTCCGATACTTTCGAAGGATTCCCACAAAAGTCCAACTGACAAAAAGCTTCTTTTTGTTCAAACGGACAGAGGAACTCTTCGCTTCCCAAGGCAAGTTCTCAACTTTAAAGTGAACATGCAGACCTTCGTATACCACGACATTAAATGGGTTCCGCCCGATACGATTTCATCGGAAAAAGGTATATACACGCACCAGTTCATTTAAAGTTAGGGGCTAGCCGACGAGGATTAAAACCTCTATGTATTATTTTAATACATAATAAAAGACCATACGTCTACATGGTCGTGACCCTAAGACTAACGACCTCCGGTCGTTAGTATTCGAAGGTTACTTGATGGGTACCACAGCCTGATGAGGCTTTGTGCCTAATCCCGACCGATAACCGCTCGTAAAATTCTCGGATCGGTATTTCTTATCGTATGATAAATGGAACACGTGTTATAATGCTCCAAACCATGCGATGGTACAACCCCGAGACATCGACTATTAACCACCCTACGGTTAAGCTTTTCACAGCAACCGCAAGGAAGTTAGCACGTTGTTAATCGCTTCCACCGTTCACACCGGTCGTAACGTTTCACGAGGACGTCTTCTCCGAGTAATCGCCACCTCTTGGAAGTTATTTAAAGGTGAAGCGCAGAAGACGAAAGGACACAGACAGAGACAACAAGGCCAAGACCAACAAAGACAAGAACAACGACAGTTCAACAAGAATACATAGAAGCCTAAGCGGTGGAATTAGAAGCTACATAATCAGACTTAGACTCATATTCTAAGTCGATTACGATTAGACATTCCCTATTCAAGTGTAATTCAGGGTAGTACTTAGCCACATCTTGTAAAACCCAGTTCATATCAATAAAGAGCGACCCCCATTCCATTCCAGGATATTCCACGTCATTTTCCTCGTTCATTTTCATAAGATCGGCGACTTGATCGTCGACAATAGGTGACACAAACTGAAGCATAATGTTAGTATTATGGTGTATATGTGATCAACTAATTGATGGTATTGGGTTTGAAATGATGCTAGTTTAAGCTTGAACTTATTTTGTGTGTAGATTAATGTATGGATATGTATTGTCTATTATATGATGCATATGGATGTGTATCGTGGATTATATGATGTATGGATGTGTATGAATCAAATATTAGTGTGTTGTATATGTGATCATTGACAATTTCTGCTAGCATTCTTGGCTGCTAATAATTTTGTTGACAGCCACAAAATCATTTTGGTGACGGTAATGCACTTAGGAAAAAATAATTTGCTGACGAGAAAGAACCTTTTGGTTTTATTTGCTTGATGGTAATGGCCCTGTGAACTAAATTTGTAAACTTGATAGGCCAAGAACCGTCAAGTTTTATTTGCTTGACGGTAATAGTCCTATGAGCTAAATTCGTAAACCTAGCGGTCAAAGAACCGTCACGTTTTATAGTTTTCTTAACGGTAATTCGAAAACCGCCAGGTATAGTTTTGTTGACGGTGAATACCTGTCAACCAAATGCGTTTTATGGACGGTTAGCAAAACCGTCAGTAAAATTTTTCTTTACGGTGAACCTTCAGACAAACTGAATTTTCCCGACCACCTAGACTTGAGAGGATTTTCCTAACGGTTAACCGCCAGGAAAATAAAACCTGACGGTTTTTCCTATTTTTCCTGATGGTTTTCAACCGTGAGAAAATACCTTTTTTCTAGTAGTGATTGTTACGAGAAGCTCATATATTAATACACCAACAGGTTTCCCCGTTACATTGAAACCTATGTAGCTACCGTGGCAAGATGAACATGGCCTTGCCCAACATTAGAAACAAGACGGCGGGAGTGCTGCAGCCCATCGCGATCACCACGCAGGCGACCCATAGGGAGTTGGGTACGACGGTGAGGTACACGGCGAGCATCACCGCCACCACCATCGCCAGGCAGGCGGTGACCGTCAGCCAGTGGGCCCAAGCCACCACGACGTTCTTGACATCCACAGGCTCCCTCCGCGCCCAGGTCGAGCCGAAGACGACAACGATGGAGCAGCACATAGCGAGAGTATTGGATATGACATACATCTGGAACGCCGCACGGTGCCCGAGGATAGCTGTGCCGTCCTGCTGGTTGTACCCGCCGGGCATGGTGAAGGTGGCGGCGAAGGTGACCGTCGCAATGAGGGTGGCAACGAGGGTGTAGGTCTCTAGCCGGAGCTCGAAGTAGTTGTTTGGTCTTAATGTCCTCCACATCATCGATGGCGGCAGCGGTTGTGGCTGCCTCCTGGCCCAGATGGATTCATGCTTCTTCAACTCTTTCCACAAGTATACCTGGAATGATGTATGTTGAACAACATTAGCAGCATGTTTCTTTGTGTCACTGTCAGCTCAATTATAGCTGTGCTGTTAACTGACCGTACAGGATTATGCGGAAAAAAAGGCCAAATAGCTAGTATTGGAAATTTGCACACTATAGTTTCGTAAAAACATAAAGATTTTAAAAGTATTGACCCCACAGGGGTTTGAGTTCTAGATCCACCGCTGCTCGTGCTAGTTGAAGCGTAACCACCCGAGCAACATTGCATTTCTTACAGGTTTTGACACGAACCTCCCACCTAAAAGAGCAAAAAGGAAAGTTGCATAACCTGGTAAGAGTTTGGATCCTCCTGCTCCTCAATGGCGCTCCGCGCAGTCTGACCCCTGCTGTTGAGCACGCAAGGGTTCACCCTCGCGTCCTCCAACAAGAGCAAGACACACTGCACGCGGGCGTGCACGGCGGCGAAGTGCAGCGGCGTGTTCCCATCGTTGTCGACCCTGTTCACCATGTCGCTGGGCTGCACATGCTGCAGCACGCAC
This sequence comes from Phyllostachys edulis, assembly GCA_036346405.1. NCBI lineage: Eukaryota > Viridiplantae > Streptophyta > Magnoliopsida > Poales > Poaceae > Phyllostachys > Phyllostachys edulis. Next base: position 39,217,164 of record CM070562.1, on the reverse strand, counting down.
TTGAGAGCCTTCGCCTTGTGCCACACCACGGCGGTGTGGAGCGCGTTCCACCCTCTGCTGTCTCGTAGCTCCGTGGCATCGGTGCATATTTTTATGATCGCCCTTATGGCATCCACGGACCCGTAGATGACGGCGACATGTAGAGGGGACTGGCCCTCGGCGTTCTTCTTGTAGGCCAGTTCGGTGCGCGAGCTTAGGAGCATACCGACCATGCGTGGGTTGTTCGTCTGCGCCGCGTAGTGGAGGGCGTTGTTCTCGAACGAATCGGTGCGCTCAACCAGCTCGGGCCTCTTGTCCATTAGGATTTCGGTGGCCTCTGTCAGGAAAGTTGATGTAACACTCAATTTTTGAATAATTTAAAACTTGCAAGGATTTCTTAGATTTCAAAAACTTTTGCTGTATTTTGAGAAATTCCAAAAGCTTATCTTGCAATTCAAGAAGTTAAATCAATTTCCTTGCACCGTAATTGAAATTATAAAAATCTACAAGTTAAATGGTGTGCTAAATCTCCTCAGAATTTGAAATTTAAATTCAAATTCAATCATGAAAATCCAAACTAAAAATTCAAATCTATTTCCTTCCCACTTTTTCCCCGGGCCGTTTTCTCCCCGCCGGCCCAACCCCTCCCCTCTCCACGCGCGTGCCCAACCCAACGCCGTCTCCCTCTCTCACTCTTTTCCTCGTGACCCGCGAGCGAACGGCCCAATAGCGGCAGCAACAACCCCTCTCTCTCTCTCTCTCTCTCTCTCTCTCTCTCTCTCGTCTGTTGCGCCATACACGCAATGCGTGCACCAGAACCACGTCAAACTCTGCGCCTCGAGACTCTCTCCCTCTCACGCACTGCCACAACCTTGTCACCTCACGAGCCCATCTAGCTCACTCGCGTTCTGCTCATGAGATCTCCCACCCAAGCCGAGCCCATATCACCGCGCTCATCCTCCTTCCTCCCCCTCTCTATTTAAGCCGCAACCAAGCGCGTCATCTTCCCGGCATCGTCCTCCTCTATGTTTTCCCCTACTTTGCCCCTCTTCTCCGGCCCAGGTGGGGAAGAATTGAGTCGCGCTACTCATCTTCTTCAAATCCGCCCACCAGTTTCACCCATCGATTTCGGTCGTTGAGGTGAGTCTCCACCACCGTTGTCTTGTGCATCATGGTTGCCCTGACCTCCTCTCCCTCGTGCTCACCTCGCCTTGCTTGATTCCCCACAGGGAGAACATAACACTGTCATTGTCCACGAAGCTAGCCGGAGCACGCCACATCATCGCCACCTCCTTTCGTCTTGTTCGGTGAGCTTCTATCTCTGTTGTCTCGCGCGCCTTGTTCGCCTTGATCTCCACTTCCTAATATGCCCCTTCTTCTTCCTTGCAGTGCACCAGGGATGTCAGAGCGTTCTTCTTCCCCGGCGCTAGCTCAGAGCCCGCGAATCTCTCTGCCATCGTCGATCTCCTTCCTCACTGGGTTTCCAGGTGAGCTCTTCCATTCCATTAGGCTTCTTAATCTCGCTAAGCCATAGCACCTCATCATGTCGCTCTAGAGAGCTCGGTGCGACGCCTTATCTGGAGCACCGAGCGCACGTTTAGCTTCGTTTGGGCATGTGGATGGTAGTCTAAGCTTCTGACGAGGATCTAATAATACTCATTTAATCATTTATCTGTAATTCATATTATAGATAGTAATATCTTTATATTGCTCATAAGTATACCCCTTACTACTCGTAAGGGAGAAGCTTAAGGGAGTGGTCGTAAGTCTTGCTACGACCACCCCTAGTCTTAAGCCTTTTCTACGACTAGTCTCTAGTTATAAGCTTTCCTATGAGGCTAGCCTTGGATTGGGAGCCTTCTCTACGAGCACCTTATGGTTGTAAGTATCTTCACAACTTAGTCAGTTACGACTACCCTATATCGATAGGTTATGCAGACATGTGGGCCGGTCGGTCAAGGAGTCTTATGCGCCGTGTTTAACACATGTGGTATTTAATATACACTGTTATTCTCTATGAATAACTGCATAAATCACCTCTGTCTCTGACAATAATTGCCTAACAACGTGGGGGTGTCACGTCCTTAACGACAACCACCATCGAGCGGTTCATCATTTGGAATGTTGAGACGCCTCTTCATCTGGAGGAACTGTCACCTCTTCATGGGCTATATAAAGGGTGAAGTCAGAAGGCAGAAGGGACGGATTGATCAAGAGAGCAATCTGGAGTACAAGACATTAGGCTTTAGTCTTCCTCTTGATTGTAATCAGTATACTCAATACACTAGCACAGGAGTAGAGTTGTTATTCTCTCTAGAGAAGGCCCGAACTTGTATAAAATCCCTGTGTTATTCTCTGTGTGGTTTTATCTCCAAGAGTTCTCCTGAATCAAACAATCATACATAAGATCGGTTCTAGATCATCGACAACTTCAAATTTCCAGTTTTAAGCTGTGTTGGATAGTTGCCCCTAACTACAGTACCGTCGCCATTGACCTCGCCGTAGCGCCACCGCCTCAGGTTATCTCCCACTGCACTATCACCACCATTGTGGTCGCCGTAGCCCTCGCAACCCATTTTACTAGTCCCGGGTGGTCGCCGAAGCCTTCCCCACCGACGCCAAGCTCAAACCCGAGCTGGCCATGGCTGATCCCTCCCCGCTCCTCTATTATGAGGAAGAAGATGACCGTAGAGTCACTGACGTGTGGGCCCGAGGTGATTATGTTAACTGTAATTAGTTAACGTTAATTAGTAGATGATGTATGTATGACAAGTGGGCCCTCTGTAATTAGGATAACTAACTAAACAGTCGGTTAAAGTTTGAGTCTATGACATACAGGCCCCACCGCTTAAAACACGCGATATAGACCCATGCCGTAGACCAAAGCCACTGAGGTGTGGCCCCCTGGCCTTGTGCATCGCTGGGTGGATCGTGACCCACATGTTAGTTTCTTGGGTTTTATGAATAAAAATAATTAGAAAAGAAATTAAAAACCTGACTGGACCCACCTCCCAATCCCAGAAGCTTTTCCTTAAGAAAAATAATTAGAAAAGAAAGTAAAAACCAGACTGGACCCCTGTCAACCGTAGAGGATTTTTTTAAAGAAAATTGAAAGAAAAAAATCCAACCGGATCCACCTATCAGAAATTTCAAAATTTCTGGGATTTTCTCTCAGATCAAACTTTGGAGAGCTTGTTTTTCCTCATTTTAAATCCAAATAACTTTATTTTTTGTTTCTAAATTAATCTAAATCCAATCTCTTTTCGTCAATACCAAAATCATCATTTTTAGAGTCCAGCGGGATCTCGATGGCCCGTCAGGAAAGTTGAGAACATGGACACAACTGTAAGAGCAAGCTTTTAAATTACGGGCATCGGCTTGCGGTGGTTTCTTTACGAAGTGGCAAAATTCCCATGTGCTGCCGGTCAGCAATTTTCTCAAAGGAATATATAGGTAGGTACTTGGCGAAAGTCAGTTCTTACTGATGTGACCGCCTAGAACGGCCTGGTGCAGAGGTGTGCCAATGACCGACACGGATGGCACGTACTGCTCTTCAACCCACGCGTACCCCACAATCTTCGCCACGACATCAACGAGGCCCTCTCTCGCCGCAATGTGCAGCGGCGACTCCATTCTCGAGTTCAGCGTGTGGCCTCGGCTTGGTTCGGCTTCCAGCAGCCTCAGGGCGACGGCGCTCTTGCGATGTTTCACCGCCTCATGCAACGGGGTGTTCCCTTCCTTATTTAATAGTGTTACGTCTCCTTTTATCTGATGTTCCTTTTTTTTTTTCGGGAGGAAATCCCCTACTACCATTGATCGTTCCTCCTACTCTGTTTTTTTATCTAGGGTTTCACACGCCCTCAATATCGCAGCTTGCCACAAATATGCCTTTTTCAAAGTTTTTTTACAGCCCAAAGACAAATCGAAAAAAAAAATCTGTGTGAGACATCAACATTCATGGCTCGACAGTGACGTGCTTTTTATTTTCTATTTTTCGTGGGCCATGCGTTTGAAGCAAAGAAAAAAGAACCAAAATACTTGACCGTATTTGGTCATAAAATGGGCCAGCCCAGATATAAGCCTAACAAAATCATGCAACCTGACCCGCTAATTCCGGGGGCGGGAGGAGGGGGGAAGCAAACTGTGTGCATGCGCACGTTGTTACTGGGGGGAGGAGGGATGGAACACAGATCGGAATCGAGTGGACAAAAATTCGAGTACCTAGGAAGCAACAAAGTACTTGATGGTTGCCTAGACACCTTCTCAAAATATTTAGATTGGCTGGATAAAAACTATATTGTTAGTTTTGTCGGTAAAAATAATTTCAGAATATTATTAGCATATAATAAGATGACGTTATAAAAAAGTAACCGTCTAAGTCATGTCCCGCGGACTGTGAAAAGTAAAAAAAAAAAATCACTTAAAAAGAACGGATGGGGTAGTATTCTGCTGAATTTTTTTTTTAAATAATTTTTTTTAAAAGATATTTACAAAAATATATCGTCTTTCCAAAAAATTACAAAATGTGTTCCTGTCGCCATTTCAAATAGCGACAGGAACCTATCGCCATTTGAAATGGCGACAGGAACCCTCTCCCCTCCAGTCGCCGGTCCCAGCCACCTGTCGCCATTTCAACTGGCGACAGGTTCCTGTCGCCGTTTCAAATGGCGATAGGTTCTGTCGCTAGTTGAACTGGCGAAAGGAAGCCCAACCCTATAAAAACCCGAAAATTGACAGAGAACTCATTCTTACCGAGAAAAAAGGGAAGAGGAGGAGAGAGAGGAGGAGAAGCTAGGCGACCATTGCCGTCCGATTGCCTACCTCTCGGGTAATTTTTAAACCGAATGGATTACATAGTTTTAATTTGCTGATTCGTAATGTAGTATAGTTTTACATAATACTTTTCGATTGGGTAGTATAGTGTTAGATATGCGGTTAATCGTGGAAATATTCCTTTTATGATGCGGTCGTCAAATATGTCCGACTCGACATCGTCAATTTCAAAATTTACTATGGTCAGCTGACTATTCTCGAGGGTCCCGAGGGATTGATTTGCGTTATTTCCAATCGGCGATCGTGCCCTAGCAAGACGAGAAGCGGCGTACATGGGGCGCGTGGATGCGTGGTTGTTCTATACATTCCAAGTGAACCGTGATGTACGATCTGAAATTGAGTTGTCTTTTCCCACGGAGAGCACAACCGACATATTGGGAGTTAGTGCGACCGGGGACCAAATTCATGGCGATCATATGTACGCATCGCGAGGAGGCGAGGTGGAAATTGGTCCTTCTCGCCCAAGCATATGCCAAACCCACTCCTCGCACTCCGTGGTGAACAAGAAGGAGGTGCCGAGGTCAAGAGGAAGTCGGGGATCGCAGCCACAATGGCCTTGGCGCACACAATTCTTCAAGCTCCTGAGTTACCGATGTTGTCGATGAAGATCCTGTGGGAGTAGCTCCTACGGCCAGCAAGCTCTTGGTCTTCTTGACGAGGGTGAGGAGGTTGAAGCCGAGTGCAAAGGATGGATCTCAAAACCGAGACTACATGGCATTGTCTCGAAGATGAAGGTTCCGACGACGAGGTTGAAGTTGAAGAAAGCGGTTCCATCCGAATGGAACACATACAGCCGACAACTTCGCTGTCAACGAAGGCTCCGTGTCTTGCCGTGGGAGTATGACCAGAGCGAGGTTAGGCTAGGAGCTATATACAAATGCAAGGAGGCCGTGCAGACGCGTCAAATTCAGGCGTTGTCGTGCGGGCGCATTTGAGTCGTCAAGTCTACCCCAAGATTCTACAATGTGAAGTGCGGCATAGAGGGATGCCCTTGGCGAGTGCACGATTTCACCAAAGTGGGACACCTCATCGAAGTGCTCTATAGTGATCCTCACACATGCGCTGCGTTCGAAGTCGGTGCAGGTCCACCGAACTCGTCATCAAGCTTCATCGCTAACCTTATGTATAGTGAGATCGTGGATAATCTAGATTTTGAGCCACGATCCATCATTCGGGCGATTGAGGCAAGATTCCAATACACAATCAGCTATGCCAAGGCTTGGAGGGCAAAAGCGAAGGCATTGGAATCAAGGTGGGCACACGTTTGAGGATTCTTATCACAACTCGATCAAGAACTCGAGTCATACAAGATGAAATCTCGCACCCATATCGACATTGAAGACGCCACGCACCCGAAGTGGACCAATAAGAGGGTATTGCAGCGAGCATTCTTCGCGTTTGGTCCATGTATCAATGCATTCCAAAGATCGCTGTAGTCAATCTTGTGCGTGGATGGCACATTCTTGATCGGGAGGTACAAGGGCCGACATCGACCGCAATAGCGACGGACGGAACAATCAAGTTCTTCCGTGGCATTCGCTGTTGAAAGCGAGAATCTGGACAGTTGGTTGTGGTTCTCAAGAACGTGAGGATTTCGTGGTGCAAGACCGCCCCAACGTGTGTCTCATACATGATCGGCATGCGAGCTCTGCAAGGCAATAACCCAGTTGCAATAAGGAGAGAACGTGCCACTTCCATGGCCGGATCTGCGCAGAAGCAGTGGTGCATGAGGCACTTGGGTGCAAACTTCTACAAGTAGTTCAAGAACAAAGACTTGATGAACATGTTCAAGCGGTCAGGCAAACCGTAACCCAGCGGAAGTTCAAACACTGAAGATTCTAGATGAGCGACCAAGACACACAGAAGGGAGGCGTGACAAGGGTCGCCCTGTTACCGACCAGCCCCCAAGCATTGCCAGAGATACCAACAGATGCTCCCAGATTGAGAAGGAGGACGGGCGCGGTGAGATGTTTCTCGATTTGGATTGAGCACGAGCCTAAGGAGAAGTGGTCGCCGCTCCATGACACGGGTGGCGCCGATATGGTGTCATGACAACTAATCTAGCCGAGGTGTATAATCGGGTCATGCTTGGCGCAAGGTGCCTCCTTTGGTGGGTATTGTGGAGGCAATACTCCATGACGACTGACAGTACTTTGTTGATAGAAGCAAAGAACGCATCGCCACCATGGCAATGATGAATACTCTACTCCGCCATGATCACCAAGTACATGGAGGAAAAGAGCAAGAAGGGTGAGATGCACCGCATTCAAGATGGGTACAAGGGAGCTTCGCCGAGATAATGTGCAGGATAAAGGACGTCGGGGCGAACCGCGAGAGGATCACTCACGAGTGCACGCCGCCGCGACATTTGCACATGCACTTGCAACAAACCCCTTCTTACGATAGGCCTTTCTCCCATGTCATAGCCGCATGTTCGACGGTGGCGCAAAGATCCCGCCAAGACCTCTCTGTCTATTTCACCAAGGAAGCGGTGATGCAAACACGACCGCGGAGATATATGGTTACTGTTGTGGTTGGCCATTTCATCGCCATCCGACCGGGAGCAACTAATGGCCGCGGACATTGATAGGTCAAGGAAAGGTTGGCCGATTTACGTGTACGGCGATCAGAACGACATGGACGGAAGTAAACCGGACGTCAGACGAAGAAGTGCTCCATTTGCAGGAGTCCAGGCACACTTCAAGAAATGTCCCACGAGAAATCCTCAAGACGAAGGAAACATCGTCACTCCGGACGTCGCAGAATAGGACCTCATCCGGCCACCCAACTCGAGATATCCACGGGGGATGTTGAGGGTGCGACCAATGTTGTTACCAATGTTACAATTATGTTATTGCACGGACAAGAGTAACATGTTATTGCCAATGTTACAATTATCATTTTAATTAAGTGTTATGATGTTTTTTGGATGTTATGTAATATCCGTGTTATTAAGTGTTATGATGTTTTGTCAATGTTATGTAATATCACTTAGCTTCCTACTTACTTAATCATTCGTATGTCAATCTTTCTCGTAAAATTCTCTACAAATTCATCACACTAGAACAATATACGATTTATCAAAAATGTTATTATGAGTCTAACAGATTTTGTACCGCCAAAAACGTATGAAAATCGTATATGCAACCGACAGAGAATAGGCAAATTATCGTTTCGCCGCCAGCTCAATCTGGCGATAGAACCTATCGCCATTTGAACGGCGACAGAACTCGCCGCCAGCTGAAATGGCGACATGTGGCCGACCGGGCGGAGGAGGAAGCGTTCTGCCGCCATTTCAATGGCGATAGGTTCTGTCGCCATTTGAAATGGCGACAGGAACACATTTTTGTAATTTTTTGGAAAGACGATATATTTTTGTAAATATCTTTCAAAAAAATATTATTTTAAATTCGTATTCTGTTGTAGCAGCATTTTGGTGCATTAGGGACAGGTTTGGTTTCGTGCCAACGAGAGCACGTGATAGTACTTGTCCTTAACTGTAAGTCTGTAACAAGTTTGTTCGGATTTGGCCATGTTTTGTGGAATGCAAGAATTTTATATAAAAAATTACAGGAAACGGTTTAATTCCCAATGGATGGAGAAAAATTACCTCGTTTCAAACGGTGCCTTTGTTAATTTTGGTAACGTTCCATTTCGTCTACAGGCTAAATATCTAGTTCATATTTTTGTGCATACTACCACCTCGATGAAAACCTGGGCAGCCACAGCAAAGTTTTGTTAGGTTTTTCAAGCGTTTGATTTGGGCACAAACTAAATTTGCTACAGAGCTTGTTGCCTTTTACTCTATTACTACTTGGTACCGTTCCTTGCTTGCACAATCCCTAGCTTCGCTTTGCCAGTTCAGTGATACTTGTCTGATCTAGCAAGTATGGTACGCATTCCTGGCCTCGCCGTCTTGTTCACTTTGTGTCGTTGGACCGGAGGGTAGGCTCTCCCCAAACCCAGGTCCCCAAGTCCAACCTCCGGCTGCCATGGCTAGCGGCTACGCCAAACAAGAAGCAAGAAGAAGAAGGCAAGAAGCAGACTAGCAGAGCAACCCATGGGAACAAAAGCTTATTCGATCTGGGCCTTGCCGAGCCAAAGGAGGGAGGTGGGGTGGAGAGCCACCGGCCCACCGCGGTCCGCAACGCTGCGTCACCGACGAGCCGGAGGAGGGAGGCCACCGAGGCCGCCAGGCAGGGAGCCGGGTGCGCGTGCCGCGTGCGTGAGGCAGGGGGAGCCCAGAGGAGACAAGGGAGCCGTCGAGCCAGTCCGTGGTTGTGGCCGTGCCGCGTCTACCGCGTGCGTGCGTGGGGCGGTCGGGCGTGGGAGCCGGAGTCGAGATCCCGGAGGAGGAGGAGGGGACGAGGGGCACTGGGGCAGGACCGACGGGCGACGGCAGGAGCCAGATGATTTGGGGGCGATCTGGTAGGAGGAGGGGGCGATTTGGGCGTGGCCGAGGAGGAACCGAGGAAGTGCTGATCTGCCATGAGATTTGGAGAGAGGAGTCTAAGGAGAGGAAGCGATTTGGGGCCTTTGGGCAATTTGGGCGTCAGTTCTCATATACCCGTGCCAGGCCGTCCTAGCGACTATTCCGCCGGTTCCTCGGAAGTCACGCGCCGAAACCCTAACGCCCACCGCCTCCCAACCCGCTCCCGGTGTGTTCGATCGCGGCTCGCTCGCTCGTTCTCCTATAACTACGAGCGCCCGATCCATCTATCCTATACGATTTCTCCGCTCTCTTGAATTCCTTTCGGGGATGAATCGTCTCGGGGTTTTGCGTGCTGCGGCAAAGAGGAATCGACCATGGCGACCCGTAATTTCCAGTTTTTTTCGTGTTTAATGCGTGGTTTGTGCTTAGAAGCTGGGTAGCTTCGGAAATGGCATTTGTAGTTCTCTAATCCTCTTGTTTAGTTACTTTGATGATCAGATGAATCGGTAAACAGTTGTAGTGGGCTTTTGCAGATGCAGATTCGGTGATAATGATTACTCCTAGTACTGGTAAAAGCGGTGGGCTTTTACCAGTTTTGCAGCTAGATTGATGCCTAGATGGGTAATAATTGCCATTTAAGCAACATGTTATAGGTAGGATTATAGGTTATGTTTTCTAGGTCTCGGAAATTAGTTGATTGTTTGGATATATATGTTTTTGCCGACCACGCTATGTTCAGGATTTAGAGTTCAAGACTGAGGTTAGCTTTGAGTTTGAGAAGAAGAGTGGTAACTAATTTTTACTCAAGTATAAAACTATGAATTTGATTGCACAAGAATACAAGACTATATTTGTTATAAATTAGTTTAGTCATTCAAGTCTTCGAGTCCACTCTCATTTTTCATCCTAGATTCGCCACTGATTAAGGGTGTGTTTGGTTCATATACTAATATTACCAGAGTTTATCATAATTTTTTTTATCAAATCTTGATAAGATTAGGTTATCAAAATCGGCATCACACATTGGCCAGCAAAAAGAAATCTCACCACACTTTTCTTAGTCACTCACGCGCGGGACCAGGATGGCAGAAAATGGATATTGCCATAAATGTGGCTACAAACTAAACAAGCGCCTAACTTAATCAAACTTGCTCATGGCACTCAAGCCTGACGATCCAATTTCTAATCCGATTTCCTGCTGTAGCACTACTACAAAACAGGCTATAGTAGACGCCCGGTTCCTTTAGAACCGTCTGTGTTGGGTCAGTCCGGACCTGCGGGTGGCGCGGGCCGACTATCACAGACGGTATTTTTTGGAACCGTCGTGATAATAATCTATCACGCAGCGGTTGATGAATAGAACCGTCAGGATTATCACGCAGCGGTTCTATTAACAAACCGTCTGTGATAACCCCCCCTAATCATAGACGGTTTTATGTTACAACCGTCTGTGTACTATCACAGACGGTTCTTATGTAGAACCGTCTGTGATATCCTAACTGCACGACACATCCCTCTGCCAGCCGCTGCTGCTGCGTCCCGCTTCGCCGCCTTTCGCATTGTGTTCATCAGCGCCAGACCGCGCTTGCCTCTACCACTATCACGCCTCTACCATCGCCGCTTTGGATCAACCCGGCCCCGCCGGCTCCACTTAGATCTGCTCCAACATACCTGCCGCCTCCTCCCAGCGCCACACTACAAGATCGATGGGATGAGGAGCTCTTACTATCGGCAAATAGATATAGTAACTTCACCTCCAAACTTTTTTTTTTTCATTTTGGAATTTTCATATATATAGCCAAACAACGTACAACCGCTTACAAAAAGATTAAAAACTAGAAACCTATCTAGTGGCGGAGGTAGGTCGCTATCTCCGTCTTCAATACTTCAGTGGCGGTGGCGTCGGCGGGCGGTTCATGATCGAACGAAGCTCGAAATCGCCCACCACGACGCTCATTCGAAAGTGTCTCCGAAAACCCTGATTGTTGAACTAAAAAGAATTGAGCCCATAGGCTCTCTTCTCTTGCTTAAGGGTCTCTTACCGTCGACTCGATCGCTTCTTGCCTCGATTAGTCAAGTGACGGCAAGCCTCCCGAGACGTGCAACGTCGTTTTGGAGGACCACGTCGACGACGCGATAAACTCGCCGAAGTGGGAGATCACCCGAAGACACGGCGGAGGAGGATGTCAAGACGGCGGAAGGTGGCCGTCACCCGCCTCGGCAAATTCTCGAGACAGAGGAGGAGGAAGACATTGTTGAAATAGTGTTCTTCCGCAAAGACGATTCAACGACAAATGAGATAGGTGCGTGTCTGTAAGAGGATGCAGACCATTTGCTTTTTGTGGAGAAAGGGGATCAAGGAGGTTGTGTGAAATACATTGTAGAAGGGACACATCTATATATAGAACAAGTTCTAAAGCGGAACGGAGACGAAGAGATATTTGGGGAGTCAGAGCGACGTTGGAAAATGAAGAGATGAAGCCGCTACTGTAATCGTGAGACGAAGAGACACATGCGGAAAATGAAGACGAAGAGACAGCGGGAAAATGAAGAGTTATCACGCACGGTTCCGTAGTATAACCGTCAGAAAGGAATCCTGAGCGGTTCTATTTAAAAACCGCTCGGATACGTTCTATATCACGACGGTTCTATTATAGAACCGCGGTGATCGTTCCATATCACGCATTTATTCTACTATAGAACCGCTCAGGATATTATTATCCTGCATTTCGGTTCAATGTAAACCGAAGCTCTCGTGATATACTTTTTATAAGGCGGGAAACGCTAGGGTTTTGCTCTCACTTGTCACTTCCTCTCCCGCGCCCCTTAGGCTCTCGCGCGCTCGTTCGCCTCCTCTAGGGTTTAGGGCTCGCCCGTAGTTCACCGCCGACTACGACCTCGGCGCCGCCGCCCCCGACATTGGCGCCCCCGACCTCGGTGCCGCCGCCCCGACCTCGGCGCCTTCAACCTCGGTGCCGCCGCCCCCGACCTCGGCGCGCCGACCTCGGTGCCGCCGCCCGACCTCGGCGCCCGTTCACCTCCCGGCCAGAAGCCCGACGCCACCGCCTCCAACCTCGACACCGCCGTCCTCCTCCCGTGTCGGCCTCCTCCCCTCTGCCTGCCTTCTCCCTGCGCCGTCCTCCTCCCTCTGCAGCCTTCTCCCCTTGCTGTCCTCCTCCCGTGTCGGCCTCCTCCTTGCACCGTGAGTTCTTGTGCGGCATCCTCTCTGTGAGTATTGCTCCTCTGTGGCGATTCGGCTTTGTTGATCGCTGAGCTTTGTTGACATGCTCTGTGATGAACTCATCTTATCTTGAGATTGAATGTGATAGTTAGTTCATACTTGAGCTCTATTGTATTACTTGCTCTTGTCAAATATGATCTAATGTTAATTGGTTACTTTCGGTTGAGCTCATCGTTACATTGCAAATTGATCGATGGGCTTTGTTGACATGCTCGTGATGAACTCTGTCTTATCTTGAGATTGAATGTGATAGTTAGTTCATACTTGAGCTCTATTGTATTACTTACTCTTGTCAATATGATCTACTATTAATTGGTTACTTTCGGTTTGCAAATTGATCGGTGGGCTTTGTTGACATGCTCTTTGATGAACTCGTCTTATCTTGAGATTGAATGTGATAGTTAGTTCATACTTGAGCTCTATTGTACTTACATTGTCAATATGATCTACTATTAATTGGTTACTTTCGGTTTGCAAACCGATCGATGGACTTTGTTGACATGCTCTTTGATGAACTCGTCTTATAATTGAGATTGAATGTGATAGTTAGTTCATACTTGAGCTCTATTGTATTATTTACTCTTGTCATATTGCTACCGTCAATATGATGTATTGTTAATTGGTTACTTTACATTTGAAAGCTAGTTATTTCGATTCTTCATGTTGAGTTCTATTGAGAGTATTAGGTTTTAGTTGGTAATCTAATGACTAGTTTGTGATTCTTCTAGTAGTCTGTATGAGCTCATTCAACTTTTCATTTGCCATCTGTTTTTGTGCATGCTTGAATCTGTTTTTGTGCATGCTTGAATATGTTTTTACACAATTGAGATCATTTGTGCTTAAGCAAAGTATTGTTTAGAGCTCATAGTTTGAATTTATATTATCATATTCATTTAATGAAGAGTATAGACAATAGGATTGAGATGGCAAAGACTTGTTCTTTAGCTACTCTCCTTACGAGAGCACATAATATCATCAATCAATATGTTGGAATAGTGTCGTGTAATCGTTAATCTCTAGACCTTTTATTGGTCGAGAGTTTCCGCGAGCGGTTCTTATTAAGAACCGCTCTGTGATTCCTTTGCATTTCCTTAGAGAAGTTGGTGGATTAAGGAGTGTTAAATTCTTTAGGAATTATGCTTTAATGCTAATTAATTTTGTTGGGATTAATTATGAAATTTTGCTTGATTCTATTTTGTTTCTATGTCTTTATTAAAGGCTAGTCTTCTGTACATGAAGCATTAAACCTTTGCTTAGCATTTTCTTTGTCGATCCTGACACACTTGAGTGTACCTTTGCTTCGTGCCAATCTTCCACTCAAGACGAAGCAAATGGTACACTCGAGGTGTCGAGCTCGATGAAGTAGGCTCGAGCAAAGATAGGCTCGAGCAAAAGATTTATATCACTAGTTTCTATCTATACAAAGATCACAAGAGAAGTGGTGGATTAAGGAGTGTTAGAATAGGAGCAGGAGGCGGTGAGCCCTAGAGCATTAAACCTTTGCTTAGCATTTTCTTCGTCGATCCTGACACAATTGAGTGTACCTTTGCTTCGTGCCAATCCTCCACGGCACGAAGCAAATGGTACACTCTAGTGTGTTGAGCTCGATGAAGTAGGCTCGGGCAAAGATAGGCTCGGGCAAAAGATTTATATCACTAGTTTCTATCTATACAAAGATCACAAGAGAAGCTGGTGGATTAAGGAGTGTTAGAATAGGAGCAGGGAGGCGGTGAGCCCTAGAGCATTAAACCTTTGCTTAGCATTTTCTTCGTCGATCCTGACACACTTTAGTGTACCTTTGCTTCATGCCAATCCTCCACGGCATGAAACAAATGGTATACTCCAGTGTGTCGGGCTCGATGAAGTAGGCTCGGGCAAAAGATTTGTATCACTAGTTTCTATCTATATAAAGATCACAAGAGAAGCTGGTGGATTAAGGAGTGTTAGAATAGGAGCAGGGAGGCGGTGAGCCCTAGAGCATTAAACCTTTGCTTAGCATTTTCTTCGTCGATCCTGACACACTTGAGTGTACCTTTGCTTCGTGCCAATCCTCCACCAAGACAACACAAATGGTACACTCCAAAGTGTGTCAACTTTTCATTGCCATCTTCATCTCTATAGTCAACCTCTGTACTTCTTCCCGAGATTAATTGTTTCATATTTATCTTTGGAATGTTAGTAGTCCAGATGAGCTCATTCAACTTTTCATTTGCCATCTTGATCTCTATAGTCAACCTCTGTACTTCTTCCCGAGAGCAAGTAAGTGAGATAGCGAAGCAGTGTTCGCATGGCCGTCACCGACGCCATGAGATGGAAGAGGCGCCGACGAGGCCGCCAACACCGAGCCCGCAGATGGAAGAGGCACCGACGAGGCCGCCGACACCGACACCACAGATGGAAGAGGCCCGACGAGGGCCGCCACCGCCGACAGTAATGACACAAGCGAGATGGCAGAGGACAATCGAAAATGCCTACAGCCGATGGTCATCATGGAGGTCGGTGACTTTGGGGTCCTCTCGAGTCCCAAGAGATCGTGGCGAGATTCCGGATCATCTGCGGGATACTTGCAAGGAACGGGTCCTCATCACCACACCAACGTGGAAGGACTGACGAAAGAAGCGAAGGCGCTATTGTGGGAGAACTTTCAGAGAAGTTCACTATTCGAAGCACATGTGGCGCGCGGCGACGGACGGCGATGCTCACGATGGGTAAATCGTGGAGGACCTTCAAGAGCATTCTTATCACGGCACGTGAACACGGGTCGGCGCCCTTGCAAGCAAATCTGATTCTTAACGTGGGAAGCATGGGACACCTTTGTGGCTATGAAAACGACGACCGAATTTAAGGAGCAAAGTGCGGCGCACAAAGCTCTCAAACACGAAACACTCACCCGCGGACAGACTTGCACCGCTGGTACGCGGGTAAATCGAGGAATGGGCGGCGGAGAAGGAGAACCCGTTTTCGATGTCACAGACCCGCGTTCCTAATTTGGTTAAAAGCGAGGGCAAAAGTCTCGTCTTCGGCAAGCATCTCCTTCACAAACCCAAAGAGATCAGAAGTGTCCCAGCGTGTGGTAAATATGTCGAACTACTAAGTTGTTAATAAGTCCATAACTTCATAGTGCCTATAATAACGTGATGACCTCTTGTAGCGTGACTTGATCGCCCAAGCTTCCCAAGGCTCCTTCCATGCGAGCGGGGAGAAGGATATACTATCTACTACCTTGGGAAACAAGGAGCACCGGGTCGCACGCGAGGCCTTGGGGTTAACGTGCCTTGGAGTCATGGATTCGCGGACGACTCTCGCACGTATAGGACTAGGAAGAGATCCAAGGCGAGCACGACAACCGGTTGGTACAGATGATTACTAACCAATTTCAAGTACAGATGGCAAGATTGTAGAGTCAAATGGATATACTCATGAGCGGTGATCGCAAGCCGCCCGCTAATTGGGAGGCGGTCCTCCTCGACGTCGGAGTAGCGTCGCGTCACAAGATAATTGTGAACATGACGACGTCCGACACCGATAGAGCGACATCAAGGTAGCGTACATCTATGGAATGCACCAAAGATAGACCTATAGGACGCCTTAGCTAATTGCGTGTCGTTTTGTAGGAGCCGGCATACTGTAAGCTCCAAGTGAGGATGGATGGGTCCTTTGTATTGAATCTGCTTGCAGAGGATGGTGTATCCATACGCGAAGGGAAGCGAAGACGGGTGCCAGTGGCGCCGCAGTTATGCCAGGTCCAGTGGATATGGTACATGTCAATTTCCGAGCCGCCCCGTGAAGATTTGCCCGAACGAAGAGATCACAACACTAGGGATGCCGTCCTCTCTTTTATCCGATGGCTCAAGAAGGACATCGCTCGGACCCAAGAATCTTGCGATCCGACACAACCATTCCTCTCCAACGGACCCTCGATGACTCCACCTCATGTTTCGCCTCGAAGGCCACCTCTTCGATTCCCGTGGAGAAACGCCAAGGAACAAACAAAAGCGTGCCGTCGTGTCGGTTCCCGAGTCGTCTCACAAGAAAACGCTGCCAATCGCTAAGGCCAAATCGAAATCGACGAACGTTAAGGCGCCTCCCAAGTCCGGGAAGTCCGCGATACCCGGGAACTACATCATCGGAAAACCGTTCTGCTCCGACGCAGTATTAATGCACGCTGGATATGCTTGTCAGGCTTTGCATGCCTGGTACTTGAACAAGACCCAAAAGAAGGGTTGCGATACTAGAATCACCGTCAGATACGAGGACAAGCATTTCTTCAATGGGACGAGGTACTTCGTGGGCTTCAACGACTTATATAAACTATTCAACCTCGTTGGCCTCGACGCCTCGCTTCTACGATGTTGGACATCGTAAGTGCGTATAATCAAGTTCTACATTCATGTAATACCGATAAATATCACAACTCATTGCTTATGTATAGATACATTTGAAAAATGTCCGGAATGGAAAGAACCGGTGGGTTTCCTCGACCCACATGTGGTATCGTTGCAAACCATCCAACAAGACTCGCCCTTCGATCGAGAAATATATAACGAGGTCATTGCTTTGTCGAGCGAACATGAAGTACATAGTGGTGCCCTACAACTGGGGTAAGTGTCACTACTTGCTATACAAATTTCATTTGTACTTTATCTGTGACACGAACTTAGGTTTAATGACTATAGCGACATACATGAGTAGGTACCATGGATCCTTTTAGTTATTATACCCAAGAGGAATCATGTGATATACCTTGATTCCCTAAACCGCAACAAGCACGACTTGAGATTCTAAGAGGAATACTGAGAGGTATGCTCATTTCCTCCTTACATAACTCTATTGTAGTCTTCATTCGTTTGAAATGGCCGAGGATAACTTTTTGAATCATGTAGGTCGTTCATCAATTATGTTGCCAACAAAGGAATATACGATGGAAAGAGCGCGTAACTAACACAGGATGGATTTTCGAAGACGCGCTACAACACGGTAATCCTATATCATACTTCATAATAACGCGTCTCGAATCGACTATACCTATATATGTAATTCTATTTTTGCGGCCGCCTTGAAAAAGATGATGAGTTATGTGCAATCTACGCTCGCTATCATATGCACTAATCCTTAGAGCTAGGAAGAAGGATCCCGAGGTTTGTCAATCTCGAAATAATTATTTCCTAATTATAAATTTAAATATATATAGCTTACCACTTTACTCTTAATTGGTAGCGATGTGTCTTGGATTTACAATGTGATTCACTCGTTGCGGAAGAGATCAAGGACATTCGAGGAAGCTCGCACCTTTATCAACACGTAAATCATTAACGACAATAGAGAGTTTCACTTGTCGCCAACCGAGAGCATCACCCGCCGACACCTCTCATCGTAAACAATTGTAATCCAGTTGTAACTATAGCGACAATACTTGAACAAATGCGATCTTTTGTAATTTATTTTGAGTAATGATCACTTTGAGTTGTCAACAATTGATTATCTCTAATGAATCTGCTTTTGTGCATGCTTGAATCTGTTTTTGTGCATGCTTGTTTTCAGAGGGCATGGCTAGCAATTCCCGAGGCTAGCCAGAAAACAAAGAAAATTGTGGTCGGGTATGAGCTATCACGACGGTTTTTATTAAAACCGCTCAGGAAGGAAAGTATCTGAGCGGTTTCTACTTAAAATCGCGTGATACGAGAATATCACAGACGGTTATAAAAACAAACCGTCTGTGATCCGAGCATATCACAGACGGTTCTAAAGAAAAGCCGTCTGTGATATTCACAAATCACAGACGGTTTTTATTGAGAACCGTCTGTGATATGCTTGGATCACAGACGATTTTTAATCCAAACTGTCTGTGATACTATCCTTCACAGACGGTTTGTCAATAAAACCGTCTGTGATATTTCGTATCACAGACGGTTTTTTACCATCTGTGATACTATCCTGTTATCACAGACCAACAAACATAGACGGTTTGGAAACCGTCTGTGATGACGGTTCCGAACCGTCTGTGATGTGGCTTCCTGTAGTAGTGTAGGTTGGTGTGTGTAACATCCCAATTTTCTGGAGTTCTTAAAAAGTTTTCAAAGTAAAAAGAACCATTTTGTTTTGATGAGAGTTCAAAGCTTAACTTAAAGATTTTAGAAATTTGGAGATTTAACATGACTTAATCAAACTCCAACTAATGCGGAAGTTGGTTTATTTGGAGTTGTTCGAGTTCTGGTCTTGCTCTCCTCTCTCGCTGTTCGCTCAGACCTCTCTGGACCTCCCCTTAACCTCTTCAGACCTTTTCCCCGTTTGGACCTCCTTCTCTGTCTAGACCTTCTCGTGGTGTAGACCTCCTTTTCTGTTTGAACCTTCCTTCGGTTTTGACCTCCCCTTGGGTCATGACCACCCCCGAGGTGCTCCCAGCTCGGGTTTGTCTTTCAAACATCTTTGATTTCCGAAATACATCGTTCGAGTTGATTTCCTCCTATCGAGATCTCCTTTGGCTCCATCTTGACCGTTGAGACCTTCCCTGCGTTGGTCTTGACCGTCGAGATCTCTTTTGACTCCATCTTGACCGTTGAGACCTCCCCTGTGTTGGTCTTGATCGTTGAGATCTTTTTTGGCTTCATCTTGACCGTTGAGACCTCCCCTATATTGGTCTTGACTATCGAGATCTCATTTGAGTTCCATCTTTGGGTCCAGACCTCTCCGCCGTCAATCCCTTTCTCTCTGTTCGCGCGGGCGCGCTCAGTCCGAGTTGTCCGATTGTGCTTGGACGGCCCGATGTATTGTTCTAGCAGTTCGAACTTCACCTCTGGTTTGGGCCGCCCGATTAAGGTCAGACGGTCAGATCAAGTTGAGTTCGGGCACGCGCGATTCAGCTGTTTTGGACCTCCTCATCCTTGTGATCTTTTTGCAAAGACGACCCTCTTGATCTTTTGTGAAGACCACCCTTTTAGGTAGCGACCACCTCTGTGGGACCGCTCCCTCTCTCAGGTCTCAGTACCGCGGGGTAGAAAAGTCTTCAAGCATTTAATGCCACATTAAATGCTATCATTTCCACCATACCTTGTCTTTTCCTATTTTTGTCACCTCTTTTACCCATTCCTTTCATTCCTTTACCTGCTCCCGTCGGGTGCATTAAATGCGTTGTCCCCCTCCTTGCACCCCTCCGTGCCTATATAAAGCACCGGAGAGGCCTCCTGCTTCCTTTTGTTTTCCATAACCTTGAACCTCCCTCGGTAGAGCTTTTTCTTCTTCGATAGGAGCTCCGATTCAGTGAATCAAGTTTCTATTTTCGCCCTGATCCTGTGTTTTTCGTTGGACATCCGTAGGATGGGTTATCTTAGTTGGTTATGTCTTTGTATACCAACATGGGTGCGCTTTACTGCTTAGCCATGCTTCAGTAGGAGATCAATCTCGCAATCTCATGACTCAAAGAATGTCGAACTTGACTAATGAGCTATGGAACCGTGGCAATACCACTATTGTTAAAATTTGTGTGTTATGACTAGGGTGGTCATTTGGCCGGGTTGGACCAGAAAAATGTTTTATGCTCGAGCGAGTGGATGGTGGTGAGTGTGGGTGCCTTGAGCACACTGGGATGTGGATAGTCTCGCCTGAGCAGCCAACTAAGGACTTAACCTTGTACGCCATCAATCTGGGTCATTCCTATGCAACCACAAGTCCATTATGGGGTGGTCCTGGCCAATTAATTAGTGAGGTCTTGATGCGGTTCTGTCGTGGTTGTCTAATGGTGCAAGAGGGGGGCCCTTTAAAGCGAATCCTCAGCGGGCAGAACCAAGTCTGGACTGACCTTTGTAAAGGCCTTGTCACGAGCTCTAGACTGCTCACCAAAGGAGCATCGACGGGTGCCCAAACAACTAGAGGACTTCGTGTCTTGTGGGTAAAGTGCACAACCTCTGCAGAGTGTAAAATTTATTCGAATAGCTGCGTCCTCGGTTATGGACATGCTCGGTTCTTTCACGTAAGGAGTAGAGTTTTTTTTCTCTAAAATTTGTGGTTGGTTTCGGGTGGTTTTGCTCTCGACCAGGGTGGTTGTGTGCTGTTCTTCAAGGAACTTGTTTACTTATATTATCTTTTCAACTTGTGCTTTGCAATCTACTTATTGTATTTACATTAAATCTTTGCTTCATAAACTAACCCTCTGACTTTCTTTGTCAAGCCTTGCATAAATGTTATTGCATTATTTCCCTATGGCTTACTGAGTACATTCAAAGTACTCATGGCTTGTGGCTTACTGAGTACATTCAAAGTACTCATGACTTGTGCCCTCTGGTTAATCAGCAGCCGAAGGCCTCTTCGGGTGCTCCGAGCACTTATGAGGAGGAGTTCGTTGAAGATCTCGTGGACTAGGGGACGTAATCCACTCGATAGCCTATGGCTCGCCGAGTGGCTCCGCGTTGTATTTTGTTCCGCTGCAAGTGTTCTTTTTACTGTTAGCCCTGCGTGGCACCCCTATAAACAAGTTTAACCGTAAGTTCTTTTGTCTATAAATATTATTTTGTCTGCTTCATCTCAAGTTTGTTGTAAGGATGTGATGACATCGATGTTGGGTCTGTGCGAGCTAGCGATCTGATCTTAGGACTAGCTTATTGTGCACAGAGATTGGGACCTCCGGGTGGTCTTGGTGGACCTCCGGGTGGATCTTCGAGTCCTCCTGGGTGGTCATAGAGACTCTCCGGGAGGTCCTGAGGGACCTCTTGGGAGGTCTTAGAAGACATTCCCAGACCTCCGAGTGGTTCGGTTGGACCTCCTGGGTGGTCCCTCCGGGTCCTCTCGGGTCGGATCCTTACAGTGTGAATCCAGTTCCATTGCTGTACATGTGTTGATCACATGAGCTACCGTGGAAATTAAAATTGGGCTCAAAAGCAGGGATTGGATATTTGGATGGGATCACAGATTCACAGTCACAGCCCAGTCTGTTCCAACCAAAAACAAATAAAGAAAGAGGGAGGAGAGATTCGACATTCGCGTAGGTGTTTCTTTTCTTATGTTTTAACCATAGGATCGTTTCCTTTTTCTCGTGCGGCACCACAAACCCACGGTGCTTGAGGCCATCGCTCTTCACCGAGTCACCATGCCGCGTGAGACTGAGTGATAAGCAGTAGCACACACCTCGAAGCTACCATCAATTTATGATTTTATAAATTAAAAAAAATCGAATTTTACCCCTAATTTACTATCTACTATTTCAATATCAGCCTAAGTTTAAAATTACGATTTTTTTTTGTGAATTTTATAACATTGAAAAGTTATCATTATCGACGCACCCCTAAGTTCGGTATGCAGTTTTAGCAAATTACCAGCTTAATTAATAAATTTACTATCACTTTTGTGAATTTAGAAACATTCGAACGATTATCTTCACTTGCACGGTAAGTTGCCATCTACGGTCTTAGCAAATTACCAGACTAAGATAGGTATCAATTTTGTGGGTTTTAAAAAGGTTCAAGAATTACCATTTGTTGCAGCTAAGTTATCCTTTGTAGCTTTAACAAATTATCACCCTAAATCCAGAAAATTACCACCCCTCTGTGAAATTGACAAAAGTCCAAAATTTACCATCAAATACACCACTAAGGCACTAAGTCATCGTCTACAGTTTTAACAAATTACCACCCGAATTATTGTTTGAAAAGGTTCAAGAGAATTACCATGAGTAACACCTAAATTATCTTATGCAATTTTAATAAATAACCAACCTAGCTTGAAATTTACCATCAGTTTGCGGATTTGTACAAATCCGAAAAGGAAACCATCAATTACACCCTGAGGTATATTTGCTTTTTCAAAAAATTACCACGTAAATCCGAGAAGGAAACCATCAATTGCACCCTGGCATGAGGGACTTTATTAAGGCCCTAGTTTAGTACAAAAGCTGAGAAAACTTCGTTTTTTTAGATGTGAGAGTTTAGTACAAAAGCTGAGAAAAACCCCGTTGATAACAGCACCGAGACAGCAAAATTAGCTTCTGTTTCACTTGTACAGAAATTAAAAGTTGGGGCTAAGTTAGTTAGCACCTAGTTAATTTCTTCTGGATCGATCGATCGGATGGCCTTTTAGAAGGCAATTAAAGCCAATTTTAACAAAACATATCCCGAAGATCATCGGCACAACCTATCTTTTGTTTCCATCTTCTCAATTCCAATTTTTTCCCACCCCCATCTTAAGCCTTAAAGGTAAACCAATTCCTTATTAAACAACTTCCTAACTCCAAAGCTTCTTCCACAGTTGTAGCATCGTAGCTAGATAGTGGGTAGACCTGTTTATTGGTGGCACAACCCAGCCCGATTTTCCTGCTCTCAAGCCCCAATATTTGGCGTGTAGGCCCGGCCCAAAGCCTGATAGGAAATAACAAAATAATATTTTATTTAAAATAATTAAATTATATTTTTATTACAAAAATAATTGGAATCCATTGTGTGTGATGTTTGCGGATCGCCGTTCATATTTGGAAGCTCTGCCAGCCTTCTATTGGCCACCGGATAGCCACTTATGGTGTTCATGTCCTTCTCTTTGGCCTCCACCTCTAAGCAACTCATCACCGTGATTTGCATATGGACAGGGGGGTGCCCTCGCGCAACAAAAGATTCTTCAACTGATGTTATCAAACTCATTACCATGATTTGCAAATCAATACTACAATCTAAATGCATAGATATATTTGAGTCGATGACCATGCTATTGTTTGTAGTTCTAAATATGCTTATTATATATGCTGCTGTTGATTCAATTATTATTTTAGAAATTATAATAATCATAAAAATATGCATATTTCTAACCAGAGGGAGCAACTAGGATTAAAAAAAAAATCGTTTTGTCAAATTCTTGCATTGGGACTATAAAAAGTCAAAAAACGGCTTTGATTGCTCAATGGGGGAGAGTGTATTGAATTAACGACACATGTATGTTGAACCTCGTCAGAAGAAAGGAGAGGTTATGTATAACCTTCATGTAGGGCGAGTCCGGTGGTAAAGTCCGGCCACGATTGGGCGAACCCGATCAGCAGGCCCGCCACGTCCACCCTCCCCTCCTTCGCCGCCAGGTGCCCTCCTTCGCCGCCAGGTGCAGCGGCGTGTCGCCGTCGTGGTTCTTCCCGCAGAGGAGCTCCTCGGTCATCCCGAGGACCTCCCGCGCGAAATCCGTGTGCCCGTGGTACGCGGCGATGTGGAGGGCCGTGTTGCACTGCGGCGTCATGGAGTTGAGGATTTTGAGGTGGCCGGCCACGAGGTGCCTCAGAAGCGCCACGTTCCCTTGGCTTGCTGCCTCCTGCAGTGCTGGATCCATGGTCCCTTGCTAGTAATGAAGAGTACGTCCCTAGACTCTGAAGAGATGAACACGTACGAAACAAATTCTCTCCTGGAAGGGAGTTTGAAAGCTGATCAAACGGAGAGGATTGATGGACGAATGGAACGAAGGAAATGGAAGACATGCATGCGCACCTAGTTCGTGGCTGCAGATATACGTAGTATAACTGGAAACAGAGGACGGACGTTGTTGCTACTTGTTGACTAAACTGCAGCGTGCATCTATCTGCATGCATGCAGATGGAGAGGACTCTGGAGTCTGGAGACACGCAACGTACGCAACAACGGTGGCTGAGTGGTGGCACGTACGTAGATGGAGTTTATAGGATCGGAGACGAAGGGGTTAATTAAGTGGGTTATGCTGGCCCGAACATGTGAAGAAGGAATAATTTCTTGCGTGTTCCTCCGCCACGCGGGAATAGGGGTTAATTAAGGCCTTGTTTGACGAGGCAGGGAACGGCCGGGATTGGAAGTTGATCCACTGGAATCATCCCGGCGGGGAAAAAAAATTCCCGGGCGGCTCCATGCGCGTGCTTGGAGGACTCCTGGGATCGGGAATTTCCCATCCGATCCAATCCATTCCACGGGGTAATCCATCCATGCCTCGCCCGCGAGTTTATTCTCCGTCGCCGCGCTCGCGACTCCACAGACGCACCTGAGTCATAGCTCCTCCGGACAGCGCCGCCTCTCCCTTCCCCCCCCCCTAACTCTGGTGACGCAGAGCCCGCCACCGTCGCCGCCTCTTCCTCCTCCTCCAGTTAGTCTCCTCATCTTCCTCCTCCTCCTATGATTTCTAGGGTTTCTCACAGATCCAGTTAGATCTACTAGTTTCTCGCAGATCCAACCAGGGAGAGAGAAAACTCCGAACCGGAGGCGAAGGAGCTTCACGTGGCTGCAGAGGAGGGTGGATAACTCCCAGACCTGGACCAAGATCCGGATCTGCCTCCAGGACGGCAAGGTCTGCCAAAAGCTCGGGGACAAGGAGACGCTGAGCCAGTTCGTCAACAACAACCTCTCCCCGATCCAGGTATTTTTTTTCCTTTGTTTGCTGAATTTCGATTGGTTAGGCTCTCATCATATTCTTGCCGGATTTCGTGTGTTTCGTGGAGGAATTGGAGCTTATTTTTCTATTCTTGATTGGTTAGGCTCCCAAGAACAAGCTGACCGGCCTAAACAAAGAAAAGGAGATAGAGGTATATAGCTAGATCTCATGCATCATGCTCATGTAAATGATGAGAGAATTTTTATTTCTTTTGTTGCTGAGAGTGTTTGCCCTGCATGGTTACATATTTTGTTTGCCTCACTGGTTGGTGCTGCCTTGCAGATCTTGTCAAATTGAATTCCTCACACTTCAATCTAAGCAACAAGAGTGTATTCCTCACACTTCAATCTAACCTCATGTTATCACAGTCCAAGCTGGAGAGGTAAACTTAAAGCTGAGGTGTGTATGTAATCAGATTGCATTATTTCAAGATATCTCTTGGTTCATTTTTTTTATAAGACCCCTTGGCTCATTTGAATTCCCATCTCAGCTAGTTTGGTTCCAAGCACGTATGAAATCTGTGACCCTGGTTCCGATGCAACCATTTTTATTATGAAAACCATGTACTAAAAGCTAAGACCATAATAACTTGTGAAATGCATTAAGTGTGTTGCTAAATATTTTTCATGCTCAGATCTAATTACTCCCCCTTGTTGATGCCCTTTTTAGTTCATCTATTAGCTGGTAAGGGTTGTTTCTAGCATTATATGCATTATAATACAAGTCCTGAATCTAAATTACATGGCATGCTCTTATCTCATTTTTTTGTATTCAAGTTCTAGTTGTGTTCTGCAGATGCATGTCAACGGCGATTTTCTCGACACTATGTGACGATGATCCGCTCAAATTTACTAATGCTTGTTGTTATTTATTTATGCTTTGGAATGATTGATTTTGGGAAAGAAGACGTACATACTTGGTACTATATGGTCATGCAAATGTTTATCCTTCTCTGCCGTCACAAGTACTAATGGCGGTGAATCGCCTCATGCCACCGATACACTTGGATATTTGGATGTCAAGTAACAATTAGAAAAATTGTATATAGTTGATCTAGTACTCATGTATGTGTTCTTGATCAAGAAAGGGAAAGGAGCATTACTAACATGATGCATGCCATTTACTAAGAACTATTTTTTTGGATATAGCAATGTCTTTATTATCATACAATTAATTATGTTAAGTGATTCTAAATTCTTGTTTTAATGTTTCATATAGTTCTTCGAATCGCTGCTTTTGGACAAATCTGGACATCAACTGGTGATGCTGATCATGCTTGGATAGTTGGGGCTTACTTCCATTGTGCTGGAGGTTTCAAATATTATCTTTTCTGTTATTACAGCATAGTCCATAGGACAATCATTTACATGAAAAGTCAGTACCTGATCATTTACATATTATCTTTTCTGTTTATTCTACTATCTTTCAAAATTCTTTTTCAGGAAAACATTGAATACAAAGCTTGATGATCCGCTGATTGAAGGAGAGTTCCTGAATTGAAATTAGATGAGCAATCTTTTTTTTGTATGAGACTATTTGTAATATGAAATACTTTTATCTTGTGATTATATCGGACAATGGACATGCACATTGTCATGTATTGCAAGGACAATGGACATCTTTTTTTTTATATGAGACTATTTGTAATATGAAATACTTTATTCTGCACTTTTTTTGAATTTTCTGGACTGATTATGAAAATTTTCTATTTTTTTGAATTTTCTGCACTTCTACATTCATTTTTTGCTTTCAGATTTTTTTAATATACGCAATCCCTACCAATCCCTACCAATCTGATCATTAGTCCAAACAAATCAAGGGATTTGATCCAGGGTGGGAGGGGATTAGATCCAAAGTGGGAGAGGATTGGTTGGAGGGAGGGGGATCAACCTAATCCCCCTTTGGATTATTTCTCCTATGAATAGATTTTCCTACCAGCTAAACAACCTAACTGGGTTATACAGGGGGTTAGGGGTTGTATTAATTCCTCGCGTGTATCCTCCGCCTCGCGGGAATGGCACCGACACGGTACGTACTTCTCAGTGTTCCCTCCGTGGCACTCTCAATCCGTGCCGTCAGAAATTTGATCACTAATATGTTTCAAAATATGTAATTTACTAAACAACGCTCGAGTGTTTTGTGTGGAGAGGAGTACTCGTTTTTTGGTCCGTCAGATGTCGTCGTGATTCACGCAATACATGAGCGCATGGGATGGGAGACGATGAAAACGAATGCACGACCAGGGGCAAAAAACCAGAGGCGGAGCCACGTTGGAGCAAGGGGGTGCAACTGCACCCCCAAAAATTTGTGATTTTCCCTTGGTTAATTTGGAGCACTTTTTTGTTTCCCTTTGAATTAAGTATGGGTCAGTAAAATTGATTGAAAGGCTTAATTTCTATAGGATATATTAAATACTGATCTAGCTAGCAGCAGTTCCTTTGATCCAAATGGTGAGAGAGAAGACATGCAATTCTTAATGAATGTATTTTCTGCCATCTATTTTTCCTACATTTTTTTCTCCAATCCAGACTAGGCCTGAGCCTGAGGCTGAGGGATATATACGATGGGGTGGAAATCAATAGTCAGCAACCCATCAACACAAGCAATATTTTGTGATGTCGGTTGTACTAGAAACATATAATTTGTTCCACTTCAATCTTTACTATGTCATTTAAACTTTTATGTTGAAATATGTCATTTAAGTTCACACCTTTATGCACACATGAGTGCGCTTTCAGTAGATATTTTGTAAGGTCGCGGATTTATTCTCGGTCTTCGTCTTTTAGACATGTGATATGAGGCGTACTCACACGTGTGTGGTGGGGGTATATGTATATGTGTCTTTCTTATAATCGTAAAAAAAAGTTTGCACCCCTATCGGTAAAATCCTGACTCCGCCACTGCAAAAAACGGCTGGGACCCGAATCCATGTTCTGTGAAGACATACTTTTTTAAAAAAACACCATGACTCCTTGAATACCGTGCCTTTTCCCCCCCTTCTCCGTGTCCTTCGCCATCTCTAGAGTATTCCTTTTCATTTCTCACACCAACAAATGGAGCAAGCGCGCCGAGTAGAAGGGGAAGGGGGAACACCTAATTGTTTGTTTTCTAGCCGCACTCACAGGGTATGGTTTGCGCGTACACTCGGGAGGCTCTAGTTGGGATTTTTTGGTGATTTTTGTTTGACCTGGTTGGAAGGGGGCAAGGTTGGGGCATTTGTCATTTTTACAAGGAGGGGGGAGGGGGCGGGTTAGGATCCAAAGGTTTTGGTTGTGGATCAGTATCGAGTTTTGTATGTTTTTGGGCGAGGATCAGCTGTTTTTTGTTTCGATTCAGAGGGATTGTGTGTGTGTGTGGGGGGGGGGGGGTAAGATCTGAAGGTTTTGGCTGTGGATCAGTATCGAGTTTTGCATGTTTTTGGACAAGGATCAGCTGTTTTTTGTTTCGGTTCAGAGGGATTTGGGTTGGGGGGGGGGGTGTTGTTGAGGGGTTTGGATTTGAGTCCTAAATGTGGTAGGTTTTTTTAATTATTTCTTCACTTTTCTCCCGAGTTTGATTTTGATTCCATGTTCTAGGGGAATCGGATTCTGTCTATTTTGGTGACACATGTGTTAGTATTTTGTAGGTGTCTAGGGTTTTGTGTTTTAGGGGGAAGGAGGTGTCGAGACCCAAGTATACAAATCTAGGCCCTCTGTGTATAATGCACTAGTCCAGGATCATGCTACTGTATACAATGTCAGTATAGATGAATATCATTCCACACAAGACGAATATAAGAATAAACGACTAATTTGATTATTAAATAATTTCATAATATTATTAGCATATAATAAGATAAGTTACAAAAAGTAACGGTCTAAGTCACGTCCAACAGACTGTGAAAAGTAAAAAAATCACTTAAAAAAGAACGGATGGGGTAGTATTCTACTGTAGCAGCATTTTGGCGCATTAGGGACGTACAGCTTTGGTTTCGTACCTACGAGAGCACGTGACAGTACTTGTCCTTACTAAACTTTAACAAGTTTCTTCGGATTTGGCCATGTTTTGTGGAATGCATGAATTTTATATAAAAAATTGCAGAAACGATTTAATTCCCAAAGGATGGGGGAAAATTCATGCGTTTCAAACGGTGCCTTTGTTAATTTTGGTAACGTTCCATTTCGTCTACAGGCTAAATATCTAGTTCATTTTTTTGTGCGTACTACCACCTCGATGAAAACCTGGGCAGCCACGGCAAAGTTTTGCTAGGCTTTTCATGTGTTTGATTTGGGCACAAACCAAATTTGCTACAAAGCTTGTTGCCTTTTACACTATTACTACTTGGTACCGTTCCCCTCTGACTTCCCTCCCGACCGTTAGGCAGAGGACACGTACGGTTCCATTCCTTGCTTGCACAATCCCTAGCTTCCGTTTGCCGGTTCAGTGATACTTTGCCTGATCTAGCAAGTATGGTACGCATTCCTCGCCTCGCCGTCTTGTTCACTCTGTGTCTGTGGTACTCCCTACTATAGTCTACTAGCTAGGCAGAAGAAGCAAGCATGGTGGACTGGTGGTATAAGATTAAGGGCATGTTTGTTGGTTCGTGTACTAATATTAGCGGAGATTGCCATAATTTTTTTTTTTATCAAACCTGACTAAGCTTAGGTTATCAAAATCAGCGCCACATGTTGGCTAGCAAAAAGAAATCTTACCATACTGTTTTTTAAGTCACTACGCGCAGTACCAAGATGGTAGAAAATAAATCTAGCGATAAATGTGGCTACGAACCAAACGCCGCGTAATATGATCAAACTCGCTCATGGCACTAGCCTGACAATCCAATTTATAATCCGATTTCCTGCTGTAGGTTGATGTAAATCCAGTTCCATTTCTTTTCTTTCCCAAAAGAGCCCAACTTGAGGTCACCTTTGGTACACGTGTTGATGACATGAGCTACCCTGGAAATTAAAATTGGTCTCAGAAGCAGGGATTGGATATTTGGATGGGATTGTTGTATAAAATGCAGTTTTAGCAAAATTTTAGAATTAATTCTAGCAAAATTAATTAACATTAAAGCAAAATTCCAATAGAATTTAAATGACCAAAATAACATGTACTAATGTAATTCTTTCAAGTCATCTAAAGAGAATAAAATGCTTAACACAAACATTAGGAGAACATCAAAAAACAGCATAGAGCTCATATATTTATATTGTTCGATTGCTCTCAGTAGGCTAGTTGCAAAAGACATAGTCTTTGCCATCTTAGCCCTTATGCCAAAATTCTTCATCAATTGAATATGATAACTCTAAATCAGACTTTGAGCTCAAAAAATTAATGCTTCACCAATATGTCAAATTTTATCTTAATACCGCAGATTAAACTCTTAGTCAATAAAAGGTCTTGGTCAATAAAAGGTCTTGAGATTAACAGTGCACAGATACTATTCCAGCATATTGAATTTTCGGCTAACACAGAATTAAACATCTGACATAGCACAAGAAGCAAAAATGCTTGCAGTTAATACAAACAGAAAATAGAGCAGTAGCAATATTACAGTGCACAACAGATGATCAAGTACTGTCTAGTTACAGCCGAAAACACCAATAGACAGAATGACTGAGAAAGGTGCTAAACTGACAGTAATAAAATAACAATAGTAAGCAATTCTAAATAAGCTCAAGTCTGATCCCAGTTAACTATTCAATTTCATAATATGGCAGTAATCATCATTGAGCTATTAACAGAACCCACCACTTTGCAATTTCGCTTTTTGTACTAAAGATGACAATCACAGAATGAAGGAATCACTACCACATCACAAAAGAAAAGGGACAAAGCGAGATTAGCCACAATACTCACAGAACCGGTGGTACTTGAAACCACCGAGAAGATAAACAGACTAGGCACGTCACAAGGACGTTGTCCGAGAAAACCTAGCGCCCCGCTGTGCCGCGGTGAGAGGCGAGGTCGTCAGAGATACAGAGTCTGACTTCGCTCTTTGGGACACACCAAAGACGAAGTTGAGGGACAGGAATGTTGACGCACAAGTTCTCCAATATAATGCTTCGGCCAGAGGCAATCCACACAACACCAAAAATCAAAGCAAAACTCCCTTCTTCCACTAAATTTCAGAACCAAAAAGCTCCTCCAGAGAGCTCCCTTGGTAGACTCCACCTAACTCTTCAAGTAAACCTCACCGAGCCCAATCAGAGAAAAGGCACCAGAGGAACCAACCTGGAGAGCCAGGCAAAGAATCTCTCCCTCACCACCGAGTCAAGAAATCCAACTCAATGCTCCAGGGACATCCAAATACCAAAACCAGATCGGAAGAGAAGATTAAATTAATCTCGAGGACTCACTTGTTCTTCGGGTCAGATCCAAGTATCAACGGGCTCACCTGGTTGGGACTTAAAAGGAGAGGAGTCAAGTCAGCCTCGCGGTTGCTCAAACGGCCAGCGACAAAGACGCAGTGCCGCCCGAGTCAACCGGAGCTGCCGCTACATCCAGTTCCACTCCCAAGCAAAAAAGGGAAAAAAATGACCCTCAGCATCGTGCTCTCCCACCAAGCCAGAGGAGAGGAGGCTTATCTCCTCTCAGTTAACCAACCAGTGGAACCCACCATCCAAAAACCCTTTTCCAAATGAATCTTTTCTCTAATTGAGAAATTACCAAAAAGCCCTCAAGAACAACAGGGATCACAGATTCACAGTCACAGCCCAGTCTGTTCCAACCAAAAACAAAAAAAGAAAGAGAGGAGAGATTCGACATTCGCGTAGGTGTTTCTTTTCTCATGTTTTAACCATAGGATCGTTTCTTTTTTTTAATGATAGGACTCAGATGTCCAATACCATCTCACGTAATGGATACCTCCATGTGCACCCAATCCCCACAACCACCACTGCATAAGCATTTCCTCGTTCACTTCGTGTTCACACATTCTTCCCCAAAATCTCCTTATCTTCTTTGCTCCATCTCCAAATTCTCCCCTAAATCCACTTATCCTCCCCCAAATCCAGCACCTGCTTCATCTCCCCCAAACCCCCCAAAGCCCCTTCTCCTCCCTCTATCTCCACCTCCTCGCCCAACCACCCCAATGTCGCCGCGGTGGCATGCCCCAACTGCGCCGAGGCCTTTCGATTCGAGCTTGCCGTCTCCAGGCACCTCGACGGCTGCTCGCGTCAGCTGGCGGTGCCTGTGCGAGCGCGGTCGTGTACCTCAAAGGCGACCTGCCCACGGCTGCATGCTTTGTCGTCAGCCCACACCGCAGGCTGCTATGCTGAACCGACCTGCATGCGTCCTCCCGGAGATGATCCTCATCCGTCATCTAGAAGCTCCTCCTCCTCTACCTCCAGATCATCGACAAGCGCGACGTCGCCTCCGGCTGTGCCCTCCCGGAGATTATCCTCATCCGCTAGAACCTCCGCAACAACCTCTAGCTTCAACCGGGTACGTCTTGTTGCAGGTGTTGCTCAATTTTGTTGCAACAGTTGGTTCGAAATGTTGTATAGAGTGTTTTTTATTATTACGATGTTGTCGCATCAAATGTTGAGGCAAGAGGTGTTTTTTTTGTTGCAATGGTGTTTTTGATTTGTTGCACAAGAGTAAATATTTTGTTGCAGCCCTTCACCGTTTAGTTGTTGCATCATTGTTACAAAAATGGTGCAACAATTATTTTTGGATGTTTCCATTGTTTTTTTCAAATGTTGCAATGTTGTAAACATCGGAATTTGTTTGTTTGTGATATTTGAACTAGTTGTTAAAAATACTGCTATGTTCTATACTGATGGTTTCATGTATTTTCGGTGTGAATTTAATATTTCCCTAATTTTTTTCTTGATACTGTATTTATCATTTACCTATTTTATTACACACATACATTAATTTTATTATAAAGTGTTCGGACGTTGCATGGGAGGACGGCACCACAAACCCACGGTGCTTGGGGCCATCGCTCGTCACCGAGTCTGCGGCCCAAGGCCCGAACCAGTCACCATGCCGTGTGAGACTTGAGCGATAAGCAGTAGCACACACCTCGACGCTACAACCAATTTATGATTTTATAAATAAAAAAATCAAAATTTACCCCTAATTTACTATCTACTATTTCAATGTCAGCCTAAGTTTAAAATTACCATTTTTTTTGTGAATTTTATAACATTGAAAAGTTATCATCGACGCACCCCTAAGTTCCGTATGCAGTTTTAGCAAATTACCAGCTTAATTAATAAATTTACCATCACTTTTGTGAATTTAGAAACATTCGAATGATTATCTTCAATTGCACCGTAAGTTGCCTTCTACGGTCTTGGCAAATTACCAGGCTAAGATAGATATCAATTTTGTGGGTTTTAAAAAGGTTCAAGAATTACCATCTGTTGCAGCTAAGTTATCCTTTGTAGCTTTAACAAATTATCACCCTAAATCCAGAAAATTACCACCCCTCTGTGAAATTGACAAAAGTTCAAATTTTACCATGAAATACACCACAAAGGCACTAAGTCATCGTCTACAGTTTTAACAAATGACCACCCAAATTATTGTTCGAAAAGGTTCAAGAATCACCACGAGTTACACATAAATTATCTTATGCAATTTTAATAAATAACCAACCTAGCTTGAAATTTACCATCAGTTTGCGGGTTTGTAAAAATCCAAAAAGAAAACCATCAATTACACCCTGAGGTATATTTGCTTTTTTCAAAAAATTACCACGCAAATCTGAGTAGGAAACCCTCAACCTAAGAGCATCTTTAGTGTATTAAACCGACGTCGATTCAAAGAGATGACACATAAGCATTCAAGGAACTAAACTTGTTTTTCTCCAATGTATTAATCCAATTCCTACTAATAATTAGGACCCACGTTACATTAAAAAACCACAAAAAAAAATATATCCTCTCTTAACCGCTCTTTCTTTTCCTCTCTCTCTTTCTCTTTCATAACTAGGTTCATATGAGTTGTTTAATGCTTTGAATCGACTCTTACGAAGAGTCCTATTCTAGGATTTTTTTTGTTCGAATCGACCCCTCCAATTTATTGAATTAATTTAATATCTTCTCTCTTCTTCTTTTGTGAGGACCCGCGTTTTCTAGACCTAATCAAGTAGCGTTAATCGGTAATTAGCATAATTAAAAATCCATTCAATTAGTGTCAAAGCATAACATCATTTTCATTCAGCATATCATTAGTACATTTGTCTGCATAAAGCATTGCAATAGCAGTGCATCATCATCAACTCATTTCATCAATTTTTATTTACATAATTACACCCCAGAGTAGTTTACATTCATTAATAAAAATATTGCATGCATTCTACCGAAGCCCTCCTTGTATCCTCATCCGTTTGGTCGCCAGTCTATCGAACCATCCTTTGATCCATTGCCATCGCTCGCCAAGGATACAGAAAACGGTTAGCGAGCTAAGTTGAAAGCAGTATTTGAGAGCGGTAGAATAAAGGAAATGGCCATCAGATTTTCCCCCAAAGTACAGTAGGATACCCGGATCAACTTGAGAAGTGGGTCCCTTGACCATCAAGATACCCAGACCAACCGGAGTTAGTAGGCCCCTTGATTGTCGAGATGTCCAGACCACCCTAGGTCATCCGGTACCTGTCACTTCCGTGGGTCTCCTCATCCGGCGTTATTAGAATCCAACACCCACTATCTGCAATTACCTCAACCGCAACATAAAAACTCGCAATACTCATTCCATTAAATCCCACCCTCTGCCAAAGCATCACCAGGAAAGCCAAGCAAGTCACAGCCACATGATTCTTTCCAGCGGCAGCATTCATCTCATGAGCCTTCTCTCTCCCAAGTCAATTACAAAAATGTCTTCCCATTTAATTCTCAGCCAACGGCCATAACAAACAAGAGCAAAGCCACTGCCAGTCAAAAGCAATAGCTCAGCACCAGCAAAACAAAAGCACAAGGGCACAGTGGGCATTAACCAGCCACAAGAGGCGGCCAGCCGGAATGCATTCCCCCCTGATAAGCAAATCCTCCCCACACAACAATGCTCATTAAGCCATATTTCACAGCTAAAGAGAGGAGAAGCAGCCCAAGCACAGGGCAACACAGCCCCAGCCCTCACTACCAAATCATCACAAGACAGGAATACATTCATTTCCCCCATCCAAAATATCAAGCACAGAGTCGGCCATGAGGTTCATCCCCACCATTCCCCAAAGACCTGACAAAGACAAAGCCACCAAAGATCTGAGGCTTCCTCACCCTCCATTCATTCCCCCCAGACAAGCCAGCACAATTCATTCCCCCCCGAGCATACATCCCCCCATAAGCATCCATTCCCCCTAAGAATCCATCAGCCACATTCATTCCCCACCCCAACTCTTTCACAGCAGCAAGAAGGAGAATAAAGCCAAGAGCACCCCCCCAACACTTCCCAGCCGAGAGGAGAGGAAGGGAGCAAGGGACAGGAGCAAGACCCGTAGAACCAGGGCCATTGGCATCTCTCCAGTCATCAAGCCAGCCAGGGGAGGCAAGCACTAGAGAGGCAAGAAGTCCAAGAGGAAGGGAGCCAGAAGCCGGGGGGAGCCAAGGAGCCGGAGAGCCAGGAAGAAGGGCGAAGATCGGGGAGCAAGGCAACGCCAGGACCACAAGGGCCCAAGGGGAGCACCAGCGAGAGAGGCCTGCACTACCACCCTCAACCCAAGAGTCGACGAAGCCCAAATAGAGGTAACCCCTTCCATGCCCTCCTTGTTCTCGCTGCCCAAGCCACACTCATCACACCAACCCTAGCCCTCAGGATCATCTTTGTCATCACAGAGCAAGGGGAGGGTCTGGATTAGAGAGGATTGGGGGAGAATACCTCAGAGCGCGGCTTTGGTAGCACCACCATCACCACCAGTAGCAAGCCTCTTAGCCACATTCAGCACTCATTGATCATGCATAAGCACAATAAACCCACATCAGTGAAATGAAATCAACATAATTAATTTAATCAAAGCAAAGCAAGAATTAAGGGGAGGTTAGAGGAGAGAGTTGTGTGCAGGCTGAGCATAGGGAGCTGAGTAGCCGAGCCAGTCTTGTGCGAGCGTCAGGTCGGGCGAGCAGCCACGGAAGCGATCAAGCGGCGTTGGCCCAGTCGCGCCGAGGAGCGGCGACACGAGAGGAGATGCCGGTGGGAGCTGGGTGCAGAGGAGGGCCGCGGGCTCGTGGCGCGAACCAAGGGCGACAGCGTAGAGCGGCCGGAGGAGGCAGAGAGCGGCAGGGCCGGGCAATGGAGCCGGCACCAAGCCGTGCAAGGAGGCGGCCGGGTAGGAGCCGGAGGAGCCGGGCGTTGAGGAGCCATGGCGGGCAAGCGGGAGGGACGAAGGCATGGCGGCGCCTAGTAGCGCTGGACGGCGGCAGAGGGAACCGGCGGAGGCGGCGTTGGCGGATCCACCCGGACCAGTGGCGGCCGAGCCTTGGGAGCCCAGGCGGCGTGAGGTGAGTGTGAGGATTTGGGGATTCTCCCTTGGAGAGTGAGAGAGTTAGAGTGGGGAGGGAGTTGGGAGATTAGAGTGTGTGACTGTGTGTTGGGTGGGCCGGACGAGAGGGTTGAGAGAGAGAGAGAGAAAGGTTAGGGTAAAATTAGAAATTAGATTTATGACTTTAGATTAGCGCGAATATTATGATTTTGAATAGATTGTAATTACCTGTTGCGATTAATGTCTATTTCAGTAGCAACCGTTAATTGATGGTGATTAGCTGTTTATTCTTGCGTCTAAATATTTCAACTTGGGTCTTACCGAATTAAGCAACTTAAAATCAATCTGTAGACTATTTGCTAGATAAGCTGAGTAGCTGTTAGTTCTGTTATTAATAAGTCATTTTGCATGCGTAGCAAACCTGTGCATAGCTGTCGTTTAGTAGAACAAAATAAACTGCTTTAATCATGTTAATCTAATTAAAACAACCCCAAAACCCGTGTAGAGAATTAATTAAATGCGGGTGGACTTAAGTAAAATCAATTAGGTGTATCTGTTCGAATAAAATTTAATAGACTTAATAAAATGTGCATGCGAGTAGTATTTCTGTTCTTGTTAGTTTAAACACGAACTTAGACATTTTCAACCCTAGAGCGAGTAATCAGTAGGACGACAGTAATAGGGAGTGCTAACTTAGCGGAGGACTCGAAAAGCTTTATTTAAATTAAATTATGCTAACAAATTAGAAGCTACTAACTTATGTACGCGTATTATCACTCAAAATCAACTATGTATTTGTATTGCTATTCGTGCTACTGTGTTGCTACAGATGACGAAACGACACCGATAGGAGCAATTGATCAGAGTTTCATCAACGCCAATCTTTCCTACAACTCCAAAGGCAAGCAATCCTCTTGAACATAAATATAGTTAATTTAAATGTAAACCGTATATTGCACTATATGTTTATTGCATCAAAATTGTTTTCTCAAAACTTAAATCAATGATTGAGATGAAAATGATTAAGATGAATACGAAAGAAATGAGAATGAGAAAGAAAGAAAGAAATGAGAATTAATATGTGGGTAAAAGGGGGCCCTGGCAGGGGAAACGCGATGACGACGATGATGATGAGGTAAGAGGTGGGCCCCTTTTTACATATGGTTATAATATAAGGACAAACAAAACTCTTACTCGATGCGAAGTCAGAATTCAATACCAACCATTTTCCCGCTTTAATGAAAGCGAAAATGCTACCCTATTACGTGACTATGCTCTCCACAATGGGTATGTATTATGTGTGAGTGTGATGGAGGAACCCAGGACCGGTAGGAGAAGTCCGGAAGTGGGGGATCCAAGGTGCTATAGCGCTAAGGTGGATTGTTGAGTGCAGGATAGAAGCTGCATCAACCAACATTACTGGAACTCGGTGTATGATGAGATCAGCAGCGTGATTAAATCAGCACCGACGGAAAGTAATGTGTGGAGACTTAATCACGTAACCTGGAAAACATTCTGTATTCTGAACTCGAACCCGCATCAAAGGAAATGCAGGGGACCCGACTCATTTAGAGTTCAGAATGACTATGGGTAAAGTGGTACAAGCCTGCGCAGTGCTATATCAATCATGAATTCAAGCCAGTCTCCTGGATTGGAGTCTACGGGAACTGTCGGGGGTCTTTCTTCTCTCCGAGTGACAAGTAGTGTTTTCAGTATTAAAATTTGCCACCTAATGTTTTAATAAATTATTTTCCGAAAAGAGATGACTTAGAAAATGTGATAATCAAGTAGAGATAGTTCATTCAGTGCATTCTTTGCTATTAATGCTTGCTGAGTACACTCGTGTACTCAACCTTGTTAGTATTCTCCTTTGTAGATCCTAGTCCGGCCGGGAACTATCCCGAGTGGGGCGAAGGATAATGCAGGTACCGAAGGAATTGCAGGAGGAGAAGTCATAGACTACGAGGACCAGGGCGAAATGGGCGCAAGGTTTGACGCGTGGGACGATTAGGCGGTCAAGACTTCAGGGCTGGTGAGAGAAGCGGAGAAGCTACTTTTGCAGCTGTATAATACCTGCATTAAGAACCATAGCCTTGTGTGGCTATTACTGGAATGAAGAGGTACAGTTTCTATCTTATTGTTCTGCTGCGTAACCCTGGTAAAGGCTTACTATTCGTTGAAGCAGTGTTTTATTGAGCAAACGAATAGTAATCCGTATGCCTAAGTGTGATTACCCTTGGGGTAATGGCACAGGGCATCACATCTTTGAACTGGCTAAAACAACACATTAGAGATGGCCCGCGGGACTTTATTAAGGCCCTAGTTTAGTACGAAAGCTGAGAAAACTTCATTTTTTTAGATGTGAAAACCCCGTTGATAACAGCACCGAGACAACAAAATTAACTTTTCTTTCACTGATACAGAAATTAAAAGTTGGGGCTAAGTTAGTTAGCACCTAGTTTCTTCTCGATCGATCGGGTTGCCTTTTAGAAGGCAAGTAAAGCAAATTTTAACAAAACAAATCCCGAAGATCATCGGCACAACCTGTCTTTTGTTTCTATCTTCTTCTCAATTTCAATTTTTTTCCATCCCCTTCGTAAGCCTTAAAGGTAAGTCAATTCCTTATCAAACAACTTCCTAACTCCAAAGCTTCTTCCATAGTTGTAGCATCCTACCTAGACAACAGGTAGGCTTGTTCATCGGCCGCATAACCTAGCTCGATTTTCATGTGCTCAAACCCTAATATTTGGCTCATAGGCCTGGCCCAAAGCCCGACAGGTAATAACAAAATAATATTTTATTCAAAATAATGAAATTATTTTTTTTACAAAAATAATTGGAAACCATTGTGTGTGATGTTTGCTGATCGCCGTTCATGAATTTTGGGCACTATTGGCCCCGTAGACCACCACAATTCCAGATGTAGCCCTCCTACTTCCGAAATTCCATTTTTGACCCTCTTAGCCCGCCTGCTGTGCACCTACACCGCAGCAGCAAGCTGCTGCCCCC
This sequence comes from Phyllostachys edulis, assembly GCA_036346405.1. Lineage (NCBI taxonomy): Eukaryota > Viridiplantae > Streptophyta > Magnoliopsida > Poales > Poaceae > Phyllostachys > Phyllostachys edulis. Next base: position 39,177,906 of record CM070562.1, on the reverse strand, counting down.
CGGACAATAGCAGAAGCCACTGTAGTAGAATTTTCTCGAAAATCCATTTAAATATTTTTTTGAGGAATTTCTAAATATAGAAAATGAGCTAAAAAAATATGAATTTTTTTGTGGAGCCTCCCGACACAGTATACTTACTTGTGTAGTTTTTTTTTAAAAAAAATTATCCGTTCTGAATTTTTTCTCGAAAATTCATTTAAGTGTACTATTTGTAGGAATTTTCTAATATAAAAAATGAGGACCAAACATTATGAATTTTTTTAGGCTCCTTACATAGTGAACTTGATTGTGTAATTTTTTATGGAATTTTATATGCTTTGAATTTATCTAAAAAATTAAGGGTTTAGGTCTCAAAAATTAGGACGAAAGGTTTCGAAAATTAGGGTTTCATGATTTCATGAGCCTTGGAAAGGTTTCGAGGAATGGTTTACAATTTTAAATTTAAATTATAGAATTTGTTTCACGTATCTCTCATCAGTTGTAAGTCTGGTTGAAGAAAGGCCCTCTTAGGGGTTAGGTTAGCCTTTCTACCAGTGCTATAAATGTAAATGTTACCAATTTTATGAGACGGTATAGCTTGAAAGTCAGAAAAATTTTAGCATGGGATTATTCCGTGATGTTGAAGCACCTCGTTTTATTCTTTATTATGAGTAGAATAACTCATCTTTTGGATGAGTTGAAAGTCAATAGTTTAAGCTTTTCGATGAGTTGATCGATGAATCAAACATGGTATGGTAGCACAGCCCAGAGGTCTGGAGCTTCAAACGTCCGCATTTTAGAGAAAAAAATGGTTAAGTGTAGAAGTGAGAGGGATATATTGATGTATGTGCAGGGGTGTCCACCTTTTCTCAACAGCTTAAGCATTTTGATTAGCAAAATTCGTATTAATTTTCTTTTGGTTCACAAGAAATAAATCATCGCATTTTGTTTCCTCAGCAATCAACCCAAAAGGACATTAATATCAATGTTCTTGAGCACATTACTTCACTATGGTGGAGTTAAAGCAGAGTACTTTATAGAACTTCTACAGAATGCAATTGAAGGGGCTGAGAACGCTCGTTGTGATTACGAAGATGCCTTAAAACATTAGATTGAAATGTTGTGGTTTCATACTCTTTATGCAGTACACAATACAATTTGGCATATATATTTGCTTCTTTATGCTCTAGAACTTATAATCTTATGTTACAAGTTCTAATAGTCTGTCATTCTGTCATTTTAATTTAGTTTTTTTCATTCACCTGCTTGTGTTTGATCCACCTCTCTTTTTCATCTGGTCATTACAGTTGCATTTGGCTATGCTGACATGGAGGATTCGATGTCGGTGCAAATGATTCTTTCTGGGATTCCACTAGAAGAGGCACACTTGCAATATAGGCTTACTTTCATGGCTCAATAGGAAAGAAAACAAATCAAGTAAGGAAAGCTACCAATTGATGACTGCTTTTAATTTTGCAGAAAATATTTAAAACCTTTGTTCTTTAGCATGTCTTAGCCTCCTATAAAACATGCACCGATATGCAATATGCAGTCATTAGTTCTTTGAGATTTGCTGATGTTTGAAAGGAGGCCTTATTGTTTATTACTTACAATATCTTCTATTAAACAATGACAATGGACAGCTTTTTTGGAGACGTGCTAGTATATAAACATCCTATGTTACATTTTGGTGATATACATGTCTTGACAACAAGGTATATTAGCGGTCTAGGGGAGGTTGTGGGATATTCCAAATATGCTATACTTTTCCCTCCTCTTGAAAAACGATCTTTGGCCGATGAGATGGCCAATAGTGATTTTGACGGTGACATGTACTGGATCTCGAGAAACCTAAAGGTCGTTGACTACTAATCGACCGAAGGCAAAGTGCAAGGCACGGAACCAGAACTACATTAGAGTCCGCAGACAGAAGCACGTTACACGTGGTCACATGGCATGATGGTTCGGCTAATTGCTTTAGTCATCCTCGCTACTACTACGGTACACTACGACACAAGCATCCGGACCATGTAAGTATACATGTCTTCAGGAGATACGAATAACATGGCGGGTAGGACGGGGGACTACTATGGAATGGCGACTGAAGGTAAAGCAGGACGTGACCTCACTTTGCAAAGTAGGACGTGACCTCGCTCTCCAAAGCAGGACGTGACGACTCTCTGCAAAACAGGACATGATTTCTCTCCGCAAAGCAAAATATGATCACGTTACCTCACTCTATAAAGCACGAGGAGACCACTCGACTGCCACAAGCTTCCTCCTCGAAGGGTGCGAAACACATCTGTGCCTCATCGCAATAGAGCCGCTACAGCGGCGTCCGCTCCTGCTATAAATACAATGCTACTCGGCCAGGAACTCCACACCAACAACACTACCTAGATAACATGGACAAGGAGAAGGAATGGAAGCACATCCATGAGCTTTTGAAAGACTGGGTGGCTCCCCAGCAGATCGCCGCTTGCCACAGGGCGTTTAGTCAGCAACCTTACACACACCACACACCTCCTCAACAGCCACCTCGTAGTACGCCTAACGATTCTGGGTTGAGCCGCACCACCCCCTCCTATTCCCGTTGAATGCCCTCCGAAAGGGCCCCCCACGGGGGTGGTGCCACCCCTTTGCTTGTGTCGTGTATGTAATACTTCGAATTTATTCTAGCAAAGAAAGTATTTGACAGAGAAAATAGAATTAAGAAAAGGGGGGTTTCTGCTATTGTTCGAGAACTTGGGCCTCGGACCTTGGCCCAGGAGGCCCATTAGGTGGCCGGCCAAGTGGGGGAAAAAGGGGGGGGCGAGGGTTTGGCTGAACCCTAGAGCCAACCCCCCTCACTTGCGCCACCCCTTCTCTCCCTAGAGCCACTGCCTCATCTTCCCTCCTAGCCGCCACCCTCCCTCCTGTCTAGCAGCCCCTCCCAGCGCTTCCTCCCTGATAAAGATCCACCTAGTTGATTAGATGAATCCCGATTGTTGGCCCAATCTTTCACGGTACACTCGAAGATCAGTAGCAATCTCACAAACTAATTCGGTGAATTGAATTGTAAGAAAATCAATACACTCACAAACCAATCTAATAGATTGAATTGCAAGTAGTAGCCTCCAGTGAACAGTACTCCAAAGCAAGAGATAGATATCTTGATTTTGCACTCAATCTTTCTCCCTCAATCCCTTCAACTCATCTCACAACTTAAGAACACACAGGCGCCAAAACGACTTTTCTGATTTTTATTATCTAAATCATAACTTATCCACCAACATGGTGCGGCCATGGGGGGGTTTATATAGCCTCCCACGCAAGCACAAGGCTCGGATGAATAGTAAGCAAAATTGGTACAGTAATCCGAGTTGGTTACTGTTCACATGAAGAGTAATTCGAACCAAAAACCCCTACTTTAATTAGAAATTTAAACTACTCTAATTTTGGAATAAAAATATTAAACACCAATTAGTTGTTCGAATTGGATCCAAACTGAACCAACCCATATACCATGTTCACGGCGTCCTCCCCATGCATGGCCAAGTCTCCCTCTCGGTTTCCCTTATGTTGTGAGCTTTCCTTCTCTTAGCTTCTTGCGCAAACTTGTTTCATGCACTTGATGCTTCTTTTGACGCCAATGCAACCCTTGCTGCTATGTCATCACATGTCTTTCTTGACCGCGCGCGTGCGCTAGGGTTTTATCCTGAGAGAACGTTCCCTCTCGTTGGGCAACATCCTCATCCACCCTATCGACCTTCACAACGTTTTTACCTTTTTGTTGCAAAACAACACCAATGACGCCAATTTGAGTTCTAGCATTAGTTTGCAATTTAGGGATGCAAACCAATGCTTTGGTAGTAGTTATGGCCGTATCATCCTCCCTTTCTTCAAGAAAAGATGTCCTCGTCTTTTGTGTAACCTTAGGAATCTTTGTCAGGGTAATCTTCACGATCCTCTTTTTAGTGATGATCTCCTCAGCATGAATAGAATTCTCTGGCATAGGACACTGGGTATATGATCTTCCCTGATGCACCAAAGAGTACTTGTTGGACCTCCCATGGTGCGTAGCATTGCGATCATACTACCACGGACGCCCCAACAGCAAGTGACATGCGTGCATAGGCACGATGTCACACTCAACCTTGTCGTGATAGTCTCTCACTGAAAAATAAACTTTGACACGATGAGTAATTTTCAGTTTACCGACATTATGCAACCATTGTGCATGATAAGGTTCTGGATGTCGCCATGTTGTCAACCCGAAGCTTGCACCAAATCCTTGCTAATGATATTGTTGTAGCTTCCAACATCAACGATAAGCTTGCAAACTTTGCCACTGATTTTGCACTCAGATTTGAACACGTTGATTCGTTGACCCGTTGCGAGAATTGAAGTGTCGTCAACTCGAACTGTCTTGGTTAGCATACAAAGACCGTCTTGTGGTGCCTCACTGGAGATTTTGTCATCATGAAATGACTCCTCCTCTTGCTGTTTTTGGGTAGAAAGAAGAGCCGCCAATTCTGATTTCTTATTTTCTTCCTCGACCAACCGTTCTTCTTCCTGTTTCTTGGTCTTTAGCCTTTGCCGATGCTCTTTAATGTCCTCTTGGACCTTGTCTTGCCGCTGTCTATCTTCAAAGTACCTTGACGAGGACCAAGATGTAATCTCCTTTCGCGTTCCTCTCCATGGAAAAGAGTAACGCATGACGGGACGTGATGCAACTCGGTGTATGTTCTGTTCTTTCAACCAATATGCACCAATCACCAACAAACATGCTCTCATATGCATAAGAATCACATCACAAGTAACAACAGCAGTATATCCATCCAAAGAAAAATTTACCTCCACTTGTTTTGTGATCGGAATATGTTTGAACCTCCAAAGCAACAGATATGGCTTCGGATGTGGCTTTGTGACCAACCCCAATCTGTCCATAAGTATTTGACTTACAACATTTGTCAAGCTTCCCATATTGATCATCATAGCACAATCTGTGTTCCCTACTCGACACTGATTGAAGAATACGTAGCTAGGATCATGGAGTGGATCCTCCTCACATTGATCTATAGTGTAGCTAAATTGCATGACCAGCTTCATCTCCTCCATGTCGGCCATGTCGATCCTTGATCTTCGTAGCAACAAAGTTGTAGGACCGGAAAGGCGACTAGAGGGGGGGTGAATAGGAGCACATAAACTTTTTCGCAAAGAATGGATTCAACTTGTAAATCACTCCAATAGCTATGAGAGCTATGAAGATCAAAGATTAAGCACAGAGGAAGTCTTATGTTGAATCCACCTCACCCCCACAATTTCGACAAACAAAATCAGAAGTTCAAGAAACTCAGTGGAAATCGGAACAACCGCGAGTAAACGGTCGGTCGTTCATGATGGGCGGTACAACCGTAGTGTTACTGACGGTCGTTCGATTGTCCCGGAGCAGTAAAATCAGCTCGGGTTTCAAAACGAAAATCGATCAAACTTTTGATCTACGCGCCAAACTTGACCAAAATTGAACCACACCTTCCGAAGATATTAGGAACCTATTCCAAGCAACGATTTCAGAGATCCATGCCAAGGTTCCTATCCTTTTGCATTTGAACGAAGGTGGGTTCAAAACGGGCAAAAATCAAAACTTGATCTAACGACTTGCTCGTGGGTGGATGATGATCTAGATGACCTTAGATAGGTTCCCACATGTCCCAGCAAGCAAGATCAAGAGGAAGAACCAAGCAAAACTCCCGGATTGAAGAAAGCCCCAAAAATCACAAAAAAGGAGAACGAAGAACAGAGAGCACTAATAGAAGAAAACTTCAGATTTCCATTCATTGAATCAAGAGCGAAATACAAAGAGATACATCCCCATACGCATGGACATTAGAACAAGAGGAATGATTACAAGTTCATCAATCCATCCTCTCCCTCTCCCTAAGCCAAGAACTCACATTGGAGAGCTACGAAGGGACAAGCAGGAGCACCAAACCGCCTCCACCAACACCCTCAACCACTAAAGCCTAAAGCAAAAAAAACCACTAAAGACTCTTTTGACTCTAGCAAACCCTAATTCCTTTTCAAGTGCTCAAGAGGGCATGCAGCCCCTCCAATCCTTTATATAGCCTTGGCTAACGGGTCTCCTCCCCGGTACGCCCGCTAAGTCCAACGGAGCCCGCCCCCGCTTGTGCGACTTTTTGAATTTCCGATTCGCCCCTTCGCACCTTCCGGAAGCTTCAAGCTCCTTGTCTCAAGACGCCTCGAACCACCTCGAGTCCACGCTCGTCTTCGACACATCCCGACCGTTCGACCTCGGCGCCACTGCGCTTAGTCCGTCCACCGTGTCTCACCACAACTCCACTCGACGTCCCGCAGCCCACACGCATAAGAACACGAAACCGGAACAAGTTCTTCACAACTTGACCTAACGTTAGCTCAAACATGCAATATGCAACACATATGCATGAACACACTGGATATGACCTATCCCAAAACTCAAATCACCAAAATGGCGAAACTCACAATACAATCGATAACCGCCATGTTACCAGCGGATCAACCGCACTCGGCCGATCTGGCTCAATACTGCGGTCGTTCGATTTTCAATGAAGACCGAACTCGAAAAAACAACTTCTCCGAATTCTTCAACCGCCATTTACCAATCGGTATAACCGCCTACTGATGGTCATCGCCCATAACACGCCGGTCGTTCGATTTTCTGACAAACCCGAATGACTTCACAAAAGCGTGAACAGCAAGAACGACAAGGTCCGACCACACAAACCAAACTCGATCGACCTAAAACCTTTGTCAATTACCCATCACTCACACGGGACGACCTCCACATGGTCTCTCAATCTCCCCCTTGATGAGTATATTGACAAACTCCGAAAAAGAGCAAAGTTGAGTTTGAGTTTGACGAATCCAACATGGTCCAAAGAAGAAGAGTGAAACTAATGACCATGTCGACAGAAGGAACACTAGAGCAACAACTGAAAGAGCAAATTGATCTCCAAAGCTCTAAACTGTTCCCAATGACTTTTTCCTCTCTATTCTCCCCTTTTGGCAATAAACGATCAAGATGCAATAGAGAGAATATGACATGTTAAAGGATGAAAATGGCTGAAGTTTGTTTATTTAAGCATTTTGAGCCATGAGAATTATCCATAATGACCAACATGTAATACACCAAGCCATAACTTAATAAAAAGGCTATCTAGATCATGACAAGATATGTATAAGCTAGCTAGAACACATAGATGACAATCTGAAAATGAGGTACATTATGTGAGCAAGTCAAGTCATCAATGAGCAAAGTCTCGCTAGAGATATCCAAGGATGATGCAGCCATGTCAATAAGCTAAGCGGAACTAAGAAGCTTAAATTGAGACCAAAAAGAGTGCTATAAGCTCAAGATTGAAACATTGGTTAAGTACTTGATTCTTTTGATAGCTTTAAGCAAATTTGAGCACAAATGATATATTATCTTTGAAATTCAAGGTTGTTGACAACCAGATTTTTGTTTTATCATGTGCTAGACCTCAAGCCTTATGCGACTACTTCAAGCGAGAAGCTTAAGAAGGTAGTCTAGGTCATCCAAAACTCCCCCTAAGTTCATGTCAAGTGCAATGACAAGCCGTCTCATAGGGAAGAATTGGTGAAGTCAGTTTTTTCGCACAAAAGAGATCTTTTTGCATTTTAGCATGTTGTACTAACTTATGCATCAGCAAGAGACTAAAACAGCTCAATTTAAGGCTCAATATAGATTCAACGCGCTACTCAAATTTATTTGACATGGCATGAATCATAAAAGGATAGCTCAAGAAAGACTAATCTCGAAGTGCTAACATGACAAGTTTTAGTTTAAGTTGAGCAATTTTAATTACCTTATCATGGCAAGAGCTAGGCTACACATATGAAGTCATGATAAATCTAGCAAATAAGCACAAGTCATGGCAAGGTGTAAAGCATTGTAAACATGTCATAGCGGGATAATAATCAAGGCTCAATGTAGTTATATTACAATGCGAGAATGCTAGAAATGCGTAAGATCCGGCTCCCCTCAACATTAGATGCAACTTTTAGTTCAAGTTGAGTTAACTCAATATTAAGCTCGTAAGCTCCCAAATGAACTCCCTTGAACCAAAACAATAAATCGAGAAGTCGGCAAAGAAAACATAAAAGCAAAGCAAATCCTTAAAGCATAGATAAGATATAGAGAATACTATGGCTCAGATCGACTCTTATCTACCCCATATGACTCTAGGACTATCAAGCGCCCACTTAACACACCTAGGAGCAAACACGCACTGTCTACCCGAGGGTGGCCCAACCTCGCTAGAACCTACAAGAAGTGAGTGAGCTCAACCTAGTGGGATAAGTAATGACTAATAAGCAAAGATCCTAGAATCACAAGATAAGAGCAGAAATCTAAACAACTAGACAAAAGAAGCACTCTAATCTATGCTAGGAGGACTGATCCCAAATGCACCCAAAAAGCAATGCAACAGCAAGGAGCAAGAGCATAAATAATATAGTAGAGTAGTAAAACCCAAAGCTCCCCCTCACTACAGTCCATAAGGACAAACCACCCCAAGCTCTCCCCGCAGAGCTGAAAACCTCGAACTATCCAATGGCTTGGTGAAAATGTCAGCCAACTGGTGGTCACTCTCCACAAACTGGAGCACTATATCGCCCTTCTCTACATGGTCTCTAAGGAAGTGGAAGCGGATATCGATGTGCTTGGTCCGGGAATGCTGCATTGGGTTCTTGGCAATGTTAATCGCAGAAGTGTTATCACAAAAGAGTGGAACACTGTCGATAACTAACCCAAAGTCCCGCAGGTCGAAGTCATCAGAGCACTTGGCTACAACAATCGGCCGCAAAGAACGCATTTCGGCCTCTGCGGTGGATCATGTAACACCGGATCGCTTCCTCAAGACCAGAAACAAGAGAAGTGCCAAGAAATTGGCGGTGCCGAAGTGCTCTTCCTATCTATCCTACTGACCCAATAAGTTCGTGATCCGAGAAGGCTCTCAAGGAAAGACAGATGAGGAAGAGTACCAGATACCATAGTCAATGGTAGCTCGCAGGTGCGAAGATGCGCTTCACCGCTTTGGCGGAGAAACGCGAGGAGAAGCTCGAAAACGAGCGCACAAACACACGTAAAAATGTATGTCCGGTCTCGAGGCGTTGAGGTACAAGAGGGAGCCAATCATCTTTGCGAAACTCCTTTTGATCAAGCGGCTCGCCATCCTCATCTGGTCAAGATAGGTCAGTAGAAGCCATGGGAGTCGACACAAAGCTTACCATCACTCATGTCGGTTGTCTCAGAGATCACGAGTGTACTTTGCCTGATGAAGAAAAGTACCTCCCGAGTCCGCTTGATTTGGAAGCCAAGAAAGAATGTCAACTCACCCATCATACTCATCTCAAACTCGGTGCTCATGACATCCGAGAACCGGGAAACCAGAGTATGGGAAGAGCCGCCAAAGATAATGTCATCGACATAGATCCGACGAGCAGAAGGTCAAGTGCCATGCGGCGGATGAACAAGGTCTTGTCAACTTTACCCATCTCAAAACCATGACTTATCAAGTAGGACTTAAGCCTCTCATACCAAGCTCGGGAGCCTCGCTTAAGTCCATCTGTTTTGAAAGCTTGAAGACATGGTTAGGGTATTTGGGGTTCTCGAAACTCGGAGGTCGCTTGACGAGACTTCCTCCTCAATAAGGCCATTGAGGAAGGCACTCTTCACGTCCATCTGGTAAAGCTTGAAACCCTTAGAAGCCGCAAAGGCAAGCGAGATTCTAATGGCTTCAAGTCGAGCTCTGAGGGCAAAGGTCTCCTCAAAGTCTAGACCTCAACACAGGAAAACCCCGAGCTACCAATCTTGCCTTGTTTGGGATGACTACCCCATCCTCTCTGCTTGTTCTTGAACACCCACTTGGTTCCAATGATATTGTGGCCTCGTGGATGCTCAACAAGCGACTGCACCTTGTTTCTCTCAAAGTTCTCTAATTCCTCATGCATAGCATTGACCCAGACTCATCGATAAAGCATGAGAAACATCTTTGGGCTCAAAGGAGGCAATGAAGGCGAATGGAGACAGAATTGAGATAAGCGATTTTGAGCGGGTAACACGCTCGAAAAGATCTCCAATGATCTGCTCTCAAGGATGAACTTTCTGGATGTGTCTAGGAGGTCTGGGAGAGATGAAGAAGTGGCCTCTACCTCATGAGCCGACGAGGTAGGAACAGAGCCACTAGCTCCAGAGGAAGCGAAGGCAGGGTCGATCACCTCGAGGTGCGGTGGAAGACGGCACCTCAAGGAGTGGGTGAGGGACGGGATCGTAGACAACCGTCATCTCCATCGTCCTCATCATCCACAAAGATGGTCTCGGACCGCTCTAAAGAACTCGAGATATCGGCCTAGTCCTGACCGCCTCGTCGAAAGTCACCTCGCGAGTCTCTACCATTTTGCTAGACTCGCAGCCTGCACCTATAAGTTCGCCAAGAAGTCGAGTAGCCTAGAAAGATACCGCCACAGAACGTGACTCGAACTTGTCTAGGTTCCCGGACTTCAAGATAAAGCAATTGCAACCAAACACACGAAAATGAGAGACGCTGGGCTTTCGCCAGATCTCGACTCATAAGAAGTTGGTGCAAGAGTGCCCAAGAAAACTCGATTCAAACATGGCACGCAATGCAATGGCTTCAAACCCAAAACTTCCTCGGTGTAGAGTACTCATCAAGCATCGCCCCGCCATCTCAACTAAGGTACGGTTCTTCCTCTCCACAACGCCATTTTGCCGAGGGACGATGGAGAAGAGAGCGGTGCTCTACACTGCCTCACCGCAGAAACTCTCAAAGTAGGAATTCTTGAACTCCGTGCCATTGTCATGCGGATCGCTCGAAGGCACCCGGAGCTCAACAGAAAGCCTACTAAAAGACCTCGGAAAAGTGTAAATGTCTCGTCCTTCGAGGCTAAGAAAACACCCAAGAGTACCTCGAGAAGTCATCGACCACAACAAGAACATACCACTTCCCTCCCGCCGATCAAGACTTTCATTTGGTCCAAGCGTGTCCATGTGGAGCGGTGTCTTGCTGCATCGGTCATAGTAATTGGTGGGAGGATGAGAAGCGGCAACCATCTTGCCGTCTTTAAGATGGAGTGCAAACAAGATCTTTGACCATCTTGAGTTTGGCGGACCACTTAATGAGATCATGGCTGCTAACTCGGGTCAAATGGTCAAATCCAATATGACCAAGTCTCCTATGCCAGAAAGAGAGATCGCGGGACTCAGAAGCAACCAAACACCGGAGAGGATCACCAGAAGAATCAGAGAAATCAGCACGAAAGATCCTCCCATAACGAGAAATCCCGCAAACCAGACTACCCGAAGAATCAAGAATTTTGCAATTGTTTTTCTTAAAGCTCACCTCAAACCGTCATCAAGAAGTCGAGAAACCGAAAGCAAATTGTCCGCAGACTTACTAACCAAGGCAACATCCTTAAGAATAAAAGAAGCATTAATACGACAGTACCTTTGGCGATGACGTCGCCTGACGAAGCGTCTCCGAAGGTGATCGCCTCATCACCGGAGCGCGGGCTAGGAGGAGAACCAACGGGAGTCTCCGGTCATATGACGAGAACAACCGGAGTCTACAAGCCAAACCTTCTCCTTCCCTACCCGGCGAACCTGAGTCAAACAGAGAGTAAAGTCTCAGTACTGGGATAAATCAACAATGATTTTGGCACCCAATACTGAATAACACGCCGGCGAGATGAAGTAGTCAAGCCCGACTGACCTCTATCTACCCTACGCTCTCTGTCACTCAAAGCAGAAAGTCTAAGAGTAGACCCGAAGTCGTTCTTTGGGTCCGATCGCTCTGGGAGCGAGTGAGCACCGCAACATCTTGAACACGCCATGGTAGCTATCTCGATGGGGAAAACGAGATCTACCCTCGGGACGGCGGAAGTCACGATCGAAAGCAAAGATGAGGACGAAAACCGAAAACTCGGAAAACCAAGTCCTCGATCTCGCACAAACCCATCGAAGAAACAAGCCTAGACCTCGTGTTGGTCTTAGGTGCACTCAAGGTCTAGGGCCGAATTCGAATGCGCCTAAGAGACTCAACATGGTCTCTACGCGATCTTGGCGCTACCAAGCATCGACGATTGTGTGTCCATCCTTCGATGAAGGTGCGGTGATACTTCACCTTACGAGAGGTAGAAGCGACATGTGAAATCACCTTCATCGTCGAAATCCCTCGACATAGCCCGCCGACTTGAAATGGACTTTCTCGGTCCTGGCTCGCCTCGATCACACACAGTGCTATGGGTCCGAGCACGGCGGTGGATGCTTCCTCATGTCCTCAAAGAAGTCATATCCTAGACCACGATTAAATCTGCAGATCTTAGATTGGTCTAGAATAAGATTGAGCTTCTTCTTGCCTCCTACAAATCTCTCGAGAGTGTTCATAAGTCTCGACACTCCTAAAGAGAGAGGTGCAAGAAGAGCAGGGGAAGAAGAGACAAGCAGAAGGTAAGGGAGCAAAAGAAGAACCCGGCGAGAGGGAAGAATGGCTTGTGCACGCACACCGACTCAAGGGACAGCCCCATCGCTAGCCGCTTGGTTCACGTTGCTAAGCGCCTCATCCTTACCCGGGCTTCTCCCCTTCTCCACAATCATATTGCAAGCACAATGTGACTTCTCTAGAAGGTCCTTAGTTAGCTTCACACATTTCTCATCCAAAGCAATCAAGTCGATTTTAGTTTGTTACACTTAATGCATGGTGAGCTAACAGGTCCTTAGAAGCAAACCGAGCCATCTTCCTTTCATGATCAATCATATCTTGAACTGTTGGAGACGACCTCAAGTTCAAATGATTAACTTAGGACAGTTTAAGCATGAAACAATCGGCTCAAGTAAAGAAGCTTGTAGTTCAAGAATTTTATGATCTGCCTGTTTTAAGTTCATCTTCAGGTTATTGCAATTTTCACAAGACTCAGGCAGATCAAGAAGCATGGCATAAGATCCTATAGCAGCAATGTCCTTACCCTCACACGAGGTGGGAGAAATAGTCTCATCAGTAATAAGTAGGGTAACAGCCATCCTACTCAACTCTAACTCAGCAAGCAGACTAACATTCTCCACCTTAACACTATCAAGTTCGGAGGACACACTATCATGTGAGGTCCTTAACTTCTCCATATCAACCAGCAAAGCAGAGCATGTATCACAATCATCACTAGAAGGGGCAGATGTAAGAGCAATAATCTCTAGTGACAGTCTATCTATTTCCTTCTCTAACTCAGCACACCTAGCCTTAGCTTTAGCATGAAAACCTCCTAGCTTAAGAAAAGCATGATTGAGCTGTTCAGAGGTGGGATCTACCTCGTCAGGTGTCGGAGTCTGTTCATTGTCGCCGAGTTCGCCCTCGAGGGCCATGAAGCACATGCCGAGAAGTCGTCGCCGCTTCCTTGGGCTCTTGGTCACCCGTCCGTCATCGTCGCTCCATCCCTCCACCTCGCCGAGGTCGAGGTCGTCGAGGCGGTGAGGACGCAGTGGAAGAGCTTCTTGGCTTTGCCGGTTGCGGAACTTCTTCTTCTTTGGGCCCGAGTGGAGGCTTCTTGTTGCGTTCTTGTCGGTGTAGTCGTTTTGCCCGAACCGCCAGAGTCGTTTTTGCCCTTCTCGGCTTGGGGCGGTTTGCTCGGATGTGGTTGGGGCCACCACACTCGAAGCAAATCACGGGTCCTCCTCTCTTTCTGTCCCTCCTCCCTTTGTAAGCGTGGGAGAATCTTCGAGCAAGGAGGGCAAGTCGCTCATCCGAAGTTGCTCTAAGCGATCATCGTTATGTCACAGAGAGCAAACAAGGAGAAACCGCAAGAAGAATCAAGAAAGCCCTAAGAAGAAACGGATTGGTGACTAAGGCCATCGATTGTGACTTCGACCGACGAGACAACGCTAATCTCGTGAGTCTTGAGGCGCGAGTGTAGCGTCAAGAGTCAGGTCGAGAGGTCTGTCGTGTCTTTGATGGTGGTCACTTTCATCTCCCAAACACGCAGACGAAAGTGCCGTGAGCATCCGACGAGCATTGTCCGAAGTCGGGTATGTGAGACCAACCGCCGGAGGTTGCTCAAGATCTTGTGAAAACGCATGGCACTCATCTAGGGACTCACCAAAGAAGCATCTCAAATTTGTTGTATTCTCGTTTGAACCGTCCTGCCGAACCGTCTTGATCCGGTGGTGCCTCATGGTATGCATCGAGGGTCACCCAGATATCGAGGCGGACGACAGTGAGATATGCGGTCAAACTCACTACGACTCAAACCCCGGATGATGATGTTCCTTGTTTTGCATTCGCCTCAACATCAACCATGTTCCGGCATTGATGTTCTCATCGGCAGAACAAATGAATCGAACCTTGACCTTTCGCCAGATGGCATACCCCGGGCTCGATGTATGTCTCCATTCGGCTCTTCCGAAGGGTAATCGATGCCATAGAAAACAAAGTGCTTGGTCGAGTACTTGTCCATCGCCACGGCTCTTGAGACCGTTAAGATCTATTGAAAAGAGCTAACCGCTCGATACCAATTGTAGGACCGGAAAGGCGACTAGAGGGGGGTGAATAGGAGCACATAAACTTTTTCGCAAAGAATGGATTCAACTTGTAAATCACTCCAATAGCTATGAGAGCTATGAAGATCAAAGATTAAGCACGAGGAAGTCTTATGTTGAATCCTCCTCACCCCCATTTCAAAGAAACAAAATCAGAAGTTCTCAAGAAACTCAGGAAATCGAACAACCATAGTAAACGGCGGTCGTTCGCATGATCTTGGTACAACCGTAGTGTTACTACCGGTCGTTCCGATTGTCCCGAGCAGTAAAATCAGCTCGGGTTTCAAAACGAAAATCGATCAAACTTTTGATCTACGCGCCAAACTTGACCAAAATTGAACCACACCTTCCTGAAGATATTAGGAACCTATTCCAAGCAACGATTTCAGAGATCCATGCCAAGGTTCCTATCCTTTTGCATTTGAACGAAGGTGGGTTCAAAACCGCAAAAATCAAAACTTGATCTAACGACTTGCTCGTGGGTGGATGATGATCTAGATGACCTTAGATAGGTTCCCACATGTCCCAGCAAGCAAGATCAAGAGGAAGAACCAAGCAAAAACTCCGGATTGAAGAAAGCCCCAAAAATCACAAAAAAGGAGAACGAAGAACAGAGAGCACTAATAGAAGAAAACTTCAGATTTCCATTCATTGAATCAAGAGCTAAATACAAAGAGATACATCCCCATACGCATGGACATTAGAACAAGAGGAATGATTACAAGTTCATCAATCCATCCTCTCCTCTCCCTAAGCCAAGAACTCACATTGGAGAGCTACGAAGGGGACAAGCAGGAGCACCAAACCGCCTCCACCAACAAACCCTCAACCACTAAAGCCTAAAGCAAAAACAACCACTAAAGACTCTTTTGACTCTAGCAAACCCTAATTCCTTTTCAAGTGCTCAAGAGGGCATGCAGCCCTCCAATCCTTTATATAGCCTTGGCTAACGGGGTCTCCTCCCGTACGCCCGCTAAGTCCAACGGAGCTCCGCCCGCCAGTAAATTTTGCAATTTCCGATTCGCCTCTTCGCACCTTCCGAAGCTTTCGCTCCTTGTCTCAAGACGCCTCGCAACCACCTCGAGTCCACGTCGCCTTCGACACATCCCGACTGTTCGACCTCGGCGCCACCGCGCTTAGTCCGTCCACCGTGTCTCACCACAACTCCACTCGACGCCCCGCAGCCCACACGCATAAGAAACACGAAACCGGAACAAGTTCTTCACAACTTGACCTAACGTTAGCTCAAACATGCAATATGCAACGATATGCATGAACACACTTGGATATGACCTATCCCAAAACTCAAATCACCAAAATGGCCGAACTCACAATACAATCCAGACAACCGCCATGTTACCGGCGGATCAACCGTGACCGGTCGTATGGCTCCAATACCGCGGTCGTTCCGATTTTCAATGAAGACCGAACTCAAAAACAACTTCTCCGAATTCTTCAACCGCCATTTACCAATCGGTACAACCGCCTCATGATCGTATCACCATAACACGCCGATCGTTCGATTTTCCGACGACCTGAATGACTTCACGAAAACGCTGAACGGCGCAAGAACGACAAGGTCCGACCACACAAACCAAACTCGACTGACCTAAAACCTTTGTCAATTACCCATCACTCACACGGGACGACCTCCACATGGTCTCTCAAAAGTACCATGAGCAACTGAAGCTCTGATACCACCTGATAAAGATCCACCTAGTTGATTAGATGAATCCCGATTGTTGGTCCAATCTTTCACGGTACACTCAAAGATCAGTAGCAATCTCACAAACCAATTCGGCGAATTGAATTGCAAGAAAATCAATACACTCACAAACCAATCTAATAGATTGAATTGCAAGTAGTAGCCTTCGGTGAACAGTACTCTAAAGCAAGAGATAGTTATCTTGATTTCGCACTCAATCTTTCTCCCTCAATCCCTTCAACTGATCTCACGACTCAAGAACACATGATAGGCGCCAAAACGGCTTTTCTGATTTTTATTATCTAAATCATAACTTGTCCACCAACATGGTGCGGCCATGGGGGGTTTTATATAGCCTCCCACGCAAGCACAAGGTTCGGATGAACAGTAAACCGAATTGCTACAATAATTCGAGTCGGTACTGTTCACGTGAACAGTAATCCGAACCAAAAACCCCTACTTTAATTAGAAACTTAAACTACTCTAATTTTGGAATAAAAGTATTAAACACCAATTGGTTGTTCGAATTGGATCCAAACTGAACCAACCCACATGCCATGTTCCCGGCGTCTTCCCCATGCATGGCCAAGTCCCCCTCTCGGTTTCCCTTGTGTTGTGAGCTTTCCTTCTCTTAGCTTCTTGCGCGAACTTGTTCTATGCACTTGATGTTTCTTTTGACGTCAATGCAACCCTTGCTGCCATGTCACCACATGTCTTTCTTGACCTGTGATGTACCTCTCTCGGGAGCTCCTGGAGAAATCTCCCAGGGCCTCCCAGGAGGTCCGACATGACCACCTGGAGGTCTGGGAGGTCCTCCAAGACCACCCAAGGAGATCTCCCAGGACCACTAGGAGGTCTCCAAGACCTCCCTAGGAGGACTCGAAGGTCCACCCGGAGGTCCTCCAAGACCTCCCGAAGGTCCCAGCCTCTGTGCATCATGAGCTAGTCCCAGGATCAGATTGGCTAGCTCAAGACAGCTCAACAATTGTCAGAATCAATTCCATACCACAAGCACCAAAGATGAAGGCATAAATTAACACATATTATTAGCAAAAGACCTTAAGGTCAAGGTTTTTACAAGGTTGCCCCGTGGGCTTACAACTCAAAAGAGAACGTGCAGCAAAAATATAAAACTACGGGAAGGCCATTCGGCAAGCCCACAAGCTACCGAGTGGAGGACGTCTCCTATGCGCAAGGTCTTCAAAAGAGCTCTCCTCCAAAGAGCACAAGACTTTCTGGATCTCCTTCCTCTACTGATTAAAATAGAGCGTACAA
This sequence comes from Phyllostachys edulis, assembly GCA_036346405.1. Classification (NCBI taxonomy): domain Eukaryota; kingdom Viridiplantae; phylum Streptophyta; class Magnoliopsida; order Poales; family Poaceae; genus Phyllostachys; species Phyllostachys edulis. The sequence continues at coordinate 39,160,342 of CM070562.1, read as the reverse complement.
GCCATGAGTACTTTGTATGTACTCAGCAAGCCGTGGGGAAAATGTATGCAATTAATATTTAGGCACGGCTTGACATTTGAGAGCTGTAAGGTTAGTTTGCAGAAAAGCAATATTTGACAGTAAATAGCATAAGTAGATTACAAAGCTCAAGTTAAAAGAGATATACATAAATACACAGGTTCTTTGAAAATAGCACCCGACCACCCTGGCTGAGTGCCCAAACCACTCACGACCACCCTGGCCATGAGCCAAACCACACGAAACCAACTACCACTTTTAGAAGAATATACCCCTTGCGTGAAATCTCCGGGCAAGACCATAACCGAGGCCGCGGCTATTCGAATAGAATTACACTCCGCAGAGGTTGTACACTTTACCCACAAGAGGTGATCGCTTGATACGACACACGTTTCCTTGGACGTGTGAATCAAGTAGAGACCACCACCAGATCTTTACAAAGGTCCACTTGACTCGGTTTTTCTCTCGCTAAGGTTTCGCTTCCGTTGGGCTATAATGCCCTGGATTCGTGCCCCCTCTTACGCCATTCCCATCAGCACAGAACCGACTCAGGCTTCTCTAATTATTACACCCGGTCCACCCCATCCTGGACATGTGGTCACACGAGATGACCCAGATCAATGGTTCAAGGTTAAGTCTTTAGTTGGCTGCTCAGACGAGACCATCCATATCCCAATGTGCTTTCTGCACCCACACTAACCACCTTTCACTCGTCCGAGCATAAAACATTTTGGGGTTCCTCCCCGACCAAAGGACCACCCTAGTCCTGGCACCACAATTCCATCGAGTGGCATTGCCACGGTTCCATAGTTCATTAGACAAATTCATCATTGTTGGGTTCAACCCGCCCAGAGGACCACCCTAATCCTGGCACACAAATTTTAGTTAAGGTGACAACAAATGTCGTAGCCTCACACAGGGCCACACTTCATTTTAATCAGCAACACTGGTCGCTACTACACAAACCACAATCCAGTGCACTGGAGGTGAATTAACATTGATGATTCAAGGTGAGAACAACGTCTATTAAAGCATAGCTAGGCAAACACGATACCCCTGTTGGTAAACAAGAATGTCCAACAAAGAAGCACCCATGCTACGGCTTCCAAAGGGAACATGTCAACATGTTGATTGCAAAGTAATCAAGGAGGCATACAGACAAGTAGGTAATTAACTAGGCCCAAAACCAGTTTTATACAACTAGCAATGCAATTTATATCAAATCAAAATACTTTTGTAAAAGAAATGGGTTCAAGATGATCAAAGGTCCACGACTTGCCTTCGGTGACGAGTTGCTGGGCTTCTGAGAAGGTTGTTGGATTCTCAAGTTCTTCAGCGAAACCAAAATCTACACGATGCAAAGAAACCAAATAAATAAAGCAACTCTAAGAGAACCCGAAAAGAACTTAACTAGAACTAAGAGAGAGGAGGTCCACTGAGAGGGGGAGGTCCAACAGGGGGGGTCCAACCAAAGGAGCCAAGAGAGCTCTCCAGAACATAGAGAGATATGAAGGAGGAAGTTAGAATGAAGAACAAGGAGAAAAAAGGTTGCTCTGTGGTGCTCTATTTGTAAAGGTTGCTCTGTGGTGCTCTATTTGTAGAAGAAGGAGAAAAGAACATCACCAAGATGGAGCGACCAGATTCAATGTAACAAGGTGATGGTACACTGCTAGCAAGTACCAAAAAGGACTAGAGTAGGTAAAGGAGAAGACAAGAGAAGGGAAAGTCAAGGTGGAGGTGACAACATTTAATGCGCGCAAACTTCTGCATTAGAAATGATGTGACAAGAGGTAGAAAAAGGTACTGACAGGACTGACAAGTGGCTCAGTTAACCTCAGGTGAACAGATCGGTCAAAGGGGTCGTCTCAACCGCAGAGGTGGTCTTTGCAAAAAGACCAGAGGTCGTTACCTCTAGGGGAGGTCTGACCGCAAAGGTGGTCTTTGCAAAAAGACCACGGGGAGGTCCCGAGGACAAACGGGTTTTAAACCCAAAGAGGAGGTCTTAAACACAAGGGAGAAGTCTAGACCTGCAAGGAGGTCTAAACACAAGGGAGAAGTCTAGACCTGCAAGGAGGTCTAAACACAAAGGGACCTAGACCTTGAAGGAGGTCTGAACCATAGAAGGGTTCTGGACCTCGGAGGAGGTCCAGACTACAAGGAGTGAAGGAATTCGAGGAGGCCCTGATGGCAAAGAGGTCCAAAAGACACACAACGAGGAGGTCCTATGGACACGAGGTCCAAAAGACACAACCACGGGGAGGTCCTATGGACAGGAGGTCCAAAAGACACAACAACGGGGAAATCCTGAGGGTCAGATCCACAAAGGGGAGGTCCTGACGGTCAGATCCACAGAGGGGAGGTCTGAACGGCTAAGATCTCCAAAGGGGAGGTCCTAACAGTCAGATCTAACAAAGGGGAGGTCTGAACAGTTAAGATCTCCAAAGGGGAAATCCTAACGGTCAAGATGGAACCAAATGAGATCTTGACGGTTAAGACCAACACAGGGGAGACCTCAACGGTCAAGATAAACACAAAGGAGATCCCGATAGTTAAGATGAAGCAAAGGGAGATCTCAACGGTCAGGATAAACACAAGGGAGATCCCGACGGTTAAGATGAAGGGCCAAGGAGGTCCAATTGAACACAGAGAGGCTCAAATGAACACAGGGAAGGTTCAAGTGAAGAAGGAGGTTTGGACCGAAAGGAGGTCTAAACCACAGAGAGATCCAAACCTACAAAGAGGAGGTTTGAACCCCAAAGAGATTCAAACCAACAAAGAGGTCTGGACTAAAGGAAATCCAAACAAAAGAAATGAGATGGAGGTCTAGGGAGGTCCGGGTAGAGGGGCATGTCCAAACCAGAGAAACCAAACCAGAAAAAGGTCTAAACCTCAGAAGGGGGTCCAAACCACAAAGGGGAGTTTAAAGGAGGTCCTGATCCAAAGGGTGATCTGGACTAGGAGGATGGTCTTTACAAAAGACCCCCAGGGGTGACCAACAGGGTGGTCTAAACAAAAAGAGGAGGTCATGACCACAAGAGGTGGTCTCGACCAAAAAGGGGTGGTCTTCGCAAAAGACCAGAAGAGGTGGTCTTTGCAAAAGACCACGAGGAGATCCAGAGGGCAATGAGAGGCACGGCTAAGCGGAGCCGTCCGATACAGATTGGGCGGTACCAAAAGAGGGCAGGACGCGGGTAGCGCAAAACGAAAGAGGAGATCTGGACAGAGAGGAACTCCAAAAGGAAAAGGGGGAGGTCCGAACAGACAAGAAGAAGGAGAGCAACACCAGAGACCAAGCAAATGCAAAAGGGGACCAACTTGGATTAGTTGAAGTTCAGCTTAGGCATTCTAAACACCTCAATTTTTGAAAATCTCAGGTTAAGCTTTGAAACTTCAGCAAAACTGAATGGTTCTTTTTATTTTGAATTTTTTTCAAAAACTCCTGAAAATTGGGATGTTACATGACCGCACACATGCGCTAGGGTTTTATCCCAACAGAACGTTCCCTCTCGTTGGGCAGCATCCTCGTTCACCCTATCGGCCTTCACAACGTTTTGTTTTACCTTTTGTTGCAAAACAACACCAATGGCGCCAATTTGAGTTCTAGCATTAGATTGCAATTTAGGGATGCAAACCAATGCTTTGGTAGTAGTTATGGCCGTATCACACCCTTTGGTGCTGCCTCCATTGCTGCCGGCCAAAGCTAAGGAAGAAGGGAGAAGCTCGTGGGTGTGCCGACCAAAGGTGAAAGGAAGGCGGAGTTGAAGAAGTTCTTCGTAGGAGTTTTCTAGCGAGTTCATTCATGTCTTCTAGGGTAATATCTCTAATCCTGGCTATTGGTTTAAGTATTTTCGAGGAGATGATGTCCTTTAGTGATTTGTTGTGCCTACTGAAATTGAGTCGGTATTATGCAGTCTTCTTGTTCGTCAGAGTAGGTCTAGATCAGGGCGAAATTAGAGGTTTGGGCCTCCTAAAGAATTGTGGAGATTATCTTTAGGTTTCTATATGTTCTGATATTACTTAATTTAGAGTTGTAGTTTGGGAGATACGTTAATTTCTTTACTGCTGTCCAAAAACCCTATCGAAATGCAGCGGTCGTTTTAATTAATACATAAGGTTTTGTTAATGGCCGATTTAGGGAGGTCTCCCAACACGACTTTCGTAGGAGATTTGCTTAGATTTCCATATTATTAAAGAACATAAATTTTGGTTCAACCAATTGAAAATTATAGTTTTTCTTGTATTGCTGTCCATATTGTCTGTCAGTTTCTGACAGTAGGTTTTCATCTGTATGATAGCTTTAGTTAAAAGCAAAATTAGGAGATCTTGCTAGCTAAGTTTTTGAAGATGGTTGCGTACTTTTTCCAGAGAGACTGAGTATGCTTTTTTATGATTAATGGTTGGAGAGTTATGAATTTTAGAAGGGTCGCTGTCCAGGTTAGGTTTCTGCCAGTTAGTTGTCATAATTGATTAGATTGAGTAATTGAGTCATGGGTTTTGGGAATGCGGTTGTGAGCGTTGTATTACCTTGTCAAGCTTGTTTTGAGTAAGATGCTTATTGTAGGAGGAGAGGCTTCGAGGTTAATTGCACCGTCCTTACCTTCCAACGAGTTGCAACGTGAAAGGCAAGTATAGATTGAATTATCTCGAATGTATGTTTGGTTAAATTCAAGAGTATGAGTATGTCATGGTGGAATCCTATAAATGATGAGTATTACCATTCTTATATGATTATGTGCATTGTTGATATCCTTTTGCTTCTGTGAGAGAATGCAATTAACGTTATTCATTTCATTTCATTCATTCATGCCTCGCCCACGGGAGTGGGTAATGAAAGTCCCATCATTCCAATATGAGCAAAATAGGTCCCATCATTCCAATAAGGGCAATTGGATCTCTGTTTAAAAGATTCTTCATACAGGCCTTGGATCCCCGTATTTTGGTAATACGGGCCTAAGTGAACACCAACGGGTGTTCACTGGCTATACCGATATATGCAGAAGAGAAATGAATGCATTTTCATACTTGAATCCATTGCATAGTTTTCTTATATTCGAAACATTGAGAATGATTTGTCTTTGATTCGTTGTTTCTTATGTTATTCAATTATATTTGTTGAGTCGTGGACTCACTCTTGCAAGTTTTGTTTTGTTCTAGGCAAACCTTGAGGACGACTCACTTCAGGAAGGGATTAGACCACTTGATGAACTTCACTATATCACATGATTCACCGTTTAGATAATAATTTTGTGACTCTTCTTCATTTGAGAGCTATGGATTGTAATAATTGATTTCATGTTGTTTTCTAATGTTTTTCTTAAGATTTTACTTGCTCTAGATGCTGACTTAAGTTTCTCTAGATATATTCATGATTTTGTTCCCTTGAATATTACATTATAATCTGAATTTTGAGTTTATCTGTTTGCTAAAATTTAGGTTATTTAACGTAGTAGTACTTTTGTGTGTTGAAGTATAGTTGTCATTAGATGTTAAAATATTAGAAACATCCTTTATTGTTGATTTGTGTTAGAAGTTTAGGTAACATGTTGGCTTTCGCATAGCCAGGGTGTTACAGTTGGTATCAGAGCGGGCATTAGGTCCATAGTATTTTAAATAATTTAACTCACCTGTCAACCTAATTAAAAATTTGACACATTGGTGCACAGTAGGTTGGGATGGGTTTAAGCAATGCATTAGTGTTTTCGATATATTATCTATTCATCGTGGATGATAAATTGTGATGATTGTTTTCAATCTGTTGTTGACTTTCTGCTTGATTTGAATGATCAGTTTTCTCTTGGTGTCCAGTTATGGCAAGGGGTAGAGGCTGTGGTCGCGGGCGTGGCCCGGTAGTGCTACCACCTTCGGCTGAGGAGGTTGTGGGTGATGCGGGAGAGGAAGTTGCTTCGGCTGCTCAGCCAACCGCCAACGCCAGAAACGTCGGCCGTTACATTGCAGGGACCTTCAACGAGAGGTCCAAAGAACTCTGTCGGCAGTGCAAAGCGGCCCTCCTACCACAACCAAGACTCTTTGCCGCCTCGACACAGCATCACCCGCAGAGATTAGGATGAGCGTCCGCGAGTGTATGTCGCTTCGTTTGGATACTTTTGACGGGGTGGGCACTCCGGTTTAGGCAATGGATTGGCTTCGCTATATGAAAAGACAATTTGGAGCTCTAGAGATGTCTTCTCTTCAAAAGGCACGTTTCGTGGCCTTTCAACTGAAAGGTCAGACAAATAACTGGTGGGAGGGGGTGTTGTCAGCTATGACCCCTGTTCAGAGACCGGTTACTTGGGAGCTCTTTGTGGAGTAGTTCAGAGCTAAGTATTATCCAGAGTCCTTCCTTGAGAGGATGGAGCATTCATTGATGACTTTTGTTCAGGGAAAATTGTTAGTGGCAGATTATGAAGCTGGGTTCAACAATCTGGTACGCTTTGTACCAGCGGTGGCTGGTGATGATAGCCAAGAGGTTCTGCAGGGGCCTTAACTAGGAGTATCGCCCTGTTCTGGGGGCGATTGGTCTGCGTGACTTCAGCTCCGTGGTCGAGCAGGCCAGAGGAATGGAGTTGGTGTAACATCCCAACTGTGTAAACAGGGTTTGTTCAAATATAATTAAGGTGTAGAAATTAAAACTTTTTCTCACACCTTGAAAACCCCTAAACATTCATGTAATTCTTGTCCAAGAGTTGTGTAATCCAAAAACACAAGGCTCTTGTTGACCAAAAGTCAAACTCATTTTCCAATTGTCTAAATGTTGTGCCAAACATTTGGATTATATTTTCCTTGGTCCCAAAAACTGATGCGGGACCCCTCTGAAAAATATCACAAGTTGTAAAACTTGTTTGGTAAATTGTGGAGGTAAAACAAATCCTTGAACAACCTTCATGAATTTCTTGAGAAAAATGCATTGCATAATAACCCCTGGAAATTTTATGCAAGGTTAATCTCATTGTCAGCAAGCTCCAGTTAAAATTTCATCAAATTTGGAGTTCATTTGCTATCACAAATAATTCTGCTAAGTTTCATTTCAAAAACTAAATTTAAAAGCCTACATTTGTTCCTTGGGCTAGCCACTTTGCAAATTTGGTCCAGCCCAACCGTGTTCCGCACCCAGCCAGACCTCCTCTCCATTTGATCAGTCGCAGCCGTTGGATTTACATCCAACCGCCACGACCTCCTCATGATCAACACCGCAAAGACCTCCTCGCCTCACCAGTCATAACCGTTGGATCAAAGATCCACGGTCATGACCTCCCCTATGTGTTAAATCTCAAAGACCTCCACGGGCTGTTAAACCACTTGACATCCCACCTTGTTGAGGTCGTAGCCCTTGGATCCCAGATCCATGGCCATGACCTCCCACACCGTTAAACTAAGCAAACCTCCCACCTAAACGAGGTCGAGCCGTTGGATCGATCCAACGACCCACGACCTCCCTCAAAATATCCAACAAGACAAGACCTCCCCTATCTCGTGTTGTGCACCGCTGATTAAAATCCACTGGCCACGACCTCCTCCTTGTCTTATCGCATTAGATCTCTCACAAGCGCGTGAGGTCGTTGCCCTTAGATCTAAATCTAAAGGCCATGACCTCCCTTGTGTGTTGCGCAAGCTCAAGACCTCCTTTGCGCCACGCCATGAGGCTCAGACCTCCCTGTTTTGATCACCACCGTTGGATCAAAATCCAAAGGTCTTGACCTCCCTCGCTTCACGCAAAGCCTCGAGACCTCCTTTGGTTGTGTGCCCTTGGATTTAAATCCTAAGGCCATGACCTCCCCTCATGTTCTTAAGTTCATGTGCGGTTAAGACCTCACAGAGGTCCAAGCTGTTGGATGGAGATCCAACGCCTTGGACCTCCTAATCCCATTTTCCCACGCGGCGCTTACACATTAAGGAAATCGGAGGGCCACGACCTCCCCATCCTTGATCGTGTGGTGGGACCTCCTCCCACCATTTGAGCTTAACGGTTCAAAAACCACATCGAGGGCCAGACCTCCCGTGGCTTATCCAACGGTCAAAATGACCTCCCCTGTTCTTCTCCTTCCTTGGTCACGCATGCGTGTTCTCGAGCAAGTGAATTAATGTCCGGCTTGTCCTTTGTGTACTTATAACAACTCTTTCTTGACCGCATTAAATGCGTGTCACCTTCCTCCCTCTGTCCCACAGCACTGCCACCATGTCGGCCTCGTGTCTTGTCCAACCCTTGAATCGAGCCATGGGCTAAGCTCACCATGAGCTTAACCCGGGGTCTATGACCTCTTTTTACCCTAGCTATAAAACCTCCCCCACTGTTTCCTTGGCTTCCTTTGCACACCATTATCCCCTTGCTTGCACCCCCGTCCTTGCAAGCTCTAAACCACCAAAGCTCTCTTGGCCGCCATTGTTGAGAAGCTTGAAGCTCCTCGGTGGACAAGGGTCCCTGGAGTTTTTCCTCCTTTTCTCCTTGCTTCCATTTGTGCCCTACCCTCCGGGACCAAGTCCTAACTCGATTTGTTGGGCATTTGCAGAGGGGACAAAGTGGAGCTTGAGCTGAAGCTTTGGCCGTGGAGCACCCTTCCTCCCGGCACGGTCCTCCTTCCTCGACCTCCTCAAGACCTTAGGACCTCCGGTACTCACGATAGTCCTTTAGCTGGGCACCCGCATGTATGAGGTCGCGGAGCTTTTAAATTGGGCACACGCTTGATGGATGTCGCGCATGAGCTTCCTTTTGCATTTTGGATTTTTTGGTGTGCTTGTCTTCGTTGTCCTCTCCGCTCGCATGGCGTTCAAGGCCGTCATTGCCGTTGAGAGGAGGTCCATTGCGCGCATGGTTATTGCGGACCCAACGGTACCATTGGATGTCGCCGGCGAGGTCTGTATCGCCGGCGATGACCACGTCTTTGAACCCGGATCGTTGTCGGACAAAACGGCAGCGCCGTTGCCGTTTTTAGGACAAAGATCCACTGCGTTCATGCGCTCATCATTTGCTCAAATCATTGAAATCATTGGCATGTCTTAACTTCATTTAATCCTCACCTTGCGCGCATTTAAGACCTCCGCGCGACCTCCTCGTTGTCCCGCCGCATTTAACCTCTTGTCCAAGCATCGCGTGCGTGCGTCGCGAGCTCTGGGGACGCCCATGACCTCCTCCGAGGAGATCCGAACGCCCAAGACCTCCCCCACGCTATCATGGCCGCCCGCACCTCCCCGGAGGTCTGCGGACGTTAGGACCTCCCTTAGGACCTCCCGAAGTCATCTCGGCCGCTCATGACCTCCCGGGTAGATCTTGACCGTCAAGGTCCTCCCTCGGACGATCTCGAACCATCGAGGACCTCCTTGGAACATCTCGACCGTCCCAGACCTCCTCGTGAGGTCTTGACGATGTAGATCTTCCTTGGGGAGATCTTGGTAGTTTAGATCTTCCTTTGGAAGATCTCAACCGTTAAGGATCTCCCCCGTGTGATCTGAGCCGCTTATGACCTCCCATGTCTTTAGGGTTTTTAGAAATTCCAGTGAACTCTTAAGTATAAACTGAAATAAGGTATAGCTTTAGAATTTCATATCTTTGTCGTTCTAAATCCAAATGAGGTCATTCAAATTGTGTTGGCTCTGTCTTGAACTTGACTTTAATCCAAAAATGATTGTAAGTTGAGTTCAGCTTCAGAGCACAGTTTTGCCATTAGATTTTAAAACTCACTTTAAATATACACTCAAATTAATGCTTAACTTGTAAAATACATAACTAATGCTCTGTAGATTATTTTTGGGTGAGACCAACTTTGTTGGTTTCCTCTATTAGTGAACTCACTGTGAAAATTGGTTTTGAGCATGTTGCTATTAGGAAAATGAGGACTTGTGCATTATAATTTTGTTCAAGTTCTTGTTTTTGAAAATTTGTAGAGAGTGCATAATAGCTCCAAATGAGGTGAACTCAATTGTGTTATTCATCTCATGAGGTGCTGGTTTTACAGTAAAAATCTCAGCGTCACCTCTTTTCTAGAAAATGTTGTCTCATAATTAAATTAGTGAATAGTGCAGTTTGGTATTTATAGGCTGAGCAGAATTGATTTCATCATATCTTTTGCATTAAGGATCCAAATCAATTGGTTCTTGTTGCTAAATTCATGATAAATCATTGTCTTGCTGCTGTAAAATTTTCATAGCATTCGGAGAAGTTTCTCTGTTGCGTCTTTTTGGTTTTTCGTCGTTCTTATCGGTTCTTTCTCGCTTTCCGTTAGGTTTCGACATTTGTGGTGATCCCGAGAGTGACCCTCTGCCACAACTTGGCCAGCAACAACAAGGCAAGCAGTTTGATCATTTCCATCATTGTCCTATTACTTTAAAGCTTAATATATTGTTTTACTTCTATATATGCATGCTACTTTGCGTTAAATGTCGCTAGCAAGCCTATAGTTGCATAATCTGTAGGAATTGTTTATCCTCTACTACCATGAGCCTAGGTTATTTGCTGTGGTTTGAGCTCGTTGGATGAGCTCTTATCACTTAGTAGTTTCGATTTAAATTGCTTAGACATGCTTAGTTATCGGTAGAAATGGGCGATCATCGACTTAGTCGATGGTCTTGATCACTCAAAACTGATTATTACTCCTATATGTCTAGCACTTGTGCTTTGATTAATTTGTAAAATCAAAAACTGAAAATAAAAGATTGATTTAGACTTGGGCATATTGGATGGATGGTGTGGTTTTTGGATGTGGTGGTATGCCTGAGTCAACAAGGACCGAATTCTTGCGCCATTGATCCAAGCAATTATGCGTGCTAACCACACGAGGGGGATATGGGACCTCTCTTGACTAAGTACTTTGGGCGGTGCTAATTGGGGTCGCTCGGTTGGTGTGTTTTAAAGATAAAATGTGTGTGTGTGGTGTGGGAATGGAACAGTGGTAGGCCGGTTAGGCTGTCTATTGTGTCCTTATCCCCGTGGGTTGTCTTGGTCAATTAGCATCGCCCATTGGAAATGTCTCGAGGACTTAGCGTGCAAGCACACCTAAGGTAGTGTGCTTAAAGGAAAGACGGTCTGACGTGTGGGTACATTGGTACACCCCTGCAGGGATAAAACTATTCGAATAGCCTCGTCCTAGGTTGTGGACACGCTTGGTTATTTCCCGTAAGAATTAGACTACAACCTTTAATTAAAACTTGACATGGTTGGTATGAACAAGGAGTTCATGCTATTGTTGTGGTGACTATTGGGTTAGTCACTTCCAGGTTGATCTTGTTGTTGTTACTATGTTATTTATCTCGTTGTTATTTCAACATTTAAAAATGCTTTGCCAAATTGCCTTCAATCTATTATGTTATTGAAAATGAAACTTGCTTTATGCTAAAATGAGTCCAAAGCCTCATCCACTTAAATAAAGCTTGCATGTAGCTATTTATAGTTCGTTATCTCACACGTAAGTCTTATGGAGTACTTTATGTACTCATCCGCCCGTGGTTGTGGCATTTTGTGGCTTTTGTTGCAGAGGAAGAAGGGAGCTCCTTGAGCCTCTCTTTTGTGCTACGTGTTGCGCCTTCTTGACGACTAGCTTGGCGGTCCGGTCAGATGCCTAGGGGTTAAGGCACACTGATTGGCTTTGTGTTATAGCCATCTTTATGGCACTTTTGCTTCCGCTGTTATTTCTTAGTGTTTGTTGTTATTTGGCCTGAAGGCCCCTCTTTTGTAATAACCTATTCCTTATTAGTATTAACTTCTGGTTTGTTGCTTATGTACTATGTGTTGTATGGAATTGATACACTCTTTTGTTGTGAGGTATGTATACTGCATTCTGGGGAGTATACATCTCTCGAGACTGGGTTTATTTGGTTGATAATACTAGGGTCAATTGGATGACTAAGTATTATGAGCTTAATAAATCCGGGTGCTCACAGTTGGAGAGGGAGCTTACTTCATAGAGACAGGTTTTGAGTGGCTCTGTTCCTGCTGGTGGTTCTGGCAGTGGCCAGAAGCGGAGTTTTGGTGGAGGAGGCGGGTCATCTCAGCGGCCTGTCCCTAAGAGGTTTCAGGGGAGTTAGCACACGCGGTCGTTCTCTCATCTTGTTCAACAGCAGCAGTCTGCTACTTCAACACCACATCCTTCCTCAGCTACGCCGCCAATGCATCCTATTCCAGGCCAGGGCATGATTTATTTCAGATGTGGTGTTAGACATCACGCTTCGGAGTGTTCGTTCACAGAGATTTGTCGTTAGTGTGGCCTGGAAGGCCACAAGATGTCTGTTTGCAAGAAAAACCCTTCTAGTATAATCAAGTGGCAATCGGTTCATGCGGCATCTTCAGCTGCATCATCTCGAGGCTCAGTTCACATGCTTGCGGCCGCTCCAGTGCCGCAACATCCTCCAGCTTGGGCTCCTTCTGCGGTGTTTCCTTCGGCGCCTCCCGTTGGGTATTATTGGAACCAGGGAGTTTCTGTACTACCTCAGTTCGCTACTCCACCGGTAGTCTCTGCACTTCCTTCGCCTAGTGTTGGGGCATCCTCTGCCCCAGCACCACCTGGGTTTATGCCATGCCTACACCTGAGATAGTAGGCCGTCCTGACGTGGTGAGAGGTACCTTACTTGTTGATTCCTTTGAGACTTTTGTTCTTTTCGATTTAGGGGCTACTTATTCGTTCGTATCACTTGAGTTCACTAGGAGGGTGGGTTTGAGTTTGCAGCATATTTCCGAGTCTATTGTAGTCAGTTCTCCTGAAGGTCTTATTTCCAGTTCTACAGTTTGTCCGGGCTGTTTTATTACCATCGATGATGAGGATTTCACAGCCAACTTAATGGTGATTCAATTATCTCCTTTTGATGTTATTCTTGGCATGGACTGGTTGTTCAGTTATCATGCTAAGATCTGTTGTTACTGGAAGACCGTGACCTTGCAAGCTCTGTCTAGTAAAGAGTTGGTCTTTCAAGGAAGTGCTCCGTCTGATTCTTTGTTTGTGTTGGCCAGCTTGTTTCCTAGCCGACAAGCATCACGAATTGCATTGCTTTGGTCTCTTGACACAAAGTCAAGGTCTTCCTTGCATATAGAGAAGATTCCAGTAGTGAGCGAATACCCTGATGTTTTCCCTGTAGAGCTTCCGGGGATGCCACCAGTACAGAATGTGGAATTCCAGATTGACCTCATTCCTGGTACTCGTCCTATTTATTTGTCTCCCTACCATTTGGCTTGACCTTTCAGGATGAATTGAAGAAGCAGTTGGACGATTTGTTTTCCAAAGGGATGATCCAGCATAGTGTGTCTCCATGGGGAGCGCCTGTTCTTTTCACAAAGAAGAAAGATGGAAGTTGGCGTATGTGCGTGGATTATCGCTCTCTCAATCAGGCAATGATCAAGAACAAGTACCCTTTGCCTCGTATTGAGGATCTGTTTGATCAAATGAAGGGAGCTAAGGTGTTCTCCAAGATTGACCTTCAGTCGGGGTACATTCAAATCCGTGTACGGGAGCAAGATATTGAAAAGACAGCTTTCTCCATGAGGTATGGACATTATAAATACAAGGTTATGTCTTTTGGACTAACTAATACTCCTGCTATTTTTATGGAAGCAATGAATAGTATACTGCATCAATACCTTGATGATTTTGTAGTAGTGTTTATTGACGATATTCTGATCTATTCCAAGTCTGAGGAGGATCATGAGCAGCATTTGAGGCTGGTTCTTGAAACTTTGAGAAAGAATCAATTCTATGCCAAACTGAAGAAATGTGAGTTCTGGATTTCAGAAGTTGGGTTTTTGGGTTATGTGATTATTCAAGAAGGTATTTCTGTTGATCCTAGCAAGATCTCAATAGTAGTGGAATGAAAAAGACCAACTAATGTCAAGGAAGTGAGGAGTTTTCTGGGCTTAGTAGGATATTGTCGGCATTTTGTAGAGGGTTTTTCTATCATTGCCAAACCAATGTCATGGCTAACACAGAAAGATGTCAAATTCCATTGGTCAGAAGATTGTGAGCGCAGTTTCTATACTTTAAAAGATAAATTGGTGACTGCTCATGTTCTTACTTTTCCCGAGCCTGGGAAGTATTTCACCATTTATTCTGATGCTTCTTGAGTTGGTCTTGGTTGTGTGCTCATGCAGGATGGCAAGGTGATTGCCTATGTGTCAAGATAACTGAAGAATCATGAGCAGAACTACCCCACCTATGATTTAGAACTTGTTGTAGTAGTTCTTGCTTTAAAGATTTGGCACCATTATCTGTATAGTGAATCTTGTGATATTTTCAAAGATCACAAGAGCCTTAAGTATATTTTCACCCAGAAAGATCTGAACCTGATGCAGAGAAGGTGGTTGGAATTAATCAAAGACTATGACCTCACAATCCAGTACCACCCAGGCAAGGCAAATGTAGTGGCAAATGCTCTCAGTCGTAAGGCGACACCTCCTACTCTCAGCTGTCTGATTGCTAATTTTGAGTATATGGATATCACTTTCTGTTTTACAAGCACTGTTCTGGTTGAGACACTGTGAGAACCCGGGGTATTTAACTTGTAATACTTAACCACCAAGATGATTCAAGCATTACAAATCAAATATCTCGACTCTCGGCGTATATGTACTTCCCAGAGTGCAGTACACATACCCCATACAAAAATCAAGCATCAATTACATTCAACACATAGAACCAAAGTACATCTAAGCAATTCAAAAGACATACAGTATAGAGTTATTACAAAAGGGGCCGACTGGCCAAATGACAACTAAAGAGTTAAATAAGTAGCGGAAGCAAAAGCCATAAGATGGCAATAACAAGAGCCAATTAGTGTGCCTTTAACCCACAAGGCAACCAACCGGGCCACCGACCTAGTCGTCGAAACCACCGCACATCTCGCAAAAGTGGAACCCTTGGGGTTCAACTTCCTCCTCTGCAACAATTTATTAAGCAAAGCAAATGAGTACAAAAATGTACTCGCAAGACTGACGTGTAGAGTAACATGCCTATATATTTAGCTACATGCAAGCTTATTTAAGTGGAGGAGGCTCTAGACTCATTTTCAGCATAAATCAAGTTTTCATTTGCAATAATGTAATAGATTTAAAGCAATTTTACAATATGTTTTTATTTGACAAAAACAGCGAGATACAAGTATCAATAATAACAAGACATCCTGGAAGTGGCTAACCCAATAGCCACCACAACAATAGCATGAATTCCCCATTCATACCACCCACATCAAGTTTTAATTAAAATTCCAAAGTGTTGAGTCTAACTCCTGCAAATCCAATCCCAAGCGTGTCCATAACCTAGGACGAGGCTATTCGAATAGTTTATACCCTGCAGGGGTGTACCAATGTACCCACACGCCAGACCGCCTCTTATGCCACTAGATTAAGCACACTTCCGAAGGTATACCGGCAAGGCTAAGTCCTACGAGACATTTTCAATATTGTGTATTAACTACGAGTCGCCCATATGGGAGGAAGCCCCATATGTTGATGCGGAGTCATCAAAGATGCTCACCTCCTTATAAAGGACGATGCTCCTTGCAGTGGATAACCTCCACCACTGCTCACCCAAACACACACAAGTTTCTTTTTCAACACAACACACACAACCATCATGCGACCCGGAGCCAACACACGCCAAAGTACTAAGTCAAGAGAGGTTCCATATGCCTCTCATGTGGTTAGCACGCAAATATGCTTGGTTTTGGTGAAACAAGGTGTTTGGTCCTTGTTGACTTAGGCAAGACATTCACACACCTGATATCACACCATCCAACCACTTGCCCAAGTCTAAATCATTTCATTTGCACTTTTAGTTTTCAAAGCAATTTAGCACAAGGTGCTGATCATAGTGTAATAAAATGATTTGTGTGATCAAAGTTATCGACTAAGTCGATAACCGCCCAATTCTACCGGTAGCTAAGCAATTCTAAGCATGACACCGAAAAGACAATAAAGAGCATAATTAAATCACCGGGCTCTAATTCACCAGTGATATTAATAACTTATATTTTATGGTAGGGGATAACAATTTAAGGGCAACCATGCAATAGGAATAGCTACCTCTAATCGGAAAAATTTACTTTGACACAAAAGCATGCATACATACAATTTGTAAACAAAGTATTAGACTTGAAAGTAATGGGACATTTATGATCAAACTGCTTGCCTTGCTGGGTATTACTCTCTTGCTGCAGAGGGTCACTCGCGCAATCAATAATTTCGTTGGAACCTAGCGAAAGAAGTCGAAAGCACAATAAGAACGAATAACACCGAAAAGTCCCAAAAATTCAAATTCATCCAAAAATCTTAAAAAATTCACAGAAGGTATAGCATGATTTTAGGTGAATTTAGCAACAAGAATCAATTGATTTGGATGTCCTATGCAAAAGTTATGATAGTTTGAAAGTCAGTTTTCTGTAAAATCTAAATAAATTGCTACCGGTTACTGTTCATCCGAAACAATTATTTTGGTGAAAATTTCCAGAGCAGTGGTGCACTTGAAATTTTTATGGTAGGTAGAACTCCTCATGAGATGAACAATGGAATTTGATTCACCTCATTTGGAGCTACGATGAATTTTCTATGATTTTTCAAAGTTATGAAAGTAGTGTACAAGTTACATGTAAAATATGATTTTTAGTAATAGTATCATGCTCACAACCTATTTCATAATAAACTATACTAACAGAAGATTCCAACAAAGTTGAGTTCACTCCATTTAGAGTTACAGAGAAATACTTATGCATTTTTGAAGTTAAAACAATTTGTAATGCAACAATATTACTAATCCTAAAGTAATTTTGCCAAAAGTGTTTTATGGAATAGTAACATGGTTCAATCCATTTTTATATTAAAGTACATTTAAAAATGAAACTAACAAAATTTGAATCATCAATTTTGGAGCTAAAATGAATTACTTATGCAATTTTGAAGTTTAACCAATTTTCAGTTCATAAATAAAGCATTTCGGATTTCATATAAACCTAAAATACTTTTTATACCCAGGCTAACCTAGCCAAAGTCACTGACTAGTGGGGCCTAAAGAACAGTGCCATTTTCTATTTTTACTTCCGATTTAAATAACTACTGACAGGTGGGTCCCATACGTCATACTCATAGTTCACAGAACAACGCATATGGACCGACGGTCTACGGAACAGTGCATCGGTCCATAGACCACCTAGCAGTTTACTATGTGCTAATGGCCTCGGGCCCACCTGGAAGTGATTCAAAGAAGCAGCTAATCATTTGCTTTCCGACAAAGATACATCATTTATTCCTAATCATCATCATTAAATACTAATCAAGCCGCTACAGTGACCTGTCGGGAAATCCGACAATGGAGCTTCTGCTCCGCCCGCTTGCACGGCGGCTTGCCGGCGCGGCGGTGCACGGTCGCAGGGTCTAAGACCCGGGATGGGATCCTAATAGCCCAGCGCCTCTAATGGTTCTGGTGGAGGGCTCCACGGCGGCCTGTAGCGGCGGCTCACCGGAGTAGGGCGGCGAGGCCGTGATACGACAAAAGGGGAAACGATGCCCCGATGAGTAAATCATGCAAAACAACTGCTCTTAAGCTACTAGAGGGTCCTAGGAATCTCACCCGAGAGTTGGAGAGGTTGGGGGAACTCGGAGGTGACTCGACGTCGATAATGGCCGCGACGGCCGACAATGGAAAACTTCCCAAATTTGAGCGTTCCTGAGATGCAAGTAGGAAATTGATAGAGGGGTTTTCTTAGTTGTGCAATGAGGCTAGAGATGACACGCAAGAGCAAGCTAGAACCTCACCGAAAAGACGAAAGGCACGATGATGCCTTCACGGGGAGCGCTCTGGAGATGATGAAGACACGACGAAGAACCGAGAGCTACACGGCAAAGCAAAGGCTGGGGTTAGCTAAAATGGAAACGGCGAGGGGAGTAGATGCTGGGGGACAAGACGGTGGGGGCTTTACTTGTGAGGAACGCTCACCCGAGCTTCCCTCTCCTTAGCCACCGAGAGGAGAAGTGAGCAAATCGGAGGGGGAAGAGGGGGTTTTGAGCGGGGAAGGGGACGGAGGAAGAGGCGGCGTTAAGCAGAGATGCACCCGGATAGGTGGAAGAAGGCGGTGGCTCACGGCGTGACCAGCGAAGATGGAGGTGCACAGAGCGGCGCGGGAGCGTGGCGGCGCCGCCCGCCGCCCAAGATGAGGTAGGGATGGAATCGACACCGGCTGGGCAATGGTAGTGACACAACAACAGGCAAGAAGGTGCCTCGGTGCAATGGACTGGTCTTGCTGGGACTGTTCGATGATGATCGGATGGCCAACGTTGGGTGCGGTTAGTTGGTCCGGCCGAGACGAGTAGCGTGGTCGGACTCGAGTCTGGGTTCAAGCCGGAGCAACAGTGCTGAGCCGAAGTTTAATCTGATTTGACCAACTTAGCAAAAGGTTTGACCGGGGTTCTAAAATTATAAATAAATTTCTAAAAATTCTAAAATAAATCAGGGGACTTCCTGGGACAACCTAGTTTCCAAATAAAATTTGAAAACCTACTGTTCAAGATTTACTTTGTGCAATTTAAATTCCAACTTAAAATAGGTCTTTGACTTGTGTTTGAATTTTCTAGAGGTTGAATTTGGTTCCAAAAATTCGGAAAAAATTATATTAATTAATGATAATTATCTTAGTATTTGAATAAATTATTTCCAGAGGGTTATCACAAGTTTTTGCTCTTGCTTTCTTTTGGAACTTCAATTTGAGTTGTGTGTTTTCTTTGATTTCAACAACTTCAATGCAACAAATTATGCAAAAACTCCATAAAGCCAATGCATGTTCAAAAGTTTTAAATTCCTCACATTTTTAATACATTTGAAATACAATCCCAAGACTTGGGATGTTACAAACATGCCTGCTTCTTGAGTTCGGTATTTCAGTGCGTGTGCGGGAGGTACAACAGCAGGATCGAATGCTTCAGCGGGCAAGGAAGCAGTTGGACAAGGGCAAAGAAGGAAATTTCAACATAGATGAGTTTGGTGCATTACGTTTCAAAGGCCGCCTTTGTGTGCCACATAAGTCTCAGGTCAAGTATGATATTCTAAAGGAAGTTCATCGAGCTCCGTACACCGTACATCCTAGTGAGACCAAGATGTATCAAGATTTGAAAAAGAGTTTCTGGTGTAAAAGGATGAGAGTTGATGTTGTTCTTTACGTGGCGTCCTATGGTGTTTGCCAACGAGTCAAGGCCGAACATAAGTGTTCAATAGGATTGTTGCAGCCTTTGGAGGCTCCAGTATGGCCATGGGATGATATCTCCATGGATTTCATGGTGGGTTTACCATGCACTCAGCGGGGTAAAGATGTTATTTGGGTAATCGTGGACCATTTCAGTAAGTCCGCACATTTTATTCCTATCCGTACAATGAATACGGCGAGCGATTTGGCTCCTATTTATGTACGAGAGATAGTGCGATTACACAGTGTTCCTAAGACCATTATTTCTGATCGTGACGCCAAATTTGTCTCCAAGTTTTGGGAGAGCTTGCAGAGTGCCTTGGGCACGCAGCTTCGTCTTATCACTACATGTCATCCTCAAACGGATGGTCAGTCTGAGCATACGATTCAGACACTTGAGAACATGCTTAGGTCCTGTGTCATGTCACGGAAAGAAAGTTGGGAGGATCATCTGGCACTAGCAGAGTTCGCCTACAATAATAGTTATCATGCTAGTATCCGAGCGGCACCGTTTGAAGTCTTGTATGGGCGAAAGTGTAGGTCCCCATTGTATTGGGACGTAGTTAGTGAACGGGCAGTTTTGGGTCCCGATTGGGTACAATAGACTGTTGATAGAGTGACAAAGATTAGGCAAAATCTGTTAGCCGCTCAAAGCTGACAGAAAAGTTATGCTGATGTGAGGAGGTGGAAATTGTAGTTTGAACGGGGAGACCAAGTGCTTTTGAGAGTGTCGCCCACTAAAGGTATTGTGTGTTTTGGTACTAAAGGTAAGCTTAGCCCGAGGTATGTTGGACCTTTCCCAATCACAGCACGAATTGGGAATTTGGCATATCGCTTGGACCTTCCAGAGTCCATGCGCGGTGTGCACAGTGTATTCCATGTCTCCATGATGAGAAAGTATTTGAGAGATCCAAAGCATGTGATTCCGCTAGAACCCTTGGTGATTGAGCAAGTCCTTACCTTTGAATCCCGACCAGTGCAAATTCTGGAAGAGTCAGAGCGAGTTCTAAGAAACAAGACGCTGAAGTATGTCAAGATACTTTAGTCTCATCAGTCTGAGAGGGAGGCCACTTGAGAGCTGGAGTCTCGCATGCGTGAGCAGTATCTAGATCTGTTCACAGTGGGTACGTGTTACCGTTATTAATTTTCAGTTGCAGCCGATCTTTCGCGAAGGTCGGTGTAAGGATTCGGGGTCAAATCTTGTTTAAAGGGGGGTAGAATGTAATACTTCAAATTTATTCTAGCAACAAAAGTATTCGACAGAGAAAATAGAATTAAGAAAAGGGGGTTTCTGTTATTGTTCGAGAACTTGGGCCTCAGACCTTGGCCCAGGAGTCCCATTAGGTGGCCGACAAAGTGGGAGAAAAAGGGGGGAGGGTTCGGCTGAACCCTAGAGCCACCCTTCCCTTGCGCCACCCCTCCTCTCCCTAGAGCAGCCGCCCCATCTTCCCTCTTGACCGCCACCCTCTCCCTCTTGTCTAGCAGCCCTCCCAGTGCTTCCTCCCCTTGGTGCTGCCTCCATTGCTGCTGGCCAAAGCTAATGAAGCAGGGAGAAACCCGTGGGTGTGCTGGCCAAAGGTGAAAGGAAGGGGAAGTGGAACAAGGAGTTCTTCGTAGGAGTTTTCCAGTGAGTTCATTCATGTCTTCTACGGTAATATCTCTAATCCTCGCTGTTGGTTTAAGTATTTTCGAGGAGATGACGTCGTTTAGTGATTTGTTGTTCCTGCTGAAATTGACTCGGTATTCTGTAGTCTTCTTGTTCATCAGATTAGGTCTAGATCAGGGTGAAATTAGAGGTTTGGGCCTCCTAGAGAATGGTGGATATTATCTTCAGGTTTCTATAGGTTCTGAGATCACTTAATTTGGAGTTGTAGTTTGGGAGATACATTAATTTCTTTACTGCTGTCCAGAAACCCTGTCGAAATGCAGCAGTCATTTTAACTAATAGATAAGGTTTTGTTAATGGACGATTCAGGGAGGCAACATGACTTTCGTAGGAGATTCACTTACTTTCTAGATTGTTAAAGAACATAAATTTTGGTTCAGCCAATTGAAAGTTATAATTTTTCTTGTGCTGCTGTCCATATTGTCTGTCAGTTTCTAATAGTAGGTTTTCATCTGTATGATAGATTTAGTTAAACTCAAATTAGGAGATCTTGCCAACTAAGTTTTTGAATATAGTTGCGTACTCTTTCCAGAGAGACTGAGTATGCCTTTTTATGATTAACGGTTGGAGAGTTATGAATTTTAGAAGGGTATTTGTCGCTTTAGGTTTACGCGGTTCTTTGTCATACTTGACTAGATTGAGTAATTGAGTCATGGGTTTTGGGAATGCGGTTGAGAGCGTTGCAATTAGCGTTGTATTACCTTGTCAAGCTTGTTTTAAGTAAGATGCTTGTTGTAGGAGGAGAGACTTCGGGGTTAATATCCTTTTGCTTCTATGAGAGAATGCAATTATCGTTATTCATTTTATTTCATTCATTCATACCTCGCTCACGGGAGTGGGTAATGAAAGTCCCATCATTCCAATATGGGCAAAATAAGTTCTATCATTCTAATATAGGCAATTGGATCCCCGTTTGAAAGATTCTTCATACGGGCCTTGGATCCCCGCATTTTGGTAATGCGGGCCTAAGTGAACACCGACGGGTGTTCACTGGCTATACCGGTATATGCAGAAGAGAAGTGAATGCTTTTTTATACTTGCATCCATTGCATAGTTTTCTTATATTCGAAACATTGAGGATGATCTGTTTTTGATTCGTTGTTTCTTATGTTATTCAATTATATTTGCTGAGTCGTAGACTCAGTCTTACAAGTCTTGTTTTGTTCTAGGTAAACATTGAGGACGACTCGCTTCGGGAAGGGATTATACCACTTGATGAACTTCACTATATCACATGATTCATCGTTTAGATAATAATTTTGTGACTCTTCTTCATTTGAGAGCTATGGATTGTAATAATTGATTTCACGTTGTTTTCTAATATTCGTCTTATGACTTTACTTGCGCTACATGATAACTTAAGTTTCTCCAGATATATTCATGATTTTGTTCTCTTGAATATTACATTATAATCTAAATTTAGAGTTTATCTGTTTGCTGAAATTTAGGTTATTTAACGTAGTAGTAATTTTGTGTGTTGAAGTATAGTTGTCATTAGATGTTAAAATATTAGAAACATCCTTTATTGTTGATTTGTGTTAGAAGTTTAGGTAACATGTTGGCTTTCGCATAGCTAGGGTGTTACAGTGTAACATCCCAGTTTTCAGGGCTTCTTGAAATTTGGTTTATCTTGAGTTTAGTGGAGTTCCCTGGTATTTGAAGTCCCTTCTCCATGTTTGTTCGAATTCCGTCATTTGCTTGTAACACCTGGCCCAAAATCCGCTCAATGCCCAGCCACCACCGTATGGACCACAGCACACATAGCACCCACTTACACTTTCGTCCTCGCCGTGTAAAAGGGTTAACTTGGAGGTGCTATGTTTGGACCCAACAGCATTATATACTAGTACAACTCACTTTACACAAGCAATGTGGGACTAATCCCACCACACAACTCCTCATGGGCCACATGGGCCATCTGAGAGTAGGCCGAGGTATTACATTCACCCCCCCTTAAGGGCTGACGCCCTCGGCAGCACACCGCATATGCGGCAAATGCCCAGAACCACCCCTCGGTACACGTCCGTGCGTCTAGTGCCGGCACATATGCCATGCCGTGTGTCCACTCCGGGACCACACGCGCCATGCGCCATATGCCCGCGCCCCTGTCCCGCACGCGCTCTTGCAGCGAAGGTTGATGCTCTGATACCATCTGTAACACCCTGGCCCAAAATCCGCTCAATGCCCAGCCCACCGTGGGGGACTCACAAGCACACATAGCACCCCACTTACACTTTCGTCCTCGCTTCGTGTAAAAGGGTTAACCCAGAGGTGCTATGTTTGGACCCAACAGGCATTATATACTAGTACAACTCACTTTAGACAAGCAATGTGGGACTAATCCCACCACACAACTCCTCATGGGCCACATGGGCCGCATACGAGTAGGCCGAGGTATTACATTGTTCCTTTCGACCAGCCTCTTGGTTTCGACACTCTCTTAGTTTCGACCATCCTCTTGGTCCCCACCATCCCCTCGTTGTCGACCACTTCTCGTTGTCGACAACCCTTTTGGCTTCGACCAGCCTTTCGGTCTCGACCAGCCTTTCGGTTTCGACCATCCTTTCGGTTTCGACCATCATCTCAGTTGCTACCATCCTCTCGGTTGCGACCACCCTCTCGGTTTCAACTAGCCCCCTAGTTTCAACCGCCTCTCGATTTTGACCAGCCTTTTGGTTTCGACCACCCTCTCGGTTTCGACCAGCCCCGCTTGTCTCCTCCCCCACCTGCTTTCGTCTTTCCCCTGTCGCATCATGGCCATAGAAAAAGTCCTCATGCATTAAATGTCGTTACCTCCATCGTGCCCGTTCCCCCTCTTGTCTCCTTTCCAACCTGCCCCCGTTCCCTCTCTCACCTGCCAGCCACGCGCCCAAGCCACGACGCCGCGAATCCTGCTGCTCTGTCTCATCATTCAGTCATCCTCCTTCCTCTATAAATGGAGCACCAGGGAGCCCTTTGCCCCCTCTTGTTTTCCCATCAACTCTTTCTTTCTCTCCCTCTCTCGTTCTTGTTGCTGTGGTTTGCCCAAAGCCCCGAGCTTCGAGATCAAGCCGCCGCACGCCTCCTCTCCATTCTCACCGCACTAGTGCAGCCCCCTCCTCTTCCACCCATGTCAATTTGAGTCCCAAAGCTCCTTGAAGCAATCCCATCACTCAATTTCAGTTTTGTTTCACAGGAGCTGCCGCATTTCCTCTTCTCCTTCAGTCCCGGCCGACCCGTTCATCACCGTCCTTCTTCGCCTTCGATCATGAGCTTCCCCTTCACCGTTTGTCGTCGACTGACCTCCTCGTACCTCTCTCTCGGTCTTGGTGAGTTCCCCGTGCCATGTTCTCTCTTGTGTTCTTTCGACCACGTCGAGTAGTCGAATCCTTTCTTTGACCACTTATGTAGTTGAATCCCTTCTTTCAACCACGTTGAATAGTCGAATCCTTCTTTTGACCACTCGTGTAGTCGAATCCCTTCTTTCGATCATGTTCTGTAGCTGAATCCTTCCTTCCGACCACATGTAATTGAACCTCTTTCGACCAGGTAGTCGAAGTCTTCTGACTAGTTGAACCTCCTTTCGAGGGCTCGTTCTCCTTCATTTGAGCTCCGATTCGAGTGAAGAGGGTGTTCACGAGTTGTTCGAGAAGTGAACCGGGTGTTCACGAGTTGTTTCAAAGAAACTAGATTACTTATTTAATAATCTTTCGAATTGTGCTTTGCAATCTACTTGATGTATTTACTATCAATACCGCTTTCTGCAAATTAAACATAAAGCTATCCTTGTCAAGCCTTGCATGAATACTATTTGCATATTGTTCCCTATGACTTGCTGAGTACTTTAAGTACTCACGGCTTTATGCCATTTGTTGATCAGTCGCCGAAGAAGACCCGGGGAGCACCGAGTGCTGTGAAGAGGAGTACTTCGAAGACTATACGAACTAGGATGTGTTCTCCACTCGATTGCCTGTGGGCATGTCGGATGGCTTCCACGAGCTTGTTTTATTCCGTTGCAAGCTTACTCTTGTCGTAGATCTAGTCGTGGACCTGGTCATGGATCTGGTCATGGACCTAATCATGACTTTAGCCCTGCGTGGCAAGCTTTGTAAAACCTTGACCATAAGGTCCTTTTGCTGTTAAGTTATTAATTTGTGTGCTTCTTAGCTACCTTGTTGTATGGATACGATTTCATCGATGTTGCAAACTGTGTGGACTAGCTACTGATTTGGGACTAGTTCAGAATGCACAGAGGGTCTCGGAGTTGTATATCCAGGGTCCCAACATGTTGGGACACCTGCAAGTGCGTTAAATAAACCGACGAGTGGACCATTGTGCAGCGCTATTGGTGCTGCCCAAACTTCTGTGCAGACTACCCCGACCACAGGTTTGGCACGCCGAGCCACAGGCATCTGGTAATGAAATCGTATTTTAGTGCACACTGTCGTAACCATGTCTCTCTTCCCACCGCAGTCTTTGCCACGCCTATGCGACTTCAGCCAGTGGATCGACGATAAGATCCACCCCTACGACATGTGGATGCTGTTGTTAAGGAAGAGGCGGGCCAGGGAGGACCGCGAGGACCGTGAAAGGCGCCTCAAAGAGCTGTAGGCTGAGATGAAGGAGAAGAAGAGGCAGGAGAGGCTGCACGAGGAGCAGGAGCGCGAGCATGCCAGGCGACGCGAGGACGAGAGGGCGAGGAAGAGGGCCATCGCGGTGAAAGCTAAGGCACAAGGCAACGAGTGCAATGCCGAGCTGGGTCGCAAGGGCAAATGGTCAGGTTCCACACAGTAGTTCGACCCTCTTCGTCCATATGTCTCATGTATTTATAATTCCCTAAAGGCATGCATGTACTATCCTTGGTTTGTTAGCCTACGTACCATGTAACCCCCTTGTCGGATCAACTATCTCGTTATTTTCGTTGCGCCATTTCTCCTAAGTTCTCCACCGTTTATGAATACCCTAACGCATCGCAGTATCACTTACCTTCCTACTTATGAATCTTTGCTACCTCAATCGTCCTCACAAAATTATTCAGAAATTTACCGCACTACAACAACATACGACGATCACAAAATGTTATTGTGAGTCTAACAGATTTCGTACCCTTGAGAATCTACGAAAATCATAAATACTATTCAGTTCCTTTATACCTCCCTATGTTGTTACCTTATTTGTTAAGTTGTACGGAGTAGTTGTGAAGAGATGTTTTCTTTTTACATGATTGATATGAATTACTACTCAATACATGAGTTTAAAATCCAATGTGGAAATTCTACTGCGGTGAGATCGAGCACTAGAAGATTTATTGCCCTGTGTTGCGTGACAACAGAGGGTTTTAGGAAGCATATGATGACCTCCTTCTAGCTATGTGCTATGGACAATAAGAAGTTAGCACTCGGGGCTAACGATCAACTTTTACTTACTATAATAAGCTTTTTATATGTTTGGCTTGGCGGTTTAGGATTTAGCTATAGTGCTGTGACACCTGCTAAAACTTGTGCCTAACCGTAAAAAGGGTTCCTAATATGTCTGGTCCAATTGTTTGCTTGGTTAATAACTTATAATTTGTAGGAAGGGGTCGTAAGTAATTCGTATCTTTTGTATATGCAGTAAGTATGTATTTATATGCACTTGAAGTATGTATTTATATGCACTTGAAGTATGTATTTATATGTATTTAAATGGACTAGACATGTTTGTAGGAAGGGTTCCTAATATGTTCGGTTTAACACAGGTGTGGCGCCGCAAAGCGTCACACAACACCCTTGCCGGTGGAGGCGCACGAGCAAATCAATCAGGAGTCGGGTCCAGAGATTCGGCACGCCATAAAAACGAGCACTGTGGGCAAGGAGGGACAACAACGATGGGGCGACAGATGTGCGGAGGAGAGAGTGTCTCTTACGTAGAGTAGTCACATGGTGCTAAACTTCCCACATTCTAAGTCACATGAAATCATGAAACCCTAATTTTCGAAACATTTAGGTCCTAATTTTGAGACCTAAATCCTTATTTTTTGAGATAATTTCAGAGAATATAAAATTACATAATCAAGTTCACTATGTAAGGAGCCTAAAAAATCATAATGTTTGGACTTCATTTTCTATATTAAAAAATTCCTACAAACAGTATAATTAAATGAATTTTGAGAAAAAAATCAGAATGGATAATTTTAAAAAAAATACACAAGCAAGTACACTATGTTGGAAGGCTCCACAAAACAAATCATGATTTTTGAGCTCATTTTCTATATTTAGAAATTCCTCAAAAAAATACATTTAAATGGATTTTCGAGGAAAAAATCTCGCTATAAGCTACGATGGCTGCCGCTTTGCTTTGTCAGGGGGGTGACTTCTGTCTTTGTGGTGAAGCAGAGGTAGCTTACTACGATCCAGGGGCGCAGTAGGCGGGCTGAGAGGGACAGAAATGGAATTTTAGGGGTAGAGGGCTACATTTGGAATTGTGGTGGTCTACAAGGCCAATCGTGCCCAAAATTTGTCTTTCTCTTTGGCCTCCACCTCTAAACAACTCATCACTGTGATTTGCCCAATGGCCAATTGAAGGCTAGTGTACACAGAGATTCCAAATATGAATGGCGATCCACAAACATCTAAGATAGCAGATTTGATAAATTTGATAACATGTCGGACCCAAGAGTAACACCCCTAGATTCTCTGTGTATTCTACACTAGTCCCTAAAATAGTTGCTAGTGTACATAGTAAATAAATATGGTAGCATTCATAATTTACACAACTTTATTAATAAATACCAGAGTTTTAGAAGAACGACTTACAAGCCAACATTAAAGAACACACAGGAAGACAAAAAAAATAGTAAAGCCCAGCAAATCTGCCACAGGCAATCGACTGAGGCAGTGGCCTAGTCGTCGAGATCCACACCGATAGCGAAGTCCTTCTCTTCTGAACAATATTTTATTAAGTAAGGGTGAGTACAAAAATGTACTCCGCAAGTTACACCCATAACTAGGGGTGGAAAAAAACTTGTTAGTGGAGCTCGTTGGCTCGTTTTAAAATTGCTCCGATTAGACTTGTTGTTTGGTTAAACATTGAAATGAGTCAATTTCAAATGAAATTAGATTTCACTCTGGCTCGGCTCGGCTCGTTAACTCGGTTCTAAAAATACTTCCAAACTATAAATAAAATGATATTAAATCAATCTATGTCAATTTTAAAAAAAGCTTGGTAAGACGACTACTTGGCTCGATATCCACCCCTACCCATAACAGAGTTAATGAATGCGTGGATATTATCAAAGGAAGGCTTATAAGGTTACTTGTGCAAAAGCAATCTTTGACATTTTAAATACAAAAGCTCAAGTTTTACAATATCTAAAACTGAATTTTAATAAATTAATAAAGCTAGTGTAGGCACCAACCTAACACTAATTTAAACACAGGCACCAACCCGGGGCTTTAACCCATATTTTTCTCATGGACACCAATCCATGTCATAAACCATTTTGCAAAACATTTTGAAAAGAAAACCAAGTCTAACTTTGAGTAGCTTTGCTCAGCATGTCTGTGACTGTGAACACGACTATTCGAATAGATTGACACCCCGTAAAGGTTATTCAACTTTATCCACAAGAGATAATCAACTTTTAATGTTCGTCTAACACACTTTCATAGGTGTGCGACTAAGTGATTATCACAAGACCTTTACAATGCACCATCCCAAAGTAGTCGTGCCCTCTAATGTTTCACTTCCTTTGGACTAAACCATCCGCCAGAAGCCCCCTCTTGCGTCATGTGGGTGTACATAAAAAACAGGTCATTCTGACACCCACACATCAACCTGGCACAACTAACAATGGAATATTGCAAATTAATTAGCCCATTCTGCCCCATACCAGACTTGTGGTAGTGTGGTAGAGCTTTGCAATATGTGGCTCGAAGACCGGTCATTAACTAACTTGAGAGACTTCCAAAATAACCCATGGGTCTCAACGATTCACTAAATTAAACCCGTGCATAAACCTGCATCCACCAATTATCCATTTCGCCCAAGTCAAAACCAGTTTTTATTTTATTTTATTTTTTAAATCATTTGTAAACTTCCATGACACACCAATGACATATATACAATTTAAAACACATTTGATTTTTGGCTGTAAATTCCAAAATTAAATATTTCAGGTCTAAGCATGGTTAAGCTTAATTTTTCTTCTAAAATGTTCGAGTTCATACTATTGTACCAACTATATTTTATCTAGGGTGACAAGGTATGGATATTCAAATGTCAAAGTTTGGCTATACAAATGTACTAGGATTAACTACAATTTCAAAATAGGAATTTAAATTAAATTGAATACAAATAAGCATGCAGTAATAATTAAAATAGAAGTTAAATAATTTTAAATAATAGGATCAAACATGATCAAAGATGTAACTTGCCTTGCTCAAATAATTGTTGTTCTGAAACGGCGTAGAAATCTGGCTCTCCGAAGTCGTCAAAATCTATACGCGAAAACTAGGCAAACTCAAACAAAATTCAAATAAAGTCTAAATTAAATTTTTTTGTATATTTAGCAAGATTAGGATTTTATATTAATTTAGAAATTTGAATTAGAAATTTGAATCACTGGAATCGGAGCTCGAACGAAGGAGAACGAGCTCTTGGAAGATTCAAATTAACATGAAATGATAGAATGGAAATTCCGAAATTAGTGAAATTATTTTTCTAAGGGAAAATCGACTTATTGTGTCAGTGAGTGAATTTTATTTTCCGGCCGAATTATTTTTGTTAAGGAAAATTGGAATGAGTCGATGACAACTAGGCCCTGGTCCGTGGACCAGGTCCACAGGATTGCACCTTGGTCTATGGTGGACCAAGCATATGACACAGTGGTGGCTGCCACGCAAGTGCACATGTGGATGCTGACCAGGACAGAGTGGCTTGACGTGGCGAACAAGTGGCTGCCATGTCAGCTCGGGAGGGCGGCGGCGCTCGGGAATCGATGGTTCTGGCGAACGGCAGTGCGGCGGCCAATGGCAAGAGGTGGAATAGAGAGAAGGAGCGAGAGCGTGATCGCGCGGTGTTGTCAATCGGGTGTCTGGCGATGGCGGCAGCGAGACGAAAGCGGCAGCGTGGTTCGGCTCCTGCGGTATGAATCGCTCGGCGGTGGTCCGGCGAAGTAGAGGCGCACACCGGGTAGAGCATGCGACGGCGAAGGCGATGGCGTAGACAATGTCGGCGGAGCTCCACTATCGGCGGCGGCGTCGCTCGGTGGCCGACAGGAAGAAACGATGATTCCGGAGAGGAGGAGAGGAGAGCTGGGATTTGGGGGAGAGGATGAGTGAGGAAAGGGGCTCTCAGTGCTCCCTTTTATAGGGCAAGGGGAGGCTGGAGGAGGGAGATCGTGGGCGGTCGGCGTTTCTCGCCTGCGCGGACAGCGAGCAAATGCGCTTTAACGCGCGAGGAAACAGATGAAATGAGTGTAGGGTGAGTAGGGGGTATTAGATGGATATGAATGCGGAAGAAAGCGGGGCGGTAACGACTGCCTTTATGAGCTTCAACGCTCAACAATGGCGGTCGGGCGAGTTGGCGCGAGGAGGAAGAGAAGGAGGGGGAGGAAGGAGTTGACGCGCGGGCCACACCTGGTAGCGAGACAGAGAGAGGGAGAGAGGAAGAAGGACGGGTGGGCTGGCGGAAGTGGGCCAGAAAAGGGGGAAAAGGTCATGGGCCGGAGGAAAGGAAACGAGCCGGGAGAAAAAGGATTCGGCCTGAAAGCTAAATTTGGATTTTTAAAGCTTTTCCAAATTTCATAAATTGGAAGAAATCAAAAGGACTTTTAGAAAATAGCAAATAGAGTCAAAAAATTCTGGAAAAATTCACATAAATTCCTTGAATTATTTTGAACTTAATAAAATTAATTCCAACTTAAAGTTTGCTTTTATTTTTACACGTAAATTATTTGTATTTTATGAAAATTAGTAAAACCCTTTTTAAATTTCAGAAATTTTAAGAAATTAATTAAAATTTCTTTTTAACTTTAAATCCAAGAAAATCCCAGAAAACTCAATAAATTTTCTTTTTGACTTTAAAATCCAGGAAATTCCAGAAAACCAAGGAAACTCATTTAAAACTCAGAAAATTTAATAAAATAATAATTTTATTAATTTTAATTTTGGTAATAGAACTTTAGGATGTTACATAACTTCGGTTGAAAAATGTTTTGTTGAACAGGAGCATCGGAGTTCTGGCCGGAGCAGGCATGGGCTCCGCTGTAGTGGCCGTGGCTTACTGCTGATGCGCACACGTTGGTGTAACAGCCCAGCCCTCCACGGGCCGGGAGCATGCTACTACTACTCACTACACATCTCTTGACTACAAGTATAATTAAAATTCCAATGCCACGATTAAAAGATGGTTTTTAATACCCTAAAGCATCTTTCAGCAATTACACTGACCAGGAGAACAAATAATTAGGAGATTAAAATTTAAAAGAAACATACGAGTGTGCTCCACCCACTCCCTCCCATCGTGCCAAGACTTTTTATTTGGAAGTGTCTATACTCTGTACTTGGGGAGCAAGTGAGCAACTATTGGACGGACCCACGGACGACTGGCCTAGCTCGGAACCATGTTTCTCCAATCCGTACAAGATCACGAGAGATGTTAGCTTTGAAGACACTACTTTTCCAACATTGATGTACACCGAAGAAGCAATGGAGGAATAGCGCAACAAAACGAAACTGATCTCTGTGCTCTGCCAGCTTGCCTTCTATTGGCCACTAGATAGCCACTTAAGGTGTTTATGTCTTTCTCTTCGGCCTCTACCTGTAAACGACACATCACATGACAGGGGGATGCCCTCGCTCAACAAAAGATTCTTCAACTGATGTTATCAAATTCATTACCATGATTTGCAAATCATTACTACATTCTAAATGCATGACCAATTAATCAGGGTAAGTGAGTTCAAGATTCTAGTACCTGCGTGTTGTTGAAGCGGTTGAAGGTCTTGGTGCAGACATCGCGGGAGAACTGCGTGGAGCCGATGAGGGTCTCGGCGGAGGGGATCCAGTTGGTGGGCACTAGGTTATCCCCCGGCACGACGGTCGATGACACCGCCAACGCTGTCACCGGCGGTGCGGCGAAGCCCCTGCCGCAGGAAGCCGCGTTGCTGCATTGGTTGAAGTCTTGAAGGTGTTTTGTTGAGCTGGGGCATTTGCCCCTTTTTACTCCATATGCAAATCGTGGTGATGAGTTGTTTAGAGGTGGAGGCTAAAAGAGAAAGAGATGACATCTTAAGGGGCTGCCTCGTAGAGCTCGTCGTGCTCAGCTTCCTTACACTCGAGCCGCTCAATGCAAGCTCACTGTTAAAGATATATGTATAGTGTGTTATTTCCTATTGTTATGAGGGGTTATTTACATATTCACCACTTGTACTTTGTATATATATACTGGCCTTTTGGCCTTCTAGAAATACAAGTTGCTATTCCTAACATAGTATCAAAGCCAATTAGATTTACCTCTCCCGGACACGCAACTCGTCCTCCTTTGCCCTAGCTGCCGTGCTGGCTTCCCTCCCTAGCCTTGCCGCCGCTTCCTTCCCTTCCGTGGGTTTGGTGCCGCCGCCGCCACCGCTACTCGGGCCGGTGGACCCTAAGCCGCTCCTCTGCTCTGTCGCCGCCTCCTGGCCTGTGACCGGATCTGCACCGACATCGCCTGGATGTAATGACCCGGCCTGGGACACCCAAGAGGTCCTCCAAGACCTCTTGGAAAGTCCCACCAGGACTTCCCAGGACATCCCGCAGAGCCTCCTGGTAGGACCGCCAAGACCACCCCAGGAGGTCCGGGAGGACCGCTTGGGAAGGTCTGGTAGTACCGTTCGATATGCCCCGAGAGGAGGTCCGCCAAGACCTCTCGGGAGAATCTCAAAGACCTCCTGGAGGTCTGGCCTCTGTGCACTGAGCTAGTTCCCAAGGATCAATAGCTAGCTCCCCACGGCATACAAGAATGGTAGCATAACTTCAACACAAGCTTTATTAATATCAACAAAGTTATTTACACAGGGGAGGCTTACAAGCAAACAAACCAAACCACAGTGGAAGATAAATAAGAAGGCCCTCCGATACACCATAGGCAATCGGCTGGAGGGCGCATCCTAGACGTCCAGGACCACTTGGTCCACTGCAAGATCACCTCAAGGCTTCCATTCCTGCTCAAAAGATTAATTTCAAGCAAGAGTGAGCACAACAACCGTGCTCGCAAGTTACACCCGTCAATTAACAGAATGACATGTATACATGAATAATCAAAGGAAGGCATAATAGGGTTAGTTTGCGTAAAGCCAAGTTTATTTCAAATATAAGTACTAAATTCCAAAGCAATTACAATAATTAAAATGTATTTTCAAATCTCAGTTTTCAGTTGGATAACATTCATCACAAGTGGTGAAGGATACCCTCCTGTCACAAGGCTCCCTACCTAAACCCATTTGGATAGAAATCCAAAACAGTTTACCAAAGTCCTTTTTGAAAACCAAAACCAACATCTAACTTTGAGAGGCTTTGCTAGCACGTCCATGACCGCGGACACGGCTATTCAAATAGTTTTACACTCTATAGGGGTGTGCAACTTTACCCACAAGACACGAGTTCTCTAGTTTGTTTGGCACCCAGCTGTACCACCACTCACTACCGAAGGTAAGTGGTCTAGAACACGTGACAAGGCCTTTACAATGCATCATTTCACCGTAGTCCACCCACTCTAAGGTTTCACCCTTCCCCAGGGCCCCCTCTTGAGCTAGGTGGGTACAACATAGTCATAAAAGACAGGCTATGAAAGACCACCCACTATTCCGCCGGATCAACCGCAGTGATAACTTTTCAAATTAGTTGGTCATGTCCACTCCCCATTCTGGGACATGTGGTTGCACGGTGAGGCATAGCCCATTATAGGCTTAGCAAGATACGACTCAAAGACCGGTCCTTAATCGACCCGGGCGGCCACCACAAACCCTGGGGCATTCACACGACCCCCGTGCATAGACTTGCACCAACCAAACAACCAGTGCCGCCCAAGTCCAAATCCATTTTCCATTTCTTTTGCTTTTCAAACCTCCATGATACACCAATACCATGGCCATTTGTAAAACCTCCATGACACCCCAATGCCATGGATCAACTCATTTAGACAAGTGATATTTTTGCGATTAATGCGACACAACAAGCATTAAATGCTTGCAGACTTCCAAGTGCCAAGGACATGGTCAAAGGACAAGAAAAGTGGGCGTGACTGACAAATGGGGCCAGTCCAAGCCCGAAGGGGAGGTCCTACTGAGACCTTGAGGAGGCCCCGTAGAGGTCAAGGGAGGTCCTTACCCACGGGGGAGGTCCAGAGGGCTAAGAGGTCCAAGAGACGGGGAGGTCCTGATGGTCAGATCCACCAAGGGGAGGTCCTGACGGTCGGATCCACAAGGGGAGGCCTGAACGGTTAAGATCTCTAAAGGGGAGGTCCTAACGGTCAGATCTAACAAAGGGGAGGTCTGAATCGGTTAAGATCTCCAAAAGGGAGGTCCTAACGGTCAGATCTAACAAAGGGGAGGTCTGAACGGTTAAGATCTCCAAAGGGGAGGTCCTAACGGTCAGATCTAACAAAGGGGGAGGTTTGAACGGTTAAGATCTCCAAAGGGGAGGTCCTAACGGTCAGATCTAACAAAGGGGAGGTCTGAACGGCTAAGATCTCCAAAGGGGAGGTCCTAACAGTCAGATCTAACAAAGGGGGAGGTCTGAACGGTTAAGATCTCCAAAAGGGAGGTCTGAACGGTTAAGATCTCCAAAGAGGAGGTCCTAACGGTCAGATCTAACAAACGGGAGGTCTTGACGGCTAAGATCTCTAAAGGGGAGGTCCTAACGGTCAGATCTAAACAAGTGAGGTCCTAATGAGTTCCAGGATGTTCAAGGAGCATGAGGAGGTCCAGTCACGAGTTTTGAGAGTTTCCGCGAAGCAGTAATACCGCAACTTGGGGAGCAGTACTACCGCACCCCGGTAGCACCGTTTGCCACGAGATGGTATGAATTTTCCAGAACCCATGTTTTTGGGAAACTTGGTTCTGCCTTGGAGCGGTATGACCGCGAGTTGAGTGGTGGTAATACCGGGTTGGCGCAAAAGGGAACTTTCCAAAGAGAGGGGTACCAATATCAAGGCAAATGGGGATTCCAAGGGAGCATAGGGAGGTTTAGAGAACAGAGAATAAGCTCAAATGGTCAGGAGGGAGGTTTATCCCAAAGAAAACCAGAGAGGAGGCTTAGACCTAAGGAGGCCTGAACCAAAGAGAACCAGAGAGGTAGTCTAAGAGACTCGGGTCAACAAAGAAGTGGTCTGAACCACAAAGAAGTTCAAACCAACAAAGGGTAGTCTAGACACAAAAGAGGTCTAGCCTCAAGGAGATGGCCAGACAAGAGGGAGGCTTGGGCATGAGAGTATGCCCAAACATAGGGAAGGTCTAGGATCAAAAGAGATCCAGACACTAAGGAGATTCAAGGAAGTAGAAGGTGCACGCTAAAGAAAAGGGTCCTGGTGATGATGAGGTCTGGACACACAGAAAGTCTAAACACAAGGGAAGTCTAGACTTAGGGAGTGCCCAAACGGAAGGGAAAAGTCAAAAGCACAAAGATGGTCTAGTCCTCAGAGGAGGTCTAGTAACAAGGAAAGTCTAGGCCTTAGGGGAGATCTAAACTACCAAAACGAGATTAAGGGAGGGGTCCTGACCCAAAGGATGGTCCGGACCAAAAGGGTGGTCTGGACGGGGAGGAGTTTCAAAAAGGCAAGGGAAGGTTCAAGCCGACAAGAAAAGGAGAACAGCACCAGAGGCTAAACAAGAGGAAATGTCTGGACATAAAAGCATGTCCAAACAGGATGAAAGAAGAGAGGTCTGGGCACAAGAGCTGGGCAAGGAAAGAGTAGATCCTACAAAGAAAAGGAGAAATAGCTCCAGGGAGCTTGAATACCACCAAATAAATCAAGCTTGCAATTAATTTGAAGTTTGACTTAGTCATTTTAAACACTTCAAAGTTCTGAAAACCTCAGGTTAAGCTTTGAATTCTTATCAAAACCAAATGGTTCCTTTTATTTTAAAATTTTTCAAAAAGGCTCTAAAAACCAGGGTGTTACACTGGAGGTCGATCTCGTCGTCGTTGCCTCGTTTTCATCGCCCGCCGCCGCCACCGCCACCACCAGCGGAGGACGCGATGTCATCTCCGCCGTCACCACCCGCTGCCGCCGCCGAAGTCGCCCGTCGCTGCGGCCGTGCTTTCGTTGGCCGCCAGTAAGTGTCGTCGCCGCTATGCTTCGGCGGTGTCTGCTCGCTTCGGCCTCTATCGCGCCATCGTCATTGCTTTCGGGTTGCTGCGCCACCTCCGTCGCTTGGTTCGTCGCGTCGCCGCCGCCGCTCGCCGTTATACCCACAACGCAGTGGCCTCTATCAGGTCTTTAGCGTTGAATACCCGAAGCTCTTGTGTGTGTACCGTACTAGTCCCATGATCAATGGTTAATACACACATCCACAGGGGCACCAGCTCGGTCGCTGCGCTGGGCGCGGGTGGGGGCAACGAGGACCGCATAGCGCAGCGCATTGGGTTGAAGATTAGTGTTTACAGGTAGCACAAATCTGACATAGGGCCTTAAGAGGTGGGACTTGAGACTCTTCGAGAGAATTTATTTCCCCATCACGACTGTATGCCTGTAACTGGGGCAACTTCCCAACAACAGGAAATGTATGCTCCGTGCGTTGTTGGGTGAAGACAAAACGGCCATATATCTGATGACTAGATAGAGAAATTGTAATGAATTTGTAAAGAAAGTAATTGACAATTGATCTGGATGGGAGGTGATTGCAACATGACGATTAAGGATAAAGTTTGATTAGTAAGATGTAGTCATTAAGAGACGGAGATAACAATTGATACAAACAGGAGGATCCAAAGTTGAAATTCATATTATTGGTGCTGCACGCAATTAACCCACTAAAGCATGAGCCTAAAAGTTCGAGGTAACCCACTGTAATTGTTAATATTAAATAATGGCAATTGAAACTAGCAACACAACTGCAGAATCGCATAATCCCAATTAATCACCTTAATCCTTAATTACAGTAGCTCATACACTGAATGCTTGTTAAACGAATAATCCAAGTACTGTTACACCAACCATTAAGGGCATCTTCAGTAGTGGCCACCTCAGCTATCTCTTAGCTGATATGTCACTCAAAAGTCTAGTTGGAGGAGAGAGAATGCGAAGAGAGTGAATGTGTCATCTCTTATATAAGAGACAAGCTGGGCATGCAAACAATCGCAAATTGTGAGTGTTTAAGGAGAGAAGTTGTGTTAAAAATAAATAATTTTATAGATAATTTATTAGAGATGTTGTCTCTAAGGTTGTCTGTAAATGAGTTGGAGGCTTTAGAGACAACCTAAAAGACAAACTGTTGTACATATCCTAATCAATAACCATCCATTAATTATCAACAACCACCACAAGGAATTTATAATAACTAGTAGAATGCTCGTGCGTTGCAACGGAATATCAAACCTAATACATTGAATAGATTTTTCTTTTACACATAGTAAGCGGATCAACTTATCAAAAGAGGGTGAAACATATATCTACTGGCATATATTATCACGTTTTGTTGGAAGGACCAGGAATAAGCCATGCGGTTTCTACAATGCTTTGTAGATTACAAGAGTCACCACTCGACATGAAAAACTGAGACTAAATAACAAACAAACTGAAACTACACGCACCAAACAAAAAAGTTGTTATGTTCCACAAAGTACTCACCAAGTGCAACTTGTTCTGCTTAATATGAATGCTACCACCACTCCTTCAGCAATAGCATCATGCTTCTCCAAAGTAGAGATGCAACTCCAGCATAAAACAAAATGTAACATCTTACAGCCCAAAATTGGATAGAGCCCAGCCCACCATATGATAGTCCCACACATGCGTAGCATCTCACTTGGACTTTCGTCCTTGCTTTGCCCAAAAGGATTAAATCGAAAGTGCTACGATTTGGGCCAATAGATATTATATGCTAGTGGAACTCAATGTTAAACTAACAATGTGGTGCTAAAGTTCAAGGTGTTGCATTCTCCTCCTTAATAGGTTGCTGCCCTTCACAACGTGAAATGCCCAGAAACACCCCTCGGTACACAACTCGTGCCCTGTGCCACTACAGGGCCACATGCCCACATGGCTCGCGTAGCGAGGGTTGATGCTCTGATACCATCTATAACATCTTGCGGCCCAAATTTCGTTCAAAGCCTAGCCCACCATGGGGTAGGCATGCGTAGCACTTCACTTTAGCTTTCGTACTCTCTTCACCTAAAAGGATTAATTCGGAAGTACTACGATTTGGGCTATAGATATTATGTGTTAGTGGAACTTAATGTAAACTGACAATTTTGTACTAAAGGAAAGTTTGTTACACTATTAGTTGGTCCTCTTTATTCCATATATGTTTTCAACATTTCCCCCTCCAAAGCTTTGGCATAACTCTTGATTCTTCCAAAAAATGGATTAATCCCCCAAAGCTTTTGCTTCTTGTCCTACGCTCTTTTAGTAGCAAGGGCCAAGGTTTCGTGCATAGTTTTCTACTCTTTCAACATTTCATCTTGTTTGCATGGTCTAACTTTGGTTCCTTAGAGTTCAATTAAGCAGGGCAAGTAGTTCCATTGTCTTGCAATGGAGGACGGTGTTGAGGACTGGGAAGTAGCCTAGTGGGCACGGGAGGAGGGCCTCCACCCCACCTGCATTCGAGTGCTGGCTCACGCACGCGCTTCACGGTGCTCCTTCTTTGAGGCATCAGGGGGAAAATCCTGGTCTTAAGAAAAATGGAGGACGGTGTTCATTGGCAATAGCTTTTGGTCTCCCCTTATTTTCTGGTCACACTCAGCCGCTGCTGCCGCCTTCGTTGAGCAGAAAGCAAGTAGTTCCCATGCGTCTTCCCTAATCTAGGTGGAGTCGGGCTAAACAGTGGACATAGGCCGCCTATATAGCCATCAGTTGACCGAGCACCTGCACCACGGGTTTGCCGTTGCATATCTGCTTGGATCTGGCAAATTTGATGGCGAATGTGTTGGAGTTTATGGGCTTAGTCCAAATAATACTCTTCATAAACCTAAGAAAATACGAAATATCTACTCATGCATAGTAGAAGGTGATAATTTTAGTACCATATTGTTAGTCTAGATGGGAGGAGACCAACTTATAAGGTGGAGTTGGTATTACCTAGTTCAAGCAAGCACAAGAAGAACACACGCGCACGCTCACTTGCCATGCCACGCCCCCACGCCCGCCCGCGTGCGACGACGCGTGAATGGTCCAGCGATTTCGTGCCTGATTGAGTGTGAGTCTACTACTTCTTTTTTTTCATTTTCACCTCATAACCATGCATGATGACATGGCATCTACGTGTATACAAATTGGGAACAGAATAACCGCAGTTTAAACTGAACGTTTGAATCACGCTAATTCTACTGGGCTATTATGGCACGCATTAATGATGTTTAATGATGTTTCCATCCTACTAATTTCGCGGAGTGATTGTGGGATTTTCCTTCTGTGTCGCTGGGTTCTATATGAAGAAGTGACGTCTCCATTCATTGTAGATACGAAAGAGAACTACCTTTGAACTTTTGCCTACTCATCTGTGTTGCGCTACCTTGACTACTCCACCCCTGTGCCGGTGTGTACCGTCATGGAAAGAGTAGTGTCTTTGAAGCCGATGTCACTCATGGGAAGCGTTTGCGCGACTATTCACGGCTTCCTTCATCATCGGTTTCCCATCGTCTTCGCATTCGACTCTATCGTGACCATCGCCGGAGCGATTTTCTGTAAGTCGTGGTGATCTCCTTTGTCATGACTAAATCTTGCTTGCTAGAATTTAGTCATGTGATGATAACGCTTTCTACTTTTCTTAGCTTTGCATCATTAGCGTATATATATGAGATAGATGTACTTGAGATTATAATTATACTATTGTTTGTAGTTGCAAATATGTTTAGTATATGTGTTGCTTCTACTTTCGTTAGCTTTGCATCATTAGCGTATATATATGAGATAGATGCATATGAGATTATAATTATACTATTGTTTGTAGTTGCAAATATGTTTAGTATATGTGTTGCTTTTGTATTGATCGTTGTTTTAAGAATTAAAATAATCATTAAAGTGTACATATACCTAACAGGATGTGGCTAAGCAATCGAGTAGGCCACCAAGGAAACTCGAAGGATATCGCCACCATAGCATGCAGCCTATTTGTCACCGTCGACGCAGGGGCGAAAGTAGTGTTGGGGCTACTTTGGGCTCCAGCCCCACCTCCGGTCGTTGGACCACAAGTACCCCTAGGTACGACGCTTGAATTTTAGGCGTGTAGGCGGCACAGGATTGGTAGAAGTTGAGCAACTCAGCGTCTGAATGAAGAAGGAGAAGTATGGGCAGTGAGCTCTTTACTGGCCATGTAA
Organism: Phyllostachys edulis; assembly: GCA_036346405.1. Taxonomy (NCBI): domain Eukaryota; kingdom Viridiplantae; phylum Streptophyta; class Magnoliopsida; order Poales; family Poaceae; genus Phyllostachys; species Phyllostachys edulis. Next base: position 39,120,046 of record CM070562.1, on the reverse strand, counting down.
TACTTTGGTGGGCCACTATTTTGTTGCTTGTTGGAGGTCCAATCAGTGTAAAATGTCTCCTACTCTACTGGTTGCTCACCGTTACATAGTGGAGGCCCAATCAGTGTAAAATGTCTCCTACTCTGCTGGTTGCTCACCGTTGCATAGTGCGAACCCTGGACGCAGAAGCATACTTGGTGTTGGAGGGTGCGGCGGCACGACAATCGGCACTCCGCACTCGGCAGGCAGCCAGATAAGACAATTTTTGGGTTTTTTTTTGTCATTTGCAATTTGTAAGTGTGTCACTGAATGTATTTTGCATACTTGTCTCATGTATGCTTTGACACATAGGCACCATCTCTATTTTCATCGTGATTCGCCCGCGCGTCGACACGATGCGAGTCGTCGTCGCTATCCCCATCGGTTTAATTAACCGCCTGCCTCGAGACCGGATATACATTTTTACGTGTGTTTGTGCGCTCGTTTTGGGCTTCTCCTCGCGTTTCTCACGCTTGAGCGGTGAAGCGCATCTTCGATATGACTATGGTATCTGGTACTCTTCCTCATCTGTCTTTCCTTGAGAGCCTTCTCGGATCGAACTTATTTGTAGGATAGATAGGAAAACGCACTTCGGCACACGCCAATTTCTTGGCACTTCTCTTGTTCTGGTCTTGAGAAGCGTCCGGTGTTACCGATCCGCCGAAGCGAAATGCGTTCTTTGCGGACGATTCTTTGTAGCCAAGTGCTCTGGATGGACCGACCTACTGGGACTTTGGGTTGAGTTATCGGCAGTGTTCCTCTTTTGTGATAACACCTGCGATTAACATTGCCAAGAAACCAGTCGACATTCCGGACCAAACATCGATATCCGCTTCCACTTCCTTAGACCACCATGTAGAAAGAGGCGACATAGTGCTCCGGTTGTGGAGAGTGACCACCGGTTGGTGACATTTTCACCAAGCCATTGGATAGTTCGAGTTTTGACTTCTGCGAGAGCTTGGGGTGGTCTGTCCTTATGAATTTGTAGTGAGGAGCTTTGGGTTTTCTTTGCTTTACTATCTTATTTATGCTCTAGCTCCTTACTATTGCATTGCATTTTGGGTGCATTTGGGATTAGTCCTCCTAGCATAGATTAGAGTGCTTCTTTTGTCTAGTTGTTTAGATTTACTGCTCTTATCTTGTGATTCTAGGATCTTTGCTTATTAGTATTTACTTATCTCACTAGGTTGAGCTCACTCACTTCTTGTAGGTTCTAGCGAGGTTGGGCCACCCTCGGGTAGGCAGAGCGTGTTTGCTCTAGGTGTGTTAAGTGGGCGGTTGATAGTCCTAGAGTCATATGGGGTAGATGAAGTCGTCTGAGCCATAGTATTCTCTATATCTTATCTATGCTTTAAGGATTTTGTTATGTTATTTTTTCTTTGCCGACTTCTCGATTTATTGTTTTGTTCAGGGGAGTTCATTTGGGAGCTTACGGAGCTTAATATTGACATAACTCAACTTGAACTAAAAGTTGCATCTATTGTTGAGGGGAATGGATCTTACGCATTCTAGCATTCTATATTGTAATATAACTACATTGAGCCTTGATTATTATCCTGCTTATTTGCTAGATTTATCATGACTTCATATGTGTAGCCTAGCTTTTGCCATGATAAGTTAATTAAAATTGCTCAACAAACTAAAACTTGTCATGTTAGCACTTGAGATTAGTCTTTCTTGAGCTATCCTTTTATGATTCATGCCATGTCAAATAGGTTTGGGTAGAGTGATGAATCTATATTGAGCCTTAGATTGAAATTTGTTTTAGTCTCTTGATGATGCATGAGTTAGTACAACTTGTTAAAAGGCAAAAAGATCTCTTTTGTGCTTGAAAAAGCTGATCTCACCAATTCTCTCTATGAGATGGCTTGCCATTGCACTTGGCATGAACTTAGGGGGGTTTGGGTGACCTAGACTATCTTCTTAAGCTTCTCGCTTGGAGTATCGCATAAGGCTTGAGACCTAGCACATGATAAAACAAAAATCCGGTTGGAAACCACCATGAATTTCATATGTTTCATGTGTTCAATGTGTAGCATACAAAAAGTATCATGTACTTTAACCAATGTTTCAATCTTGAGCATAGCACTCTATTTGGTCTCAATTTAAGCTTCTTAGCTTCGCTTACATTTAGCTGCATCATCCTTGGATATCTCACTTTGCTCATTGATGACTTGACTTGCTCACATAATGTACCTCATTTTCGATTGTCATCTATGTGTACTAGCTAGCTTATACATATCTTGTCATGATCTAGCTAGCCTTTTTATTAAGTTATGGCTTGGTGTATTACATTATGGTCATATTGGATAATTCTCATGGCTCTAGCTGCTAAGAATAATCAAACTTGACCATTTCATCCATTGACATGTATATTCTCTCTTGAGCATTCTTGATGTGAATGAAGAAGGAGAAGTATGGGCAAGGAGCTTTTATCGCCATGTAATACTTTGGTGGGCCACTATTTTGTTGCTTGTTGGAGGTCCAATCGGTGTAAAATGTCTCCTACTCTCTTGGTTGCTCACCGTTACATAGTGGAGGCCCAATCGGTGTAAAATGTCTAAGTGTGTCATTGAATGTATTTTGCATACTTGTCTCATGTATGCTTTGACACATAGGCACCATCTCTATTTTCATCGTGACTTCGCCACTGCGTCGACACGATGCGAGTCGTGTCGCTGCTATCCCCATCGGCCGACCAACTGCCAGTGGTCTAAGCCCCTAGCAGGAAACTAGTATCCTCACTATCGTCAGGTCACCTCCGCAACTCTCGCCGCTGCAGCACTACCCATCGGCCGTTGTTTTGTTGTTTGTTGGAGGCCCAATCAGTGTAAACTGTTGTCGGGACCCAAAAATACAATTCTGGACCCTCTGTGTATAATGCACTAATCCAGGATCATGCTAGTGCACATAGTGTCAACAAATATGGATATCGATCCACACAAGCGAATAATAACATAAACGAATAATTTGATTAACAAATAAGGGTTTGACCTTACGGTCGAAGTTTACATTTATTAAGCCAATGAGGGCTACAGAGAAATAAAGCAATGAAATAGAAGCGGCGGCATCCCATCAATTCACCACAGGCAACCGACTGGGATCAAGACCCTACTATCAAGCACATTCGATGAACTCCTCCTCGAATGCAGGCGAAGACTCCTCCTCTTCTGCTTGATTTTTAATAAAGTAAGCATAAGTACAGAACCGTACTCACAAGTCACACCACAGAAATGCAATTATACATGCAGGCTTATTCCACAGGAGTAGCAATCTGTGGTTCTTTTATAGAAATGCAACATTTGCAATTGAATACAAATAATAGATTGAAAGCATAAGTAAAACAAATAAACAATAATAGATTTTATCATTTGTTTTCACAAAGACACACAGCCTAATCAAGTTATTCACATAACCATATGATTTAGATCACACAGCTCCCTTCCCAACTGTTTTATGAAAATCTACCCCTCGTGTGAAATCCCCGAGCATGTCCATGATCATGACGCGCTATTCAATAGATTGATTTAACACTCTGCAGAGTTTGTACACTTTATCCACAAGATGCAATCAACCGGATCAGAGCTGATCACAACAAAACCTTTCAGAAACTTTATCTCAAGCATTGACACTCCTAGTGTGCTTAAGAACCGTCATACCAAGCCTTACACAGCGATTGGACGACACACACCGTTGGACAGGGAAGCGGCAAACCGTCCCGCGATGCGACTACTTGGTAGCACACACCTCTACCCATCACTAAGCCCAACCTACTGCCTAAGCAATCAATGTTAAGAATTCATAACTTACTAAGTTAGGCCCATCCCATAACAGGCATGTGGTTGTACGAGAGGCCCAGTTCAATGGCACACAAAGTTCAGTTCTTAATTGACCAAGGCAAGACTTCCAATTTCTAACTAAGCCACATAGATTAATATTCTCAAACACATAGCCACCATGTCACACAGTTTCCACCACTTGCCTCAGTCTAAACCTTTTACCACCCAGTTGGTTAAGTGCAACATATGCCATAATAACACACAGTACACATAATTTTATCACAAAATTCCATAGTCACTTAGTCAAGTTGATAATTGCGACTCACATGAGATGATTACTCGTGGTATGGCTAAGCAATCTACTCGTGTCTAACCAACCCACGTTGGTGCTATGATATTACCAACTAAATAAATAACCAAGCTAGGGTGACAAAAGATTATGACATATCAATATAGACAAGGAGGATATAACAAATTAGATTATTAACTAAACCCAAAAGCATTTAAATAAATACTTAAAGTAAATGCAATAATTTGAATCAATATAACTTTTGAAAACTGGGATTCAATATGATCAAAGGTATGACTTGCCTCGCTATATCAATGACGATCTTATTTAGACTTTAATCTTCTACTTCCTTAATCTTCAGCTCCTTCTTGATCAGCACTTCACAGTATCAACGTCTACTTGCAAACAAGCAAATAAACCAAAGAAATAAACAACAGAGAGCAAACAAACTCTAAAAATTAAATAATAATCTCAAATAAATAGATGTTGAATTCAGATGAATTTAGGAATTCGAATGAACTCAATCGGAGTTCGGATTCAAAAGATGTGAGCTTTGAAAGATCACATGAAATGATGAAAAAGAATATTTAGAGAATATTCCTTCGGATTAGTAAAAAGAATTGGAGACTTACAAGTGGGGTCCACTAGTAAGTGAGAGAGAACAAAGACAGTGAATGACATGTGGGACCACTTGGATTTCAGAAATTAAATTAATTTCCGAAAAAGGAACGATGGATGACAGGAGAGACCCACTGATAGTTGAATTTCTAGAATTACTATAATTCTAGAAATAAGGTAAAGGGAATGATAAGTGGGCCATTGGTCCATAGACCAAGTTCACGGGCTAGGGTTTGGTGCAAGATGAAATGGTTCACAATAGATTAGGTTTAGGGCTAGGGTTTGACTGGCGTTAACTGAGAAAGGGGCCCCGCAAGTCATAGACTAGGTTCACAATGAACCATATCTACACTGCTCCGGTTTTAGGATTGGGTTAGGTACAGGCCACGCAGGTGATGACAGTGCATACCACACGTGCACAGACGCTGAGGTGACGAGGATGGGACAGCGACGTGGTGCAAGGCTCACGGTAAACCGATTATATATGGTTTCGGTGCAAGGGTTTCGGATCAGTGGATGCTATGAGGGTGGCTTAGGTGGCTGCCACGGAGGACAAAGAGGTGATGTGGCAGTGACTTGGGCAAGGTGGCAGTGCGGGTGTGGCAGGTAATGACATAGCATTAACCATTGAGCACAAGGCACCGCCTACGATTTGGATCTGAGCGCACATACCGATCACTCTACGAGAGAGAGAGAGAGAGAGAGAGAGAGAGGAGGATTTAAGCTCACAAGAACAAAGAAAGAAAAGGAATCAAAGGAATTCCACGAGCCGAACGAAGCAATGGGCGTAAACATGAAGGCTGCTGCTGTGGCCAATTCATGGTGCAAGATGGCGTCGGCTACCGTTCATCTTGCAGTTGAGGAGATGGCAAAGCAATTATTAGAGAATTAACAAAGAACATGTATTAGGAAAATACTACATGCATTGGTTTAGAAGTAACAGAACCAAACACATCTCCCGTACTAGAACACATACGTACACATACATGAATAGGGACAGAGGGAGGTGGCAGCTATCTTGGCTCAGAGAATCTTGTGATGGACTCAATGAGGCGACTTCGGTGCGATGGCGCCCACGGATCCTGGCGGTGGTGGTGTGCTAAACACGGCGGCTCCGGCGGGGTCGGGTGAGGTCGAGCACGGCTCGGCAAGCACACGGGACGGTAGTGAAGAGCCACGGTGGCTCGGCTCCGAAGAGGAACCGGGCAACGAGAGTTGGCGAGATAGGGGATGGGGAAGGAAGTGGATAGGGCCTCACCGGTGAACGGGAATGCACTCGAGGACGACGTTAACAGTAGCGGTAGATCAGGTCGCAAGCGAGATGACGTTCTGATGGCGGTGGCGAGGTGCGGCACTGAGCTCGGAGAAGACGAGGCCGGTTCGGGCGAGACTCGGCTCGGGAGCATTGGGGTGAGCGCCACGCGGAGAGGACGACGACGCGGTCTCCGTGACGCAGGCATGACGGTGAGACGAGGCGCCACGACGGAGGACGGCAGGGAGGGGCGCAGCACTGGCTTTGGAGAAGAAGGCGCTCGGGATGGTGGTTCTTGGCGGCCCTGGACGGCGGCGGCTAGGGGGCCGCACATCGAGGTTCACCGGGCTATTTATAGCCCAGGGTGACGTGCGGCTCGTGGACTCAGCGGCGGCGGCGCGCTGCGTTTCGGCGGCAAGACGAAGCGAATGGCGGCGATTACCTGTTGCCGGCAGCGCAGAGGGCGCGGACGCCAGAGCGGCGGCGGCGTAAACAGGACCCGGCGCTCTAGGGTTCTGAGGCGATGGATGGTGGCACGCAAATCGGTCGGTAGAGAGAGGCGGTCAAGCGGCAAGAAGAGGCGGCAAGACTGTGGAGTGCCCGCATCGGGCTCGGTTGGGGCGGCTGGATTTGGCGTAAAAGAAAAGGGAGGTAGGCCTGAGGCTTGGGCCGAGACCAAAACGAAGATGGGCTGGCGCGCGGTAGCTAGGCTGAGCAGCAGACCGGATCGGTAGACCGAGCGAGGGAGAGGCGGGGTGGGCCGAACGAGGCGGAAAGGAGTTGGGCCAAGAAAGGATTGAGCCCAAAAAGGAATCTGAGATTAATAAATAGGTTTTTTATTTTTAAAATAGCAAAAAACACAAAGGGTAAATAGAAAATAGCAAATGCACTCAGAAAAATCCTAGAAAAATCTAGAAAATACATCCAAGTACATAGAATCCAAATAAAACAGTTTTGATAATAGTTGATGTTGAGATTGATCATATTAAATTGTTTTTGATTTATGAAAATCCCAATTAAGCTTTAATAATTCTAATAAAATTGGTGAAAGTTTCCAGGGACCTAAACTACTCAAAAGATTTTTAAAAAGCCAAATTTTGGAACGTTACAATGTCTCCTACTCTACTGGTTGCTCGCTGTTGCATAGTGCGAACCCTGGACGCAGAAGCATACTTAGTGTTGAAGGGTGCGGCGGCACGACAATCGACACTCCGCACTCGGTAGACAGCCATGTAAGACGGTTTCTGGGTTTTTTTCTTATCATTTGCAATTTGTAAGTGTGTCACTGAATGTATTTTGCGTACTTCTTATATTAAGCTTTGACATACGGGCACCACGCGATGCGAGTCGTGTCGCTGCTATCCCCATCGGCCGGCCAACCACCAGTGGTTAAGCCCCTAGCAGGAAACTAGTATCCTCGCTGTGGTCAGGTCGCCTCCGCAACTCTCGCCGCTGCGGCACTGCCCCCGCTCTGTGCCGCCGTCACTCGATGGAAGCGACAAAGGGAGAGTCCGATATGGAGAGTTTTCAATATGCTGTCCAGTATCGAGTCCTCGTGATCCTCGGTGGCAAAACATCAATCTGCAAAATGTCACTTTATTGGCGACTGAATGTCTACTTCACAGATGATATTTACTCCGTATGAAGTTTAGGCATCTAAACAATTATTTCAACTAGCAATATATACTACTACCTCCGTTTTTAAAAGATATCGTCGTGTATATTAGAAGTGCATTGTTGAACGTCAAATAAAAAAATATGGAGAGAGTACATGTTTCAAGAATTACATTTTTGTCACGTTGTCGTGGATACCAATAAGAGACCAACTTATGTTTGTAAGCAACCGATTCAATGGCTGCAACATTGCGCTGAAACATTTCAGTGGCTGCCATCCATTATTTTTACCTTCCTTGCTCTGTTTCATGATTCATATTCAATAGCGGAGCTGTTCATTTGTGCATATATTTCAAGCCATCTTCAAATTTGTACATATATTTGACGTTGAGAGTACGACGACGACGACAACGACAACGACAGCGATGATGTGGTCATTTAACTGTTAGTTGGTTGCAAGGATGGTGCTATGAACTAACAAATCAGTGCACTTTTTTGCAAGGGGTCAGAATTCAGAAAGACACCTCATAGGATACATATGCATTGTAAAATCCTTTTCTTTGTTCCATTTCCCGGGATATTGCTCCGTTTTATATTCTTAAAAAAAGGGAACTGGATGCTTTTTTCCTTGTTTTTGTGTCCGATGATGATGCTGTCGTGATGGGGAGAAAACAAAAGCACGATTTGTGATGATGTTTCTCTAATGCACAGAAGATGAGGTGCATTACTAGATTTAGTGAATACGGTGAACCAAGGCGTGAAGTTTTAAAAATTTCTCAAAAAATAGTGCTGTAGTCGTGTAAAAATTAACAACCAAATTTAATTGTATTACCAATATATGAAGAAACAAATTATTCTCTAATTAAATATTGCAGAGATATAGAGTGTGCATCTTGTAGTTTTCTAAGAATTTTTTGGAAACCTCTACTCCTAGTTCTCATGGATTTTCAAATTTTAGTTCTACGCTTGTTTTCACTAGATATAGTTTTAACTACTTACAAACAGCACAATCATTGTTAACATGGAATTTAATGGATTCTTGATCCATCAACCAATCGTAAAGCGACCACAACCAATACATTAATAAAATCAGAGAAAGCGGATCCTCTACATTAGCATGTTATACACTAGATTATTTAGATTATTCTCTCTACCGTCTGATCCAAAATAAATGAATTAGATCAAACATACAATACAATCCAAAACAAACAAATTAGATTAAACGATACAAAAAAAAGAGTAAATTCGCTCGTAGATAGGTTGTCTGTCGTACTACCGCGGAGGTCCGGACCCGAATGCAAAGTACAACCCAGCGTCAGCAGCAATTCAAGTAGGGAACGAAGCAAACAAGAGACGGCAAGACTACGGTCTCCTCCGCGTCTTTTGCGTTTAGACCCTCCAACTCCTCCAATTTGTGCGATATTCCGTGCCAAGCTCCCCCCTCCCCCACTCTCCGACCAGCGCCTCCTCTCCATGTCTTGATCCAGGGCTCCGAACCAGCCAACTTCGCCGAGGAACCCACGCCGATCGAAGCGGACGCACCAACCCCGGCGCCATGCTCTCGTCGGCGAGGTGAGAATCCCTGCACGGCGCGGCCGATTTGGGGGGGGGGGGGGGTGGTTCTTGGACCCCCTTTTGCTTTCCTTGCTTGCTCGCGAGGTGTTCGGCGGATTGCCTTGCCTGACTAATCGGGGTCCTGGTTGCTCGGGATGGTCGCAGGGGGTTCTGGGCGCGGCACCGGCGGAAGATACTGGTCTCACTGGGCGTCGCCGGCGCCGGCTACGCGGCGTACCGGCTCTACGACGGGCACCGGAGGCAGCTCGTCCGGGTGGAACAGCGCGCGCTGGAGGAGCGCGCCGCCGACGAGCTCATCAAGAATCAGTAAGGGCGCACACACCAGCTTTGATTAGTGCTTTGGTTGGATTTGTTGGTTTAGGGTTTTCTTCTACTTCTTGCATTGTTGGGTTATGTGGTTGTGTTCTGAATTGGTGGGTAGCAGCTGTGTGAGAGAAGGATAATAGACGGTAAGGCATAAACTTTGAAGAATCTTGATGAACCTTTTGTTGTGTGCCTGCTGTTGTGTTATTAATTTGTAGGAGTTTAGTGTTTTAGTTGTGTCTACCTGGGTTGAGGAGGGTTTCTTGTTCTTGCATTGTTAGTTGTGAAGTTCTGTTTCGATTGGTGAGTAAAGTTCGGGTTCTCAGCTCCGTAAGAGAAGATTACAAGGTAAATTTGGTGCTTCAGACAAGTTTTAACTTTTTTGCATCTTTTTTGTTGTAGAGGTACATGAATAGAACCTTGTTCTGCGAGCTTATTTATGATAATTAGCCCAGAAGAAGAGCTGTAATTGTTGTGCATGGAGTTCATGGTAAGAATTGACTACATGGTACAAGACGATAATGATGTGGTCCAAAAGATATGCTCGCGAAAAAACAACAATTGATTCATTGGTTTTGTTGTTTTAGTGGTAATATGTAGTAGTCTGTCATGTATAGAATTAGTAAAATTTTGAGATTAAGTAGTGGCGCATTTAGTAAAGTAGGCTCCTTCATGATTGTTTTGTATGCTTTTATTTTAATTTTCTGCTAGGTTGCAAACCCACTTTGAAAACGTGCAAAGGATTTCGGATACAACCACATTGCCTTTTGCTATGCATTATCTCCGTTCACGGATAATGGAGGAATTGGATATTTCACACTTGACTGAGAAGCTACTGCAAGGGAAGGGAGAATCCAGTGCGCTTACACCAAAGGAGAAGTACGATACCTGGGAGAAGATTAAAATTTTGAGTATGATATTTCTTATCTCATCCTGTTGCATGACTTGTTGAATTTTCTTTATTTAATTGTTTTTGCGGCTTTTCCATTTTTCTTAGGTTTCACGAGGACTGTATCTTCAATGTGGGCGATGACATTGCTTAGCTTATATGTTAGGGTTCAGGTCACAATATTAGGCAGACATCTCTACTTAGACTTTTCCCGTCGTACAGATGGTGCACAATTACAGGTAAATTTACGCTCCATGTTCTATTATGCTAGGGCCATTCCCGTATATGTAAGTTTATGAGTGCTTTTTTTTTTCTCTCCAGGTATTGATTATTGCACTCTAGACAGTTAAACAATTGAAATTACGCTAGAAAGGTGATTTCATTTAAGCCCAAGCTGCTTTCTGACATTGAAATTCACTTCTTTTTTTGTAGGTGGAATCTGATACTTTTAGCAAAAACGGAAATAAGGACTTTCTTGCAACTGCTGATTACCTTGCCACCTATGGCATCAATGCATTAATCATGCAAATGCAACATGCTGCAACCGAAATCTTGAAAGAGTAAATATTTCTTTCCCTGTCCATATGATTATCGTGTTTCCAACAAGTCAGTTAATTATTGTATTACCAACATTGATCATCATTCGATAAATAGAGACAAATGCAATCAGAAATTTGCTAGGGAAATTATTGTTGCACTTTTACATGATGAAATCTGTTTTACAGCAAAGCTCTGATTCGTCAAGAGTATCCAGATTTTTGCATTCAGCTTAAATTACCTAGTATTGTATAACATGGTGTGTTCCCCATAGTGATACTGCCGTGGAAAAATATGCAGGAAGCAATTGAAAGATCCTATGAGCATGGACCAAGTATTGCAAACAATGTTACAAATATTGGACCAGTTCATGAGTCTTTGTGAAGATAACTCATGGATAAATTACCTTGTGCCTGAGAATGCCAATCTTTATGCACAGTTGATGGCTGTATCCAGTAGCGGCTTTGATGAGTCATCACTTCTAAAGGATGTTAGAAAGCTTGACCAGCTAATGTCCGAGACACGCATAGTGTTGTCAAGGTAATGAAATGTTATGTATTGTACTATTGTGTTCGATGCAGGTTTAGCAATACCGTAATTTGCACCACAATGCCGCTGTTTTCTCAATCTTTCATATGGCCACCCATTTTTTTTCTTCAATTATCTTTCAGAATTGTTTAAATCTAATACTTTGTAATCCATGTTGTATGCCATTTGAGATATAAGCAACTAGTTTGTTAATTTGTTCTTTTACTCGTAAGAGGGGATTTGGTCAAAACACTTTATGATGGAGTGGATTGATGGAACTGAAAGGAGTCGAGATAAATTAACACAAGGAGGTGCTGCAGTAAATTTTCTTTGTCTGTAACATAAACCATTATTATGAGATTACTGGTGTCTGGAGCAATAACAGTGCTCCGTTTTTAAGAGTTGAGATTTGATGTACTCTCTCCAGTCACAAAAGAAAGTCGTTTGACATCGACACGGTCCCCAAATATAAGTTTGACCATTCATTTCTATTGGAATATATTTATAAAACCTACTAAAATTATAATATTACGAAAATATTTTTCGAGATAAATTTAAACAGATCACTTTCATGCGTTCGTTCTAAATATTCAAAAAGATATTGACAGCTAAAGTTTATAATGTTTGATTGCATGTTACCCCAAACGTCTTCCTTTCATGACTGGAGAGTATATCATTATATCATGTTCATATATGAAGGAGAACAATATCATTTCTTATACAATGAACTGTTGTTGATACGAATCATAGGCTGTTGGCTCTATTTCAAAATGAGAAAAAAGAAATGTTTGGTTGTAATAGGAAGTTGTGTACTGTATATAATAATCATTATTTTTCCATGTTTACCGATAAGATCTGTATGATTTTGACTCTTTTGATAACTGCATTTGTCTTTCAAAAGAAATTCCATGAGTATCTTACATGTTCGTATTGGAACCTTGTGGTTGCAGCGATGATTTCAAAAATATCATGGAGAGATCATTGAGGAAGATAGCGGACGTGGTGATTAAGGACTTGACTGCACAGGTTGGAACTCCAATTCCTCCATCAGGGTTGCCCCTGGCGAAGCTCTTGGCTAGAGTAGCTCAACTGAGTTTACCATTGCTTGAGGAGCCAAATAAGAACAAGTACATTCAGATCATTCGAAATATGCCCGAAGTGGAACTCTTCTACACATTCCTCTATGCGAATATGCCACCAGAAACATAAAGTATACATTGATGTGGAAAGGAAAACCTGCTTCCGAATTTTGCCCCTAAGCCTCCAAAAGATCTAGTGGTTTACGAAATATTGAGCATTCTGCAATCAGGAAACCAGTAAAGGTGGAGAGGAGGCTGATTTTATGCCCTGTATATGCTGAAGATATTCAGTTGTACTAACAAGGATCCAACTGAGTGCAGTTTCTCTTCTTATTCTTTTCTTTATTTGATGTTTCCGTTGTGTGCTTCTAGTAAGAACTCTCCCAAAGTGTTTCTGCCATTTTATTTATATTTTTCGGAGCTTGCAGAATGGAAATTGTACTCAACGTTTCACTGGCCAAATGGTTTATGGAAGGTGTGATCTACGAATTACACTTTCGTCTGTTCTTTTTTTCGAAACATAGTATTTTCTAGCCCATGTTTTTGGGATCTGCTGGTATATCCCGCAACTGCGCATTGAAAGGAACTGAATTTTATGAAAGATTGTGGGTGAAATCTCATCCAACACATGGTGAGAACCTCACTTCTTTCAGTATTGCGGAAATGCGCACACCTAGCTGATTTGTGGCTTCATTGTCTATGGATATTTCATTTGGACGATATGGCTAAAACTGGTGATGATAATTACAGGACTAAAACTGTGTAGACCCAACCTACATGAGTTCATATAATTTCTTTGCGAGGATTAGTTGACAAAGGTCCAAAGTTAACTCACTGTCTATTGGGGAAAAAATATTTCTTCTGTTTCCTCTATAAATTATGAGCATGAGTTGCTCATGATAGCCTTTATATAAATTTCAATCAATATGTGCTCATTTTGGCGCTGCCTCTTCAAATAGCAAGGTCATTACTAGTTGCTCTCCTACTCTTTTTTTTTTGTGTGTGAAGGGACCCTTCTCAATTTCTCATTACACGAACCCTCAAATGTCAAAGTTAATTTGCAGGGAAAATATAACCAAGAGCCAGCTGCCCAGCACGCACAATTCGAAGGATAAATGTGTCATCGTTTAACCATTTCGATCAAATTTTCATACAATACATGCTATCTGTTTAGGCAGAAATGTTTGCCATCATCGTCACAGCACTTCATCAAGTAGGGTAAGGCACATACTAATACATTTAGGGCAAGCACTGTCAAGCGATTAATCAGAATACGGATGATTAATTAGAATTATACGGGCAATTTGACGTTCTACTTATATGCGTATGTATATGATGATAATACTAGCCCTAAATGTATTTCAACATATAATATTGACAGAATTACTAAAAATACATATACCACACTCCAATTATGGTATGGTTTTATTCTGAAAATTAAGTTTGTAGTTGACCTAGTTCTTCTTTAGCAATATAGGAAACTCAACAACAACAAAGTATTGATGTAAAGTCATAAAATTGTTGTGAAGAAATAATGCAAGTACCTAATTTATTTAACTTTCTCGTTAAGGTACCAGAATCATCAAAGAAAAACCGTTGTTAAGATACAAGAAACTAAATTACTCAAGGACGTAGTTTGCATTTACTTCGAATAAAGACTCATACTAGCAGATCCAACAAAAAGAAGCTGTTGATTTTGTCGTCTTGTTCAGAAATAAGCTTCAAGTCTACATATCTTACTATTTGATGGAGAATGAACCCTAAATTACAGTAACGAGAAGGCCAAGAATCTGCTGAGGGCAACACAAGATATTATCAGGACATGTGCTCTCTTTTGGGCTACTATATTGGGCCGCTGGACATCTAGGCTAATAGGCTGACATGGCTAATTAAACGGATTAAGCGGCCGATTAGTCGGAAATGGCCAATTAATCGGTATATGCGGCTGATTAAACGCTCACAAGCGTTAACAACACTCCGTATCGGCTAGTCGTGATGGTTTACTCGCCGATTCCGTTTAGTCAGCCGAATAATCGACCGTTTTGACCGATTTTTACAACACTGATACTAAATCACATGACAAGTAAAAATTCAAGAGTAACTATTATCTATTAAGAGAAACGGCATCAATATTCAATAATGATCAAGAACCACTTGTATCAGCAATAATAGGGGACAAGTGGTACATTACAAGTTTACAATTGGGATCAGCTATTCCATAAACAACAAAAAAAAACCCCATCTGTCTTCCTGAAGAAATTAACACAACCAAAAGTTCCTTGTACAGATACAACTACAGCTAGTATTTGCCTAACGTGTGGTTTGTTCCAAGGGTGAAGGCGTGAGACATAAGAGCATATTTAAGATTAAAGGATAAACGTGCGAATCTAAAGCTAAGCATGTAAATCATCCACTGGAGTGCTTAGGAGATGAAACCAGGCTCTGTTTCTCCTCATCAAACTCATTGCCCTCATCATCACCATCGCCATCCTGAGGTTGCTTGGGCGCTGGCTCATGCTGTGCCACAGTATTTCCTTTTGTTGTAACTGATCGCTGGTAGAGCACTCCACCAGCAAGAGTGAAAAGCAAGCAAATCAAACCGAATGCCCTTGCGTGCTTGTCCCAGATCATTACATTGATTGCTACAGTAAGGAACTTATTGACAACCCCGGTCACCGTGAATGCTGTGGCTGAGATTGCTTTCCTTGCGGCGAAACCAAAGAAGCTAATGAGCAATCCAAACACACAGGACAAGGCCACTGCCACAAAGGCATCAAGTTGAAACCAGCTCTCGCCCCTTGATTCAATCGCTGTGAAGACCAGCTTGTGCTCCCCCGTCAAGAACCAAAAGATGGGGGCCATCATCAACGAAAGAAGGTTGTTGTACAGCACAAAACCTCATGTGTTTAGCCCCAAATTTGTCACAATGTGCTTGATGTACACCATCTCAGTTGTTATCGTCACCAGATAAGCAAGCGCCCACGAGTATGCTGTGAGGGTGAATGCTGAATCTGTTATAACATAGCCAACTGCTCCTCCCAATATGATCACAAGGGACATGAATGTGAGCTTGGAAGGACATGGTTGCTTCCGGAAGGTGGTGTCAGCAATAGCAACCAAAAGTGGAGTCAAGGATCTGAAAACTATAAATGTGTCGACGTTGGCATGACAGAGGAGGTTTGTGTTAGTGAATATGGCAAGGTAGAAGACAACAGCAGCCGGCGCAAATTTCTTGGCAGTCTCCAGGTTGAAGGGATCATGGCAGAGGAAACCTAGCTTTCCAAGGAACCAAACACCAGCAGCAGATGTCAAGTACTGTAGCGCAGTCAGGAGGCCAGGGTAACTGAACTTTGTGACGGCATACTTGTTAATGATTGCCAGCAAGCTCGAGCACAGAGCATAGCCAATCACAAGGCTGCTCGTTGCATAGTATTGCTTTGCCATGAGGCCAGATTATTCACCTGAAATTGGTTCAATAGTAATACACATGAGAAACAAGCCGATGCATATTCTAAGGAATTGCTAGATGTCGCAAGCAGGGAAAGAAAACCCGCCGGTAACCGGGCCGGTTACTGGTACCGGAGGGTGGCCGGGAGGGGGAATCCCGGCGGTTTTTTCAATTTTCGAATGAATTTCAATTGAATTTAACCGAATTTGACCGGTAACCGGCCGGTAACCGTTACCGGTACCGGAGGGGGGCCGGGATTCAAACCCGGTCCGGTTAGCTAATCCTTGGTCCCAAGTATTCTGCAATTTATTTTGCTCCTGAAAAATAAAACAGGACGAGCTACAGAATTTCGAAACGTCCATATTTTTACATGATTCATATATTGACTACAGATAAACACATGAGCATGCACTTGTTGAATTACCACCTGGGCACTAAATATAATCAAGATGTCCACATCAACATGAAGGATTGGAATAATACAAAAAGTAAAACTTTTAAACAATTTATTAACACTTTTACAATATTCACAAATCACAATAGCCCACAAAAAATATCTTAGCTGCTACTTCTGGCGTATGAAGACAAATTTTTTTTTACTGAAATATGAATACAATTCACACCATATTAAACTAGTGCAGCGTGTTTCACTTGTTCATGAATCATGACAGTAGAAGTACTAAAACTAAGGCACCAAAGTTGAAGTGCCGCGCTCCAAAGTCCAATCTGAACCGGCAAAAGAAATCAGTTGAGAGCACTAGTTTCAGCACTTGTCATATTGTTTAGCAGCCACAGAGGTGAGGCCAAGCTGCTGTAGCATGAGCCCATAAGCCTTTCTTGTGTGTAGAGTTCACATTCACATGTACTAACTGTTAGACGTGCTCGGCTACCACTCACGCGAGAAGAAACAGCTAATACTGGAACACTCACACGAGAACACAGGAGACACAAATTTTGGTGCTGCTCAACTCTTCCACAACTTTTCTGTTTTTCCTCCTTTTATTCATAGCAGATTACAAGCAATTAGTTACATGCAAAATGTGGCCACTAATGCTACCTCTAAATGCACTGATAACTGAATACATGAAAGCCCACGTCTCAGCCAACTAATGACAGAAAACGGCAGTAACCGGCAATGTTACAGCCATGCATTTCTAACCAACTTAAAGACCATGCAAAAACCAATTAAGTAAGATTATAGCTAACAATTTCCCTCCTAATCTTGACATGCCGACTCACCATTGCAGATCGCCCGCAACCTATTACCACGCTCAGAAGACTAACTCACGCCATGCATTATCTCCACTAGATGGATGCATACAGCTACTTTGAAAGGAGGACCAACTCATCTCACGTGCATACCTTTTCAACCAACGTGTACATGCTCACGTCCTCACAGCTACATGCACTAACCACTAACACATGCATGTGCACAAAACTGATGGCTTCACTTAACTACCGATCCGCTCACTTCGCTGCCAATCCATCCACTACGCCATGACACCACACATACAACTCTCTTGGACTTAGCCTACTACTATGACTCTATACGGCAACAAAGCCATGCAACATAAATAAACATGATGAACACATAGACAACAAGATTAGTTCTAATTGAGCTTCAGAGTAGTGCTGGTTCGTCATCCACGTCCGCCACAACGAAAAAAGCCTTATCCTTCACCACCTTCTTCGATTCAGGACATTCCCAAGAATAGTGTCTGTAGTTCTAGCAGTTGTAGCACCGAACTTTCCCTTTCTCGTAGGTGCTCTTTTTGCTGAAGCCGGAGCCACCTTCCTTGTTCTTGGCCATGGACTCCCATTGGGCGTGGGTGAGCAGCAGATGCTTACCTTCCTCCTCACTAACCATGTGGCGCTCCTCGAACGCCTTTAGCCGTCCGAACATTTCTTCGACCGACATCACATCCAAATCCTTGAGGTTCTCGAGAGTGCAAACAATCGGCAGAAAACTTCGGTGTTAAGACTCGAAGCACCTTATCCATCACACAAGAGTCTTCAATCCTCTCTCCCAGCGTTCGCATCTTGCTGAGAGCGAGGGTGACCCTCATTGCAGATGCATCGATTGACTCACCTTCGTGCATATAAAGGTTGTCAAATTCTTTCTTGGCGGTTTGAAGCTTGACCCTCGTCACGCGCTCAACTCCAATGTACATGGACTTGAGAGTTGCCCATGCCTCCTTCGCCGTCCTCTTGCCATTGAGAGCA
The DNA here is from genome assembly GCA_036346405.1 of Phyllostachys edulis. Taxonomy (NCBI): domain Eukaryota; kingdom Viridiplantae; phylum Streptophyta; class Magnoliopsida; order Poales; family Poaceae; genus Phyllostachys; species Phyllostachys edulis. Next base: position 39,101,894 of record CM070562.1, on the reverse strand, counting down.
AGAAGGGTCTCCTCGCTCACACCATGGTAGATGGCCATAAGTGCCTTTTTGTCTTGGCGCCACTCGACGCCGTCTTCTTCAACGACATCCCACACTCCTTGCTCCTCTATGTACATTTGCATCTTCATTGACCATGCAGCAGAGTTGCTACTAGTCAACAACAGATACTAGAGCATGATGCTCTCCTCCTTCACGTCTCACGCCAACGGCCTACCGTGAGCCACCTGCTCGCTATCGCTAGCCACATGCATGTTGCCGCTGGCCACCTCCTTTAGGCCACCGGTGACACGCCTCGACGTCAATAGAGACAACGACCTCGCCATCACAACACCAGCTCTGATACCGATTGTTAGACGCGCTCGGCTACCACTCACGCGAGAAGAAACAGCTAATACTGGAACACTCACGCGATAACATAGGAGACAAATTTTGGTGTTGCTTAACTCTTCCACAGTTTTTCTGTTTTTCCTCCTTTTATTCATAGCAGATTACAAGCAATTAGTTACATGCAAAATGTGGCCACTAATGCTACCTCTAAATGCACTGATAATTGAATACATGAAAGCTCATGTCTCAGCCAACTAATGATAGAAAACGGCAGTAACCAGCAATGTTATAGCCATGCATTTCTAACCGACTTAAAGACCATGCAAAAACCAATTAAGTCAAGATTATAGCTAACACTAACCGAGTGCTCGTACGTTGCAACGGATCTCAAATAAACATATATAAGTTTTAAACTTGAAAAAACAATATACATAAAGTAATTATCCCTACATCTAAAAGTTACATACATAATTCGCATCCTATCAATAAACCACAAAGAGTCTTATCACAAACCATATGCATAGATGATTTAATTGTGAACAGAAGATAACATATGCATATATACACATATAGTGGCGCGGAGCTAGGGAAATCCCGAAGCCTGGGCAAGCTCCTCGCTCCCGCCGGCCACCGCTCGAAGCCTGGGCAAACTTCTTCTCTAGCTCCCGCCGGCCGCCGCTCGTGGCCTCGCGCTGCTGCTGCAGCAGCTCAACAAAGCCCGGGCACTTGCCCGGGCTGGAGGGGTGCTAAATACGCCACTTATCTATACATAAAAAGCCCCACCAACTCAAGAGTCAAGGACCGACCTCCGCCGCCACACCCGACCAAAGATTTCAGGAAGCGGCAGTTGATTGGACAAGAATGGCGCTCAAATCACATAACCTAACAAGATTTTCTTCTGCCTTTTCAGTTGAGCCAACAATCTATCCACCAAGAATGATTTGGGCCCCAATTTTACCAGAGTTTTCTTGGATGCGCATTAACAAGAACAAAGAAAAAGGACACCTTCAGATCAGAAATCCGAGAAACGGACCAGACAACGGAGCACAGAGAGAGAAGGGCAGAGGTAGGGAGGGAGAGAGGCGTACGCGGAGAAGAGAGGCAGGCGCGGCAGCATTCCCTGTGCCTCCGGGCTCTGCAAATCTGCAGTGCAACGCTTGATGTGCGTGGGTGGCTGGGAGAGCAGTTGATTGATTTTACTTACGTGGGGAGAAGAAGAGGAAGAAGAATAAGATTCTAAGAAAGCATTAACTTAAGCACGGAGGTCTCCGTCGGTGAGACAGGGCTTTAATTACACGAAAACACTACCGCTACTACCACTTGGAGTATCTAGTTCCTCGTTTCTTCTGATTTTTTTTTTCAGTTTGCTTTTCTTTCGATTTTTCTGCTTCTCTTTAGTCAATTTGTCGAACAGGTGGATCAAGAAAATAGGTCTTGTCGAACAGGTGGATCAAGAAAATAGGTCACTGGGTTACCGTATACTAACCTCACTTAGACCGTTTGAGAATTGAGATAATCTCCTACGTAATAAAGTGCCACAGTGGGTTCAGGCTAAAAGTAGCTAGGTTGTAGCCTCACATGTGACACGACCGATCCGGATCCTATACAATAATTACTGTGTGGATTTTTTTACTGTATCTGAATTCTATACAGTAATACTGTAGCATTGTTGACTGTTGGCTATCGATCTAACAGTTGAAATGCATCTCTAATGCTATCCATTTCAGTAACATGACATCAATCCTTAAACCATGGTCTTTCCTCGCTCGAAAAGTATGGTGCATTTTCTACGGTTTTTCTTTTTTCTTTTTTGAATTTGTGAATGTTGATTTCACTTATATGGTGGTGAATTCTCAGCTTCACTTGTTTCGAAGCCTTTTTTTTGTTAGGGTGTTTCAAAGTTTTGAGCACCACTATTTATGGTAGGATTTTCGTATGAGTTGCAAACGGGGCCTGAATTTTGATGGATTGTGTATTATTCATAGGATCCTTACTCATATAAGTACATCACGACTGTTGGAGTTGATTGCAACTGTGCCTTACTAATGACGACTGTTGAATAGTCCAAGCTTTGTGGCACCTCAGCTGCAATCATTAGTAAGGTAAGAGCTATTTTTGCAGCAATTTTCAAGAGGTTTTGCTAAAATGACACTGTTTTGAAGCTAAATAATAAAAATAGTCACTATGCAAATAAAATGGCAAAAATGTTGCCTTGCTACTCGAAAACTCCAACAGCCGAGAGCTGTTTTGAACAGTATATGAAACTGTTTGAACGGCGTATGACACTGTTATTGTACGCTCACTGTTGTGTATTGCTGCTAGCTGACGCGCGTACACTCGGCTCCTCTAGAATTTTTGGCAGTATTAACACTTTTTGCCATCGTATTGACAGAAATGGTTGTGCTCGCAATTTTTATGGCAAAAATAGTGTCCCATCCGCACGGCCGTCGTGCGGTGGCCCCGCTATCCGCCACGTGTCCTCGCGATTAGGGTTAGAGTTGGGTTAGGGTTTCGGCCGATAATCCGCGGATTTCGTAGTATTTTTAAAATATAATAAATTAGTTCAAAAAATTATGAAATTTTACGTGAATGCTCCTAACACGGTGTACTTTCTTGTGTAATTTTTTCATAATTTTACTCGTTCTTATTTTACCTCGCAATTTCATTTAAGCATACTCATTTTATCCCGTCATGTGTCACCCTTCCCTCCCGCCTTGCTCTCCTCTCATGGCCCCTCCTGGCTATATTTTGAACGATCCATCCTCCTCCTCGCGACATCTGTTGACTCCTCATTCTGTCCCTCTTGCCCACAAGATCTTGCACGAGACAACACATCCGAAATTCCTAGCGCGAACGCAGTGGCTCCTCCTTTGTTCGGCTACAAATACCGAAATCTCGTAGCTCTTCGCTCATCTCAATTGCGTTTTGCTTCTCGTTCTGGTGCTCGTCGCTGAGAACTTAACATAATGTTTTTTGAGATCAAGTATTTGCTTGTTGCTCGTTGCTCAGTTTTTTCTGATAGCTTACCCTGAAAGGCAGGTAATTTGTCGAAAGCTTTTGTCGTTATTACCGTAATTATTTAGTGTACTGGTTATTAATTAGTTAGTTTATTGGTAATTAATTAGTTTAGAGGTAATTAGTTAGGTCGTTGGTAATTAATTAATCAGTCGTAATTAGTTTAGTGGTTATCAGTCCCGCATATTAAATTAGTGTGAAGTAACTACTCATAATTTATTTAGTGGTAATTAATCAATTGCAATTAGTTAGTTTAGTGGTAATTAAATAGTCATAATTAGTTAGTTTAGTCTCTGTTAATTAGTTTAGTGGTAATTAAATAGTCATAATTAGTTAGTTTAGTCTCTGTTAATTAGTTTAGTGGTAAATAATTAGTCGTATCTAATTACACATATGTAATCTATCACTTGCATGCAATTTGTCATATCTAATTACACATATGTACTACGGATAGGGTTGTTATGGCTTTAGGTAATGTCGAATATGCAAGACTTGTATGTGTTTTATGGCGATGGTCTCGTACGGGTTGGACCTGGCGAATTGGACCTGTCGAGATGCCAATACAAGGTGGTCCGGGCGGAGGGGCTTGATGCGATGAATATTCACGAGCTTCGGAGTTGCATCCGGAGGGAGTTCGTCACGGAGGCAACGAGGAAGAAAGTTGTGATCGAAGGGATCACCTGCACGAATGGTGTGTGGGAGCTCGTCAAGGTGGCTGGAAGCATAGTATAGAGCCAGTGCATGCAGATTGCCTCCCAGCCCGAGGCGGCCATTTACGGGAAGTCGATGGTGTACGTGAATTTCGTACACAGGGCGCCGGGCCACCTTGATGATGCCAGGGCCTCTACAAGCGGCAAAGCGCAGAACTGAAGTTCAAGACGACAAAGAATGAATGTGCCGCCGAGGATTGTCCCGCATATAATTTGATGCAAAATGAGGGGGCAGAATCGTAGTGGTCGGCCCGCATTAACTACCATGAGTATCTATCGGACCAGGCTCTCGGGTTGGAGTCTGACGAGGACGCCGACCTAAGCTCAGATGATAGCGACGATGACGCACACCAGGCCGGTGGTCCAACTGGGGGACTTGTGTCATCAGAGGTGCCTTACATGGCATCGAGACTTGATGATGTCGCAGTGCGTTCGCTCGTACTGCCACAAGAAGAAGGCTCCCACTGGGGGTTTGATGCCGAGACCCTCTTAGTAGGGCAGCGCTTCCCTAGCAAGGAGGTCGTGCAACAAGCTATAGCACAATATGCCTTATCCATCAGCTGTGTGTACCGAGTGCACCGGTCCAACCCCGACATTACGCAGTGAGGTGCATAGTGGAAGGCTGCCCTAGTAAGGTCAACGCTCACCGAGCAAAGATCTTCGGCTCGGTATTTGCAGTCAAGGCGGTGACTGACCACACTTGCGAGCTTAGCGAGCCCCTGCGGCAGCATCGGAATGTGACTTTCTGCATATGTGGTGAACCTCATCAAGCACCTAGTTGCGGCGGATGTGTCTGTCTCCCCCAAGCTGCTGATGTCGGAAGTCGTCAATCAAGTGGGCTATCCAGTCAGCTACAACAAGGTCCGACAAGCCAAGCAGAAGGTCATCGAGTCCATGTATGGGATATACGACGACCAACATGTCCGAGGTGTACAACAACGTCCTCAAAGATGTGCAGTGCCTCCCTATCACCGCGATCGTCGAGGAGACACAGACTTGCACTATTGGTTATTTCATCAATAGAGCCACCGCAGCCAAGCGATAGATGGAGGAACTCAAGTAGTGGTCCGAGAACATGCAGAGTCACATGGATAAGAAGATGGAGAAGGCCCAGATGCACGACATCCGGGTGATCGATGGCCTCAGGAGGAAGTACGAGATCAGGCTTCGGCAGAAACACGTCAACAGTCATGCCAGGGGGGAAAGGAAATATGCATGCACCCTAGGTGATGTGGCGACATGCACATACAATAAGCCGAAGCTCCTGCATAAGCCATGCTCGCACGTGTACAAGGCGTGTGCGCAAATGAGGTAGATGTGTAAGCAGCACCTTTTCAGTACATGGAGTGCGGAGCTTCACTCGTACGCCTAGAAATGAAGTATAAGGATCTTTGGTCGGACATGGTGCAATAGGGCCCGAACAAGGACTTGAAGATAACAGTGAAGGGGCGACGATAGATGCGACGCTTCTGGAATGACATGGATACCAGCCAATGTACCAGTATTAGCCGCACAAGCAAGTGCAGGATATGCAAGACCCCTGGGCACTCAGCGAAGGATTGTCCCAACAGACCGAGCTCGTCTGGTTGTTATTCGGTGTCGTAATGTAATATTTTTTCAGCCTTGTTTTCTTATGTACAACGAAACTTGTACGAGTTATTGAAGAATCTAGCCCGCCATTATATGATAATGGAGTGTTTTGGTGATTAATGACAAATGCATTTGTGAGACTAACATGTTTATTGATATACTTGTTGTTTAGTCTAAATTGGATATAAAGGTGATAATCATGAAGGCATGTATGTGATTAATGACAAATCAAACTCATTGGATAAACAAAAGGAAAATCCAAACAGGTATGCATGTATAATGACAAATCCATTTATGAGACTAACTCTCTTATTGTTATATCTTATGATTAGTCTCGCTTGGGTATAAAGAATAAAAGAGGTATGCATTCTTCTTTGTATTCTTATATCCCGTTGCATTCCTTGGATCCAAAATATAGGTTGAACTTCACCAAAAGGATTAACCTAAATATGTGCATATGTTCTTACTACATATTCATGTATGCACACATATAGGGGGAGTTCATTCTATATTTTGAGGTTTCATTGGTATTGATCCATATTCCTGTTTCCACATAAATTTGGGATCTTTACTTTGAAACATATCCTGTGAATATACTTAACTTGCATAGTTAATATATTCATATGAGTATATAAGACTTGTGTAGTCTAAGTATACTTATATGTGAGTATAACATAACTTGTGTAGTTCATGTGCACTCACATATTCTCCAATATATTTAACTTGTGTAGTTAATATATTCATGTGTATATATGAGACTTGTGTGCTCATATATCCTTTGAGTATATACAACTTGCATAGTGCCTATATACTCATACCAATCTACATTTAATTACTTGTAATTGAAGTGATTATCATCAATTACCAAAGAGGAAAGATTGTGGCATCTTGTCCCACCATTATGAGTTAATGGTATGGCATGGTAATTAATGATAATCATATTATAGAACTAACACTTTCCATGAGTTGGATGAACAGGTTGAGTTCTATAATTGGAGACTCTAGAAGATCATCATGTGTTGATGATATTAAAGTCAAGAGCTTGGTGTAAAGGATGCATCATGTGTGGATGCGCATCAAGTTCAAGATAAAGGAAATCATCATGTGTCGATGATGTTAATGGAGAGGAGATGATCATGAGTTGATCATCAAGTCAAATGAAAACCCATCATGTGTTGATGGAAGTCAAGTAAAGGATGCATCATGAGTTGATGCATATCAAGTCAAGAACCCTGAGTTGAAGCAAGGATGTGCGTCATCAAGCTTCAAGTAGTTGCGCAAGGCAAAGGTATGACTAGTTAGGGCTAAGGATTTGTTCCTAGTCTTTTACCGGTCACGGTGTTTGGTTGAATGACCGGATTGCTAGTATAGGTTGCCGTACTATTAAGAGGGGTCCTTGACTAGTAGCTTGAGTTAGTCATGTGTTGATAGCTCATTGTATTTGCTCTAACTCATCTTAACATGTTGCCAATGTTTGCGAATGTGTTTTGCGAATAGTTCTGGCTCGTGGATAACCCTTATAGCATGTGACTTAAGTTTGCGAATGTGTTTTGCAAATGGTGTAAGTCCATGTACCCTATTCCTTGTAGTGTGATTCTATAAGTTGACAAATGTGTTTTGCAACTTGTTGAGAATCTCACTTGAATCCTTGTTTGCATCGCGCGTCAATTTGGCAAATGTGTTTTGCAAATTGAGTTGAAGCGGAATGCAAATTTGAGGCATTGATTCTAAAAGTTGGCAAATGTGTTTTGCAACTTGTTGAGAGTCTTGTCTTTAACCTTGTATGCATCTTGCATCAAATTAGCAAAATGTGTTTTTGCAATTTGAGTTGATGTAAAATCATTTTGCTCTTGTTGGTGTTGGCGGTCGACCGCTTGATGGAAAATCTCGACTGTTGTTGAAGCGATTCGACGGGACCTCGAGTCAAAGACCCGGTCAAGATTTTCCGAGAGGTCCTGTTTCGGTCCTTAGCCATTTCGTGAAGTTTTACGGCCGATCGACCGGCGTCTTTTGGGCGGTCTCGATGATGAGCTGATCTCGACCGCCATTACATGGCGGTCGAGACCGTCAGAGGCTCAACGGCTAGTTTTATAGCCGTTGGAGTTAAGCGGTCGACCGCCATTACACGGCGGTCAGACCGATTTCGTCCAGAGACTCTGGAATCTTTTCCCAACGGCTAGTTTGTGAGTGTGGGCTATATAAAGCCACCTTGGCTGGTTGGGAGAGGTAGTTGGTGAGATTGTGAAGGACTTTGCATGTGTTGCAAGTGCCTTAGACATTCTTTTGAGCTAGAGCAAGCCCTCTCTTCCTTCGTGCATGTGTTGCACTTAGTGAGTGATTGAGAGCAAACCCTAAGTGCATGTGTTGCCTTAGGTAGTGGATTTCGTATCCATTTAAGCTTAGACACTTGATTGGTTCAAGTGAGCGTTGGAGACTTGTTACTCTTGGTGTTTGCCGACACCTAGACAGGCGTGGTGGCGTTATTCTTGCGGTGAGCTTCTCAAAGAAGATTGTGAGAAGACCAGGCGGTTTGTGAGTGGTGTGGTGCTCGCCATCTCCGGAGTGGAGGAAGGAGCAACCCTAGTGGAGCGAGGTGTTGGTTCGATTTGGAACCGGTCCAAGTGGTTGGACTTACCTTTGAGGAAGGCTTAATTCGTGGAGCCGGCCCAATTGGTTTGGGTTTCCCTCAACGTGGATTAGGGGAGACCGGCAAGTCTCCGATCACCACGGGAAAACATCGCCGTGTCATTGTGGTTTGATTACTTGTGCAATTTACATTACTTGTATTTAAATTGCTATATTATATGTGTATGATTGCTATCATTTATATTGTCTCATATTGTTGGTGCACTTAGTTGAACCTAGTTGATTTAGATTTTAATTGTGCAAAACCTTATTTGTTTAGCTTCCGCATTAGAAATCGGTTTTAGTTAAAAGAAGTTTTTAAAACGCCTATTCACCCCCCCTCTAGTCGGACACCTCGATCTTACAGTTATGCATAATTTGCATCCTTGCTACGTTCTTCACTGTATGGTGCACTGACATCCTTACTACGTTTTTGTTATGTCGCAGGAAGACAACGAAGGTGCTACTGGCTTGAAGAGACTACAAACACCAATCAACTTATTTGAAGATGGATGTGCTTTCTGCCATTCATTTAGAATCAGTCAGGTAATACAATAGAATCATTGCATCTATGAAGTCAGAGGTGATCTATTGAAGTCTTCTTAGTTCTTACTGTTATGAACTTAGAGTCAGAAATCAATCGTACTTCAAAACTTCCTATTTCTCATCACTATTGTAATGTTTTAACATGCCTATTTTTTTTATGCTATAGGATAATGGTTATGTTTTGTGCCTTGAACATGCATCGAAGGTGCTACTATGTGATGAGGTGAGCTCAGCCAGAAAAGAGATTGCTGCGGAGACTAGTTGCACACACCTATTTTTTATGCTATAGGACGCTCGTTGTTAATTTATCAGTTTTATGTGGATGATATTATTTAATATTGTATTGTACCACAGGCTAGATAACATTGCACATGAACCAACCGAGGAAAATGCATAGCGTGCAGATCATATAACGATGTACTGTAGCCTTTGAAACACACACAAGTCGGAGGTTACGGTACATTGTTATATGATCTGCGTGCCACGTAACTCCCTCAGTTGGTTCATGCACAGTCTTATCTAGCCTGCCGTACAATACAGTATTAAAGAACATCATCCACATTAAACCGATAATAAACAAAGTTTATCCTATTTGACCGGGTTACATATGATAATACCCTCCTCCTTCATCCCGATTGTAATAAACCCACGTGTGTTTCATGTAATGCCTGTAACGCTTGAAATGTCGACAATTATCTGTATGAAAACGTACATTGCAACTTCATTGCAAACCCTAATATGCCTTGCACGTCTCCAGAAAGCAACATATTGTATATCGATGTCTCCAACAGAGTTGTAATACATTTTTTCCATACATTCCAAGTCACATGAAATCATGAAACCCTAATTTTCGAAGCCGAAATTCTTAATCTTCGTGACCTAAATCCTTTATTTTTGAGACATATAAAATTGTCGAAATAGTATGCAAGCACTGCGTGAGGAGCCTAAAAAAATTCATAATTTTTAGACCTCATTTTCTACATTTACAAATTCGTGCAAACAGTACACTTATATGAAATTACGAGAAAAATTCTGAAAGAATAAAATTATGGAAAATTTACACAAGCAAGTACACTGTGCCGGGAGGTTCCACGTAAAATTTTATAATTTTTTTGAACTCAATTGCTATATTTAAAAAATCCCACCACCACAGCCGAAACTGAAACCCTAATCGGTGTTAGGAGCATTTACATAAAATCAGAATGATTAAATTATAGAAAAAATTACACAAGAAAGTACAATGTAAAATTTTATAATTTTTTGAACTAATTTGCTATATTTTAAAAATGCTACGAAATCCACAGATTATCGGCCGAAACCCGAACCCAACCCTAACCCTAACCTAATCGGCAGCCTTGCACTGGCAGCCAATGCAGAGTGGCGATGTGGTGGGGCGGAAGCGCCTCACTTGCATGGCCGTCAGAGATAGGACGCTATTTTTGCCAAAAAAAAATTTAGCACCACCATTTTTGTAAATATGATACCAAAAAGTGTTAAGACTGCCAAAAAGTCGCTCTTCCAGGGCCCTCAGGGTGCGACAGATAGGTGCAGTGTCCTAGAGGCGCAGCAGTCGTGTGCAAGGGCGGTAAGCTGTGCTGCACGTCTAGGATACGACAGATGACACATATTGTCTATCAACACATTTGTGGTGCGATTTTTGCAATTTCACGGTGAAAAACTCTATTTTTGCTATTTCAACACTAAGAAGTGCCAAAAGGCCCAAAAACTCTGTACTCGCCACCTCTTTTATGAAATGACTACGGCACAAAGCATTTTTCATCCCTCATCTTACCAGCAGGGGCAAGAAGGAAGTGGAGAAATACGTGGCGTAGTGAAAGGCTAACAAATTTTGGTAACTAAAAGGTATCTGTACCATAGAAATCTATTTACCAGGGCTGTTAACTAATTTGGGTACTTCTATACCCTCTGAAAAATTGATACGCTTATACATTTTCGTGGCCAAATTGGAGAAAGAAATAACTATACTCTTGCCACATGGACATTTTATAATCAGATTGACTAACCCGTTTTCACGACTCACAAGAGCACCTCATAAATCACGATGACCTCGGTATTGGGTGGAGTTCTCCCAATGGAAGAATTCAATATTAGGAGATGCTCTCATTTCCCATGGAAACATTATATGAACATGGGATCAAAGTACTTCGTGTACTAACAATCTAGTGCTAGCATTGAGTATAGTACAGATGCAATTTGGACAGAGAAATCGAGGATTAATTTATACCAATCACGGTTAGACTGCAGCCCAACAAAACAAAGAAACAAACTTACTACTATATGCCTCGAGTGAAGAGCAAGTCTTAATGAAAAAGAAAGGCAAGCCAGATCTTGTAAACAGCTGTATATTCGGTCTCTTACCGCATATTAAGGTGAGGTGAGACCTGTTAGGTTTTTTTTTTCTTCTTGGAACAATTTAAAGAGCTTGCTATAAGAATCATGGTTCGAAAAGCAAACAAAATTGCAAATGAAATGCAGATAGTGTAGTAATAAGGGTCTGATCAACACAATCACATTCAGAAGTTGTTTGTCAGGTAGCTTGAATTAAACAATGTTCTTTGTCTATTAGTTCTTTTCCCCGGTTCAGTTCAGAGAAAAGTGTTGCGAGAGCTAAAGATTTCTAGTGCTTGAAGACAATCAAAACAGCAGTGCAGTTATCCTTGCATCGCCTTTCACGAACAGCTTCCTTCACAAGGCGCCGCACTGCAAGTAAGGCTGAAGACGTCTCCTGGAATGGTTGGCATTTGAATAAAATCAACAAAAGTACCAAAGAAACGTATAGACAGATTTTGTGTGAAATGAACTGTGATTGAAGATGCGGTAATATACACATAGGGTAATTATCAACTCCATACGTGAATTAGACAACTAGTATCAATTTCACTAAAAATATTGTTATAGATTTAGCATTATCATCACTTGATCATAATCTGATTAACTTTGACCAGTAGATATAACTATTTGCAAATAGTGGACAAAAGAAAACAGATGCATTTATATTTAGTCACAGATTACTGAAAGAAACAGTACCTTCAACTGGTTCTGAACAAATTCAACAGCATCACTTGGTCCAAATACCTAGGTAGTAGGTATACAGGTGTCAAACTTATCATAAATATGACCGAAACAGTCCAATGAGGCCAAAACTGATGTGCAAAAGAAAGGGAAAATGGACATACTCCCCATAAGCCATCACAACCAAGAATGATGAAACGATCTTTCTTTGTAAGTTCAAAAGAGTGGACATCTGGTGTTGCAATTAACCCAACCTGCATGAGTGTTCCGTGAAGGCAAATATGAATAGATAGCATTCTGCTCAGTCTGGTATGGGCTTTCAGAAGGCATGTTAAAAGAGCTCGGATTAGGCATGCAGCGCACTACTCTTTTTTTTCTTCTGTCCAACAAGTTTTGTGATTGCACTGATTAGATTTCTTGGGTATTTTGCGTGACACTGCTTCATGCCAAAAAGAAGGCAGCTATGTCTGAGCAAAACTTGGATAGAGTCCTCCGACAGAAGTGGTAAAATTAGCTAAGGGTAATGTTAGCACTTTGCAATTCAGCTTAAAAGAAACTCTTAAAGTTAGCTAAGGGTAATGTTAGCACATTGCAAATTAAGCTTAAACGAAACTTCACTGGCCAGGTATGTCCAAACGGCTCAACTTTATGTTCATGCACTCATAGTTGATAGTTCAACATGTGGGCATTTCATACTAATTCTGAGCCTTGACTATTGACAGTTTTGCATATAACAAAGCAACACAATGTAGAAATTGAGAACAAAAAAAAAGAAATGTAAGTCAAAAGATATAACAATCTAATGGATGCCAATTATATATAAAAGAATTCCTGCTTTTTCACGAACTTTCCCAACCTAACTAGGTAACTTTTTATTGCATTATTTTGCAAAGGTGCAGCCAAATGAGAAAAGGACAAATCAATATTATGGAACCAATAACTCCGTTAAGCGTTAATCCTATTTACAATTCTAGCGCTCAGAAAATCTTACGTAACAACATGCATTCTGAAGATGGAAACGTTGTTAATTTAACCAAATGGGGAATGAGATTTTAAGTCCCCTTATTTCTTGGAGTAGAATTAACACCAATAATGAAATCCAGAGTGTATATTATGTCTTGAAGGTTTGCAGCCTATAAAGATTTCAAGGCCTTCACCACCTTCGTGATGAAGCCCTTTAGCAAGCACTGTTCTCAGTAGTCAATAGCATCGACGGCCAGCTGTAAGTTCAAACTACATTTCTAGCATAAAGAGCAAAGGCCAGGTATACTTGCACAGTTGCACCAGAAATCTAGCACTTCAATAATTGATCTACAATTAAACAAATTTTCACAGCTGCAAATATTTATTAGAAAGCAAATACATCTTTGTAGTCACTGAAGTGCATTCCACTCCAAAAAAAATACATAATCATGAAGAGAACCCATTCATTAGTGATCCTGATTTCCTGACATATACTGCAAATCGCCTCAATGAATAACACTAATAATACTAACCGAATAACTTTTCCAAATAAACAGATGGCACAGCAGAGTTAATCTTATGAGCAAATAACTTTTCATCAACAAACCTTCTTAAACTGACGATCACCAAAAGCTCTAGATACTTCAATGCGTCCTTGCAGTCTTCCATTAGGACCAACAGACCCTCCAGCCTTTGTAGGAACACAATATTAAATGTATCATCAGTCAACACACATATCCAAATCAAAATTTATTACTCCCTCTGTTCAAGAATATATGACGTTTTGGACATCGATATGGTCTCCAACATGCAACTTTGACCACTACTTTTTATATGAATATGTTTTATAAAATAATATAAAATTATTATATTATGAAAATATTTTTCATGACTAATCTAATGATACCATTTTTACATGACCAATACAAATAGTTTTTTATATATTAGTGGTCAAAGTTAAGGAAGTTTGACTGCAAGCTTTCTAAAACATCATATTTTGAACGGAGGGAGTATCCAACAGTAAGAAGCTCATCTAATCGTGCTTCCAGACATCAAAGCCATTAAAGAGGGGGCAAATGAAAGGAGGAAAGTGAAACCCTCTTCTAAGCATGGACAACAAGAGAACAAATTAGTCCTTATCACAAACAACTAATTCACATCACTAACAATTGGTAGCAAATAGGTCAAGAAGTAGGTATAAGATGGAAGAATAAATGCTAACATTCTAATGTTCAACAAAAACATTTCAACAAACAATCAATAATGAAAATGGACTTTGACAATGTAAGGGCTTCAATTCGCTGTTTTTCTAATCAGATTTAGTTTGCATAATTATGGTGTCACAAAAATGGACACAAACATTATTATATTGGTGACTATAGAGCAAGTAGGGAATCGATTACTTCAGATAGGGAAAGGTCCGTTTTTCGACCTTCAACTATGGTCACGGTCCAATTTTCAACCTGCAATTCTAAAACCGTTCTCTCAAAACCGGTTAAGAAAACCCCCTCTTCCTAAACCATTGTGGTTTTGGCTGACGTGGAAATCTACATGCACATGTTTGGCTGACATGGTATGTACGGGTGGATCCTTTCGGCTGACATGGCAGCACAAGCTGTAGATCAAGCAAATAAATTAAAAACAGATAGAGGACCCACCTGTCATCCCCTATTCTCTTCTTCTCTCCCCCTTCTTCCTCCTCTCTCTCTCTCTCCAACAGCCATGGCTGCCACTCCCTCCTGCTGTGATGGCTGCATCTCTCACACTCCCCTAGTCTGATCTGTGCGTGGGTTGATGAAGATGACGAATTCCCTGGCCAGATCTCCATCAGCCTCTCCCTTCCAGGCAAATCCAAGCCCAGCAGGCCAACAGCGGTCCGATGGGGTGAGCCGATTCGTTAGCACTCAGCACCAGCATTGGCCATGAGACATGGAGGCAGAGAAGTTCGGCGCACGGGATGTGTTTGTGTCCCCTATGACGAAACAATGGAAGGTTGGGCCATCCACGCCACAACTGCCTGTGTAGTTGCACGAGCTCGCTGGCGATGGCCGATGGGCAAGGGGAGAGATATGAAACCTGGGGTCCATGGGCTGGGCACGCTGCCTCTCACAATTACTCATCCACCACGAGTTGCTACCACCACGGCTTGCACATGTCGCTGCTGCTAGTGTGTGCCTCCGTCCATCACAGCAACTCGAAATATCAATTTTCCCCAAGAGATTAATGCTTTTACACTAATTGGATGGAGTTTTCCACACAAGAAGAATCCAATTTGGAATTGATTGCTCACGGTAAGAGCAAACACTAGAACAAATGAGGGGAAAACAAATCAGATCAAGATCCCCATGGTCCATAGGGACGGGGAAGGTGAGGGGTGAGCTGCCGTCGGGGATGCTAGGGCATGATATGGTGTGTGGCATGCGGAGGCGAAAGGACAGAAGAGGAGTGGAGGGAGGAGGCGAGATGCTGCAGAGTCAGTGGTGTGGTTGGGAGCGAGCTGGGCGGCACGTCGCATTAGGAGAGCAGAGAAAATGGAAGAGGAAAGGGTAGGGGAGGAAGATGATGTGTTAGGTGACATGGCCATGGTTGTCACGGCGTCGCCAAGGCCTTGGCGTACTGGTGATGCGCAGGGGACACCACGGAGGCTCGCCTCGCCTTGGCCATCTAGCCGTCGTCACCCCTCACTGCGTCGGTCGTCGGCCGCTGGCAATTTGCCCTCCCTCCGACGCCAGGTACTCCCTCCTCCACTCCCTCTACTTCTTTGTTTTTCTTGAGTTCTCCTGAAGTCCCAAACTCCCGATTTGTCCTCTCCTTGTTTTTCTTGAGTTCTTCCTCTTGCTCCCGATTTGTCTTCCTCTTCCTTCTACTTCTTTTTCTTTGTTTCTCTCCTGATTTGCTCTCAATGTGCTACTGCCTACTACTCATCCTTTGTTCTTCTTTGCTCGCCGTATCTTGCCTTGTGGACGCCATGGTGTCATGACGCCTCTCAGGCGCCGTGGTCGCCAAGTACGCCGTGACAACCATGGACATGGCCAAGGATCCAATAACCATTCCCAGATGAAATCCCGGCCAGCCACCGGTACCGGTAACCGGCCGGTTACCGGTCAAACCGGTTTTTTCTCGGACGAAATTCACTCAAATTTGATTAAAAACCATCCGAAATTCAAAATTCGAAATTTGAATTAGCAAACCCGGCCGGGATTTGAGATCCCGCCACCCCACCGGTAAGCGGTTACCGGCTGGGATTTTAATCCCTGGACATAGCATCCATGTCAGTCAAAACATGTACACATAGATGCCACATCATTGAAACCCACTGTGATTTAGGGCGAGGGTTGTGTTTTAGACGGTTTTGAGAGTTCGAGATTGTAAAGTGAACGGTTTCATAGTTCAGAGTTGAAAATCGAACCAAGACCAAATTCAGAGTTGAAAAGTAGACTTTTTCCTATCAGATAACAGTAAATAAGACAGCTGTCATTTGGAACTTCCATACTGAAAGTCTGAAACTGAACTTAAGTTGCAAAGGAAAACTGAAATAAATGTTGGAAATATAAAACAATTTTACCTTCTGGATTCGAGTGCGCTCTTGTGGAAAGATTGCTTTATGTTCTCTCGTCAAAACAATAGCCTTCAGTTCACTTTTGGTGCCATCCACCACATTTTCACCATCAGTCGAAGTGGAACGAGCTAATACTGCTTTAGCATCTCCAGCATTCGCAACTACAACCTGAATTATTTTAAGTCATTACGAAAAAATAATATTAAAAAAATCACTAACAAAAAAGATTTAAATTAAGCTTCGAGATCTGGCACTTCAATTTTGCAAACTAAACAAGGCATGCAGCTCAAATAAAAGCACCTAGCATTCAAGTGCTAAAAGGATCAACCCACGTGATCTAGTTTTGTACTCATGAGAAACCAAATGTATGGATTATAATATTTGTAAATTAGGCACAGTAGATAATATCCAAGCGTACTAAATAAACAAAAACTTCCTTGGTGGTGCAAACTGACCGTTTGTCCCAAGACCCAAACACATACAGCTGTTGCACCATCTTGCCAATTTCCTATAGATATGATAAGAAAATGAGTACTGTTAATCTCAGGAAAGAAGCAACCAAAAAGAAACTAATGAAATTTACATAATAGAGTTTTCGGGGCGCTACCATTTTTCTAGGGCTTGCATGCTGGGAACAATAAAATGTCTATTGTTGACTGTCACCAAAACTATAAGGTTTATCCTCATCGTAATTAGCACTGAGGCTCATCACAATGTCATTGTGTCAATATCTAACTTTTGCTCATAGCACCTGCTAAACAATAGATGTTGCAACTTGCAACAAAAAGGCATTCCCCAATCCCCACAAATACCAAATATTTCAGCCAAACAGCCATCATACCAGCATTGCCAGATAATAAGTTATTAACCCTATCCTGGCCATAAACACTATACTGGGTCCAAGCAGACACTGCAAAGCAGAACTATATACTAAATGCCCAGGCCAATTAGTGTCACAACTCACAGCCACTGGATACAGCAGAAGAACTAATGGGGAAGATTGAGACCATAGATTCTTACCTTTAGTACTTTCCTGCAGTAAAGATTCATCAGTTTTACGAAAGCCTGCAAACCAGACAAACATAAATAACATAAATCGGTTGGTAAACAAATAACATACCAATTATCAATTGCATGACATTAGGTGAGGATAATAAGAAGAATACTCAAAGAGCAAAAGGCACCAAAGACACGCATGAGAAACATATATGCTACAAACTTTTTAAATGCTAATGTACAAGAAAACAAGTATACCAAGAGAAGAGTTTGAGTTAAAATTAAGTCCCTCTCGAAATGGAATACCACATACAAGATGGTGATCCCCATTGCCATTTTCCAGAAACGATACACTCATTCTAGAATGCAAGTTAGAGAACTAATTAGAAGATTCTACCATAAGTTCACCATAGCAGCATGAAACATGTTCAAGGTCAAGGCTGCCTTTCATAGTGGATTATGTTAGCACAAAAGTATTGAACAAATAGAAATATAGAATCAGACCGTTTCTTTGAGAAAGGTAACACTGAAAATATGTATGCTTGTATATATGTGAAATTGTGAAGTAAGATGATGAAACAGTAGAAGGTGAATCTTCTATTTATGACTAGCCTGATCCTAGTCTAGTGTCTAGACCAGCAATGAGCAAGTAGTTACATTTTATGTACTAAATACCTTCAATGATGGCCTTTTTTGCAGCTTTAACATCCATCTGCAAAACAATTGATTAATATTTGGTAACTGGCCAACAACAGAATATTTCGATTTTCTTTTAAATACAAGGACAGATGAATCTAAAAACACAACTGAAATATTTTAATCATTCAAGGTAAGATAAATTATTAATCTAATTATAGAATGCTCACATAGCCAAATAAAACAAAAGAAGGCAGCCAATACATAATTTTGAAAAGACTAAAGTAGCACTCTCAGCGAGGAAGTCAATATCAAGAAACAATAAGTGGTTCAGGTAATCAGGTAGAATAGAATCAACAGACAGAAGGCAAAGATAAAAAGTGTGTAAACATAACAGGAAGCTAACGTGAAAAACTTTGCGTTGATTGCGCAGAAAACTTGATAACACAAGACTCCAAGCCTCCAAGGGGATAAAAATATTAATTGAATAAGCATAGAAGCAGAAGAAAAAACTGTGGAGGATGCATAGAAAAAAACTGAGTATAGCATTAGGCAATGAAATATTAGTTAATAATAAAAAATTGGCCTGTAAAAGTAACTAAAGACAGAAGGAAACAGCAAAATGGTTAATGACAACATTGAAAAGAAGCAGACAAGGTAAACAGACCAACTCACGTGGTAATCCTGCAGCGATGACATTCTGATGTAAATGTTTCTGTGCATATTCTGCAGCCAAGCGACCTCCATGCCCATCATATATCGCAAAATGTGCACATCTGCATAAAGCTACATACATTAAACTGTATGCATTGCATCAAGTGCTTAACAGTTAACATGAACAGAAATAGGGGCACCTAAGATTTCCTGGAGATTCCATCCTAGCATCAGGAAGCACCATCCAAGCATCTTCCATAGTATGCCTGCAACCCTTGTCTTCGGCAGCATCAGCTTCAACACTGGTCAATATCATGTCTTGCTCACTTGAAACCTTCGAGTTGGTTGTGGCTTTCTCAGCCGAAACACATGGGTCCGTCGGCACCTTGCTTTCCTTTTGAGAGTTGTCTCTCTTTTCACCATTAGTACCAGCCTCTACATTCTGCTCCTTTTCAGTAGCAGTGTCAACAACTTTCGGGCACTTTGATGCACAATCTTCATCGGCGGAGCTGGCTTCACGCTTTTGATGAGCCATGATGAGTCTAAACTCTAAAGCTTCCAATAGGGTTATATTGATTTCACCTATTTATTCCACCACTCTCAGATGAACTACAAATAAAAGCCAGGAAAAGTAAGAGCCTAGAAGCTACAAATGCACTAAAAAATAGTCTTTGCAAAACAAAAAGGGCATTAACCGGAAATTAGCCAAGAAGGGGTATGCTTTGACAAGGTATCTAGGAGGCAACTTAAACAAGTGGATAAGAGACGTACCACCAACCTAGGTCACAACACAATTCACAAATGTTACTTAGAGCATAGTGCTTTTCAAATAACAGCACTGTGCAGTCAAATGCCCATATCAAGATATCAGCACAACTGGATACACTTCCCACTGAGGAAAAATACATGCAACTATCGAAACGCTAATCACCGTCCTCTCAGACCAATCAATTTCTGCCTCCCTGAAGAAATTGTACTCCTAGGAATCTGCCATCCCATCAACCCACATTGCACACAACATAGCGCGCTAACTAGATTCAACGTATACACAAACCTAGGGCATTCAAACTAGACCCAAAAAAAAAAGGTTAATCGTTTAAGATTTGGCACAAATCGACCAATTCGAAGTGGTAGCCTGAAGCTAAAACCACGTGATTTGGAAAACCTTGCTCCCGGTTAGGGTTCTGAGGGTGACTAACCGCATCCCTCCGCTGTCCCAAGATCCCAGAATCGAAGAAGCACCTCCATCTACCTACCAACCCATGCGAAGCAACTACGAGCTCTATTGGTGCGCAAATTGGACAGATAAGCACTAAAACTTAGCAAATTTCTACGATCCACGAAGAACCCCCAAGAAGCGCCAATAGGAACAGAGCGAAGCGAGCAGAGCTTAGCGAGACAGCAACGAGGAGCTCACCAAGAAGCCGGATGATAGGCTGACCCACGGATCGCGGCACTCACCGCTCGGGACCGCGGGCGGGGTGCCTCGGGCTCCGCGCGCTCGCGAACGGAAAGGCGGCGGGGTCGCCGGCGAGGAGCGGAGGAGGAGGTGGTGGTGGCGGCAGGTGGGGTTCGGCCGTTGGGGAGTCAAGGAGGCGATAAGAAATGGTCACCCTTCGGGCTGGGCCTACAACCCACGGTTTAGGGCTGACGGGGCCAATTTAGGTGGGCCGGGCTGCACCTGTACACACAACGAGCCAGCGGCACTGGCTTATATTTTGGTGGAAAGATGCATTGACATCTATCACCGTGCAAGTGTAGGTATGCCACTAGTGCATTAGAGGGGATGCGCTACAGCATCCACCGCCACCCTCCATCATCACGGGCCTATTTCCGCCTCAATTGCCGCCCCGTCCCGCTGGCATGTATCTACCCTTGGCTTCCGACGTCTTCGTCGCCTTCCATCCTACCGCCACCTTGCCTCACCACTTTCACTCCATGCCCACTGCGGCAACAGCCCCGCCCAACAAAACTTGTTAGTCTCGTTGCCACCGTTCTGTCCACCGCCCTCCTTCAAACCCACGGTCGACCGTCACTCACCCTCCCTCTATAGTTGCATCCCCGATGAACCTTGACCCTAACTCGAGAAACCCTCACACTAACCCTCCCGTCGAGTGGCTGTGGGTGTGAATAAGAGAGCGCGCAGAAAGAATTCCCTATAATAATGCATATATTATTATGGAGGTGTCATAACACCCAATACATGCTATTTGTGACGTTATGTCACACTTATAGTAGAGAATCCCATACAATCAAGGTTGTTATACTCTGATACCCCTTCTTATGTGTAGAAGCCTCCAAATCGGATCATATATTATGATACACGGCATGAGTGTGCACAGTATCAAGAACGAAGTAGAAGAATCTTGTACAATAAACTGAAATAATGGCGAGGAAACAATCACGACAAGAGAGAAGAGACTTGGCAAAATCGGCCGCAAATTTCTTAAGCTCAAACTCAAAAGATTACAGGAGATTATCATTCTCTCACAATCTCGAATCTTTTAAGATCTTCATATACTTACCTTATAAAAGAATCTAGTGCTAAAGAATAACATAGCATCTAATCCTTTTGTGCGCCTCTTATTTTGGATGAGTTTCTCTTGCTTGGCTTTTAGCTTTTGGCTTGGGTTCTCTGCAACCACACCTCATAGCTTAATACAGTCCCCTCGCACCCCTTATTCTCCTTCAACACTACAGGGTGACCCATTTTTCCTAGCTGCGAGACTGTTTGCAATAGTGGGTATCAGTAGAAACGGCACCGCTAGGAATTCTAATAGCTACAGCTAGCTAAGACGGCGCTAGGAAAAGTTTTCCTAGTGGTAGTTATTTCCCAAACGGTACCTCTGGTAGCGAAAAAGAATTCCTAGCGGTATTAGTGGTAACGAAGTTCTAACTTTTCCAAGTGGTAGAGGTGCTTCAAATATAATTGCAAGCTGTAGTCCTACTTGTAATTACTATACTGGGGATTTAACATTAAACATTTATAGCAGTATTACTACTGGCAATAACAAACATACAACTTGCATTTCTACTTGTTGTCGATTTAAATTTCATTTGTAAATCATGCAGCAATGACAACAATTATGACATCACAAATATATTATAAATAAAATGTGTATAACAAATGGATAATGTTCATAGCCACATATGTCTTCAGTTAGAAATTTGTATTCCGCATACATATATATCAGCCATACCATATATGCCAACATTGTAAGGCATGATTAATTAGGATCAGCAAAAGCGAACACAAGTACATGATGGTCTACTCATCTGTTGTACCAACAATATCTTGTGTATACATTACATCAAAAGTATGGCAAATCCTAATGGGGAAATCAACTCCCAACTAATTAACTTGCCATATAGCGTATGTTAACAGAAAGTAAGTACTGATCCAAAAGGTCCCCATTAAGCATAAGCACGATCAAACTAGTTACTTCAGCTCCAACGCATCCTAATCAACGTGCTAATCACCTACAAGTGAGGAGCAATGAGAATTAGATTATGAAGAGTCAAGCAAAGAGAGATGTTTTTTTATATGTACCAACATAAGAAAAAAAATGCAGCAATACACAACAATAGACAAATCAGGATATGTAAAGAATATGTGAAGACATTCTACAATAAGACTTTTTGTGAATTGATAGACTTATATTTCTGAATTTCATTTCTATCAGCTATCCAGCAAGAATCGGCTCACAGATAACAAAATACAAAATGTCATGACCCCAAACTTGATGTAGTCTCTACGCACAAGCAATTGCATATTTTTACATGCAGTTACAGATCAAAAACATGCAGCAACATCCAAGAAACCATCTTCTGATCAATAGATACACACAAACCAGATTGTGGATTAAGTAGGGGCAATGTCTTTCACCTGAACAAAAAGCCTCCATTTAGTTTTCTCTTTGAACTTAATTGATCTGCTTGCATCTTCCAACTATGCACAAAAGGATGCATCCATCGTATCTCAGACTTCTAACATAAGGTAGAATCTAGTGCATACATCTTAGAATCCAGAAGTCCTTCAAAGGAAAAATAAAATAAAATTTAGACATCCATGTGTAGAAAATAATTCAATTACCAAAACAAGTAGTTGGCCCTCCATGAGTTGGGCCAGCACCACCTGTGGCTTGACCATTAATTTCGATCTGCAAGTTCAAAGCTCTCTTACTAAGCTTGTAATTCCTTGGTCAGTAAGAATGAAACAATAGAGAAGATATATTACTTTTGAAATTGGCCATGCAATGGACTCTCCAGCTGCATCTATCATTTTTGTGATATACTTAGATGGGCGAAGCAGCTGAACATCCTTTTTAAATACATATTTGAAAGCTACCTCATAACACTCAAACCCAAGAGGTACTCCATCAACAACAACATGTCGAGAAGTTCTTTGGACAGTACCCTTAGCTATCTATAATGCCAGTAGAAATGCAAAGAGAGTGAAAGTAAAAATTGAGGATAAATTTTACCAACTTACCTTCCACGGTAGAAAAAAAATCTCACTCTTGACCAAGCCATTAGAGAGAGAGAGAGAGAGAGAGGCAGAGAAGGGGATGAGACCAGAGCCATTCTAGCCAGCCGAAGCCCCCCCAAAAGAAAAACATTGTTACTTTCTCCAGGAAAAAACCAAGAGCAAGAGCTCAAGCCACAACCAAGAGCACCACTGCCTCCACCTTCAAAGCCAAACTCAAAGAAATAGTGAAGGGGGAGAGGAGCACGAGGAGTTGGGGAAGGCAAAGGGGGAGGTGATAACCACAGGTGACTGCCTTCGGCCAACACCAAAGAAAAGGCCGACCCCATCGTCAAGGGCGTAAGAGCAAGCTACGACCTCAACAAGCATCGTCGCCACTACCCACTCCTAGACCAACAAACCAAGTATGTCGCCCCATCCCTCCATTTCTATCCCATACTTTCATGCGTAAGGTAAAGGGGTGAGAGTAGATCTTCCCTGGGGTAGAGCTCGGGTGCACGGGTGCAAAGGGAGCCAGAGGGCGACTAGAGCGATCGGTGGTGGTGAGGAGGTGCTACTGGGTGGTCTTGTGTGCTACTTGGCCGGCTGGCCGGTGGTCAGCGACTTGGTAGAGGCGGGGGAGCCGAAGGTGAGCCGAGGAGAGGTGCTTGGCGAGGCGACGGGGTGGTGGCTGGGATCTTGGTGGCGAGGCGATGTCTTGCAGGAGGTGGTGGCGCTAGGCCAGAGCAAGGTGGCGGCTAAGAGGAGAAGGGCCGGACGAGGCGCTAGGCTAGGCGATGTATCTGTGAGCGGCCTACTGGCTCGGTGGGTGGGAGGCTGCCACCAGAGGGGAGAGGAGGCCGAGTGGGAGGAGAGAGAGAGAGAGAGAGAGAGAGAGAGAGAGAGAGAGAGAGAGAGAGTGAGGAGATAAGGCCAGCCGAAGGGGTGGCTTCGGCCAGGAGATAGAAAAAAAGAAGGAAAGAGAAAGAAGAGAAAAGGGGAAAAAGAGGAGAAAGAAATTAGGGGTGCGCAAATAAGTTTTATTTGTAAGATTAGACGACGCGATCCCTAACTTATTGTTATTTTGGGCACTGGGTTAGCAGGGTAGTGCCGGTGAGAGGGGTTTGTTCGTGTCAGATTGCGTGTAGGAGAAATGATGTCCGTGTGGGTGCATGTATTGCTATAATGTATTGAGCCCTATTGAATGCCTATTCAGGTCAAGGTTTTGGAACGACGCCATCCGCACATTGCTCCACTCCGTTTGGTTAACAGGCAAGTGCAGGGTAGAGCGATATCATGCAAATGGTATGAAATATGTGATGTTTTCATGATATGATGTTGCTTATATGATGATGTTTATGGTAATGGCAATGATGATGGGATAGGGTGAGCAATGAGGCTACCCTATTAATGATGACAATGGACATATGCATTTGTATCATGGCAAGAATGCACGAGCCAGGTCGGTGAGAAAATCATGTAACTATTCTGATGAGGTCAGTGAGAAAGGTACATAACTAATCCAGATTGCTCTAGAGAAAACTCTTACAGTTGTAGGGACTAGATAAAGTCCTACAATGTAAGGACCCCATCCTAACGAAGATGGGGGAAGAGTGTGTCATCGACGGGTGAACACTCCGCGATACTAGTATCAGCTGATGAGATGCATGAGCAAATGAGCATGTAGATTATTGGTGCATTACATTAATGGGGTGTTACAGTTGGTATCAGATATGGTTATGTTTGTATGATAGTAGTTACCATTTCTATTATGTGCTTGCTGAGTCTCCGGACTCACTCTTGTTTATTTTGGTGTTTAGGTAAACGATGAAGATGGCATGCATCGGGAAGGGAGAATAGCGCATCCACGTCACATGCGATCACAACTGCAAACTATTTTCCCTAGATAATCACTTTTGTTGTAATATATTTAGTTGTTAAATTTGCTGCGCAAACTTCGTAATGGTTATGGTGTAGTGGTAGCATTCTGAGCCTAGAGGATGGGCCGGGGTGTTACACTATCGGAACATATGGACTCATAATTGCAATCAAAATGACCTCTCTTCCATCCTAAAAGGTTAATTAAAATCACATGTTAGCTATATGAATACAATTCCATAAAACATAAGTTACACACAACTAATACCTCATGCCTAGTGTGTTCCAAATCAACTTGTATAGAAGCTTTCCTATGGGTTGTCCCAGTGTTTGGTATATCATGTTGCACAACAGCATTCCTTTCGAATACCCTAGTGTGTGCTACGCCACTTTGTGTAGCAGCTTTCCTTTGGATGATCTGCAAACAAATAATTCCAACTTTCATATAATGGTAACAGTTTGTACTATGCACAACATGGGGTAGAAAAGAAACATACCCTCATTACATAGAAGCCTACTTTCATCAGCAATTGACCTAGCAGCACTGTTGTCATTTTCATATCTCATATCCTATAACAATTCATAGAAATATCCATGGTCAATTCGTTAACATTAAACATGCATATCTATTATCTGTTATTGGCCAAATATAGTGAAATAGTTATGTAGAGAAATCACCTGTACTGGAGAATGTTGTTGGTATCAATATTTTGCCTAGACTGTGCTAAAGCAAGCAGTCACTTTAACTCTGTTGTTTCTTCTTGCACTTGTGATTGCTTCTCTTCGTGGTTATCCAACCGCTCTATCAAAATCACATTCTCTTTTTCAGCTCTCACCTTTCCAAAAACAACGAGTTGAAGTTTGGTGGAGGAGCACTTCCGTACCCCTGCCATCTTCAAGTCTTGAGGTGTTGGTCCTACTCCAATAGTAGGAACATGTGCCCGCTTTTCCATTCCAAATAACTGGCTGAAAAGATCTCCTTGCTGAATTGTTTTGGTAGCCAATTCAGGTCTGTCCGCGCATGTCTCATTGATTATATTCTAAAATCAGAGAGATCACATAAGTTAGTATTAGTTCAAAATTTTAAGTCTACAAGCAAACAATCTTAAAATATCACTTACAATCATGTCTCTAGCTTCCACTTGTGCAATTCCATTTTGTGAGTATGTGCTTTGATAAAAACTTCATGCCTAGCATGTGTAACCAAGATCTTTGGACTACGAACACATGTGGCTAAATGAGCAAACCTAATAAAATTTGCAACAAGTATTGATTGATGCATTTAGTACCAGTTCATCCTCAAGGTTCTTGCTTCTGGTGGTACGAGTCATAATCATTTTTGCACTATTTGCTTCCCCAGTTTCATTAAGTGCTTAGAGATTGAAAAAATAATTTAATAACCAAGGATGTACATAATATATTTTCAACACCATCATAGCTAGATTATACCTCACTCTCAGGTGTTCTCCAATGTTTTACAAGCGAAATCCAATCAAGTTGGGGCACTCTCGAATAAATCTCCATTCCAGTAAGTTCTTCATCAGTCTTGTCTTTGTGTGGTTTATAGTAAACCCTCTTTATTTCACACTTGAAATTCTTCCACTTCAATGCAGCTTGCTTCATAACCCAATATATAAGTTCATCACTCACTTCAAAATAGTCCTACAAAAATCCATAACCAGTAGTAGTGTCAAAATTAATTGGATGTAGTATGCAATGCAACAATTTGAATGAAGAGCAAAATGTCCTTTATGCAATGCCAAAATTTACCTTCACTCTGTCCCAGATAGCTACCTTCTTTGCTGCATCCACTTCAAACCAATCTTTTGAGGAAAGAGGAATTTTTGGCCTCACATATGAAGATATAAATTTGGTTAATGGTGCAACTTGCTAGCCAATCGGCTGATGGTCCTCATTGGTTTCAACATGGATTTTTGTTTCATTCTCCTTTCGCGTCCAAATGTCATGCTTCACAGCGTGCCCTTGTCTTTTCTTTTTCTTGGGTTCATCTTCGTAGTCCTGACACTGCTCATCCATATCTTCATCGTTACTTCTAGCACGCCTTTGACATTTAGGTTGCTCTTTCGCATAATCTCCATTGTTAATGGAATTGGGCTTTCGTTTTTTTGTGTGCTAGCAGAAGGCCTAGTTGCATTTGTAGGGAGTCGCATAGGAAGCCCAACTGCCTTCAATGCCTCATTGTTTCTAGCGATATTTGCTTCTCTCAGCTGCTCATACTCATTCTGATTAGGTCTATTAGAGCTTCCTCCTACGTTTGCCATCCTTCTGACTACACAACACATTTGTATGCAAATGGTTAGCAACAAAATCAAATCATTATCAGACAACAAGTCAACAAAGAACATGCAATAAAAACAAGAGATAATATCTTACTTCCGTGTCTTATGTTTTGATAGATCAACAATTATACCATCAATGTCTATCCTTACATAGTTATTAATGTCATGGTGGCCATTTAATTGGCTGTCCACACCAACATTCAATGCTAGAATTTCCTTAGCACTGTCAATTGCTACTGCATTTTCAATTTCTTCTCCTATAGACATATAGTACATGTCTCTTGGCCTTGATTGAATGACAACATGCCAATCTCTGTCAATAGGATCTTGTACGTAATAGACTTGAGTTGCTTGTGATGCTAAAATGTATGGTTCATCATATAGCTTCTCCCTGGTATTAAATAAATGTCTGAAGTTCATTGTCGTGATTCCAAATTTGTCACTTTTACCCACTTGTCTTTTTGACGAACATCAACCCGATGACATTTAAACAGAACAATGTTTCCCATCTTATGATAATCTAACTCAAGTATCTCAGTTATGGCACCATAGTAAGTTACATCTCCTATTTGTGGATTTTGGTCCTTTGAACTTGAAAAACTACTAGTTTTTGCAACAAGAGCCACTCCGGTACTTTGAACTAATTTGCCCTCGTCATAAGATTTTGTGTGGAAATTGTATCCATTTATCGAATAGCTATTGTACTTTGTTGCAACCATAGAAGGCTCATTGGCTAATGTACAAATCTCCTTTGGCACGTCTTCCACATTTTCTACTAAACCATTCGCATATTAACAATTATTCATAAGGTTAATATGAAAACTATGTAATGAGGTTAGAATTCAAATGTCATGTACTAACTTACGTGCAATCTAAACCATTCATGAAATGGTGTGTGATGTATGCGCTCTCTCTCATCCTTCCTTTGATGACCAATTGAAGAAAGGTACTCCAAATGTTCTATGCATATATGTCTGCATATATAATGTAAGTAAGGTACAATTTATCTATTCTAACATATATTGCAAATTAATTAAAACTTGTTCGAGGACATACGCCAAGTATGGCTCAATATGCTCATAATTAAATAAGACATATCTATGAGCTTGAAGCCACGTTTGGTGGTATAATGTAACAATGCACTTCCCAACCAATCCTCGGCCGATATTGTTTAAGTATATGCCACCATTTGGGAAGTCATGGCAGTGTCCATCATCATTTTAAGCTTGGCGGTTGAATCTAGTCTCACAACCATGCAAGTTATGAGAGCAAATTGTCATATTCTCATCAAACACATAATTTTCAGCGATCAACCCTTCTAGGTGAGTTCTTGTCCATACATATTCCTTCAACCTCAACCAAAATCTATAGAAAGTTTAAAATTAATTAATTAAACACTACTTTACAAGGAAAGCACTAGTAAAATGAACTCAACTACAATACTAATGCGCCTTTCTATAGAATACATGTTGCGGTACTGTACAGGCCCAACAATTTTTTGCCTCTGTTGGAAGATGGACCATAAGATGTTCCTTGACATAAAAAGATGGTGGAAATATCTTCTCAGGAAGGCACATGGTTTCAACAATTTTAGATTCTAAGCCCTCCATGTCAGCCACCCGGATTATAGGAGAGAACAATTTATTAAAGAAGTTGCTAACACGAATCAATGTTGTACTTACATTTTTAGGTAAAATCCTTCTATCAGCCAATAGGAGTAAGTTCTCCAAAAGGACATGACAATCATGAGATTTTAGGCCAACCAACTTCTTCTTGTCAATATTTACACATCTACGTATATCAATTGCATATCCATATGGAAATTTAACACTTTTCAATACTTCACAAAACAATTTCTTCTCACTAGGGCTCATCGTGTAAATTGTCGGAGGCAAATAAAATCGACCCCCCACTGAAATAGGATGTAATTCCTTCCTAAAACCCATTTTTTGGAGGTCCAAGCGAGTGTTTAAGTTGTCTTTGGATTTTTTTTTTATCAATGTCAAAATATGTTTTGATTATATTGTCACAAACGTTTTTTACTAAAAACAGGAGGGGATAGACCCCTACTGTATATATTAAAAATTAAAGGACAGTATGTATAAGAGTAGGAGAAATGAATATACACAAGACTACAAAGTAAGAATGAAGCAAAATTACTCAGCCAAACTAAAAAAATACTCCCAAAGAGAATGTTTGACCCTATGGAAAACCAGGGCAAAGGCTTCTCTAAACTCTCTCTTCCAAGCTGATAAAGACAAAACTCCATTGCTGAAAATGATGTTATTCCTGTGAGTCCAAATTGTCCATCACACAATAATAACTATCTCCTTGAAATAACGCAAACGATGTCTGATCTTGCCATCTTAAATTAGATTAACCACTTCAAGGGAGAAATCCCATTTAATCCCAATAAATCTCCAACACCACTTGCTGAAAACACAATAAAAAAAAAGAGACGCTTCAGAGTTTTAGTGTCATGGCAAGAACACAACACACATTCATAACTCCTAATGTGAAACCCCTTTTGAAGTAAAAGATCACAAGTGTTTAGTCTATCTTTTAGTAGTAACCAGAAGAAGAACTTATGTTTACTCACACAATAAGACTTCCACAACCATTTAAAAGGAAGTGGTGTGAAGATCTGTCCCATAAGATAGTCATAAGCCTTTTTAGAAGTAAAGACAGAGGAACCCCAAATATAAGACCACACATTTGAGAGGTCTTGATTAAGCATAAAAGCAGCAAGTGAGTCATTGAGGGGCTGAAATTGTGTCATTGTAGTAGGTGAAAGAGGCAGATGAAAATTAGCAAGAACATCATCCCATCCAAAAATTGGACAACTGAAGCTTCTTGGTTCTTTGCAAAGGAAAAAAAGGTGAGGCCAATTTAATAACAAGTAACCAAAATTCCACATATCCTTCCAAAAAAGATAAGTTTTGCCGTTGAAAATAGCACAACTAGAAAAACCTTTGAATTTATCCAACATATGAAGAAGATCTTTCCACCAAAAGGATCTGAGAACTCTATTAGAAAGTGGAGCCAACAGATTCTTATAATAGGCCTGCCAAGTCAGATTTACATAAGGAATATCCACTTTGTTGAGAAACTTATGTAAATGCTTCATCAAAAGGGCCTTATTTTGAGCTCTAAGATTCAAAACTCCAAGACCACCCTATTTTTTCAGCCGACACACATTTCTTCAAGCTACTAGATAGCCTCCTCTCTTGTTAATATCTGAACCATGCCACAGAGCATGCATTCGATAACGATCAATTTGATTGATGACCTTAGATGGAAGCTTCAAAGAAGACATATGATAAATGGCTTAAGAAGAGAAAACCGAGTTAACTAAAACCAGACGACCACCATAAGAGAGGAAAGTAGACAAACCAGATAACCGTCTACTTATTTGATCTAACAGCGGCAAGTAATCCACAATCTTAGGCTACATTGAACCCAGAGGAAGCCCCGGGTAAGTAAAGGGCAAGGACCCAACCTGACACCCTAAAATGTTTGCCAAATGCATCATTTTTGCCGGATCAACATTGATAGGAACAAGGGAAGATTTGTGGAAATTTACTTTCAAACCAGTGGAATCAGTAAACGTTCGGAGTAAACCCTTCAGGTAGAAAACCTATTGAGCATCTGCTGGCATAAAGAGAAACGTACCATCAGCATATTGGACAATGAGAAAATCTTGAGAGAGATTTGAATCCAAAGGGAGAGAGATCAAGCCCCTATGAAAAGCCTGGTTGATGATCGACTAAAGAAGGCCAGCTGCGAAAACAAACAAAAGGCGAGAAAGCAGATCACCCTGCTGAACTCCACATTTGTAGTGAAAAACCTTCCCAGGGACTCCATTTAGCAAAACCGAAGAGGTGCGAGAGCTTAAGATATTCTTAATCTAGTTTTGCCATTTGAAACTAAAGCCCTTCATTTGAACATAGAGAGGATAACATGATGTTCCACCTTATCGAAAGCCTTCTCAAAATCAAGCTTAACAATGACAATCTCTCTTTTAGACTGGTGACACAGATGAAGATATTGAAAAGGCCAGGCAAGACAATCTTGAATAGTTCTCACCATAATAAAACCATATTGATTGTATGGATTACTTTAAGAATTACAGACTGTAATCTGTTGGCAATCAATTTTGTTAAAAGCTTGAGAGAACTCTTAAGAAGAGAAATAGGCCTGAAGTCATTCACATTCTCAGGGGCGGACTTCTTTCGCACCAAAGTAATAAAAGAGGAATTAATACTTTGGATGTTCAAATTGTTCTCACAAAAATCATTGCACAACTTATAGAAATCATGAACAATTAAATGCCAGCATTTCTTCATGAAGAGGCCATTAAAACTATCAGGACCCAGAGCATGATCCGGAACCATTTATTTGACTACCTTGTCAGTTTCCTCCTTCGAAAACAAGTTGTCCAAATTCTCTAAAAATGCATAATCCACTGGAGACACTAAAGAAGCCAGATTAAAATGCATTATAGTATCCTCAGAGACTCCTAACCTTGCTTTAAATGAATTCCAAAGAGCCGCCGATTTTTTAGCATGATCAGAGAGACAAGGGCCATCTTCCAGATACAGGTGGGCAATATAATTTCTCCTGAAGGTGGAAGAAGCAATAGATTGAAAGATCTTAGAGTTCTCATGATGAGGACATCAAACCTAAGGATGTAACTACTGCTTCGACCCGCTGCACTGAATCCTCTACTTCAACCATATCTTCTCTAATAGGACTTTCGGCTACTGCAATGCCATATTATCCAGTTGGACCGAGCTACCTCTACATGCCATGGTGCTACGTCTACATGCCATGGTGCTACGTCTACATGCCATGCTGTTACGTCTACATGCCATGGTGCTACACCACGTACCAAGCAAGAGTTCAAGCTGGATACGTTTTGTCATCCAATTCGGCCCCCAGAGACAGCACCAACTTCAAACGTGCATAACTTTCACATACGGAGTCCGTTTGAGGTCCACGAGTACTTGATGGAAAGCTTATCTCGTCCTCTTTCCAACGGATCTGTCCTCACCTCCAAATGATTTCTATGCGTATCACAATCATCAAAAGAAGGTGCTGCACCACCTGTTTTGGCCAATTTTAGGCCTTGTAATCCTTGGGCCCATCTCCCTAGCCACCCCCCTCCTTGGGTCGCACTGTTCACGTGAACAGTACCACATGAATAGTACCACCCTCTTAATTGTTGGCTTTGTGAGGCTCCCCCTCTCCTATATAAGGAGGCCTCACCCCTTTGGTTTTCCTTGGGTTTTTCTTAAGAGATTATTCTGCTTAGCAGTCTCGCCACACGTTCGGTTGAGGAACTCCAACTTGTGAACTTAAAGATTTATTCGCAATACAATTTCAGATTGCATCTTCTACTCTCTTGCTTGTGTTCTCGATTTGCTTGCAGGAGATAGCCTTCTTGGCGAGGTCAACCGCGTTCGGCATGGTTGATAACCATCGGAGCAATGGTTAGTGATTGCGAGGGGTTCAATCTGTTTTGGTCGGAGCCTTTGGATCATCAACGTCATGTTCTCCACAATCGACTTATCAGTACCTTTCGAAAGATTGGGCCACCGTCACATCATCTCATCCCCAAACTTCACCGATCTGATAGTAGCTCTTTGCTTCCAGTAAATCCTTCTGGCTTCCAACAAATTAAGCAAATGAGTATTTAGGATTCTTCTGAAATTCCTTTCAACCAGACATAAAGGACATTTGTCTTCTAGACCATCCAACAGAGCTAAGACCCCGCTAGTATTATTGATAACCAAATTCACATTTGAGAGTTTTTTACTACAAGGTTTAAGACCTCTCTTGAAAACCTTTAGCTTGTGAGAAATTCTTTGAGACGCATTTAAGTGCTGAGAAGGCAAGTTCCAGAGGGATGACACAGTGGGGAGAAAATATCAAACTCACCTAATAGTTTTCAAATCGAAAAACTGAAGCTTTAGGAATGGATGAACCAAACAGGGGATATGATCCGAGGTGAGCCTAGCCATAGGGATGGCCAATGTGTTCAAAAAAAATGGACCACTCTACAGACGTGAAAATCGAGTCAAACTTTTGAAGGAGAGCATTTTCCTGCATATTGCTCCATGTGAAAGATCTACCCTTGAGAGGGATTTCAACCAAGCCCAAGCGATGAATTATGTCATTAAACAACTGCATATCATTAATATTACCACCAGGTCTGTTATGGTTTTTAGGATTGTGAAGCAAATTAAAATCACCCACCAACAACCAGAGTTCAAAACTCATTGAATCCAAACTGAAAAGTTAAGACGTAAACTCTACTTTGGCTGCTGGAGTGTAGGGCCCATAGATATTAGTGAGAAACCAGCTTTGAGCATTAAGCATTGAAGTAAGCTTAACAGTCAAGGAAAATCTGTTTTGATGAACCACCAATCCATCAAAAAGGGATCCATTACATGCCACAAGGAGACTACCAGAAGCACCAATCGCAGGAACAAAACAAAACTTGTTAAAGCATCTATGGGCAAGCGAACGAAGGAATTGACTGTCAAAAGAAGACTTCTTGGTTTCTTAAAAACAAAAGACATAGCAAAAGTTTTCTTCAATCTTATCCCTGATATCACTCCATTTGTCAGTGGAATTTATCCCTCTTACATTCCACGAAAGAACATTCCAATTTCTAGTGTTACTCATGATCGAAAAAGAAAAAGCAGCAACGACCTAGTGGCACAATACATACTAGGTGCATGGCTCAACTCAAGTGAATAACGAACCGGCAATAAGACAAGAAAATGGACCAGGTATCATAACTGAAATAGATCATAATCCACATCAACTGACCCTGAACTAAGACATAACAATGACTCCCCAGGGAATGAACAAAAACAAACCACATAGATTGACAACTAGAATAATAAGACTTACAGGGATAGGGGTACAAAGCAGTTAAAAACTTCTAGTTCACCATAATGAAAGAGCCAGTCACCGGCCCAATAAAGCAAAAGATCAAGGCCACCATAACAAAGAAGCTACTCGTCATCCGACTCCAATAGAGCCTCTTTAGACAACTCCTTAGGAGGAGTCTAGCAGAAATCCACCCCAATGCCCTAAGCAAGGCTAACAGACAAGTGAGAGGAGGAGCAGTCTTGATATTGGACCTTCGATGCCCTTCAAAAGTGGCGCCAAAAGAGCAGCACTCTTCTTGTCCTTGAAATCTTTTTTATCAGCATTGAAGCGAGAGCTACACCGAAGCAAACTAGTGTCAATGGGGACAGGGTACTTACGACGTCGCCTCTTTGGGGTGCTTTGAGCAGGTCTCGTTATCTCCATTACATAATCATCATCTAGCTCCTTCAAAGAACAAAACACGTTCGGGACTCTTGGCTTAGTTACAACAGGAGCAAAGAACTTCTTTTGCACCACACCATCTGCAATAGTCACCGAATTCCAGTGCATATTCAGAATAGAAACGTGCTCTGGATCCAAGCTAACCAACAACTCAGGAATCATGGACAAGCAATTGAAAAAAAGTTGAAAGTCTCCAATTTTAGGACGACAGATTAGGAGATCAAACACAGGCTCCCCTAGAACCACCTCCTCCATGCTTTCATCACAGTTCAAGTTCATCTCCTCACCATCATCACCTAAAACATCAGCAGTTGGATACTGATCCTCCATTACTTGCTCTTCAGCGGCAAGTGCTACATTCGACAAATCAACACCCAGATTGTTGGATTGGGCCATTGAAGCCTGGTGCCTCGAAGAGCTCAAGAGCCCCGACCATTGCGGGAGAGGTGGGGGCTGAGGATCTACCGCCACTCCAAATGGGGGAATAGGATCTTCATAAGGAGGTTGTAGCGAAGAGTCTTCATGAAGAATGAAGCACATAATGTCCCATTCTCTAGCCTGTGTCTCATCACCCACAATCACCAAAAGACTTTCAGGCACAACATCAGACGAAGGAACCAAGACATTAATAAGAATTCTAGCCTTGTTAGAGGACTCATGGCAGTGAATTAAAGTGCCAAACCCATCCACTACCCGCCCTATTGCAGCCACATTGTAGCAGTCTAAAGGGAAACCAACTAGCATGAGCCAACACACCATATCGAGAGGGGCAAAACGCAGATTGATGCCTTCATCATGTTTGAGAAAACTCAAGGAGTAAGGCTCAAAGGGATGCGGTCCATGAATAATAGCAGCTTCACGATCAACATAGCTATCAAAAGTAACAAAAGCAGCACCAAGAGGGCAAGGAGCAATCTCAAAGACACGAACCCGAAACTTGTGCACCAGGTAGTGATGAATCGCATCTACAACTTGACCAAAATAATAAGCAGCCACTGTAGGGATGAGAACAGCAATACCAACATCCTCATTGGATCGTACCAACTCCGTTCCAAGGTGCGAGCCGATACGCTTGGGACGACGATTCAGGAACGATGCATTCCCCACCTTGAAGCCACAGGGGAGGAACAACGAAGTATCCACCGCGAAATTAACCATCTCCAAAGTACGAAGAACACCTGGGAGACTAAGGGAAGTCGAGGGAAAGCAAAGGGTGGAACTCCTAGGAGAAGATGAAGGGACTCCTGAAGAGGGAGCCAAACCATAGTCAACCACTTCCCGAGGAAAAGGCTTCGAGAACTCCATATCCGTGGTGAGCTGAGGTGGGCCAAAAATTGAAGCTAGCTTAATCGAATTGGAGATAGGACGAGTATCATTAGTGCAGAATCTCGCAATGTGGCCCACTGTTAGACACTTAAAACAAGTAACCCCTTCCCTGTAATCACTATTGCGAGAATTTGAACTTTGAAACCAAGAACCACCTTGCTGTAAAGAGCGATCAAGATGATCAAAGATAGAGATCCTCTCTGGAACAAATTTTTTGGGCTTAAAAATAGGAGAAACCAAATCTTTTTTTTATCCGATTGAAAACCGAATGAATAGGAATCACCTTAGGAACCGAATTTGATTTGACTACATCCGCAAAACTCTTGCGATCCGATCTCTCAGATGGATGCAAGCCAAGAATTCCAGAACGAGAAGATATATTTTTTCTTTCCAAAAAACAACAATCCATTCTATCGCACATTCTGACTCCCAAGAGATTGAACTCACGAACCCAATTTGGGCCACCATTTCCCCATAGATTAAAATGGACAAAGAAAAGATCATTGACCAACTTGACAAGAGAATAAACTAAGAAGCCCATAGCTTTGGAACAAACCAAGAACTTAAAAGAAGAATTTCGAAGGAAAGAGACATTGAAATAAAGAACTGAACCACCCAAACAAGATTGCATCACTAAATTGACTGATTCTTCTAATAGACGGAAGAAAGCCTGACGAAAAGAAACCACTAGATGGAAAGCTAAGGAACGATAAATGGGGCGTACCATAGAACGAAAATGAAGCCATACATCCTGTTGGAAACCAACACCCGGCGAGATATCCAGACGAGGAGGCAAGACCAACAAAGACATGATTCAATAGGCGCCATTAGAGGCATCTCAAAATCACCAGAGACGAAGACATTCCCCTCCTCCTAAGGCTAGCTATTCCTTGGACCTCACAAATGTTTTTCTTGATATGCATTACATCAAGATTATGCCTTAACAAGAAATCCTTCCAATATGGCAGTTGCAGCCATACAGGATGTGTATTCCAAATAACTTTTTGTTCATCATCCTTGACTTTATGTTTTTTAGGTTTTTCCCTTTTGGATCCTTTCCGAAATCATTTATAATATCTTTTGTTTGCTCCAACACATCATATCAAGAAAGTGGAATGGGTGCTCCCCTATACTCTTCTGTACCATCAAAATACTTGGCATCACTTCTAAATTCATGATTAATATGTAAGAATCGATGATGCCCCATGAAGCAATGTTTCCTTCCACTTTTCAAATGAATGGAACATGTGCTTGAGTGGCAAGAAACTCATCCTACTGCCCAGAAGTAACTTGCCCAGATACATATCCAAGTCCTGGATAGTCAGTAATGGTCCCGTACAAGGCAGCACACAATTGGAACCACTCACCGGTTGCAGCATCATAAGTTCTAAAACCTTCACACCAAGCCTCTAACAGATCATCAACCAAAGGATAAAGGTACACATCTATGTCCTTTCTAGGACATTTACTATAATATCCCACTTAACTAAATAAGTAATCAACAAATTAGAGGAAGTAATCAAGAGTTAATTCAGAAATTTAGAGAATTTAGTGGGAGAAGTGGGCTTTCGGCCCATGGTCCAAAAGGGGGATTCAGCCACTTAAAGGGGCCAAAGGGGGTAGCAACCCCAAATCCTAGCCTCCTGGTACTATAGCGTGGCTACTGTTGCACTATTTACTTTAGCACCTGGTGTCTCCTCCCCTCCCCATTGCAGCCGCCACCTCCCCTCTCCTTTGTGCCTCCTCCTCCTCATCATTTTTGGCTGCCACTTCTTCCCCCTTGGCTGCCCCTTCCCCATTTGTCCAGCACGTCCCCCATGTCTCCTCTCCTCTCCTGGTGGTGCCTCCCCTCCTCCTTGTGATGCCTCCTTGTTGCTGGCCAAGGGAAAGATCGGGAATCGATGTTTTGGGTGTTGCTGATCAAGGAGAAGAGGGAGAGGGAGAATAAGAGGGGAAGAAAGAGGATCTTCACGACGACTTCAGCGAGTTCCAACGGGGAATTCGTGGGTAAATTCATGATCCCCAATAGCAATTACACTTATTTTCCATGTGATTTGTGGTCGATTTGATGTTGTTCCTCGTTATCGATGAGATCGATATTTCAGAGCCATGTTTGATTCGTAGAATTGAAGTAGTTCAGAGCGGAATCAGGGTTTTGTGCCTCCTAGAGATAGGTAGATTAACTGAATGGATTTCCATAAAGTATTAAATCATAATTTTTCGATAAATGATTAATTAGTTATGAATTTTGCAAGTCTAGGTGCTTATCTAGTCTCAGGATTTGGGCATCGAATGTAGTTCTGCGAATTAGAGTTTGGATATGGCCGAATTTGGTCGGTTGATCTCTATGAATTATTTAGATAACTTTATGGTGATTCCAGAAAGATAAAGTTCATAAATTTTGGACGGATAGAACGAAAGTTGAATTTTTAAAGTTAATGTTGTAAGCTGTCCTTCTATTGTGGACAGAAGTGAAAGGCTTGGCTGTTTGCAACCATTGTTGCATAGTGGGGATTATTGTGATAAGTTTATTGAGAAATATAGTTTTCTATAGTTTCCAAAGAGTCTTAGAACAATAGATTTGGATGTACCAAATACAAGTTACGAAATTCCCAAGTTAGTAATACTGAAGATGACAAAACGGTCTTCGGGATTAAAAACAAAGGCTTAGATGAGATAATTTGATCTTTCAATCACCTGAGAAGTTGTAGCTATGTTTGTGTAGATCCCAGGAAAATTGGATTCATGACTTTTGGAGTTTTGACTCAAAAGTTATGGATTTTTCATCGATAGTTGTCTGATTGGACAAATTGGAATTTGGAAGTTTATCGATTAAGTTCGGGTTGCGAGTTGGAGCGACCGCTTTCATTTATTTCCGTTGCTATGCTGAGCACTTTTGAGTGGTATACTTAGTATAATTTATGCTTGCTAGGTGGTGGTGAACACTAGGGCTAGGGCCTTTCCGTCGTCGTCATCAGTCTCACGGTTGAGGCAAGTGCAAGTAGAGTAGAATGAATTGTGATATTTCTTTCATGTTAAATGCCATGGTTTGCTTAAGATGTTTTATGTTTTGATAATATTTCTAAATATTATACTTTCATGATGGATTGAGAATGTGAGTTTCAATTTGCATAATGGCATTCATTCCTGAACCTTGGTCTACGTGGTAGCCAAGGGTTGCTTCTTTTGAGATCCCCATCATGCATTGGATGGGCATTAGATCCCCGTCATGCATTGGACGGGCTTGGGTCCCCACACTCGTGGAGTGTGGGCTTGAGGTCCCTGTGCCTAAGGGCACAGGCTTGAGTATACATCGACGGATATACTACATCGTATTATCGGTAATTGCAAAGAAGAAAGAAAGAGCATTCTTGACATATGCATTGCATACAAGCATAAGAGATTCATTTATGGTTCATTGCTGATGTTCATAAGAAGATTTGATATCTTCACTGGTTGGTCGTGAGGTTATATTTTTATTACTGTTGTACTTTGCTGAGTCGTGGACTCACGCTTGTTGTGTTGTTCTTTCTAGGTATATCTCAAGGCAGCGACATGTATGGGAAGGGGTAGACTTGATTCACATCATACTTACACTATTCATGGCAAATAAATTGTTCATTTAATTAAACTTCAAGTTTATGATAATTCTTTTAGTTCAGACTATGTCCATCCTTCGTGGTGGTTGATTCGCTTGTGTTCATGGATGAATCGATTAAGCTTTTAAACCTCAGTTATTGGTTCAATTGATTCTATTGGATTGAATAACTTGATTGATTGGATTAGGCTTACATCCTCATAGTTCTAATGATTCTTAATGCTTTAGATTTGATTGTTAATTATTTGCTCCCATTGTGTAGCATAGACTATTGATTTGGATTTGGATGATAATGAGAAATATCTATGCTTAGATTAATTATCTTTGATAGATGTCTTTCTTTATATTGGTTATTTGTTGATGATGCTAGATCATGATGTTTAGTATTGTGTCCTTCGGCTGAATGTTTTGCTGAAAGTTGTTAAAAAGTTGGAATAAAATGGTTCATTAGAGTAGTTTAGTAGCATCATAGGCTCTATGTTGGGCTGGGGTGTTACATTTACAACCAGGAATAAGTAACGATAGGATAAAATTTGGTTGCTTCATACACATCCATAAAGCGAGTTTAATATTGCGACAGGCAAAACTGAAATATGGATACTTGTTGTCAAAGTTCTTCCAAACCATAGAATCTGCTGGATGACGCATCAACCCATCCCTTGGTCGCCCTTCACTGTGATACTTCATACCATTTGCCAAATTTGGGGACATATAAAACCTCTGGAGTCTCTTTCTTTGTGGAAAGTATCGAAGAACCTTGTGGGGAACTCTGTGTATTCATTTCCCATCAGGACTCTTCTTTTCTACCCCCCATCTAGAAGTTTTACATTTAGGGCGGGAATCTATATTAGCATTCTCTTTCCCAAAAAACACACAGTCATGTTTGCATGCATCAATATTCTCATAACCTAACCCAAGGCTCTTCACTATCTTCTTCGCTTCATGGAAGCGCTTTGGTAGTAAAGAAGCATATGGGAATTCCTCCTTTAGTAAATCTAAAAGGGTATCAAAACTATTATTGGTCCATCCACCAAGGAACTTTGTGTGGAGAAGCTGCACTATGAATTGCAACTTTGTGAATTTGGTACAGGGATATAGGAGTTGACTAGCATCATTTGTTAACCTATATAAAGCTATGGCATCCTCATTTGGGCCCTCTAAATCACATTCCCCACCTATATCTATTTCACTATATCCATGTTCTATATCATGGAGCATTTGTGCCAAGTCATCGTCTAGTTGTTGTTCCATTTGTAAATAAGGTTCAAGTTAGAAATTGGGTTCCCTATGTTGTTCATGGGATAATGTTTGTTCTCCATGATAAATCCACTTTGCGTATCGTTCTAAGAACCCTTCACATATTAAGTGGTTAAAAACAATTCATGTTTCATTCTGAGCACTATTGACACACTTCTTATAAGGGCATAGAATTTGATTTCCCCTTGCTGAATTTGTGAAAGCAAATTCCAAGAAGCCCTTTACTCCTTCGACTTATTCCTTTGTGTGCCTACAATTTATAATTAATAGTATAAAACATAATTAATATAGACTATAAGTTGCTATTTTAATTGGCTTCATTGTTAGATTTCTACCTAGGTTCATTCATCCATTGCATGTCCATGGTGATCCCTCCAATGTGAAGTGGACAACCTGGCCTATAAAAATAGCATAATTTTTTAAAATAGCATATAAACTACATAATTGGATAAAAACAGAGTATGTTATCTATATGATCCAAGAGTGCTATTGACTTCTTATTTTTCCACACGGCATACTTAATAGTAACCTAACAACACAATTATGTCTACCATTAAAATTTTGAAAAGGAACAACCAAACATCCATTAGAACAGATGTTAAACCATTATTGAACATGCAAGTTCAAGCATTTTGGAGCACAAAATTCCAATGCTTACTACTAGGCAATAACCCAAATATTAGTCATAAGGGGATTTCTCATATGGACGGAAATATTATAGAACTTATATCACACAAATGAGTAATCCAACCAACAACATCTTATGCAAATGCAGACAACAACCATACTAGAAAAAAAGAGAGGGTGCATTGCTTCCCTGTACCTTGCTTCAATGTCGTGGTGAGATTTCACAGTCTTTTCATCTGCAAAGTATTGAGCAAGCTCCGAGTAGCAGCTAGCAGCTGTTGAGCACAATATATAGCCAAAATGAGTAAACCAGAAAAACCACAATATTAAGTTTGATAAGCTAGCTACAACTCAAACCAAATGTTGTTTGCTAGAATGACCTTTCATATCATTTTACAGAGCAGTATATCCAACTCATACATGGACAAATCCCATAAACCTTATATAATATACTCCAAAATGTGTACAACTTTATGTTGTCCCCTATTTTATGAAGGTTTGGAAGTAGGGAAATGCATTCTGTATGCTCTACTGTGTACCTAATGAACCACCAACACTACGATCTTGAATTCAATTTGATGAATCTTGTTAGCCTCATCTTATTTCATGAACTATCCAAGCTTCAAGTTTACTCTGACATGAGCTTGAACATTTGGAAACACAATATAGTACAATTTTATGTTCATAATGAAACATCCAAGAAGCAAGAGCACAAAAGTTTAAACTTTCAACTCCATATTTTGAGCAATCTTTAACACCTACCATTAAGTAGCAAATATCACATCCTAGGGGTAGAGGGCCACTACAAACCTGATTTCCCTCTAGATGGTAGATGAGGGTAGCAGATTGGAGCTTGAACAATTGGAGATTTTGTCCAGGAGGTGGTGAGTTTGCAGTAATGGGAGAGAGGACGATGAGTAGTGAGTTGGGGATTTCATGTAGGAGATGGTGAAGTTGTAGCCATGGGAGAAATTCACTACAAACCTGATTTTGTAATAGGGTTAGGAAGAAATTGAGGACTAATAGATTGGGAAGGAGCTGCTGCTGCACTTTGTAGATGACAACGACCTGAATCCTAGACAACGATGGCCTGAACCATAGCTAGGTCCTAAGGATGGTGGCAGCAACTTTAACCCTGCTTCAAGATGGTGGTGGTAGCCTAAAATCTTAGCAAGCCACCAAGGATTTAGCAACCATGGGGGAGGGGAGGAGGAGAAGGTCGAGGATGCAGGGAGGCAATGATGCTTCAGCCATAGGAGAGAGAGGAGGAAGAGTGGTGAGTTTGGGGTAGATTGGTTGCTCTAAGGATTTTTACCCCAACACTCCCGCTACTTTTTTCAGAGGCCCGCGCCCAATTTTTTCCTATCTGCCAAAATTTTCCCCTCCCCGCCGAATTAACAAACCCTAGCACTACCACAGCTTTATATATTTTCCAAAACCGGTACTACAACTTGCAATTCTTGCCATCTTTCCAAGTGTCCGAGCAGCTAATGACAAGTGCCTTCCCAACCGATAGATCAACTTAGGAACTCAAATATTATTATTTTTGGTTGTACAACTAGCAAAAAAAATTCCCTAGCAGTGGTGTAGCAAAAGAAGGTGTGTTGCGTAGTAGTGCAAAGTGAGAGTAGGAATCATCATAGCACATCTCTCCAAGTCCTAATGAGATTAGGATATGAGTATGAGTATGTCTCCCTATCTCAACTAACGAGTTGATAGTGTACCAACCTAAGCTCATTTTGGGCTAAACATGCGCCCAAATCGATCAGGCATGGAGGTGGAAACGATGTTCCGAGTAGCGACACTGCGACAGTGGTGCCCAAATCTATCCTAATGTGAGCGGTGACCTGTCAGATCAATAGTGATAGTGATGTACGTTAGCCATGAGCGTGAGCAGTTTCGGTTGATATATGTATACGGAGGGAGTATGTACAAGGCAATTACAACAATTTGAAAAATCCATCAACTAATTGCATTTGGAGGTGTTATGCCACTAGCTATCTTCCTTAATTTGGAGCTTATGTATTAAACATGCACAGACAAAGGTAAAGGAAAGATCAATCCATTTGAGCACTTGTGACTTGTCTGCCATGAATTCTCCCTCTTTTAGCTACATGGATTCCATTGCTATTACAAGCTTTTGTCGCTTCGTCCCAGGGCCTTTTTGTTTTACCACCGACAAGCTGCTTGAAGAAATTCCCGCTCGTGCATCAACATCTCCTCCTTGTGCAGCATGCGGTGGCACATGACTTCGGTCATGTCCTTCTTGGCCAACTCTTAGCCCTCCCTCTTGAGCCTCCATAGACAACACCTGCAGTGGCATAGAACCTCGGTCATGACAAGTAAGCAAAAATTGTCTCAAGACTACTCTAACACTAGATATCTTGTATAAAAAATATAGTCATGAAGAAGTTGCATGAATGCATCTTGGTCATGTTTGGAAAATACTAGCAACACATGGTTAATGTTTCCATTGTCGTATATAGCCACAACCATAAAGATGAATTGATGACTGTGCTAATGAAGCTTAGTTGAGTGCTATACTATTGTAAGAAGCAATTTTTTCTAGAAATGTCAAGAAGCACATTATTCAGAGGATTTTTTTCCCTAAAATTGGTATTCTGGTCATTCAATGTGTAATTCCCCTCACTGCCGTGCAGCTCATGCTCGTGCCACCCTTGCCCAGCCGTCGCTGGAGCGCCGTCGCTCATGCACCTCCACCCGCGCTGGCGCTGCCACCGGCCACCATTGTCGCCGCCGCCACCTCCTACCTCCTACCACCTCCACCTCCCTGTACCAACCCATTTTGCCAGTTGCCCAGTGCCGCTGCATCGCCATCCGCCGCTGGCTGCCACCGCACAGAGCCTCCTACAACCTCCTCTACTTTCTCTTATGTTCTTTCTTCTTTGTCTCACTTCTAGGTGGGACCCAAATGTCAGCCAGTTGATGTGTTGTGTTAATTCTGAAACAGTATATTCCCTAGAATATTCCCTTATTTTCAATTATATCATTTTATGTGAATTTAAATCTTCCAGATGTTCGTTCTCCTTCA
The DNA here is from genome assembly GCA_036346405.1 of Phyllostachys edulis. Classification (NCBI taxonomy): domain Eukaryota; kingdom Viridiplantae; phylum Streptophyta; class Magnoliopsida; order Poales; family Poaceae; genus Phyllostachys; species Phyllostachys edulis. Next base: position 39,057,393 of record CM070562.1, on the reverse strand, counting down.
TACGAACTCTAATTCCATTGATTCTTGTTCCTAAATTCATAAAATTCAATACCTATCTCCTAGAACCTTAATTATTTAATTTGGAGTTTATTTGTTTTTTTAATTTGGCTTGTTTTCGTGTGTAGATTTCGACGACTTCGGAGAGCCAGATTTCGATGCGTTTCAAAACAACCATTAATTGAGCAAGGCAAGTTATGCTTTTGATCATGTTTGATCCCATTATTTTAAATTACGTATTCTGTTTGAAATTATTATTGCATGCTTACTTTATTCAAAGTAGTTTAAATTCCTATCTTTAAATTGTAGTTAAATCCCAACACTTGTATAACCAATTTCTGGATGTTCATATAGGCAGTTTGGAGAATCATTACAAATGTGATATACTTTGGAGTTAGAAAATTGATAAGATTGGATAATACTTTAAGAGGCTCTTCTAAATTGAAGGAATCGAAGGTATATTTGTAGATATCCATTGATTATGAAATAATAATATTTTGTTGGATTATAGGAATACATTATTGATAGATATTTGATTATAGGAATACATTACCTCTGAATTAAATAAAGAAGGGCATCTTGGTGGAATTAAAATGATTTTAGTGATTGTTGGATAATTAATATTGATCTACAATCGAGAGGAGAATTTGGATTTAGACCAAATCTCAGTTGAATTAAATGGATTATTAGTATTTGTTGGAGAATTAGTATTGAGAAATTGATCCAGTAAAGGTGGTGATTAAAAGACGAAAAGGTTGGATTTTCATAACAATTCATGATGTTAGTTTTGGTGGATTGATTGAATAAAGAAGTATGTGTAAACTTTATGGAATTAATTGGATATTTTGGTTATATTGGATTTATTGGATATGATTGAATAGAGAAAATGGATTTAAAATAAATCTTCGTGGAAATAAATGTATTATTAGTGATTGTTGGAAATTTAGTATTAATAAACTGATCGAGTGTAGGTGATGAATAAAGAATGACGTTAGATTACTATAGTAAGTTATGAATGGAATTCAGGTGCATTGGTTGAATTATAGAGAATTGATGAAATTGGTGGAATTAATTGAGTAGTAGTGTTTGGTTGATCTACAGTTGTTAGTGTACTAATGTAAACAATGATGTAGTGCATCAACAAGCATAATAGATTGATTTGGAGAGTATGAGTCTAATAGTGATGGTTGACTTGCTGATCATGGCACTACTACAAAAAGGCTAATACTGGACGCCTCATCACAAACAGTTGATCAAAACCGTCAGTATTAAATACAATCACAGATGATTTTGGTTTAGTGACCATTTGTGTTACTAGCTGCACTAAAAACCGTCTGTGAAGAGGTAGTATCACAGACGGTTCATATTGAAAACTGTCTGTGAAGTATCACAGACGGTTCTAAACAAGAACCGTCTGTGATATTACTAAATATCACAGACAGTTTTTAATAAGAACCGTATGTGACATGTTCAAAGCCGCTTTAGCTCCCGCGCGATGCGTCTCTTCGTCTCACGCACTAACGTTACAATGCGTCTCTTCGTCTAGCGCGCCGATGTTACTCCTTGTTTTATAAGAGTGATCATCTGCCACCGTACTCCTCACACATCGCTCTACTCTATCAAGCACAAACAAAATTTCTCCCCATGCTTCTCCCCTGACACCGGCATTGATGGCCTACCCGACCATTCTGTACAAGCACCTCGTTGGTCGTACGCTGGCGGAAACTGCGGAAGGATACTGTGCAAATAGTGTCCTCCCTCCTCCGTCAGAGGTTATGCCGGTACACGTGACGGCGACGTTCCGCCGTCTTGACCACCTCCTCTGTCATGTTTTCTGGGTGGTCTGCATCTTCCGGAGAGCTAACCTCGCCATCGATATAGTCCTCCACAACGACATTGAACATCTCCAGGAGGATTATCGTCGCTTGGAATGCGACATCGAGGTGGCGAGCGACCGAGTTGACCAAGCCGAGACCCCTCAAGCACGGAAAGAGAGCCTATGGGCGCATTTCTACTTGGTTCTTGAGGCGGAGCGTCTTTGGGCGACTATCGAACAATCGCGTTAACATTTGAAAGTGTTTCAGGCTACCTACACTGATCACGAACCGTTCGATGCCGACGACATCGCCTACAAATTTTTGAAGATGGGGATTGCATGCTACCTCTACTACTAAAAAAACTTTGATTATTTAGGTTTCTATTTTTAAAATCTTTGTAAGAAGCGACTGGCCAAGCTGTTTGGCCATATGTAAATACAAAAATAAAAAAACTGGTTGAATTTGTATTTACTGTCTTCTATATATGTAAACGGTCTTGGTATAACGACATGACGACATTACTGACCGGTGAAAAACAAGTAATACATGTTTATGTGTCATATATATGTTTTGAATTTGCATTTATGTATATAAGAATGTGTCATATGTGAATTTGCATTTATTTATATGAGAATGTATGTTATCACAGGATAATATGCTCAAAACATAGAACTTGAGAACAACCAAAATCACAAATGATTCTATTATTGAACCGTCTATGATATGAGACCATATCATGGACGGCTCTATTATGGAACCGTCTGTGATATCCCTTTATTAGTAGGAGCCCGTTAGGGTTTGCGCCCTAACTCGTCACTCCCCAGCGCCCTTACTCTCGCCTGTTCCCCTCCCTACTCGAGTGCCCCCGACCTCAATTCTGCCACCGCCGACATCGATAACGTCGCCCGAAGCCTCCTCCCCAACGGCCGCCCCCATGTTGTGCCTTCTCCCCGACCCCGTCACTGATGCCGCCCTTCTTCCCATTGCCGCTGGTTGTGACACCACGGTAGTGTCTTGTGCAGTGTCACCGTCGTGACACAACTACGATGATGTTGCTACCGTCGCTGGTCCAATCGACCTCCCCCGGCCAAGTCTACCTCCTCGCCACCAGATCTGCCTTTCCCTCTTCATCCTCCCCCCGGCATGCGCGACCTCGGCTACCTCTCCACCAACACCCCCCCCCGATACCTCTCCACTGACACCTCACCATCGACATCGGCGATGTTGAGGTAAGACAGATCTATCACCTATTGGTTTGTGCTGTTGGTATTCATGTGAACCGAGCTGTTGCGACGTGTGATGTTGTGTTGTGGCGACGTCGAGCTGCAATGTGTGTTGTGGTGTTGGAAAAATTTTGTTCTTGATTCATGCCTGAAGATGCAATTTTGAGATGGGCAGAAGAGAAAGAAAATGTGCATGAGTCTGATAAAGTTTTTGTTAAACAATCTGATGCTTTTATTCTGTTGTGCTTGTGCTATTACCAAAACTTAGACATTAGTACCAACTGACTTGTCAAAATCAATTAGATCAAAGCGATTAGCTAATTAATGCAATGCTTCCTTTCATGGAGTCTTTTGCTGGCTATTATTGCATCAAAAACTGACTATGCTCTACAAAGATTAGGTTGCTTATGTGTTAATCTGGCACAATCACTAATATTTGGAATGCCCTTTTAGAATTTAGAGAGGTCAAAGCATAGAAATACCTCATGAACTGTGAATAATTGAAACCTAGATACATGATTATGTGAGAATTACAACCAAGCTGTTTCACTTGTGGGATTATTATCAAGGATTTCATGGTTCCTTAGATATGAATATGATATGCATATACCTTTACTGTAGTACCTGTCCGAGCCCTTGATGTCTAGTTTGGTTGTTCAATAGCTCCTCCCCGGCGGCAGCTCTTCCTCCCTCGCGACCTCTTCTTCCCCAATGACCTCTTCTTCCCCAGGTGACCTATTCCATTCCAAAACAAGACCAAATGAGTAAAAACTACTACAATACCTCTTCACCTGCCTCTCGCCATTCATTTCACCTTTATATGTATAACCGTGTTCATGCCAGTCAATTCCTCACTTGTGTCCTAGGGTCCTACCATTCTATTCTTGATCTATTCTCTATGAAATCTCAAGCAGTGGCTACTTGTGCATTTAACACCGTTTGTGATACATCAACTATCACAGATGGTTCTGAGTTAATAACCATTTGTGATAGTCTGTATCATAGACGGTTCTGAGTTAATAACCATCTGTGATAGTCTACATCATAGATGGTTCAAAAACCGTCTACGATGACCTCATGTCATTACTGATCCATAAACTCAGATAGCTCACGAAACCGTCCATGATAACGATTTTTAACTGTCTGTGAAGACCTTTTCTATAGTAGTGTGGAGATGACAATTCTTGGACATCGAATCCCTCACACCTTGTCACTCTAGATAAAACTCTAGTTAATACAATAGTATTGATAAGATGCTTTTGTGGAAAAATGCAATTAGTCATGTTTAGACAAAAAATGTTCAATTTTGGATTTCTAGCCAAATATTCAACTATTGTTTAAAAATGAGTTTATGGCATTGGTATGCCATAGAAATTTTGCCAATGATTTGAAAAGCAAAATAAAGTGAAAAACGGTTTAGACTGGGTGAAAATGGATAGTTGGTGGGTGCAAGTTTATGCACAGGATCGATTCAGTGAATGTTCGAGGCCCAGAGGTTCTTTTTGGAAGTCGTCCAGTCAACTAAGGATCGGTCTAAGAGCCACATCTTACTAAGCTCCATTGTACTACCACAGGTCTGGAGTGGGACAGACCCGGCTAATTAATTTGCAATGTTCCATCGTGATTGTGCCATTCGAATGTGTGGGTGTTAGAATGACCTACTTTTTATTATCCTACATGGTGCAAGAGGGGGCTTCCGTTTAGCGCGAAACCTTGCGGCAGAGAAACCTTAGCAGGCATGACAACTTTGGAATTGTACATTGTAAAGGTCTTGTGATAATCACTTAGTCACACATCTACGGAAGTGTGTCGGACGAACATTAAAAATTGATTATCTCTTGTGAGTAAAGTTGTACAACCTCTGCAGAGTATAAAACCATTTGAATAGCCGTACTACGGTCATAGACATGCTGAGCAAAGCCACTCAAAGTTAGACTTTGGTTTTTGATTTTTAAAAAATTATCAAATGATTTTGAATAGTTTATCCAATTAGAAAATTCAGGCAGGATGCCTTGGTGTAAGGGGGTTAATCCTTCACCAGAAGTGCATCTTGCACTAACTCGACAGTTTTAAAATCAAAGAATTTTAGATATAATATAAATACTTTGGAGCTTAGTAAATGTATTTAAAATGTCAAACATTGCTTTTGTACAAATAACCATATAAGCCTTCCTTTGATAATATCCATGTATGCATTAACTCTGTTATGAGTCTAACTTGTGGAGTATATTTTTGTACTGATCCTTGCTTAATAAAATGTTGTTCAAAAGAGAAGGACTTCGCTACCAGTGTGGATCTTGACAACTAGGCTGCTACTCCAGTCGATTGCATGTGACAGATTAGCTGGGCTCTACTACCTTTTCTTCGTCTTCCTCTGTGTTCTTTATTGTTGGCTTGTAAACCTTTCTTGTAATAAATTCTGATATTTATTAATAAAGTTGTATGGATTATGAATATTATACTATATTTGTTTACTGTATACACTAGCTATTGTTCCAGGGATTAGGGTAGAATACACAGAGAATTTGGGGAGTGTTACTCCCAGGCCCGACAACTGGTTACAGGGGCATTTCACTATAGGTAAAGCATATATGAATTCGTTCAAGAGCAAGAAACCGAGTCCAACTAGTCTGCTACTTACAATGCCATTTTATCTACAAGTAAAACAAAAGGAGATTACTTGAAGTTATAAGTTATCAATTAAAGGATGCTACCAAATTATCCTGATGTCATCACATGCAATGCAACCTGATGACATAAGAAGCAATTGCCATTAGTTACTATGATGAGATATTCTACACATCTGTTTTATGATACTCACAAATAAAATTTGAATATGTTATATAAGGTCTGAAGTCCTATCAAACTAGACCATGGAAACTGCACTTTATAACTTCACGTACATTGCAATTTGTATCAACTTTGACAATGCAAGACTAAGCCAGAAACTGATCATATCAGTACCAACTATTGACAAACACCTACCACATTGATCAGATATTATTTTCAGCTGCTTGTTTTTAGTAGCCATGAAAAACAGGGTTTGGTAGGAAATTCTAAATACAGGAAAGTGCTCCTACAGCATAAGCCTCAGAATCCCAGCAAAAAAAAATCCACTAACCAAACAAACAAAAACAAACCTCAAAACCCGAATCAGAGACATCCAGGACATCCAGAACAGAAACCTCAAAACATTGAATCAAGACTCATAAGTCAGAATCAAGAAGTCGACTGCAGAAACTAACACGCACATAGGCCTAACCAAATGTTCTTAGGAATCTGTACAACTCCATGTATGCATTAACTCTGTTATGAGTCTAACCATGATGATGAGGGAGACAGTAGAGGAGGCCACACCGTCGACAGGGGTGACGGTGGAGAAGATAGTTGCGCCGACGATGGGGGCGATGGCGGATGAGATGGCTGCGTCGACGATGGACCGATGGGGGCGGTGAGTAGGGTTCAGGCGAGGGGCGAGGAGGCCTAGAGGCGGCTAGGGTTCGAAGCGACCAGGCATTAACGTGGCATGGTTGACCCAATGGGCAATACGGGTCAGGCTGCTTTTCTATGCTATCGGTTTGGCGGGCTATTGCGAACAGTTTAATAGGCTGATTTTGCGGAGCGGGCTAGCCCGCCCCAATTGCACCCCTATTATTTACAGCGTTGCCTAGGCCTATTATCACAAAGAACAAGCAGTGCGAACAAACAAAGGAAGAGTTGTCTCCTGAAAAAGGAGTAGGAGCTGCATGTCTATCCAAAATTGTAAGGTTTAATTTCCAGCAGCGTCCCATTGTCCACAGACTTAATTTCTCCTCACAATTAATGAGCATTATGGAAGATGTATTCCTTTGCCGTCCATTTGTCTTCCGACCTGTATGGCATGTATGCACATATCTATCCGCAACAATAAAAGTTATCTATCTGCAACAATAAAAGAAGCCGTGCACTTTGGAGTACTATATATGTCACAACTCATTGTGAGACTGACATGTGAGTCCTGATCCACATGTCAGTAAGACAGCAGTGGCATATAAGGAACAAACAAAGTTATTTAGTGACATATCACTACTACAAAACAGGCTATAGTAGACGCTTATCACGAGCGGTTCCAAAGGAACCGCGTCAGAATGGCATTGCCGACCTTTGGAACAAATGCGTGTTGGGCATTGCCGGACCTGCGGGTGGCGCGGGAAGAATATCACAGACGGTATTTTTTAGAACCGTCTGTGATAGTCATCTATCACAGACGGTTTGTGAATAGAACCGTCTGTGAATTATCACAGACGGTTCTATTCACAAACCGTCTGTGATAATCCCCCCAATCACAGACGGTTCTATTTAATAACCGTCTGTGTAATATCACAGACGGTTGTAAATAAGGACCGCTCGTGATTGGGATTATCACGCACGGTTTGTGAATAGAACCGTCAGGATAATTCACGACGGTTCTATTCACAAACCGTCTGTGATAGATGACTATCACAGACGGTTTTTATTAAGAACCGTCTGTGATATGCCCACTGCGTATAAATTGAGCGCGACACATCCTCTCGCGCACTACCTCTGTGTCCATCGCCAGACCGCCAGGCCTGCCTCTGCATGCTGCGTTTGGATAATAATCAACCGGCCCCCTGCTGCTGGGCTCCACTTAGATCTGCTAGCTAGCTTCTCCTCCCCCAGGTGCCAGGCCACTTCCCTCCCCTAGCTCCTCCAACCTGCGGCTCCTCCCCTAATTAAACAGATGAAGTAATACTGATTATCCTTTTTCCACTCTATTGATTAGTGAATTTCCCTGATTTTGCTACTCTGTACATAGACCCTAATGTTTTGTTTTCTTTGTTATATTCCTTAATCGGAAGCATAGGGTTTAGGTTTCAATTAATACTACTTGATGGGAAAAGGCAAAACGTACGTACATCTAGCTCTCAATTTGATGGACCCTAATTCTAGAAAATGAAAAGCAAAATATGTAGCCTTTAATTAATCTGGTGTAATTCCTTTGTGCAACGATGAGACAAAACGAGTAAGTACGTGCAAAGAAGTGAAAGTCTTAATCAGAACTAATTTCATGAGTAGTTTTCTAGAACAGATTAAAAAGAAGAATTTATGACACACCAAGAGAAGTCACATGTGCAATGATCTATTTTATATTTCCTCCATTTATATCCATGAAGAAACGTCATCACAAAGTGGTTTATTGTTTCAATTATATGAAAGCGGATACACAAGTAATCGCTGCGGACCAACTTGCTAGTTATTAGGATCTTCCTCTTGTCTTTTGTCTCGTATCTAATCAACTTTTCATTTGCCATCTTGATCTCTGTAAATTGATCAGTTGTATTGACTAGTTTGTGATTCTTCTAGTAGTCAGTATGAGCTCATTCAACTTTTCATTTGCCATCTTGATCTCTGTAGTCAACCTCTGTTTGATCGAAGTTTAATCTGTTTTGCTAATAGCAGTTGAGATCATTTGACGCTTAAGCAAAGTATTGTTTAGAGCTCATAGTTTGAATTTATATTATCATATTCATTTCATGAAGAGTATAGACAATAGGATTGAGATGGTGGTGGATTAAGGAGTGTTAAATTCTTTAGGAATTATGCTTTAATGCTAATTAATTTTGTTGGGATTAATTCTGAAATTTTTCTAAAATCGCATTTTTACAACAATCCAAAAAGAAAGTTTTACTTGATTCTATTTTGTTTCTATGTTGGGATTAAACCTTTGCTTAGCATTTCCTTAAATCGATCATTTTACTTGATTCTAGTTCTATGTCTTCATTAAAGGCTAGTCTTACGTACATGAAGCATTAAACCTTTGCTTAGCATTTTCTTCATCGATCCCGACACACTTGAGTGTACCTCTGCTTCATGCCAATCCTCCACAGCATGAAGCAGATGGTACACTCCAGTGTGTCGGGCTCGATGAAGTAGGCTCGAGCAAAGATAGGCTCGAGCAAAAGAATTGTATCACTAGTTTCTATCTATACAAAGATCACAAGAGAAGTGGTGGATTAAGGAGTGTTAGGAGTGTTAGAATAGAAGCTCGTGGATTAAGGAGTGTTAGGAATGTTAGTAGTCCAGTATGAGCTCATTCAACTTTTCATTTGCCATCTTGATCTCTATAGTCAACCTCTGTACTTCTTCCCGAGATTAATTGTTTCATATTTATTTGGAATGTTAGTAGTCAAGATGAGCTCATTCAACTTTTCATTTGCCATCTTGATCTCTATAGTCAACCTTTGTACTTCTTCCCGAGAGCAAGTAAGCGAGATGGCAGAGGCACGTCTTCGCCGCCGCCACCGACGCCGCAGATGGAAGAGGCACCGACGAGGCCGCCAACACCGACCCCAGAGATGGAAGAGGCGCCGACGAGGCTACCGTCACCGTCGGCGATAATGACACTAAGCGAGATGGCAGAGGACAATCGAAAATGCCTACGGCCGGTGGTCATCACGAGGTCGGTGACTTTGGGGTCCTCTCGAGTCCCAAGAGATCGTGGCGAGATTCCGGACCATCTGCGGGATACTTGGAAGGAACGGGTCCTCATCACCACACCAAGGTGGAAGGACTGACGAAAGAAGCGAAGGCGTCTTTGTGGGATGAACTTTCGAGAAGTTCACTATTCTAGAAGCACATGTGGCACGCGGCGACGGACGGCGATGCTCACGATGGGTAAATCGTGGAGGACCTTCACGAGCATTCTTGTCACGGCACGTAAACGGGTCGACGCCCTTCGCACAGATAGATTCTTGACGCGGGAAGCATGGGACACCTTTGTGGCTATGAAAACGTCTACCGAATTTAAGGAGCAAAGTGCGGCGCACAAAGCTCTCCAGACACGAAACACTCACCCGCATAGACTCGGCACCACTGGGTACGCGGGTAAATACGAGGAATGGGCGGCGGAGAAGGAGAACCCGTTTCCTGATGTCACAGACCCGCGTTCCCTAAGCTGGTTAAAAGCGAGGGCACAAGTCTCGTCTTCGGGCAGCATCTCCTTCACAAACCCGGCAGACCAAGAAGTGTCCCAACGTGTGGTAAATATATCGAACTACTAAGTTGTTAATAAGTCCATAACTTCATAGTGCCTATAATAACGTGATGACCTCTTGCAGCGTGACTTGACTGCCCAAGCTTCCCAAGGCTCCTTCCATGCAGACAGGGAGAAGGATATACTATCTACGGCCTTGGGAAACAAGGAGCACCCGGGTCGCACGCGAGGCCTTGGGGTTAACGTACCTTGGAGTCATGGATTCGCGGATGACTACTACACGATAGGACTAGGAAGAGATCCAAGGCCGAAAGCACGACAACCGGTTAGTACAGATGATTACTAACCAATTTCAAGTAGAGATGGCAAGATTATGAGTCAAATGGATATACTCATGAGCGGCGGTTGCAAGCCGCCCGCTAATTTGGGAGACAGTCCTCCTCGACGTCGGAGTAGCGTCGCGTCACAAGATAATTGTGAACATGACGACGTCCGACACCGATAGACGACATCAAGGTAATGTACATCTATAGAATGCACCAAAGATAGACCCTAACGACGCCTTAGCTAATTGCGATCGTTTTGTAGGAGCCGACTCTGTAAGCTCCAAGTGAGGATGGATGGGTCCTTTGTATTGAGGTCGCGAGGGATGGTGTATCCATACGAGGAAGGGCAAGGCAAAGACGCGTGCCCACCGGTGCACGTTACGCCAAGGTCCAGTGGATATGGTACATGTCAATTTCGAGCCATCCATTGGACATTTGCCCGAACGAAGAGATCACAACACTAGGGATGCCGTCCTCTCTTTTATCCAAATGGCCCAAGAAGAACATCGTCCCGACCCAAAGAAGGTTGCGATCTGGACACGACCATTCCTCTCCAACGGGACCCTCGATGACTCCACCTCATGTTTCGCCTCAAAAGGCCACCTCTTCGATTCCCGTGGAGAAGACGCCGAAGGAACAGCAAAAGGCCACCTCTTCGATTCCCGTGGAGAAGACGCCGAAAGAACAGCAAAAGCGTGCCGACGTATCGGTTCCCGAGTCGTCTCACAAAAAGACGCTGCCAATCGCTAAGGCCAAATCGAAATCAACGAACGTTAAGGCGCCTCCCAAGTCCGGGAAGTCCGAGAAGTCCGGGAAGTCCGCGATACCCGGGAAATACATCATCGGAAAACCGTTGTGCTCGTGTGCATATTAATGCCTTTGGATATGCTTGTCGCTTTGCATGCCCGGTACTTGGACAAGACCCAAAAGAAGGGTGCGATCATCGAATCACCGCCGACACGAGGACAAGCATTTCTTCAACGGACGAGGTACTTCGTCGTGGGCTTCAATGATTTATTTGAACTATTCAACCTCTTTGGCCTCGACGTCTCGCTTCTACGATGTTGGACACTGTAAGTTCGTACAATCAAGTTCTACATTCATCTAATACCGATAAATATCACAACTCATTGCTTATGTATAGATACATGCTGCAAAATGTCCGGGAATGGAAAGAACCGGTGGGTTTCCTCGACCCACACGTGGTATCGTTGCAAACCATCCAAGAAGACTCGTCCTTCGTCGAGAAATACATAACGAGGTCATTGCTTCTACAGAGGAACATGAAGTACATAGTGGTGCCCTACAACCGGGGGTAGTGTCACTACTTGCTATACAAATTTCATTTGTACTTTATACGCAGCACGAACTTAGGTTTAATGACTATAGCGACATACATGAGTAGGTACCATTGGATCCTTTTAGTTATTATACCCAAGAGGAACCATGTGATATACCTTGATTCCCTAAACCGCAACAAGCACGACTTCAAAGACTCTAAGAGGAATACTCGAGAGGTATGCTCATTTCCTCCTTACATAACTCTATTGTAGTCTTCATTCGCTTGAAATGGCCGAGGATAACTTTTTGAATCATGTAGGTCATTCATCAATTATGTTGCCAACAAAGGAATATACGATGGAAAGAGCGCCTAACTAACACACAGGATGGATTTTCCGAAGACGCTACAACACAATAATCCTATATCATACTTCATAATAACGCGTCTCGAACCGACTATACCTATATATGTAATTCTATTTTTGCGGTCGCCAAAGAAAAAGATGATGAGTTATGTGCAATCTACGTCGCTATCATATGCGACTAATCCGAAAGCTAGGAAGAAGGATCCCGAGGTTTGTCAATCTCGAAATAATTATTTCCTAATTATAAATTTAAATATATATATCTTACCACTTTACTCTTGCTAGCGATGTGCCTTGAATTTACAATGTGATGGACTCGTTGCGGAAGAGATCGAGGACATTCGAGGAAGCTCTGCGCCTTTATCAACTCGAAATCATTAACGACAACGGAGAGTTTCACTCCGTCGCCAACCCGAGCATCACCCCACTAAAACCTCTCAACGCAAACAATTGTAATCTAGTTGTAACTATAGCGACAATACTTGAACAAATGCGATCTGTTGTAATTTATTTTGAGTAATGATCATTTTGAGTTGTCATGGCTGCTTGAATCTGTTTTTGTGAATGCTTGAATCATTTACGTGAATGCTTGTTTTCAGAGGGTATGGCTAGCAATTCCTGAGGCTAGCCAGGAAAACAGCAAATTGTGGGCAAGGGGTATGAGCTATCACAGACGGTTTTTTGTTAAAACCGTCTGTGAAGGCAAGTATCACAGATGGTTTCTACTGCAAACCGTCTGTGATAGGAGAATATCACAAACGGTTCTACACAAAAGCCGTCTGTGATATTCACAAATCACGCAGATTTTTATTTAGAACCGTCGTGATATTCTCCTATCATGCAGCGGTTTTTATTGAGAACCGTCGTGATATTCTCGAATCACGAGCGGTTTTCGATTGAAACCGCTCGTGATACCAACTTCACAGACGGTTTTTTAATAAAACCGTCTGTGATATTTCGTATCACAGACGGTTTTGTACCGTCTGTGATAATATCCTGTTATCACAGACCAACAAACATAGACGGTTCGGAAACCGTCTGTGATGACGGTTCCGAACCGTCTGTGATGTCGGTTCCTGTAGTAGTGTATATATATACATACATATATATATATATATATATATATATATATATATATATATATATATATATATATATATATATATATATATATATATATATATATATATATATATACATATATATATATATATATATATATATATATATATATATGTGTGTGTGTGTGTGTGTGTGTGACAATTTGCAATGATACTGGTTAGGTGTGTTTGGTTGCCTAGATGTTTCTATCCTAGCCTGATTGAAACCGGTTGCTAGCTACTACCAAGGCATGGCAATTGAGCTCCAACTTGGCGTGGTCTAGGTCGCGACAAGACCGTCATGTTTAGGAAAACATGTTCTTTTAGACAAAAAAAAACCATAGCGTCAAACTAGATGCATGCTTCATAGTAGTGCTCTTAACAAAGGATACTGCGGTGTGATCCATCCCTTTATTAGTAGATGAGGAATCCATAGCAACAAATAAATGGTGCCGATTAATTAACTGGTGTGAGCAGTTTATGGAATACACACACAACAGCCGAAACAGCCATGCAATCAAACAAACAAAGGCTATGATGACGTAGTCCAGTCTTGATGAGTGGCCTTATCTTCCGGTTACCTGGTCCGGTACTTCTACTTGGAGACTGGAGAGTGAATCAGTAAACAGGATAAACTTTATGATCCATTTTTAGAAATTGCAATTACAGAATCAGAACGAGTGGGTCTAGACTCTAGAGTCCATCCTCACACAGTTGAAATGCAGCTTCTCCCTTCTCCTTTTCCAAAACAAAGTGGATCTCATAGCCTCAGACAGTTCGAAAAGTAGGTCAGTCTCATTTTCAGATGAAATTTTCCACCGGAAAGAGAATCCCATATTCTTTAAGCCAAGCCGCCAATCCTAGGGTCAATGTGGAAATTGAAACCATTGCTGTTTGAGCAGTTAGAGAATCGAAATTCCACTCATTTAGAAATCGATCAGCGAATGCCAGAGGAAGGATAAGGGGAGCCTACACCAAAGTAGTCTTAGCCCTAGAACACATGGAGCTTGGAGGACTGATAATAAGTCTGTCTGATTTTCAAGGAGTTTATGAACAATCACAACATCCGTACTGAGGAGAAAGCTCACTCGGGCTACTGAACTTATAAATACAGTAGCGCTCATGATAGGGATTCCGTTTATGGCGTGAGGTGAAGTTAAAAGCATACCTGAATATATACTCATAGTGGCTTCCATACCTATCTCCGTTAGAACTAACAAAATAGAAACCTATGACTAGTAGACTCATACAAAAACTTTCAAGATATATTTCATTAGAAGGGAAATTAGTTCACTAATCTATGGCCTAGAAAGCAAAAAGAAATGATCAGTCTAATGACAGGACAGAAGCCACATATTCCCTTCGTCCTCAATGTGCGTCCCCATCTTACTACAGTGCTTGAGATATTCATTCGGTTTAAGGCACCTTCATCGTAGGAAGGAAAAAACGCAGATCCCTGGGCCGATCTATGAATACCATGCCTCGATTTTCATGAATATTGCATCTGCTTCGAAGCCACTACTTGTTCGATCAGTACTCAGTGCAACATCAAATTTTAATTTCTATTTGTTTTTCTCTCCTAGAATTAAGGTACCATTCCCAATTTCTACCAAAATGGTTCTGAAAAAAATTGTAACGAGATAGCTAGAGCACCTGTTGGATTATTACCAAAATGATTAATTTCTCACAACTCGCAAAAACATAACAATGAAAATTAAGATAACTTCATCAATTAGCTAGTAGGAGATAACTAGAAAAGCGCGGCATGCAATGCACGCAGCTTCTCCCACGAAACAACAGATTGAAGCGCGGATCCCACGGTGATATATTACGTACGTTTTCCGTCAATTAAATAGCAACACTGTCATGCATGCAGGTATGTCACTCGAATAGCACGAGGATCACGAAGTTACTGAGAAACCCTCTCACTGGAAGAAATTTTTGGAAGGGTTTAATTCGCGGCGAAAAGATAAGGACGCACTGTTTGATCACCAGTTAGCAGCACAGGTTGCAAAATTTTACTAGACTGAAACGGTAACGGTAAGGCGGTGCCTGTCCCACCAACCATCGTAGCAACTCGTACCCCTTTAATGCTAATATACTAGCTAATAAATCAAGGGCCAACTTGGGCACGGACGTAACCATCCATCGTATGCTCTGATGCAACGTAAGAGGAGAATGGGTGTAAATTTTTTTAACGGTCGCAATAAAAACACTACAGGGTTTCAAACTAGGTAGGGGAAAGAAGGGGATGCAACATCTTAGACCCAGTTCAAAAATTGTTGCAACATCCGGAAAAAACCAAACACGGTGGAAAATCCGATGCAACACAAGGAAAGAACGGGTGCAACATTTTTTTCAACAGTCGCAATATTTTTTTTTAATGGTCGCAACAAAAAAGAGGAAACATCTAGAGAAACGTGTGCAATATTTTTTTTCAACGATCGCAACATTTTTTTCAACGGTCGTAGCAAAACGGCTTGTTCAAAAATTGTTGTACCTAATCACAAGATGATCTCAACTCACTACTACATCTCGCGAACAACACGAATCGTCGTATAACATCTGATCTACCAGAGCTGGAAAAATGGTGCAAAAAGGGAGTAATTTTCCTCCAAGTAAATAGAACAAAAGTTTAATCGAGCTTTGTTTCTTGTGTTCCCCAATTGGTAGCACCTCGGTTTCTCTTTGTTTCTTGTGTTCCCCAATTGGTAGCACCTCTGTTTCTTGCCATATGCTGCCTATGGCTTTCTCGGGAGCACGTCCGCCATGGCATCCCCGGCCTCCGTCTCCACCTCAGCCTCGACGAGCTCCATCTGGTCCTCGAGGTACATGTGCAGCAGCGCCACCCGGTGGGCCCCCGCGCCCTTCGGCGGTGGTGAGTAGCTACCTCCTCTCCTCCTCCGGGAACCGGACGACAAAGAACATGGAAGAGAGCAACAAGAACTGGAGGAGCACCAGTAGTCGAGAGCAAGCAGAGCGCTACGGCCACGGTGCCCACCGACCGCCACGCCGATGAGCAGCAGGAGCACCCCATGCATCTGAGGGGATTTGATTTGGTATTTGATCGGTGTATTTGAGGGGAAGGAATGTGTTTGGAGTGAAAAGCTTGGGGAACATAATATCTGAGAAGTAACGGGAATTTTTTTAAGATTGAGATAAGAGGATGCGTAGTTATGAGAGTGGAGTGGACATGGTTCCACCGGATGTACACGTAGCATTGTCGATGAATCAATGGATCCACGAGGTTATCACGATCCTCATGTGTCCTTAATTAGCATCAACTGTCATTAGCAACGCATCCACACAGCGAGACGCCGCATTTCAGTCCCGCACCTTCACTGACAAGCGGGACCAACGTACGGCGGGACCAGGATGTCATAGAGGATCAGCAACAAAAAATGGCCGTGCTTGAGCGCCGCTCGCCTACGTGGCATGGTGTCAGGACAGAGGCGGGGGGGGGGGTCGTCGTCGAGGTGCCCACCCACACCCGCGCACGCGTGACGTGCTCCTCCCACCTCACTGCCACCATACCCCACGTTGCGCCCGACCCGGCATGTCAGTGTGATGGTACCTGTACACGTGTACGCGACGACGGTTTCGGTCGCGTAGCCCGCCCCGACCCCGCGAACTGGCCGGCGGAAAGCGCCCCGCAAATCCCGCGGCCCAAGGAACTCTCTCGCTGACCGGTGGGCCCTGCACCAACCAGGCGCCCCCGTCAGCGAGGCAGTTCACGCTCGACACCATGCGATCAACCCACACCACGCTGACACAGGGACCCAATTGTATTCGTACCCCACATGTCAGTTTTGTGATTTTGGATATGCACGGTGCGACTGGCCACAGCCTTCGCAGGACGGCAGTGAAGAGAAGCGAGCATTCGGCGGGCCCACATGGGGTGGGGGTGGGGGGGGGGGGGGTGTGGCACGCGGCGGCGGTGGGGTTGCATATATAGCACACCCGCAGCGTCTCTTCACAGGATTGTAGTTCCAAGTCTACTACCAATTCTCTCTTCCTCTTCCTTCCTTCCTCTGCTCGATCGGCTACCCGGCGAGGGCCATGGACGTGCCGCGGAGCGAGTCGACGGCGGCGATGAGGGAGGCGGCTGAGGTGGAAAGGCTCAACCCCTCCGCCAGGGAGTTCGTGCCGTGGTGGCGCGTCGGCGGCCGGAGGAAGGAGCTCTCCGCGGACGCGCCGGAGTTCGTCGTGGCGCCGAGGATCTACCCGCGCGCCCCCGCCCTGGCCCCCGTGCTCGGCTACCCCGACGCCCACCTGGACGTCAATGCCGCCCCCACGGGTCACTGGAGGGTAAGCAAGAGCACACATGCATGAGCTCTTGCTTCTTTCCTTGATCTGCCTTGGTTTCTTTTCAGATTTCTCCTTGTTCTTGTGTTTCCTCTGGGAGTTTCGTTGGGATTTTAAGCTTTCCTTTCTTCCGATCCGGTGGTTCTTGGATTTGCTCTTTCTGGTGTGGTTATTGCAGTGGAGATCATCAGATCAAGGTGCAAATCGGGAGGTTTTCTTTTTGGGCATGGAGATGGTCGCAGAGGTGGTTGCTGATCTGATCGTCGGGTAGGAGTATTTACTCTTCGCAGTGGGGAAGAGTTGTTGCAAGCTTTGAGTTGCTTCTTAATCTTGGTTATTTGGTCTAAGCTATTTGATTCTTCCTGGAGCAAAACAAAGGAGATCATATATACATCTTCTAGGGTTTTGCTGAGAAGATCTATATGTGCTGGTAGTGCCCTTTGATTTGATTGATGCGATTTCTTGAAAGATAATCTTCAGATGTTTGGTTCTTCAGGTGATTTGTCAAGGGGGGTGGTGACTGGAAACTAATCTTTCTCCCTTTTTTTTTCAGAACTTTCATTTTGTCCTAGATAGATCTATCTCATTTAGTTCGTTTCCACTTTTGGTTCCTCTTACTTTTTCCTTTTCTGGCAGTTCCAAATCCGAATATTTCTCTTCTTCCTCCTCTTTTTGTTTGTTTGTATTTTGAGATGGCGGATGTAGCTAGTGCTCTCTCGCTCTTTGGATATCTTTTTTTTTTCTTGATTGCGTATTTGTTCTAAGAAGCAACACATTTCGCTTGAGCAATCCAGCATTGCATTACAATCAAATGTCCATCTTTATATCGGGTCCTGTATCCAATCTTGACACTCTTAATTCCTTATTATGTGATGGTTACATTTTTACAGAGGAGCCGGCCTCTCAACTACTCGCAAGAAGGAAGGGCTAGGTTTTCTTACAGGGTTCGGAGGGCCCAGAAGCCAGAGTTTGTGAGAAGAACCATTTTTGTCACTGATATTGACCATACTGTAAGACTGACATGTCCATGCATTATTTTTGTGCACCATGCATAAATACATGTATGAAGCAGTATGTCACTTTCAGATCATGTGATTGTTCATCCGTATTTGTTCATTTCAGGTCACTGAGGAGAGTCTGGCTTTACTGTTTGCGAGCTGTGGGAATGTATGTCTTTCTATACCCATATACCATATGCTTTTGTACTGGTCGATCGAGTCACTATATTCGGATGTTATTTCAGTTTGTTGCAAGATGTACATTGTACTGATAGTTTAGTATAGTTTAATTTTTCATATATATGGCACTATTTTGTTTCGAAGATCTAGAACTTACAGGTATAGCATAATTAGGAGCGCAGTACAGTACTGCTTGTGCTGTGATGATGGGTTAAACCTAAGTAGTGGTAGTAATAGAAGTCTTTAGACTTTAAGCCAATGCGTCTTTCATTATTGGGAAGCCATATTCTGGGGATGCTATTATACTTGCATGGGATAATTTAGATGTCATGTATATTGCAGAAGAAACTTTTATGGGAACGTACGTAAAGGAGGATTTGATTTTATAGTGCATGTGCATGCCGAAATGTTTTTTTTAAAGGATAAACCCTGCTTTTATATAAAGCAAATAGAATGTTACAACCGAGTTCAAACGAGAAAATTAAACAAACTGGGGATACCAGCGACAAAAGCAAAGCCACCTAATAGAAGCCCTCACGCTACCACACCTTCTTTTAGTTTTGATACAGATCACAAAACAAAAGCTAGAACACTAGCACCAACATACACCAGAACAACCCAACTAAATGCCAGATATCAACCGCTTGAAGATCTGAAGCTTCTCAGCCAGCCCATCGACACATCCAACAATCCTTCTAGCTTCTTCTGGTCATCTTTTCGGAGAAGAATGTGTCATCGCTGCAAACACGATACAATGTTGAAAACAACTTCAAGTGGTTGTTTAGTAAAAGTTTTCTCAATTGCTCCTTTGTTCATGCATTTCCAAATCGTCCAAGCAAAGGCGGCAAAACTGAGTAAACCAAGATGATAATTATTAGCACCCCGATTATCCAACCATCCTAGATAAAAATCATCAAGAGACTCTGAAAGTCTCTTTCAATGAAAAGTCTCTCTGAAGCAAGTCCAAACAAATCTGGCCATTAAGCACTGAAAAAATACATGATTTAAATCTTCAGGCACTCCACATAACTAGCAATTGTTCTTACTATTTTATTAGAGTGCCAAATAAAAATTTCAATTACATGAAATTTCGAAATGTTGCCTGCATATATAGTGTGGATAGAAGTAGATGGATTCAGTTTTTTTTTGTTTCCTCACAAATTATTAAACAAGCACCTATATTTTACATTAATGGGTCTAGTTAACAAAGTACTTGTGTGCTGTGATAAAATAATATTTTCTTATATAATGGACTTGCACTTAGAAATAATCAGGTGTTCGACACTTATATAATGGACTTGTGATAGAGAATATTTGAGATTGACATTAGGTAGAATGTTTTGTTCTTTTTTAGAAGGCTTGATTTCCTTTAGGTGCCATGCATGGGCCATGTGGCAAGATCTGTTTCATTCCTGGGGTCTGGAGTTAGCATTTAGCAAGTGTCTGATTGATTTACTCCTGCAGGCTCCATCCTTTCCGGACAAGCAATGCAATATATATACTACTGACATTTGTAAAACCTCCCTGTGCTTTCCTCTCATTTTCCTGATCATATGCTCTTAAAATGCCACATCACACTTTTCTTTATTTCAGATATTGTTTGAAAGATACAGATGAATTAAAAAGAACCACTAGAAGTACTACATGTGCCATTTTGTAAACATATATGCACCCTTTTATATATGCAGGGGCGGAGCTAGGCCACGGCAGGCCCAACCAAAAACTTGCAGCTAAAAAGAAAAAAATTACTATGTAAATCTGAGGCTTAGTGGCACATATGCTGGGCTGGCCCGAGGCGTGGGCCGACGCTGGCTTCGCCCCTGTATATATGGACATAAAGTAAAAAAAATACTGGAAAAATATAGGTTCTCATTCTTCATCATGTGATGTTTAAGGCGAAATCCATTTTTTTACATCACTTCTATTAAGCATTTGCTATGAAAAAATTGTTGGTCCTCTTATTCGGTTGTAGATAATATGTTTTGAGCAAATATGTAAGTGCTATATGATCCCTTTGCGCGATGCTGTGATCATACATAAATAGTGTACTGGTTCCTTTGGAACTGCAAATTTGAAATGCTATCATTAAATAAATAGTGTGATATGATTGACTTCTTGCAATGCCCTGAACACCTATAAATTCAGTATTCTTGTACATCTGTTGCAACAGGTGGTGGACTGCCGCGTCTGTGGAGACCCCACAACTGGTCTTCGCTTCGCATTCATAGAGCTACAAGATGAGGGTAAGTTGCCTATTGCTGACTGTCTTTGATCAATACAAAGTGAAGTTCATGAAATAAAATCTGAAGACAATGTTGCAAACCTTTTCAGAGGATGCATATGCTGCACTGCATCTTGATGGGGTCATTATTGGCCTTTGTCCTTTGAAGGTCTCACCTTCCAGGACTGCAATCATGCCTGTGAACCCTTCGTTTCTGCCTCAGGTTAGCATAACCATGAAATCCTTTTTCATGTTATGTTTTTGTTGATGAAGCAATTAATACCTCATTTTATGATGATGTTCAATCCTTGTGCAGACTGAATCCGAAAAGGAGATGTGTTCAAGGACGGTCTATTGCACCAACATCCATAAGAGTGTACGCAAAAACTTAATTTTCCATCTTCCTAAGGATTCTTTCGCACATAGTTGTTTCCAAGTGTTCTTCCTTGTTATGTTTTACAGGTCACTCAGTGGGATCTGAAAGAATTTTGCCATGCGTACTTTGGCCAGGTCAGGACACAAATATTTGACAATTTGTTTACTGTTCTTGTTTATTTTGCACGGGCACAAAAGTTATGTGATCCCGCCACCCCCCCCTCCTTCTTTCATTGGATTATAGGTTTCGCGCATTAAGCTTCTTGGTGATGACAGTCACGGCACTCGCATAGCTTTCATTGAGTTTGCAGAGGTGATAATCTCGATATCTCAATCCAGCATAGCTTTCCTGCATTCAGTGTATAGTTGTTACTTTGTTTAGACAAGACGTCCTTGTGTTCAGAGCAGATATGCTATGCACATACATGCTCCTTTTAGTATATAAAATAAAATGTTGCCGCCTTTTTGTCGATCTGAAAAATCTCCTTTTCTGCACGACACAAACCTGAATCTCTTCATGATTTAAATCTGAGATCTCCATAGAGCTTACACCGCACATATATCCATTGCAGACTAGTGGTGCCATTGCTGCTCTGAATTCCATCGGCATATTCGCCGCAGGCATTCCCATAAGGTTCAGTAATCCTGCTCACTCCTCACTGCACAGCTTCTTGTTGCTTGTCATGACCAAATCTGAATTGCTGCTTGTCCATTAATTCATCAGGGTTAGCCCTTCAAAGACGCCGATCAGGACCCAACCCTTCCCTCCGCCCTGCCCCGCGAACTGACCGGCGGCGATCCCCGTCGCCTTGGTCGTCGGAGAGTGATCCTGCTGGTCGGAGATCTGCTCATCTGCGATGCATGTGGTGGCTCTAGCTAGCCTGCTGAGACTTGGTATCTGCTGCAGAGAGTTGAAGCGAGACTCTCAAGACTTTTAATTCCATCTATTGTCGTCGTCGTGTTTGTATGTATGTGTTGTTTGCTTGCTTGGTTGTAGTGTACATGCAGAGAGTTGCTACCTTCCTTGGCATCGCATGCACCTACCTGTGTGTGTTGTAAGACTCAAACATGCGTGGCTTGCAGTCGTGTACCAAACTTTGGTCAGTTAAATTAATCAGTATCCTAGCAACTTCGCAATATGTGATGGTTTCAGTAACAGCAGCCATTCAGCCATTCAGGGTTCACCAGGCTCAGACCTTGATTCGCTCTTCACTGGACGGCCGGTGGCCTGACCGCCTGACGGTGGGTAGGTTCAGGCTGAGGGCGACGGTGGGAGGCAGCAGCGACAAGGCCAAGGAGCAGGCAGCCTGGCTCAGATCACGCCGGATTGCTGGATGTGAAATTCTGAATTCTGCCGTTTTTCGGTAGTTCAAAACTGTTGGCAAGACAAATAAGGCAACAAACTATTTACTATTAAAATAAAAAAAAACACAAACACTTTCTGAGTTGTCCGATGGCCAGGATGTTCATTTGAAATGTAATTTTACCGGCCTTGTAGACAACCAAGTCGTAGAGCTAAAAATTGCAAAAAGGGCAAGAACGTAATGTAGAATAACAATAGGCACACATAACATCAGGATGTTTATTACTACGTATGATATAAGACTCGGGTAATATACATGTATGAGGGTCCAACACAACCCAACTAGAGTAATATACATCACACTCAAGACTCAGTACACGCCATGAAAGGATGACAAAATTTCGAAGTTTACTCCCATCCATTTCCAATTTAACTAATCAATGGTCCAGTTCACCTCCACTTCGCGAGGATTATTACCAAGCAAGAAGTTGTATCATGCAAAGCTCATGCTCCACTTGCATATAGACGGGTCCACTCTTTGGCTGTACCATTCAAGAGCGACATTAGTTGAAAAAAGTGAGCCATGTTTTGCAGCTAAAAGGCAACAAGATTGGTCACGTACTCACCTGTTTCTATAGCTTCTGCTTCGTTGGCCTTCCAGTGCTTTGCAACATTGTCAGCGAGCGGATCATCAGGATTTGGAGCACTGAGCAGTGCTTGAATGCTGAAAAGAAACATCAAGTGGAAAGGAAATAAGCTGCTCATCAAGATTGATTAGTTCACGTCAACTCATTTAATCTTTCTGATTGTGTTTCTGCAAAAATGTCAAGTAAACACCAGCAGCTATGAAGGTACTAAAGCAGGCATATCGTATGTGTAGTGTGCCGCTCTATGTCTGTTCTGTGTACTTGTGTGTTGTGTTAACGAGTGAGAGATGTCTAGATAAGGGCATAGGCAGCATGGGATTACTGCAGATGACTGAAAAGAGGCTGATGGCAACACATATCAGTTTTGCCACCAGTCTACTGGTGGATGTGGCAAACAAGATGCAGCAGTGGCAGCAACTGCAGCTGGCTCTGCTATAATAATGTACAATTAGTGGCATCCACATTATGGAAATGTCTCACTTCTAGGATCTTTGCCTAATAAATTTATGTATTTCATATTATCTGCCTGCTTTTTAATGGACAAGGACTTCCAAAGTGCAACATAAGCTTTTAAGGTGCACATTTGGCACTATCCATTTCAAGAAACTATTTCAGGAATCATATAGTCAATTGGAGCTGCTATATAGTTTCTAGAGAAGTATGACTTCTTTATAAATAAAACATACCAAATACACCACAGACATCACAAAACAACATTGGGAATATTGAAACAGAAGCATTCACCTCAAAAGAACTGTTCGGATCTGAAGGGCAGGACTCCACTTGTCCTTTAAGATGTCAAGGCATATCCTCCCAAGCTGCATAAATTTAAGTATTAAGCAAAATAGTATCTCCTAATACCATACGGAAGGAAACGAAACACGAACAACTTACCTTATCAATGTTTGGATGGTAAACCTTTGTGAGAAAGCGAACCTGTTTTCAGTAATCAAATCAAAACTTATCAACCAAAAATGTATAAGTTTTTTAATTTTTAATCCAAACAACCAAGGAAAAAAATCTAAGTGTACACAACAAAAAATATGAACGCTTTAATACATATTTCCCAAACCCATGGGAAATCAGACGCAATGTTTACACTTTACATGGCTGACATCATTGAAAGCATCATATGATGATCTCCATCATGTAAATGTGAAGCTACAATTAAAATTTCATTGATGGGCAACACATATGGCCCCCTTCTGAATCAGATGCACACAAGAACTTAGTGTACATGAAGCTTGACAAAACATCAGCAAAATTATGAACTGACAAATTAATTGTACTGAGATGCTAATGGAAATAAAGTAACAAACAATGAAACACCTTTGGCGGAGCCATTGGATATTCTTCAGGCAAGAACAATTCAAGCTTAAAAACTCCTCCTGACAGGTAGTCAAATTAACAGTTATCAGAGAGCATACTGTTTTCAAATATACAAATTAGTCGATAATATAAGGTTTGTTAATCGTTTAGTAGTTAAGAATGCGTTAGTGGAGGCAAATATCATGCAGCAATCATCACGATAAAACATAAACCATATCAGAAGTTTCTTCTGAGAATTTGAAGCATTAGTAGAATAACACAGAGCATCCAGGGCATTCAAGCAGACTTGCGTACTGGGAAAAATAGTGACCTAATTGCCAGCTTCTTTAGAACTCAGGAGTAACAAAGTGACACAACTCACGGGAGATAATTTTGTTAGTAAAATCCATGCACAAAGATTTGGTTCCAAGTGACATTAATAGGAACGACCTTTTCCAATTTCCAAATATTTATATCTCAGGAAATAAAAACTCTTCCATGCATTTAGCAGAAGTCAGAACATCGAATAACTATTCTAGATGGACGCCCCATGCGTTGTGGCGGGAATACCTAGGGTACATAATAGTGCACTAAACATATTACTATTTCTGCTAGTTGTGGCACGCAATAAATATGGATGTTCTGTTTCTTAATATGGCAGCACTTTCCTCTTAAGCAGCTATTAATGGCTTGAATTGTTCTTAATCAGACCCAACAACTACAATTCACATGACGATGTGGCTTTATAAGAATCCATATATTGGGAACAATTTTCTTAGTATGGTTGATTGATTCTAGCCTAAAGTCTGTCTGCCACTTCCACAGACAATTAGAGCATCGCATTGCCAACACCATACTAATGTCATAGGCAATTAAAACACAGAACGGAAGGAAAAGATTCCTCACCCTCATATGGCGAATGCGTTGGGCCAAGGATCATGACATTGAAGTAGCGCATGTTCTCCTCCGACGGTGATGCACTGATCCCTGGAGCTGCAAGAACACCACAAGCACAAAGACCAGGATCATCAACACACGATCCAATGCAACCCCCAAAAAAACTAAAAGAATTGCCAAAAGAGGGAGCTTATGCGCAATTAGACAATAGACATAACTAATTAGACGCTCTAGTACTTTCTTAACCAAGAAGCTAAAAAAAATAGAGGCCTATTGAAGCAAATTGGATCCTACTATAGCTAAATCAGATGATAAATAAACAAAAAAAAAAGAAATCCTAAAATAACATCTTCTCATGAGTAGAGCATCTCACCTGGCTCGCTGAGCAGCCGCTGCGTCTCCTGCAGGAAGCAAACCACCAAATCACCAAATTTTGCATAAAAAAGAGCGAAAAAAAACTGGAAAATACCGGAATTTGAGGAGTTGGGAGGACTCCTTACCTTGATGATGCGGCGAGGGAGGTTGCTGTTGGCCATGGAGGAGAGAGACAAGGGTTAGGGCTAGGGTTTGGTGGTTCTTATCGCAGCGGCGGCGGAAGAAAGATCGGGGGAAAGGAGGCGGCGTTGGTGAAGAATGATCGTTGTTCTTTCTGTGCACTTTGGTCCCTGGAGTATGTGGTTTTTGCAGAATTGAATTTATATAGCATTTCAAATTATATGAAATATCACATTGTATGTGTATTTCATAATTCTTTCGGTAATTAACCAACTATGTAGTTAGTTCAACTTCAGATTTTTATGTTAAACACTTGACTATTTAGGATTTTTCAGTCATGTTAGTAGAACGCAAGGCATCATGTAACACATTTGAATTCGTGGGAATCATATATTGACTATGAGCAAAACCAACACAAGAGACTGCGTAACGACATTTGATTTATCAATTTTTGAGGTTACTCTCTTTGTCCATATACATGTGACAAAATATGTTTTGGCTCTTTTTTTTCTCTCTCGACCATACACATCTAATAGTTGCAAAAGTTAGATGTAATGGACGAAAAGGTGCTTAGTGCGTCACTCTATATTTGGTTCTTGAGGCATCGCAATGTTTAGGATATGCAGGTTCTTTGATAGAAACACAATTTTTTGCTAGCTGACATTCACATGACTGTTACAAAACACATATGACATATAATACATGCATTCATTCATACAACAGTCCATTCAACTACATTGCTACATGCATTTATTCACATGATTATTGCTTCAAAGCCCTATATAACGACCCATACATGCATTCATTCATTCTAGCTCATATACATTACTATAGTCCAAAACATACCTCATTATTGAACACATGGAGCCTCATTTTGCAACAAGTTTTACAAATTTGCTGAACTCCCCAAACTCAAGTTCAAATCCATGAAATCCAAACAACCAACAACAAAATTTTCATCTCATTTTCCCATGAATTATCTACCCTACAATTTTGCCCCAATTTCCATCCTCACAATTCCCATCCATACCAACAAGCTATTATTGTGTTCCTTACCAAGGCAATGTGGGACAATACGCATATGGAGTGTTTGGAGGGTGTATATAACTAGTGGTTCAGTTTCTCTTGTTGGGTCTATGGACTTCTTTGGAGCTGTCAAAGGCACTAGTTCGCGAGGTGATAAGAGTAGTCACATTTGTTCAGCTTCGCTAATGTCCACTGCACAATGAGAAGAGCTTGTTAACATTAAAGAATGCAGTGAGAGCAATCCAGTTGAAGTGAAAAGAAAGGAGGACGCTATGATTGGCTTAAAGAGAAGAACCTACCGCTAGTAAGTGATTGGTTGAACAATTCCAATGTTCTAAGGCTGCTCCCAATGGACAATATCTTAGTGCAGTTTCTTTAGTGTATGAGGAGTGTTAGGATACTATCTTTCCAATGCATGGCTTCTTATGGTGTAGCATCTTAGGCTGTTTCATTTAATTACATGCATAAATCTTTACTAGTATTTGAGCATTGTGACTTATTTGTGGCATGTACTAAAGAAATACATGTTTGTTGACACACACAAACGTAAATACACGGGATCGATCACAATAAATTTTATGCGTTGGATTTCGAGACCGAACCGGTATCTAGATTAGATACTAGAGTACCATCTCTCTTCATTAACTATGGTGCCACATCATCATTTTGCCTACATGGCAAGCTTAAGATACCAGTTAGGGTGGAGCACTGGGAGCAACCTAAATGATGGTAATGCTAAGATTTCAGTCTGTACCGAAAGCAAGTTGCAGGAGAATACAACATGTATGCACCTAAGAGCATCTACAACAGCCCACGTCATTTATTAGTAAGGGGTTGCCACATCAGCATTTAGGTGATGTGGATGAGAGAAGGTGAGGAGAGAAGATGAGGTTGTTTTTAGATGAAGAAACTAGCAAATTGTTAATACCAAGACACAAGAAATAACCAAATACTCTATTGAAGACTTACTTGTTACTTAAAAACGCGTTTTGTGGGTCCCACTGTTTCCAAGCAAAATATCTATCGGATCACTTGTGCAGCCCGACTTCATTATTGATATGATAAATGAGCTAAAACATGTAGACCACAAAGTTGTACTTTATTATTGATCATCAAGAATCATACACACTTGTAGCAATAAAAGTCTTAGATACAAGCTCAAGAAATAATCTATTGAAAGAATTGTTTCTTTTTATTAGATTAAATACTCTCTCTCTCCTTTTAGTAACAAGCTAAGAAACAAACTACTGTAGATGCTCTAAAGAGCCACAAGAAAAAAACCATTGGAATAAGGGTACCATGCTTGTCACAAAGTTTAATGATGTTGGAGTGCAATAAAAAGCACGTATGCTAGTTTCCAAAGATTCCAAGTTCCCAGTTTGCTTCCGTGGCAAAATTAGGGCCTCTTTGGATTATAGGATTTTAATAGGGTTTTTAGAGGATTCCAATTCCTTAGGATTTTCCCTGTTTCGGATCAGAGGAACGTGGTAGTTATTTTCCTACGGAATGTTTTCCTATGACTCTTGGAAAAATTGCTTTCAGAAATCCAATGCATTCCCTTCCTTTCTCTCTCGACTCTCTCTCTTGTACAAATATTTTCCTCCAAATTCCGTGTGTTTATTTTCCTGTGAACCATCCAAACACATCTACTCTCTTATTCCTGTGTTTTGAATTATTGTGGGATTCTAATGCATGTGACATTTTATTCCAATGTTTTTCTTATTCCCGTGTTTTTTCATTCCTGCATTCCAAAGAGGCCCCTAGCTCCTATAGAGATGTTATAAGTTGGAAATGTCTATGGAGTCGACTTGAAGCATCCAAACACCAACTTAGAACTTCTTCGAAAGCAACATTGCAGTTGATCTTAGAGTTTCTATAATTTAAAGGAAGATTTAGATCTCTATTTTAGAAGTTACGCTTATATTAATGTAGTTTTTGTTAGAAAAAGGAGTATTTAGATCTCTACTTCCAAAACTGATAATTAATATCCTACATTACTAAAAATTAGATCAATTTATTTAGTAAAACTAGAGCTAGTTTTACACGTACTCCCTTTGTTCAAGAATACATGACGTTTTGGACATAGACAAAGTCTCTAATATTCAACTTTGACCATTACTTTTTTATGATTATGTTAGTAAGAAATTATAAATTATTATATTATGAAGATATTTATTATGACAAATCTAATGATACTATTATCTCATAACCAATCTAAATAGGTTTTTCATATTTTATTAGTTAAAGTTAGATGAGTTTGAGTGCACACTTTTCTAAAACATCGTATATTAGATGAGTTTGAGTGCACACTTTTCTAAAACATCGTATATATTTCTGAACGAAGGGGTACATGTTAACTATACAAATTATAAAAATTGTCTAATTTCAATCTCGAACTACGAAACAACCCTTGACTTTTAAAACCGGTCTAAATAACCTCTTTGCTCTATTGATGAGGAAGAAGAATAGTGGGCTCCATTTTTTTCCCTTGATGAAATCACCAAAGGGGCCTACTGGTAAGTCACATCAGCCGACGGCCCCCTGCCGTCGATGGCCGCCGCTACTTTTGTGCGGCGACGGCGAATGGTTGCGCCATTGCGGTGCTACTTTTGTTCGGCGACGGCGAATGGTTGCCCCGTTGCGGTGCTACTTTTGTGCGGCTGTTTCAAATGCGTTTGATGCTTGCAGGGAGGTGGTTCGGAAATGAATCCTGCAGATTTTTCCGGACAATCCGGGAGAAATTTACTCATGTACGAGGTAATTTTCTTCGACATTGCATGATATTATTTGAATTGCTATGCGTAGTAAAGAATCCACAATCTTATTATTTGAGGAGCTCCAGAATCAATTTTCGATTCCACCTAGTCATTAGTTGAACCATACTTGCAGACTACCAAGAAGATACAGGTAATGATTATTAACAGGGGATCTTTATTAACTTGGTTCTGCACAACCCAGCACAGCTAGAGTGCAGCCAAGGATGAGAAATGTACGGTTGCAACCTTCCATTGGTCAATGAAAAGCTATTGTAGAACGAAAGATTGGGTTAAAATCATGCAAGTGAAAAATGAGTGGCGCTCTCTCTTCGCAAGGTGGTTACGTGGCTTTGTTTGCATGTTAGAGAGTTAACCATGTTAATATGTTCTGTTTTCTTTCTTCCAGTTGCATAGTTCGTGCTAGCAATGATTGGAACATGACATTGCATTTGTGACGCACCGTGTCATTACCCAGGAGTAATCACACTTAAACATACGCATTACTATTCGTTTGCTCAGTAGAACACTGCCCAAACGAATAGTAAACCTTTACCAGAGTTACGCAGCAGAACAATAAGATAGAAACCGTACTTTTTATTCCAGTTTACCACGCAAGGCTATGGTTCCTTACAAATAGTAATTTACAATCCGCAAAAAGAAATGGGACGAAGTCCCTTCTCTTGCCTTCCTTTCTCCATCAATCTTCTACTCGCCTCATTTGTTGAATAAAAAGAAATGCTCATCTCACCCTGGTCCTCGTAGTCACGCCCTTGCCTTCTGCGGCTTCTTCGGTACCTACATGTCCTTTGTCCCACTCGGGATAATTCCTGGACAGACTAGGATCTACAAAGAAGAATACTAACAAAGTTGAGTACAAAAGTACTCTACAAGCATTAATAGCAAAAGATGCACTGTATGACTTATCTCTGTTCATTATCACATTTTCTATATCATCTCTTTTCTGAAAATAATAACTCGTTAAAACATTAAGTGGTAGATTTTAATACTGAAAACACTACTTGTTACTCGGAGAGAAGATAGACCCCCAGTGGTTCCCGTAGACTCCAATCCAGGAGATTGGCATGAATTCATGATTTCATTTAGCACTGCGCAGGCTTTGTACCACTTTACCCATAGCTATTCTGAACTCTCTGTGAACTGGGTCCACCGCATTTCTTTTGATGCGGGTTCGAGATCAGAATACAAAACGTTTTCTAGGTTACGTGAATTAATTTCTCTACCTATTACTTTCCGTCGGTGCTGACCTCGTCACCCATCGAGTTCTGGTAATGTTGGTTGAGGCAGCTTCTATCCTATACTCAACACTCCACCTTAGCGCTATAGCGAAGTGGATCCCCCACTTCTGGACTTCTCCTACCAGTCTTGGGTTCCTCCATCACACTCACACATATTACTTACCCATTGTGGAGAGCATAGTCACATAACAAGGTAGCATTTTCTGCCCGCCGAAACAGGAAAATGGTTGGTACTGAATTTACGGCCTATGACCGAGTAAGAGTTTTGTTGGTCCTTATATTCTAACCATATGTAAAGGGTCCCACCTTCTGCCTCACTTCTTATCTGCCTCGGGCCCCCTTTACTAGCCATATTATTCTATTCATCATTTTCCTTTCATCATTCTCAATTCTTTCATCTTTATCTTAATTATTTTCATCTCAATCATTTGATTTGGATTTTGAGAAACAATTTTTGATGCAATACAATATAATACAGCAAAATACGGTTTACATTTAATATAACTATGTTTATGTTCAAGAAGAATAGCTTGCCTTTGGAGTTGTAGGAAAGATCGTCGCCGAGGAAATCGGTATCAGCTACTCCTGTTGGTTCATCTGCTGCAATTAATATGATGATGTGAATAATGAATAAATAAGTAAATATTTAGTGGTAATTGGGTGCTATTATGCGCATATTAGTTAGATGATTTTCTTTTTAGCATATTTTAATTTTTATCACTCTTTTTCGGACCTCCCGCTAAGTTAGCACTCCCCAACGACGGTTGTAGTCCGACGACTCTATGATCAAGGTTGCCTAATCTTGCACTTAATCGCACGAAAAACAAAATGCTACACACATTCGCATGCAACTATGTCCATCTAAGTTTACGCATGCAAAGAATGCCTAATTGATTTACGCCAGTGTTGCTTAATTAATTTATTTTATCTTAATTAAATTATTTCTATTGAGCCTGATTACTTATTTAATTTAGGGAGTTCTATTGGTGACTTAAAATACTGACAAAAATCTTAGATTAATTTGACACGTTTTCATACTTTTATTACACTGGTCGCCCTACTGCTATTTATTTGTACACGGCTTAACGATTATCCGGTCCAATCTTACTGACACAAATTATCACTAGCGGTCACTTCTACTGATAGTTTAGTACCCCTAATCCTCGCTAGATTTTAATTATCCATCTTCCTAAATACCAATTCCTATCTCTAATCCCCTAATCCCCTTCTACTTAACCCCTCTCACCTAATCCTACTCTCTTTCTTATCCTTCCCCTTCGGCCGACACAGCCTAGGCTTCACTTCCTTTCCCCAATCCACTGCCTTCTTCCTCTCCCTCTCTCCTAGGGATGGCAATTGTGCCCGATTACCCGCGTACCTGAGGGCGAATACCCTAATGGAGGCGGGTATGGGCGTCTTGCTTTGCCCATGGGTATAAAAATGGGCACAATTTCTTACCCATCGGGTAAACGGGCGCGGGTATAGGTAAGCTCCACCCGTACCCGCTTCGCCCGATTACCTACCATGTACACTGACAGGTGGGACCCTCCCTGAATAAAAAAATAAAACCCTAACCCTGCTCGGTTTCACATCCCCCGGTGCCCACACTACCACTTCCAGCCGCCACCACTCTCCTCCTGGGCTCCCAAATCCCTAATCCTCAGTTTCCTCCTCCCACCAGATCTCCCACCAGATCTCTTCCTCAGCTTCCTCCTCCTATCAGATCTTCTCCTAGGCTCCCGGTCCCGACCGCCGCCCTCCTCTTGGTCCGCCGCGCGTCCTCCCGATCCGTCGTGCTCCTCCCGATTCACCACCCTCCTTAGTCCTCCCGGGCCGCCGTGCCTCCCAGTTCACCACCCTCCTCCGGGTCTGCCGCGCCTCCTCCCGGGCCGCCACGCCTCTCGGCCGCGCGCGCCTCCCTCCCCGCGCCTCCCGGCCACCGCGCCTCCTCCCGCCGCCGTGCCTCCCGATCAGGCGCCTCCGTCCTCGGCCGTCGGTGTTGATTTGTCCCAGAACCTTCGAAGCGTCGTGCGGACGAAGCAGAACCAAGGACAGATTGCCCATGTAGGAGAACTCCATTCCTGTTAAGCACTTCGATCCGTAGAGTAAAATGGTGAACAATAACTACTTAGCCAACCTGAAATTATAGCATAGCTATTATATATATGGCATGCTATTAATACATAGGGGGAAAGGCTTAATTAGTCTGTTTTATGCAACTAGAACATGTACGCATGTCTGGTTAGCTTTGTAATCTGATTTCTGAATACTTCTCCATGCACATATGCAGAGCAACTTCCAATGCCGACAAGGATACGGCTAGATATGTTAAACTTTACCACTTGGATTAGATCTAGTACACATATGCAGAGCAACTTCCAATGTCGAACTTGATGTGTGATTTGAGATGAACTTTCTTAGTTGTTGAATGTGTGATGCACTATTGATGTGTGAATTAAAATGAACTTGATGTGTGCATTGTTTGTGTGATGAGTATGCATGGCGATGGGTACCACAGGCGGCGATGCATTGTTCGGGTAAGCAGCATGCCCATGACAACTGTACCATGAGCGGTGGGTATGGGCGAGGTTCTTCACCCGTCGTCTTTCGCGAGCATGCTGGGGAAATAAAAGGGTCGGGCATGGGTATGGGTGAGCACTACCCGTACCCGTCGCGCCCGATTGCCATCCCTACTCTCTCCGGCTCCTCCCATGGCGGCTGCTCCACCGACCCCGGCCCCGGCTCGGTCCATGGCGCCGCTCACCTCCGGCTCGGTTGGTGCCGCCTGCACCAGTGCGCCCCTCGGCCCGCCTCCTATTTGCTACGGTTCGGCCTGCGTGACTCGGCTCCCCTAGTTCTTGGCGCCACCACCGCCGGTTGTGCCGGCGCCCTCGGCTCCTCTCCTAGCGCTGCCTCCGGCTCCACTCGGCCTACCACCGGCGCCTCTCCTCTAGGCCCGGCCCGCCACCTCTGGCGCCCTCGCGGCTCCTCCTGCGCCAGACTCCCAGTGCTTGCTTGTGCCCGTCGCGGTCCTCGCTCATGCCCACTGCTGGCGTCGGCCGGCCCCACGCGCCTTGCCCTCCTGTGGCCCCTCCTCGCACCCGGTCTGCTGGTCCTCCCCCGCCTGGCGCTTTGGCTCCTGCGGCTCCCTCTCGCCGTCGCCGCCTCGCTTGGCCCACTAGTCCGCACCCAACTCCCCCCTCTATTTTACTCTCCTACTGCTAAGGCATACTCATGGTTTGCTTGATTCATATATTGATGTGTGATGATTTTTATTTATGCCGGGCAAGGTAATGGAGGTGGGTTCATGTTTGCTCAAGTATGCATACAGGTGATGAGGGTGGCTTGCTACTGGGGTGATGTTGCCGCCGTGCTACTGAGGTAACTACCCCTTTTCCTCGCTATCCTGCTCCCACCCCTTACTCTGTGATGTCCATGAGATGCTACTGTTAGTGTTGAGTGT
The DNA here is from genome assembly GCA_036346405.1 of Phyllostachys edulis. Taxonomy (NCBI): domain Eukaryota; kingdom Viridiplantae; phylum Streptophyta; class Magnoliopsida; order Poales; family Poaceae; genus Phyllostachys; species Phyllostachys edulis. The sequence continues at coordinate 39,023,060 of CM070562.1, read as the reverse complement.
GCACTTTCTGTGAGATGTTTGAGTTCATGAGGTGAGGTTCGACTTGGGTAAAAATGGTAGTAGGGAAAAATAGTGTCTATGGGATGTGTCTTCTGTACAAGGGGTTGGTTTCCATGGGTGGTTCTATTTGGGCAATGTAATCAAAGGGGCATGAATGGGGTTACCTTTGCTGGCTTGGGTTGAGTATGAAATGGTAGTGGATGGTGGTCGTGTGGTGGTCGCGGTGGTGGTGGTCGTCCTCCTCGGTGCTCTCCTTCTAGTCTTCTGGTCTTGACGCCGATCCTGGTGTCCTCGCTGGTTCGAATCCGTCATTGATGCTCCCTTGGTCCTCCTCTACTCCTTTGCTCCTTTTACCTCTTCTCTGTGGGTTTGGGTGTGGTAATGATGGTTGGCTTTGCTTGTGCATGCCTTGGGTTCTTGCTATGCCTTGCGAAGGCAATGGCTTGCTTGTGAACTAGTGAGGCTTTGCTTGTTCTTTGCTGTGAATGGCAGTGGGAGGTTATGGAGGTGATGTTGGCTGTGAAATGGTTTGTGAATGGGAGGCATTGTGAATGTGGCTTATGAGAAGGCTTTGGCTGGGGGAGATGTATTTCGGCTGAGATCTTTCTCCTTCCCTGTATTACCACTATGCCCCTTGCCCTTATCCCATTTGCTCTCCTGTGCTACTATTAGGGCTAAGGACCTTTTGGTCCATCTGTTCATAAATCACTATGCGAGTGATTTTCTGTGGTTGAGGGAAGTCGATATCGCGTGGGTGTTGGATTAAATTAAACGCTGGGTGAGGAGACCCATAGAAGTGACAGGTGCCGATTAACTCTGGTTGGTCGGGGTATCTTGTTAATCAAGGAGCCGATCGACTTGAGTTGATAGGAGAATCCTATTGAGCTACGAGGAATTCTGACGGCCACTACCTACATTCTAATGCTCACAAATACTGCTTTCAACTTAGCTTGCTAACCATTTTTTGATTTTCCTAACGAGCGATGAAAATGGATCACAGGATGGTTCTATGGACTGGAGCTTAATGGACAAGGTGGCAAGGATGGTTGCTGCTACATGAATGCAAGAAGTGGATTATGATTTAATTACTTGTTGTTATAAACATTGCAATTGGTTGTAAAATTAATCTTGTATCAAGTATCGGGTTTGTACTATACTATTTCTGTTTTGAAATTGAATTGATGTAAGGTTTGTACTATACTATTTCTGTTTTGAAATTGAATTGATGTAACGCTTTCAAGGTTGTAACATTGGTGTATTCTCTGATTGTATTGAATGATGTATATATATTTCTGAGTCTGTGTCAATGTTCCACTTATGCTTGTAATGGATTTCTTTTTTGTAATTGAATCTTGAATGATAATGATGTTGGAAAATTGTTACTATAATTTTCTTGTTGTCAATTGTAACGATTATGCGTTTGGTATCAACTCTGAAATTACGCTTGGTTCCAGATTTAAAGAATTTTAATTGTTGCTAATTACCGAGTACTGTTATTTAGTTTAGTCTAATTGTTCAGGTTCTCACATCCTACCCCCTTAAGAAAATTTCATCCCCGAAATTCGGTGCTCACTTGAATAGGTTGGGGTAGGCTTCGTGTAGCTCTTCTTCTTCTTCCCATGTAGCTTCTCGTAGGGGAGTGGTTCTTTCATTGCATTTTGCAGAAATGGATATTCTGGTTTCTCAACTATCAGTCTTCTGTCTAGATGATCTTTACTGGTTGCTCTTCGTATGTTAGATCGTCTTGAAAAGGGTATGTCAAAATTGGTCAAGTGCTGAGAGGGTTCCCTCGGGCATTTTCTGAGTTGTGATATATGAAATACATCGTGGATTTTTATAATTGACTCGGTAATTCCAGCTGGTATGCTAGGGTGCCTTTATGCTCTAGAATCCAGTAGGGTCCAACATACCGCGGACTTAGTTTCCCTTTTAATCCAAATCGGCGCACCCCGCACATAGGTGAAACCTTCAGATATACGTAACTTCCTTCCTCGAATTGTAGGTCTCTTCAATGTTGATCTGTGTAGCTCTTCTGCCTACTATGAGCAATCTTGAGGCGCTCTTGACCTAAATGGATTTTCTCGTCGTTCTCTCGTACAGGTTCAGGGCCCAATAACGGTCTTTCTCCGACTTTATACCAATGGATGGGTGATCTGCACTTCCTTCCGTAGAGGGCTTCGGATGGTATCATAAGAATACTAGAATGGCAGTTGTTCCTGGAATTAAGCTGATAACTAGTTCTATCTCCCGATTTATGGGCATACCGAGGAAATTCCTTAGGGAGTATATCTGAGAAAGCTCTCACTACTTGTATGTCCTTTATCTCCTTTGTTTGCAGGCTGGCCAAGGTAGGATTAGATTGTTTTGGTGGACTTCTGACTCCGATATATTGTAGTTGTGTCCCGTCGGGCTTTCCAATACGTATTGCGATACTGGTACGACAGCAAATTGATGTGCAACGGTATAAGGATGACTTGGAGGTAAGTTACTGACTTGCTAGTAGGTCACCTGAAAACTAGGAGTGTTACTAGGTGGCAGGCGATGGCATGGCCCGTGCCACCTTGGGTGGTTTGTGGCTGCTAAAAGCAGGATGCAGCCTGAAGACCGATCCCTAATTAACTTAGGCGATTTTCAATAAAATCTGATCTCGATCAGAGCAATGAATTGATCCTGTGCATCAACTTGCACCATCCACATATTTATTTTTCCCAAGTCTGAACCAACTTTTATTTGTCTTCTAAATTAAATCATTTGCTAAAATTTATATGATAAAAATAATAGCATAGCCTTATTTAAATTATAATTGAACCTTTGGCTAAATTCCCTAATTTCAATCTTATTATCATTTCAAAGATCAGTAATTCAAGCACCCATATTAAAATAATGCGGACAAGCTAGGCCTACCTCTAGGAGCCTCAACAGCCGTTACGCCCTCGCCATCCTAGTCGACCTTCCTAGAAGCAGCGGGTCACCTCACCGCCTCTTCCTCTCCGAAGGGCACCTTTGACCAAGCATGTAGCAACCCCATGGTCAATCTGATAGACCTTGGAGGCTATCCTTAGGCAACATCGCATTAGTCCCAAGAGGTGGTCCTTCTTGCCTCCGGTCCGGCGTTCACTGTTGAGACGTTGATCACGTCTGCACTTCAAGCGCCCAAGGGACCTCGTGTCTGGCCGGATCTAGTAGGAGGGAGAGCAGCTTCAATTTCCTGGACCACCCACCTCGCTGACCGCCCGCAGCTCCTTGGCGGCGAGCTCACAGGCCTGGAGCTCACTGCTTCGGGCACTCACCATTTGCTGCTACTTCCATCCATGCTTGTTGCTTCTGATGCTATTGCCGCTCTGGAGCTGGTCCCTTTGCAGCCCATGCTGAAGTCAACGCTGATCTACCGCCTTTGGAGCCTGCTCCTACCCAAGCTGTGGGAACCTAGTCCATTTGCAACACCAGCATCAAGCCTCCTCCTTGGGATAGTCGGCCAGAGCCACATAGTTTCAAATTGGCCCAGTTCATTTCAGAGGTCACCAAGGGGTTAGTTCCCCCACTGCTACATTCTTACAAGAGGAGACCAATTTCGGCAGTAGGAACCAAGAAGAAGGGGATGAACGCCGCAGTGAACGCCTTGCCTACAAAGGTACCAGTAGGCTCACCATGGAAGAAAAGGCTCAGGACCTGCGCAAGAGAAGGTTGGGTGTGCCGGCTGACAACGCCCATGGGTACCTGCAGCTGTTGAAGGACCACTCACGGAGGATGCGATCAAAGCCATCTCCGCGCTGGTTGGTATTGGTGTAAAGTACTACCACCCCCCCATCACTGTGTCCAGCCTGCCGGTGGGTGTTGCCTCCCATGTGCACAGCTAGGCGGCTGTGGCTCGGCAAGCCGCCCCCACCCACATGAAGCGTTCCTACCCTAGGCTCTATTATCAAGCTGCTTTTGTCCTCCCCTGTTAGCGTCGGGGATGTGCCTTCCCCTTGTCTACTGCTGTTTTCTTTTCTCATTGTTGTGTCGCCGTCAAGTTCGCATCTTGTTTTGTCATCTACGATGTAGCACTCTTTGTATGTGGTTTCGGCCGACCTGCTTGCACTCTAAGATTTGCAACGCCTACTGTCGTTACTTCCTAAGGGGTCGGACTACCTTCTGTTTGCTTTGTCATGCTGCTTGTACTGGTTGGTGGATCTTTGGGTTAATGAAGAGGTCTAGGCCGATCTGTTCTTTTGCTTCTGTTTGCTCCCGAGCTGCTCTGCCATTCTCATGTCTCGTTCAAATTGCATAATCCTCAACTGGAACGTTAGAGGACTTAATACTCCCGCTAGGCGAAACGTTGTGCAAGACCTAGTCCGGAGCACAAGAAGCACCATCATGTGCCTTCAAGAAACTAAGCTCACATCAATTAACAGGCAAGTAGTCACTGATACCTTGGCATCAAATTTGCAGATTCCTTCTGTTACCTACCGATCATTGGTGTTCGGGGCGGCATCCTTCTGGCTGTCTCGGACGATCACTACGACCTATCTCAGCCAGTCCTCGCAACTAACTTTATTAGCGCTCGTGTGACTACGAAAGAAGATGACACGGCTTGGTTCATAACAGAGTTTATGGACCACAAGAGGATGACGACAAGATTAATTTTCTCCAAGATCTGCGAACCATAGCACAGACCATCTTTCGTCAGGAGTCGCTTATTCTCGGTGATTTCAACCTCATCTACCAAGCCTCGGACAAAAGTAACCAAAACCTAAATCATCGGCTCATGGGGTCCTTTAGATCAGCCATAAACCATCTTGACCTGAAAGAAATCAACCTTTTTGGCAGAAGATTCACTTGGTGTAATGAGAGATCTAACCCCACACATACAAGAATTGATCGCATTTTTTGTACTACCAGCTGGGACCTCCTCTTCCCCTCAGCCTTTCTTCAAGCCTTGCCAACTCTTGTCTTGGACCATGCCCCGCTGCTCCTCTTTGGTGAAGTGGAACAACAATGTTTTAAAGGATTCCGTTTTGAAAATCACTGGACTAGGTTGAATGGGTTCCTTCAGGTGGTTCAAGAAGCATGGAGCATGCCTGTTTCGTCACACAACGCCATCAAAAGGCTTCATATAAAACTATCCCGCACGGCAAAAGCTCTCAAGAATTGGGTGAGACTCAAAGTTGGCAATACCAAGGTTCAGTTAGCTATTGCCAAAGAAGTGATCTTCCAACTTGACAAAGCCTAAGAGCGTCGAACCCTCTCACAGTAAGAATTCCTCCTGCGTCATAGTCTTAAAGCGAGGTGCCTAGGTCTTGCGACCATAGAAAAGGCTAGAATAAAGCAAAGATCCCGGCTAACCTGGATCAGGCAGGGGGACGCCAACACCAAATTCTTCCAAATCCGAGCAAACAATAGAAGAAGGAAGAACCACATCCAAATGTTGCAAACCGACAGTGGCCTATCACCACATAGCAAGGCAAGGCGGATGAAACCTTCAAGTATTTCAGCTCGCATTTTGGAACGGCCGTATCAAGGACGAGATCCTTGGATTGGACTAGTCTAGGATACCAATAGCAGGACCTTCACCAGTTGGAATCCCCATTAAGCGTAGATGAGATCAAAGAAACTATCTTCTCCATGCCACTAGACAAAGCCCTGGGCCCTGACGGCTTCACAGGCCTATTCTACAGGGTGTGCTAGGACATTCTAAAAAATGACTTGGTGGCATCCCTCCAACAACTGTACGATCTGCATGCTCAACACTTCGACCTCACAAATTCAGTGAACATCGTTCTCCTTCCCAAAAAAACAAGATTCATCCCAAATTACTGATTTTTGGCCAATTAGCCTGATTCATAGCATCAGCAAAATTTTCTGCAAGTTATTAGCAAACCGTTTGGCCCTCCATCTGGACTCAATCATTTCTCCCTGCCAAAGTGCTTTCATCAAGAAAAGATGTATTCAAGATAATTTCTTATACACCCAAAATGTGATCCGCAACCTGCACACAACCAACATGCCCTCCTTGTTCTTCAAGTTGGACATCGCAAAAGCGTTTGACTCCATCCATTAGGGGTTGATACCTCTTAGAAGTGTTGGAACAATTTGGGTTCAGCCCTAGATGGAGGGAGTGGATATCGATCTTGTTCGCTACCTCGACATCCAAGGTCCTTATCAATGGCAAGCCAGGGAAAAGCTTCCACCATCGCAAAGGGGTACACCAAGGAGATCCTCTTGCACTGATGTTTTTCATCTTAGCCATTGACCTGCTTTCTAAAATCATTGATTGTGCAACCCAATAGGATATTCTTTCCCTAATTCAATCAAGGTCAATTCGGATGAGAACCTTGCTTTATGCGGATGACGCCGCAATTTTTTTAAATCCAATAAAGACCAAAATCCAAGCCATTCAACAAATCTTGCAAGTTTTTAGGGAAGCAACGGGCCTAGCAACAAACCTTCAGAAAAGCACGGTCTACCCAATTAGATGTGCTGAGCTCGACCTCCAAGAAATTCTATAGCCATTCCTGGGAGAGTGCAATGAATTCCCCTGCAAATACCTAGGATTGCCGCTTCATACGTGTAAGCTAAGGAAAATCCACGTCATGCCGATCATAGACAAGATAGCATCAAGGCTACCGAGCTGGAAAGGAAAGCTCATTTCCAAAGCCGGCAGGCTAATCCTCGTCAACTCAGTGTTATCTTTGCTTCCGACCTACCATCTCACCATTTTCCCATTAGCAAAGTAGGAAAGGAAGAAACTGGACAGAATTAGACTATCATTCCTCTAGAAGGGCTCTGATCATGCTAATGGAGTGCATTCCTTAGTCAAATGGGACAGAGTTTGTCATCCAAAGAAGTTAGGTGGCTTAGGAATCTCTGACCTCGAAAAATTTGGCCAGGCCCTAAGACTAAGATGGCTATGGAAAGAATGGAAGAATAACTCTAACTCGGACCACCACAAGTGGCCGGTCAAACCGCCACCAAGGTCGGTTTGATCGCCATATAACGATCGACCGCCTCTTGCTGATGAACTTGAATTTCATCAAAAACGAGTGTTTCGACAAACCCTCAACATCATTACCAATTGTATCATCAGCCTAAGATCATGAGTATATCTCCATGACATCCACAATCTCCCTCTTGATGAACACATTGGCAATTTCCTAAAAATGTAAGTTTAAGGTTTGAAAACGAAAAAACTCAACGTTTTTGCGCAAAGGCACAACTTGGTCCAAAAGCAAGAGAACGCAATGGAAATAACCAAATTGGCTTCAGATCAGCATAGGCAAGTGGGATAAGGCAAAAGAAAGCAAGAAAGCTTTAATTTCTAGAGAAGAGTAAAAAAATCTCACTTAAGGTCCATATGAAAGAACAATTGTTCAATTTGACCTTTGATCATTGGGATGTTCCAAGAATTGCAATTCAAGTTCTGAAAAGGCAATAAGATCACAAGAATGCAAATTAGATGCTCCCCCTCACTATGATCATCATTGTTTCAAATATTTTTTATTTTCTCCAAAGATTTTCATTTTCTCTATTTTTCTCCAAATAGCTCTCCATTTTAACATTTTTGTTATATCTTCTCCCCCTTTGACAATGGAGTTATCAAGAAATCATGCCTTCCTTTCATCCAAAGATGACAAATGTAGGAATGAGGAAAAAGTATAAGAAAGAGCATGCATGAAATGCAATGTAGTGGCTTTATTTTTGTATTTTTTCAATTTTTAGTACAAGAAGCTTTGGAGATTAGCCAAAAGAATAAGCTAGCATTTCTACTATTACTCAATACATATCAAGCATGAAAGTGCTAGCAAGATCATGTTAAGACATATATATCAAAGCTAAGCTAGAAGGCTCAAGATAAAGCGATGAATTTTAACAATTTAAGCAAAGCTTCCAAATTTAGCAAGTTCATCAAAAGAGATTCTAAAGTGATAATGGTCATGTCAGAATGTCAATGTGAGATCAAGAAGCTAACAAAGACCATTATAGAGACCAAAAGTCCTAAAGTGAATAATTTTGCTCAATGTACCTCAATCACCCAATTTTTAACAACAGTTTTCATTTGCAATGAATGTTGATGTTAATTAAAGGTCTATCTTAGCGAAGAAGATCTTAGACTAGGAGCCATCCACAAACTCTTCCTAAGCTTCAACCGTGGTGATAGATCTTGAGGTTGATGACAAATTTGACAAGCAATCCCCATTAGATCGTCTAGATCATCAAACTATCTCTAAGTTCATATCTTTGACATGTAGTCTCGTGAGAAAAGTTTGACGCAATTTAATTTCATGAGAACATTTAAAAAATTTCTTTTGCACAAGAGCAATTTCATATTCACAAAGGAACAGAAAGCTCAAATGATGTTCAATCCTAGATTCAAGAGCTAACAAAACAATTTTGACATGGCCAGTGTCACAAAAAGATCACTAATTGTGCAAATAACTAAAAAGATCCACAAATTGCAATTTTTAGTTCAAGTTGTCTTAAAGTTCTAGCTCGTTAAGTAAAGTCTAAGCTACACATGTGAAAGTATGATAATTCTAGCTAGTCAATGAACTAGACATGGAATTTGAGCAAGAATTGAAATACTAAAGCTCAAAAGAATAATAAGCAAAGCTTCATCAATTTAAATGACAAGCAGTAAAGTTTATATTACAATGCATCCTTTTATGATTTTTATATGAATGCAATATGATACAATGAGATGCAAGAAAAACTCAAAAGCCTAAAAAGATCAAAAATATTAGAAGAAGATCAAGGAAAGATTAGATGAATAATCAAAGCTCAAAAGTGATTAGATGAATAAGGAAAGCTCAAAAGAGAACCAACTCCCTCTCAAACCAACCCATAGGGGTAAATTACCCTTAACTCACTCCTCAATGTGGCAAATCTAGTTGAGTCTAAAGGCTTGGTGAGGATATCAACTAGCTGAGCCTCGGACTCCAAAAATTCTAGTACAATATCGCCCTTCTCTACAAGTACTACACGATAACCGGTTCTCCCACAGTCCAAGCATGCACTTAATGAGTTAAAAGGGAATTAAAAAACAGTGAGTATGAGACCATGTTGGCTCCCAAGATCAGCGACCAACACTCTCATACTTTCATTCAACATTGATCACATCCATACAATATTCACACATTGTCAAACCAAAAGACATACAACATAATAGTTAAGTCTACATCTATTACAAGTGGCCGACCGGCCAAATTCAATTAAGGACAATAAGTAGCAGAGGAAAAACAGTAAGTAGCAGCGGAAGCAATGTAAATAAACCAAAAAGTCCAGCATGATATGCCCCATAACCCATGGCAACCGACTGGGAGTTAAATAGTAGCACTATTCGTTAGCGTTGCCTAAATCGACACTAACGGGCTCATCGGGCTCGAAGTCTTCCTCACCTGAATCGCAGCAGCCAGGTTAAGTACAAATGTACTCGCAAGTCTTACACAAAGTAAAAATATTTATGCTAGAGGTTATTCCAAAGGATGGCAGTAGTGGCTTAGTTTTGCAGAAAACACAACTAGACTTATCGTACACATACTAGTTTTACAAATGCCATTTAGAAAACATATTTTAAACAAAGGTAAGACATGTGCCATAGTAATACATTAATAAACAATTGAGTCAAACAAGTGCCAAAGTGGTAGCCCACTGTAATAAATAAAAATGCATGAATACCCATTCATGCCAATACCAAGTTGTAACCATGCTAATTTTAATTCAAAGTCTAACAATAATGACTCCCGAATTCAAGCGGTCGTCCATAACCATGGACATGACTATTCGAATAGATTTACACCCTGCAGGGGAGTACAACTTTACCCACATCGACTCGCTAGCCCGTAAGCCAAACACACTGCCTTTGGTGAGTTAGCCAGGTAGATCGAGATTTGGTATTGTTTTGCAAGAAGACCCTATTGAGTTAGATCACCCATGCGAGTTGAAATCCCAACTTAGTACATATGCATATAGCAAATGCTAAGTGGGCACGCAAGTTGTGTTGGAGGGGCCAGTGTAAGGTAGTTAGTATGTTGGGGTGAAAGCCAACATAGGTAATTGTGCTCACCTGCACAGTATATATTACACTAGGTTCCTAAGGAACATAGGATTTCACGGTCTCTATGTCCTCACACCACCTATGGTCTAAAACAATGAAATCTTCCCCTTACTTAACCAAACGGCACCCATATACAGCGTGTGGAAGTACGAGTGTTACTTGAATTAACGTCACCAAAGTTCGGTCCTTATTGGTTTGGACAAGATAGCCACATACCTGATCTCGTGCACGAAGACACCCTCACTAGCAACCACTTGTCCAGACCCAAATCACTTTTGATTTTTAACTAAAAGAACTAAACAACCAAATTTGAAGATCTGGACCAAAGGTAGAGAAGATAAAAGTAAGGTGTTTTCCCAAGGTCGATGGAAGAATTTCGTCAACCATACTAACACACTCTCTAGACTTGCATGGCTAAGCAAACCTATAAATATTTCACCCAATCTAACTTAAGCATTCAGGTACTGGATTAATTCAAGGATAACCTCAAGAGTAGGAAATAACTAGCTACACATCACAAAAATATTGACATAGCAAAATAGCATGTAAGTAATATCATTGCATTTCAAAACACTAATTTATCAAAATCTGGGATCAACATGATGCAAAAGAAAGTTCAAATGATGCTTGCCTTGCTGGTACTCAAGTTGCTCACTCTCGGTGGCGAAGGAGTCTACGCTGATTACTTCAGACTCTATAGAATAAAGATGTCGATAAACACCAAGAACTACCATAAAATTCAAAGTTCTAAAAAATGCATGAAATTCATATAGTGGCTAGATTATGATTTTAGGCGAAAGAATTATTCCATTTGCAGTTAGTATGTGAAAGTTATGGTGGTTTGAAAATCAGTTTTCTGGAAAATCCAGAAAATTGACCTTCGGTTACTATTAATCTTAATTTAATTATTTGGTGAAATTTGCAGAGTAGTAGTGCAAAAAAGGATTACATAGATAAATAGAGGATAATATTATGAGACCAAAATAACTTGGTTTATCTCAATTGGAGTTTTTATGAATTAGTTATGATTTTTCAAAGTTAATAGTACTTTCTAGTTCAAAAATAACTCAGTTTTGGATCACTCTCCAGAAACTATATTTTCTGGGACAGAGACAAGTTTGAAACCTATTTAGAATAAATTTCATTAAAAATGAAAATTATCTACACTAGTTTCATTCGTTTTGGAGTTAAGAAGAATTAGTTATGGATTTTTGAAGTTAAATGAATTTTCAGTGTACAAATTTATGAGTTCCGAACATTCTAAAGCTTGTAATACTTTTCTTACCAGGCGCTGCACTAGCCATAGATGCTGACAGGTGGGGTCCAGTGCACAGTGTGTTTTTCATTTAAACCTCCGACAAGAACGAACTGACATGTGGGGCCCGATGTCATAGACATGGTCCATTGGACTTGGTGCACCGTGCATTGTAGCGTGCACTGCGCACTTAGGGGCTAGGCCCATACGTCATACACTCAAAGCTTATTACTTAACCTATTAACACGTGATTTTCCGACAAAGATCCGCACTTAAAGACTAATGATTGTACTTAAACCCTAATGACAAAGCTACAGTGCCGGTCGGAGCGTCTGACAAAATGAGCTCTGGCTTTACCGGAGCATTGCTGGCAATTTAGGCCACGGCGAAGCCGGCCAAGGGCATGAATGGAAAGATAATAGTGTTGCGCACCTAATGGTGGTGGTCACGATGGCTGAGCTGGCCCGTACCGGTGGCTAGCCGGAGAAGGGCGGCGCTACAACTACGGCAAACATGCATGCAATGCATAAGCTCCGCAATGCGGATACAAGCGGGTGCCCGAACATCTAAGGACTATAAGGGTGCTACCTGAAACTAGGAGAAGGTTGGTGATGGTCGGAGCTGGCCGGAGTTGCGTCGGTGATGAAGAAGATGATGTCAGCGGCACGGCTTCACGAGAAGAAGACTTCCTAGGCAATCGTATAGACAATGAGTGGTCAAAGGAGCTTAAGTGAGGTCTAAGGGTGGTGTACAAGCAAGGAATCGACCAATAACTTACCACACCAGAGATGGGGAAGAAACTAGGGTTTCTTCGGCTGAATTGAGCAAGATCCAATTTCACGAGCTCCTGTCAAGCAATAGCAAAATTGGTTGAGGGAAACTCTTAATTATGCTCAAAGGCACGATGTGACATGCAAGATCGAGGTTAAAATCTACTGGAGTCGAAGAAGACACGGGGTGTCCTTCGGAGCACGTTCTGGAACTGCTGAGAGCACGAAGATGAACTAAGAGGCTACAAGCAATGACAGGAGCTGAGATTAGCTAAAATGGAAATGGCATTGAAGGAGAACGAGAAGGGTAGCATTGGACTGAAGCTTACCCAAGTAGGTTGCACTAGAGAGCCTCTTCTTCCTTAGCCACTGAGAGGAAGAACTTAGCCACTGAGAGGAAGAATGACGAAAAGAGGGGACATGGAGGGGGTGTTATCCTTGGGCGTTGACGAAGATGGGAGCAGCGTTAAGCAACAAAGCTCTAGGAGTGGTCACAATGGGCGGTGGCTCACAACGTTGACGGAGCTGAGTAGCATGCAGCGGCGACATGGCGAAGGAGCTCTGTGCAAGCGCCAACGGGAGGTAAGAGACGAAGCTGACAAGTGGGCTTGAGATGGCAGCGACACACAACCACACGCACGAGTTGAAGTCTGGCTCGGCCGGTGCAGTTAGGTGGTTGGGTCAAGCCAGCTTGCTCGGGTCGCAATGTTTTAGATGGTCGATCGGGAATGGACAGTCTCGATCGAGATGGCTGTTCGGATGGTCCAAACGTTCCCAAACGTTGTGGACGGTTCGATTGAAATTTGACAGTCCAGATCACGCTGGTCGTTCGGACGGTCCGAACATCCCAACCGATCCGGATGGTTAATATCAAATCGGATGGCCCAAATGACTTTGCGTTAGTTCTAACTGGCCTGAGCGTATAAGTGGTTGAGTCCAATCAAGTGAAAGTGGCTCGGTCGGTCGTACCCGAGTCCAACAGTGCTAGGGTTGGGTTTAGGGTTTGACTAGGATTTAAAATCGAAAACCTATTTGGACTGGGCTACTAAAAATAGCAATAAAAATTCTAAAAATCTGAAATAAATTAGAGGGGTTCCTGGGACATCCTAGTACTCAAATAAAATCTTAAACCCCACTGTTCAAGAATTATTTGCTTATTCTAAATTCAAAACTAACTTAAGTTATTGAATTGACTTTGAATTTTCTGAGGGTCGAATTGAGTTCCAAAATTTTTGGCAAAATTATATTTATTCGTGATAATTATTATAGTATTTGAATAAATTATTTCCTAGAGAACTTTATAGGCATTTTTTCTATTTTCTTTTGGAGCTTAAGTTCGAGTTAGATTTTTTAAATTTTTGTTTGAGATTTTCCAAATGCAACAAAGTATGCAAATGCTTCCAAAAACAATATGCATGCTGATGATATGCATACTAATTGTCATTAATTAATTTGGGGATGTGACAGACACCATCCATAGAATCTGACTACAACAACTAATAACATCTACATGTTCAGTTTCTGAAGTGGATTGTGCAACAGAGGATTGCTTCCTAGAAGACCAAGAGACAAGAGAAGTGCCTAAGAAGTGACAAGTGCCTGATGTACTCTTCCTATCTAGCCGACAACCCACAAAATTATAATAAAAAAATCCTCGAATGGACAAGGAAGATGAGCAGAAATACTAAATGCCATACTGGAGGGTAGAGTGAAGGTACCTGAAGATGAGCTTGATGGCTTGGCGATGAGAAGTCCTCAGAGATGCCTGGAACCTCGCACAAAGGCAGACCGCGAAGTGGATGTCCGGTCTTGAAACCATCAAGTAGAGGAGGGAGCTGATCATGCTGCGGTACTCGCATTGATCCACAGCTTATCATTCCTCGTCTGGATCCAAAGCAGTTGAAGACACCATGGGAGTGGTGATCAGCTTGTAGTCACCTATCTTGAAGCGCTTGAGTAGATCCTTGGTGTACTTCGTCTGATGGATGAAGATTCCTTCCTTACATTGCTTGATTTGATGCCCTAGAAAGTAGTTGAGCTCTTCCATCATACTCATCTCAAATTCCCTGGACATGATCTTATAAAAACTAGAAACAAGAGCATGAGAAGAACCATCGAAGATAATATCATCTACATAAATCTAAACAAGCAAGAAGTCAGCGCCATGCCTAAGAATGAACAGGGTCTTGTTGTAACGTCCTATTTTTCTAAGCTTTAAAAATCCTTTGAATAGTTAGTAGGGAGAAAATTCATCATTTGGATTGATTTGATTTTAATTTAAAAGCTTAATATTGGACTTTGGATGTCAAAACAATTTAATACGATTAAAGTCAACATGAAAAATGGTCAAAGAGGTTTATCTTTGAGTTACTCCACTCAGAGGTGTAAAAAGGTTTCATGCCAAAGGGAAGCTTGCCCCTCAGTATGTTGGTCCGTTCAAGATTTTGGATCATTGTGGAGAAGTAGCTTATCAGTTGGAGCTGCCTCAGTCGTTAGCAGGAGTACATTACGTCTTTCATGTCTCTCAATTGAAGAAGTGTCTTCATGTGCCAGAAGAGCAAGCCCAGCTGGAATCAATTGAGTTGAAAGAAGATCTCACTTACAAAGAGCAGCCAGTCAAGATTTTGGATGTCACAAAGTGTCATACCAGAAGCAAGACCGTTCGTTTTGCAAAGTCCAGTGGAGCAAGTACTCAGAAGGAGAAGCAACGTGGGAGCGTGAAGAGGAGCTGAAAGCCAAGTTTCCTAGCCTTTTCTCTAACTAGCCTGAATCTTGGGGTTGAGATTCCTTTAAGGGGGGAGGTTTGTAACATCCCAATTTTCTGAGCTTTAAAAATCCTTTTGAATAGTTAGTAGGGAGAAAATTCATCATTTGGATTTATTTGATTTTAATTTAAAAGCTTAATAGTGGACTTTGGATGTCAAAACAACTTAATACGATTAAAGTCAACATGAAAAATGGTCAAAACTATTTTATTTGGATTCTATGTGCTTGGATATATTTTCTAGATTTTTCTGGAATTTTTCCAAGTTCATTTGCTATTTTCTATTGCCATTTGGAATTTCTGCTATTTTATAGAATAGAAAACCTATTAAAAATCTCAGCATAGTGTTTGGGCCGAATTCCTTAAACCCGGCCCGTTTCCCTCCGCGTTCGGCCCATCTTCGCATGTGGCCTAACTCGCTCGCGCGCCCGCGTCTCGCTGACGTGTGGGTCTCGCGCCTTCGTTGTCTTAACTGCGTCGTCTTCATCACGCACCCGTTGCCGAGTCCGCCATTGCCGGGAGCTCGAGCTCCATACGACAACGCAGATTCTCCAACTAAACTGCCCCAGATTTTTGCGTAGAATCCTACCTAAAGCTATCCCATATCCAAATCTTCAACCAATCGTCCTTGAAATGGACTCTATCTCCTTCCAATTCGGGATTTCTTTTCGTGTTCAACTCGGACTGTTTTGGGGATTCCTTATCCCGTGCCACCCGACCCCTGTAAAAGCTACCCTGAGGATCGCCAGCACCCCCCACAACCCAAAGCCGCCACCCTCTTTGCCCCGAGAGCTCTATTGCCACCTCAATTCGAGATTTAGGTTTCGGTCACTGAAACAATAAACCTCCAATTCCTTCGCCACCGGTGACGCATTGCTTCCGTGGACTGCACCGTCGCCTTCCTCGTCTTCGGAGCCATCTCTAGAGCCCTTCCTCGCCACCGAAGCGCCACTAGAGACCCAATCCGACAATACCTGTTGGGACCCCAGCCGAGGAGGTCTTACAGGATCTCTCGGGGGTCCTCTCGGACCACCCAAGGGATCCTCAAGACCTCTCAGAGGTCCCCCGAGACCTCCCAGGAGGTCTTTAAAAGACCACCTGGATGTCTCGGCCTCTGTGCACCGAGCTAGTCCCAAGATCAAGCTAGCTCGCACATACCCAACATCGGTGTCATCACATCCATTATAACGAACAAAAGATGAAGCAGACAAATTAACAAATAGAAACAAAAGACTTTGTAGTCAAGCTTGTTTACAGGGATGCCACGCAGGGCAACAACAAAAGAGGTCTTTGTAGTGGAAACTCAGAATACAATGTGGAGCCATTCGATGAGCCACGGGCTGCTCAGTGGAGGGCGCCCCTAGTCCACGGATCTTCAATGAACTCCTCCTCATAGTGCTTGGAGCACCCTGGGAGGTCTTCAGCTGCTGATTAACCAGAGGGCACAAGCCATGAGTACTTTGAATATACTCAACAAGTCATAGGGAAATGAATGCAATAACAATTATGCAAGGCTTGACAAAGAAAGTTGTATGGTTAGTTTGCATAAAGCAGCATTTAACAGAAATACAATAAGTAGATTGCAAAGCACAAGTTGAAAAGATAATACAAAAGAGAACAAGTTCTTTGAAAGCAAACCATGGACGTCCAGTCCACTCCCAGACCGCAAGGGTCACACAAGACACAACCACAATCACCCGAGAGCAATCACACCCACCCTTTTTGAGAAAAAGTCTACCCCTTGTGTGAAAGAACTGGGCGTGTCCATTTTCGAGGACGCGGCTATTCGAATAGATTTTTACACACTCTGCAAAGGTCATGCACTTTACCCACAAGACACGAAGTCCTCTAGTTGGTTGGGCACCCGTCGATGCCCCTGCTCACTTCCTTCGTCCACCTCACAAGTCCCTCCGGTGAGCAAGTTTGCTTTTCGCCGAAGCTGCAAGGACTACATCTCTTCGCGCTTGAAGCGAAGCCGGCTCTGGATATTCGTGAAGTCCCAACGGTTTGTGACTTCGCTGATGTCTTTCTCGAAGATCTTCCTGGGATGCCACTAGTTCGAGACCTCGAGTTCGTCATCGAGTTGGCGCCCGGTACCGCCCCAATTTCAAAGAGGCCCTACCGGATGCTACCGAATGAGTTGGTGGAGTTGAAGAAGCAACTTAGTGAGCTTCAAGAGAAGGGTTTCATCTGCCCTAGCTCATCTTCTTGGGGCTGTCCAGCAATCTTTGTAAAGAAGAAGGTCAATACTTTGCGCATGTGCGTCGATTACCATCCGCTTAATGAAGTAACGGTAAAGAATAAGTATCCTTTGCCCTGCATC
Organism: Phyllostachys edulis; assembly: GCA_036346405.1. NCBI lineage: Eukaryota > Viridiplantae > Streptophyta > Magnoliopsida > Poales > Poaceae > Phyllostachys > Phyllostachys edulis. The sequence goes on along the minus strand of CM070562.1, from coordinate 39,005,915 downwards.
GACGACCTCTTCGATCAGTTGTCTGGAGCTCAAGTTTTCTCCAAGATTGATTTGAGAGTGGGATATCATCAAGTTAGGATCCGACCTGAAGATATTCCTAAGATGGCTTTCTATACTTGTTATGGTTTGTACGAGTACATCGTCATGTCTTTCGGCTTAACAAATGCTCCTGCCCTGTTCATGAATCTCATGAATTCGGTGTTCATGGAGTATTTAGATAAGTTTGTGGTGGTCTTCATTGATGATATTCTTATCTACTCCAAGAATGATGAAGAACACGCTGCGCATCTGAGGCATGTGTTGGGAAAGCTGCGTGAGCACCAGCTGTATGCGAAGTTCAGCTAGTGCGAGTTCTGGTTGAAGGAAGTGGCATTCTTGGGCCATGTTCTTTCAGCAGGAGGCGTAGCTGTGGATCCTAGCAAGGTCAGCGATGTGCTCTTTTGGGGTCAGCCCAAGTCGGTAACCGAAGTTTAGAGTTTTCTTGGTTTAGCGGGATACTATCGTCGCTTTATCAAGAACTTCTCCAAGATCGCGAAACCGATGACTGAGTTGCTCAAGAAGGACAAGAAGTTCTTGTGGTCCGCTGATTGTGAGGAGAGTTTTCAAGAACTCAAGAACCGCTTGACCACAGCTCCCGTTCTCGTTCTTCCTGATGTTCATCAAAGCTTCGACATCTTTTGCGATGCTTCTCGTCGAGGACTCGGTTGTGTCCTTATGCAAGAAGGCAAGGTAGTGGCCTATGCATCAAGGCAATTGAGACCTCATGAACTCAATTATCCTACCCATGACTTGGAGCTAGCTGCAGTGGTCCATGCACTTAAGATTTGGCGATATTACATAATCGGTAATCGTTGTGAAGTGTATTCGGATCACAAAAGTTTGAAGTATTTGTTCACCCAACCCGATCTGAACCTTAGGCAAAGAAGGTGGTTGGAATTGATCAAAGACTATGACATGAGTATCCACTATCATCCGGGTAAGGCTAATGTCGTTGCCGATGCGCTTAGTCGAAAGGTGCATTGCAATACCTTGTTGCTCAAGGAGCAGCAGCCCGCCCTTCTTGAGGAATTTCAGCTTCTCAACTTGGGTTTGGTTGAGCATGGTTTCCTCGCTACCCTGGTTGTGCAACCAACCTTGGTGGATCGGATCAAGGCCGCTCAGCAATCGGACGTTGGAGTGAACCGAATCAACGAGAATATCAAGAACGGAAGAGCCAAGTGCTTCTCAGAAGATGATCTTGGTGTTGTGAGGTTCAGACAGCGCCTTGTGGTTCCAAAGGACATGGAATTGCGGAATTTGATCCTCCGCGAAGCCCATGATTCTCCTTTGTCCATTCATCCCGGGGCCACAAAGATGTATCAAGATCTCCGGCAGAGATTTTGGTGGGCCCGAATGAAGTGGGAGATCGCGAAGTTCGTTTCCGAGTGTGACGTGTGCCGTCTTGTCAAGGCTGAACATCAGCGTCCAGCAAGCCTGCTTCAACCTTTGCTAGTGCCTGAGTGGAAGTGGGATTCGATCGGGATGGATTTTATCACCAGTCTACCCAGGTCACCGAACAAAAATGATGTCATTTGGGTTGTCATCGATCGATTGACTAAGGTGGCTCATTTCCTTCCTGTCAAGACCGACCTTCGTGTAGGTCTTTTGGCGGATCTCTACATAGCCCGCATCGTGAGTTTGCATGGTGTGCCGAAGACGATTGTGTTAGATCGTGGTTCTCTGTTCACTTCTCGATTTTGGCACAGTTTGCAAGAGGCTATGAGAACCCGCCTTTCTTTCAGCTCTGCATATCACCCTCAAACGGATGGCTAGACCGAAAGGGTCAATCAAGTTTTGGAAGACATGCTCCGTGCTTGTGTTCTTTCCTATGGGAAGCATTGGGAGAAATGCTTGCCATTATTTGAGTTTCAGTACAACAACGATTTTCGGGCCGATCTCGGCATGGCACCTTCGAGGCCTTATACGGGAGAAAGTGCAGAACCCCGTTGAATTGGTCTGAGACCGGTGAAAGGCCTTTCTTTGGTCCGGACTCGATCAATGAGGCCGAGAGTCAAGTTTAGCTTATTCGTGATCGTTTGCGCACGGCTCAGTCAAGGCAAAAGAGCTATGCGGATCACCGTCGTCGTGAGTTGAGTTTTGAGCCCAATGACTTTGTTTATCTCAAAGTCTCTCCTTTGATGGGCCATCAACGTTTCAGCGTCAAGGGCAAGTTAGCTCCTCGATATGTTGGTCCTTACCACATCATCGAGAAGAAAGGAGCTGTTGCTTATAAGCTGGATTTACCTGCTGCACTTGAGGGGGTACATGATGTGTTCCATGTGTCCCAGTTAAAGAAGTGCCTCCTCGTTCCGACCGAGGAAGCTCCGTTGGAACATCTTGAGGTTCAAGAACATTTGACCTACCGCGAGCACCTTGTTCGCATCCTTGAAGAGGCTGAACGAAGAACAAGGAATCGTGCCATCAAATTCCTTAAAGTTAAATTGGTCAAATCATTCGAGGATGAAGCTACTTGGGAGCAGGAAGATCGAAATGCTGCGTGCGGACTACCCATCTTTCTTTTCCGAGTAAGCCAAATCTCGGGACGAGATTTTTAGGGGGGGGGGAGGTTTTGTAACATCCCAAATCTGGGTGTGTGTTTCAAATGTAAGAAAATGAGTAGAAATTAAAACTTTTCTTGCATCTTAAAGTTTTTGAACTTTTCTGTAATTCTTGTAAAGGAATTGTGGAATTCAAAAACCTAAATCTCCAATTGACTAAAGTCATGACCACCTTGTGAGAATCTTGTGTTCAACCCCTGGAAATATTTTTCCTTGGTTCTAGGGCTGCTGTGTGACTCCTCTGAAAAATTTCATAATTTTTAGAAATTATTTGATAATTTTTGGAGGCCAGTCAAACCAGTTTGACTCTTGGTCAAACCCTAGAGCAAGCTTTGTTGAATTTCTAGAGAAAAATGCTTTGCATAAAAACCTCTAAAAAATTTACACAAGGTTTATCCTGGAGCTAGAAACCTCCAGTCAAAATTTTAGAATTTTTGGAGTTAGTTTGCTACCTCTAAATTTTTTTCCAAGTTCCAGCTTAATTCAAAACCCTAAAGTCTTTTCCTGTTGGGTTTGGGTCCAACCGATTCACTTGGTCAAACCCAACCCACTTAAAGCGAGCCAGCCCCTATTAGCCATTGGATCTTGATCCAATCGTTGGATTGCTTGTGGCTTGGCTCAACCCGTTCACAGTTAGGCTCGAGCCACTCTGGCTTGTGTCAATGACTGGTGGGCCCTCTTGGAACATGGTCTTCCCCTACCTCCGGTCGTGCCTGAGCCCGTGCATGCCAGGGCACCATGGAGTGGGCAGCAGTGCATTGTCACCTCCCTTGCGTCCTTGTAACGGCTCTTAAGCCTCCAATTAATGCTTGGCAGTGCTTTAGCTCCCAAAGTCGCCCTCCTCTGCAGCTCCCATAACCTCCGTGTCCTTGGCAGAGCTGTGGACCAAGCTGTGGGCTAAGCTCACCATGGAGCTTAACCCTAGCTCAATCCTTTGCTCTCTGGCTATAAAAAGCCCCTGAGCTCCTGCTTAGCTTCCTTTAAACACTCCTTGCAAACCCTAGCTCTCCCTCAGTTTCTTTGTGCTCAATTCACAGAGATCCCCAAATCCTCCATTGTCGGCCGTGGAGCTCCCTCATCATCGACAGTGTTCCAGTGGCTCTCTTTCTAATCTCTTTGCCTCGTCGTGAGCCTCTCATCACCTTGAGCTTATCCCCTAACTCAATTTAAGTTGCCTTTACAGGATTGAGCTTGAATTGAGTTTTGACCCCTTTTCGGCCGAGTGCATCCCCTTTCGTCCCCATCTTCGGTAAGTGGTCTTGTTCTCCAATTATTGTTCATGGACCCTCTGTGAGCCCATGTGGAGCTAACCTTACCATTCTTTGGGTTTCGTTTTGCTCAGACCGTCATCTCCTCGCTTTCTTCCTCGGTGCCGGCAAGTCTCACCGTCGCCGGAGCTCCTCAGACCTCCTCGGTTCCTCTCTGTGCTAAGGTAACCTTCTAAGTAGCCCCTAGAAGCTTGGCACCGCTTCTCTGAACCGCTGCGGAGCTTCATTTTTGATTTTCGGGCTTGGCCGTGCACTGCCGCGCCGCCCATCTCCAGCTAGCCGCCGATGTGGTCCTCCTTCGTGGTCGCCACCTCCACCAGTGGATGCGCCTGACTATTGCGGACTCATTTTGGCCTTTGGTTTGCGCCGGCGTGGTCCCCGTCACCGGTGGCGGGCCGTTCTTTTCCCTCGGCTTTTGTCGGATGCGCATAGGAGCAGTGGTTGTCTTAAGGACCGAGATTCTCTTCATTAACTGCTAATCAGTTGTTAATCATTGTTAATAATTGCTTAGTATTAATGGCGGTCCTAAGCGTTGCTTGTGTGCCACTGATAGTAGGCCCGTGAGCTTTAAACGCACTATGCGTGTCTTTTGGGCAGAGATCTGGTCATTAATTGAGTAATCACTGCTAATCAATGTGTTAAGCAATTAATAGCCTTCCTAATCCATGCCTTACCATCACTGACATGAGGGCCCGCGTGTTTAAACCCCCCAGGGCGCTTTGAACACGTGTGTGTGGCCTACAGTCGCTGACAGTGGGCCCAACCTCATTAAAACCCTCTCGGGCGCGTGCGCTGAACTGTGCTCATCGTGGACCGTTGGATCAAAAATCAATGGCCCAGATCGCTGTGAACGTTCGGACCACCGAACGTTAGCCGTCCATTCTTAGATCTACGGTTGAGATCTACGGGACTTTCGGACCCCCGGACCTCCCCGTAGCCTTGGCTGTCCGATTCTTGATCAACGGCTGAGATTGCGTGAACGTTCGGACCGTCGGAACGTTGCTTCGCTCTCAACCGCTCATGACGAGATCGACGACCCACATTCGTTTGAACGTTCGGACCGTCCGATGGTTTGATCAACGAGGACCGTTGGATCTAGATCCAACGGTTTCGTTTGCATCTTGTGCGCACGGTGCTGTGCTTCAGAGCGCGTGGGCCGTGTGATTCGTGATCGATGACCCACATTTGTCCACGTCATTTCCGCGTTGAGTTTGTTTTATAAAAGCCCGGTAAGCTTTATTTGCAAACTAAAAATTGTAATAAACTTCAAAATTGCATAACTAATTCATTTTAAATCATTTTCGGTTGATTCAAATTTTGTTAGTTCTGGTTTTAACTAAGCTTTAATCTAAAAATGGTTGTGAGCTTAGTTTGGCTCCAGAAAATTGTGTTAGTAGATTCAAATTAGGATTAGCTTTATTTGCTGCTTTAAAAATTCATTTAACTTGAAAAATGCATAAGTATTTCTCTGTAACACCTTTTTGAGGGAAATCAACTTTGTTGGTTTCCTCTGTTAGTAAGCTTATGTGTAAAATAGGTTTTAGGCATGCTGCTATATTTTATGTTTCTGGGGTTGCATTTGTATTGTGCCCTTTTCATGTCTTTGAAAAATCATAGAAAATGCATCCTAGATCCAAATGAGGTGAATCAAATTGTGTTGTTCCTCTTATGAGGTGCTCTATTTACCATAAAAATTTCAGGTGCACCACCTCTCTGGAAATTTGTGCCAAGAATTTAATTTCGGATGAATAGTAACCGAAGTGAATTTTTCAGCCTTTTTCTAGCCGACCAAAATTGTTTTGGCCATAACTTTAGCATCAAGTATCCAATTTGATTGATTCTTGTTGCTAAATTCCTTAAACATCATGTTCTACCCGCTGTGTAAATTTCATGGATTTTGGTTGACTTTGGTTTTTGAGTCTTTTCGGTGTTCTTCGTTCTTATCGGTTCTTTTCGTTATTTTCGTTAGGTGCCGACGAGTCCGTTGATAACAAAAGTGCTCCTCTGCAGCAAACTGAGCAACTCCAATAAGGCAAGCAGTTTGATCATAATAATCCCATTACTTTCAAAGTCTAATACTTTGTTTACAAATTGTATGTATGCATGCTTTTGTGTCAAAGTTAATTTTACCGATTAGAGGTAGCTAATCCATTGCATGGTTGCCCTTAAATTGTTCATCCCCTGCCACTAAACTTAAGGTATTAATCTCGCCGGTGAATTCGAGCCCGGTGGTTGAATTATGCTCTTTTATTGTCTTTACGGTGTCATGCTTAGAAATGCTTAGCTACTGGTAGAATTGGACGGTTATCGACTTAGTCGACAACTTTGATCACACAAAATTATTATTACCATTATGCTCAGAACTTTGTGCTTTGTTACTTTGTAAGGTGAAAAACTAAAACTGAAAATGAAATGTTTGAGACTTGGGCACAATGGTTGATGGTGTGATCTTATGGTGTGACTGGAATGGTGCCCGGGTCAACAAGGACCGAGTTACTTGTGTTACTAAGCCAAGCGATTATTGCGTGCTAACCACACGAGGGGGATATGGGACCTCTCTTGACTTAGTACTTTGGCGTGTGTTAGCTCCGAGTCGCAGGAGGTTGTGTGTGTGTGTGGTGTGAAAAAAGAAACTTGTGGTTATGTGTTGGGTAAGCAGGAGTGAAATCCTGTTTAGGTTCTCCACACCGAAGGGCATTATAGTTGTCCGGGAGCTTTACCCTATAGTGGTAGTTGACTTTCGGCTTTACAATGGCGACTCGTAGTTAATACACAATATTGGAAATATCTCGTAGGACTTAGCCTTGCTGGCATACCTTCGGAAGTGTGCTTGATCTAGTGACAACAAAGGCGGTCTGACGTGTGGGTACATTGGTACACCCCTGCAGGGTTCAAACTATTCGAATAGCCTCGTCCTAGGTTATGGACATGCGTGGTAAGGTCGTGCAAGAACTAGACTATAACCTTTAATTAAAACTTGTTGTGGGTGGTATGAATGGGAAATTCATGCTATTATTGTGGTGGCTATTGGGTTAGCCACTTCCAGGATGTCTTTTATTATTGTTACTTGTATCTCGCTGTTTTTGTCAAATAAAAACAGATTGTAAAACTGCTTTAAATCTATTACATTATTGCAAATGAAAACTTGCTTTATGCTGAAAATGAGTCTAGAGCCTCCTCCACTTAAATAAGCTTGCATGTAGCTAGGGATGGCAATTGTGCCCGATTACCCGCGTGCCCGCGGGTAAATACCCTAATGGAGCCGGGTATGGGAGCCTTTCTTCGCCCATGGGTATGAAAATGGGGGCAATTCTCTGCCCATCCAGATGGCAGGCGGGCATGGGTAGCTCACCCGTACCCGCCACGCCCTTGGTTGCCAATCAACCTGTTGACAGGTGGGGCCAAAAAAAAACCCTAGCTCACAAATTACAATGCTTATACCCATTCGGTACAAGGCACAAGGCACAAGCCTTAGCTTCCTCCCGTAGCCGCCACAAGGCACAAGCTCTTAGCTTCCTCCCAAATCCCGCTCCTCCCGGCTGGCCGCCGCCCTCCTCCCGCGCCTCCCGGCCGTCGCCGTCCTCCCGGCCGCCGCCCTCCTCCCGCGCCTCCCGGCCGTCGCCGTCCTCCCGGCCGTCGCCGTCCTCCCGGCGCCGCCCTCCTCCGCGCCTCCCGGTCGTCGCCCTCCTCCCGCGCCTCCCGCGCCGCCTCCTCCAGTCGCCGCCTCCTCAGTCGCCCGCCTCCTCGAGCCCAGCGGTCGATCGCCGCCTCCTCCGGTGATGTTCTTCTTGTGTCTGATTTGCTTATTCAGAGGATATAGGTTTTGTCTTTGTTCTTCTTTGTGTCTGATTTGCTTATTGAGCTAGTCCACTCCTTGCTTAGTGAAGTATAGAACCATACTGACCTGTGTAATAGAAGCTAATGAATATTAATTCGGCGTTCTAGCATCTAACCTTGAATTACGCATCGGGCATTTGGTATAGAGTGCCTTCAAACATGCTAAGGAAAGCTTGACCTGTTAAACCGGCGTTCTAGCATCTAACCTTGAATTCTCGCATCGGGCATTTGGTATAGATTGGATGGATCTGTTAAACCGAAGTATTAGAACGGAGAATAATTACAACAATTTGGAATTGTAAAGAAAAATATATATACCTTCACGGTTGTTTGGATTATAAATTGCAACCCACGGACTCTGAATCATTTACGTGTAAACAAGATTGTGTGGTCAACTAGGATACAACATTTATCTCCAAAACCAAAGCAAAGAACATAGTGCTTCTTATACAATGATTTCAATCCAGCCGCATTTGGAATTCATTGTTTGGGTTTGTTCTGACTTCTGATATGTGCATGTGTATGTACGTGGTGATTTGTTGGGGCGTATTTGTGATGAGAGATTGCGTGGTGGGCGTCTTTGGTGTGTTCTCTGTATTGTTGGGTCGACGGTGATCATCCTCCATGCTCATGAAGGAGGAAGCTTCGATGGAGCGATTTGGCGATTAGCCACCTGACTGGTAAGTTCCCATGCTTTCTCCATGCGGCTACTTGTCATCACAATTAACTTGTGTTTTGACATGCTTTACGTAATGTTATTGCGGCCTTCCTTTGCTATACGCTTTTGCGATGGCGGTGTCCTTTTCTCTAATGCTATATTGTGCTCCACGGTATGGGCGGACCAACATAATGGTGTACGTTGGAATTTGCTCGATGATTGGATCTCGATGGTAAATGTTACGCATGATTGTGCCTTTGGTATCTTATTGTGTTGTTGCTAATATGGTTTTTGCGTCTTTGTTGTGTTTTGTTAGGTAATGAGCATCAAGGTGTGGGCATTGCCATTAAGCTTACAATTGAGGCCATAAACCGGTAGGCTATTTCTAGGCGTGGTGCTTTTGCGATGGTTTGACAATATGCATAGTTATTGGTTATTTTACGAACAAGGTAACCCAATGTCGTCGTTACACATGAAAAAGAAGCATGTTAATCTTCCAATTCTCCACGGTACGATGAACTATGTTAGTTTGTATTTCTATTTTATTTGTTGAACTTGATTAGTTGTTTTGTCGAACTTGATGTGTGATTTGCGATAAAATTTCTTAGTTGTTGAATGTGTGATGCACTATTGATGTGAATTGAGATGAACTTGATGTGTGCATTGTTTGTGTGATGAGTATGCCGTGGGCGATGGGTACCATGAGCGATGGGTACCCACGGGTAGTGCACTATTCAGCGGAGTAAGCGGGCATGCCATGGCGACGGTACCATGGGCGACGGGTACCATGGCGAGGCATGGGCGAGGTTCTTCGCCCGTCGTCCTTCGCGGGCATGCCCGTGGGGGAAAATTAGGGTCGCGGGCATGGGTATGGGCGAGCACTACCCGTACCCGCCGCGCCCGATTGCCATCCCTACATGTAGCTATGTATAGGTTGTTACCCTACTCGTAAGTCTTGCAAGTACATTTTTGTACTTATTTGCTTTGCTTAACTAAATGTTGTAGAGGAGGAAGCTGATCCCCAAGGGATCCACTTTTGTGAGCTGTGCGGTGGGTTTGACGACTAGGTTGGCAGCCCGGTTGGTTGCCTTGTGGGTTAAAGGCACACTAGTTGGCTCTTGTTTATCGCCATCTTATGGCTTTTGCTTCCGCTGTTCATTTTACTCTTTAGCTATTATTTGGCCGGTCGACCCCTTTTGTAATAACTCTATATTGTATGTCTTTTGATTTGCTTAGTTGTGCTTCGGTTCTATGTGTTGAATGGAATTGATGCATAATTTTGTAAAAGGGTATGTGTACTGCAAGTTCTTGGGAAGTACATGTATCTCGAGGCACGTGATATTTTGTTTGCGATGCTAGGACCAAGTGGATGGTTAAGCATTACAAGCCGAATTTTTCGGGTCCTCACATAAACGCCCACTGCGCCGCCGACAGAGAGGGAAGGGAGGAGAAGGAGAGGAGAAAGGGAGAAGGAGAGGATTCTCGAGCGATATTTGGTATTTTCGTCGTGAGCTCCGAGGGTAACAATCTATAACCCTTTAGAGCATCTGCAATGTACATGCTTAGCAGTTCAAATGGCTAGATTTAATGCTAGGAACCGATTCCACGTTGGAAGGCTGCCGATTGAAGCAAAACTCTAGGAACTGATGCAAACTTTGCATCCAGGATGCAAGTGAATAGAATAATATTTTTCATTGGGTGGTTACCATATGCATTAAGTTACGTGAAGGGAAGGAAATGGAGAGAGAGCGGTAGAGAGATTTTATTTCTTTTGATTTTATTAATAACATGTCGGTCCCACTTAAGAGTAAGAATCGAGATCAATACATTGGAAATGACTAGTTACGTGAGGGTAACAATCTATAACCCTTTATGTTTGCTATAAATTAATCGCTAATCAATTTAAGTATGTTTGGTAAATAGGAAGCCCATTGCGCCAACAAAGAGGGAAGGAGGAGAAGGAGAGGAGGAAGGGAGGAGGCGGAGAGGATTCTCGAGAGATATTTGGTATTTTAAATCGTGAGCTCGAGGGTAACAATCTATAACCCTTTATGTTTGCTATAAATTAATCGCTAATCAATTTAAGTTTGTTTGGTAAATAGGAAAAATGCGTGCTTGCGGTTTATTAATCTAATTTGACACTAACTTGTTATATCGTAGCTTAGATGGACCAAGCTGGATGTATAGTGTGGTGTGTGAGTCAAGAGTACATTAATGGCGTTGTTGCTTTTAGAAGAGCCACGAAAGCGAGGATATGTTGAAGAAAGGGATAAATTTTATGTCTTGTCCATGCATTGATTGTGGTAATCTGAAGATGTTTAACAACTTCGATGCGATCGAAGCGTGCTTGATTGAAGGGTTTCAAAAAGGGTATACATGTTGGACCACCACGGTGAAGAGCAAATTATACCAGAAGTTAATAATGACGACATTACCGAGGAAGTCAACGATGTGCCAGATGTGGACCGTGCTTTTGATGAGGATAGGTCATACGATGACAATCTGGATCAAATGCTACGCGATGCAGAAGAGAACTACAGTGAGAGAGAGTTTTGTAAATTCGAGGGCTTAATGGAGGACTCGGTGAGACCTTTGTTCCCTAGCTGCAAGCCGGAATACACAAGGTTGTCAACCGTGATTGAACTGCTTAAATTGAAGGCAACCAATGGTTAGTCCGATAAGAGTTTCACGGCGTTGTTAGGTCTCCTAGCGGACATCCTTCGAGAGGGAAACATGTTGCCCAGCACCACCTACCAAGCAAAGAAGGTTCTTTGTCCATTGGGAATGGAAGTAGAAAGAATACATGCATGTCCGAACGATTGTATCCTCTACCGTAAAGAGTATGCAGACATGCATGTATGTCCCGTGTGCAAAGCATCCCGGTACAAGCGTCAGAATACTGTTAAGGTAAAGCCAGGACCTCCTGCTAAGATGTTGTGGTATCTGCTTGTGATCCCACGTTTGAAGCGTTTATTTGCTAACCCAAAGGAGGCAAAATTGCTGCGTTAGCACTCGGAGGAGTGTAAGAGAGATGGAAAGCTAAGACACCCTGCTGATTCTGCCCATTGGAGAAACTTCGATCGAAGCTTTGAAGAGTTCGGTGCGGAACCGATGAACATAAGGTTGTAGTTTGAGATAACTTGACATACGAGAAAGTTGTAGTTTGAGCTCAAGATCTGTTTTGTAATTATCAAAATTGATTGGTGAAGAGATTTTGATAGAGGACTGAGATTGCAAAGACTATGTCTTATGCAATTAGTCAGCGAGAACAATTGAGCAATCTTATTTGCTTAGCTTCATCTTTGTTTTTAGTTGTTCTCACAATGAATATGTTGAGCATATTCTTCTTTTTAAATGGCATGGAGAAATTTCATATACATGTGGTACATGTTTTGCATTTCAATCAATTTAAATGACTTGAATGATTTACGTTTGATTATGTTAATTTGGTCCTCCTCGTGCCTTATGCGGAATTAATTATGCAATTTCATTCATATACATGTGGTATATGTTTAGCAGTTTAAATGACATGGAGATACTTCATATGTATATGTTAATTTGGGACACTTGCAATCCATTTTATTGCATATGTAACTTATATAGATAGCAAGTAAGTGAGATGGTAGAGGCACCGTCTTCGCCGCTGTCGTCGACGCCGCAGATGGCAGAGGCGCCGTCTTCGCCGCCAAATCGACGCCAAGCAGATGGCAGAGGCGCCAACGTCGCAGATGATCTGAAGGAGATGGCAGAGGAAAATCGAAAATGCTCAGGGTCTAACTGGTCATCACTGAGGTCAGTGACTTTGGGGTCCCTCTGAGTCCCAAGAGATCAGCGGCGAGATTCCAGACCATCTGTACTTGCAAGGGAACAGGTCCCCATCACTACACCAAAGTGGAAGGATCTGACGAAAGAAGCGAGAGGCGCGCTGTGGACAGAACTTTCAAGCAAGTTCACTATCCCAGAAGCAGACATGGCACGCGTGGAATGGACGGCGATGCTCACAATGGATAAATCGTGGAGGACCTTCAAGAGCATTCTTATCACGAAGTATGTGAACACGGGTCAGACGCCCTTCGCGAAGTATGGATTCTTGACGCGGGAAGCACGGGACGCCTTTGTGGCTATGAAGACGACGACCGAATTTAAGGAGCAAAGTGCAGTGCACAAAGCTCTCCAAACATGAAACACTCACCCGCACAGACTCAGCACCACTGGGTACATGGGTAAATACGAGGAATGGGTGGCGGAGGAGGAGAATGCAATTGGGCCATTTGCTGACATCACAGACCCGCGTTCCCAAAGCTGGTTACAAGCAAGGGCAAAAGTCTCGTCTTCGGGCAGCATCTCTTTCACAAACTTGGCAGACCAGGAAGTGTCCCAACGTGTGGTAAATATGTCGAACTACCTAGTTGTTAATAAGTCCATAACTTCATAGTGTCTATAATAACATGATGACCTCTTGCAGCGTGAATTGACTGTCCAAACTTCCCAAGGCTCCTTCCAAGCAGACAGGGAGAAGGATATACTATCTACGGCCCTAGGAAACAAGGAGCACCCGGGTTGCACGCGAGACCTTGGGGGTTAACGTACCTTGGAGTCATGGATTCGTAGACAACTACTGCACGTATAGGAGTAGGAAGAGATCCAAGGCCGAGCACGAGGACTGGTTGGTATAGATGATTACTGCAAAATTTGAAGGAAAGTTAGCAGCATTGCAGGATCAAATGAATCAACTCTGAGCGATCATAAGCGCCCTGTTAATTTGGGAGCAGTCTGCTCGACATCGAGATGGCGTCGCGCCCACGCATAATTCTGAACATGACGATGTCCAATTACCGATAGACAACATCAAGGTAATGTACATCTATGGAATGCACCAAAGATAGACCTATAGGACGCCTTAACTAATTGCGTATCGTTTTGTAGGGGCCGACGCCCTGCAAGCTCAAGTGAGGATGGATGGGTCCCTTTCTATTGAGGTGCTTGCGGGGATGGTGTATCCATACCGGGAAGGGCGATCTTGACCACGGTGCCGACTAAGCGCAGGTTACACCAGGGTCGAGGTGGATATGGTACATGACAATTTTGTGGCCGTCCCACTGAAGATTTGGCCGAACAAAGACATCAGAACACTAGGGGATGCTGTGCACACTTTTATCCAATGGCCCAAGATGGACATCGCCCTAGACCCAACAGTGTCGCGATCTGGACACGACCATTCCTCTCCAACGGGACCCTCGATGACTCCACGGCCACCTCATCGGTTCCCGTGGAGAAGACGCTGAAGGAACAAAAAAAGTGTGCCACCGTATCGGTTCCCGAGTCGTCTCGCAGGAAGACGCTGCCAATCGTTAAGGTCAAATCGAAATCGATGAACGTTAAGGTGCCTCCCAAGTCCGGGAAGTCTGGGATGTCCGGGAACTACATCATCGGAAAACCGTTGTGCTCAACCACGATATTAATGCACGCTGGATATGCTTTCGGGCTTTGCATGCCGGTACATGCGTAAGATCGTAAAGAAGGGTGCGATCTTTGGAATCACCGTCGATACTAGCGATGAGCATTTCTTCAATGGGACGAACCACTTCGTCGGGGGCCTCAACGACTTATATGACCTATTCAAACTCATTGGCTTCGACGCCTCACTTCTACGATGTTGGACACTGTAAGTGCGTACAATCAAGTTCTACGATGTTGAACACTGTAAGTGCGTACAATCAAGTTCCAAATTAGGGTTTTCCTTTTTATTCAAACTTCCAAAGCCCATATCTTTTGCATCTGAACTCCGATTGAACCCATTCAAATTTCTAAATTCATCTAAATTCAAGATCTATTTATCTAAGATTTTTATTTAATTTTTGGAGTTTGTTTTGCCTCTGTTATTTATTTGTTTTATTTATTTGCTTCGTTTGCAAATAGACATCGATACTTCGGGAACTTTTGAAGGAGAAGGAACACCTCAAGAGCAAGATCAGTACCTAGACCTATTCCAAGGCAAGTTATACCTTTGATCATATTGAACCCAATTTTCAAAAGTTATATTGATTCAAATTATTGCTTTTACTTTAAGTATTTATTTAAATGCTTTTGGGTTTAGTTAATAATCCAATTTGTTATGTCCATCTTGTCTATTTCTATGTCATAATCTTTTGTCACCCTAGATTGGTTCTTTTATTTTAGTTGGTATTATCGTAGCAACAACGTGGGTTGGTTAGAGACGATTAGTCTGCTTAGCCATGCCACGAGTCATCATTTCATGTGAGTTGCAATTATAAACTTGACTAAGTGATTATGGAACTAAGTAATAAAACTGTGTGTACTATGTGCTATTACTCGTTGATGGCATAGGTTGCACTTAACCAATAGGGAGGGAAAGGATTTAGACTGAGGCAAGTGGTACTGTGTGCTACTTTTGGTGGAACTGTGTGTATGGGAATAATAAATTGTGTGCATAGGGTTTGTAGTTATAAATTGAAAGTCTTGCTTTGGTCAATTAAGGACTTAACTTTGTGCGCCATTGAACTGAGCCTTACTGTACGACTAGATGCCTGATGGGATGGGCCTAACTTAGTAAGTTATGGATTCTTCACATTGTTACTCAAGTAGTAGGTTAGGTTGTGTTGCATGGGTGGAGGTGTGTTACCAAGTAGTTACATCGCAGGACGGTTCGCCGCTTCCCTGTCCAACGGTGTGTGTCGTACCAATCACTTTGTATAGTTTGGTAGGACGGTTAAGCACACTGGGAGTAGCAATGCTTGAGATGAAGTTTCTAAAACATTTTGTTATGATTAGTGTTAGCTACACTAGTTGTATCGTGTGAGTAAAGTGTACAAACTCTGCAGAGTGTTAACTAATCTATTCGAATAGCCACGTCCACAGTCATGGACATGCTCGGGGATTTCACACGAGGGGTAGATTTTCATAAAACCTTTTGGAAGGGAGCTGTGTGATCTAAGTCATATGGCTATATGAATAACTTTTCTAGGCTATGTGTCTTTGTGAAATCAAACTGTAAAAATTAATATTGTTTATTTGTTTTACTTTATGCTTTCAATCTATTATTCGTATTCAAATTGCAAATGTTGCATTTCTGCAAAAGAACCACAAAAGCCATTTCTTTGGAATAAGCCTGCATCTATACATTGCATTCTATGGTATGACTTACGAGTACGGTTGTGTACTCATGCTTGCTAAATCAAATCAACAGAAGAGGAGTCTTCGCCTGCTTTCGAGGAGGAGTTCTACAAAGGTGCCTGATCGTTAGGGTCTTGATCCGAGTTGGTTGCCTGTGGCGAATTGATGGGATTCGACTGAAGTTATCTATTCCGCTGCTATTTAATTCTCTGTCAGCCCTGCATGGTTTAATAAGTGTAAACTCAACCATAAGGTCAAAACCATTATTTGTTAATCAAATTACTCGTTCATGTTATTAATCGTCTTGTGTGGATCGATATTCATCTATGTTGACACTGTGTGCACTAGCATGATCCTAGACTAGTGCATTATACACAGAGGGTCTAGAATTGCATTTTTGGGTCCCAACAGAGTCTTGTCTACCTTACCCATCTCAAATTTATTCTTAGGCAAGAAGGTCTTAAGTCTATCATACCAGGCTCTAGGGGTTTGCTTAAGACTATACAAGGCTTTGGATAGCTTGAAAACATGATGCGGATGCTTGGGATTCTCAAAGCCTGGGGGTTGCCTAACATACACTTCCTCCTCTATGTAACCATTTAGAAATGCACTCTTGACATTCATCTGGTGTAGCCTAAAGGCCTTAGATGCAGCAAATGCAAACAAAATGTGAATGGCTTCTAATCTAGCAACAGAAGCAAATGTTTCATCAAAGTCTAACCCCTCAACTTGGCTAAAACCCTGAGCTACCAATCTAGCCTTGTTTCTAACCACAGAACTATCCTCACTTTGTTTATTTTTGAACACCCAACGGGTTCCTATCACATTATGACCACTACGAGGTTCTACTAGGTTTCAGACCTTGTTCCTCTCAAAATTCTCTAACTCCTCATGCATGGCATTAACCCAGCTCAAGTCAGATAAAGCATGTGACATATTGCGGGGTTCAAAAGAAGCAACAAATGCGGAATAGGAGTAGAGACTTGGATCGTGATACCTGGAGCGAGTGACTCGTTCATGAAGATGACCAATCATCTGATCCGGAGGATGACGCCTCTGAATGTGAAGTGGAGCGCCCAGAGGAGATAGCATTTCTTCAACCTTCGCAGGTACTACTAAAGATGAAGATGCAGCAGGAGCCTCAACTGAAGGTGAAGTAGTGGAAGCATGTTCTTCAATTGGATCAGGAGGTGTAGCAGAAGCAGGCGGGAGACAAACATCAGCTTTGTCCTCATCTTCCTCTACAAAGATGCTCTCTATCGCCTGGGTGTCACCTGAAACATTTGATCTAGCTCCAGGGCTAGTCTCATCAAAGGTGACATTGCATGTCTCTTGGATAATGTTAGTCTCAATATTAAGAACCTAAAAACCCCTCGAATGTGCAGGATAACCTAGAAATAAACCATCAGAAGTCCTTAACTCAAATTTATTTAGGTTTCATGTCTTGAGAATGAAACACTTGGCTCCAAAAACTTAAAAATGAGAAACATAGGGTTTTCTACTAAACCGAAGCTCATATGATGTCTTGCCCAAGGATGGTCTCAAGAAGACACGATTGGCAATATGACAAGCTATAGCAATAGCTTCGACCCAGAACCTCCTCGAAGTGCTATACTCATCTAGCATCGTCTTAGCCATCTCGACTAAGATTCTATTCTTCCTTTCTACCATGCCATTTTGTTGAGGGGCGTGTGGAGAAGAGAACTAATGCTCAATACCACACTCAGCATAGAAAGAGGCAAATGAGACATTCTTGAACTTCGCACCATTATCACTACGAATCGCTCTCAGGGCACCGGAGAGTTCAGAAGCCAAGCAAAGAACAAGATCATGAAAATGATCAAAAGTTTCATCCTTCAAAGAAAGAAAGAACACCCAAGAATATCTTGAGAAATCAGCAACTATGATAAGAATGTACCATTTGCTACCGGCTGACCGAACCCTAGCAAGACCAACAGTATCCATGTGAAGCAACTGTCCTGGTTCGTCAATCATGACCATAGTCAATGAAGGATGTGAGGTGAAAACTTGCTTGCCATGCCTACAGGATGCACATATAGCATCCTTGACGACTTTAAGTTTGGGCAAACCTCTCATGAGATTAAGGTTGCTAACTCGCGTTAAATGATCAAAACCAATGTGCCCCAAACGACGGTGCCAAAGCCAGAACTCAAAAGAAGATGCAATCAAACACTTGAGAGACCCAGCAAGAGATTCAAAAAAGTCAGCTCCAAAGATCCTACCAACTCTAAAAATCCCAAAGACAAGCTTACCAACTGAATCAAGCACACGACAAATATTTTTCTTAAAGCTAGTCTCATAGCCATCATCAAGAAGCTGCGGATAGAAAGCAAGTTGTACCTTAGTTTGTCCACAAGGGCAACGTCCTTCAGGATGAACTTGTCGTCCACCCTGATCGATCATGTTCCTTCAATCCACCCTTGTGTATCATCTCCAAAGGTGATGTAGTCATCACCCGTCGACCGCGTGAAGGTGGTGAACCATCTTGAGTCTCTGGTCATATGGCATGAACAGCCGAAGTTGACAAACCATGTGTTCTTCCCCCTTCCGCGGCGATCCTGAAAATTAAGGCACATAATATCGATGTGTCTCAATACTGGGGTTAGTTAAATATGACTTGGGAACGCAGTACTGAGACACACGTCTGCAAGAAGTATGTAAAGAAGAACGTCTAGCCTTGATCCTACTTGAGATTCTATTACGAGCAATGGTTACAAGAACATGAGATGCATCATGTCTAGGAACTTGATGATGATGAGCATGTGAAACAAATCCTAGTCTAGGTTTTTTTCTTGATGACCATGTCTCATAAAGGCTTGGCGGTTGGACCTCTCACCAGGGGCGGTTTGACATCTAGCCCGATGAACAGTAAAATCAGCACGAACTTAAAATCATAAATCGGCTCAACTTTTGATTCGGTGATCTAAATCCCCTCAAATTTCAACCATACCTCATCAAGAAGGTCGAGAACATATTCCAATCGATGATCAGAAAGATCAAAGCCAATGTTCCATAAATTTCATAGATGAGGGAAGGAGGGCACAAGAACCGAGCAAAATCAAACTTTGATCCCAAAACTTGCTCGTGGATAACAGATGATCTTAGATGCATTCCCACATGTCACAGCAAGCAGGATCCTAGCAAGGAACTAAAGGAAAACCAAAGAATTACAAAAAATCCAAAAGTCACCAAAAAGAGAGCAAGAACAAGAATAGACACATCTTGAAGAAAACTTGATTGGATTGATTTGAGATTGAAGTTGGTTTACAGCCACTCCACCATGGAGGACAAAAGCTCAACACTTGAGTACACAATCAATCCAACTCTCAAGAACCCTAGCCTTTCCGCTTTCCTCTTCTCACCCAAAATCCCAAATTAGGGTTTCTATAATACAATAGTTGGGAGGTGCAGAACCAGCACCCTCCCCTTTTATAGTGGAGGATAGCTTCTAGAGAAACATCCTTAATGGGTACCTGTTAAGCCTACACACAAACAGGTTTCACTCACGCGTGTTTCTCAAAGCGTCGTCTTTATCTTCTCTTGACCTAAACTGTCTCTCCTTGCGCCGTCTTGTGCCATGGTTTAGCCAAAAGCCATCAAGGCGGTATTTTGGTGAAGTTACCAAAATACCCCTTCTCGATCCTTCTCTAAAGACCGAGTCCAATCTTTATAAAGCAATTGCATGCTTCGCCACGTGTAGGTTGATCAACGGCTCTCTTCATGTCGGCAAGTCTCTCACATCCAGCTCTCACCGAAACCACCATGGTACTTGCACCGACCCCCGCGCTGCTTGATGCAACCCGTCGTACCGAACTTCCCGTTCGGTCATCCTTGTCTATTTTGCGTTATGCTTGAGTCCATTGACTTCACCCGGCATCCTCAATCGTTCTAGACCTCAGTTGTCCAAGCCTAGTCCCGATCATCCTCGCTATTGACCGTTGTTGATCTCCAAGCCTCCTGCACAACAATAGACCAGGAAATTGATTCTGGGAACAAGTTCTTCACAACTTGACCCACGTTAGTTAAAACATGCATCATGCAAAACATATGCACTGAAACCCATAAAATTTACATAACTTACGAACATCGCCGCTAAGATGGACAGCGAACAGGGTAAAATCAGTCAGACCGCCACTCATAGCCGGTCTGACCGCCCCACGGAGGACAAAAACTCAACACTTGAGCACACAATCAATCCAACTCTCAAGAACCCTAGCCTTTACACTTTCCTCTTCTCTCCCTCAATCCCAAATTAGGGTTTCTATAATACAATAGTTGGGAGGTGCAGAACCAGCACCCTCCCCTTTTATAGTAGAGGCAAGCTTCTAGAGAGACATCCCTAATGGATACCCTTTAAGCCCACACATAAACGGGTTTCACTTACGTACGTTTCTCAAAGCATCGTCTTTATCTACTCTTGACCTAAACTATCTCTCCTTGCGCCATCTTGCGCCACGGTTTAGCCAAAAGCCATCAAAGCGGTATTTTGGTGAAGTTACTAAAATACCCCATCTCGATCCTTCTCTAAAGACTGAGTCCAATCTTTATAAAGCAATCGCATGCTTCGCCACGTGTAGGTTGATCTACGGCTCTCTTCATATCGGAAAGTCTCTCCCATCCAGCTCCCACCGAAACGACCATGGCACTTGCACCGACCCCCGCGCCGCTTGATGCAACCCGTCGCACCAAACTTCCCGTTCGGTCATCCTTGTCTATTTTGCATTATGCTTGAATCTACTAACTTCACCCGACATCCTCGATCGTTTTGGACCTCAGCTCTCTAAGCCTAGTTCCGATCATCCTCGTAGTTGACCGTCGTTGACCTCCAAGCCTCCTACATAACAATAGACCTAGAAATCGATCCCGGGAACAAGTTTTTCACAACTTGACCCACGTTAGTTAAAACATGCATCATGCAACACATATGCACTGAAACCCATAAAATTGACCTAACTTACAAACATCGCCACTAAGATGACCAGCGAACAGGGCAAAATCGGTCAGACCGCCACCCATGGCTGGTCTGAGCGCCCCCTGGTCGGTTTGACCACCAAGGCTCGGGCCTGCTGATTTTTGGCCGGGCTTTTCAAGCCCGTCTCGAAGCCCGGCCCGGCCCGTCATTTGAACAGGTCTAGGCGTGGGGGACGGCAGCTGGGCGTGGGGAGGGAGGAGGGATTTGGTCGGGCATGGGGGCGCTGGGGTAGATGGGGCAGAGGGAAAGCAGAAGAGAGAGGCCACTGCGACAGGCAGAAGTGACGACAAGAAGGACCATAGGCGCGCAAAACCAAAAAAATATCGGACGGGCGAGATGCAAAGACGCGTTGATCCGACAGGCAAAAATATCGGGGTGATGTGGCCACCATGCCCTCGCTCTCTTTTTCGCTTCATTTAACGGGTACGATTGGGCCCAGCTGAAATACCTATATTCCTTTTTCTCAATTTCCTTAAATTCTGAATATAAAATTGGAAATTGTGAAAATTCCCAAGAAAAAGGCTATCATATTTCAACAGCTCCAAGCAAGAATGTAATGGCCGCTGGACATGACACCTGTAGCTGATGAAAACCAAATATCTGGTGAATGAAAATTATCCGGTACAGATGAGAGATTAACAGCTGCTGATAGCAGTGGTTTTGAAGTTTAGCCACATGGTGAGGTGCTATGGTGACATTTATTTTTCGTGCTTTGCTATCGTAATCCACCCATGCTTGTATTGGTTTTGAAGTTTAGTGTTAAGTCCTTCCAGGTCACCGATGTCTATCCCAACATGGTTATCGTTCATGTCTCTGAATTCATGGTTTAGTACGGTGTCGAATTCGCTGTGCTTTGCTATCGTAATCCACCCACGCTTGTATTGGTTTGCCGGGCGCCAAGTGTCAAGTCCTTCCAGGTCACCGATGTCTATCCCAACATGTTAATCGTTCATGTCTCTAAATTCATGGTTTAGTACGGTGCCGAATTCAACAGCGAAAAAGCGGTTTTGCTCACTTATAAGGCCCAAGCACCGGCCTGGTAAGTCGTTGAAGAATTTTTTAAAATAATCCATTCTTTTTTTTATTAATTACAACATTATACCTGTGATAATTTTTTTTACAGAAATATGCTCCTTTCGCCGAACCGTTGGGCAACTAGGGCCAGTCGCCCAACGGACAAGCGACAATGAACTCAGCGTCCAACGGTTACGCGACATAATTGTTGTCGCCTAATGGATGGGCGTTAGGTGCTATCGCCTAACAGCACAGCGACAGGAGTCCTGTCGCCCAATGGTTCGGCGACAGGAGGCTGGCTGCCGGCTTGTTAGTTATTAGTTAATTCTTTTTAAAAAATATTTGAAAGTTAATCTCGAACTATCCATAACTTAAAAGTAGAAAATCTATGTGTGAACCATATATAAGACCACCCTTTGAACCGAGTGTAAATACACATATGGTCTGAAATTTTTTTTGTGGATTAATAGGTGGTGCTCTTCATCACTTTGCGGTGGCAGAGTGCGGAAGGGGCGTAAACATCCCGCGGTGGCCGACCGCGGAAAGGCGGTTAGGGTTCGTTTTGATGGCGCGTCGTTTAGTGTTTCGTTCGGGTGGCGGTTAGCGTCTTTTAGAAGTGGGATAAGAAGACACCAGTACTATTGGAGTCTCTCCTCGATAAAGTCGTCTGAACGTATACGCGTATATAGCTCTGCGGTCAATGAAGTACTTTATGAAGCTTATACAGAATATGATTGAAGGGGTTAAGAATGCTCGTTGTGATTATGATGATGCCCTTAAACATGTATGAAGATGCCCAAAAACATGGAGGATTCGATGTCAGTGCGAATGATTCTTTCTGAGATTCCACTAGAAGAGGCATACTTGCAATATAGACTTGCTTTGATGGCTTAGTGGAGGCACGTAACCAAAACTACATTAGAGTCCGCGGACAAAAGCACGTTACACGTAGTCACATGGCATGATGGTTTGGCTAATTACTTTAGTCATCCTCGCTACTACTACAGTACACTGCGACACAAGCATCCGGACCATGTAAGTATACATGCCTTTAGGGGATAGTAAAAAATATGGCGGGTAGGACGGGGGACTACTAAGGAATGACTTGATCTACTGCGTGGACCGAGGCCATTTGCCCTTCCTTGCGAGCTCAGCATTGTACTCCTCGCCGGCCGCCTTGGCCTCGGCCGCCATTTCCCTCTTTCTCTCGCGCTCCCTCTCGCGAGCCTTGTGCTCCCTGCATCTACACGTCTCGAGATGAGCTTTCGTCTCCCGACGTATGCGCTCGTTTTGCTCGTCATTGCGGCGTTGTTCCTCCTGGATCTCGTGGTCTCTTTTGTCATTCCACTCGTCGAAGTCGAGAGACCACTGGTCATGTGGATGGATCTTTTGGTCGATCCACTTGCGGTAGCCACATAGCGGATCTGGGGACTACAGGTAGACAGGAGAGGTTGTTAGTGCGTACTTTGAAAGAGAAATAGTACGGGAACACATTGTAACTGGTTCTTACCGGCTGTCGATAGTTGCTCG
Source organism: Phyllostachys edulis (assembly GCA_036346405.1). NCBI lineage: Eukaryota > Viridiplantae > Streptophyta > Magnoliopsida > Poales > Poaceae > Phyllostachys > Phyllostachys edulis. The sequence goes on along the minus strand of CM070562.1, from coordinate 38,982,884 downwards.
TGTCCCAACGTCAGTCGGGATAGTCACTGGAGTAGTTCGCGCAACCTCAGTAACACATGCCCAGGCTAATTCGGTGCTTGGACTTGAAGAACTTGTATGGGTCCCTACACCAATAGAGGGGCGGCGTCTCCCCCGCTGGCGGGTGTTGCAGCGAATGCTCGGTTGGAATATTTCGGAAGACGCTGCTGCTACGGGGGGCCTCATTGCGGAGAGTTGCCAACCTGGCACGCGTCTCTTGTTCGACCTGGACCGCAGCAGCCCTTGCTCGCTCTTCTCGGGCCCCAGCAGCCCTTGCTAGTTCGCGGATCCGGTCCCATTGCCTCTGCTTGTCGTCCATCCTGATGTGGTGAAATAAGCTCTGGTATAGTGTTGGGTTTGGTTGTGTAGTGTTCTCTCCTAGATCTCTTTCACCCCCTTTTATAAGCCATAGGGTTGGCTTGGTGTGGTAAATTTCCTCCAGAGTCCTGTCTTTTAGTTCTGAAAAGCTGAGGACGTAGAGTGTTATCATGTCGATCTGAAAAGCTGGCGAAGCATAGTGTTGTCACGTCAAACTTTGCAGAGACAAGTCATGTCTTGCTTTGTAGAGTGCTGTCTTATCGGTCTGAAAAGCTGGCGAGGCAGAGTGTTGTCACGTCTTTCTTTGCAGAGTCATATCTTTTCAGTCTGAAAAGCTGAGGAGGTATAATGTTGTCACGTCTTTCTTTGCAGAGAGAAATCATGTCTTGCTTTGCAGAGTGCTGTCTTATCGGTCTGAAAAGCTAGCGAAGCACAGTGTTGTTACGTCTTTCTTTGCAGAGTCATATCTTTTCGGTCTAAAAAGCTGTCGAGGCGTGAGGGTTGTCAAGTCGATCCGAAAAGCCTAAACCCTAAGCCTAAACCCTAAACCTAAACCATAAACCATAAACCTTTCTTGTCTTGTCACTACGTAAGGATGTCTCCTTTGGTCTAAATCCTTTGCGCAAAAGGTGTCTCCTTGAACACGCACGAGCGTCGTGTGTCGAGGCGTGCAGTGAAGGTACTCGTCGTACGTACGTGTTGTGGTCGTAAGGGGTGTCCTCCTGCACACAGTCCTGCAGCGTGCCCTCCCACTGCCCTACCCACGTGTCCATCCTACTCCCCCAGTTTGTGCCGCGGCGGACTCTCTTCCTACTAAAGCTGCAAGACGTAACATGTAGTTAGAAGTCATGCGTACGAGACGACAGCAAAAACAAGACATCTATGCCGATTACTCACGCTGCACACCGCCGCACTGGCCGCCGAATGTATGGAACCTCTGCCGTGGGGACGAATGGCGATATCACGATGCTCCTGGTAGTCCTCGACGAAGACGTCGAAGACAAGCACCCTGCGGGTCAGCCAATAGTCTCGGTTGCGGAGGCACAACGAGGAAAGGCCATGAGGAGCGCGGGCATCTAACTCCTAAGGGGAGTATGGCTCCCAGCAAACGTCGTTCGCCGTGAGCTGGTCGAACTGCTCCACGAATGGCTCGTACGCCCGTGTCACCTGCATGTGCGCGAACTGTACCTACAAGGAACACAAGCTATTAGATAGGACGATCGGTTATATGAAGAAATTAGTCACAAGATAGAGTACGTACCCGTCGCCAGCACCAAAGAGAGCCCATTGTGGGCCTATCCACCTCGTCTGCGTTGTACATCTCCTGCCCGTACGGATCACTCTCGTCCAACAGGGGCCGTCCGAAGCTAAAGCGCTCGAACGACCACAGCTGCAGTAGGAGAGGACACCCCGTGAGGATGGAGTTCGGCTTCTCCCTGCAGCACGCATTGCAAAGCCGCGATTGGTGGCGGCAAGTGCGGCCGAGCCCCAGTTGATTTGGGGGGCCTCCCCGTCGGCGATGGCCCTGGCGTACACGATGAGCCGCACGTCGATGGTGTCGCCGTGGCTGTTGGTGAACAGGACCCAACCAAATAGCCACAACAGGTAGGCCTCGAGGTGGCGTGACACCTGTTGGTCGTCTACGGCAGGGGCCATCCGCTCGACCTGTGTACAACGAAAAAGATAGTAAGACCATAGTACGAAAAGGAGAGCGCAGTGCTCCCAATGGGAACGTATTCGAAAATGTACCCGAAACTGCGACAGCCACCGCAAGGGCAGGCTGTGCCTCTGTGCCTCCAGGAAGACATAGTATCCGGCTGCGACCACAGGCGGAAGGACTCCCTAAAACCTGGCCAGAAGGTCCTCCCGCTAGTCAGTCGGAGACTCCTGCAGGAAGGCAGCACTTCCCGCGATAGGGAGGCCAAGCAGTAGGGAGATGTCCTGCAGAGTAGGGGCCATCTCCCCGAATGGGAGATGGAAAGTGTGAGTCTCCGGCCACCACCGGTCCATGAGAGCTGTCAGCAAGGAGCAGTCGAACAGGAAGCGTCGTGACCGCTCCGGCCCAACATGGACGTCTTTGGCGTCGCCAACCACGGGTGCTACCGGCTCGTCCTCATCCGTGGCCTGTACCATCCGGGCGAGAGGTAGTAGACCGGCAGCGCTGAGCCTGCGAAGCACGAAAAGGTCAATACGAAAGGTACGTGTGGCAAGAAGATAGTGTTGATGTATGCTAACATGTCTGTCCAGCGTGGGTCTAGCCTCCAGGCCACCCGAGGTGTCCACGTGCGGATCACCCCCAACACAGTTGCGTCAGCCGCGCCCGTAGGATGCGGGACATGACGCGACATGCGATGTAACCGGTCGATGCGCTCCTCCAGGAGGCCAAAACTCCAGTCAGATCCGTGAGGGTCATGAGCCATACATGCAAAACATCTTCAAGTTAGCAAATGCACGCAAATAAAAAATCGAATGTAAAGCAGGAGTAAATTTAACTTGTCAACAAACTAACTAAAAAGTACTAGGCTACCAAGGCAATACTTTGAAAAGTAATGAAAAGGGGATAGTAATACAACACTTACATAAACATTACGTGCAACATACAATACATGTGCTACGACAGTACGTACATCAAATGAAACTTGGGTAGTAGCAGAACAATTACATAAACAATACACAGTACAGATGACAATGTTCACTGATTTGCAATTTTGGTCCTACTTTGCACACTCGAAGAAGTGCTACCGCAAACCATGCCAGTGCCTACTCCTCAGCTGGTGCCTTGCTTCGTTTGGCTGTGTGGACCTCCTGGCCGCAGCGCCCGCAGCGTCCACCCAATGCCCCCGGCTTGTGCTTCGTCCATATCATTGGTAATACGACAACTCTGCCGACGACCCTTGCCACCCTTCAGCATGTCAATATCCAGAATCCAGATCCTGTTTGTAATATCCAAGGTGGCGAAGTTATACTTCTACACAAAGTATCATCACAAACGGTTCTAAACCGTCATCATAGACGGTTTTCTAAACCGTCTGGAATTATGTGTCTGTGATGACGCCTGTCATCACAGACGGTTTTTAAACCGTCTGTGAAAAAAGCTATCACATATAGTTCTGAACAAGAACCGCCTGTGATAGTTTTTTTTATTGCAAAAAAATTGGATTCTGAAGCCTTGCTGGCAACGACAAGAGGCGGTGCGAATGGAACGACTACGGCAGAGAAAACGAATGAATACGTGCGATGACTCCAGGAAGCAACCACAATGCTATCAATAGCGACACGAAGACCTATGGTCATTGGAGTTGTGCCGGCGATGAGCGGCAGCGGCGAGAAGCTAAATGGTGGCAGCGAGCTAGAAAGCGTGGGAATGCTATTTAAACCTCACACGTCCACTCACGAGGGTCCATGAGCTCATGAAGGTGGATGACGAAGACAGAGCCACTCCGGGACAGCTTGATAGCGGGAGCAGATATGACGGCGCATGGTTCACGGTAACTGTGAGCTTGAGGCAGAACTAGGCAACGAGAGGTGAGTATTAGTAACTAGAGGATCTAGAGATGACATAAAGCCAACAAATCAAACGATAACTCACCGGACGAGGAGAGACAAAGGAAAATGACGACGGTGGCCGAAAATGGAGCAGATGACGTGGCTTGACGAAAATATGCAAGAACTCCTAGTTAGCCTCGCCCCAACGCGTCCCTCCTCGACTTGGCTATAATATATAAGCACAACGCCAAAATATGTTGTCTCCCGCGCACGCGTTCAAATTTTTTCGAGCTCCCGTGCTGCAATCACAGACGGTTTCAGACAAAAACCGTCTGTGATGATATATCTTTGATTATCACAGACGGTTATTGTTAAGAACCGTCTGTGAATTATCACAGACGGTTCTATTTACAAACCGTCTGTGATAAGTCTGTATCACAGACGGTTCTTAAGGAACCGTCTATGACAACTACAACACAGACGATTCCAAAGGATCTATCTATGATGAGGCGTCTAGTATAGCTTGTTTTGTAGTAGTGTTACCCACAATCCTGAACCCCCTAAGTTCGCCAGTCCATGCTTGCACCACCCTATCCTTCAAGAAGTACTCAGACACAAAGTTCGCAGGGTCCGTGTGCACAATCCCACATGCGCCGAGGACATGAGAGCATGGCTTGTGTAAGAGCTTCGGTTTGTTACACGTATAACTAGGTTCGTTCACATGATCTCCAAGGCATACCTCGTGGGTCACAAGAGAATGAGCCATCCCAAATCCGGCTCTATCCTAGAGGAGCACGTCGAAACGATGCTCCGTATTGCCCATCACGTACACCGTGTGCGATTGGCCCTTCTCTGTCTTCGCCTGCATGTATGCCGTAATCTTTGAGTAGTACGGTGTTTGAGGGTTGGTGGCATGAAGTGCGGCATTTGCATGTCTCTCCCTGAAATACCCGATTGTGTTGTGCAGAACACCTTCCACGATGGCGAAGAGGGGCTGAGAACGAAGGCCCCTAAGAACCCAGTTGTACACCTCCGCAAGGTTAGTGGTCACTATGTCGTACCTTGCCCCGTCCGTGTCGTGCAGCAGAGACCACTTATCCAATGGCTCGGCCTTGATCCAGTGGGAGATGCACTCAATGTTCCTTGAGGTCCTCCTCCTCGGACCAGCAGGTTCAGACTCTGGTCCCTGGTTCCTCTCGTCCACATGTTTCCTGCTGTGCTCATCCAGCAGCGCCCATAAAGTGTCAAATTTGCACTACTGGTTCTGCATAGCCAACCTCTTAAATAGCTTCACCAATGGTTGCTTTGGGAACTTCTTGAAGAAGTTGGCCCCCAAGTGGCGAATGCACCATCTATTCCTCATATCCGGCCAAGGGAACGGCTCCTCGGGGTCTTCCTAAAGTTTCCTTATGGCCTTCAGCATCCCGGCGTGGCGATCATAGATCATGCACACACCAGGGCGAGCTCCAACCACTCCCACCCTCACATGTCGAAGGAACCACAACCAGCTGTCGTAATTCTCACCTTTGACGAATGCGATGGCCAACGACAGAATTTGATTGTTCTCGTCAACGCCAATGGCCGTAAGGATCTTCCCCTTGTATTTCCTAGTCAAAAAGGTCTCGTCAACTGAGATCACGGGCAGCATATGCCTAAAAGCCTCGATGTAGGCACCGAAGGCTACGAAGGCCCTATGCAATATTGAAAAACCTCGTGGATTTTTAGATGGCTTGTCCTTTACAGCAGTGTACGTGCCCAGGTTTCTCTCTTACAGCACCCCAAGCATACGAGGAAGGTTGTCGTACGCCACCTCAAAAGACCCAAACCGTCTTTCCAAAGCCTTTTTCTTCGCACGCCATGCCTTCGCGTAGCTGATCTTGTACTTGAATTTCTTCTCAATAGCCACCATAATGTGCTTGGCCTCCACATCCTTCTTCTCCACTATCTCTCCATACATCAAATTGGCTATGAAGGTCGACGTTAGGTTACGATGCCTTGACAAAACACTACTGAGCATGCAAGAGTGCGGCTTCACCTTCGAGACAATCCAGTGAGTCTCATACTTCGGTCTATGTGCGTGCACTCGCCAAGGACAACCGGCCTGCTCGCACTTCATGGTGTACTGCTCCTGGCTAGATTTCACGACCTGAAACGTCCGCTGCATGGACATAGCCCACAGCTTAGGGTGTGTTTGGTTGGTGAGATGAGGTTGAATGGGATGGGATGGTACGGGTAGGATGGGATCGTCCTGTATGGGATGGTACAGTCAGTCTGTTTGGTTGGTTGTATGAGATGATACAGGGTTTTGTTTGGTTGGTTGTATAGGATGATTCTGGATGGTTCAAGATGTTGTTTGGTTTGGTGGATGAAGTTGGATATGATAATCCTCTCACTAGAGGTGGTGAGTTCACCTCCTACAATTGTGAGAATTGAGTTTAGAAATTGATTTGAATTTAAATTCAAGTTTGAAAATAGTTTTGCAAACAATTAATTGTTATATTTTTTGCCAAGCCGAATTTGAGGCAAGGAATTTATTTTAACTTTCGAAATTTAACAACATTTAACGATATTTAACGACATTTAACAACATTTAACGACATTTTATGATAATTGACAACATTTAACGACATTTGACGATAGTTGACAACATTTAACGACATTTGACGATAATTGACAACATTTGACGACTATACATGTTGAGACATCCAGAGTTACTTCATAGTCATTGTAAACTACTTCTGAGAAAGTTTCACTGATCCTCTAGATATCAAGTACACCTTACCAACCTTAATTAGGTCAAAAAACTAATCAAGCACTAAATTGAATACATGCATGACTTTTTGGAAACTTTTGCATATTTTATTGCACTTGGAAAATCTCAAATAAAGTTTAAACCTACAACTCAATTATAAGTTCCAAAAGAAAACAAGAACAAAAACTCTTGTTCATCTTCTAGATATAATTTATTAAAATACTACAATATTTTTCATAAATAAATATAATTTTTCAAAAATTTTGGAACTCTTTTGAACCCACAGAAATTTCAAACTCAAATCAATAACCTATTCCAAGTTTGATTTTAAATTATTCTAATTAAATCATGAACAGTGAAGTTTAAGAGTTTATTTGAGTACTAGGATGTCCCAGGAACACCTCTGATTGTTTTCAGAATTTTAGGAAGTTTATTCCTATTTTTAAAGCCTTAGTCAAACCCTTTTGTTTCTTGGTCAACTGTTTTCAAAACTTGGGCTAGCACTGTTGGCTCAACTGCACCCTGGCTCGAGCCTGACGCACCAACCTGGCTCCACCCAACTTCCTAAATGCACTCACACGCGGACCGTCGGATCAAGATTGGAGGGCTCAAATGGAGTGGGCCGTTCGGACCATCCGAACGGCCACTCAAATCCTGACCGTCCATTTTAGATCGAATTGCCCTTATTGATTGGGCCGATCGGACTAGTCCGAATGGCCACGCAATCCTGGCCGTCCATTTCTTATTGCGCGGCCCAAACGCCCACCCGACCTCGAATCAAACGGTCACCGCCCGGGCCCACGCGACAGGATCGTCGTTCTCCTCGCGCAGGAGCCGGTCAGGGCGCGCGCCACGCGCCCCGTGAATGCAAACTAGTGCCGTTCACCCACCGCCCTCGCCGACCAGTCCCGGAGCACCGCATTCTCACGCCGTGTTCACCGCCGTCCTCGTTCCTGCTCAAAACCAGCTCTACCTCTCTTTCTCCTCTCACTTCTCTCTTCGGCCGTGAGAGGGAAGGACGTCATGAGCCCACCTCGGTCCAGGTAAGCGCCGCCGTGACCGCGCCGTGCTTTTCCTCTCACTCCGCTGTCTCCATTCCTTCTAACCCAAGCTCTTGTTAATGCTTGTAGCTCCCGGAACATGGCCGCCTCATCGCTGCTTTTGGAGCGCGCCCAAGCGTCGTCGTCGCGCTCCGCCGCGGCAGAGGCAAGCTCATCCCAAACCACCTTGTCCTTAGTGTTCGCACCGTAGCACTGAGCTCACCTTTGCTTTTAATCGCGTTTTGGTGCAGCACCAAGGGAGATCAGCTCCTTCTCCAGTTCCGGCCGATCGCGCATTTCTTCCTCAAGTCTGACGCGGTGAAGCCCAGCCCGCGACACGGCACTGGGAGCACCACGTCGAGGTCAAAGCCAGAGCAGGACCAGGGTGCAGGGCATGGCATGTCAGCGGGAGGAGGCGGCGCCATCGCTAGGGGATGAATCGCAGGGGGAGGAAGGGGAGCGGCAGCGCACGGGACAGGAGTGAACGGTGTGGTTCGGCGTTTTTGAACGAACGAAATGGTTCAGCATAATTCGGGAATATTCCATTTTGTTGAATGGATTGGTCCTAGACCGTTTGGTTCCATTCAGGGAACCAAACGCTGGAACGACCTCATTTCCCGTATCGAATGGTTCAGGACCACTTCATCCATGGAACCAAACACTACCTTAATAGCATCTTGCAAGGATGTCTTATCAGCAAACATTGAGTGCAACAAAACCTCTGTGGCATGATACTCCCATGGAGATTCGTGCTCGTCATGCGTAGCTACACCCTCAGTGTCAAATCTGTTCCATTCCTGGGGGATGGGAGCTCCGTCCTCATCAGAACTATCCTCGTCGTCCTCCTGTACAGCTTCCTCTTCAGCCAAGGCTATCCGGTCATCGCTATCCATTTGATGCAATATGTACTCCCTATGCTCTCCTTCATCAGCCTGTCTTGTAGGCTCACCATGCGGTGACCGATCTTCCTCTCCGGTATCTACCGTGTAAGGCTCGTCACGAGCAACATCCTCCGAACCCTTCATAACACTAGCCTTCGAGTCCTCTTCTTCACCAACATCTTTGGGCACCCATTTGCTCCCACCACTGGATGATATCTGTGGCGAGGCCTCAGACGGCTTCTTTGGGCATGCTTGCACAAGCAACACACACTCGTATCCACGGTGCCAACAGCCTTCTATAAAGCCCTTCCACACAGCCGTCCGCATCAGTCTTCTGAACTTCCATCTGATGTCCATGGGAGACCAGCTCTAAAGCCCTTGTATGACGACGCTACACACCTCATGGTCCAAGGAGAAGCTGCGGGTGAGTCAGTGCATCACATCTGTGATTCGTGCATTCTCACCGTCCGGGTGTACCAGAGTGGCTTGCCAAAAACTGCTCAAGTCAACACCGCATGGACCTTCACGAACGGTGCCAACACCGTAATGCACTTTCAATGTAGTGGGTACAGGCATGACTTCTTGTCTGTCTGCAAATATTTCCAATATTGCAACTAGTCAGATCACAACGCAAGATATGCAAGTATTGCTACACTGTAATTTACATTTGTACAGCCCTTCGCCTATCGTGAACATCTACACTAAGCATGGTCAAGTCGTCATTCATTCCCTCAAGCAGAGGGCATAATGAACGTGCAGTACACTATTCTGATTCAACCTGAAAACCGAGCTATTCCATACTAATTAACCTGAAAACCGAGCTATTCCATCTGATTCTGACGCTAACGTGCAATCCGAAATGCTAAAAGTGGCGTTCCAGTCTTCTACAGAGCTATAACAAGTACCTAAGTCAATTAGTTTATACAAATTAACATGTACTAATTAGTCCATACAAATAATTCATCCTCCTCATGCGCTCCACCAGAGTACCCACTACTACTTGCCAACTTTCTAATTATTCACCGAATAATAGTCGGTCATGCATGCACTGACACAGCTACAATACTTCTCATAAACAGCACTAATTCTCCCTCACGGACTTTTTTTTTTCTCTAACTTATGTTTTCTACCGCTGCTACTTGCATATAATTTAATAACATTACGATTTTCTACTCTTTTTTTCTCTAACTAAAATTTCCTATGGGTGCTACTTACACTATTTTTAACTACACAAACTATTTACTTACTGCAAAAAAAATACACTATAAGGTAAAAAACTTACCTCACAGATGAATCTTTCCTCCTCTTCCTCTCCCTCTTCCTCTCCTCTTCTTCTCCCTCTCTTTTTCCCCCTTTCTTTCCTCTCATCTCCTTCTCTTGTTCTTCCTCTTCTCGCTTCGACTTTACGTTACATCGCTACGGTGAAATATTCGCCTGTGAGGTTTATATAAGCATCCAGTCACTGAACCATTGGGCGACTAGAAGCTCCTATCACCGTGCGGTTAGGTGATAGTACCTAAGGCCCATCCGTTGGGCGACAACAATTTTGGTCTCGTAACCATTGGGCGCTGAGTTCAATGTCGTTTGTCCATTGGACGGCTGGGTCCAGTCACCCAACGGTTCGGCGATAGGAGCATATTTTTGTAAAAAATATTATCACAGGTATAATGTTGTAATTAATAATAAAAATAGATTATTTAAAAAAAATCAGTCGTTGAACATGTCATTGGATGAAGAAAGCATAAAGGTAAACCAGGCAAACCCATGAGCGCTCATGCCAGCCTAATTGGAGGAGACGAGGGCAGTCCCAATAGCTTCATAATATAGCTTGGTACCAGATGAGAGAGAATAATTAGATACAACCACTCCAATAGCTTGATACTATAGTTTGTTACTAAAGTTTGTATTTAGATAAGAAGGAATGACTAGTTTGGAGAGAGATGGCCGCACTAATTTCTTGGTTTCCTAAAAAGACTTGAAGCTTGTACGAGTATCAAGCTTCTCTCTCTTCCACCTCACAAAAAAGTGACATGTCATAGGCTAAGTATCAAGCAAATTTGCTTGTTGGTGTTGGATTTTTGGGCTTGGCCCATTCAATATTCCAATTAAATTCTAGGAAAAATCTCAAAGGCCCACTCATTCATGGTGGAAGGTGGGAAGTTTAGTACCATATTGCTAGTCTAGGTGGAAGGAGACCAATATATAAGGTGGAGTTGGTCTTACCTAGTTGAAGCAAGCAAAAAAAGAACATACATGCGCTTACTCGCTCGCCACGCCATCGCCTGCGAGTGCGACGTGCGTGTGAATGGTCCAGCTATTTTGTGTCTGGTTGGCACCTCAAAACCATGCATATGAATTAGAAACTAAAATATGAATACACTGTTTCAATTGGCTTTGTGGCACGCATTAACCGCGTATAAAATAGTGTTATGACTGCAGTTTCTAATAAACATTATAGCGGTATTTTCTTCTGCTGAGGTTGAATCTACATAAAGGAGACCTCTCCTTTCATAAATCAGTTTTTGATCCAGAGAGAGAGCCCTGTTCATTTTTGCTGTGTAACCTCGGCTACTCCATTCCTTCGTCAGCGTACACCGGCGTGGGGAGGGCAGTATCTCCGAAACCGGCATCCCTCGTGATCCTGCATGGGTTGGAGCGAATTAGGTTTTTGGGAAGCATTCACGCGACTGCTCACAGCTTCCTACTTCTCCATCATCCTTTGTGCGTCGTCTTCTTCAGATCAGACTCTACCGTGACCTTCGTTGGAGCGATAATATGTAAGTCGTGGTGATATCATTTGATATGGCTAGGACTTGTTTCCCAGATATTTGTCATATGTTGATGTTCATGTCTACTGTTGTTAGTAGTATTCATGTTCTAGGCTGATGATCATGCTTCAGTTCATAGTCCCAAATATGTCTAGTATATATGTTGTTGTTGATTCAATTATTGTTTTAGTAATTATAATAATCACAAAAGTGTGCATATACCTAACAATCCAAAAACCTGATAGGCACTTTATGATGGATTGTTTTGCCAAGGCAATGAAATCGGAGAAATTCACTTATGTGAATTTCAAGAGATGGCAGACAAGAGTCCAATTGTGGCTATCGGCTATGAATGTATTTTGGGTTGTGATACCAGGAACTACAGGACCTCGTACTGCTGCACAACAAACAGAGTACGACACAGCTACGACAATATTTGTCGGGTGCATTCTAAGCATGTTGTCTGATCAGCTTTGTGACGTGTATATGTACATAAAGAACGCTGCTGATCTGTGGCATGCACTTGAACATAAGTTCGCTGCCTCAGATGTTGGACATGAATTGTATGTCATGGAGTAATATCATGATTACAAAATGGTTAATAACTATTCTGTAGTCGAGTAGGCTCATGAACTTCAATTTGTTGTGAGGGAACTCGCCCACCTTGCTTGTCAATTGCCTGACAAATTTGTGGCTGGGAGCATTATTGCCAAATTGTCTCCAACATAAAGGAATTTCGCCACATCTCTAAAAAACAAGAGGCGAAACATTTCCGTCAAGTATCTGCTTGCTAGTCTTGATGTTGAAGAGAAGGCTCGGGCAAAGGATGTGATACCAATGGTGCAAGAGGGACAGTCTAGAGCGAACATCATAGAGCATATTAACAAAGGGAAAGGCAAGGTTGTTTTGACTACCAACTTCAAAAGGACCAACAACAATAAGAAGAAAGTAAACATGAAGGATATTACTTGCTTTGTTTGTGGCGAGACTGGTCATTGGGCCAAGAAATGCCGCAAATGGATGGGCAAGAAAAATCATCCTGTGCGGAAGAAGTCTGCTAATATGATTATTGGCGAAGCTGAAGCATTTGGGTATTGTAATTTACATAGTGTCTTTTTGGCATGTCAATCTACTGATTGGTGGATTGACATAGGGGCTAATATTCATGTATGCGCATATGTATCTATGTTTTCTTCTTACTAGGTCGCACGGGGTTCTTCCGTCCTAATGGGGAATGTGTCACATGCTTCTATTCTTGGTGTTGGCACAATAGATCTGAAGTTCACTTTGGAAAAGATCGTGCGCTTGAAGAACGTGCAGCATGCCCCTATAATAAATAAGAATCTCGTTAGCAGTTCCCTTTTATGTCGAGATGGGTTTAAGTTGGTCTTTGAGTCAAATAAAGTAGTCGTGTCAAAATTTGGTCTCTTTATTGGAAAAGGCTATGAATGTGGAGCTTGTTCCGTTTTTCCCTTTCAGATTTTTGTAATAAGGTCGTGAATCATATTTATGACTCTATGAATGGTGGTGAGGCCAATATATGGCACTCACGGTTATGTCATATAAATTTTGGTTGTATGTCTCGGCTTTCCAGTTTAAATTTAATTCTAAACTTTTCCATAGTTAGAGGTTCCAAATGCCAAATTTGTGTGCAAGCGAAACAAACTCGAAAGCCTCACAAGGCTGTGGAGGAAAGAAATTAGGCAAAATTGTAACTCATACATTCAGACTTGTGTGAAATGAATGGTATATTGACAAAAGGAGAGAAAAGATATTTCATGACTCTAATTGATGATGCCACTAGATACTACTATGTGTATTTGTTGAAAACAAAGGATGAGGAATTAGAATACTTTAAAACTTGTAAAGCTGAGGTTGAGAATCAATTAGACAGAAAGATTAAAAGAATTAGGCCCGATCATGGTGGAGAGTATTTTTCTAATGAGTTCAATCACTTTTGTGTGGAACATGGTATTATCCATGAAAGGACACCTCCCTATTCGCCCCAATCCAATGGGGTTGCTAAAAGAAAGAACCGCACCTTAACTGACTTGGTGAATGCCATGTTAGATACTGTGGATATGTCAAAGGCATGGTGGGGGGAGGCTATGTTGACTGCGTGTCATGTCCTGAATAGAGTTCCTACTAAAAATAGTGAGGTAACTCCGTATGAAGGTTGGAAAGGGAGAAAACCATCACTCTCGTATTTGTGCACTTGGGGGTGCTTGGCGAAAGTCAATGTTACAATATCTAAAAAGCGTAAACTTGGACCTAAAACAGTGGATTATGTCTGTCTAGGATATATTCATTATAGTACAGGCTATAGGTTTCTAGTAGTTCAATCCGGGATATCTGACATGCCAATCAATATGAAAATGGAATCCCGAGATGCTATTTTCTTTGAAAATATATTTCCTATGAAGAATTCACATAGCTCTTCTAGTCAAGCAAATGATTTAACTCATGAACCTACAACTCCGATTGAGTATATTGAACGCACACATGAACACATTCATGAGGAGGATGACAGTGTTGTAGCTCCTCGAATGAGTAAGGGACAAAGGATTGCAAAATCTTTTGGTAATGACTTCATTGTGTACCTTGTGGATGGTGTTCCCAAATCTATTCTATAGGCATATGCATCTCCTGATGTAGAGTGCTGGAAGGATGCGGTTCGTAGTGAAATGGATTCCATTATTGCTAATGGAACTTGGGAAGTCACCGATCGTCCACTTGGTTGTAAGCCAGCTGAATGCAAGTGGGTGTTCAAGAAGAAGCTTAGGCCTGATGGTACAATCGAAAAGTACAAGGCTCGGCTTGTGGCAAATATTATACTCAAAAAGAAGGTGAGGATTTCTTTTATACACACTCACCTGTTGCCAGATTTACCACTATTCGAGTACGATTATCTTTGGCTATCTCACATGGTCTTATTATCCGAGAAATAGACGTAAAGATAGCTTTCCTCAATAGAGAGTTAGATGAGGAAATTTACATGGATTAGACTGACGGATTTGTAGTACCTGGACAAGAGGGCAAGGTCTGTAAGTTATTGAAATCTTTATATGGCCTCAAATAGGCACCTAAGCAATGGCATGAGAAGTGTAACATCCCAAAATTTTGGTTTGTTTTGAAGTTTTAAAAAGAAAAATAACAATTTGAAAAATAACCTTGGCCATGGTCGGAGGAGGCGGGAGCTCCTCGTCACGACCAGCTGGTTGTCCTTGACCGCTTCGAGTTCTTCCAGCCGTCCTGTTCCGTTGAATTGGGTTAGCAACAAAAACCCGAAAACTAGATGCGAAAGATAGCAGTAGAGAAGCTATCGACTAGGGAAACGAGATATTACCCTAACCCGAAAAGCAATATATATAAATAACAAGAAATGAACTCCAAATATTTGTAAAAGGGCATAAGATCCAATGCAAAACTCATAAGGCGAAAGACAAACTTCCTGCATGACTAACTCGTATTGAATGAACGAGCAATCGATTGGGACAAAAATTTCACAACGCAACTCAAGTCCTATCGCATCTAAAGATCATGGTGAAAACCATCTAAGGGTGCATTAGGCACTATCCATCTAATATCACATCTTACCCTTTTAATTCCCATGAGTTTTAATTGAATTATCCTCTCATTTTTAGCCCTAACGACGAACTAAGTGCTTGTTGTCCAAAACTTGCGCTTGCTGTCCAGATTTCGTATCTAAGGTCCAAGATGAATCTTCCAGCTCCAAGTGCTTCAAATCTTCACCAAAGGACAGCCAACACTTCATATTACAACTCTCATTGAATCCCCAAAACCAAATTTAAATGGTAATCAACTATCTTTTGAAAGAAGATGAGAGGAAACAACTTTTTCACAAACTTGACAAGAACAAGGTAAGATGAGCAATCTAAGATAGGTAAGGAATAAAATCTGAGAACTTACTTAAGTTTTCATCAAATATTTGATATTTTGAAGATAAGTTTTTCAAAACATCCTAAGGACGACCAAGCTAGGGGTTTCTACGGTCAGTATGGCTCTGATACCAAGCTTTGTGAGAGCCCAGGGTATTTAACTTGTAATACTTAACCATCCAATTGGTCCTAGCATTACAAACCAAATATCCCATGCCTCGGAGTAGTATGTACCTCCCAGGAGTGGCACACATACTTCATCACAAATTATAGCATCCATTCCATACACAAGTCATTACAATACCGAGTCTTCAAATTACAAAACAAAGGACATACACAATATAGATTTATTATAAAAGGGGCCGATCGGCCAAAAGACAAGGTACATAAACAAAGTAGCAGCGAAAACAAAAGCCATAAGATGGCGATAAACAAAAGCCAACTGGTTTGCCCTTACCCACAAGGCAACCGACCGGGCTACCAAGCTAGTCGTCCTACACGAAGTTGGTCTCACAAATAGTTAACCCCTTCGGGGTCAACCTCCTTTGCAACAATTAAGCAATGCAGTTGAGTACAAAAATGTACTCACAAGACTTACGCATAACAAACCTATACATAGCTACATGCAAGCTGAATCAAAGGAGGAGTCATAGGGTTCATTTCAACGCATAAAGCAATTTTTCATTTACAATAATGTAATAGATTGAAGGCAATTTAACAAATCTGTTTTTAATTGTTTAAATAACAGCGAGACAACATTTATAAACATAATTAACATCCTAGAGGTGACTTCCCAACAGCCACCACAACATAGCACGAATTGCCCATTCGTACCACTCGAATTCAAGTTTTATCGAAAATGTTATAGTCTAATTCTTGCGAGAAATAACCAAGCATGTCCATAACCTAGAACGAGGCTATTCGAATAGTTTATACCCTGCAGGGGTGTATAACTGTACCCACATGTCAGACCGCCCTTTCGCCAAGCTATTTAGCACACTTCCTTAGGTATGTCGGCAAGGCTAAGTCCTACGAGATATTTTTCAATGGAATGAATTAATTAAGAGTCGCACGTATGGGGGTTAACCCTTCCATGAACCGCCCATCTTGGGCTCCCACGGAGGACCCACACGTTGTGTCGGACACATCGGCCCAACCTTAGCAACTGCCGATGCTCCTTGGGCAAGGGATCCTACATCCGGAACCCACCCCACACATTCCCAATAACAACAGAATAACAGAATATTTTTCTCCTAATCTACCACCAGCGACTCATTAATTAACACCTCCCAAAGTACTAAGTCAAGAGGGGTTCCCAATACCCTCATGTGGAATGCACACGATAACGCTTGGATCAATGGTGCAAGTAATTCGGTCCTTGTTGACTCGGATACCAAGCACACACCCAAAAGCACATCATCCAACCAATGTGCTCAAGTCTAAAATATTTTATTTTCAGTTTTAGTTTCTCAAGTACAATACATATATGGGTACCCTGACCCAAGTAATTAAAGTGATGATATAATAACCATTGTCGAAGCGTTGATCCCCATTCTACCGTTCCAACCATTGCTAAGTGACATCAACTCGTATAATACAACTAAAGTGACTAGAGCCCATCCATCGAGCTCTAAGTCACAACGAATATAAACCTAGGCTCAGTAGTAGAGGATGGATGTTTACCTACAGTTCATTTAACTAAATAGGTAAACTATCGTGAACTAAGAAATAACTTGACAACATAGCATGGATACATAAAGTTGAAACATTTGAAATATTAACAAGCGCAAATAATAGGATCAACGTGCATCAAAGGAAAACTGCTTGCCTTGCTGGAGATAACCTTCTTGCTGCAGAGGATCACTATCGTATTCAATAGAATCATCGGAACCTATCGAAAGAATCGAGAAGAAACAATAAGAACGAATAACACCAAGAATACTCAAAAATTCAAAATCATCCAAAAATCATGAAAATTTCACAGAAGGTAGAGAATGATTTTAAATGAATTTATCAATTAAAATCAACTGATTTGGAGTTTGCATGCAAAAGTTATAGCCAAAACAAAATCAGCTTTTTGAATAAATGCTGGAAAATTCATCTTGGTTACTGTTTATCCGAATTCAAAGTTTTGGCACAAATTTCTAGAAATGTGGTGAAGATGAAAATTTTATGGTAGACAGAGCTCCTCATGAGATGAACAATGAAATTTGATTCACCCCATTTGGAGTTAGGATGGTTTTCTTATGATTTTTCAAAGTCAAGAAAGTAGTGCACAAAACATAAGTAAACTAATATTTTCAAAGGAAGTAACATACTCAAAACCTATTCTACAATAAATTAAACTACTAGAGGAATCCAACAAAATTGATTGCACTCCATTTGGAGTTACAGAGAAAAATTTATGCATTTTTCAAGTTAAAACAACTTTTAGTGCAAAATAAATCTATACCAAGAGTAATTCTATTAACAACCAAATCTGGAACAGTAACAAGCCTCAAAAACTATACCAACATAAAGTACACTAAAAATGTAACCCAAAAAATTTTGAATCCTCCAAAAAGGAGTTAAAATGAAATACTTATGCAATTTTGAAGTTTAAAGCAATTTTCAGTACACAAATAAAGCATTTCAGAATATATATAATCATTAAATACTTTTTATACCTAACTGAGACTAGCCCAAGAGAATGACAAGCAGGGTTCGTGACATAGTACTCGCACATGGGTGGATTCTAAGCACTAAATGGTCTCAGGCCCACTTGCCATACACTCTAGAGGAAATCAAAGAATTAACTACCTCAGTTTCTGTTCACGGGGCCCGCTTGCCATACTCAGAGCATCAATTAATGCAGCAGTTAAGCAATGATTAAGCAGTTAATTAACCCTAACCGACAACGCTACAGTAACGGTCCGAAGCTGCCACGCAGGGCGCTCTCGGCCGCAAGCTTTGCCGGCGAATCACCAGCGATCTCATTCACGGTGGCGCGAGGGAGTGGGCAAAATGGAACCGCTTGGACCTCGCGCACACGATGGTGCCGGCGGCGACGGCTGGGACGGTGTGAAGCGGCGGCGCGGTGAGGAGAGGTGGAGGGGAGCTATGGCCAACATGTGATATCATGGTACGATGGCGCTAGAAGAAATCTAACACGCGCATGAGCTTTAGGAAGGTCCTACGTACTCACCATGATGACCCGGTGTTGATGAGGTTGCCGGAGTTGGGCCGGCGACGGAGAACAGCGGTGGTAGAGGTGAGGATCACGTGGAGGGATCGGCCTGAGCAAAATCCGAAGAAAAGAAGTGTAGGGAAATGTCAGGCATGCTTAAGAGATCGTGATTGAGCAAGGAATTGGAGAAAAAAAGGATCTTACCGGCGAAGAGGAAGAAGGGGGTGTTTTTGGCCGAAAGAGAAGAAAGCCAAAATTCGAAGATCCCTGAAGAAGAAAACCACAATTGGGTTAGGGGTATCGATGAGGGTGGTTAGGGGCGCAACGTGACGCGAGTTGATTTGCAAAGAAACCACTGAGGCTCCAGTGGTGATGAAGGGCGCCTCGGTCAAGCTCTAGAGCTCGAGCTCCAATGGTGCTCGGGCTTGGTGAGAGAGTGGGAGATAGGTAGGGAAGTGGCTCAGGGTTGCAAAAGAGGAGGAAGAAAGCTTAGGGAAGCTTTTATAGCTAGAGGGCGGAGAGTTCGCGAGGATAGGCCGGCGAAGGTAAGCTCGGTCCATGGACGCTTGCGAGTGACAGGGGCAGGTAGGGAGGGTGATTGGAGTGTGGGCGGGCATGGAGGTGACGACCAAACCGTGTGCGCATGGTCACAAACCGGGGGCTCGGCAATTGGGCGATGACGCGGTGACGAGCGGAGGCCACGGCGTGCGCTCAGCGCTGGCGATGGCGCGGAGGCCGTGTGGAGACGATGATCTACAGTGTGGGTCCACCGGTCGGCGACACAGGTAAGAAGGGCGGGGTCGGGGTAGACGGACAATCCGATTTGACTGGGCGGAGATCGAACAGCCCAGATAACATCGCCAGTTCAGACAGTTCGAACGGCCCGAAAAATCTGGACGGTTGATTCCCAATCGGACGGCTCACGTTACGTAAGGATGGTTGGATCGGTTTCGGTTAAGCGGTTGGGTTCGGCCGAGTCAAGGTGGTTCGGTCAGTCCAACAGTGAATTCAAGTTTTTGGATAAACAGGCTAAGAAAGAAAAGGAATTTTTAGAGGTAGCTCCGAAGCTCCAAAAATTCTGAAATTTTTATGGAAGGTTACTGGATCTGAGAACAACTTTGTGTAATGTTTATAGAATTTTTAATGCAATTCATTTATCTCTATAAAAATCACAAGAGGCTGCCCTAGGGTTTTGACCAAGAGTCAAACTGGTTTGACTAGCCCTTTTGAAATAGCAAATAATATCTAAAAATTATGAAATTTTTCAGAGGGGTCTCTAGGGTGATCTAGAAGCTAGGAAAAATAATCCTAGAGGATGATCACAAGATTTGCTTAAGGAGTTTTCAAGGATTATGCTTCCATCAAATGAAGCATTGGTCTATGAAATTAGGAAACCTTTGGGGAAAATTTCCAGAAAATTCAAATGACATCATGAGGCATCAAAAGTTTTATTTTCTCCTCATTTTCATACATTTAAAACACAAACCATTGTTTGGGATGTTACATCGTTGTGGTTAGCCACTGCTGTTATTAAAATTTGTGTACCATGACAGGGGTATGTCATTGGTCTTGGTTAAATAAAATAGTTTTCGCTTGGGCGAGAGGATGGTGGAATTGAAGGGTGGGATTGACACGTCGTGGGTTGTGGTAGACTCGTCTGAGTAACTTGTCAATGACTTAATCTTGTGTGCCATTGAACTGGGCCTTAACCGTACAACCACATGTCTGGTATGGGACGGACCTGGCTAATTAATTAGCGATGTTTTGATTTGGTTTTGTTTGGGTTGTGTTTGGCACAAGAGGGGGCTAGGAGGGCGAAACCTTAGCGAGCAAAACTGAGTCAAAGCAGGACTTTGTAAAGGCCCTATCACGTGCTCTAAACTGCTTACCTAAGGTAGTGAGCAGTGGTATCGACGGATGCCAAACAAACTAGAAAAGTCGTGTGATTGGTTGTTTCAAAGAAATTGTTTAATTATTTATTATTGTTTTCAACTACGCATTTCAATCTATTTATTGTAAATGCTGCTTTCTATAAAAGAACTATACAACTAACCTTTGTTAGGCCGTGCATGAATACTATTTGCATAAATTTCCCTACGTCTTGTTGAGTGCTTTATGTACTCACGGCTTTACGCCTTTGTTGATCAGTTGAAGAATATCAAGTTGCTCAAGAGTTCTTTTAGAAGGAGGACTATGAAGGTTTTGCGGATTAGGATGCGTTCTCCACTCGATTGCTTGTGGGCATGTTGATTGGCCTTTTCAAGAATTTCGTTCCGCTGCAAGAGTTTATTTGTTTCTTAGCCCTGTGTGGCAAGTAAATGTTGACCATAAGGTCCAGTTATTATTATTATTTGTTACTCTGAGATCTTTTTAGTTAAATCGAATAAATGGATGGTATTTTATCACTGTTTCCTGTGTGAGCTAGCAACTGATCTGGGAGTAGTTCAGAATACATAGATCAAGAAACTCTCGTATTCTCTAACTAGTCCTGCATCGCTTGCTAGCTCACACAGAAACAAAGGATGAATTACCATCCATTTATTCGATTTAACTAAAAAGATCTCAGAGTAACAAATAATAATAAAAACTAGACCTTACGGTCAATGTTTACTTAACTTGCAGCGCAGGGCTAAAGAAATAAATAAACTCTTACAGTGGAACGAAACTCTTGAAAAGGCCAATCATCATGCCCACAGGCAATCGAGTGGAAAACGATCATAATCCACAAAACTTTCATAGCCCTCCTTCCAAAGAACTCCCGAGCAAATTTTGATATTCTTCAACTGACATCAAAGTACAGAAAGCCATGAGTACATAAAGCACTCAAAGAAGTTGTAGGAAATGTATGTAAATAGTATTCATGCACTACTAACAAAGGTTAGTCAGATGGTTCTTTTTAAAGCAAAGATTTACAATAAATACAATAAATAGATTGAAATGCGAGTTGAAAATAATAATAAATAATTAAACAATTTCTTTGAAACAACCAGTGAACTTCCCATTCACTTCCTAACCAAATCAATGTTAAGTGAATCCCCAATTCACCAATCGACACAAACCACCAAGTAAATTACATGTTCACTAAACAAACATTATATTCATCAAGTGAACTTCCCATCCACACTCCAACTCATTTTTAAGAAACTCTACCTCTCGTGTGAAATCCCCGAGCACGTCCATAACCGCGGACACGGCTATTCGAATAGTTTTACACTCTGCATAGGTTGTACAGCTTGACCCACATGACACGACTTCTCTAGTTTGTTTGACATCCATTGATATCACTACTCACTACCTTATGTAAGCAGCCTAGAGCACGTGACAAGGTCTTTACAAAGTCCTGCTTTGACCCAGTTCTGTTCGCTAAGGATTCGCCCTCCTAGCCCCCTCTTGCGTCAAACACAACCCAAACAGAACCAAATCAAAACATCGCTAATTAATTAGCCAGGTCCGTCCCATACCAGACATGTGGTTGTACGGTTAAGGCCCAGTTCAATAGTGCACAAGATTAAATCCTTGACAAGTTACTCAGGCGATCTTTCCACAACCCAAACTATGCTAAACCCACAGCCTCAATCCGCCAACCTGCTCGCCCGAGCGAAAACTATTTTGTTTAACCAAAACCAATGACACACCTCACCACCATAATTCCATATATCATTAAGTCAAGATTAATCATTATGACACATGTGATCATAAACCCATCATAACTAAGTTAAATTAAGCATCTGTACGATACCTATATTGGTGATACAATTATGTCCAACTAAAATTACCCATGCTATGGTGACAAAGGATTCATGGCATTCAAATAATCAAAGGAGGCATAATGTCAACAGGTAATAACTAATCCCAAAACAATTTATATGAAGATAGCATGCAATTGTATAAAAGAAATATACTTTTAAAATCATAGGTTCAATATAATCAAAGGACTACGACTTGCCTTGGAATAAATCCTGGGGTTGATCTTGATCTTGATGTACTCCTCCTTGCTCAAAGCTTCTCGAAGTATCAACGTCTACTCACAAACAAGCAAATAAACCAAATAAATAAAAACAGAGACAAAAAACTCCAAAAATTAAATAAAAATCTCAGATAACTAGATCTTAAATTAAGATGAATTTAAGAATTTGAATAGACTCAATCGGAGTTCGGATGCAAAAGATATGGGCTTTGGAAGATTCACATGAAATGATGAAATTGAGAGAGAAAATAATATTCCTTCGGATTAAATAAAATGAAAAGAATTGGAGACTTACAAGTGGGGTCCACTGGTAAGTGAGAGAGAGACAAAGGCAGTGGATGACATGTGGGCCAAGGTGTTGGAGAGAGAGAATTGAATGAAGGGATGACAATTGGGACCCACATGGCCATGAGATGGTGCATGGTAAACCAAGTCCATGATTTAGATCAAGGGTGCACCACATGCACTGACACATGTGCGCTGACAAGGATATCGCAAGGATGCCATATGGGCTAAGACGTTGAGGTGGCAGCCGAGTTGGAGATGAGGTGGCATGAGAGGGACTGAGAGAGCAAGGAATAGAGAGATGGCCGGCGGCTTGGGCTTGACGTCGATGATGAATGGCGGTGAGATAGCTTTGGGGACAGGGGCGGCCCCAGCAATCGGGCAAGGCTGGGCGGCCGCCCGAGGTAGCCGGCGTCGGCGATCCCCCCTCTCCCTCCCTCCTGGGCGTCGGCCACTGCTACTCCCTTGCTTCTTCCCGACAGACGGCCAGAGGCTAGCGCCATTAGCCCGCCTTTCCACTCCAGAATCCATAGGAGGAGGTCACAGCGGCCATAGCCGGAAGTCACGGAGGTAGTCTTTGAGGTCCCTGCTGCGGCCGGATCATGTGAGATTCCTGATTTTGGGTATCCGGCCCCGTGCTAGTGGGTTCTTATTGCAGTGGGTTCCTGATGGGTTTTGGATTTGTCGTGTAGGTTAGTCTAGTCGGCAACGGCAAGGCGTCGGTAGAGGCGGATGTAGCGGCGAGGCGTCGCCGCCGCTGTTCGAGGTGAAAACCGCCATCACCGCCACCGAGTGAAGGTCGCGGAGGTGGTGGTCGCCGCGCAGCCCGACCATGGAGCCGAGGTGCGTGTATCCTCCATTGCGTCATCTTTGCGCGTTTGTGCATGTTTGCTTGTGTGCTCGAATGTTTATGTGTGTGTCCACTCGTTCGTGTGCGAGAATGATTCGTAAGGAGAGAATTGCAGCTCGGTTGTTTGCTGAAATGCCTCTGAGAAGCGCCATAGTGCTTGGCTGCTCGCTCATGGATGTAAGCCTTACGCTCGCTGCTGCCCGTGTGTACTAGTGCTCAGCAGCCACTCGCGGCCTACAAGTGCTAGTTCCATATGCGCGTGCTTCCAGATTTTCGCTGTAACTAGGGGTGCAAACGGAGCGAATAGTTCCCGACCGACCGACTAACCGAATAAATGTGGGCAAAATTCGGATAATTTTTCGGATATCCGGAGGGTTTTTTCGGATCCGGATCCGAATTCAGGTATTCTTCACCGGATACAAATTCGGATTCGGATAATCAGTTATCCGGTTTATTCGGAACTATCCGGAGTTAAAATCGGATACAACCGAAGACTATCCGAATTTTTGGCTCCGCGCACATGCACGAGATGTCCCATGGCGCCGCGCATGGTCCCACCCCAAAACCAAATCGCCTCGACAGCCTCACTCTCACCGCGACAGCTCGACTCTACCCACCGGGCCAATCCTCAATCGATCGAGTGCCTAGGGTTTTCACCCACCGCCGGCGATGCTGCCTCCTCCGTCTCCGTGGCGGCGGCCAGATGGTGTCTCACGAGGCCATCATTGAGTGGTCTGCGGGACGAGATGGGCTACCTCACCGCCCGCCGCCGAAGCGGAAAGCGACTCATAACATCTCGCCAGCGCAACATGCTCCCGTCTCGTCCTTCTGCTCCGCGTGTACACTCCGAAGACCGTCACCACAATGGCACGAACATCTCGCCCACGGCCGCGCAAAGCGGGCGCCGAGTGGGCTTTGACGCGGCGCGGCGACGCGCCGCTAGGGAGGTCGAGGCGAGGAGAGCGACTCGCCACCGAGGAGGCCGAGCGCTGCGGGGGTCGTAAGTGAGACAGCAAGCAAGGAGCTACGTTCCGCATCGCCGAGGTTGCGCGCGAGGAGGCCGAGCTCAAGCGCGTCCTAGGCGAGCGCTCCAATGCCAGGTACCTAAATTGCAATAGAATTAGCCAGTTAGGTGGTGCTAGCGGGCGACTAGCTATCCATGGTGTGATTAGATGTTTCTGATGGAGAGAGTATGGCGATTAAATCGACGCTACATTTTGGTCTTCAGTTTTGCAGCTTGCTAAATCTAGTGTTAGAAATGCCTGAAAATCGAGGACTAACTGTTTTTCCTCCTGATAGAAATGCATGGAAATTGAGGCCTAACTATAAAGTGTTGCACCCTGGTAAATCTACTTATAGTTAATTGTTTGAAAATGTTGTTCCTAATTGGAATGTAATGGGAACAAGCTTTGCTATATTCAAAGGGATTTTCAGATTTATGCCACCCAAAAGATTGGCACTTAGTAAAATGCCACTCAGAGAGTTGGTGTGGTTTCTTGTCCAATTATAAAGGTTATTTCATTAGTAAAATGCCAATATCTTTATATTTCCATCAATTTCAAAAGTCCTACATGTGCCAAAAATCTAATGGAAAAATCTATTTTTCGGTTTAGATGCTACATTTAGGTATTTAGTATTGCGACTTAGTAAATGATGACATAACATGCACAAATTGTTGCGCTAATGGACTAAGCCTTGCAATTTCATTTATCTACTAAAAAGAATACTGAAGTCGATGTTTTCTTGTAAAATCACTTCTGCTCCACTACTTTGATGTTTTCAATCAATGTTTCACAACTCTGTTTATTCAAAGAACCAAAATGCATAAAGATATTTTGGTGCGACCAAGAATAAAATAATAAGAATCCATGATTGTGTTTGAATTTTAGGCACAAGCAAGTTATGCTTGAGGCATATGAACAAAGAATGTGATGAAGCGTGCAAAATATTTGCGAATACCGATGTTGTTTACATCGGTTTGTGAACCAAGCAAGAGATGTGCGAAGGAGTATTAGGAAGGCATCGAAGATCTTTTCCTTGTAGAGACCTCACGAAAGGAGTATTAGGAAGGCATGTGAAACTCTTTCTGCAGATATGATTGAAATTATTAGGAGTTCGTTTTAGGCATTTGAAGGAGTGGCATTAATTCAAGTTGCCGGTTAGATGCAAAGAAAAGCGGGAATTGATTTGATGGTGAAATACCGGCCAGATGTTAAATCGTGGCATTGGATTCCTAAAAATCCTTCCTTGCTCGCAAGCGATCATTACATACAAACAAGATTGACATACGTCGTCGATGCGTAACTCTTGAGGTACTCTGTTCGAGAATGTGATCCTATGGTTGGAATTTTATATATACAAGAGTGAGTCCAGTTCGAATCGATGTATTTATTTGATTGCTCACATTTGTTAGTTACTAACATCGTGATTTCTTAGAAATGAAAAAACAAACCAGACTTTTCCTTCATTTTGTATGTTATTTTCTTAGATCACAGTCATATATCTTCAAGAGACTATCAAAAGCGAGTTTATTGTTTGATCGGTGGAGAGGTCGGTAACTCCATTTATCCTTATTCCATGTAATCAAAATTGCATGATATCCTCTATTTGATTTCTGATACATGTGATGGATTGAACAATGCTCTTAATGCAATAGTAAGCACAATACTCAATTTGCATAACATGAGCTTATTCCAATTCTTTGTGTATTGATGAAAGACTAGCTTTTTTACATTGCTCGATTTGGCTTTTGGCGGAGCAAGGGGAGAGATCTCTAATTGGCAATGAGCGTGACTTTCACCAACTCTGGAGCTTATGGCGTGTTGATTTTCATCTATTTCACCAAGGTGTGCATTTTAGAGCTAATTGTTAGGTATTATGTTCCTGTGGTTTGTAGATTTTTGCATTTTGGTGAGGGTTCTTAATGACAATTTTCGTGATGGCTTTTGAATGTGTGTGAATGTCGATGTGTTACATACGTTTCAAGTTAGTTGAAAGTTGATAACTTACTAAAAGCGCAACCCTTTGAAGTTAATTCCTATTTGATATTTGATATATACACATGAATTTTCAATTTTGCAAATGATCCGCTCATTACTTTCTTTCTTTCTTTCTTTCTTTTTGTAATTCAGCAATACCATGCTTAGATCATCATTGTTATTAGCCATATTGATTCTTGTTCCTTTATATTCAGATTCTTGTTGTGTTGTTACAACTTCGATGTATGCCAATGCAGATAGTGTTAGATCGTGATGTTGAAATTCTAAAGGCAAAGGCTAATGTATTATCACAAGACATTGCCCCATAAGGGAAATCCTTGAAAGAGAAAAGAAGGTTAGTTTAAATTCTAGAAATACTTCCTTGTGTGTTTTCTCAATATCTACTGAGCAATTGTTTCAAAATATGATCTACTGTGCTTTGTTTTTTCTTTTTACTTATTTGCAGTTAATTCTTTGCTCATATAAGGATGAAGCACAACTCTTAAGTAAGTGTTGTGTAATTTACATGAAAATTTGACAGTGAATTATAGGACTTGCAAAGAGTTACTCTTGAAGAACTATTCTTTAATGAATGTATATGAAAAATTCGCGTCAAGGTTATATAATTTTGTGTACCAAACTGGAAGAATAATTGAAGTTCTTGTAAAATTATCTCCATATTCATCTCCTGTGTTCCATGCTCTGTCAGCACCAATTTATTCTGATATATGCATGATAACTTGCTTAACTAGTTAACCACCCTTTGTTATCGTGTGATATATTTAAATTTACTTGTTAAACTAGTAATCTAGTTGCATTTTGGACATGTAGTATGGTTGATTGATCTTTATTTGTACGACATATATGGTTTTGCTTTTGCAATATCCGAGTAAGTATTCGTGGACCGAGACAATCCGTATTCGGTTCGGCATGTATTCGCTCCGTATTCGTGGACCGAGACTATCGCGATTCAGATTCAGATATCGCACCGTTGTGTCCGATTCCAAATCCGAGAAAAAAATATGGAGAAGGATACAGGATGAGCGATATCCGTCCGTATCCGCTCCGTTTGCACCCCTAGCTGTAACTTGTGTTCGCCGTCGTGTTTCTTACTATTGGTTTGTTTTGCAGGGAGTTGAGTTGATCGAGCGAAGACATCTCTCGACGCCTTTGCCGTCGGAGAAGCAAGTTACACCACCAATCTCCCGGTGAAATGTTCACCGGTGGTGGCAAATTGTTGTTTCTACTCCGATCCTGAGCTTAGGTAGATGAATGAAGTGTTGTATCCTTATGTTTGAATTATGATGCAGTTTATGTGCCTATTAAAAATGCCATCTTTCATGATGTTGATGCTATTAATATAGAGATGGATCATCGCTTCAATGAGGTATCTTCGGAGTTGCTTGTTTGCTTTTCTTGTCTTGATCCAAGAGACTTATTCGTCTATTTTGGACAAGCTGTTATAATTCAATAATTTGGTATTTTAGTGGCAAATTGTTCTATAAACTTTATTGATGAGATACATTTTCTACATTTGTCATGTCTTTATATATTCACATGATGCGGATTGTAGTTTTGAGATCCATTTAGTTACATATGCTGTATTGAAAGTGATTACAACGCGTATTATATATGCCTTGATTTGTTATCGGATAATAGTATTAGTTCATTCCGCCTAATCTAAATTTCAATCCTGGTCCGCCACTGTCTGAGGAGGTAGCAAAACGGAATCCCTAGATCATGGCGAAGCTTCGGGTGGTGGTGACGCGGCAACATCGGCGACTATTCGCTGGCGGCGAGGACATTGGCGGCAAGGACAGCTTCGGTCGCGGTGGAAAAGTTGAAACATTGACGCCCGGGGAAAACTAGGAGAAGCGCCAACTTGGCGTCGACGAGAGGATCACAGGGGGTACATCGGGAAGACCAGAGAACGACCAAAAAAACATCAGTGAGATCAAAGTTGACCGCAGATCAAGAAGAAATGCGGCGGCGGCAACTCAGCGGCAGAGAGAGACCGGGAAGGGAGGGAATCGAATGAGAAACACAAAGGACAAACTATGACGCAAACATGAAAGTTAAATTCTCACCGACGAGGGAGATCGACAAGAGGGCGGTGTGGCCGGATTTGAGGTGCCCTGCAGGCGACGAACTCCGGCGAGGAACGACTTCGGTAGAGCTCGGCTCGGCGAAGAAGTCCGACAAGACTAAGCCAAAAACGGAAGAACCAATCTAGGGCTTCGGTGGAGGTGGAACGGGCGAAGAAAAAGACGTAGAGGGGCGGCCTTATAAAGGGTTGGATAGGGAGGATTCCAGGAGGGACACGGCGGCGCAAAGCGTGAAGCTCTCGGACTCATGAGAGTCCCGCTCGGGAAGAAGAAAGACAATTGGAAGATGACGCTGACCAGGTGGTCCCGTGCGGCAGCGTGAGAGAAAAGAAAAGCAGCGCTCGGGTGGACCTCACGAGGAAACAAGGACGGGCCAGCTCGGCGCTGAAAGAAAATGGCAAGCGGGCTGGCTGATTCACGCACAAAAGGAACGGGCCTGCTCGGGTGGCTGGCTCACGCGCAAGAAAGAAAAAGAAGGCCACGACTGGCGCGAAGGGCGAGCGGCTCGGCCGGCTGAACGGCACGAAGACAAAACAAACGCCCGAAGGAGTTGGGTTTCGATCGCGCGAGAGAAAGCAAGGGCAGAGCTGGCCGGTTCGGGAGGAAAGCAAAGAAGCGGAGGTGGGTTATAAGCAAGGCAGGCCGGCGGATGAAAAAGGAGAATGGGCCAAAAGAAATGGAAAAGGGAGGCGAGCTGGGCTTAGGAGGAAGAAATTGGGCCGAAGCAACTAGATTAGGCCCAAACGAGTTCTGCGATTTATAAATAGTTTTTCTTTTTAGAAAATAGCAGAAAACACAAATAGCAAATAGAAAATAGCAAATGCACTTGGAAAAATTCTTAAAAAATCTAAAAAATATATCCAAGCACATAAAATCCAAATAAAATAATTTTTATAATAGTTGATGTTGATATTAATTATATTAAATTATTTTTGAATTCTAAAAATTCTAATTAAGCTTTAACTTTAACAGAAAAACCAAATGGTTATTTTTCTTTTTAAAACTTCAAAACAGACCAAATTTTTGGGATATTACCGAGAGCCATGTTCATTTGTGCTGTGTAACCTCAGCTACTCCATTCCTTCGTCGACGTGCATCGGCGTGGGGAGAGTAGTGTCTCCGAAGCCAGCGTCCCTCATGATCCTGCACAGGTTGGGGCGAATCAGGTTTTTGGGAAGCGTTCACGCGATTGCTCACGGCTTCCTCCTTTTCCATCATCCTCTGCGCGTCGTCTTCTTCAGATCAGACTCTACCGCGACCTTCGTTAGAGCGATAATATGTAAGTCACGGTGATATCGTTTGATATGGCTAGGACTTGTTTCCTAGATATTTGTCATATGTTGATGTTCATGTCTACTGCTATTAGTAGCATTCATATTCTAGGCTTTGCCTTGTTAGTGCATATATATATGAGATAAATATATTTGAGTTGATGATCATGTTTTGATTCAGAGTCCCAAATATGCCAAATATATATGTTGTTGTTGATTCCATTATTGTTTTAGGAATTATAATAATCACAAAAGTGCGCATATACCTAATAGTTGAGAGTGCCTGACGAACATGATCAAGCAAATCGCCTGTTACAAGGGAAAGAGGGAATAACAGAGCCATTAGGGAAATTTTTAGAGTCATCAGGGAAGTTGAAAATGGAGTCATCGATACGGCCACTTGTTTGACAGATGTTGGCTAGGCTTAGGAGTCCGCTTGTGTTAGAGCAGGTGACTAGGTCTAGAATAATTTTGTTGATGAATAATTGACAATGTTGCTTACTGATGTTATTTGAGACTTGTGGCATGTGTGTGGCGAAGAACTTGTGCTGGGAAAAGATGTTGGTTTGGTCTTTGCATATGCAGGGTAACTTAGAGGCGATTGTGGGCTATGGCAAGGACCGGGAGATGGCTTGGTGCGAAGTCATATCAGTCGAGGATGCTGGAAGAGACGGTCGAGCTCGAGTTGGGGCGCATGGAAATAAAAAATGGATAATACGTATTGGAGCTACGGAGGTGCGGTTCGGAGGCCACGACACGTGACAATTTTGGGGTATCCAAAATTGAAAAGCTAAGAGAAATTGAAAACCAGAATTTTGGGGTGTCTAAAATTAAAAGGCTGAGAGAAGCTGAAAACCAAATTTTTGGGTGTTCAAAATTTAAAAACTGAGAGAAATTAGAAATCCCTTGTTTGTAGGGATTATACTACAGAATTTCAGCAAGTGCTGATTTCGGTAGGAGGGGATGTGTGAGCGGTGGCTTGATTTTATTCTGTATGTGGATTGGTGCTAGCGCCTTCTGATATGCTGGCCACGTTCTGGGTCCTGTGCGTGAGATTTTGGGGTGAAGGGAGGTGCTGGTAGTGGCGGCTGTTTTATGCGGCAGTGAGATTGGGCTGTGACTTGCGGCTGTTTATATGCGGCTGGGAGATGAAGCTGTGAGATTTTTTGGCCTACGTGATGTGCTAGAGGCTGCTGTACAACTGCTGATTTCATCCTAGTCTTTAGGGGTGCAAGGAGTGCACTTTGTAGCCACAAAAATGATGATCCAGAAATAAAAAGTAGGATCCAATTCAAGCAGATTTTCGAATGAATGTCTTCCTGCTCCCATCGCTACTCTCTCTCCCATGTGTTCTTCTGCTCAGGTTGGTGTGCTGAAGAAAGCGGTTTTGCTTTGCTTTGCTTTTCTTCTACATGTGAGAGGGAGAAGCTCTAGAGAGTAATTCCTACTGCATTGCTTTTCTTCTACACGTGAGAGGGAGAAGCTCTACGTAAATTGGTTTGTGGGAGAGGAATTCCTATTTCCCTGTGCGCCAGTACAAGGAGAGGAGAATAAATTGCTTTGTCGATTTGCGAGGCGTTTATTAAAAAGAAATAGCATTGTTGCTTGGCAAGAAGTTTTAAAAAGAGAGTTAGGGTGTAAAAATCTTCCACAATCATTCACCATCTCTGTTACTATTAACGATCCTATAAGTGCTATTAGAGTGAGGTTGCAATGGTATCAGATTGAGATCGTTTTTCAGGTAAGCCACCGTTTTTCGATGAGTCAGATTATACCTATTGGAAAACACGTATGGAGGTCTTTCTACAAGCACAAGGTAATGCTATTTCGCAAAAAGTTGAAAGTCCATATGGTGTGCCTACTGTTGTTACTATTGATAATATTGTTGATGCTGAAGCTAATGCTAATGCTAGCAATATTTTGTTGCAAGGTCTGGGTAGAAATGAGTTTGTTAGAATTGCTAATATTAAATCTGCTAATAAAATCTGGACTACTCTAGCTGATTATCATCAAAGTTCTAAGTCTGTTAAAGGTGTTCGTCAGAACCAATTAAAAAAGGAGTATTCTAAATTTGAGATGAAACCAAGAGAATCAGTAGATGCACTTTTTGATCGCTTCAATAAAAATTGTTAGTGATTTGCAATCTGTTGATGTCACATACTCTGATTCTGACAATGCTCATCAAATTTTAAATGCTTTGTATATGTCTGTCTAGAATGTGTTAGTCACTACTATTAATCATTCTGTTAACATGGAAACACTCACTTTGAATGATCTTTATTCCAAGATGAAAACACATGAGATTGATGTTTTGGCTAGGGTAAATAAGTCTAATTCTATGGGTTTAGTGACTAACCAAGCTGACAGTTCTACTAGTTCCTCTATTGTTCCTTTGTGTGCACTATGTTCTATTTCAGATGAACAGTTAGAGGAGATTCCAAAAGAGCAGTTTGTACTCATCTCCAACAGAGTGACCAAGGCAATTAACATCATCAAAACAAGGCGGAGAGGAGGTCCAATCAGATGCTATGAGTGTGGTGAGCTAAACCACATCAAAATGAATTGCCCTAAACTAAGGGGCGAGGAGGCAAAGGATGACAAGGCACAAATTTGTCGCTCTCAATTCAAGATTGACCCAAGCAGGAAGCACAATTATCGCAGGGCGGTCAACAAAATACTTTCAACACTTGATGAGATTGATTTGAGTGATGTTGATTCTAGAAGCGACGATGAGGACAATGGTAAGAAGGCAAAGGAGATGGACTTCACAAGGATGTGTTTTATGGCAAGCAGCGCGGAGCTCAACAATGATGATCTCTACAGTGATCCTGATGAGGTAAAACCTTGTTATACAGATTTATCTCGTGCTGTACTTAGATTGACAGAGGAGCTCAAAAAGTATAAAAAGAAAATTAAAAATCATGATCTTGTTGTTGAGAGCTTAAATTCTGAAATTGATAGAGTTAGAGCTTCTATTCCTGATGATGAATCTTGTGAGTCTTGTCAAGTTTTACATTCTAAGTTAGAGACTACTAGAACAATTAATACATCAACCTTGGTTCAACTTAGGGATGTGACTGCTAAACTTGATGAACTAAGATTGACACATGACTCTTGTCATGAAAAGTTAAAACTTGCAAATGATGAAATTGAAAAGCTCAAGTTTAATTCTCCTACATGTTTAGAGTCAAGTATTTCAAATGCCCATTCTAAAGTTTGCTCTAATTGCGAATTGCTAGAAGCTAGACTTAATTCTTCTCAGGAATCTATTAAACAAATGCTTTATCATGAGACACTTTCTTGCACTAACTGTCCTAAGCTTAGTACAGAAATAGAAATGCTGACTAGACAACTTAATGATTTTGCTGAAAAAGATAGATTGATTCAGTCTAGTGCTTCTACGAATTTTGTGAATGAATAGGTTAAATACACAACTTGTCCCACTTTAGCTAAAGAAAATGAGTACCTTAAGGACACTTTAGAGAGATTTTATTTTGGCAAGAAAAAAATGAATATGATTCTAGGCAAGTCAAAAATGAGTGTCAAAAATAGTGGTCTAGGTTTTAATACTGCTAATTATGCCAAGAATAATTCACCTAAGGTAGTTAAGGTCATTGAAAGTGGGCTAATTGAAACAAAAAGTGAGCCTCATAAAACTGTGTTTAAATCTGCTGGTTTTGTGCAAAGTTCTGTTGCTAATGCTATAGGTGCTAGCTCATCATCTCAAAAGAATTCTAATGATGTTAAATTTCATTGCACCTACTGTGGAAGAGATGTGCATTTGCATTAATTTTTCTTTAGGCGTGCTAAGAAAGAGAGAGAGAAAAAAAGGAAAGATTGAATCTATTAAGATAAATCGTGCAACCTCTTTTGTTGTTCCTAGAACTAATGTGAAAGCTAGGTTTTCATAGGACTTTCATGATGGCTTTAAATCTGTTTCACGTATTGGTTTGAGATATAATTCACATTCTGTATTGCCTACGTTTCAAGGGGCAGTCAAACAGGTTCCTTTTTGGCGTTCTGATCGTGCACGCATACGTGGTTCTGGTTCTAGTTTTGTTGCTATTCCTCCATGTCGTGTGTCTCACTACTTGATTTCTAGATCTTATTCTCACTAAGCCGCTTGATACTTCTCATTTTGTCCGTTTGCGGAGTGAGTTGAGGGTATGTCATCCAATGAGATTGTTTTGAGGGGGAGTTTTCTTTTGTATGTCTTTGTAAAAGCTTGTTTTTCCTTTCTTTTTTTTGAGAACTTTAAATATTATTTAATCCAATAATCTCAGAACAAGTCATGATGTGTATATTGAGCTTTCTTGATTATGATTTTACATGTGTAGTTTAGCCATGCCATAATTAGCTATTTAATAAATTTTATCTATTTGAACAAACAACATGGCAAGACTGAATTATTTAGCTAGTTTTGTTTAGAGTGATCACTTCTTGATATATGTCATGTTTAAATGCCTAGTTAAATCCTGATTCTAGGTTAAGTTTAAGTTTGAGCCATTTTAGTTCCTTCTTGAATCACCTTTGGCAATTCTAGAAATACATGTAGCAAATTTTGGTGAAATTGCTAATTATGTATGCATCTCAACAATTCTTCCCAATGAGACAGCTTGCCATTGTACTAGGCATGAACTTAGGGGGAGTTTTGTATGACCGAGATCATGAA
The DNA here is from genome assembly GCA_036346405.1 of Phyllostachys edulis. Classification (NCBI taxonomy): domain Eukaryota; kingdom Viridiplantae; phylum Streptophyta; class Magnoliopsida; order Poales; family Poaceae; genus Phyllostachys; species Phyllostachys edulis. Next base: position 38,948,428 of record CM070562.1, on the reverse strand, counting down.
ACCTTAAGCTTTTTGGCTTGGCATGAACGAAAAGTAAGGCTTGAGATGTTTCAATTAAAGAAATATGATTCAAGTTGGCTCAAAAGGTCATATTAAATGTGCTGAAATAAATTTGGGCTGAAGCTTAGGAGGCCGTTGTAGATGGCTCCTAGTCTAGGACATGCTTTACTGAGATAAGCCATAATCAAAGTGTCACTAATACAGTGCTATGTGTGATTCATTTTGGCACTTGTGGCTCACTTAGTTCTTGATTCTAGCAACTAGATTTAAATCTGTATTTTTAGATGGCTATCTCCTTCAATGGTACCTTTAGCTTAATTGGTCATTTTTGTAGAAGTCTGCCATATACATTAATTTGCTTAATCACATTATAAGCTTCTTTTGGCCTTGCTATATATGCATGCTTATGATTGGACAAGCTTTATAAGAGCATGACTTTGTACACATCATTTTAATTGGTTTGAATAATCTTTCTAGTTTCCATGGTGTGTTTTTCTTTCTTTGTTTTTTTGTTTGGATCAATGATACTTGGCTGTGAGTTTTCCCTTTGCTCCTTGGTGCTTATGTTGCCAAAATGGGAGAAATTTGGGCTAAAATGTTGACGGGGAGCTTTGTTGAGAGTTTGACACAAATCTTCTTTTTCTTTACTAAATACAACACTTTCGAAAAATTTTGAGGTGTTGTCAATGTATTCATCAAGGGGGAGATTGTTAAACCAGGTGACTAGGTCTAGAATAATTTTGTTGATGAATAATTGACAATATTATTTACTGATGTTATTTGAGGCATGTGGCGTGTGTGTGGACTTATGTCGGTCAAGTTGGGAAAAACCTGTGCCAGAAAAAGATGTTGCTTTGGTCTTTGCATGTGCAGGGTAACTCGGAGGCGATTGTGGTCTACAACAAGGACCGGGAGATGGCTTGGTGCGAAGTCATCTCGGTCGAGGATGCTGGAGGAGACGGTTGAGCTCGTCGCGTGGGCCGTGGCCGTGGGCCGAGTCGGAGATGCACTGAGTTAGGCAACCCAAGGCCCAAGCCAAATAGACACCAGCATCCAAATTCTAGCAGAGCATAACCTTAATTCCGGAATTCCCCATCGGCATTCGGCAGCATCGACCATTCGTCGTCCATTTCCCATTCCACTTCGGTTCTTCTTCCTCCGTCCGCCTGGCTGCGGCGCTGGCTGGGGGGCTTCTTGCAAGGCACGACAAGGCATGGCGTGGGATCGGGCTCTAGCTCGTGGGCACCGCCGCTCATCATCTCGATCGCAACCGTCTGTGTGAGGTGTCCACCGAGGTCTGAGGTAGCCAGCAGTAGGTCGTGACCGCCGCACCTCATGATCGCAGATTCTGGCCGATTCCTGGGCATTCGGTGCGTCTAAGGCTCTTCTGATTTTGCTGCATCTTTCTGCTCCCTCTTCTTGTTTCATCCATATCCTTTCTTTTGCAGCTTCAACCACATAGCCCAAGACTCGTGGCGCATTGCTGGGGTTTGCAAGCGGCGCTGGCCTCAAGATCCCAAAAAGGTACCCCAAATGCACTCTCTGTTGGTAGCTAGTTTTATGATTGGCCAAATCTGCTCGAGAAATTGAGGATTATTGAGTGCATTTGATGCATATTAACATCTTGCCAAGAGGCTCAAGAGCGATTCAGACGCATTCCTATTGTTGGGCCACTGTCCAGTGTCCACTAAGCGTCTGAGCCTTGACCCTTAGCATTGTTTTGAATTTTTGATTTCCTAGAGTATAACTACTACAGAAAAGGTCTTCACAGATGGTTCAAAAACGTCATTACAGACGGTTTCTGGAGCCGTCTGAGTTTATGGGTCAGTGATGACATGAGATCATCACAGACGGTTTTGGAACCGTCTGTGATGCATGCTATCGTAGATGGTTATTAACTCAGAACCGTCTGTAATATATACATAAAACCTCCAAGCAATGCCTGCTTGTAGTCCCTAGCCACTTTCAGGGGGTCGTGAGGGAGGATGACACAACTGCCACGGGCAACCTCTCATCGAGGCTGCAAGTTTAAGATGTAAGAGGCTGCAAGAGAAAGCGTGTGGACATACAATTACCTGGATGTCGTTGATAGGTAATTGGACTTGACATCAAGGAATGGTTGTCGTTGATACATGAAACCACTTCTATCCGATCGAAGTGGCTTCATGTATCAAGAACCAACCATTCCTTGATGTCAAGTCCAATTACCTATCAACGACATCCGTAATTATATGTCCACGTGCTTTCTTCCATCTACTTCTTGAACTTGCGCCTCGATGAGAGGTTGCCCGTGGCGTACTGCCTCATCCTCCTCACGACTCCACCGAAGGGTCGGGACTATAAACGATATATATATATATATATATATATATATATATATATATATATGAAGCCGGTTTTAAAGGCACAAGCAGCCACTTCTTGGAGGTTTTATAGAGAAGATACCAGGAATAGAATGGTAGGACATATACGTACCTGGGACGCAAGGGAGGAGAACTTGACCTGGGACACAAATCTGAAAAGTTAATTGCAGCCAAGCCCCATCCAAACTACATCGATCCCATGTAAGCTAACCAAGCACAAAGAACCAACATCAATAACCCTCAGTACCCCATCAGAGAGCATTAACCAAACCCACCATTTTGCCCCATTCATTTTTGTCAATCTGAACCCACAGCATGAACTAAGCAAGATGCACAGAATGCACATACACTAATAACCCTCAGTTTACATCACAGAGCAAGGGGACTATTAATATGAACTATGACATACAATTACCTGGATGTCGTTGATAGGTAATTGGACTTGACATCAAGGAATGGTTGGTCGTTGATACATGAAGCCACTTCTATCCGATCGAAGTGGCTTCATGTATCGAGAACCAACCATTCCTTGATGTCAAGTCCAATTACCTATCAACGACATCCAGGTAATTATATGTCCACGTGCTTTCTCTTCCAGCCCTACTTCTTGAACTTGCAGTCTCGATGAGAGGTTGCCCGTGGCAGCTGTCTCATCCTCCTCACGACCCACCGAAAGGGCTGGGGACTACAAACGATATATATATATATATATATATATATATATATATATATATATATATATATATATATATATATATATATATATATGAAGCCGGTTTTAAAGGCACAAGCAGCCACTTCTTGGAGGTTTTATAGAGAAGATATCAGGAATAGAATGGTAGGACATATACGTACCTGGGACGCAAGGGAGGAGAACTTGACCTGGGACACAAATCTGAAAAGTTAATTGCAGCCAAGCCCCATCCAAACTACATCGATCCCATGTAAGCTAACCAAGCACAAAAAACCAACATCAATAACCCTCAAGACCCCATCGAGAGCATTAACCAAACCCACCATTTTGCCCCATTCATTTTTGTCAATCAACCCACAAAGATGAACTAAGCAAGATGCATGTAATGCACATACACTAATAACCCTCGGTTTACATCACAGAGCAAGGGGACTATTAATATGAACTAATTATCAATTTAGTTTCAGCATAAGACTATGTAGGACCGAAAGGCGCCTAGAGGGGGGGGGTGAATAAACACTTTCTCTATTTTTCACCTCGATTGAACTCAACACTGCTTTCACTCTAATAGCTATAAAAGCTATGAAGATCTGTATACAAGCACAGTGGATGACCTGTGTTGAATCCGATCAAACCCCGAAGCAAACGAACCAAAACAAGGAGATCAACCCTCGGGCCGCTCGACCGACGGCTATCACATGTCAGATCAAGGGCGGTCTCGACCGCGGCTTACACGCGATTCGACCGGACTGACTGTAAACGATCTTGACAAACAAATCCAAAACAAAAATCGGTCTAACTTTTGATCTACATGATGAAACTTGGCCAAACTTGAGACACACCTTCCTAAGGATATCAGGAACCTATTGCGAGCAACGGTCATCCAGATCTATGCCAAAGTCTTGACCTTTTTCCATTTGAACGAAGGTGGTTTCAAAATCGGGCAAAAACGAAAACGTGATCTATAAACTTGCTCGTGGTTGAATGATGATCTAGATGATCCTAGATAGGTTCTCACATGTCACAGAAAGTAAGATCAAGAGAAGAAACCAAGCAAAAACTCGTGGATCAAAGGATGACTCAAAATGACCAAATAGAGATGAAGAACACAAGAAAACTCATCTTTGAGAAATCATGCATAGATTGATTTAAGATTGAGAAGGTTTACAGTCACTCCATCCATAGAGGACAAAAGCTCAATCCATGAGCACTCACTCAACTCATCTCTCTAAAACCCTAAGCCTCTCCTTTCCTCTCTAAGCCCTAGGACAAACTAGGGTTTTGCAAATGAAGTGCTTCGAGGCTGCTTGACAGCACCCCCTCCTATTTATAGTAAGACCTAGCTTCTAGAAGAGTTAACCCTAATGGGCTCCCGTTAAGCCCACACACAAATAGGACACACGCACGCATATTAAAGCGTTGTTTTCATCTTCTCTTGATCTAAACCGTTTCTTCACGCACCGTCTTGCGCCGTGGTTTAGCTCAAGGTCACCAAGGTGGTATTTGGTGAAATTACCAAAATACCCCTTCTTGATCTTTCTCCGAAGACCAAGTCCAATCTTGGTGAAGCACTTGCCTGCTTCGCCACGCGTAGTTTGATCAACGGCTCTTATCATGTCGGCAAGTCTCTCCCGTCCGGCTCCCACCGAAGCCACCATGACACTTGCACTGACCCCCGCACCGCTTGATCCAACCAGTCGCACCGAACTGCCCGTTCAGTCACCTTTGTCCATTCTGCCATGCTTGAGTCCATTGACCTCACCCGGCATCCTTGATCGTCCTGGACCTCAGCTCTCCAAGCTTAGTCCCGATCATCCTCGCCGTTGACCGTTATTGACCTCCAAGCGTCCTGCACAATAATAGACAAAGAAATCGAATCCAGGAACAAGTTCTTCACAACTTGACCCACGTTAGTGAAAACATGCATCATACAACACATATGCACTGAAGCCCAAGTCCTTGACTTAACGAAAAACTCATCGCAACAATTAGGACGATGAACAGCACAAAACCGGTCAGACTACCACTCTTGCCGGTCTGACCGATCCATTGCTGGTCTGACCGCTGCCTGAAAGCCAGTCTGACCGCACCCTGGGACTTAGCCAAAATTCCACTCGAGGCATGGCCGGTCTGACCGCCAAAGTGGTCGGTCAGACCGCCAGTGACCTAACAGAACTAACACTTTGCCGAAAACGCTTGATTCGACAAACCGCAAAAGCCGTTCCCAATTGTATCATCATCCTAAGATCATGCACATATCCCCATGATATCCACAATCTCCCCCTTGATGAACACATTGGCAATTTACTAAAAATGCAAAGTTTGTGGTTTGAAAAGTAAAATACTCGACGTTTTCGTACAAAGGCACAACTTGGTCCAAATGCAATAAAAAGCAAGGGAAATGACCAAGTCGACTCTGAATAGCATAGGCAAGTGAGATCTGACAAAAACAAAGAAGAAAGCTTCAATTTCCAGAAAATTACAAAATCTCACTTAAGGTCAATATGAAAGAACAATTGTTCAAATTGACCTTTGATCATTGTGAGGATGCAAGAATTGCAATTCAAATTCAGAAATGGCAATAAGATCGCAAAAATGCATATGTGATGCTCCCCCTCACTATGATCTTTGTGAAAATTCATTTCTCCCTATTTGTCCATTTTTACCATTTCTCCCCCTTTGACAATGGATTCATTAAGGTGCATAGAGGAAGATAGCGCATGAATGACATGGAATGGCTGCAATTTATTCAATTTTTAGTAAAGGGAGCCATGAGAATTATCCAAGAGGAATGTACAAGTATTACACCAAGTCATATTATGTGAAGAAGCTATTGTAAATCATGGCAAATCATATATAGCAAAGCTAAAGCCAAAAGAGCAATAATTTGTTATTAAATGTAAATTTAGCATATTAAGGTGCACAAGATCATAGTTCAGCCAAAGGTATCCAAAAATGAGTCAAGCCATGTCAATAAACTAAATAGAACCAAGAAGCTAAAATTGAGCCAATTTAGAGCGCTATGAGTGCAATGTTGAATCAATTTGTTTAAGCACTTTGAAATTTATCATATTTGGCACTTGCTAAAATTGATTTTTGGTTTTATCTTAGCAAAGCAAGTCCTGAAGTAGGAGCCATCCACAACTGCCTCCTAAGCTTCAACCAATTTTCACAATTTATTTTGTTTTTAGCCAAGTGCTAGATCTCAAGCCTTGACGCGACCATCCCAAGCAAGAAGCTTAAAAGAGTGGTCTAGGTCATCCAAAACTCCCCCTGAGTTCATGCCTAGTGCAATGGCAAGCCGTCTCATGAGAAAGAATTGGTGAGATCAGTTTTTTCGCACAGAAAAGATCATTTTTCATTTGCTTGACTTACGAAATAGCATAGCTCAATCTAAAGCTCAAAATAGATTCCAGACTCAATGTAGCCTATTTGACATGGTATGAATCATGAGAGGATCACTAAAGCAAAACTAGTCACAAGATCTAACAAATCAAGTTTTAATTCAAGTTTTTCACATTTAATAGAGCTAGCATGGCAAAAGCTAAGCTACACATGGAAAGTCATGATAAACCTAGCAAACTAGCACAAGACATGGCAAGGTATAAAGAATGAAATCATGTCACACAAGGATAATAAACAAGGCTTCGTGATTTTATATTACAATGCAAGTTGCTGATTTAAAATGCAATATGATACAATGAATGCAAAAGAGCCAACCCCCCCTCAAAACAGGCCAAGAGGACTAATAACTCCCAACTCTCCCCGCAAAGAAGCAAAACGAGAAGAATCAAGAGCCTTAGTGAAAATATCCGCAACCTGCTGCTCAGACTCTACAAAGTGAAGCACAACATCACCCTTCTCTACATGGTCTCTAAGGAAATGATATCAAATGTCAATGTGTTTGGTCCTAGAGTGTTGCACTGGGTTTTTGGCAATGTTTATAGCACTAGTGTTATCACAGAAAAGAGGAACACTATCCAAAGACAACCCATAGTCCCGCAGAGTAGATAAGATCTAGAAAACCTGAGAACAACTCATCGGGGTGTAGCTACATACTACTCGACCTCGGGATGGGCAATGTAAGACTGCTTCCTAGAAGACCAAGAGATAAGAGATGTGCCTAAGAAATGACAAGTGTCAGAAGTACTCTTCCTATCCACTCTACACCCCCCACAAAATCAGCATCAGAAAAAACCCGAATGGAGAGAGCAGAATCAAAAGAATACCAGAGTCCAAAATCAAGAGTGTCCTGGAGGTACCTGAAGATGTGACACACTGCTTGACGATGAGAAGCACGTGGGGAAGCCTGAAATCGAGCGCACAAACACACATCAAACTGTATATCCGGCCTCGACGCCGTGAGGTAGAGAAGAGAGCCAATCATGCTGCGGTACTCCTTCTGGTCCACGGGCTCTCCATCCTTATCAGGGTCCAGCACGGTGGATGTAGCAATGGGAGTAGACATTGGCCTACTGCTTCCCATATCGAAGCACCGAAGGAGATCCTTTGTGTACTTGTTTTGATGAATGAAGGTGCCTTCATTCAGTTGCTTGACTTGAAGACCAAGGAAGAAAGTTAGTTCGCCCATCATGCTCATCTCGAATTCCCTGCTCATAGAGTCTGAAAATCTGGAAACCAAAGCATGAGAAGAACCACCGAATATGATATCATCCACATAAATCTGAACCAATAAAAAGTCACTGCCATGCCTGAGAGTGAACAAGGTTTTATCTACCAATCCCATTTTGAAGTCATTTTTAAGTAAGAAACTCTTAAGCCTATCATACCAAGCTCTAGGGGCTTGCTTCAATCCATACAAGGCTTTGGAGAGCTTGAACACATGGTTTGGAAATTTAGGATTTTCAAAACCAGGAGGTTGCTTGACAAAGACCTCTTCTTCTATGAAGTCATTAAGGAAAACACTTTTGACATCCATTTGAAAAAGCTTAACGCCCTTAGATGCCGCGAATGCTAGCAAAATGCGAATGGCTTCTAATCTAGCCACAGGAGCAAATGTCTCCTCAAAGTCTAAGCTTTCTATCTAGGAATGACCTTGAGCTACAAGCCTAGCCTTATTGCGAACTACCAACCCATCCTCACTTTGCTTATTTTTGAAAACCCATTTTGTTCCAATTACATTATGATTAGGTGGAGGTTCAACTAAGGTCCAGACTTTGTTTCTTTCAAAATTTTCAAGTTCTTCATGCATGGCATTGACCCAAGAGGAATCAGATAAAGCATGGGTGACATCTCAGGGTTCAAAAGACGCGACAAAGCAGAATGTGCATGAGAATCTGGAGAGATAAACCTGGAGTGAGTGACTCGCTCATGAAGATCCCCAATCATCTGCTCAGATGGATGTTGTTGCTGAATGTGAAGAGGAGGTCCTGGTGTAGAAGTGGCATCTACCTCATGAACTGTGGAGGTAGGAGCAGAGCCACTTGGATCGTCGGTGAAGGTGGGACGAGGCTGCTCATCAGAAGTTGGAGAAGTAGAAGCAGGCTCTCCAACCACCTCAGAAGTGACTGGAGGATGGATTGGGTCCTTATCCTCAGAGTCGTCGTCGACGAAGATGCTTTCAGAAACCTGTGTGCCTGCACCATCGGGTCTAGTATCAGGACTAGCCTCATCAAAAGTGACTTCGCAAGTCTCATCATGTCAGCAAGTCTCTCCCGTCTGGCTCCCGCCGAAGCCACCATGGCACTTGCACCGACTCCCGCACCGCTTGATCCAACCAGTCGCACCGAACTGCCCGTTTGGTCACCTTTGTCCATTCTGCGCCATACTTGAGTCCATTGACCTTACCCGGCTTCCTTGATCGTCCTGGACCTCAGCTCTCCAAGCTTAGTCCCGATCATCCTCGCTGTTGATCGTCGTTGACCTCCAAGCGTCCTACACAACAATAGACAAAGAAATCGAATCCGGGAATAAGTTCTTCACAACTTGACCCACGTTAGTGAAAACATACATCATGCAACACATATGCATTGAAGCCCAAGTCCTTGACTTAACGAAAAACTCATCGCAACAATTAGGATGATGAACAGCACAAAACCGGTCAGACTGCCACTCTTGCCGGTCTGACCGATCCTTGCTTGATCGATCGCCGCTTGAAAGTCGGTCCGACCGCCCGACTTAGCCAAAATTCCACTCGAGGCATGGCCGATCTGACCACCAAAGTGGCCGGTCAGACCGCCAGTGACCTGACTGAACTGACACTTTGCCGAAAACGCTTGATTTGACAAACCGCAAAAGTTGTTGCCAATTGTATCATCATCCTAAGATCATGCACATATCCCCATGATATCCACAGACTATTAACATCATTACATCGTAGAGCAAGGGGACTATCAATATGAACTAATTATCAATTCAATTTCAGCATAAGACTATTAACATCATTGAGCAGTTCAACAGCAAGACAGCAAGACCAAGGGTGTCCAAACCCACCACACCAGTAGTAGCCCTCGGCATCCATCGCAGAGCGCTAGCCATTTTCATCACAGAGCAAGGGGGGTAGAGATAGAGAGGGAGTAAGGTAGGGTGATACCTCAGTACAGCGCGACCACAGCGGTGATCCCACCACCAGCACAACCCTCATCTATCTCCTTCACCTTGCATAAATCACACAAACATCAGGACACAACTTAAGGCTCAAGCATAAAAATCAAACTCAACAAAAGACATTAAGCTAACAGATCTAGAGGAGAATAGAGAGAGGATGCGGAAAGCAAAGTTAGGGGGGCCAGGGCCCGAGCGCAGGAGGCCGAACAGGAGAACCAAGCCACGGCGGCGCAGGCGACTAGCGGGGCCAAGCCTAGTGGCTTGGGTGGCGGCGTCACCGTAGTTGTGGCACGATCCTGAAACTGTACAAGACACTACTATCGTACGAGTGTCTTGTGCAGTGCAGAGTGGTGTCACAACCGGCGGTGACGGTGATGATGACGGCGACGGGGTCGAGTGGCGGCGTCGAGGTAGGGAGGGGAACGGACGAGAGTAAGTGCGCTGGGGAGTGACGAGTTAGGGCGGGCACAAACCCTAGCGGCCGAGCTCCTACTAATAAAGAGACTTATCACAGACGGTTCTATTATGGAACCGTCGGTGATAATATCCTGACAGTTCCATAATGGAACCGCTCGTGAAATGGTTTTTTCTTAAGTATATTATCTTGTATATATACTTACATGACATGAAGAAATTACATGTTTATATGTCAATTTTGTCATTTAAATATCGCTGAAAATTTGCTTTAACTATATATATATATAAAGAGAGAGAGAGAGTAATAATTCAACATATAAATAATATTGTAACTTCACCTCCAAACTAGAATTTTTTTTTCATTTTGGAATTTTCAAATGGCCAATCACTTCTTACAAAGATTAAAAAAAAAGTAGAAACCTATAAATAAACAAAGTTTTTCTAGTGGCGGAGGTAGGCTACTATCTCCGTCTTCATACTTCAGAGTGGCGGGCGTCGGCGTCGACGACGATTCGTGATCGAGCGAAGCTTGAATCAACGCCCAATCACGACACGCTCGTTCGAGTGTCTCCCGAAGACCCTCGGACTGTTGAACCAAGAAGAATTGAACATATAGGCTCTCTTCCCTTGCTTGAGGGGTCTCGGCTTGGTCGACGCGGTCGCCCGCCGCCTCGATTAAGCAGTCTAAGTGACGGCAAGCCTCCTGGAGACGTGCAACGTCGTTGTAAAGGACCACGTCGATGACGCGGTAAACTCGCCGAAAGTGGGAGATCACTCGGAAGACGCGGCGGAGGAGGATGTCAAGACGGCGGAAGGTGGCCATCACCTGCTCTGGCAAATTCTCGGATAGACGAGTGAAGACACTGTTGAAACAGTGTTCTTCTGCAGACCGACAGTTCAACGTCTGTGAGAGAGGTGCTTTCAAATGCAGTCGACCATGTGAGGACCCCGGCTTATTTGGCTTGTAATGCTTAGTCATCCATTGACCCTAGCATCACAAATAAAATAACCCGTGTCTTCGAGATACGTATACTTCCCAAAAATGCAGTATACACACCCCTTTATAAAATCATGCATCAATTCCATTCAAGACATAGAACCAAAACACGAACTAGATTAAACAAAAGACATACATAATAGAGTTATTGCAAAAGGGGCCGACCGGCCAAATAACAACTAAGAGAGTTAAATAAACAGCAGAAGCAAAAGGCCATAAGATGGCGATAAACAAGAGCCAATTAGTGTGACCTTAACCCACAAGGCAACCAACCGTGCCGCCAACCTAGTCGTCAAATCCACCGCACATCTCACAAAAGTGAAAACCTGGGGGATCAACCTCCTCTGCAACAAATTAATTAAGCAAAGCAAATGAGTACAAAAATATACTCGCAAGACGTACGTGTAGTGTCACAGACCTATACATAAGCTACATGCAAGCTTATTTAAGTGGAGGCTGTAGGTTGTTTTTAGCATAAAGCAAGTTTTCATTTGCAATAATTAAATAGATTCAAAGCAGTTTTACAATTCGTTTTTAATTTGCAAATAACAGCGAGACAACAACATAATACAATAGATAGATGACAACAATAATCCTGGAAGTGACTAACCCAATAGTCACCACAAAAATAGCATGAATTACCCATTCATACCACCCACATCAAGTTTTAATTAAAGGTTGTAGTCTAACTCTCGAAAGACCTCCCCAAGCGTGTCCATAACCTTGGACAAGGCTATTCGAATAGTTTGAACCCTGCAGGGGTGTACCAATGTACCCACACGTCAGACCGCCTTTTCGCCACATGATTTAGCACACTTCCTTTGGTATGCCGACACGGCTAAGTCCTACGAGACATTTCCAATGGATGATGCTAATTAAGAGTCGCGACAACCCAAAGGGTAGGATACACCAGCCCAGCCTAAGCAACTGCGGGTGCTCCCAATCCCTATAAAAACATTTTAACCACCATCGACTCATAATTAACACCCCCCAAAGTACTTAGTCAAGAGGGGTCCCATATCCCCCTCGCGTGGTTAGCACGTAAAATTGCTTGGTTTAGTGTAACAAGATGTTCTATCCTTGTTGACTTAGGCACCATTCCACACACCAACAGATCACACCATCATGCATTGTGCCCAAGTCCAAACAGTTTTCATTTTCAGTTTTTGACTTTACAAAGTCGATAACCGCCCAATTCTACCGTAAGCTAAGCATTTCTAAGCAATATCAACACGTAATCTACTAAGTGACAAGAGTTCATCCAACGAACTCTAAATCACAGCAAGATAATCCTAGGCTTAGTAGTAGAGATTGAACATTTACCTACAGAGTATGCATCTATAGGATCAACTAATCGACAATAATTTAACAACAAAATAGAGCATGCATACATACAAGTTGTAAACAAAGTATTAGACTTTGAAAATAATGGAATGAGAGATGATCAAACTGCTTGCCTTGCTGGATTTGCTCGCTAAGATGTAGAGGAACACTCTCGGGATCAACGCAATCGTCGGCACCTAACGAAAAAGCGAAAAAGAACCGATAAGAACGAAGAAAACCGAAAAGACTCAACAGCCAACTTTCTCCAAATGCACTTAAATTTTTACAGCAGCAAGAGCATGATTTTTAAGGAATTTAGCAATAAGAACCAATTGATTTGGGTTCTTAATGCAAAAGTTATGGCCAAAACAAATCTGCTCAGCTTGGAAAATGCTGGAAAATTCAAATCGGTTACTGTTCATCCGAATTAAATTCTTTAGCACAAATTTCCAAAGAGGTGTTGCACCTAGGATTTTTATGGTAAATATAGCACCTCATGAGATGAACAACACAAGTGGATTCACCTCATTTGGAGCTAGAATGCATTTTCTATGATTTTTCAAAGACATGCACAAGAGCACAAAACAATTGCAACCACAAAGATTTTAAAAATAGTGGCATGCCTAAATCCTATCCTACCATTTAGTGCCCTAACAGAGGAAGCCCACAAAATTGGACTCACTCAAAAAGGATCTATAGAGAAATACTTATGCATTTTACAAGTTAAATGTAACTTTTAGAATAACAATTAAAGGTTATTTCTAAAACAATTTACCAAACCATTTTCTGGAGCCGAACCAAGCTTCCAACCATTTTTAGATTAAAGCCTAGTTCAAACCAGAGCTAACAAAATTTGAATCAACTCAAATGGAGCTAAAATGAAATAGTTATGCAATTTTGAAGTTTATTACCTTTTTCAGTTCACAAATAAATCTCTCAGGAATTATCTAAAATCGAATCGACGCGGAAAAACCTGGGCCGTTGATCTTGAATTGGACGGCCCCATGACTGATTGACGCGACGACGCGCGCGGAAACCCTGGCGTAGGCCGTTGAGATCAAATCCAACGGCCCAACTTGAACGGGCGAACGGACGCGCTCGCGGAATCCCTGGTCGTAGACCATTGAGATCAAATCCAACGGTCCAGATTGACTTGACCGTGGCCGCGTTTGGATCTCGCGCGTGCGAACGCCCGCGCGAATCGCAACCGCAGATCTGGAGATGGACGGCGCACGACTAGTGCAACACAGTGCGAGCGCACAGATCACGCGACATCTCAACGACAGATCAAGGGATGGACGGCCCTAACGACGCCGCTACAGTTGCCGTCCCCGTCCGACAAAAGACCCGCCAGGGAGATTGGCTCACCACCGGCGATTGGGACCATGGCGGCGCAAACCAAGAGTACCACCAGATCCGCAATAGAGATACGCACCTGCTGGTACCACTCACACCGGTGGTGACGGACTAGAACGGTGGCTAGCCGGAGAGAGGCGGCACGGCAACGCACGGCCGAGAACGAAAAGCAAAAATGAAGCTCCGCAATGGTTCAGAGGAGCGGTGCCAAGCTTCTAGGGGCTACTTAGAAGGTTACCTTAGCACAGAGAGGAACCAAGGAGGTCTGAGGAGCTCTGGTGACGGGGGTCCTTGCCGACGCCGAAGAAGAAGAAGCGGAGAGGGCAAGCTGAGCAACAATAACAGCACCGGGTCATCACATTAGCTCCAGAAGGGCTCACAGAAGGTCCCTGAGCAACCAATTGGAAAATGGAGGACTTACCAGCGCTGAGGACGAAAGGGGCGATTTCGGCCGAAGGGGACCAAAACTCCAAATTAGGCCGTTCCTGTGAAGGCAAACCTAAATTGAGTGAGGGGTTTTAACCACCGAGGTGAGAGGCACAAGCTGAAGCAAAGAGAGAAGAAGAAAAGCCACTGGGGGCACTGTCTTCACCGAGGAGCTCGGGGTGCAACAATGGTGGCAGAGGTGTTTTGGGTGATTCGAGCTCGACCAGTAAAGAGCAAGTCGAGAGGGTGTTTAAAGGAAGCCAAGGAGGAACAAGGAGGGCTTAAATAGCCAGAGGAGCAAGGTATGGAGCTAGGGCAAGCACCCATGGTGAGCTCGGCCCACGCTCGGTTCACCGCTTGGCCAAGGATGCGGAGGGGATGGGAGCAGCTCTGTACACGACTTTAGGGCCGAAAGCACTAGCGCACATTAATTAGCAGCAGCAAAGAGCGGTTGGGAGGTGACAAGGCACTGCCCTCTCCCTCGCATGCGCTCTGCCATGGCGTCTTTGGTCTTGTGTGCTAGCCGCCATAGCGACAGAAGGGATGACCGCCTGGCGCCGGATTTGGATCGGACGGCTCACGCGAGATCGTGGTCGTGCAAAGGTAATGTTTCAAAGTTCATTACCAATTTAAATTAATTAAAGTTATTAATTTATTGGATTTTCGAAAATTGAAAGAGTTTGATTGCTTTATTTGAATTTCTAAAGTTTTTAAAAGCCAAAAATAAAATTATTTAAAGATTTTAAAGTTTTATTTGAGTTAAAGTTGAAAAATAAAAATTAAATTAATTTTGAGAATTTTCGAAATTTTAAAAGCTTTTTCCTAAATATTTTAAAGCCAAAATAATTTATTTGCAAAGTTAAAAGCCAACTTTAAGTTGGGAATAATTTTATTAAGTCTAAAATGACTCTAAGAATTTAGGAGAATTTTTCTGGAAATTTTGAAGTTATTTTGCTATTTTCTAAGGCATAAATGAATTACTGGAATTATTTTAAACAAGAAATAAATTTAAAATCTCTTTTCGGTTTTGGGCTGAAACCTAAAACCCGGCCGCATTCAGCCCACTCGGCCCACCCGGCCTCCGCACCCTTCCTCTCACCTCCCGGCCCCACTTTGTGTGATGCCTCCTCATCGCCTCATGCCCCACACCTTTCTTCCTCCCCACGATCTCCTTCCTCATGGCAAAGACGTCTTAGCGCCATGGGCGCCTCGCCAAGCTCAGTGGCCGCCTCCAACTGCCCGCCTTCTCGCAAGAACGCCACAGACGACCGCGCCACCTCCCCACGCTTCCCTCGCCTCTCTCCCCGTTCTCCTCGCAGGCGCCACTCGCCAAGAACGGCCGCAAGACGATCGCCCACGATCCCCGATCCCTCGCCTTGGAGCCCTCTACCCCTATAAAGGCCACCCCCGGGTGCGCCTCCTCCACCACAACTCAACCCCACCACCCATTGCTCCCCTCCTCCTCTGTAGCGCCGGAATTTTGAAGTTCCTCACCGGCGGCCGAATTCCGTTCTTCTCCGATTCCGGTGCCGTCGTCCCCGCTTCGACCCCGCCGACCACACCTTCGGCACCGCCGCGTCGTTGCGAAGCCGGAGCACCCATCCACGTCGCCGGAGAACCCCGGGATCGACTACTTCGACGACGACCGAAGCTCCTCGCCGCCAAACCTCGCCGTCGACGACATTCCGGCCACGCCCGCCCGCACCTAAGGTAGCCACTAGGTTCGCGAACTCCCCCTCTCTCGTTTGCGCCCACCCGCACCCCTCGCCGTGGCGCGTAGCGCCGGCGAGGGTGGTCACCGGAGCATGGCCGGAATCGGCCTACGTGGCCTGGCCACCTCAGCGCCACTCGGCGCCACGCCACGCCTTAATCCTCGTGGCTACCCACGTGGCGAGAACGTCGATCTTGGCGTCGCGCCACCTCACCGCGAGCCAAGCCCGTAGACCAAATCCACATGAACCGTGTCAGCGACACAAAGGCCCCATGGTGGGTTTCTTTTTAAAAATTAAAAAAACAGCGCTGATGTCAGCCTTGCAAGATAAATGGATTTCCTTTGGAAATTTAAATCAAGAAATTGTTTAAATTGGCGATTTAGTTTAAAATTTGGAAAATTCATATCTTTAGATTCCTAACTTCAAATTGAATGAATCCAACTTCTAAAATCTTATAAAATTATTGTCTAGTTAAATAAAATATAAAAATCTACTCTGGAATTAGTTTAAATTGTCATTTTGAATTCAAAACTATTTAAATTGCAAAGTTAAGATTTAAACTTGTAAAATTCATAACTTTTGATCCCTAATTCCAAATTAGATGATTCAAATTGCTAAATTCATAGAAAATTGTTATCTACCTAAATAAAATATAATGATTCAATTTAGAGTTCAGTTTAGTACTGTTTTAGAATTTAGAAATTCCTTTAAATCCAAATTTAGGATAAAATTGGTAAAATTCATAACTCCTGTTTTACAACTCCAAAATTTAGTGATTTAAATTTCTAAAATCTTATAAAAAGATTATCTAGCCTATTGAATTAAAATTAGTTTATTTGGAGTTAGCCTAATTTGTCTCTTTGTGTTTATTTGAGTTTCTTTTGATTGTTCGTATTTCCACGTTTAGATTACGACGATTCCGGGGAATTTGATTCTTCCGAAGAATTAGAATTTCAAGACTTCAGCGAAGGCAAGTTACACTTTGACCATGTTGCACCTACTATTTTAAAGTTATTTAATTCAGTTTTTAAAATTATTATTGCATGCATATTTTTAGTCAATTATTTTAATACCCTATTTAAATGCTTAGTTATTCCAATTGTTGTTGAATGGCCAATTTTGAATATTGAAATGCCATCCCTTGTCACCTTAGGTAAAATTGTTTGGAAATGCTTAGCAAATGTTTAAACCATGATTTTTGGTTTTGGGAGAATTTAATAGAATCATCACAACTTGTTTAAAATCAAATCTATGGTATTGTTTTACCATAGAGAGTTTGTAAAGGTGGTTTACACTAAAATAAAACTAAAATGGTTTGGACTTGGGTAAACGGATGAATGGTGGGTGCGAGTTTATGCACGGGTTTAATCTGGTTAGGATTAACATCCGTGGTTTGATTTTGAGCAGCGCCCAAGTCGATTAAGGACCGGTCTTGGAGCCGCATCTTGCTATGCCCTACCAGTACCACCACACGCCTTGTGCAGGCAAGACTTGGCTTAATAATTTGGGATACCTCGTGAGATATTCGTGCCATTTTGTATGAGTGGGTGTTGGTTAAACAAGAGTCCCACTGGCGCAAGAGGGGCTCGGGAGGACGGATAGTCCAATGGAAGCGAAACCTTAGCGGGCATGAGTTCTTTGGGGTAGATCATTATAACGACCTCGTGATAATTGCTTTGTCACACGCCTTAGAAAGCGTGGATTGGCCGACTCAAAGAGCAAATTATCTCGTGTGGGTAAAGTGTACAAACTCTGCAGAGTAGAAACTATTGAATAGCGCGTCATGATCATGGACATGCTAGCAAAGCCACTTTAAGTTAGACTTGTTTTGGTTTTAAAATGGTTTCAACAGATGTTTTCAGGATGGTTAGTCTGTGGGAAAATTGGGCGGTTAGCCATTGTGATTGGAGGATATCCATCACCTTTCTTGGAGGTTATCCACATTATTCAATTGTCATTTAAATTATGATTTTAAATACTCTATGAAAATGGCCTTGCAATCTATTATGATTATTTGAACTAAAACTGCTGCCACATAAAATAACCCCGCCAATATCCTTTGTTTACCTTATGCATGCATTACAAATTCCATATTGGGTGTAACTTGCGAAGCACGGTAGTTGTGCTCATGCTTGCTTTATGCAACAAAATTTCGAGAGAAGACTACTATCGGGACGGTGAGGACACGATGCCTAAACTACGCCTGCACGATTACTGTGGCGGATCGTTCTGCCTACCACTATCGTTCTTATTTCATTGTGTTATTTAATCTTTTATTTGGCTTCATGCCCAAGCATGATCGAACTCGATTTACTATTAATGAAATGCGAGATTTGGTTATGTTATCATTTTTGTAGCTGTACACCGGAAATCTGGGTGGTGTATGAACACAGAGGGTTCGGGATCTTTCGTTCGGTCCGACATGCGACTCAGCGCAAACATCGACCGCACGATGGAGATCCAACGGTCGACAAGCGGCGGCGCTAAACCGGCCGAGCCCGGTGCAGTTAGTTGATTCGACCAAGTCGAGTGGCCCGAGCCTTGGTCTTGAGCGAAGGCGCCTGAGGAACAAATGAAAACCAGTTAGGGTTTAAATTTGAAAGCTGAGTTTGGAAGAATTTTTAGAGGTAGCAAACTAACTCCAAAAATTCTGAAATTTTGACTGGAGGTTTCTCACTCCAAGATTAACCTTACATAAAATTTTCAGAGATTTTCATGCAATAAATTTTTCTCAAAAAATTCCTCAAGGTTTGTTCCAGGGTTTGACCAATTGAAAAACTGGTTTGACTTGCCTCCAAAAATTATCAAATAATTTCAAAAATTATGAAATTTTTCAGAGGGGTCACCCATCATCCCTAGAACCAAGGAAAAATATTTCTAAAGGTTTGATCACGAGATTCCTAACAAAGTTGAATAAGGGTTTGACGTTAGTCAACAGAAGATTTATGTTTTTGATTTCCACAATTCCTTTACAAGAATTATAGAAAAGTTCAAAAACTACAAGATGTAAGAAAATTTTTAATTTCTACTCATTTTCTTACATTTGAAACACACACCCATATTATGTTACATTTGAAACACAAACCTAGATTTGGTTACATTTGAAACACAAACCCTGGTTTGGTTACATTTGAAACACGCACCCATATTTAGGATGTTATAGGCCAGGTAGGCTATCAATGCCGACGACAAGGAAACAGAAGATGCAGCCATTTCTGTTTTTTTATAAGTACTAGATCTACATGTGGGGATAATCATCTTCGATGGCGGATGATCCTTTTTATAAAATAAGGAATAAATTTAGAGCGTGAGATGAAGAGACACATCGGGGAGCCAAAGCGGTATTAATGCGACGAAGAGACGCATCGGCGACGAGGAAACTCATCGGGCTTCAATCTGGTATTTATGGCGACATTATCACGAGCGGTTATAACAAAAACCGTCGTGATATGTAGTAATATCACGAGCGATTATTGTTAAGAACCATCGTGATGTTTCACGAACGATTCTTTGTTGAAAACCGCTCGTGATATGTAGAATTATCCTGAGCGGTTATTGTTAATAACCGTCTATGATAATTCACAGACGGTTTTAGTTATGAACCGTCTGTGGTATTACCTATTCACAGATGGTTTTTAGCGTAGCTAGTAACACAAACAGTCTCTAAACCAAAACCGTCTGTGATTGCATGTAATACAGACGACTTTGGTCAACCGTCTGTGATGAGGTGTCCAGTATTAGTCTTTCTGTAGTAGCGTACAAATGTACAATATTAGTAAATTTTAATTTCTTGTAGGAATTTTATGCTTGTTTGGTTGTATCAGTTAGATTTATATTTGTCTAGTTATATCGGTTAGATCTTGACAATTTGAATGTATTTGACATCATTAGTTATATTGACTATTGAATCACATTGTGTCTCGATATTTTTGCACTACTAGTTCGTCCGGGTCTTTCTAATTCTTGGTTCCACCACTGGCGCTAGTAGTGGCGGCTGTTTTATGCGGCTGTGACATGAGGCTGTGACTTGCGGCTGTTTTGATGCGGCTGGGAGATGAAGCTGTGAGACTTTTTGGCCTACGTGATGTGCTAGAGGCTGCTGTACAACTGCTGATTTCATCATAGTGTTTGAGGGGTGCAAGGAGTGTACTTTGTAGCCACAAAAATGATGATCCAGAAATAAAAAGTGAGATCCAATTCAAACAGATTTTCGAGTGAATGTCTTCCTGCTCCCATCGCTGCTCTCTCTCCCATGTGTTGTCTTCTGCTCAGGTTGGTGTGCTGAAGAAAACGGTTTTGCTTTGCTTTTCTTCTACATGTGAGGGGGAGAAGCTCTAGAGAGGAATTCCTATTGCATTGCTTTTCTACACGTGAGAGGGAAAAGCTCTAGATAGATTGGTGTGTGGGAGAGGAATTCCTATTTCTCTGTGCGCCAGTAAAAGTTGAGGAGAATAAATTGCTTCGTCTATTTGCGAGGCGTTAATTAAAAAGAAATAGCACTATTGCTTGGCAAGAAGTTTTTTTTAAAAAAAGAGTTAGGATGTTAAAATCTTCCACAATCATTCACCCTCTCTAATTGCTATTAACGGTCCTAGAGCTTGTGATTGAAGCTGCCCCGTCAAAAGTTACATTAGCGCCCGTGAATCCATTGTAGATGAATTGCTCAGCATCAGCATCTAACTTAGGTCACATGGGAGATAAGGAGACAGAAGGACAGGGAGTAAGGAAGCATGGCTACACCAGGTTACTTCCCTGTACAGTTTACACAAGGGAAACAGATGAATGAAATACTGCAGCAAGTAGGCACAGGCGCTATTTTAGACTCGGTCTTCTTTGGGTCCTGCAACTTATTCAGTTATTGCCAGATTTGTGGGCCATGCTTAATTTACACTTCTTGCACCAGCTGGATGGCAAAATACAACCAACTGACAATGATCTGACTCAAACCAGGTTTACTTTTGTACCGACTTCAGTGCTTAAGGAATGTGTATATCAGATATTTCCTTTCGTCCTTCAAAATTTGAAATTTTACTACCTAACTGCAACTTCTTATGTGGTAAAAATCATAATTTTCAAATTTTTATTCAGGAGAATTTGTAACATATAAAATTAAAGGTGGGTCTGCTGCAATTGTTTTTTACTTCAAAGTCAATGAATGGCCTAATCATAAAACTTGATGCTACTATTTTATTTTATTTTTTATAAAGTTGTTACCATTAATTCTGTTTAGGTTTTTGAAGGAAAACTTAGTTTAAATATGCATCGTAGGTGGTTCTGGAAGCAACTTTTGTAATTTTATGTGGGAGAATGATCAATATCGTAGGATTTTTCAGGGCCTACATCTGCAGGACTGGAGACTGCAGATCATTTCAAGGTTGAATGGAGCATTTGGTGTGCAGTTGTCGGACCCCAATTTTGGAACTTGGGTCTTCTATGTATACTGCGTCATTATTTGGATCAGTAGCTGACACATACAGAATACCACGTTTACTCAAACATTAACCTACAGAAGCTCCACGCAGACGCATTTGTTGATTTGTAGACACGACCATATTTGGTGAAAGTAGCAATTTAGAAGAGTATGAATGAGGTCCAAGCACAGTCTTATGGTGATCCCAGGGAGGTCTTGAGTGACCCTGAGAAGGTCCTATGGAGGTCATGCGAGGAGGTCAGGGAGGTCCCGCGCGAGGGGGTCTTACGGTGATCGAGGGAGGTCCTGGATAGTCCTGCATTTCACGAGGAGGTCCTGGTAGGTCTTAAAGAGATCCTGGAGGCTATGGGAGGTCATGAGGAATACTGTAGAGTTGCCTTGAGGAGGTCCTGAGATGTACTGTGGAGATGTCCTAGGGAGGTCTTGGAGATGCGACAAAAGGCATAGGAGGTCTTGAGGAGGTCCTAAGGAAGTCCCGAGGAGGAGGTCCGGGGGTACGACCAAAAGAGGACAGGATGTCCTGATACATCTGGAGGTAATCTTTAGACCATATAGGGGTGGTCGTGGGTCTCTTGGTAGTGATCCTAAACCATCTAGGGATGGTCGTAAGACATCTGGTGGAGGTCTTAGAGCATTTAGAAGTGGTCGTGAGGCATCGGGGAGTGGTCTAATATTATCTAGGGGTGGTCGTGAGACATCTAGTTGTGGTCTTGGATCACCTAGGGGTGGTCGTGAGACATCTATCTAGCGATTAGGCACAAACTGATCGTGAACCTTACTCAATACGAACAATACTTGATATGAACAGTGCAAGCCCATAATATATTACATAATTATCTAGCCGTGCAACCAATTGTTTACAAAAGCGTCACTTAAGCGTGGGTTTTACAAAAGCCAGAATGTGGAAACCAAACAGGTACGGAAGCAAAATACATCATAGTGGATCCATTCACTTTGCTCATAGGCAAGCGACTGGGGGTCCCGGCCTAAGCTTCATTATCTTCACCACCATCTGGTTCATCCTCCATGAAGTACTGGTAAGGGTCCTGATCATTCGAGTCTGAAAAGAATATATTGGCAGAGCCTGAGTACACAACCGTACTCGTGAGCCAACCCACAATGCAGTTCTTATAGATGCAAGGCTATTCAAGGGAACCTTTAGAGTTCTTTTATTTGCACAAAGCCAGGTTTGAAATAGATGAGTAGTAGTAAATCCTAAGACTTAGCATTTTTCTTTTGAAAAGTACTAGTGGAGGTCCCACCTCCTATACTTGGGTTATCCCGTATTTACCACTGGTCCCCGACCAGGTCTTTCTCAAATCCCTAGGGTCCTACCCCAGCTTTCCCTTTTAATCACAAATGGTTTTGTAAAGATGAAGAATATATCCAGCAAGTTCTCAGCACCGCTCTTGACCGTGAGCATGGCTATCATGATAGTTTTCTTACTCTGCATAGTTCGCACACTTTACCCACAAGAGGTAATCGCCTTGACATATACACATGTTTCCTTGGACATGCAAATCAAGGGGAGCTTACCACAAGGCCTTTACAATGCTCATTCCTCGACACAACCCCACCCGCTAAGGTTTCCACTGCCCGGTGCCAAGCACTTCCAGGAGGCCCCCTCTTGCGCCATGTGGTTTCTCTATGGCTCCCTTTCCCCTTTACCCACGCCACATTCCTCCAATGGTGAGGCCACACCGAGGTGAGCAAATTAGTTGGTCAGGTCGTACCCATTATGGACTTGTGGTTTCACTGTTTTTGCATGAGAGGTCATCACAAGATTCGGTCCTTACTTGACCAGGGTAGTACATCCACATACCAATCTCTTCTCATGCCCCCGGCACCAGCTATTCCTTCCAGCCGCCCCAATCGAAAATAATTTTCAAGTTTTGTTTGTTTTTGAACATAACCATTTACCTCAACATATCAGCGAGGCTCCCAGCCTTACTGCCCAAATCATTTTCCAAAGTTTTTAATTATTGTGGCTTGGGCAACTTAATGCCCAAATGGCATTGTTTCTAAGCAGGGCTAAGCATGACACTTAGATACAGGCTTGTTAACTAGTAGTTAATCCATTAAGTCCAGGGTGACAAAGGATAATGTCCAAGTTCAAGGGTTAGAAGTTTATACACAAGTATTTGTTAAGGCATTAACTATGATCTAGACCAATTTAGTTTGATAAAACGTAGCAATGCAGTTTCATAATTTAAAGCAGCATAATTTGAAAAAGGGGTCGATTGCAACATGGTCAAAGGATTGACTTGCCTTGCTCGAGTCTTTCTTGATCAGGATCTTGTTCAACGAACGGTTCTTCGGTCGCCTCGGCTTCTATAATCGCAAAACAATCGAAAAGGCAAATAAGCAGATATTCCAACTCAAATTGCTTTCAAATGTGCAACGAACTCCAAATAATGCAAAAGCGTAGATTTAGAAATATGAGACCAACATAGTTGAAAACTTCGATTGGTCGTCGGATCTGTAATTGGTGGTCATGACAACTACTTTGTTTCAAGAAGGATCTGACAAAGAAAGAGGTAGAAGTACTATGATTTGGGGTGGTCTGGAGGTATTGTGACTAAGAGTGGTCCTGGAGTCACTGCAACCAGAGGAGGTCGTATGAGTGCTAAGACTAAGAAAGGTCGTGGACCATGAGGGTGGTCTTTATAAAACGTTCAAGAGGGTGGTCTTTTGTAAAAAGACAAATAGAGAGATTTAACGAGCGGGAGGTCTGAACCCTCAAATCTAATCGAGGGGAGATCTGAACCGTTAGATCAAAACGAGAAGAGGTCTAGACCCATAGATCCAACGAAAGGAGGTCTACACCCTTTGATCTAAATGAAAGGAGATATGGAACCTTAGATCTAAAATACTAGAGATCTAGATCCTAAGATCCAAGCGAGGGGAGGTCTGGATAGTTAGATCCAATCGAAGGGGGATCTGGATCGTTAGATCCGATTGGGGAGGGGGGGGGAGGTCTGGATCGCTAGGTCCGATCATGGGGAGGTTTGGGCCGTTAGACCCAAGCGAGGGGAGGTCTGAACCCTTAGATCCAGGTGAGGGGAGGTTTGGGCCCTTAGATCTAAGCGGAGGAAGGTCCGGGCCGTTAGATCTAAATGAAGGGAGGTTTGTACCCTTAAATCTAAGTGAAGGGGAGGTCTGGGCCGTTAGATCTAAATGATGGGAGGTCTATATCCTTAGAGGGGAGGTCTGGGCCGTTAGATCTAAATGATGGGAGGTCTATATCCTTAGAGGGGAGGTCTGGGCCGTTAGATCTAAATGAAGGGAGGCCTGGGCCGTTAGATCTAAATGAGGGAAGGTTTGTACCCTTAGATCTAAGCGAAGGAGAGGTCTGGGCCGTTAAATCTAAATGAAGGGAGGTGCGGGCCGTTAGATCTAAATGAGGGAGGTCATGCCCTTAGATCTAAGCGAAGGGTGGTGCAGGCGTTAGATCTAAATGAGGGAGTGCATGCCCTTAGATCTAAGCGAAGGGAGGTCTGGGCCATTAGATCTAAATGAAGGGAGTTCTGTATCCTTAGATCTAAGCAAAGGGAGAGTGCAGGCGTTAGATCTAAATGAGGGAGGTGCAGGCCATTAGATCTAAATGAAGGGAGGTCTGTATCCTTAGATCTAAGCGAAGGAGAGGTCTAGGCTGTTAGATCTAAATGAAGGGAGGTATGTATCCTTAGATCTAAGCGAAGGGGACGTCTGGGCCGTTAGATCTAAATGAAGGGAGGTTTGTATCCTTAGATCTAAGCGAAGGGGCGTTTGGGCGTTAGATCTAAATGAAGGAGATCGGGCGTTAGATCTAAATGAGGGAGGTGCCCTTAGATCTAAGCTAAGGGAGGTGCAGGCCGTTAGATCTAAATGAAGGAAGGTGCAGGTAGTTAGATCTAAATGAGGGAGGTATGTATCCTTAGATCTAAGCAAAGGGAGGATGGGCGTTAGATCTAAATGAAGGAGGTCTAGGCCGTTAAATCTAAATGAGGGAGGTCTGCACCCTTAGATCTAAGCGAAGGGAGGTGCAGGGTCATTAGATCTAAATGAAGGAGGTGCAGGCCGTTAGATCTAAATGAGAGGAGGTTTGTACCCTTAGATCTAAGAGAAGGGAGGTGCAGGCGTTAGGATGGAACCAAAGGAGATTCTCGAGTTCACGATAAATGCAAGGGGAGTCCTGACGGTCAAGATGAACGCCAAGGGAGGTCCCGACGGTCAAGATAGAACCAAAGGAGGTCCTGACGGTCACGATTGTACCAAAGGAGATCCTGATGGTTGCGATGAACGCAAGGGAGGTTCCGACGGTCAAGATGAACGCTAAGGGAGGTCCCGACAGTCGAGATGAACACCAGAGAGGTCCCGACAGTCACGATGGAACCATGGGAGGTCTCGATGGTCAAGATGAACGCACGGAAGGTCCCAACGGTCGAGATGAACACCAAGGGAGGTCCCGGCGGTCACGATGGAACCAAGGGAGGTCTCGATGGTCCAGATGAACGCATGGGAGGTCCCGACGGTCAAGATGGAACCAAGGGAGGTTCTGTATAGAATTTCCAAATAAGCTTTGAACTCTCATCAAAACCAAATGTTTCTGTTTATTTGAGAATTCAGGGAAATGAAGATGCTACTGGGAGGTCGCGGGAGACGCTACGACCAAGGGAGGTCGTAAAAGTGTTACGACACGAGGGTCATCTTGAGTGTCACCACCGGGGTGGTCGTGGAGGTGCACGACCAAGAAGGTGGTCTTTGCAAGAGGAGAGGTCATGGGCTAGAGGGCGGTCTTTGTAAAATGGGTGGTTGCGACTGCGAGGGTTGTCTTTGCAAAGTGGAAGGTCTGTGCAAGGAAGGAGGTCGTGGGAGTGTTAACCATGCGTAGTCAATCGAGAGAGGTCTTTGACTACACAACGATGATTGAAGAAAGCCAGGTCCGACTTCTTCACACGATCAATCAAACTAGTGAAACAGCCAGAGGAAGAACCAGAGAACATTAGAAGAAGAAACAAGGCAGGCTCGAACTAAGAAGAGTTTACATCCACTAGGAACTTTACGGTATGGAATCTGGGGATGGTTAGTAAGTGAAGTGGTGACGAGGAATGACAGCAATGGAAGAAGCTCCGTGCTGCAAGTAGCTTGAGGGGAATGAGGGTGGTCTTCGGTCTTCTAGGTTGCTTCCTGGAAGCTGGTGCTTAGCCTACTCGGATATCTTGGAATGTCCTGGTTGGAGGTGAAAGGAGAGTGGTCTCCAAGGCGATGGTTGCCTACGGCAAGGCGGTGGTGTGGGAGCGTTTGACAGAGACGAGGGCTCGAGCTAGACTGGAGCTTGAGCTCTCCTGGAGAAAGAATAGAATGAGGCTAGCACTGGAATTGGCGAAGAAAAGTAACCAGGAGGTCCCAAGGTCTTGTGCCCCATATACTGACTAGGGGAGGGGGTGGTCAGAGGGGTTGTTGATGGTATGGATAACATAGTGTAGCAGTTGTGTCGGCTTTTGTGTGACGGGCATTAAATGCCGAATGACCATCCAAGAATAAAAAATGAGATAATGCAGTCCAAATAAGAAATCACCATAAAGTCCAATATGAATTGAAAAGGTAATCAAGACACACAACAATAGTTGTTATACAAAAAGTTTTAAAAATCCCATATTTTTGTCTTTATGAAATTTTGGGCTGTTACAGCAGTTGACATGCTATACCGCTCAAGCAATGGAATTGTGCTTCAGTTAGGTCACTGCCACAATGCCACTTGTGGTGATGTTAGTTGTGACTACTCTTGTGTTCTCAAGTCATGAGACTCGCACGAAGCATTATCATACCAAATAATGTTGTAGTTTGTTTCCCATCCGCTTATAAAATTATTGTTATTAGTACATACAAATAAACTACAGGTGCTATTGGCATTGGATTCGGTCTTACAGCTGTTCCTACCAATTTTACTTATATGTAGGGTTCCTGGTTGGGTATTTTTTTTATTCTACTGTCAGAAACATGGTAATTGTGGGTTTTGCTGCTTGTTTTGATCACCAGAGGTCACTGCTGGAAGGGGAGCAGCTGAAAATGCTAGCGAGAGCAATATGCTGAATAATTGGCCGAAAATGATTCCTGGAGCTGTCAAGCTGCTTCAGCCTTTTGTCGTGTTTTGTGCTCACACAGTATATGTAATTATCTCCTTATGCCTTAATGCTACACTGCTGTTCTGGATACATGTAATGGCTGTGTCCAGGCTTTTTTCGCTCTTTTGTGCAAGAGGGTTGTACGAAAGACTTGAGTTCATTTTTTGCAATGCAAATGGGAGCCAAGGTTGAATGCCCCTTTTTGTGCCTGTTTGGAACATGAGAATTTGACCCAAAAACAAAGGTACAATTCTCTTAGGATTAGGAATCTGGAAAATTTCCCACGCTCGACTTCAAAAGAATGTCGAACGCAGCATTAGAAGCTTTGCTCACCATACAAAAAACTAGGGCTCTGCCAAATACAGAAAATGAGCACAATTTAGTAACTTACCAGAAATTAGCATTGTTCCCACTTATTCATTATAATACTTAGCAAAAACACCATTATTTCTCACTGGATAGGGGGGTAAAGATGCAGCTACATCCGTGAAATATAGAGCACATCAAGATACAAAAAGATGGTACTCAGGCATATCTCCTTGTCCTAACCGGTGTTCTGCAAACCGGCAGCAATGCCCTTCATGGTCAAGATGAGGGTGTCCTCCAGCCCAGGGGCATACTCGCTGGCCGGGTTCAGCTTCAGAAGCTCTGCAGCCGGCTTGCTCCAGTCCATGACCTCCTTGGACAGGTGGGGGCGTAATGCGACGTGGTAATCTGGGTCGCGGATCCGCTTCAGTGTGTAGGCTTGGCAGACATTCAGGGTGGTTATGTACGCGTCACGGAGGCGGAGCCGCTGCTTTAGGTAGGGGTCGCCTTCAAGAAGATCCCTGTGCCCAGCAACCTGAAGTCCAGAATAGCCAGTTTTGTTATTGTATGATAGCAGGCAATCTAGAATTCAGTAATGTCAAAGCTGGAATGGTGGTTGAATAAAGTACAAGCAATGCCTAAATTTTGGTAAACACACCTGAAGAAGCAGCTTTTGGGTCTCTTCATAGTTGGCCCTCAGCTTCTCACCCAGTGGCCGTAGATCCTCTGAAACGAGGAGTTTGTCATACAAGGCGGCAATGCCAGGATTACCCTTGGCGAACACCATCTCAACCAGATCGACAGTGACCCTGAAAAATGGCCACTCGTTGTACATCTCCTGGAGCATGTGGAGATTCCTGATGTCCTTCTGGAGGACATGCTTGAATGCGGCACCAAAGCCCAGCCAGACCGGCAGGTGGAAGCGTGTCTGCGTCCATGCAAAGATCCACGGAATTGCACGGAGTGATTCAATGCCGCCACTTGGCTTTCTCTTGGATGGCCTGCTTCCTATGTTCATCCTGCCATACTCTGTCTCAGGTGTAGCCTGTCAACCACAAACAGCACAAAGTAAGTCTTTGACAAAATGTAGGGTCTAATTGAATGGCTCTAACAACAATTTTAATCTAGTACTCTAGTTTACACCCTGTGGAGATTACCTCTCTTAGATGATAATATACCATTGGCTTTTGAGTTTGTCATACAAATTATAATGGCACAGTAAGTCAAGTGGTATGGTAATCACTATTGTGCCAATATTTGCATAATAAAATATAAGATTGCCACAGTAAATAATTGCACAAACTTCAGAATTACTATTAGGTCAAAGTTTCCAGTCTAATTTAAAGGTTTACTTTAGCAGTTAACATTTTTGCTAGGCTGATGATGATTGAGAGAAAGAACTTACAAGGCGGAAATACTCGACGAAGCGTGGTTCTTGGAAGACAATGGACCGATATTCCTTAGTTGCCACCACAGCCATCTCATCCAGAAGAGCTCGCCATTCTGGCTTTGGTGCAATGGGTGGATGCATGCCATGCTCAAGAGTGGCAGCCGTGAAACGCTGCAGTGTCCTGAAGCACAAGTGTTCCTCACCAAAGCTCTGCTCAATGACCTCGCCCTGAACAGTGACCCGGAGTGATCCGTGGATTGTGTCTGGCGGCTGAGACAAGATGGCAAGGTGAGTGGGGCCACCACCCCTTCCAACAGTCCCACCACGTCCATGGAACATTGTCAACTTCACTCCAAATTGCTTCGCGACCTTGATGAGCTCCTCCTGAGCCTTATACAGCTGCCAAGCTGCTGAGAGACGGCCAGCATCCTTACCTGAGTCTGAATATCCAATCATGACCTCCTGCTTGCCATTGATCCTCCCTCTGTACCAATCTATCGAGAAGAGTCTGGTCAATGCTGCTGGGGCAGCCTCAAGATCGGCCAACTTCTCAAACAGGGGGACAACTCTAAGTGGTGTCTTGACATGGCACTCACGTTGGAGGAGCTCAACAGCAAGTACATCTGAAGGAGCTGTTGCCATGGAAATGATGTATGCTCCAAAGTTGTCAGCAGGTAGCTCAGCGATAACATGGAACGTGTCTAGAACATCAGCAATTTCCCCTGTCTTGGGAAGGTCTGGGCCAAACAATGGCCGCTTCCCGTTGAGTTCGGACAACAGCCATTCTTGACGACGTTCCTCGGACCACTCACGATAAGATCCTATCCCCAGGTACGTGGTGATGGCATCAAGGACATCAGTGTGCCTGTCAGACTCTTGCCTTATGTCAAGCCTCACAAGAGAGAGTCCAAAGGTAGAGACTTGACGCAAGAAATCAAGAAGGCTTCCATCAGCGATAACACGGTCACCACAAGCACACAGTGACCTGTAACATAGCTCCAAGGGCTCCAATAGCTGCAAGAGAAGACAGACATATATTAAAAGACCATTGAATAAAAAAAATGCACAGTTCAATTATTATTTCCTGATGACCATTACTCAACCTGCTCAACATTTGTCAGACTAGCTTCCTCAGGAATGTCGGAATGTCCACTGGATAACAACTCACGTGATCGTTCACGGGTGTTGTAAAGTTTATCCCTCACATCACTCAGTATTACCCGATATGGCTCATTTGGAGGAACCTTCTTCCAGAACTCTACAACAGAGATGAGCAAAGAATAATAATTAGAATCTTCAACAAAATGTCCTCTTATAACAACATATCATCATTAAGCTTGCCTAAAAGCTGTCACTGATATGTACCTATGTAGTGCTTTGCGTCCTTCTTAGAAGAGCGGTGCAACTCATCAGCTCGCAAGCGTAGTTCATCATTACATCGCCACATAGATAACTGCAATCATTTAAAGTTTTATCAACTTTTCATGATCAGATGTATATAAACTATACTTAAAAGTCAAAAGTAATCAAGCAACTTCTACCTCAAACATGAGATCCTCAATTTGTGAGCAATACAAGTTTGCTGCCATCATTCTGGCAAGCAAGCAGACGTCCCTGGTAACCTCTGGTGTCACTCTTGGATTTCCTGGATTTGTAAAGGCATTATAAATTTAGAATGCACAAATAGATGCCATTACCCAAAGTTCTATATAGGGGCTGTGGTGTGAACATGGGGATATGCCATATTTAGCCATCTAACTGACACCAACAAGGTAAAAATGCACATTGTTACTGTAAATATCTCATAGATGTACACTGCTCAGAATCATGAGACACAAGATAACTACACAGAGATGTCACTCACCATCACGATCTCCTCCCATCCAAGAAGAGAACTGGATAAGAGGAGCATTATAAGGAACACGCTCATCGATCCCGATGTTCTTCAATGCAGTATCAACACGGCGCAAGAACTTTGGAACACCCTTCCATATTGTTTCATGGAAATAGCTCATACCAGCACGCATTTCATCCTGGGGAGTGGGCTGAGTTCTTCGGATCTCATCGGTTCTAAAGGCAGCTTGGATCTGAAAAGGAGGATTTCAGGTGAAGTATAAGAATGGATCTCATTGGTCTGCTGCTGCAAAGGCTATCCTGACTACATTATACTTATGCCTCAGTAACAATGGTGCCTTAGAACAGCATGCATAAATCAACATAAGGATTGCAATAACACCTCTCTCTGGAGAGCCTCATCAAGCTCCTGCTTGTCATCTGGAGTGATATCTTTTGAGTATAGCTGAACCAAACAGTTCCGAATCCTGAAATAAAATTGTTGTAATCAAGATTAACATCTAAAAACTATATCATGTCAGCTATCAACGCACTGTTTGGCTAACCGACCTCGAATGTTTCTGGAGCAGTGACCTCCTGACAGACTGCGTTGGATGTGCAGTAAAAACCAGATCAACAGTCTGACTCTTGAGGGCATCAAAGACCTCAGCAGGGGACTTCTTCAGGTCAACAACAAGCCTTTTAAATGTTTCCTCAATGTCAGATTCAGTGATTGCTGAGTTTTCATCAGCAAAGTCTCCCCTCTTGAGCTTGATTCTCCTCCTGTAAGCGATCTGGACTTCCTCAGCCAAGTTGGCCAAGTTAAGCATGTGTGAAAAAGATTTGGCAATCACAATAGAGTCCCCAGGATCCAAGCTTGTTAGGATCTTCCCAAGTTCATGCAGCTTTTGCAAGTCATGCTTCGTTTCATACTCAGCAGCTACCTCGTAGCATTCTTGAACCTATATAGCACAAAAGCTCAATTTATGTTTGTCCATCAACATAAAAGATGA
This sequence comes from Phyllostachys edulis, assembly GCA_036346405.1. Taxonomy (NCBI): domain Eukaryota; kingdom Viridiplantae; phylum Streptophyta; class Magnoliopsida; order Poales; family Poaceae; genus Phyllostachys; species Phyllostachys edulis. The sequence continues at coordinate 38,916,493 of CM070562.1, read as the reverse complement.
GCCTTCAAGCGATCCGAAGTTAAGTACACTCTCCAACGCACACACACAAACGCCATATTTTCAGCAAAAGCCAAAAGCGAAAAGGAATTAAAGAGAACAGCTAGTACATGGATCCAATCCAAGATTGGAACTTCACTGCAAACTCCATCCAAAGGAAACACACACACACACACACACACAAAAGAAGAGCAGAAAGAAGGTGAGTAGTTACCAACTTACCATCTCCCTGAGTTCGTCGCCGTGGAGGTCCTGCAGGACGTCGAGGAAGCGGTCGAGGAGGAGCGCGTCGTACTCGATGAGCTTGTCGTCCTCCGACACCTTGGCCGGCACCAGCATCCGCAGCTGCGCGTCGATCGACGACAGCCGCTCCACTTTCCCGGCCCCCATGGCCGCCGCCATCTCTCCCGTCCCCTCCTCTCACCTCACTCAGCAGTCAGCAGCAGCACCGGATCGATTCGATCAAATGTCAAGAAGCAGAGCAGCAACAAAAACAACCGGGTCAACTAACCCGCCGCAAGAACCAAGAACTCGAGGCAGACGGAGCAGGAACCACTGGGCCGGAGAGGAGGACGGCGATGGTAGGAGGGGAGGAGGAGGCGACTGTGGAAGGAGCCTGCGATTCTATTGGTGGTATTTATCGAAGGAGGAATTGATTCGTCGCTTCGAGAAGAAATCTTTGAAAAAATTTCGGTGATGCGCTATGTATGTGTCCAAGTAGGAGGGTACAGGAAGCTGTTGGGATTTCGGTTTGGATTAGTTTAGGGATACTAATGCAGATGAACTCTGTGTGTCCACGTGGACGGTCACGATTATCTAAAATAAACAGTAACCACTAACGGGCCATTGCTAAGGCAAAAGGAATGAAGATTGAAAAACAATACTTACACTTGGTGTTATGCTAATGCCACGTGCGGATCAGGAAAAAATCTAAGCATAATTGTGTCATTGCTTATTTATAAGTAATTAAGTATCATTTATTATCTTCAAAGAAATTTTGTATTAGACTTAGCAAGAATTCATTACGTCTATATGACCCCAATGCTTAACTCTCTGGGCTAATGCCACGCCAAACACAAAAGCTTACGCACTAGCTAGGAGAAGAAAGCATACGCAAAAGACACAATAAAAGTTACAAGAGTATTCAAAACGGTTCATGATTGTGACTTTGTTTCACAAGAGGATAACTTTAAGATGAACCAATGAGATTGAGAGAAGTGTGCTTAGATCCTTTAATTTATGCTTCTTTTTTTATAGAGGCTCCAATTTGCAGTCGTGTATCCTACTAACCTTATAAAAGGTTTTTTTTAATATATAAAGTGGAGAGGGAACTTTTTTTTTATCAATTAACCATTTTTTAAATTTTATTCTAAAGTTAACCCCGGCGAACTTTATTTCCAATTCTGACCTCTTTGGTCACGTCACCGCCCGTAGCGTGACAAAACAATATTGTCACGCCATACAATAAGTCCGCTAAAAACGTATTTTTTGTCACGCCACTGGTGGTAGCGTGACCAAATAACACTGTCACGCCGCTGATGGTGGTGTGATAAGAACTTGATAAGATACGGGCTGGTGTGGCAGTGTTGTTTTGTCACGCTATGGATGGTGGCGTGACCAAAGGGGTCAGAATTGGAAATAAAGTTCGTAGGGGCTAACTTTAAAATAAAATTTTAAAAAGTGTTACTTAATAAAAAATTTCGTGAAAAAGCAGATCCCATATGGTTCTAGAGAAGAAAAATGCTTCCCATGCAACATGGGTTGGACATGGATTTCTCACATTCTTGCACCTTTTTCTAGAGTTATTCCATCAAAGATGGTGACTTTTCTCATGTTACTTTATATCACCCTTTTCTTATTTTAAACTTAATTGTAAAAGTATGGCCTAATTTTGATGGAAAGGGCGCATAAATGAAAATGATCTTATTGGCAACTTCGCAAGCACATGAAGAAACTTGGTAAATTTCCATAGTGATCTTCTCCAACAAGCATTGATCAATTTTGTACATGCAGGTCAAATTAGCAGCAATTTTCTTACTCTAATAAGTGTCTCCAAAGTATTTGGCGATCTTCTCCTCCTTTTGCTTGTGTTTGATAATTTCCAATATGACCCTCCAAAAATATTCTAGGCCAATTATTGAACCAAGCTATACAATAGTGGTCAAGATTTGATATAAAATAGTGGTCAAGTTTTGACGACTAGCAACATGCCTGCAGATTATATCAATGATAATTTCCCACTTTTCTTGGGCTGCATGGGAGGGGCAATAGTTTTGGCATGGTTGCTAGTTGCTACCCAGCCAGAGAGACGAGGAGTAATTTTCAAGTTCCAAACAAAGTCTCCAAGATATTTGGACGGTTGCCCCCTTGGTTGATTGCATTTGGACTTCCAATGATAATTTTGAACAAGTCATTGAGATGCCCTTGAATTTGAGATATATATTAAAAGTCTAGTTGTGACAATACGGATGCAAAATATTTCCGCGACAAGTCATTCTCACTGACATATGTTTGACTTTGCAGGTCCAAAATTAAATGCATTTGGGGGAAACTAATTGCCGATCTAAATGTTTAGTTCTCAAATTTATGATCTGAATACGAAAAACATGCGAACGTTTAAAAATCCACAGTGGTTTTTGCTCTTTCCACCTCTTTAGAATAGACATATCGACATGACCAAAATGGCGCAACTAACCTGTCAGTCCACAGATGAAAAAGGTCTCGACCAAAAATGGCGCAATCGACATGACCAAAAATCCCCTCATCATTCCAATTTCTAAGTCGTTCTTGGGCTGATATCTGTTGGTAGTACTCCACAGCTAGTCTATGCATTCATTTTGACCAAAAGGGGATTTTGAATCAGTAGCTACAATTTTCATCTCGGAAAAAGGTTTTTAAATGGTTCTTCTTGAGTCATGTCTTTGAAGTTTAACCACAAGGTTTTGCTGTCGTGAAAAGGCACTTTCGGTTGATTTGAGAGCAAACAATTTCTCGAGAGGGAGGCAGATAGAAATTTGATATATTTTTTTGTGATGAATTCAAGTTTATCATATGTTATTTTTCAAAACTGGAGCATTGGTGTCCAAAACAATTAGATCATTTGATTTGAATTTTCCCCTGTATGGTGGAGGGTTTCAATTCATGGTACAAATACCCAAAAACCCAGACCTAGAGCGTGGATCTTATTCTAGATAAATGAAACATCCTACTGGTTAAAAGGAGGCTGAAAGGGGGCGCAACGAGGCTGGCCACGTCGCCATTTTTTTGTTTCGCCGTACTATGCAGCCCCACGGTTTCTTGGCCGTGCGATCTACCCATGTTGTTTCTCACGCCCTTCTGTTCTCTTCGCCGTTGGATGCTGCTTGCAGGCTTCTACCCAGATGGCTGGATGCAGCCTTGTGTTCTCACGCCCATCGCCATGTGTGACGCTGCCTCGCTTCTTGTGCGTCTCACTCGTTTTCTCCCCCCACAGCGCACGCTCCAATTTTTCCTCTTCCTCTCTGCCTTCTTTCTCAGTTGCTTCTTGTTCTTCTGCCCAGCTGCATCCTCTATTGCGGTTCGCACCGTTCGTTCTTTGCTCGACCGTCGCTTCGGTCTTTTCCCTTCCTATTTCCAATGCTCTGGCTTGCTGATCTCGGTTTCTCCCCTTGTTTTCTTCCTGTTCCTGGATCTGCTGCCTTTTGTTCTTGTTTTTTTTCCGCTGTTTGCCTTTCTATTCTTGTTTCTTCCACCGTTTCTGGATCTGTGCATTCTCCTTCTCCATGTTCGAATCAGCGTATTGTCTTCCTTCCGATTTTTGCTGTTTTTCGCCCTTCGTTTTTCTTCCCATTTCTAGATCTGCTGCTTTTGTTCTTGTTTTTTTTTCGGCATTTGACTTTCTATTCTTGTTTCTTCCGCCGTTTCTGGATCTACACGTTCTCCTTCTCCATAGTCGAATCGTCTCATTTTCTTCCTTCCTATTTCCGCTGTTCTTGCCCGTGGTTTCGGTTTTTCCCGTTTTTTCTCCCCGCTCTTGGATCTGCGCCTTTGTGTTGTTGTTTTTTTTCCCCATTTGTGGATCTGCGTGTCCTCCTTCTCCCTGACCGGATCGGCGTGTTTTCTTCCTTCCTCTTTCCTCCACTCTTCGCTGGTGGTCTCGGTTTTGCCCCTTGTTTTTCTACCCGTTTTTGGATCTGCGGTTTTGCCTTCTTGTTTTTTTCCCCGTTTGTTGATCTACACATTTCGTTCTCTGTGGCCGAATCGCCGTTGGTCCTTCCTTCATCTATCGCCTCGGTTCTTCTCACTTCTCTTTATGCTGCTCTCGCCGGTTTTGTCATGCCCTTACCTTTTGTCCGCTTTTTATTTCTTCTTTCTCCCTCCTTTTTCATGTAGTGCTGGGGATGTTCCTCCATTTCCACCCATTTTGTTCTTACGGTCCCCGTTTGCTGGGGATGTTCCTCCATTTCCACCCATTTTGTTCTTACGGCCCCCGTTTGTCCTCTCTCTCTTCTCCCTATGTCTTCTCATGTCTCTTGTCTACTCTCTCTTCTTTCTTTCTCTTTGATTATTGTGGGTTCTCGCTTTCCTACTTTGTTCGAATGCTATTGTGCATGTTCCTCCCTTTGTCCGTGCTTCATTTCCCCAGTTTCTTCGCTGTGAGAGTATATAGTTTTTTGTTGATTTGTGCAGCTTAGTTTTTCGTTGGGGTTCCTGGGGTTGCACTTCCCTTTTTTCCTTTGTTTGTCGGGTGCAGTTCTTTTGGGTTTTTCGGCCGTGTTTGCCTCTTTCTTTCGTTCGTTAGTTAGTACCCGCCCTTTGTGTGCTTTATGTATCTTTCTGCCGTTTTCTTTGTTATGGGTCTTCGCTTCGTCATTTGTTCTTCCCACTGCGCCTGCTTCTTTGATGTCACGTGGCCTGTGACCTATTTAACTTGTTCCTTGCTTGTTGGTTTTCTTGGTTTCCTCCTCGCCTTTCCACCTCCTCCAACCGTCGCCTTTTCGTCGGTTCTATCGGCCTTCTTCCCCTCGCTGTAAGCATCCTTTGCTCTGTTCTTTGTTTTTGACGCTTTGGTTGTGCCTTGTATGCGGTAGCATGGTTCGTTTGTATTCTGTTTAAATCTTGTCATACAATATGTCTGCTATTCTTATTTGCCTTGTTGCTTTACGCTTGTCTGATTGCATTTACCTGTTCCTCGCTGTTTTCCTACTTCATGTTGTCTGCGTCTTTTTGCGCATGCGCCTGCTATATACGGATGTCTGTATTTGTTTGGCTTCGATGTTTTTTGTTATACACTTATTTGCCTTGTTTACTTTTACCCCTTGATACGTCAGTTCTTGTTTTCTTGTAGGTTTTTGTCCTCGTCCTCCTGCTTCTTCCAGACATCACATTATCATCAGTTCCATCCGCCTTTCCCATCCCGACGTGAGCTTTGTTGTCCTCTTTTCCTTATTTTTCTCACGTATATCTTTATCTTTGCTTGTTTAAAATTATGTACGTTAGTTCTTTGTGTGTACCTGTTGTTTACGTCTCCCTCCGTTAATTTTCGTGCTATTCTGGTTGGTATGTACATGTTTATCATACTTATGTTGGTGTCCTTGATGCGGGGGAAGATGCCCGATCTTCACGACGTAAGATCGATGAAAACTTGGATCCGTACAACCTGACGAACCGATGGCGCCAACCACTGTCAAAACAGCAACCTGCGACAAAAGAATTCGCCCAACCACACACTCGTGATCCCGTCTACCTGACCACACAAAGCAGACGTGTCGTTGCTCCTGCAAAACACAAGGAATCACAAGAACAACGAGGTTGAGAACGCCCAATTCCCCTCTAGGTTGCACTGTGTATTAAACCCTAGGAAGAACAAGCGTATAGCTCTCTCTCAAAATAATATATTCATATTCGTGGTGCCTCCCCCAAGAGTAAGTACATCTAATTATATAGCCTCTAGGGCCGGCTGGCTAAAGGACCGAACCTTATTCGGTTCCATCCAAAACACACGCACACGCAGTTGGTTCGGTCTCAAAGAAATTAAATCACAACCGACCAGTACATGGCTAATCCGAAGGCATAACTTCGGCCCAAGGAGATAACACGCGAGGCTACACACACGTTTTGGGCAGCTAAAATAAAGAAACCATGATTTCCTTCCTTGAACATGGACTCGGCACATGGCTGCTGCTTCAACTTTCCTTGCATGCACGTACAAGTCTTGGATGGCTCACGATATGATTAAATAATGGTCGCATCTTGATGTCTATTGATTTGGAATAGCCTTTCTTTCTATTTTCCTCACGCAACACATATGCATGCATGCATGTTGTGCATGTAGGCCTCACGTGGCACAACCAAATTCACCTCATGCTGCATCTAAAAAAGATCTTGTGCAATGCTTCTTGCCCCATTGAACTTGGTCTTGCATGCTTTTATATGTGTATAACTGCACAAACAAAACATGGAACTATTAGGTAGTGACATATTCTCATTAGTAAGATTAAAATCATTTAAGAGCGAGTTCACCTGTTGGTTAATAAATGTATCCCTTGCTTGTGTAATCGATTCAATCGGGATGTCCTCATCAGTCCTCATACTACGTTCCTTCTTGCCAGCCTTATATTTCGTCCTGATTATGTCTTCCTCGCCTCTGCTTCTTGTTTGTAGTCCCGTTTATACGTTCCTCTGTCTGTCTACCATGTGCGTCTACAGATTAGTTAGACTATGTTTCTGCGTTACGTTGTGTTTGCTGTATGTCCTTCCAGATTGTATTATTCTCCAGCTCGGACATTGCATCGTACGCTAATTAGTTTCCTTTCTCATCCTTATGGACGATCTCCAGAGCCTCTGGTTCTTTTTGGTGCAGTTATTCTAGTTCTCTTTGTACAGTTAAGTCTGTTCGTTGTTTATATGGACCCTAATCAGGCTGCTTCTTCGTCACTTCATGCATTTCGCTCCCCGCTTCTTGTTTTAGGTGCTAGACGTTTATGTGCTATTGTGTGTTTGTTTCTACTACCCTATTTTTCTCTCAACTTCTCTCCGTTCTAACTGTCTCCACGCTCCTTTGTTTTCTCGTGCATCGTTGTCGCTATTTGGGTGTTATGCGCCGTAGCATCCACCCACATCGGTGCTTTGTCTAGGATCCCGAGTATGTCTAAACATTCGTCATTACTTCTTTCTCGTTTCGTCTTGTGCGAGGTTTTGTTAAGGCACTTGTTTTTCCTCTCCCTTTGTACGACACAGTAGCTTGCTCATTGTCGTCTGATCCACACAGGTCCTTGTCTGCGTTTTCTTCTTTACTATGCTCTACGTCTATCTTCTTCGGATTCGGCTGTATATGCCTCCTGCTGTGCTTTCTTTACCTATTTTAGTACATATGGCTACCTTGGTTTATCCATGTGTTGCACCTAAATTCCCTTGTCTACTGGTACGTTAGCCCGTTTAGTTGACCAGCCATGTTGCCTGATTGGCTCCGCTTTCCTCGTGAATACATTGCCACCCTGAAAGGTATTTCCGTATGTTTCTACATGCTATTGTTTTATTGTGCTTGTTCTTCTCCTGACATCTTCTGACTTACCTTGCTTCTACGTTCATCTTTACTATACATACCCCTTTTCCAAACCCTCCTTGCTTATTATTTTTCCTTCAAAATATTAGCTTCTTATTCAGGCAGGTCATAATATGGGCTGCTTGATTACAAGTGTTTGCACTGCTGCACTGTTTTTTGGTTTCGTGAGAGAGTGAAAAAGCAATCTTCTGTTAGAGCCTAGAGGTTTGTGTACAACAATTTCTGTAGAGGTGGTAAGATTTTGTTGCTTTCTTTCAGAGAGCCACCTCCTGTGCTAGCTAGACTCATGAAATTTGATGGCGATACACGGTGCAAGAATTTCTTACGAAAAATATGGCTGTCGTGGCAACAAGACCAGACAATAAAGAAGGGGGACCCCTGGTTACCACGAGGGGGACCAGGGGATCCTTGAAAGAGGGGACTGATGCCAAGAAAGAAGTTAATGTGTATTAATTTCCTTGAAAAAAAAGTCCTCATTGATTACATGGGAGAGGCAGCTATTTATAGCCTTTCGACCAGGGTACACGAGATTACAGTTTTACCCCTAAAAATACCCTATGCCCATAGGGGCCGTATGGGTTTTTCCTTCCCCTATGTGTAGCCTTCAGTCTATGGTGGACCCTCTTGGTCCTAGTCCATCCTGTCGGTATGCGCGCTCTACTGGTACTTCTCTCACTTCGCACCATGCGGGGTGCTCCCAGGGCGAGGGACCCTAGATGCCCTTTGGTGCGCTTGAGGTGGCTGTAACAATCCATAGTCAGTCAACAAAGTCTACTTCATAAATCGTGGAGAACTAGGTCGCGCTACCCCAGTCGATTGCCTGTGGGCATATGGATGGCCTTCACTGAAGTGATTCCGTTACCTTCTGCTATAGCTTATTTGAGTTACTCGCCTTCTGAAGCATTAATTATAAGCTTTGACCTTAAGCTAGTTACTCTGATAATTATTATTATTTGCCTATTTATTAGTCATCTTTGCATATGGAATGATATTTTCACCGATGTTGCCACTGTGTGCACAAGCATGATCCTAGACTAGTACAGTATACACAAAGGGTCCAGATTTGCATATTTGGGTCCCGACATAGGTGCTATCATAGCCATATCGACTGTAGGTCGTGACCTTAGTAGAATGACCGTTTTTAGAAAAGACTTAAAAACCCTATTTTACTAATGAAAAATCTTAATGATGTGTTATTCTTACCTTGTCTAGCTTCTATACTCTTCCATTCTATTCCTTTCTCACCTATTTTCTTTGCCCCCGTTTTGAGTAATAAATTGGATTCTTTCCCCATAACTTCTATAGTCATCGATATAGGTGCCAAATGCCATGGTGCGTACTCAGAAGTCTTTTACACAACTCTCGAAAGCCCCATGCAACCAACAAAGACGTATCGACATCTCCCCAAGTGTTCAAGACAAGTTCGTCGCAAGAATTTAAGATCAAGAAGAAGTTGTACATCACTCCTATCATTCTCCATGATTCGTCATCAAGGATCGCAAGCAATCTACGTTTGACGAAGACCATGACTAGTTTGAGTTTTCTTCAGACCAGGAACATAAGATTGGTCAGCGTAAGCTCCTCTCATGTGTTGAGCCAAGTCACCCAGTTAAGTTTGAGTTTAATCGACTATACGATTAGATTTTCGTTTCCCTTCTTCTCTGTGTAGTTTGGTTGTGAGTTTTGTGCTTTTTAATAGCTTTCCGGCTATTTGTGTGTTCCTTGAGTTAAACCTGCTCTCCTAAGTAGATTTTCTTCCCTTCCCTTATGCTTTTCCCTCTCATCTATTTACCTAGGTCAGCCAGCAGATGGAAAGCCCTAGTGGAGCCAACCTTGTTAGTAATCTTGAGACAGTATGTGCCAGCTCGGATCTTGTCAATTCTAGTGGATAGTTATCAATACCAGGAGTAGCAGATCCACACATGATAAAAAATTTTGCCGCTCAAAATTAACTCATGAACGCGATGATGTAGAACATGAACAACATGATGACACAGCAGAATCAGACCACTGAAACTTTAATCAATTTGTTGAATCGGAGTAATCAAGCAAACCATCATTCCGTTACCAGTGTCAGTACCAGAGCAGATGTTAACAAACATCTATCTCTAGTGCTAGTAGTGACACATTAGAGCCTGAATCAGTTTCCTGCCACCCAGAATTAGCTCATACAAGCGACGATGCAACTGTTAGATAATAGTAATGTTTGTAATGATATACAACTCATTGTCATCTCAACAACATGCCCTCAGTTCAAGTTTGCAAAGTTCATAATGACCAACCTGCCTGTCTTTGAAGGATCAACCACACTCAAGGATGCAGAATCTTGGATTCACACCATAGAAGAGAAGCTAATTGTTGCACAATGCAATGATAACGGGAAAGTTTTCTATGCTGCTCATCAATTGGAAGGAGTAGCATTAGATTGGTGGGAAAACTTTTGTGCCGCCCATCAGGACGAGCAGACTATCACTTGGGTAGAGTTCACCGCTGCTTTTCACCAACAACATGCGATATCAAGCAAAAGTGATCAAGAGAAACATGCTATCCTGATGTCCTACATCCAATCTTGCCGTTGTCATTTGAAGTGCTGCCAACCAAATAAGTCAGAAGTTTGTGCATGTACCCGTTGTAGAGAAATAGGCCATGGTGTCGATGAGCACAATATCAATTGTTCCAATTATGAAGAAAACTATTCCGTTGGAGAATGTCCAATGAGCAAGATCACATATTTGTGAAGGCTATGATCATTGTCTGAGCCAGTACCCCATGTATTCAATGTTGACTTCTACAACACAACATCAGTGAGAGAATTTCCGAGCCACTGTTAGTCAGGCATTAGCAACAAAATGCAAACCGTTGTTAGTATAAGAATTGTTAGCCGAGGAGTCACAGAAACAAAATGTTGATCATGGCAACCAGCCTCAAAAGAGAAGCAAGCCAGTATCGTCAGTAGTGTGTTTCGAGTGTGGTAAGCAAGGCCACTATACCAAGAGATGCTCTGCAAAGTGACAAGCTTCAACCTTCAAGAAGGATAGCCGTTCTACCATAATCTCATTAGAAAAGTCGCAAGGTTTGACACGTTTATGCTACAACTGTTGTGAAAAAGGTCACTACAGCTGCCAGTGTCCTCAAAAGAACCAGCCACTCACTCCAGATGCAAGAATGCTAGAAGTCATTTCAGTCAAGATCGTAAAACCCAGAGCAGATGGTAAAGCGTAGGATTTGTGTGTCCAAAGAAGTAGTCAAAGAAGAGGCGTTTGAACGATGATGTTACCAAGAAAGCCTAGATTGGTGATACCAGATCATGTAGTGCCATGCCTCTGTTTGTAGTAATAAATTCATTGAATCGCTGTAACATTCCCTTTGTTTGAGAGCAAAAATGTGGACATCTTTGTATGCAAGTTATGAAGAAAAAAGATTGTTGGATATTAAAGTATTGGATATCTCTCTAAGCATATGCTATTGCAAGTCGAGCAATCAGGCATTGAGTTACGTTGATTGAAGGCCATAGCGCTGTAATCAAGGAATGTGATGTTGAATTCTAAGTCATCATTTTGCATATGCAGTAAGGCAACAATAAATGGTTGAAGACCATAACCATGGGATAATGTTCATATATGTAAGAGAGTATGCAATTATCATTGCAAGTGGTCTATACAGCATTCAACTGTATGACAATTCAAGTTCGTCTTTGACCTGGCACCCAGGATCAGCAAAATTAAGAAGGAATTACGTCAGAGATGAATTATGGAAAAAGTTGTTACAGGATTTTGCAGAAATGATAGAGCAGAGCAGAGGATTTTCTCAGATAAGGGTAGTGTCAAATCAAGTTTGTCAGTTTTGCAAGCACCAATGTTAATTGTAGAGTGAAATGGTAGCACAAGGATGTGCAAGAATTTCGGTCTATTTGGGAGTAAATCTTCAGGACCTTAGAATCAGCTTGATTGAGTTTTTGAGAAAGTACTGCAATTTTCCCCAAGATCATCTGTGAACAGAACTGTGTTAGTTGAATACCAGTGAAATAGTAGTTTCAAGTAGTGTTAGTTGAAGATCAGTGAAACATTCGTTTCAAGACATCCAAAAATCAGTGAGTTAAGAAGTTTCGCCTGTGCCTCCTAACAACTGAAGTTTCAAGTACTGAATTATCCTAGTCATAATTCGAAGTTGCTACCATGGTGCAACAAAGATGGTTTAAATGGATTAAGAACCATGGGGTTGAAATCCATTATCCTCAAGCTAGATCAGTGTAGCAGCAGATGCTTCGAATCAGAAGAGCTACTGCAAGAATCTGTTGATCAGTTAGCCAAAGTTACTTGTAAAATCCAGAAGTTGAATCTTGAGTCTGTGCAAGAGTATATCTGTTGAACCCTAGAGTTCTAGCCGGTACAAGAAAATCGGATTTGGCAAGATAGTGAGATGACAATATGTCAAGGAAATCAGCTCCCCTTGAAGCAAGGTAAAGCTTGAGAATCCACCAAAGGTGAACGAAAATGATCCACAAATCAATGAGCGTATTTGCGTATTTGATCAGAAGAAACTCAAGTACTTGATGCACAAACCAACATTTGCGTGTGGCACATGTCACCATGTAACTAGCTCGTGCCTCTTCGGCTTCCACGCCTTGTCTCCTTGCGGCCCTAGCGCCTATAAAAAGGGGGTGACCCCCAGCTGTTCGCCTATTTCTCGCTTGAAACCCTAACTCTCCACCTTCGTGTTTTTGTGCTTTATGTCCTCCGAGGTCGTGATTAGGACCTTCGAGGCTCGAGCGTTGTGATCCTTGGAGCTACGATATGACGAAGCGCAGCAAAGAGGGAGGCAGAAACATGGTCTACACTGGTGACCTCAGTCGGTCTACAGTGACAAAGTGGGTGCTCCAGGCCCTCGTGGACGAGGGGAAGCTAGAGAGCCTTGAGAAGGTGCGAGTTCTCAGAACGGAGACGGTGCCAGAGCCTCGGTCGGATGAAGCTATGGTCTTCGTGGCCTTCTTTGATGCTGGCCTCCAGATTCCATGCATGCCATTGGTCGCGCGCATCCTTCGACTGTATGAGGTGGAGCTGGCACAACTGACTCCCAACTCCCTTGTCAAGTTGGCTGTCTTCGAGTGGATCATGCGATCCACCGGGATGAGCAGGGAGGGGCGCCTATTCACTTATCTTCATAACGGGTGCTGCCAGCTGAAGAAGAAGAGCACTGGCGAGACGTTGAGCTTTGGTTGCATCAACTTCCATTCAAAGGAGCCATGCCAGATGTACATGCCTGCCCCGGTGGTGTGGAACCGGTGGGACACCGACTGGACCCGGAGGTGGTTTTACCACCTCTCTCCGGCGGTCGATGGTCTTCGCTCCACCGGAGGGCTCATCCACCTTACTGCCACCCCGGAGATCGTGCTCACCTCGCGGGAGGAGGCCCTTCTCCATCTTTTGTTGAGTGCGATGAGGAGGCTCTCCACGAGGGACCTCGTGGAGGAGTTCTGTGCATTTGGGGTTTAGCCCCTCGCGCAGGGCTAGAGCGTGAAACTTAGGAACTTGAAGGGCGGGCTCCCTACCATTACTTGAGAGACCATGTGGAGGTCATCCCGTGTGTGTGATGAGTAATTGACATAGGTTTAGGAAGTCGAGTTTGGTTTGGGTGGTTTGGACCATGTCGTTGCGTGGTGCAACAAGCTCAGTCGGTTTGGTCAAACTTGGTCGTATGGGATTAGGATGCATATTCTTTGATTCGACAAGTTTGGATTTTGTCATGGTAAGTATGTTGGTTTTACGCTTTCATGTATCGGCGGTGCTATTTGATGTGTTTCTTGTGCGTAAGCTGCGGGACATCGGGTGGAGTCGTGGCGAGACACGGTGGACCGGACTAGGTGCAGTGGCGCCGAGGTCGAGCAGTCGGGATGTGTCGAAGGCAGCGTGGACTCGAGGTGGTTCGAGGCGTCTTGAGACAAGGAGCTGAAGCTTCCTGAAGATGCGGGAGGGCGAAACGGGAATTTCGCAAGGTCGCTGGCGGGAGCGGGCTCCGTTGGTTTTAAGCGGGCGAACGGGGTGGAGACCCGTTAGTGTTGGGCTATAAATAGGTTGGAGGGCTGCTGCCCAACCTGAACACTTCAAGAGTTTCTAGGGTTTCCTTTAGTCAAAAGAGGCTTTAGAGTTTGTTTTGGCTTTAGGCTTTAGTTGTTGAGGGTTGTTCCCTGTTTGTCCCTTTGCTTTCCTCAAGATGGCTGAGTGTGTTCTTGAGGTTTGAGAGTGGGAGAGGATGAGATGAAAGCTTCTAATCATTCCTCTTGTATCAATCATGTATCTCTCTTCCTTTAGATCAATATGAGATGGTGTTTGTTTCATATTTGAGCTCTGTCTTTTTCTTTGTTCGGTTTTGATTGTGGCGAAATTTGTTCTTTGGTCGCTTGTTGTTGTGTCGCATTTTCGGCGCTGGGAGTTTTTCTGAGTTGGGGCGGCTGTTGTTCCTATGAGCATTTTTAGCCTTTCTTTATTACTCGATTGGATCAAGAGTTTGGCGCGCCTCTTGCTCTGCAAAAATCGCAAGACTCGCTTCACACGCTTGAAATAGGCTCGGCCTCTTGAGGTTTGTTCTTGTGGCTATAACAGATCTGAGTCTGGTGCTGTAGAAAAAGCAAGGTCTTGGCGGTGGGTGTAGCATTTTCTATTTTTGCGGTCGCTTGATACTCTTGTGTGAGTGGTTTCAATCTTGGCCGTAAGTTTTTCATTGTTTTGTCCCATCAATGAGAAACCAATCCGTAACCTTTAGTTTGGAGTATTTTATTACATTCTTTGCCATCTTGATCCGTTAAGGTGTTATAGTTTTTTTTACTTGTCCTATTGATTTGTGAAACCGAATCTTTTGCTTTGAGTTTGTTGGATCTGTTTTTGCGTGTAGAGTTATAGTACCGAGCTTTTCTTGGTTTCTTCTTCTTTGCTCATTGTTTCTTCTTTGTCTTGGTGATGGTGTCTTGATAGAGTCTTGCGGCGGCTCGTGTTTTGTTTCATGCGGCTTGTTCTTCTTTGCTTTATCTTTTCTCTGTCTAACCGAGTGCGGCGACGCTGTTGTTCGTGAAATTTAAAACCACCGCGGCGGCGATAGTATTCTTCCTTTTCTCTTGCGTGTAGAATTCTCGGTCACTTTATGATCTCGAGTTGATCCTGTTGCTCAATGATCGGATCAAGATTTCAGTTTTGAGAGCCATTTGTTTAGTGTTGGTAGAAATCGATTGTCACGTTTTCTGGGCGATTTTAAAGAGAGCGACATTCAACCCCCTTCATCGCCGTTTGGTCCTACAATTGGTATCGAGCGGTTAGCTCTTTTCAATAGATCTTAACCGGTCTCAAGAGCCATGGCGATGGACAAGTACTCGACCAAGCCGCTTTGTCTCGATGGCATCGATTACCCTTCGGAAGAGCCGAATGGAGACATACATCCAGCCTGTGGGTATGCCATCTGGCGGAAGGTCAAGGTGCGATTCATTGTTCGCCGATGAGAACATCAATGGGAACATGGCTGATGTTGAGGCGAATGCAAAGGCAAGGAACATCATCATCCGTGGTTTGAGTCGAGCGAGTTTGACCGCATATCTCACTGCCGTCGCCTACGATATCCGGGTGACCCTCGCGCGATACCATGAGGGCACCACCCAGATCAAGACGGTTCGACAGACCGGTTCAAACGAGAATACAACAAATTTGAGATGCTTTGGTGAGTCCCTAGATGAGTGCTTCGCACGTTTTCACAAGATCTTGAGCAACCTCCGAGCGGTCGGTCTCACATACCCCGACTCGGACAACGCTCGTCAGATACTTACGGCACTCGATCTGCGTGTGTGGGAGATGAAAGTGACCACCATCAAAGACACGACAGACCTCTCGACCTTGACTCTTGATGCGCTGTACTCACGCCTCAAGACTCACGAGATTGACGTTGTCTCGTGGTCGAAGTCACGATCGATGGTACAGTCACCGATCGATTCGACCTCTGGTCTCTCTTCTGAGTCCTCTTGCAATTTCTCCCTTGCTGCTCTCTGTGACATAACTGATGATCAGTTAGAGCAGCTTGCCCTCCTTGCTCGTAGATTCTCCCATGCTTACAAAGGGAGGAGGGACAGAAAGAGAGGAGGACCCGTGATTTGCTTCGAGTGTGGTGGCCCCAACCACATCCGAGCAAACTGCCCCAAGCTGGAGAAGGGCAAGAACGACTACGGCGGTTCGGGCAAGAACGACTACACCGACAAGAACCGCAACAAGAAGCCTCCACTCGGGCGCCCAAAGAAGAAGAAGTTCCGCAACTTTGGCAAAGCCAAGAAGCTCTTCCACGCGTCCTCACGCTTTCGACGACCTCGATCTCGGCGAGGTGGAAGGATGGAGCGGCGATGACGGACGGGTGACCAAGAGCCCAAGGATGGCGGCGACGACTTCTCGGCATGTGCTTCATGGCCTCGAGGGCGAACTCGGCTGACAAATGTACTCCGACTTCGGACGAGGTAGATCCCACCTCACGAACAGCTCAATCATGCTTTTCTTAAGCTAGGAGGTTTTCATGCTAAAGCTAAGGCTAGGTGTCTTTGAGTTAGAGAAGGAAATAGATAGTGTCACTAGAGATTATTGCTCTTACATCCGCCCTTCTAGTGATGATTGTGATACATGCTCGCTTTCTTTGGTTGATATGGAGAAGTTAAGGACCTCACATGATAGTGTGTCCTCCAAACTTGATAGTGTTAAGGTGGAGAATGTTAGTGCGCTTGTCGAGTTAGAGTTGAGTAGGATGGTCATTACCCTACTTATTCTTGATGAGACTACTTCTCCCACCTCATGTGAGGGTAAGGACATTCTTTGCTAGAGGATCTTATGCCATGCTCTTTGATCCGCCTGAGTCTTGTGAAAATTGCAATAACTTGAAGATGAACTTAAAGCAGGCAGATCATAAAATTCTTGAACTACAAGCTTCTTTACTTGAGCCGATTGATTCATGCTCGAACTGTCCTAAGTTAAGCTGCTTGAACTTAAAGTCGTCTCCAAGCAGTTTCAAGATATGATTGATCATGAAAGGAAGTTGGCTCGGTTTGCTTCTAAGGACCTGTTAGCTCACCATGCATTAAGTGTAACAAACTAAAATCGACTTGATTGCTTTGGATGAGAAATGTGTGAAGCTAACTAAGGACCTTCTAGAGAAGCCACATTGTGCTTGTAATATGATTGTGGAGAAGGGGAGAAGCCCGGGATAAGGTTGAGGCGCTTAGCGGCGTGAACCAAGCTAGCTAAGATGGGATGTCCCTTGAGTCGGTGTGCGTGCACAAGCCATTCTTCCCTCTCTTCTTTGGTTCTTCTTTTGCTCCCTTACCTTCATTGCATCTCTTCTTCCCCTGCTCTTCTTGCACCTCTCTCTTCGGGAGTGTCGGTACCTTATGAACACTCTCGAGAGATTTGTAGGAGGCAAGAAGAAGCTCAATCTTATTCTAGACCAATCTAAGATCTGCAGATTTAATCGTGGTCTAGGATATGACTTCTTTGAGGACATGAGGAAGCATCCACTGCGGTGCTCGGACCCATAGCACTGTGTGTGATCGAGACCGAGCCGTGACCGAGAAAGTCCATTTCAAGTCGGCGGGCTATGTCGAGTTTTCGACGAGAAGGTAATTTCACATGCGCTTCTACCTCTCGAAGGTGAAGTATCACCGCACCTTTTGTCGAAGGATGGACACACAATCGTCGATGCTTGGTAGCGCCAAGATCGCGTAGAGACCATGTTGAGTCTCTTAGGCGCATTGAGGTCGACCTCGGACCTTGAGTGCACCTAAGACCAACACGAGGTCTAGGCTTGTTTCTTCGATGGGTTTGTGCAAAGATCGAGGACTTGGTTTTTCGAGTTTTACGGTTTTCGTCCTCATCTTCGCTTTCGATCGTGACTTCCGCATCCCCGAGGGTAGATCTCGTTTTCCCCATCGAGATAGCTACCATGGCGTGTTCAAGATATTGCGGTGTTCGACTTGCTCCTTCAGCGATCGAACCCAAAGAACGACCGTGTCTACTCTTAGACCTTACGCTTTGAGTGACGAGAGAGCGAGGGTAGATAGAGGTCGATCGGGCTTGACTACTTCATCCGCTCGGCGTGTTATTCAAGATTGGGTGCCAAAATCATTGTTGATTTATCGATCTTGAGACTTTACTCTGTTTGACTCGGAGTTCGCGGGTAGGGAAGGAGAAGGTTTGGCTTGTAGACTCGGTTGTTCTCGTCATATGACCGGAGACTCCGTTGGTTCTCCTCCTAGCCCGCGCTCCGGTGATGAGGCGATCACCTTCGGAGACGCTTCGTCTGGGCGCGTCATCGCCAAAGGTCTTGTGCGTATTAATGCTTCTTTTATTCTTAAGGATGTTGCCTTGGTTAGTAAGTCGCAAAGTACAATTTGCTTTCGGTTTCTCCTTCTTGATGAGCGGTTTCGAGGTGAGCTTTAAGAAAAACAATTGCAAAATTCTTGACTCTTTGGTAGTCCGGTTTGCGGGATTTCTCGTTATGGGAGGATCTTTCGTCTTTGAGTTCTCGAGTTTTCTGGCGATCCTCTCGGTGTTTAGTTGCTTACGAGTCCCGCGATCTCTCTTTACGGCATAGGAGACTTGGTCATATTGGATTTGACCATTTGACCCGAGTTAGCGACCATGATCTCATTAAGTGGTCCGCCAAACTCAAGATGGTCAAAGATCTTGTTTGCACTCCATGCCTAAGAGCACGGCAAGATGGTTGCCGCTTCTCATCCTCGGTCACGATTACTATGACCGATGCACCGACGCTACTCCACATGGACACAGTTGGACCGGCTCGAGTCTTGATCGGCGGGGAGGGAAGTGGTATGTTCTTGTTGTGGTCGATGACTTCTCGAGGTACTCTTGGGTGTTTTTCTTAGCCTCGAAGGGCGAGACATTTACACATTTCGAGGTCTTTTTAGTAGGTTGTCTGTTGAGCTCCGGGTGCCTTCTGAGCGATCCATGATGACAATGGCACGGAGTTCAAGAATTCCTACTTTGAGAGTTTCTGCGGTGAGGCAGTGTAGAGCACCGTTCTCTTCTCCATCGTCCCTCGGCAAAATGGCGTTGTGGAGAGGAAGAACCGTACCTTGGTCGAGATGGCCAAAGGCGATGCTTGATGAGTACTCTACACCGAGGAAGTTTTGGGTGAGGCCATTGCGACCGCGTGCCATGTTTGAATCGAGTTTTTCTTGGGCACTCCTACACGCACTTCTTATGAGTCGAGATACAGGCGAAAGCCAGCGTCTCTCATTTTCGTGTGTTTGGTTGCAAGTGCTTTATCTTGAAGTCCGGGAACCTAGACAAGTTCGAGTCACGTTCTGTGGCGGTATCTTTCTAGGCTACTCGACTTCTTGGCGGGCTTATAGGGTGCAGGCTGCGAGTCTAGCGAGAATGGTAGAAACACGTGAGGTGACCTTTGACGAGGCGGTCCGGGACTAGGCAGATATCTCGAGTTCTTTAGAGCGATCCGAGACCATCTTTGTGGATGATGAGGACGAGGGAGACGATGGTTGTTTACCTGATCTAGCTCCTTTTCCTCCCCTTGAGATGCCTTCTTCCACGGCACCTCAAGGTGATCAGCCCTTGCCTTCCGTTTCCTCCGGAGCTAGTGGCTCTGTCCCTGCCTCGTCTGCACACGAGGTAGAGGCCACTTCTTCTTCTCGTCCAGGACCTCCCCGACATATCCAGAAAAGGCATCCTTCAGAGCAGATTATTGGAGACCTTTTTGAGCGTGTCACACGCTCTAAGTCTGGTTTTTCTCAATTCTGTCTCCATTCTGCCTTTGTTGCCTCATTTGAGCCCAAGGATGTTTGTCACGCCCTTTCTGATGAGTCTTGGGTCAATGCCATGCATGAGGAGCTAGAAAATTTCGAGAGGAACAAGGTCTGTCGCTTGTTGAGCCCCACGAGGCCACAATATCATTGGAACCAAGTGGGTGTTCAAGAACAAGCAGAGTGAGGATGGGGTAATCATCCAAACAAGGCTAGATTGGTAGCTCGGGGGTTTTCCTGGTTGAGGTCTAGACTTGAGGAGACCTTTGCCCTCAGAGCTCGACTTGAAGCCATTAGAATCTCGCTTGCCTTTGCGGCTTCTAAGGGTTTCAAGCTTTACCAGATGGACG
Source organism: Phyllostachys edulis (assembly GCA_036346405.1). Lineage (NCBI taxonomy): Eukaryota > Viridiplantae > Streptophyta > Magnoliopsida > Poales > Poaceae > Phyllostachys > Phyllostachys edulis. The sequence continues at coordinate 38,896,812 of CM070562.1, read as the reverse complement.
TGAAGAGTGCCTTTCTCAATGGCCTTATTGAGGAGGAAGTCTCGTCAAGCTGACCTCCGAGTTTCGAGAACCCCAAATACCCTAACCATGTCTTCAAGCTTTCAAAAGCTTGTATGGACTTAGCAGGCTCCCGAGCTTGGTATGAGAGGCTTAAGTCCTACTTGTTGAGTCATGGGTTTGAAATGGGTAAAGTTGACAAGACCTTGTTTATCCGTAGGCTTGGTAATGACTTTCTGCTCGTCCAAATCTATGTCGATGACATCATCTTTGGCAGCTCTTCTCATGCTCTGGTTTCACAGTTCTCGGATGTCATGAGCACCGAGTTTGAGATGAGCATGATGGGTGAGTTGACATTCTTTCTTGGCTTCCAAATCAAGCAGACTCGGGAGGGTACTTTTCTTCATCAGGGCAAGTACACTCGTGATCTCCTGAAACGCTTCGACATGAGTGATGGTAAGCCTGTGTCGACTCCCATGGCTTCTACAGCCTATCTTGACCCAGATGAGGATGGCGAGCCAGTTGATCAAAAGGAGTTTCGCAGCATGATTGGCTCCCTCTTGTACCTCACTGCCTCGAGACCAGACATACATTTCTCTGTGTGTTTGTGCGCTCGTTTTCAGGCTTCTCCTCGTGTTTCTCACCGCCAGGCGGTGAAGCGCATCTTTCGGTACCTGCGAGCTACCATTGACTATGGTATCTGGTACTCTTCCTCATCCTGTCTTTCCTTGAGAGCCTTCTCGGATGCGAGACTTACCGGTCAGAGGATAGATAGGAAGAGCACTTCAAGCACTGCCAATTTCTTGGCACTTCTCTTGTTTCTGGTCTTGAGGAAGCAATCCGGTGTTACCTGATCCACCGCAGAGGCGAGCACGTTCTTTGCGGCCGATTCTTTGTAGCCAAGTGCTCTGGATGACTTCGACCTGCGGGACTTTGGGTTAGTTATCGATGTGTTCCACTCTTTTGTGATAACACTTCTGCGATTAACATTGCCAGAACCAGTCAAACATTCCGGACCAAGCACATCGATATCCGCTTCCACTTCCTTAGAGACCATGTAGAGAAGGCGACATAGTGCTCCGGTTTGTGGAAGTGACCACCAGTTGGTGACATTTTCACCAAGCCATTGGATAGTTCGAGGTTTTCACTCATGAGGAGAGCTTGGGGTGGTCTGTCCTTATGGATTTGTAGTGAGGGGAGCTTTGGGTTTCTTGCTTTACTATCTTATTTATGCTCTAGATCCTTCTTTGTTGCATTGCATTTTGGGTGCATTTGGGATTAGTCCTCCTAGCATAGATTAGAGTGCTTCTTTTGTCTAGTTGTTTAGATTTCTGCTCTTATCTTGTGATTCTAGGATACTGCTTATTAGCTGTTACTTATCTCACTAGGTTGAGCTCACTCACTTCTTGTAGGTTCTAGCGAGGTTGGGCCACCCTCGGGCAGGCAGTGCGTGTTTGCTCCTAGGTGTGTTAAGTGGGCGGTTGATAGTCCTAGAGTCATATGGGGTAGATGAGAGTCGATCTGAGCTATAGTATTCTCTATATCTTATCTATGCTTTAAGGATCACTGTTTTATGTTTTCTTTGCGACTTCTCGATTTATTGTTTTGGTTCAAGGGAGTTCATTTGGGAGCTTACGGAGCTTAATATTGACTTAACTCAACTTGAACTAAAAGTTGCATCTAATGTTGAGGGGGCTGGATCTTACGTGATTTCTAGCATTTTGCATTGTAATATAACTACATTGAGCCTTGATTATTATCCTGCTATGACATGTTTACAATGCTTTACACCTTGCCATGACTTGTGCTTATTTGCTAGATTTATCATGACTTCATATGTGTAGCCTAGCTTTTGCCATGATAAGATAATTAAAATTGCTCAACTTAAACTAAAACTTGTCATGTTAGCTTTTCGAGATTAGTCTTTCTTGAGCTATCCTTTTATGATTCATGCCATGTCAAATAAATTTGGGTAGAGTGATGAATCTATATTGAGCCTTAGATTGAAATTTGTTTTAGTCTCTTGATGATGCATGAGTTAGTACAACTTGTTAAAAGGCAAAAAGATCTCTTTTGTGCGAAAAAACCGATCTCACCAATTCTCTCCTATGAGGCGGCTTGCCATTGCACTTGGCATGAACTTAGGGGAGTTTTGGGTGACCTAGACTATCTTCTTAAGCTTCTCGCTTGGAGTAGTCGCATAAGGCTTGAGACCTAGCACATGATAAAACAAAAATCTGGTTGGAAACCACCATGAATTTCAAAAGAAAATATGGTTTATGTGTTCAATGTGCTTAAAGCTACAAAAAGTATCAAGTACTTTAACCAATGTTTCATTCTTGAGCATAGCACTCTATTTGGTCTCAACTTAAGCTTCTTAGCTACGCTTAGCTTATTGACATGGCCTGCATCATCCTTGGATATCTCTAGCTAGACTTTGCTCATTGATGACTTGACTTGCTCACATAATGTACCTCATTTTCAGGTTGTCATCTATGTGTTCTAGCTAGCTTATACATATCTTGTCATGATCTAGATAGCCTTTTTATTAAGTTATGGCTTGGTGTATTACATTATGGTCATTCTGGATAATTCTCATGGCTCTAACTGCTTAGAATAATCAAACTTCAGCCATTTCATCCATTGACATGTCATTTTCTCTCTTGAGCATTCTTGATGTGTTTATTGCCAAAAGGGGGAGAATAGAGAAGAAAAAGCTAGTTTGCTCTTTTAGTTGTTGCTCTAGTGTTCCTTCTGTCGACATGGTCATTTGTTTCACTCTTCTTCTTTGGACCATGTTGGATTCTTCAAACTCAAACTCAACTTTGCGCTTTTTCGGAGTTTGTCAATATACTCATCAAGGGGGAGATTGAGAGACCATGTGGAGGTCGTCCCGTGTGTGTGATGAGTAATTGACATAGGTTTAGGAAGTCGAGTTTGGTTTGGGTGGTTTGGACCATGTCGTTGCGTGGTGCAACTTGAGCTCGGTCGGTTTGGTCAAACTTGGTCGTATGGGATTAGGATGCATATTCTTTGATTCGACAAGTTTGGATTTTGTCATAGTAAGTATGTTGGTTTTACGCTTTCATGTATCGGCGGTGCTATTTGATGTGTTTCTTATGCGTATAGCTGCGGGACATCGGGTGGAGTCGTGGCGAGACACGGTGGACCGGACTAGGTGCAGTGGCCGAGGTCGAGCAGTCGGGATGTGTCAAGGCAGCGTGGACTCGAGGTGGTTGCGAGGCGTCTTGAGACAAGGAGCTTGAAGCTTCCGGAAGATGCGGAGGGGCGAAGCGGGAATTTCAAAGGTCGCACAAGCGGGAGCGGGCTCCGTTGGTTTTAGCAGGCGTAACGGGGTGGAGACCCGTTAGTGTTGGGCTATAAATAGGTTGGAAGGCTGCTGCCCAACCTGAACACTTCAAGAGTTTCTAAGGTTTCCTTTAGTCAAAAGAGGCTTTAGAGTTTGTTTTGGCTTTAGGCTTTAGTTGTTGAGGGTTGTTCCCTGTTTGTCCCTTTGCTTTCCTCAAGATGGCTGAGTGTGTTCTTGAGGTTTGAGAGTGGGAGAGGATGAGATGAAAGCTTCTAATCATTCCTCTTGTATCAATCATGTATCTCTCTTCCTTTAGATCAATATGAGATGGTGTTTGTTTCATATTTGAGCTCTGTCTTTTTGCTGTTCGGTTTTGATTGTGGCGAGCTGTTCTTTGGCTGCTTGTTGTTGTGTCGCATTTTACGGCGCTGGGAGTTTTTACAGAGTTGGGCGTAATTTGTTCCTATGAGCATTTTAGCCTTTCTTTATTACTCGATTGGATCGGTAGTTTGGTGCGCCTCTTGCTCTGCAAAAATCGCAAAGACACGCTCACACGCTTGAAATAGGCTCGGCCTCTTGAGGTTTGTTCTTGGGCTATAACAGATCTCGAGTCTGGTGCTGTAGAAAAAGCAAGGTCTTGTGGTTGTAGCATTTTCTATTTTTGCGGCCGCTTGATACTCTTGTGTGAGTGGTTTCAATCTTGGTACGTAAGTTTTTCATTGTTTTGTCCCATCAATGAGAAACCAATCCGTAACCTTTAGTTTGGAGTATTTTATTACATTGCTGCCATCTTGATCCGTTAAGGTGTTATAGTTTTTTTACTTGTCCTATTGATTTGTGAAACCGAATCTTTTGCTTTGAGTTTGTTGGATCTGTTTTTGCGTGTAGAGTTATAGTACCGAGCTTTTCTTGGTTTCTTCTTCTTTGCTCTTGTTTCTTCTTTGTCTTGCGGTGATGGTGTCTTGATAGAGTCTTGCGGCGGCTTTGTGTTTTGTTTCATGCGGCTTGTTCTTCTTTGCTTTATCTTTTCTCCTGTCAAGCGAGTCTTGGCGGCGCTCGCTGTTGCCGTGAAATCGAAAACAGCTGCGGTGGCGATAGTATTCTTCCTTTTCTCTTGCGTGTAGAATTCTCGGTCACTTTATGATCCGAGTTGATCCTGTTGCTCAATGATCGGACCAAGATTTCAGTTTTGAGAGCAATTTGTTTAGTGTTTGGTGAAATCGATTGTCACGTTTTCTCGGGCGATTTTAAAAGGCGACATTCAACCCCCCTTACATCGCCGTTTTGGTCCTACATTATCAGCGGGGTGCGAAGGTTTGGGTCTTTGCTCTTAATATTTAATTAAGATTTTTTAACAGAGCCTACTACTCTTGCTGTAGTTTCTCCCATTGATGTGGCTACCCGTGCTACGGAGTTGCTCTTGGGCCCCTACACTGCTAAAGAGCCTGTGAAGCGCGGGTTGGTTGTGCACGAGACCCGCCTGAACCACGCATATGTGGACCCGGTGGTTCGTCTCTCGGAGCGCTCGGACCCAGACAGGGGAAGGAAGAAGCGAAGCACGAGGCCCTGGCTGACAAGGCAAAGGCCCTGGAAGCAAGGGTGGCGGAGCTGGAGGGGAGCACCGCTGTAACATCCCAAAGTTCTGTTACCAAAATAAAAATTAATAAAGTTATTATTTTATTAGATTTCCTGAAATTTGAAAGAGTTTGATTGTTTTATTTGAACTTCTGGAGTTTTAAAAAGTCAAAAGTAAAATTTATTCAAGTTTTTGAAGTTATATTTGATTTAAATTGAAAAATAAAAATTTAATTAATTTCGGAATTTTACGAAATTTTAAAAGCTTTTCCCTAATTATTTTAAAGCCAAAATAATTTATGTGCAAAAACTATTACCAATTTTAAGTTGGAATTATTTAATTTAAAGTCCGAAATAACTCTAGGAATTTTTGTGAATTTTTCTAGAATTTTTGGATTTTATTTGCTATTTTCTAAAGTCTTTTTGACTTAATCGGGTTATCTAAATTAGCAAAACAATTAGAAATCCTTTCGTCCTCTTTGGGTCGAATTCCCACTATTTGGCCCAATTCCCATCCAATTTAGCCCGAGCCAGCCCGCACCGCAACCCTCTCTCTCTCACCCTCGGTCCCACCTGTCATCCACCCACTCCACCCACGCGCCCTGCGCGTTAAAACACTCCAAACACTCCAACCATTATCAACAATTGGATCTTAAACCAACGGCCAGATCTCGCAGGACCTTCAGACAGTCTGAACGGCCCAATGCGCGCGAGCCATCTGATCTAAAATGGACAGCCACGATTCAATGTAACCTCCGGACGGTCCAAACGACCCACTCATTGTGGACCATTTGATCTAAATCAAACGGCCAAGGGTCGCCCGTGCCTTTCTTCTTTCCTTTTCTTTCACCGCCATGTGGGCCCACGCCCTTCTCCTTCCTCGCCTTCGTCTCCGCGCGGTCAAAGCCTCGCCGCCATTGTTGCGGGCTTGAAGCTCTACAATGGGCAGCTCTCAATTGGCCGCGAGATTCACGCGCGTGTGCGCATGACTCGCGCCCATCACCGCCTTGACCCCCACCCTTCTCCCCTCGTGTCCGCATCGGTTAGCCCATGATCCCGCAACCGCCGCGCATGACCTCCACATCGCCACGCCACCCTGTTGCTCCTCGGGCCCTATTTAAGGACGCCCCGAGAGCCTCTTCTCCACTACACCAAAACCCCCCAACCCTCGCCCTCTCTTCGTCTCTAGGATTACTGTATTTCGCTGGGAAAGCTCGTCAACCGCAAGCTCGCTGTCGACGAATTCCAGCACCTCCAGCGATGCCTCGGCCTCGACTCCGCCACCGCTAGCATCACCGCCACCTGGGCTACCTTGTGCGCGCAACCATTTGCCCCAGGAGTCACCGGAGCTGCTACTTCATCAACAACCGCACCGCGCAGCCGCTCTTTCCTCGCAGTCGGCCGCCTCCGTCCTCCTCTCGTCGTTTGGGTGAGTGCATCGTGATCGCCGCACTTCCCTCTTTCTTTTGCACACCTTGCCGACCGCCGCTGTGCAGCCCATCACCGGCAACAATAGGGCCGAGAGCCTCAACGCCTTTTGCCAACGTGGCACTGCCACGTGCACGCCATGTCACTGCCAAATCATCACCTCGTGCCCATGTGGCACTGACGTGTCCCAGGTGGACTAGGTCCATAAGGACCGTGTCTATGACACATGGGGCCCACATGTCAGGGTTTCATTTTAATTCTTTTAACCCTGAAATCCTGAGGGCTGACGTCATCCTTGCGCAGTAAATGGAGTTTCCTTTAGAAAAATAATTCGGGAAAATCATTTCAATTCAGATTTAGTGTTAAAACTTCCAAAACCCATATCTTTTGCATCCAAACTCCGATTTGGGTGTTTAAAATTTCTAAATTTTTATAAATTCAAGATCTAGATAACTAAATCAAAATTATTTAATTTGGAGTTTATTTGAATTTTTATTTTAATTTTGTTTGAATTTGGCTTATTTTCACGTTTAGATTTCGACGACTCCGGAGAGTCAGATTTCGACGCCGTTTGTGTGAGACCCCAGGGTATTTAGCTTGTAATACTTAGTCACCAATTGACCCTAGCATCACAAACCAAATATCCCGTGCCTCGGAAAAATATGTACATCCCAGAAGTGCTGTACATACACCCTTTTACAAAATCATGCATCAATTCCATACAAGCACATAACCAAAGCATGAACTAAATTAAATAAAAGACATACATAATAGATATTTTATTATAACAAAGCCAACCGGCCACACAAGCTAAATCTTAAATAACAGCGGAAGCAAAATATGCCATAAGATGGCGATAAATAAAAGCCAACTGGTTTGCCATTACCCCACAGGCAACCGACTGGCCAGGCCGCTTGACTAGTCGTCAAAGCGAAGTCCACTCACAAAAGTTAATCCTTGGGGATCAACCTCCTTTGCAACAATTAATTAAGCAAAGCAAATGAGTACAAAAATGTACTCGTAAGACTTACATGTAGTGTAACAAGCCTATACATATGCTACATGCAAGCTTATTTAAGTGGAGGAGGCTCTAGACTCATTTTCAGCATAAAGCAAGTTTTCATTTGAATAATGTAATAGATTTAAAGCAGTTTTACAATCTGTTTTTAATATTTAAATAACAGCGAGTAACAACATAATAACAATAGATAGATGACAACAACAACCTGGAAGTGACTAACCCAATAGTCACCACAACAATAGCATGAATTAACCATTCATACCACCAACATCAAGTTTTAATTAAAAGTTATAGTCTAACTCTCGAAAGACCTCCCCAAGCGTGTCCATAACCTAGGACAAGGCTATTCGAATAGTTTGAACCCTACAGGGGTGTACCAATGTACCCACACGTCAGACCGCCTTTTCGCCACATGATTTAGCACACTTCCTTTGGTATAGACATTTTCAATGGATGATGCTAATTAAGAGTCGCGACAACCCAAAGGGTAGGATGCACCGGCCCAGCCTAAGCAACTGCGGGTGCTTCCAATCCCTATAAAAACATTTTAACCACCATCGACTCATAATTAACACCCCCAAAGTACTTAGTCAAGAGAGGTCCCATATCCCTCTCACGTGGTTAGCACACAAAATTGCTTGGTTTAGTGTAACAAGATGTTCGGTCCTTGTTGACTTAGGCACCATTCCAATCACACCCAACAATCACACCAACATTCCATTGTGCCCAAGTCCAAAACAATTTTTTTTTCAGTTTTGGTTTTACAAATTAACAAAGCACAAGGTGCTGGACATAATGGAATAATAATAGTAAGATTTGTGTGATCAAGGTCATCGACATAAGTCAACAACCGCCCAATTCTACCGGTAGCTAAGCATTTCTAAGCATGACACCGTAAAGACAATAAAAGAGCATAATTCAACCACCGGGCTCTAATTCACCGGCGAGATTATTAACTTATGTTTTGTGGCAGGGGATAATAATTTAAAGGCAACCGTGCAATAGGAATAACTACCTCTAATCAGGAAAATTACTTTGACACAAAAGCATGCATACATACAGTTTGCAAACAAAGTATTAGACTTTGAAAGTAATAGGAGTATTATGATCAAACTGCTTGCCTTTGCTTGCTGATAATCTGGACATTCTCACGAGCATCTCGAATGCGCTCTCGCATCAACGTCATCTAACGATAAAAACTTCCAAAGCGAGAAACAGCGAATAAACCCCAGAATTCCAAAAGTCTCAAAATTAAGAAATTAAAACACAAGGTAGATAATGATTTTTGATATATTTAGGTGAAAATTTTAGTTTAAAAAGTCTTTTAGAATAAGGTACAAAGGCCAACTGGATCCAAACCTTTCTAAGTAATTATATTAGAAATGTCGTTAGTTCACTGCACAGTTTTTTCTTTTAATCACTTGGTTGCTCACTATTTTATTTTGAATAGCCCCTTTTTAACTTCTTGTTCTCTCTTTTGGTTGCCCTGATAGAGAGATGTCCAAAAGGCTAAATGAAACAATGATTTCTTTAATTACTTGATTTAGCTATTACCAGGTGGTTTGCAAATATGAGGCCCCCATTAGCTGTAAATTTTATCCACTGATCTTTTTGATTGAGCCTCTAATTACCTCTGTTATTCATTTGAGTGATCTATAAGTTAATCGCAGCACTTAACTAAAGTACCAATTAAACAATAACCTTTTTAAGTACTAGCATGAGAAAGTCCTTAGCCTATTGACAAAAGCGGTAATTTTGATTACCTTAGCAGTTCATCCACGAGACAATACAAAGTATTCTTTGAAAAAGTGCTACTACCTAAACTCTCAAAACTTGATTTGTTAATCCATTTGAGAGGTCCGATTGGCACTCACAAAATTGTTATCATTAAATAGATGATTTTTGGCATGAGGGTTACATTGACAAACCAAAATTTCTTTCTAATCATCTTTTCTTCTATGACTAATACTTCAACAAACATAGATGATTGCTCTCTAATGAACTCGTAAATTTGCATTCTTATGGATTCTGATTTGGTAGCTCTTGAAAGATACATGATCAAAAGACCGATTGAATTAAGGAAAACTTCTAACTACTAACAGTTAACAAGGTTGTTCTCTAATGGCTCAAACTATTCATTCCCTTACTTAATTTTCAGACCTGACTATTTACTAGTAGATCAATGCTCAACTGACTCAAAGATTCAAGAACACTACTAACTACTGTATTAACCAGGTTATAGACAAATCTGACAAAATTCAGGTTACTACGCAAGCACTTTTAACAGCAGGTTTATCTGAACTAAAAGCTATTAACTCCAACTTCCATTTTACTAACTCAAAGGAGTGACTCATTTGACACTCACCAAATTAGCTAGCAAAATAAATTGATTGGTCTAGTATGTAAGTTTAGTGACAAATAACTTTTTCACACCCCACCTGTAGAGAAACAAAAATAATTCCCTGAGGCATTTACACAAACACATAGAGGGCAAGCAAGAGGAAACCGAAGGTGGCTCGAGGAGGCCGATGGTCGTGCCGTGTGGCTGCCGTGCGTGGTGAAGAGAGGAAGGGTGGCAGCGCTCGGAGTGAGTGGCGATGGGCGTCGGTGAGGCGGCAAAGTTTCAGGCGGGCTCGGCGAGCTGGTGGCGTAGTGGCTGCCAGCGTGTGGAAGACCGGAGGCGGCAGTGCTCTGGGTGCTGGCTCGGCGAGGAGGTGAAGCGGCCGTGGATCGGGCCGACGGAGACGGCAAGGCACTGGGCCGAGGCGAGATGGGGACCCGCGCAGATCCGGCAGAGGAGGCGACGGAGACGAGAGCGGCAAGACCGAGGGCAGCCGAGGCGATCCGGCAGAGCGGCTGGGCGGATTGAGCGGAGGAGGAACCCGAGCGGCGCGGAGGGCGGCAAGGCGGGAGGAGGCGTTGGCAGCAGGGCACGCCGAGGCCGGGCGTGGGTCGAGAAGGAGGAGCTGCACGGGAGTAAAGCAGGGAGGGGAAGCCTAGGAGAAGCCGGGGCAGATCTGGACGACAGGAGGCACCAGGGGGGCGGTGGCATTCGCCGGACTGTGGTGGGAGGCGGGCTCAGTGGTGGAGGCGGCGGATTGGAGGTGAAGGGGCCAGGAGCACGGCTCCATTTCGGTGGAGAAGAAAGGTGCTGAGAAGAAATGGCCAAGACAAGGAAGGAGTTCAGTATATGAAAAATGGCAGAGGGCTCAAGGTGAGGCCCGGCATGGGCGGCAATGGGATCTGACAATGGCATGGGCTTTGATCGGCGTGACTGGGATGGCGATGGCAACGGGCGTGACGCGAGGAGGGGCGGGGAAAACCGTGGGCGGAGGAACAGTGGATTTGCTGATTTTCCAAAATGGCTAAGGGGGTTTAAGGGATTTTTAGATATAGCTTATCAGCTCTAAAATTGATGAAATTTTTAGTGGAGGTTGGGGAAATAGAGATTATTATTCTGTAAATTTTCTAGGGTTTTACTTGTGAAGTAAATTTTCTCCTAAAATGATTTTAAGTGCATGTTCTTGATGTTTGACTTTTGATTTTCTTGGTTTGATGGCTGTTTTAAAATAGTAATTTAATTCTAAAATTTATGAAACCGTTATGGTAAAGCTATAAGTTATTCTGAGCCTAGGAAAATATTTCGAGCCTTGTTCACAAGATCTGCTTGCATTTTAAAATCAAATTCAGATCGAACACGCCAATAAGATAAGGCAGAACAACTCCCAAAATTTCGGAAAAATTACAAACAAGCAAATCGAGATAAGTTTGAATCCATATAAATTATTCCCACTATGGGTATCGGCATATTTTCAAACTAAAGGATAGTTCGTATTTACGAGATAAAGAAAGTATAGTTTCAAGTTTGAAATTACGAATGCTTTTGAAATTACCTCGGGCATTCTAGGAGCCTATGAGGTTTCTTTGTTCTTAAGTTGAATTCCAAAATAGCATTCCCACACCTAGAATCTTTTTAGTCTTGCTTCAATTTCAAATTAGGCTTTTGAATGGGAGAAGGCGTATTGGATTACTAGGTTTCAGATCTAGTCTTCAAAATCAAAGGACTTTTAACATACGGTTTTATACCCTACTCTGAACTAAGTTTTCAAACTCTTGACAAATTTTTATTTTGTTTGAAAATTTTTATTTCTAGGTTTTGAAAAACCAGGTTGTAACCTATTTGCTTTGCAGCAAAAAGTTTTAAAAAGGTCCAAAATTTCATGAATGCACATTAGATGCTTAGCTAATCCAACTTAAGGATTTTGGGCTGTTACAGTTTGAGAGCAACTAATTGAGCAAGGCAAGTTACATCTTTGATCATATTTGATCCTATTATTTCAAATTATTTAAATTCTGTTTTAAATTATTACTGCATGCTTATTTCTATTCAATGTAATTTAAATTCCTGTTTTAAATTTATAGATACGCCTAAATCCTTTGTATGGCCAATGTTGATATTTGAATAAAATATATTGTCACCCTAGATAAAACCTAGTTGATATAATAGTATGAACTAGGATCATTTGAAAAATATGATGCAAAGACATGCTTAGACCAAAAATATTTGATTTGGGGAATTTCAGCCAAAAATCAAATGTTATTTTAATTGTATCCATGGCACTGGTGTGTCATGGAAGTTTGCAAATGCTTTGAAAAATGAAATAAAATTGAAAACTGGTTTGGACTTGGGCGAAATGGATAGTTGGTGGGTGCAAGTTTATGCACGGGCTCTTCTCAAAAATGGTTGAGGCCTAGGGTTTGTTTTGGAAGTTGCCCAGTCAATCAAGGACCGGTCTGCAAGCTGTGGATTGTTAAGCCAAAATCGTACTACCACATGTCCTGAGAATGGGGAGGGGACCTGGCCAACTAATTTGCAATGTTCCACCGTGGTCGTTCCCTTCAGATGCGTTGGGTGGTCATGTTATGACCTACGTTAGTCCCACCTGGCGCAAGAGGGGGCTCAAATTCTGCGGGTTGTAGCCTAAATGGAGCGAAACCTTAGCGAGGGGGGACTGCAGTGGGATGGCGCTTTGTAATGGCCTTGTCACGTGCTCTAGACCGCTTACCTAAGGTAGTGAGCGTTGGCATAGATATATGCCGGATAAACTAGAGAATTCGTGTCATGTGGGTAAAGCTGTACAACCTCTACAGAGTGTCAATCTATTCGAATAGCCGTGTCCACGGTCATGGACATGGACATGCTGAGCAAAGCCTTTTGCGGATTATACTATGATTTTGTTTTAAAAATGGTTTGACGAAATGATTTCATGGATGTTTATTCCATGTGGGAAAGTTGGGCAGAAAGCCTGGTGTAAGGGGAGTAGTCCTTCACCACTTGTATACAGAGATTTATCCTACACTTGAGAAATAATGATTAAAAATGAAATTTGATTTTAGATATAGTATAACTGCTTTTGAACTTAGTATTGTATTTAAAATGACAAATATTGCTTTTGCACAAATAACCCTATAAGCCTTCCTTTGTTATATCCTTGCATGCATTATAATCTGTTATTGGGTGTAACTTGCGGGCACGAAAGTTGTGCTCATCCTTGCTTAATGCAAATAAATTTCAGAGAAGAACTTTGCTACTAGTGTGGATCTCGACGACTAGGCCGCTACCCGAGTCGATTGCTTGTGGCAGATCAACTGGACTCCATTACTTCTTCGCCTTCCGCTGTGTTCTTTACTGTTGGCTTGTAAGCCCCTTTGGTAATAAACTCTGTTGATTATTAGTACAATTGTGCAATTTATGGATGTTACCATATCTGTTTAACTGTGTGAACTAGCTACTGATCATGGGACTAGTTCAGAAATGCACAGAGGATTTTAGGGTGTTAATCCCGGGTCGGACAACCGCGGTTTGCGGTAGGAGGTGCGGGCGCTTTAGGGCGTCTAGGTCGACCTTTAGACAGAGGTTTGGGCTTAGTAGGAGCTTTCGCACTCCGTGGCACAGGCAGCTTGGGAGGCGATGGAGGCCTTGGAGGGCACCATGGCAGACCTCGGCGCCGTGCCTCCTTCGTAGTGCCACAACGTGGAGGAGATGGATGCCACCCTCGGGTGTCTCCATCGCGCTGGGGAGGTGTGCCGATCGCCACCGGGCCTCTACGGGACCATCTTGAAGGTGGCACGGCGGCGGCGTTGCTACCTTGCAAAAAGGAGTGCACGACGCGTCGACACCCTCGCTACCCTCTCCGTGCCGGTGGCGACCACGGAGGAAGTTGCCGTCAGGCACCGCCAAACACGAAAGGCAAGCAACGTCTTCGTCCAGGACTTATGGGCGCCGCGCGGACGCGATGTAGCGATGGATTCCCTCTGGGCAGTGCAAGCCCAGAAGAAGAAGGGCAAGGCCTCGGTAGAAGACCAGGGGGCCAGTAGTGGGGTGCCACCACCGGAGACAAGGTTGACCCTTGGCTTGCTCTGGGCAGCCTGAACCCTTTATATTCTTGTAACTAGGTCTTAGGGAAATCCACTTTGCTTTCTCTTTTTTTTTGAACTCCGACCCCTTCGGTGCTCGTGCGTCGAAGGGGGCTGAGATGGGGGTTCACCTATTTTTGTAATGAACTCCACTTTGAATGGAAAAGGTGTTTGGAAAATCATTTGTTTGTGGATTTTTTGTGGTTCACTTAATGTGCTTGGCAGTTATGGATTTTCAATTTGTGTTCTGTGTAGGATGACTTTCTGTTGTTTCAGTGCGCTGTCGACTGAGGGGTCCGGCCCTCCGAGGGGCGTGTGACGAAGGTGTTGTGCACCATGGCGAGAAGTGGCAGCGCTGGCACCTGGTGGGGACATGAAGGGGTTTGTACTATTCCATCAGCACAAGGCTGCTGCAGCGCGCTTCGAGGCCGCCCGCTTTTGGGAGCAGCGGGGCCTTGTGGTGCCCGAAGAAGGGTCTTCGACGCCGTGTGCCGAATCTGTGGCCCCGTCTTTGGGCTACGAGGCTCCCTCCACCTCCGAGGCGGGATGTAGTAAATATGCGGAGAGGGATCTTCTAAAGTTCATGGAGACAGGGCCCTCCGACGAAGAGTTGATGGAGTGGCTGCTGTACACTGACGTGTTGTACTTTGACGAGCCGTAGACATCAATCGTTGTTTTTTTGTGTTGGTTAGTTTGATGTGTATGCCCTATATGTTGTTGTTGATTGATTTGTGATTTCGTGAGGTGAGCCTCCATTGCGTGTTGTACTTTATTGGTTTGTAAGTCGTTGCTTGTTGGTACGAATGTATGATCTGTGTCGCTTCGCCATCCATTTTGTTTTGCACCCGAGGCTTCGGACAGGTTTTACCATAGCTCTCCTATTTTTTTAGATAGGGTCGGGGGGGGCTCAATCTTTTAGCTCTTTTAGCGAGGGGGAGGCAAAGCCGAGCGCCATCCCCCCATGCTTTTTTAGGTAGGGCTCCGGATGAAGCCCTAACTTTTTTTTTGTCACAGGGGGGAGACGAAGCCAAGCATTGTCCCCTATACTTTTTTGATAGGGCTTCGGAGGAGCCCAAACTTTCTTGCGAGGGGGATGAAAAAAATATTGTTTATTTACTTTTAATGCGTTGCTGTTGTTGTGTCTACTGTCATGTGCACTTGCTGTTATCCCAGACATCTGTATTGTTCCCTATCTATCGGCGCCATCCAACTTGTCTGGTCTATGGTAGTGCTTTAGGATGATGTACCATATATGTATGACTGTGTGGTTGTATCTTCCCTAAAAACATATGTACTATTTGATTTAGCTTGCACTCAAGATCCACGTTCTATCCTTTTACAAGCTCCAATAGATTGCACTTTTACTCAGTTCCTCATCACTTTTTTTTTTTTCTGCTACTTTTCTATGGGCTAGCTGTTGTTTTGCCTATATCATCTTCACATACATTAGGTCAAACCTACAACTTTTCTACTGCATACTTGCGTACCCACATTTCTGTAGTTAACAGATGCAGTTCTTTTGCAGTCTCACAGTAATGTTTTCTCACAAAGAACTATCCAACCAAAAAAATATCGGTTTAGAATCACCTTCACAGCTATTTATCTTCTTTTCCCGTTTTTCGTCCATTCCCAGATTTCCTATGCGCGCCTTGGCGAGCACAGGCATCTAGTAACAGATACATCAGTGCAAATGTCGAGAAGAGCCACACAAATGATCTGGATTAATTGTAAAGTATCCCTTTATCCAAGGTGTAGTAGGATTTTTTGGCTGATCTAGCACTTTTTCGTCGCGTATTTGTAGATGTGACCCTGACGAGAACGTATTTGCCCACTATTGGCGCATGGTGGCAGTGCGCCATCGCCGGAGCTACCGCCACCTCGCGTTGGCGCCACGACCACCGGCGCCAACACCGGCCACCCGCTGCGTGCCGTTCGCTTAGCTCGCCAACCTGGCTCGCCAGCCCCGCCAGCCGGCCATGTCGGCCTCCACCTCAACCGCGCTAATCGTTGGGCGGTGGCCTACCTGTAGTTGGCGCCACGATGATGCGTGGCGCCAACGGGCTCTTGTTACCACATGCTAGCTTAGTTAGGGTTAGTTAGTTAATTAGTTAGGTTAGTTAGGGTTAGGGTTAGTGCTAGGATGAAATTTGGAAGAATTTTAAAATATAGCAAATGAGTCCAAAAAATTATGAAATTTTTGTGGAGCCTCCCGACTCCGTGTACTTGCTTGTGTAAATTGTTTATAATTTTATTCGTTCATAATTTTTATCGCTATTTCGTATAAATCTCAAGTTCATATGAATCAACAGAAAACCATGGCATGTGTTGATTGCCCAAATATCTGAATGAGGCCCTCCCTCCATTTGCCTTACTTTTCCACTGAAAGCATCAATCTCTCATCATCCCGTCACCTCCTTGTCTCATCCATCAAATCTTTGTACCCCGAAATGCATGGCTTAATTAGTGTGTGGGGGATAAGGATTCCCTTCGAGTAGCGGCTATAAATTAGAGGGAGCGAGTGCGATTTCATTTCATAGTTGCTCGCTCGCTCTTCCACTCGTTCATTTCATTTCGTAGTCACTCGCTCTCTTGCTTTGTCGATTATATTTTTGGGAACATTTCAACGTTATTAACCGTCGTCGTTCGCAGGTAGTTTGGTCATAATTTTTTACTTTACGGTGTTTATTAGTTACAAAACAATTAGTAGTAAATTAATTAATAAAGTAGTATACATTAATTTGTACTGTTAGTTTGGTCGTAAAGCGAAATCAAATAATAAGAAATGCATTCACTGAAGAACAGAGGAGCATAATCTAATTAAGCTAGCTTATCATGTAGCTTATCACTCCAGGAAAACTACTCTGCATGTAATTTACAACCTTTATATTCATTAGCCACCTTCTCACTAATATTCCCTCTATTCCATGTGTTGCAAGCCATGTCTCTACCGGAGCTTCTAGAACAGTTCTACGATGAGGACCACCGGTGCAAGCTGTGGCTCACCGCTGACGCGGATGGCTCTCCACCCTTGGCGCTTCGGGTGAGGAGGGATTGCTGGGCGCTAGACGATCGCTACGTCCCGATCCTCCAGGATACAGGCTTGTTGCCCCTTGTGAGGATAGTCTCCGTCGGACGCCAGTTCACCCTAGACACCAGCTTGCTGTCGGCACTTGTCAATAGGTAGAGGTCCGAGATGCACACCTTCTACTTTCGGTGGGGTGAGATAACAGTCACCCTGTAGGACGTCTCGTTCTTGACCGGTCTCCCGATTCGGGGTGAGCCGCTTGTTTCGGGCCCTCCGGATGCGGACTGGAAGGCCAGGCTGGAGTAGAGGTTCGGCCAACCTCTCCTAGAGGGTGCACGTGGCATCCCCCGGGCTTGGCTGAGGCAGTTCAGCCAATGCACGCTGGGTACACCTCATGAGTTCGTTAGGACGTACCTCGTTGCTTACCTTCTCTAGCTCTTTGGTTGGGTCCTGTTTCGAACCACAAATGGCAATTTTTGTACCCCAGCTTCATCCACGTCGCTGAGTCTTTGGTTGACACGGGGGCTGGGCCGATGCCTCAGTACAGTTGGGGATCAGCCATCCTTTGCGCCACATACCGAGGGCTGTGTGATGCTACACGGCGCGGCACCGCTGGTACTAACCTAGCCGTCTGCTACATGCTCCTGCAGCTGTGGAGTTGTGAGCACTTCCCTGTTGGGCAGTCGACCATCGAGATAGCGACGCACCCGTACCCCGTTCCGCATGACTAGGTAGACGGGCCCACCATGGGCTTACGGTGGACTGCTTCTCGTCTGCATTGGGCCAGTGGAAGACCGGCGAGGTGCTACTCGTTGTACCACAACGAGTTCGAGTTGTTGCATGAGAGCGACATCATCTGGTGTCCATAGTATCATGATTTCCTGCGCACGGTAGCGCCGCACGGGCTGCCACACGGGTTGTCCGTGGAATGCATCCAGGACAGAGGACTGTGGACGATGACCTGTCACCTGGTGTTCACACATATGGTGGAGCCTTACGCCAGGCGTGTAATGCGACGATTTGATCGATACCGATTCTTGCCCCCACAGTTCGGCGAGCTCTGCGGTATTTGTACACGTGAGTCAAACTTCATCCGAGTAATATTTACAGTCCTTACGTCTTATTTTCTAACATCAATACTTCTGGAAATGCAGGCAATCGAGTGTTGGCGAGCATACTCAGGACTGGCGCCCGGTCCAAGAGGAGTGGACTATAGCATGGACAGAAAGGGCGCAGATAGATGTCTGGAATGAGCCGCGTCCATACGACCTTGAGACGTACGATGCATACTTAGAGTGGTACCTACCACGAACGCGCGCAAGACTCACCATTCCTCCACCAGAGCATCCGGACCGGGTGACATCGCAGACGCACCACGAGAGCCTTCGCCCCACGTTCGATCGTCATAGCGCTTCGTAGCATGATGACACCGTACGACACTTACAACCTCTAGTTGTTTCATGGATGACATTCGTACTTTTTGTTAATGAACCTATTACATATGTCACTACAGTTGGAGCGAGTGTAGCACGTCCAGAGCACATCAGAGGCCACCCTCCATAGCCCAAATAGAACCCCGGCGGGATATAAAAAAGTTTTGAAGCATATATCGGCGGAGATGTAGAAGATAATACAGAACTTGAGCTACGATCATTCGACGAACGACGTCCTACGCATCATACACCAAGTGGGGGGGGGCGTGCTCACCCGCTAGGTCACCACGACCTTGCGAGTCAGGCAGGTGTCGCAGTGTTCCCCGTTGGTCATCTGCAGGCCAGGTCGGGCAGAGATAAGTCGCTATGTACAAATCTACATTCAGTTTTTTTGGTTATGCCTTACGTTCTGCTAACATCATGTCGTTCTCCCACCGTAGGTCCGTCGGGATGAATCACTTCTGCCGTCCGGACCCGGTACATGGACTGGCGCTCCCCCTCGGTCATCTACACTGCACATCCGGTAGGTACGAGGTTCTCAGTTTACGTCCAGAGTGTTTATTTGTACTAACATCGTTCCGTCTTGCAGCCTTCAGTTGGCCGTGGGGGTGATGGTCGTGGTGGTGACGGCCAGTTCACGTCGAGTGATAATGACGATACGGGCCTCCCAACTCATGCGAGGGAGCAGTACACGGTGCTAGGGTATGGACAATGGCAGCCAAGGTTTCTAGCGTATGTAAGGAAGAGCTCCTTCAGGTTCGCTGTCCCAACGTACGTTCAAGGGCAGAGCTCCTCCGGATTCGCTGCCCCACCGTACGTCCAAGACTAGAGCTCCTCCGGGTACACGGGAACCCTATACGTCCAAGGTCAGAGCTCATCCGCGCAACCAGAGTTGCAGGCATCGTACCCTAGAGTGATTTTATAGCCTCAGTCGTGGATGAATTCTTCGGAGGTGTCCCCCAGGTCGGTATCGCTCATCACGACGACATGTACGCCTACCAAACTCTGCTCCAGAGTCAGCCTACTGGTCCACCTCCGCCACAACGGTCTCCGTACCCCCTCCAAATAGACACACGCTCTCTGGACCGATGAACATATTCCACGGGTCATGGTTGGCGCAAAACAAGGTCGCGCATGCGGATGCAGTCGCAGCAGGCAGAGAGTAGTGGCTCAGATGAGTGAGCCATATAGTATCGCGTGTTATGCGATTTTGTTTTGCTATATTTATACGCGTATTTACACGTATTTTGGTTGTTACGTGTGTACTCCAGCACCATATTATATATCAACATCTCCAATGGGGTTGCAATACAGTTTTTTTATACATTCCAAGTCACATGAAATCATGAAACCCTAATTTCCGAAAGCTAAAATCGAAATTTTCGCAACCTAAATCCTAAATTTTTGAGACAATACCAGAACGCATATAAAATTATTGAAACATTACACAATCAAGTCCACTGCGTGAGGACCCTTCAAAATAAAATTCATAATTTTTGGAGCTCATTTTCTACATTTATTGATTCGTACGAACAGGATACTTATACGAAACAGCGATAAAAATTCTGAATGAATAAAATTATGAAAAATTTACATAAGCAAGTACACAGTGTTGAGAGGCTTCACAAAAAAAATCATAATTTTTTGGACTCATTTGCTATATTTTAAAATTCTTCCAAATTTCATCCTAACACTAACCCTAACCCTAACCAACCTAACTAATTAACTAACTAACCCTAACTAAGCTAGCACGTGGCAATCATAGGCCCATTGGCGCACGATCACCGTGTGCCAACGGTTGGTGCAAGGCCACCGTGTGCCAATAGTTGGCGCGGTTGAGGTGGTGGTGGCGTGGTGGTGGTGGAGGTGGCGGGCAGTCGTCGAGGTGGCAAGGCACGATGTGAGGCGGCGTTGGAGCATAGTGGCCATGCGCCAACGCAAGGTGGCGGCAGCTCCAGTGTTGGTGCACGCTATGTGCCAACGGTGCTATTGTTGCAAATACGTTCTCGTCGTGATCGCATCTGCAAATACGCGATGAAAAAGCGCTAGATCAGCCAAAAACTCGGCGTAGTAGTACTAAACTAAAATACAGCACGGTATGATATATAAGATGTGTAGTGCGCGCGCACTAGCTATACAACAAGAACCACAATACTTTTTTTAGCATAAAGTTGATCTGTGAGATGCTCGTGATAAGAACATAAGCATTTGGAATAAATTAAATACAACGTTGTGGAAAAGGAGAGGTAATAATGTGCCTTTTCTAGGGAATAAACAAGGATGCCCACCTCAGGGTATGTACAATAGTGTGACGACAGCTATCTGTAAGGTTTGCCATGTAGAACACAAGATGATGTGGATGAGAGAGGGAGAGCATAGAGAATTAGGTCGTCTCTCGTGCAG
The DNA here is from genome assembly GCA_036346405.1 of Phyllostachys edulis. Classification (NCBI taxonomy): domain Eukaryota; kingdom Viridiplantae; phylum Streptophyta; class Magnoliopsida; order Poales; family Poaceae; genus Phyllostachys; species Phyllostachys edulis. The sequence continues at coordinate 38,876,203 of CM070562.1, read as the reverse complement.
TAGTCGACTATAACACGATAAACAAGACACACTGTACATGAAGAAGCTGTCTATAGAGACATGTAAAAAGACAACTCATTGCAGGAGTTGTCTTTAGCGCTGTCTATAGATGACATAGAGAGATACTATAGACAACAATTGTCTATACCATTATAGATGCCCTTACAAACTAGTAAGGTGCCACGTCACATTTTTGTCAATAATGGACTAAAAGTAAGTGTATATACAGATCAGCTTTGGAAACAATCCTTTTTTACACCAATCACTACTAGAAAACAGAACAACCTGACGGCCATGAATTTTGCTGATGGGCCCGCAACGACCGTCAAGTTTTACTATTTTGGTCATGGTAATAGTAACTCCCTCAGGAAAATTCCAAATTTTCTGATGGTTATAATAAAACTCTCAGTAAAATACATTTTACTGACGGTTACAACTGTCTGGTTAAGCAGGCCCATGAGCGGCGGAGCTCCAGTGAAAGCCTCACTGGCGCTACGCGCCACGGCGAGGAGTGAGGGTGGGCTCAAAAGAATGAGGGAACGATGCTGAACGCGATGCTATACCTTGCGGCGAAGTGGCACGGCGTTTTGGCCATCGGCAACGAGCTTTGGCGGTGGTGAGGTTAGGTCGACGGTGAAGTAGATGCTCCGGTTATCGCCGAGCCAAGTGAGTACACGCACGAGCTTCACGGTGACGTTGCGAAGCTGGAGGTGTGGACGAAGGGGGCGGAACGGGCTTGACGGCGGGGCAATCGGAGTTTGAAGCAACCTTGGCCGGTGGCGAAGATCTTCAAATTCCAGCGAGCTCAAGGGGGTAGGGGTTATGTGGGTGGCGGAACTAAGATGAGGAGGCTACGGCGGTCCTAGGGCTCCTTTATATAGGGCGCGGACATGGTCGAGGCGGCGTGGAGAGCACGAAAGGCCATGCGGCGTTAATGGCAAAATCAACGGAATTTGGGGCCGGAGATGGAAGGGAGAGGGCCGTGATGGGCGCGGATTGACGCGGGGTGCTTAACGCGTGTGAAATCAAAGGAATTGATTCGCGTTTTGATGGCTTTTGGAAAGCTCCGAATCGGAGAAAATGGCGGACGTGAAAAGCTTGAATGGAAATGAAGAAGGAAAGTGGAGACGAAGGTGACGTGGCTTGAGCGGGCCCTACTTGGCAGCTAAAGGAAAGAAATAGGAAAGTAACGGGTGGTGTCCGGACCGTTAGATTTAAATCAGATAGTCTACAATGGTTGAGACGTTCGGTCCGCTCCGAACGGAAACTTTGATTGGGGCCGTCCAATCTTGATCGGACGGTCCACATTGATTGTTACGTTCGGACCGTCCGAACATCTAATCTTGATTGGACCGTTAAATCTTGATCCAACGGTCGAAATGGATTGAAGTTAAAACGCGCGGGAGGAGCAGGCTGAGCGGGCCGCTGGATTTAGATCGGACGGTCCACACCGATTTGAACGTTCAGACCGTCCGAAGATGATATCAAGATTGGGCCGTTCAATTGAAATCGGACGGTCCTCCTCGTTGAAACGCTCGGACCGTTCCGAACGCTCCATCAAGATCGAACCGTTCATTTTCGATCCAACGGTTGGAGGGTTTGGAGATGGAACGCGCGGGCGAAGCGATTGAAGCGGGATGACTGGGCCGTTTTATTTAGATCTAACGGCTGAGATTGGTTGTTGTTAAATCACGCGCGAGCGCGGTGGGCGGTGAGCCCGACGGTGGGTCATTGTGAGAGAGAGGAGGTCTTGGTGCACGTGGGATTTGGGTTGGGTTGAGGAGGTTTAGGCCCAAAGGCAGTTGAGTATTTAATTTGATTTAGCAATTAAAACAAATCTGGTAAAACAAAATAGCTTTAGAAAATAGCAAAATAAATCCAACAAATTCTAGAAAAATTCACGAAATTCTCAGAGACATTTTGGACTTAAATAAAATATTTCCAACTTATATTTGGTATTTAATTTTGCAGATAATTTATTTTGGCTTTGAAATAATTAGAAAAGCTTTTAAAATTCGAGAAAATTTTAGAAATTACTTAAAATTTCCTTTTAACTTTAAATCCAAGAAAAGCCATAAAACTCAATACATTTTATTTTTGACTTTAAAACCAAGAAATTAAATAATTGATTTTATTTATATATATATTTTTTAACTAAGATAACTCTTGGACCAAAATTGCTTTGATTCATTCTTTGAGGCGATAGCAGGACCCACATGTCGGTCTCATCTCTTCTTCGTCTTCTCGCGTCATGCCACCTCACTTTATGGGAAATAAAACTTGTGCGGGAAGATGAAAACTTGCACGTGTGTGCGGGAAGATGAAAAAATGAGAGGGAGACAGGGCTTCCCTTGTTGACCACGACCTCCTTGTGGCCAGGACCTCCCTTGTTGACCACGACCTTCTTTGTGGTCAGGACCTCCTTGTGGCCAGGACCTTCTCCTCCTTTGGACCTCCTCCGTTGGATCTCCTCCTTTGGACCTCCTCCGTTGGACCTCCTCCGTTGGATCTACTCCTCAGGACCTCCTCCTTTGGATCTCCTCCTTTGGACCTCCTCCGTTGGATCTACTCCTCAGGACCTCCTCCTTTGGATCTCCTCCTTTGGACCTCCTCCATTGGATCTACTCCTCAGGACCTCCTCCTTTGGATCTCCTTTGAGCACCTGCGTAGACCCATCTGGACCACTCAGGACCTCTCACGAGCACCCTTTTGCTCTACGATGAGGAGTACTTTGAAGACCAATCATTCTAGGGGACGTCCTCCACTCAATAGCCAGTTAGACCCAATCAACTAACCCGTACCCGACCGAGCCAGGCTGCGTCACGCTCACGCTTGAGTCGCTGACGCCGCGGGCTCCACACGTCAGATTCATTCACTATGACCGAGATCTCAGAGGTTCGAGGAGTGCTCTGCACCTTCATCAAGATGCAGATCATTAACACTGACGGAGAGTTTCACTCCGTCTGAACGGTTCCATAGCTCGTTAGTCATATTCAACATTAAAGGATCATGAGGTGCAACCATCGAAAGCTACTGACATGGCTAAGCACAAGAGCGTACCCATGTTGGTATACAACAGAGACCAACTAACATAGCCTATCCTATGGATGTCAAGAAAACATGTCAACATGTATGTCTCAAATAACCAAGGATGTCTTACCGGCAAGAGGGTGTATAAATAACTACTCCCAAACCTTTTGTATACAAATAGCCATGCATGATAAGTTAAAACAATATACATTTTTGCAAAGATGGGTTCAACATGATCAAGGTCTATGACTTGCCTTCGGTGAAGAACTAGGAAGCTTCTGTTGATGAGGCCGAATCCAAGAACTCTTCTGTGAAACCAGGGTCTACACGTTCGAGGAGAACACAAATAAGTAAAGCAACTCCAACAAGAAGATCAAAGAACTCACCAAATAAAAGCCAAAGAAAGGTTACGGAAAGAGGTGGAAATAGGAGCAGGAATCGCTCAAGAAGAGGCTCAACCGAGGGAGGTCTAGCTCAAAGGAGGAGGTCCAAGGCACTGGCAGCAAACAGAGGCCAGGGGCTCTCTCTCAGGTCCTTTTATAGGCATGGGAGGTCCTGAGAGAAGAGAACATTGCATTAAATGTGCGTGGCAGGAGCAGGTAATAATGAGGAAACAGGAGCAAGTCAGGGTAGTGACCAAAGAGGAAAACAAGGTACTGCAGAAGCAACCGCATTAAATCTGTGAAGGACTTTTCTTTGTGCAAACACATGGGAGGAAAAAGAGATTGAGTAGGTACTGACAAGCGACTAGTCAAAGCACGAGAGGCTGACCCAACCCAGAGGGGAGGTCCAAAAGGGGTGGTCTTTGCAAAAAGACCAGTCGCGACCAACAGGGAGGTCTTGACCCGAGGAGGTGGTCTTCGCAAAATGACCACGAGGTGGTCTTTGCAAAAAGACAAACAGGGTGGTCTTTGCAAAAAGACTAGAGGAGGGAGGTCTTTGCAAAAAGACCACGAGAGGTCCTGAGGAGGAGGTCTGAAGGACAAGAGGTTAAAGGTGCAGTGAAGCAGGGCTGTCCAATTTGAATCGGGCGGTCCAACCTAGAGGGAGGTCCAAACACAGAGGGAGGTCTGGGCAAACAGGGAAGAAAACTGAAAGCCAAAGAGCACTAACAACTCAAGGTCGACCAAAAGAGTTAAATTGGAGTTCGACTTAATCAAGTTAAATCTCCAGAATTCCAAAATTCCAGGTTAAGCTTGAGCAAATAACAGAACCTAATGGTTACTTTCGAGTTTTGAAATTTTTTCAAAAAGGCTCCGAAAATTGGGATGTTACAAAAATTTAGATAGGTACAAAGAAGTATCACAGATGGTTTTATTCACTAACCGTCTGTGATATGTAGAATATCATAGACGGTTCTATTAACTATCCATCTATGATATGTAAGCTATCCTATCACAAACAGTTAGTAAATAGAACCGTCTGTGATATACTATATATCACAGACAGTTTGTAAATAGAACCGTCTGTGACGAGGTTTTCTATACTAGAAAGCTAGGAAAACCTGACGGCCACCAATTTTACTGATGGGCCCGCACTGGCCGTCAAGGTTTAATTGCTTTGATCTGACGTGGGAAAGATTCTTCGCGGGAAAAAAATTTGGCATAGCGCAACCTGAAAAAAATTCCCGCACCCTTTTCCTGTACAGCGCCCTCTCCTCTCCCAAAATCCCTAGCTCTCCCCCATTTCGCCGCCGCCTCCCCATTTCGCCGCCGCCTGCACGCCCCCCGCCGCCTCCCCATTTTGTCGCCACCTCCACGCCATCTTCGGGCCCTCCGCCGCCTCTCCACCCCATTTGGCTGCCGCCTCCACGCTCCCCGCCGCCTTTCCACCCCACTTGGCCGCCGCCTCCCCATTTCGCCGCCGCCTCCACGCCATCTCCCCCAGCGCCTCCGCACCATCTCCGGTCGCCCCGCTCCACGCCATCTCCCCTGCCACCTCCACAGGCCTTCAGGTGGGGATTCTTCTTCTCTTCTTGCTGTTGTTCTTTGCTCGTTGAGAATAGGTTGCACTGTTGTAAACATGCATAATGTTCCTTGCGCCTGGAAGCCAAAAGTTTGTTTTGTTTTAGTTTGTGATATGAAATTTAATATATGGTGATCTAATTTTGTTTCTTTTGTTCACCACATATCTGATGTTCTCATATCTGATTTATTACAATTTACTTGAAATCCAGAGGGATACATTTGGTTTAATTGCTAAGAATAGAGAGCTGAAACTCTGGTTGCAGTCCACAGAAGAGCAATCTAAACTACGGGATGGTATGCTCTGATCTTCCTTTGGAACTTCAGTCTTCCAGTAGTCATTGTTTGAATGCTCTGAAAGACTAAGTTTGAATGCTCTGAAAGACTAAGTTTGTCTGCTACAAGGTGTCGTAATCTATTGACAAATTGTTGGGCAGTTAGTAAAGCCAAATTGAACATTCGTATTTTCCTAGTTTTGGAATCAACATACTGAAATATTTCATTTCCACCAAATGCAGCTCTGAATGAAGCCCTGCGAGAAGAAGTTCAGCGACTTAAGATAGCTGCAGGGCAAGCTCCAAACATGCATAATCTTTTGACATGTTAGAGTGGAACTGTTGTCTGATTGCAAGGATCTATTATCATGTGCAACAGTTCAAGTCAAGAACTACAGGCCTAGGAATCGTAGTACTACCTCTAGAAAAAATATCATAGTACGGCAACTTGCTACACCGGCATACTACTGCTTATTACTGAGTACGTTCTCTCTTGGTCTAACTAATGCCCTTTTATGGTTGCCTTTCATGCTTTTACTAAAATCTATTGTTCGAATGATGCATAATAAGTAATAAATATTGCACTGTAAGTAATCAAAATTATGTCCTTTTGTTGCAAATGCAATGTTATGTTGGACCAAATTTGTTCTTGTCTTACGTAGGAGTTATATCATAAACCACGTTATGTGTTAATTGCTAAATTAATAATTATGTGCAGATTCTCTAATTTGGGCATACCATCATATGATATTCATAACTAACATATTCAAGTTGTTAAACACAGAACTATTTAATGGCAGACCATGAATGGATGTATATTGGCTGGCAGCGTGGTAAAGCTCCCTCTAATGAATGGATTGATCACACCACACAATTCTTGGATCGTGCATTCTCTAATCCAAGTTTAGTCCAAAGTGACACCATTAAGTGTCCGTGTGCAATGTGTCGGAACTATTTTAGGCACAACAGGTACACTGTCGAGTTGCACTTGAGTAAATATGGGTTTAGGGCGAATTATCAAACACAGACAACACATGGTGAGAGCCTTGTCGTTACGCATGATGAATTCAATGAATCTGATCAGATGGATAATATGTTGGGTGACCTAGCCGGTGACCATCCACCAGCAATTGATGAGGAGCCAAATGCCTCTGCCTGGGCTTTTTATAGGATGGTCGCTAGTCAGCGATGAACTAGTCCATGAGAACACAACACATTCTTGTCTATCATTGTTGCTCGCTTGCTAGCTATGAAGTCACGATACAATATGTCAATTGCACACTATGATGATGTATTACAAATAATTCATGAACTTTTGCCCCTAGAGTCTAAGTTGCCTGAAGACTTCTACCGTTCAAAGAAGCTATTAGAGGGCCTCGGTATGCCATATGTGAAAATTGATGTATGCTATAATAATTGCATGCTTTATTGGAAAGATAATGAGCATGAAGACAAGTGTAACTTTTGTAATACCTCTCGATACGAGGTAGGTAAGAATAAAGTCCCATGTAAAGTATTGCGGTATCTCCCCATTACAAATAGACTACAAAGGTTGTATGCACACGAGGAGACAACAAAGCTAATGCGATCGCATAGTTGCTCCACATCTGGTAAGATGGCGCATCCATGTGATGGGGAAGCTTGGCAACAATTTGACGAGGACTTCCGAGGCCATAAGTGATCCTAGAAATGTGCGACTTGCTATAGCAACAGATGGCTTCACACCATTTAGTTTGGGTGCTGCTCCTTACTCATGTTGGCCAGTGTTTGTGGCTCCATTAAATCTTCCCCCAAGCAAGCTCTTGAGGCCAGAATACATATTCCTTGCCCTTGTTATCCCTGGTCCTCAGCATCTAGGAAAGCAATTAAATATTCTAATGCAACCTTTACTTGACGAACTTATCAAGTTGTGGGATGGGGTAGAAATATGGGATGCTTCACTCAAGCAAAACTTTACAATGCAGGCAGCATATCTATGGTCAGTCCATGATTTTCCTGCATATGGTATGTTTGCCGGTTGGAGCACACATGGTTCATTTGCGTGTCCAAAATGCTTGTGTGAAAGCAAAGCATTTCAACTTCGTAATGGTCGCAAGGCTTGTTGGTTTGATTATCACAGACGCTTTCTACCTAGGGACCATGAATTCAGAACCCAAGCTTATGCATTTTGAAAGAACACAACAGTGCTTGAGGAGGCACCAAGGTATTTAACAGGAGAGGAAGTCGAAGCCCAAATAGACAAATTTGTAGCTGATACAAAAAACTTTAGCAAATTGCATAATTGGACACACAAAAGCTGCTTTTGGCAACTTCCATACTATAATAAATTGAAGCTCCGACACAACATTGATGTGATGCACAATGAAAAAATGTAGCTGAAGCTATATGGAACACATGCTTCGATATACCTGATAAGACAAAAGATAATGTTAAGGCAAGACAAGATTTAGTAGAGATTTGTCACCGTCCTTCACTGCATTTGGAGATGAAGGAGAATGGGAAGTGGCACAAGCCTAGGGCTCCATTTTGCATCAATAAGAATGACAAGACCACTATCCTTAAGTGGTTTCAAGACTTGAAGTTCCTTGATGGATATGTAGCCAATATTAGGCGAGGTGTTAACATGATGCAAAGGAAGATTTTTGGCCTCAAAAGCCATGAGTTCCATATATTCATGGGCAGCTTGCTCTCGATTGCATTTAAGTGGGTTCCTTAGGAGAATATATGGCTATGCTTGGTGAGCTTAGTTTTTCTATAGGCGGTTGTGTGCTAAAGAGATAAGCAAGGATGTCATAGTCTCACTAGAACAGAATGTTGCAGTGCTTCTATGCAAATTAGAGAAGATATTTCCTCCGGTTTCTTTAATCCTATGCAACATCTAATCATACATCTTCCTTATGAGGCTCGACTAGGTGGCCTGTTAGGGCCCATTTGGATGTATCCATATAAGAGGTAAACATAAGTACTTCGCTATTTTTTCTTTCTAGCCTAACCATACATCTAATTAATTGTTTGATCTTTGTAGGTACATACAAAAACGTAGGAAGAAAGTGCGGAATAAGGCTCGAGTTGAGGGTTCCATTGTTGAGGCTTACCTAGTTGAGGAGGCTACAAATTTTCTATCACTATATTTTAACCCGAAAGTTCGGTCAATTAGAAATAAGGCACCTCGGTATGATGATGGTGCCTGTACATTTCAAAGTTCATGTGACCTTGACATATTCCAATACCCAGGTCGATGCATTAGTCCTCGGGGTTGTCGTGATCTCACAATAGAAGAGTACAAGGTTGCCTTCTTGTACATACTGAGGAACTTATCGGAGATGGATGGTTTCTTTGAGTATGTGCTTAAGCTATACAACCTAAGTCACTTTTCTATAATTATATTTGCATCATTCTAACTAATCTTGTTAATGTAGTAAATTTTCTAAAGAATAATGGAGGAGCAGAATGAAACCAACTGAAAAGCAACTTCAGGAGTTGAGGTTAAATGGTTGGAAATCAAGCGTCCTATGCATCATGGACCCAATTTTTACGATTGGTTCAAAACTCAAGTAATTATCTTAAACGCGCAACTTGAAAAACCTAAAATCATCTTTGTAGCAATCTGAAACTAATACAAGTAATTGCCTACTTGCGGTGCATGAAGTCATCTACCATTCCTAATGCCTTCGCCAAATGTCTTATGGTTTTCGCGATAGAGTTACCGCTTATGGATGTTATGATGTGAATGCATATAGATTCCGTTCATCAAAGTATGAGAGTGAGAAATCTGGATTGACTACAACCAATAGTGGTGTGTGTGTGTGTCTAGTTATGACAACAACAACAATGTGCTAGAGTACTATGGTGTTATTGAAGACATTTTAAAGATTACTTGGGAAGGCAGCATGCAGCTTGAGCTGGTTTTATTTGATTGCCGTTGGTTTGACCCAACACCTAATGGAGTTAGGCATACTAAAAAAATTGGGCTTGGTAGAGGTCAAGCACACATCTAGGCTTTCAAATTTTGATCCATTTGTCATGGCAAGTCAGGTTACACAGGTCTACTACCTGCCATACCCGTGTAAGACCAGGCTTGATCTATTGGAATGGTCGGTTGTATATCATGTAGCTCCACAAGGATATATTCCTCTGAATAATAACAATGGTGATTTGACCCCTCCTGAAGGACCAACTCAACAAATGGAGTTCTACCAAGAGGATGGTTTGCATGGCACCTTTGTCATTGACTTAGGGGATGACTTCGAAATTACTCCTCCATTGATTTTAGATGAGATAACAAATCCAAAAGATTTGGAATTTTTAGAACAGCAGAATGTTAATCCTCAAGAAGATGAGCAAGAAATTGATGAAGATGAACATGAACATGAACATGAGGATCTAGATGATGAGCTTTAGCCTCCAACTTATGATCGAAATGATTTCTAACTTTTGTATTGTTGTCCCTGAAGTGTTTCTTTATAATACATTGTGTAATTTGTACCTGTGTTTCATGTTATGACAATGTTTTGATGTTCCATGTTGTTCTAACAACTGATCCTTTAATTACACCAATTTTCATGCTATGTATGTCTAAAATATTCTATGTTGTTCCATTGGCTTGGCACTAATGTCATATTGTAACTATGCAGGATATGAATCATATTCCATGCAGAAGACATGGATGTCAGCAGCATAGAGGAAATGCCTCCCAAAGGAGCAGTATCGTTGGTACCAACAGCAATATGAATGCCTCACAAAGGATTATTGCTGGTGGCAATACCTCTCAAAGGAGCAGTGATCATTCCACTAGTGAAGACAATGGAGCTGCTATAAAAAGGGGAAGGAAGAAGAAGTCGCAAACTCAATTGAAGATGCCTTCACGTGCTGGGAAGATTGCCTTGAAACCTAATGGTGACAAGTAAGTATAGACATGTGCACTTGAGCATAAAGATTAGATTAACATGGCCAGCAATACATACAAACATTCTCATGCTTAATTCATGTACTGTAGGCAATTCAAGTATGTCAATTACATGCCCCAAAAGGACTACACATATCAAGCACAACTTGGAGTTATTCTTAGACATGCATACCCAGGTGTTGTAGAGGACAAGGATGAGCAGGGTAGAACCTTTAATGCTTGCCCTGCGTTGACATGGGGTGATTACTTTGTCAATGAAGACGATGATGGAATGACTGCTGCAGATCGAGTGAAAAATGAGTTTTGGGTAAGTAAATTTTGGTAAATCCATTATACTTGTGTAATTTAGAAAAGTTAAGGCTGCTATTCAAATCTGGATAAAGATTTAAACCCGTTGCATTTATTTTGCCCCTATATGTAGCATTTATTAAAAGTCAGCGAAGACGACGAGGCAGAAGCAGATCAAGTGCTTGAAAATTATGCTTCGGACCGTGTGAAGCAAATGATGTATAATGCTCATGTTGATGCTGTCAAGGAGTACTACAAAAAACAAGGAGAGGAGATTGATGACACGTTGGCACGTCCAAGAGAATTAGAGTATGTGCAACACTTAATTGGTAGGATTTGGTGGTGCAATGAGCAAGTATGGCCACATCTTTGTCGTAACTGGTGCAGTGACCAGTTCTTGACAAAACAAAAGAGAGGTCAGGAGGCACGCTTGAAATATGAAGATGTTGCTCAAAACCAATCAGGCTCACGATCATACTCGGAAACTCAACAATACTTGGTGTATTATACTCATAACTGGTGCACTTTGCTTACCTTCAATTCACATATACTATGTCTTCCTCACATATTTGACTAGGTTAATTGTGTTCTTCATCGTGTTGTAGGAACACAAGTTTGGACGAAGAATGCTACATGCACGAAGACATATCTTAGTAATGAAGTCGGCATGAAAAATGTGGGCGATCTTGGCGTGATGGTCCAATTTGCAACCAAAAAAGCACAGAAACGCATTGTAAGTTCTACAATGTTTGTACTCAACTCAAGTGAACTCAACTTCTACGAAAGCAAATCATATGAAATGTTGCTTTTGTTCTAGGATGATTACTCTGCGGTTGCGGTGCTCAACATCCGGATGGTGAGTGGGAGCGATAACCACTTGATGGAGCAATACTTTACAACACCAATGGTGGCTTGCCCCATGGCCATGTACCAATAGGGAATGGTGCTGTCAAGAAGGCTGAAGTTCTACTAGCAGCTAAATCAAGAAATATCAGGCCATCCAATTCCACCCCATATCGTAATGTGCTCCGACATAATCAAGAACTACTCTGGACACAAGAAGTTCACCGCCAAATGATTATGGTAACATTGTTAATACACACATTAATGATTGTGTAACTATCAATTTTGAATATTTTGATTTGTCAGAATTATTATTGTGACAAATAATTTCCATGAGCATGATGCCCGTGCTACTTTTTTTATTGATTGCCTGTCTTCTCTATAATGTTTCTTCTGATCATGTTGTTTGTTGTCTGCGTAGTCACATGAAGCTGCTGATTCATATGTCAGGATCCTGATATTGTGTGTTGTCTGATCTATCTTTCCTCTGTTTGAATTGTTCATTGTTGACTTCTTTTGCATACAATAGCATGTATCACATAATTTCGAGTATTCTATCATATGTTCATATGACCATCAAAAGTTATGTGAATAATCATTGTGGTGCGTATTCACTTTCATAACCATTGTGGTGCATATTCACTTTCTTTGATATTATTTTTCATTGAATACTGGTTGTTTCTAATAGTCGATAGTAGCAATTCCTCTGGTGCTTTAACCTAGCTCTAGTGACCAGCTTGACTTTGGAGGATTTGACTTGGTGGAAGCTTCAATATTTTCTAGTAATAGTGAACATAAATCAAGACTGTCGTAGGCTTGTAGTCAAGTAGTAATCAGTAAGGTGCCATGTGTAATGTGTTTTGAGTTAATCATTGTAGTATTGTACTTTAGGAGCAAAAAATGTTCAATATTGGAGGGAAAAACATTGCACTATTGGAAGTTTCCTAGTAGGAATGCCTAGTTCAAAAGCATGTAGTTATGGAAATGCCTGTCTTGTGTCAACTGACGCATAGTAAAAGTTCATTTTATCAAATATCTCAACCAAACATTGTATGAGTGAAAACTATTTTTAGTTTTTCTAATCCAAACAAAGTAATCCATAAACTCACTCTAACAGAATAACAACTTCAAGTAGTACCTTATATGATCTTTGTGGCATAAGCTGATAAGTTTTGTCAAGTAGTACCTTTCTTATTTTCCCCAGTAAATGCATTACTGCCTCATAACATCTGCATAAGAGAAGAGAATCACAGCCATTTTAGATCCATGGATTTTTTACTATCTTGATGCCTGCACTCTAGATCTAAAGATATCACCTGAATTTCTAATGGTAATGTACTAATGTCTTTGTCATGATATTTGGGTTACATGGACAACTTGTGCCGTGAAATTAATGTCCTTGTGTTGAAAAACAAGAAATAGATATCTTGTCACACCGCCTGTTTGTACATCGGTTTTTGCCACATCTTGTTATGCTGTGAAGTTCTGATATTCAGTGAAAAAAGTTGCATTTGGATGCTAGAACCGAATTTATGTTCTGCTGGTACCCATTGGAATTTCTGGAAACTAGCAAGGAAGCGCCCTTTACACATGCAGTGAAACAACCAAAAGTTGTCTATGTCAACCAACAGTTCAATGGTGCATTCACAAATTTGAACTTGCCTAAATTTGCTTATTTATTTCCAAGTGTGGAACTATGATTAGCGAATGTTCTGTACTTTTGTGCTTGTTTCATTGTCTACATGTGGCATGAGATTAAGTTACATCTAAACAAAGTTTTCTTTCAACCTAACACTTTCTCCTTGCACTTGCAGAAATGTGAAAATGTTTACAATACAAGGATTTATGTATTAGTGTGAGAGTGAAGTTGTAATCTGGATTTGTATCATGATTTATCTTAATGTATATGTTTGCAATTAATTGAATTGATAGGAGACATACTGATGTTGATCGAAATAGCTAGAAAGCCAAAAATCTAACCTTGTAAAGTTTCCAAATGTAGATGCTTTTCGGAAGATGGGTGAAGAACCACCACGGAGATCTTTGCGCCATGAAACATCTGCACAATCACATGTAAGAATACTTAGCAACTAAAATTATTCCCAATGCTACAAATAATATCTCATGAAAGTTACAAGGTTGTCCAAACCTATATCATTTGGAGGACTAGTTTGGACTAGACACTAATACTTTTCGATTGTGTCGAGTGTGACAGAGCGGTCTGAAAGGTGGCGAGTGGACTCATGTTGAGTGTTATATCACATGGGCTTAACCTCAATCCCAATTAGTTATATATTCATGGTAAGGTGGTATTAGGCTTGTTTAGAATTTTTGTCCCCGCGTGCAACTGTTTTTTAAAAAACAGGCTTGTCATAGATTTCGATTGCTCTAGCTCTTCTTTTAGCAATTATAATGGTTCTAATTATGCTTAGGCAGACTTATAATGCTAGTGTTCAGTGGGTTGTTTTAGCTCTTCTGTTAGCACTTCTAATGGTTTTAATTGTGCTAAGACAGACTCATAATGTTGTCCTACTCTATTCATCTTATAGGAAGGGACCAGGACTGGGACTGGATCCTCCCATGTGGGCCCAGCACCGGATGACAATGCCATTGATGGCAATGATGCTAACACTGATAGCGACAACTGCAATGCTGACATTAATGGCGGCAACAACCATGATACCAACAACATCGACCGCGACGGATGCAACTAATTGTCTACATGAACTTAGATGATGTCTTGCTAGCTCTTTTGAATAGTTAAACATGGTATTGATGCACTTTTAGATGTAATTACATGACTTGTATGTGATATTAGTCTTTAGGTGTATTGTGGTAGTACTGGACTTTTAGGTGTCTTTTGTGCGGATTGCTTTCTACAAGTGAACCTTATGGATGGTATTGGGCTTGAAATTATAAGCTTGAACTTTTTATCTGTGTATGGAGTAATGCATGGATGTGTATTGTGAATTATATGATGTATGGATGTGTATTGTGAATTATATGATGCGTGAATGTGTATGAATATGTGAATTGACAATTTCTGCTAGTGGGCTGCCCAGAATCGTAATTTTGTTGACAAGAACGGAGTCATTTTGGTGTCGGTTTTGACACCGCGAAAACCAATTTCCCGATGGGCAAAAACCGTCAGGTTTAACATACTTGACGGTACTGGAACCGTCAGGTTTAATATACTTGACGGTAATGGAAAAACCCATCAGGTTTAATATACTTGACGGTAATGGAGAAAACCGCCAGGTTTACTACATACCTGACGGGCAAGAAACCGTCACGAAAATGATTTTTATTGACGGTTATTGCTGAACCGTCAGGTTAATTTTTGTTGACGGTTATCACCAGTCAGCCAAATAATTTTTATGGGCAGTTCACAAAACCACCAGGAAAATACGGAAAAACCGTCAGCAAATATTTTCTTGACGGTTAACCATTAGACAAATTAGATTTTTCCGACCACCTAGACCTGAGGGATTTTTCTGACGGTTAACCGTCAGGAAAATAAAACCTGATGGTTTTTTCTATTTTTCTGACGGTTTTCAACCGTGGGGAAATTCCCCTTTTCTAGTAGTGAATCATTTGTAGTCAAGCTTGTAAGACACCCAATTGCATGCTCTGGCAAAAACCGGGCTTAAATTCTATCACATACAGGTTTAGGTTTAGGCTCAATGCTGCAAATGCATGTGTACAACGTTGGTCCCCATAGAATTTGACCCGTTAAAACGCTTCACAAATTGCTGCCCTAGTGTGCCTAAATTATTTATGGAAAGTTTTGTTCAGAGAAATATTCCAAGCATTACTCTTTTTTCTTTCATTTCTGGATTGAGGGCATATTCATTTTCCCCACTTTACCTCTGGAGTAGCACATAGACTTGCATGATGCTTTCTTGCTTTCTTTAAAGATATCACGTTGAAAAAAAATGTGCACGGATATTTTAATTAAGTGGCTGCAATTCAATGATTTATTTTTACTTTAGCCGCAACATTTGAAATTATTTTTGTATCATATCACATGGCTTATCGTATGAAGTGATAGCTTACGGAGTTGTTTCAAGTCAAAACTAACTTTTTTTAGAAGAACCAGGCGACCGACTTCTGTTGGAGCCCTGCCTTGCTGTATCAATCAGAGAGGTCTTTATCAATTTGATAGACTTTGTTGTCTTGGACGGCATTGTTGAAGTCAACAAAATGAGAAGGTAGAAACATTTTTTAGAAAGATAAATTGCTAGGATAAGTGTGCTTTTCTTTAGGGGAGCTAAAATTATATGTGCCTAATTTTCTTACATGCAATATGAATATATGATAAGTAAGATGCCCACAATAAGATAAGCAGTCAAGAACATGATCAACAGTGGTAGGCTTACTTGGAGTAAAGTACAAAAATTTCATGGAAAAGAAGTAACAATTTCTTTTTTCCATGTGCATTAAATAAAGGATGGGCGGCTGGCATTTTGCAATTTGGCAAAATGCCACATCCCACATCAAACAATAATAGACTCAAAATAAATCTACCCTGCAGTTGTAGCCGAACTTCTGTTCCAAAGAAGAAACTCTAGTTTTTTTTTTTAAAAAAAAGAACTTTGTTCTGAAGGAAATTGGTGAAGTTTGTACTTGTGATCTGACCTTTCTAAGCTATGACATATCATTGGAAAGTTCTGCACAAAAGAGAATATCCCAAGCATCTCTGTTTAACATGTAGTATACATGTAGACTTTCTCCTCTCCTTGTTGCTTTCCCTGAAGACACCATGTTGGAAAAAAAAATGCTCGTGTCCATGGTGTTGCGTCAGTGATGTTGACTTAATTAGACTTACAAATAAGTGGTTGTCGCACTGTTGCCATTTTATTACTTCTAATAATTGAAGTGAATTGTTACTGTATGACTGTATCACATGGCTTCTCGTGTCAAGAAATCAAGATATAGGTTGCAAAAGTCATATTGATGAAATATGCAACTGTAGATAAGAAAATTATAGTTGCTTGCCCAACTTACAACACTGACATAACATGACCGTATCAACAATAACACGTCCAAGAACACCCTGACGAACTAATAAAGAAAGACGAGACCCACATAAGTGACCTAGATGATGATGTCATTGCGCAAAAATTCCATAGGTGGTGGCAACAGTGGCGGTGGAGGTAGACGTAGAGGTGATAGGAGCGACTGAAGTGGACGGAAGGTGGAAGCGGTCAAGGATGTAGAGGCCCTAACAATTCCTACGGCGCCGACCAGTCTCAAGTACCGTCCCTATCTGTCAGTCCTGTACAAAACAGGTGTGAGAGTCAAAACCAACCCTACAGCCGAGATCGCTGAGCTGACCCACCGAGAGAAGCTGCAAGGTAAGCTGGGGAACATGGAAAACAACTGAAACAGAAAAGTCAATAGACAAAAGAGTGTCTTGACAACTGATAGACAGAGAAGTACCGTCATCTGTTTGAACAGAGATAGGAAAATAGGAGGTCCTACTGAAGTGAGAGGTGTGGAGTCCGGTGTCATGTGGAAAGAGGCACCAGAATCCAGAACCCAACCTGAAGGAGACGTCTAAGCTAGACTAGTAGAACCTACTGAGCTATGAGAGAGCTGCTGAAGTAGAGCCTAACAGAGCTGTGAAACAGAGTCACCTCGCTGAGAAGGGCCTCCCTGCCCCCCTTGGATCGTCCACCCCCACGCGTCTTGTTCCGCTTTTTTTGCACTACACAACTCTGGCAGTCGTGCCTGAAGTTCTTGCAATAATTGCATTGAACCCCAGTTGGTGTAAAAATAGGAGCAGAAACAGACTCCTGAGGAGGAACTGTAGTTGTAGCACCGTTAGTATAGTCGAAGAAGAAGGGGTAGCAAGCACAACCGGAAAAACTGTGCTGCTAACCCACGGCGAATCTCCTTAGCACGAAGCGTCGAAAGGGCATCGGTGACTATCGCTCGTGGTGAGCGGCTCAGCAGTTGAGCCCTGATAGGCTCAAACTCTGAGCAAAGACGGCATACAGAGTCATAAAAGCAAAGGCGGTCACGATCAACCTTCTGCACCTTATGACACTCCTGGCAGAGCGGAGAAGCTAACTCGTTCAGCTGGCGTCAGAGACTAACCAGGGCCCGGAAGAAGTCGTCGACAAAGGAGTTCTTCTAGCCAAGCGTCTCCAACTCACACTGAAGGGAAAAGAACTAAACATCGTTGCTCTGTTGGTATCGCTCGCACAAGTACTTCCAGATCTGACAAGTGGAACGTAGACCAACAATGTCTGGCTGGATGGAGTCGTCGACACTGACCACTAGGATGGCTCAAACACGGGCCTTATCAGCACACCAGTGCTCAAAGACGTCTATGACATACTGAAAGGCCTCATCAACAGCAGTAGCGGTAGCGGCCTCTGCCTCCTTCTTGGCGGCCTCATCTTCTATAGGAGTGGCAGAAGTAGGCTGTCTGGGAGAAGGCTGAATTGGTGACGGTGGACAAAGTTGAGCACCAGTGACATGTCCCTAGAGGCGGAGACCATCGAGCGTGATCTCCATGAGTGAAGACCGCAACGTGTAGTTCGTCCTATAAAACTTTGTTCCCGGGAATAGGATCGCAGTTGATGGAACGGAAGCCATCGGTAGGCGGTGCTGGACGGCGCAGCGACCAAGACAACAAAGTCTAACAGGCAGCGTTAGACGACGCGGTGGTTAGATCGACATTCTGTTTTTTTTTTCTTTTTGGAACCAAACTCCTTTAAAAGGAAACCTTAGGTTGTTTCCTTAAAAAAAATTGTTCGGCCCGAGCGGAATCGGCAACGGTAGAGGTCCGTGCGAACGGCGGCGCTATGATACCATGTTATGAATGTTGTGTGTATATTTATGAGACCCAATGGACAATATATATAGGAAGTGCAAGAAGATATTACAAAGTAATATGTCACACGTATATAAGAAAATACAAAAGGTATATGAAAAATACAAAGAAATTACTGTTCTAATAGTAAAGAGTTGGTTAAGAAGTCGAACCAGTCAAGGTTTATTTGATAGACGGGGATTAAGCCAATCCCTTTGGATTGGATTTGCGTCTCGATTGGTAGAGATGTTGTTTGTCGAAAGAAAATTAGTGAAGATTTATTTACACATAACTCAGCCCAGTGGCGACTTCGATGGAGGTCTCACCGTCTTCGTCAAGCTGGGTCAATCTGGTAGGATTTTATATCCTGCCCTTTTCCTTATCTTCGCCTGACGGCCCATATGCGTTCTCTGCTCAACTCACTGCAAAAGAAGCTTCCATCTTTCTCTCTCTTAACTTCGATTTCCACAGAAATTGGCGAACTGTGGTCTAATCTTTCCAGGCAAACATAGGATATTCTTTCCGTGCATGCAATGCAACAATATGGTGCCCTATGAGAATATCCCAAGCATCTCTGATCATCATGTAGACTCTCTTCTCTCTATGTTGCTTCCTTCAAAAAAAAAAAGCTAGTTAGTCCTTGGTATTGCGTCAGTGGAGACGACTTGATTAGACTTACAAATAAGTGGCTGTTGAATTACACCCATTTTGTTAGCTCCAATAATTGAAGTGAAATGTAGTTGTGTCACATGCCACATGGCTTATCGTATCAAGAGATAGGTTATAGAGATGGTTAGGTTAAACGATGCATCGAAAATTATACTATTAGCTTACTTGCCCTAATAATGCAGCTTTAGCCAACGAAAAAAATCCCCGCCATGACTTCAAGTTGGAGAAAACAAATGTTGGGTTGTGTGGCTTGGATTAGACTCTCCAAAAAGAGGTCAACGAGTTCAGAAAACGATGTGATATGGATCCAGAAGTTCGTATGATAAACAAATCCACTTAGAAATATGTAACGTCCCCTTTTTTTGAGTTTTTGAAAATTTTTAAAATAAAAATAATCATTTGGTTTTGTTAAAGTTTTAAACCTTAACTTGAGATTTTGAAATTAAAAGTGTTTAAAATGACTAAATCAAACTTCAATTAATTCGAGTTTGGTTTATTTTGAGTCTGTTGGAGTTTTCTGGTATTGAAATCCCTTTTCTTTGTTCGCTCCTTTTCCCCCTTAGTCCAGACCTCCCTCTCGTTTGGACCTTCCTCTCAGTCCAAGACCTCTGGATGGTCCTGAGAGACCTCCCGGGTGGTCCTAGGAGACCTCCGAGTGGTCCTAGAGTCGGTCCCGACCTCCCCTTTGGTCTCGACCTCCCCTTTGGTCATGACCACCCCTCTAATCCCGACCTCCCCTTTGGTCACGACCACCCCTCTGGTCACGACCTCCTATCTGGTCACGACATCCCCTCTGGTTAGACCACCCTCCTATGTTTTGACTAGCCCCACCTGTCAGCCCTGCTCACCTTCTTCTTCCTCCCATCGCGTCACTGCTGATGCAAAAGTCTTCGCGCATAAAATGCCATTGTGTCACATTAAATGTTGTCACTTCTGCAGCACCCGTTCCCCCTCTTGTCTCCTCCCCTACCTGCCCCCATCTCCTCCTCCACCTACCCTTAATCGTGTGCTTCTGAGTCTCTCAGTGACTCTCCTCATCTCACCTGGGTATAAAAGCCTGAGCAACCCTCTCTCATCTCCTTTTTCCTCACCCAATTCTCTTGCTCTCGCCTAGTTTCACTATGCTTGAATTTCGCCACCGCCCGCTGAAGCCGTGCCACCGCCTCCTCGTTGCCAAGGAGCCCGCTGGAGCCTGCGCCGTCTTCGACCACCTCACTGCCGAAGGATTCACCGGAGCGCCCGTGCCATTCGTCGTATTCCTCCTATCTTCTCTGGTCTCTCTCTCTCTCTCTCTCTCTCTCTCCTAGTGAGTATCTCCGTGCCCTGTTCTCCTTTTTCTCTCGCAACCTCGTTGCGTAGTGTATCCCTCTTACGACCATGTTGAGTAGTCGTACCCCTTTTTGTATTCTTCGTACAACCACGTTGAGTAGTCGTACCCTTCGTTGAACCTCATAACCTCCTCCTCAGGACCTCCCTTGACCTCCTTAGGACCTCCTCTGACCTCCTCAGGACCTCCTCCTCAGGACCTCCCTCGACCACCCTCTCAGTTGGACCTCCTCCCGAGAGCCCGTTCCTAATTCATCTATTTCAGTGTCTTTCTTTCGGCTCTAGTTTGGTGCTTTCATTGGAGTTTTTTTGGATTTGTTTTATTTTACTTGGCTCCTTTCGCACGTGTAGAATCCGGCTGCTTTGAAGAATTCATGGACCCAACGACCTCGACCGAAGCATTCCAACTCTTCAACGAAGGCAAGTCGTAGACCTTTGATCATGTCATACCCAGTTTGCAAAATAACTGTCACATACCCAAGTTTATTAATAATAATTAATGTGCATCTCATGAGCATGCATCATTGTTTTCAAGCATTACTTTAGATATTGCACTTGGAAAATCTTGTGCAAGTCTTGAACCTACACTTAAAGAAGTAAACTCAAGAACAAAACTGCAACAAATTCTACTAAAGCTCCTCTGGAGATAATTTATACAAATACTATAATAATTATTTTGAATTAAGATAATTTTTCCCAAATTTTTGGGATTGTTTTTAAACCTTAGAAAATTCAAACTCAACCCATCAACCTATTTCAGTTGTGGATTTATTTTGTACAAAATATTTTAATGAACAGTGAAGTTTAGTAATTTTTAGGGACACTAGACCTTCTCAGGAACACCCCTGATTTATTTCAGGATTTTAGGAAATTTATTTCTATTTTAGAGGCCTGGTCAACATAGGATCGGTTTGTTTTAAACCAGTCAAAGCCCTAGACCTAACCAGCCGATACTGTTCCTCGGGCTCGAGTCCGACTCGGTGAACTGATTCGGCCAAACCAAGTAAGTGCACCTTGCACGAGCCGTCTGATGAAATTTCAACGGACCAGATCTCGCGGCCGCTCGGACGGTCCGAACGGCCCACTTGATCTAAACCGTCCATTTGAGATCATGTGGCCCTCGTGGATTGCCTGATCGGACAGTCCGAATGACCCATCCAGTCTAAGTCGTTCATTCGAGATCAAATGGTGCTGATCAAAACCAATTAACGCACCAGTCGCACCTGACCCGAGCCGCTCCTCGTTTGTGCCTTTGACAGCCTGGACCCACTTGTCGAAGGCGTCTTCTCCAGCGTGCTGCCATGCTCAGAGCATGAGTGCCACGCACTGCCCGTGGCCTGCTGCATGCCATCACCGCCGTGAGCCACCGCCCCTCCCGACCACTCCTGGAGCTCCTCCTTGTAACACCGCCTACATTTCTGTCTTCTTCCCGGGTTAAAACCCCCTCCATGTCCATCAATTTCCCTCACTTCTCCTCTGTTGACTAAAGGGAGGGAGGCTTGCTCAAGCTCATCTTTTCGGTAAGACCCTTATCGAGAGATCCTTCAGCTTCCATTCTCCTTGCCGTTTCCATTTGTGCTAATGTGCGGTCTTGTTTTTGTTTGAAGCTCACGGGACACAATCGTGCCTTTGGAGCTTTCAGAGCGTGTACCAAGCAACCTCTTTTGGTCACCTTTGTCTCCGGTGAGATCCTCTCCATCTCTTTCGCGTCATTTTGTGCCTTAGGGTGTAACTAAGTGTTCCCCTCCACTTATTGCTCGTTTGCTTCATAGGAGCTAGTGAATTTGGTGTTCTCCCTTTTGTCGGCCAAGAACCCTATTCGTCATCTTTCGTCAATAGGGTAAGCCATTTCCCGATTGCATGCAATGTCACCATCTTCTAGTCACCCTCAAACTTTCTCATGCCTTTGATGTCATTGGTTTTGCCCAGGGCGACTCCTCCACGTGAGCCGCACCACCACTACCACCATTACCGTGGTCAATCACTCACGGAGCTTCTCCGGCCACTTCAACCCTCTGGTGAGCTTCTTGGTGTATGCCAGTGGCTCACTCATGCATTGTTTTGCTCAATACATCACTGTAGCCTCGCATGCATGTTAAGTTGTAAGTAGCCACTGCTCACCGCCGGCTAGCCGCCGTTTCAGACCCTCTCCATCGTTGCCACCACTACCTTTAGGTGCGCGCGGCTATGGTGATTCCATTCATACCTTTGGATCACGCCGCCGTGGCCGGGAACTCCGATGAGGCTTCGGTTATCACCGGGCCATTTTTGTCAGAACGCCCGACAATCCAGTAGCGGCATCATTAGGAATTATTGGTGATGATTAGCTTTTAATTGCGAGATCTTGGTCGAAAAACACATTTAGCTGTGGATTTGTTTAACCACCATGTATGACTTGTGGACCCAAGCCTTAAGCCCAGCACCCTGTAGTTGCGCACAGCCCAAACCCAACTAGAACCTTTGTGGACCGTCTAATTTAAAAGTGACCGTCCAGATCAATGGGGTCGTTCGGACCATCTGAACGCGCCACGAATCTGGATCGTCCGATGTGAAATGAACGATCCGATCAATTGGGCCGTTCGGTCCATCCGAACGCGCCATGATTGTAGAGCGTTGGATCTTAATCTGACGGCCCACAAGCTTGGTCCCAACGTTTCAATCACGTGCGCGCTGCTTCGTTTCACTGACAAGGTGGACCCTCTTGTCAACGCACGTTTGAATCAAAAAATAAACCAAGGAATGGTACCGCACAGGGTCCCGCCTAAGACTAGGGTAGCCTCGGTGAGAAAAGTACTAAATCACTTTAGAAATTCTAAAATGGTTAATCTGCACACTGAAAAATATGAAGAACTTCCAAAATTCATAACTAATTGTCCTCAACTCAAAAATGGATGAAACCAATTCTGATAATTTTCATTCTTAATGAACTTTATTGTGAATTTCGTTTCAAACATTTCTCTGTAGCCAAAATTATTATTTTGGAGAATGATCCATAAAACTATTATCTTTACAATAGAAAAAGGCTATCAAACTTCAAAAATACATAACTAATTCTTGGAAACTCCAAATGAGTTAAACCCAAATGTTTTGGACTTATAAAAATATCCTATATTTATCTATATAATCCTTGTCTCCCCTACTACTCTACAAATTTTGGCCAAATAATTAAATTGCATAAACTTGAACATATTGAAATCTGATTTTCAAATAGTTTTAACTCTCACCCTCTAACTCTAAGTGGAATAAATTTTTCACCTAATTTCATCTAAAATCATGCACTAGCCACTGTAGAAAAATCATGCATTTTTGCGCACTTTGATTTTTGAAGTGTTTCTCGGTGTTTATCGATATCGTTATTTCTCTAGATTCCGGAGAAATAGATATTGACTCCTACGCTACTGAGAGTGAGCAACTGAGCTACCAGCAAGGCAAGCATCATTTGAACTTTATTTTGCATCATATTTGATCCCAGTTTTTTTAAGATAGTGCAATGATAATTGCTTGCATGCTTATTTTGCTATGTCGCTATTTTTGTGTTGTGTAGTTAGCTATAACCTAAATCATGAGGTTATCATTGAATTATTCCAGTACCACCTTCTTAAGTTAGGATGTGTGAATTATGGTGTTCGAGTTTGCTTAGCCATGCATGTCTAGAGCGGTAGTTTGATTATCGGGATTAACCCGATAATTTTTGGGAAACATACACTTGCTTATATTCTTTTTATTCCAGATCTTCGTATCTATTTTGTGAATTAAATTTTGTCTTTTAAACGAGTTTTGGGGTCTAGACAAGTGCTTGCTAGTGATGGTGCCTTCGTGCACGAGACTTGGGTATGTGGTTTGTCTTGTCCGGACCATTAAGGACCGAACTTTGGTAACGTCGTTGATTCAAGTACACTCGTGCTACCACACATGGGATATGGGTACTGTACGGCTAAGTAGGGAGAAGGTTTTATTGTGTTAAGTCTTATGGTGGTGTGAGGACATAGAGACCATGGAATCATATATTCCTTAGGAGCCGATGTAATTTTCTATAGTGTGCAAGAGACGCACCATTTTTTTTATGTACATTGCATCGGTATTTCCAATACAACTTGTGAGCCCCCTAGCAAGTGCTATCAGACGCTTGTACTAGGAAAGGAAATATCTCACATGGGGGACTTAGATCAATAGGGTCTTCTTGCTAAAAATGATCGTATCTCGATTCTCCCCGGCCAGCATACCTAAGGAAGTGTGCTATTTTCGGAGGCATCTAGAGGCTTACGGGCTAATCGAGTCATGTGGGTAAAGTAGTACACCTCTGTAGAGTTAAACTATTCAAATAGTCGTGTCCACGGTTATGGACAACCGCTTCAGTTCGGGAGTTACTACTGTTAGACTTAGTATTTAAATTGTGGGTACTCTTGGTTCGGCATGAATGGGATGTTCATGCATTTCGTTGTATCAAAGTGGGCAGCCACTTTGCTATTTGTTGATTCTTTTGTTATTCAATTTATCACTTATTCACATGCTTTGCTTCTACTTCAAATCTATTTACAAAATGGTAATTGAAAAACTAGCACGTGTAGGTTGTTAAAAATTGTTGCGTCTTTTCGCAAAACTAAGCCAATATGAGCCATCTTTTGGACCACCTCTATGCATAACTAATTTTTATTTGTGCAAGACTTGCAAGTACAACTTTATACTCAAATCGGTTGCTGCAATTTCAGGTGAGGAAGACTATGAGCCCAATGAGCTCGTTAGTGTCGGTTTAGGCGACACTGACGAGTAGTGCTATTATTTAACTCACAGTCGGTTGCCAATGGGTTATAGGGCGGACCATGCTAGACTTTGGTTTATTTATTATGCTTCCACTGTGAATTTTTGTTCTGTTTTGAATCTGGCCGACCGAGCCACTTGTAATAGTTGTAGACTTGAACTATTATGTTGTATGTCTTTTGAGCTTTGGATGTTGGACTGTTGTATGGATGTGAACAATGCTATATGTGAGTTTGGGGCATGTTGGTCACTGATCTTGGGATCCAACATGGTCTCATGCTCGCTGTTCATGGATTCCATTTTAACTCATTAAGTGTGGTCTCTGATTGTTTAGGGAACCAATAATCATGTAGTGCTTGCAGAGGAGCAGTACGCATGATCATTGGGGCTCTAGTTTCAACAAAGAACTCTCATTTAGATAGAGTTAATTTAGAATCCATTCACTTGGAAGCTCTGAGTTATCTCCTTAAGTTCGAGCGGGTCTCGGTCTTATGGAAATAACCCGAGGGCTCCCACAGCATTCGTATCAGAGCCATACTGACTGTAGGTTAGAAATAGCACGAGCGTTAAGTTTAGCAAGTCCATTGATCTAAAATTATTTTTCAAATACCAAACTAATTTGAGAAACTTAAGTTAAGATCTCTTTTATTCCTCATCCATCTTAGTATCATTTCTTCCCTTATTCTTGTTCCAATTTACAAAACTAACTCATCTTGTCTTTCTTGTCCTTAGATGAGTCATCAGCATCTTGTTAAAGAGACCCAAGCGGAAGATGTGGAAGAGTACCTGGCAGTGGCTAACATCATTGCTAGGCGTGTGACGAGGAGCATCCCATATGGTTTCCAGGCACGTGGCACCTCTGAGGCCGCTGTAGGATCAAGGATACCGACTAGAGGGGGGTGAATAGGAGGTTTTTAAATTTTTAAACAAATTAACAATTTCACTAATTAATCACTTAGTCTGAACAAGTTATACTTCTAGCTAAGCAAACCAATCACAATAAACAAACAAGAAATATAAATGCGGAAAGTAAAGACTAGAGATAACCACAAAGACACGGCGATGTTTTTCCCGTGGTATCGAAGACTTGCCGGTCTTCACTAATCCACGTTGAGGAAGCTTGACGTCTCAAGCTGGCTCCACGGATTAAGCCTTCCCTCAAATCACTATGGTTGTTCTTCCTCCGCTCCGGAGATGGTGAACACCGAACCACTCACAAGCTTGCACCGGGCCTCTTCACAATCTTTTTTGAAGAGATCACCGTGCTCCACCACCAACCGTCTAGGAGTGCGGCAACACTCCAAGAGTAATAGATCAAGGTCTTCACTTGACGGCACTCAAGTGCACATGGATCAACTAGGAGAGTGAATGCACTTGAATGTATCTCAATAAGCTCATAATGAATGCACAAGATTGTTTTTTTTTTAGTGTTGAGTGAATACAAGGGCTCTCAAGGCTCTATGAATGTCAATTGGGCACTAGCAGCCTTGACTTGAGCTGTTGGGGGGGGGGTATTTATAGCCCCCACCAACAATTATGACCGTTGGAGACGAAACCCAAATTCTCAGGCAAAATCGAACGATCAGAAGTACAATTTATGATGCGATCCGACTTCGGCGAGCGATCAACGGCTAGAACAGATACTAAAAAAGGAAAAAGCTAGCCATTGAATACCCAGTCGGAACGACCGCAGGCAAACTCGCGGTACGTCCGATTTGCCCCGGTCGTACCGTTTCTACGAGCGGTACGACCGTTCGTAGGGTTTCAAGATTGGCTTAAGATTTGCAATGGTTCTGGAATTTTTGTACCGCCATATAAAAATCGGAATGACCGCAGGCCGGTACGACCGTTCCCTAAGCGCGGAACGTCCGATTTCCATATTGAGTTTTTGAGCAGATTTGCACTTGTTCTGTTTTTATTGAACCGCCTCACAAAAATCGGAACGACCGCACAACGGTACGACCGTTCGCCACGAGCGGTACGACCGATTTCCATGAGAGATTCTGAGGCAATTTG
Organism: Phyllostachys edulis; assembly: GCA_036346405.1. Taxonomy (NCBI): domain Eukaryota; kingdom Viridiplantae; phylum Streptophyta; class Magnoliopsida; order Poales; family Poaceae; genus Phyllostachys; species Phyllostachys edulis. The sequence goes on along the minus strand of CM070562.1, from coordinate 38,849,305 downwards.
CAACGCTTCTGGTTTTATTGAACCGCCAACTAAAATGCGGAATGACCGCGTTGCGGTACGACCGTTCAAGGACCCGGTCGTTCCACTTGAACACTTAATTGGTTGTTCCCTTCAAAATACGGTACTACCGCCAAGTAAAGTCCGGTCATACAGTACAAGCGATACGACATCAAGAATATATTCGCAGATACTACCGATTATGGACTGAAGCACTTAGAACTTTTCATTTTAATTTTAATTTTAAATTCAAATGCATGCATGATCCTAAGTTGATCCATATGGCACAAGAACATACTATCAAGCTACTAGCCATGATCCCTCTTAATAGTACGGCATTTATCCTATAATCCGGTCTTTCATCCAAAACTCCTAGACTGGTAAAATAGAAAAAGAGATCCTAGACTACTTGTACCTTGTCTTTGAGCCAAAAGATCTTCATGTAGTCCATTTGCATGCCACTTTGCATCAACACGTTCATCGATGGGATTTAACCTTGTAAATACTCAATAAACATGTTAATCTCATATTCACATATTGTCATTAATTACCAAAACAATTTTTAGGGGCCTAGATGCTTTCAATCTCCCCCTTTTTGGTAATTGATGACAACACTAATAATATGTGAGAAAGATTGGTTTGAATATACCATAATTGTATATTCTTTTGATGGCTTAACAATAAAACAATTCTTGCAATAAACATAAAGGAATGTATGAGAATTATTTTCTTGTTAAGTCTAGTTTAAAGAAAGCTCCCCCTAAACATGTGCATATTAAGATAGAACATTTTGTAGAAATTTTGAGAAATTTGGGCGGAGTTTCTTTAACACATTTGAACTTGAGGAAATGCAACAGTAGAATATGACGATAATTGAGATTGCATTAAGGATAATGACATCATCCACAAGTTCAACAAGTTAAAGGACGCGTAATTAAACTATTACAAGCACATATAAGTTCAACATTACAAAATAAGTCCAACATATAAAAGCTAACACATCCATAGTATATAGTAGCAAAAGCTTGCGCTTGCTCCCCCTAAAGCTATGTCTTCTATATCTTTTCACTTCTCCCTTTTCTGTCTTTGTAATTCTCCCCCTTTGGCATCAAATACCAAAAACAACTTAGACGATGGGATCCTAAGGAGGAGGGATGACGTCCTGTGAAGCTGGATCCTGTGCAGGAGCAAGAGCGGGAACAGGAGGATGATCCTGAGAATCCGGGGCCAGAGGAGCTAAATCCTGAGAAGCGGTGGCCTGCTCTGGAGGAGGAGCTGAAGACTGATCCTGAGGAACTGAAACAACAGGAGCTGGATCCGAAGAAGCTGACTCTGTAGCTGGGGCTGGGTCCGGAGTCACTACCACGGTGGCTGGTGCTGGAGGAGCAACAGGAGCTGAAGCAGAACCAGTATCCTGAGGTGCAGGCGCTACAGCTGGAGCTGGAGGAGGTACAGGAGGCACAGAGGATGTCCTAGAAATAGGAGGACGTCGAGAGAAGCGCTGAGGAGTCTTCAAAATCCCTTCTAAGTCAGCCATGCTCTCCATCAGTGCAACCATTCTGTTATGAGTCTCATCAAAGAAATCATTCTGAGTCTGTTCCATCTCAAGTAATCGTCCTCGAGTCTCACTCTGAAATTCAGCTTGTTCAGCCTTGATTTCTTGTAAAGAGCTAAGAATAAGCTGCTGATTCTGAAGAATCTGTGCAAGAGTGCTATCAGCAGGAGCATCACCAGCAGTAGCAGTAGCAGGAGCCTCACCAGCATCATCCTCAGCACTATCACGTCGTGGAGGTAGACCGTCTCGTGGCCTGTAGGACTTGTGAACAGTTCCCAAACCACCACGATATTCCATTTTGCGTGTGATCCATGCCATGATGTATGGAGCATAATAAATTCTTTAATTCTGTCATTCTTAGAGGAGACTATGCCCTGAAGAATCACATCCACAACATCAAACTTGATGCCCCTCATAATATTATCAATAATATTCCAGGCGTGACCACGAATTGCATCAAAGTTACCACTTTTGGGGTAGAAGGTGTGGTTAATGATCCTGTTGATCATGCTAGGAATTGGTCTCAATCCCAGTGATTGTGCCTAACTTGTTTTTGACAAGAGGGTCATAGTAATGTCAGACCAAGCAGACACAAGAAGCGAGCCTCTCAAAGACTTTATCCCAAGTTTGATTTGAACCCTCAAAACTTGCTCAAATTCTTCCTTAGTGCTCTCTACATACTTAGAGGCGATATCCATCGATAGAATTGGTCGGAGAGACATGCCTTTGTAGCATAGAACTGTCTGATAAGCTTGTCGTCATAGTTCTGTTTTAGTGCAACAAGGTCATGAAGACCTACTCGAAGAAAGAGCTGATAAATACTACTGTAATTGTCCAAAGAATTTAAGTGAGTCCACTTGATCCATTTATGATCTGCAAACTTTCTGTTAGGACCATACAGCTGCTCAAACACTTGCTCCTGGAAGACAGTGTGAAAACCAGGATGTACACTGTCTGACTTTAAGAGGTACTGATTTACATGCCTTATGATTGCATAATCATCTGCTGACAGGAGGCGTAAATCAATTGGAGATGCTGGAGGATCTCCTAAGTTATCAAATGTACCTTCTTGAGAGTCGGGCTCAAATTGAGTCTGATCATCAGAGACATAGTCCTCACTTGCTTCTGTCTCAGATTCTGATGCCGGCCCTTTTCCTTTACCATGCACGACCTTCTGACGAACAGAACGTGATTGCCGCACTGGAGGTGACCGACGTCGACGATGAGGTGATTGAGTAGGAGCGATAGAGGCTTGAGGAGACGACTGTCCTCGAGGGGGTCCATAAGATTTCCTTGTCGCAACCCTCATCCTAGGCATCTTTAGAAACAGAGAGTAGGTTATAAGATATTCAAAGGAATGATTGGAATTGAATTTAGTTTGAAAAGAATTGACATTTTTGTTTTCTGTCAGGACAATCGGTCGTCTGCGCTCATTGGCGAATGCGATGCGATCAAGATGGTCGTTCGCTCAAGAACCGGTCGTTCCGATTTTCCTGACCGAGTTCTAGGGCTGTTGAATCTCGCATATTTGGTGGTTTTTCATGGATTGAATCCATGGATATGATGTGCAACCATCTTAAGATACCAAATAACATCTTTTGCCCAATTAGAACTACAGAAAATCATCACATTCTCAATAAACCCTAAAAATGGACATCCTAGGGTTCCAAAGGAGATGAATCTTGAATCAAATAAAGGTTTTACCTTCGGATTGGAGGAGTTAAACCCTGGAGAGGCTGGCAACACGAAGGAATCAAAAGATTTAGAGATCTAAGTGGATTGGAGGGGAGTGAGTCGCACGGCTGAGAGATAGAAAGAGAGAGAGAAAATGTAACGGACGAAGAGGGGCTGACGAACCGCGCAAGGGAGTTAAGGTTGAGGAAAAATAACTGCTGGGAGTTAAGTTTTCCTCACAAACCGTCATGATCGTCCGCCAAAAGCGATCGATCGTTCAGACGCCCCGGTCATACCATTGTTATAACGCCGATCCGTCTTAGTAAGCGGTCATACAGCGTATAACGCCGGTTGTTCCGATTATCCTGGGGCTTTTTGGATTTTCTAGGAATCTTAGATTATTTTGCAAATGATCCCCAATTTTGCACTCAAATAAATATCATTAAGGATCATTATGCATAGAATATACTATTGTCTATAGGAACATAATTTTTATGATCATAGCTATTCTTAATAAAGATTTGAAAAATATTTTCATAAGATACTCAAATAATATCAAATGAAGCACATAACATGAGGCAAGAGTTCAAACAACATTTGAATAATCTATGATATTTAACTCATTCCTCAATTTGCAAAAGCGACCTTCGTCTAATGACTTGGTGAAAATGTCCGCTAATTGGTCCTCGGTTCTTATGTGGCTAATTTCAATGTCTCCCTTGCTCACATGATCTCTCAAGAAATGGTGGCGGATATCTATATGCTTGGTTCTTGAGTGTTGAACAAGGTTATTAGCAATTTTCACGGCACTATCATTGTCACACAAAAGAGGCATCTTATCAATTTTAATTCCATAATCCATCAATGTTTGCCTCATCCATAGCAATTGAGCGCAACAACTTCCCGCGGAAACATATTCGGCTTCGGCGGTGGATAATGCTACGGAGTTTTGTTTCTTGGATGACCATGATACTAAAGATCTTCCTAAGAATTGACAACTACCTAAGGTGCTTTTTCTATCCACTTTGCAACCCGCATAATCGGAATCCGAATATCCAATTAAATCAAATTTAGCACCTTTAGGATACCAAAGGCCAATGCTAGAGGAATGCTTTAAATATCTTAGTATTCTTTTAACGTCCATTAAATGACACTCTTTTGGAGTTGCTTGAAAACGTGCACACATACAAACACTAAACATGATATCGGGCCTAGATGCGGTAAGATAAAGCAAGCTACCAATCATAGATCTATAAAGTTTTAAATCTACCGATTTACCTCCCTCATTTAGATCAAGATGACCATTTGTAGCCATGGGAGTCTTGATGGGCTTTGAATCTTCCATGCCAAATCTTTTAAGTAAATCCTTCACGTACTTGGTTTGACTTATGAAAGTCCCATCCTTGAGTTGCTTGATTTGAAGTCCAAGGAAATAGCTTAATTCTCCAATCATTGACATTTCAAATTCCCTAAACATCATATCACCAAATTCCTCGCAAAAATCTTGGTTAGTAGACCCAAAAATGATATCATCAACATAAATTTAACATACAAAGAAATCATCATTTATGACTTTAGTGAATAAAGTTGAATCAATTTTCCCAATTTTGAATCCTTTTGAGACTAGAAAATTTCTAAGGCGTTCATACCATGCTCTAGGAGCTTGTTTAAGACCATAGAGCGCCTTGAAGAGTTTATAGACATGATTTGGATTCTTTGGATCTTCAAAACCGGGAGGTTGTTCAACAAAGACAAGTTCGGATATTTTACCATTTAAGAATGCACTTTTAACATCCATTTGAAATAATTTAATATCAAAGCATGATGCAAAAGCAAGTAATATTCGAATTGATTCAAGCCTAGCTACGGGAGCAAAGGTTTCTCCAAAATCCAAACCTTCGACTTGTGAAAACTCTTGAGCAACCAACCTTGCCTTGTTCTGAACAACCAAACCATTCTCATCTTGCTTGTTCCTAAAGACCCATTTTGTGCCAATGACATTGTATTCTTCGGGTCGTTCCACCAATGTCCAAACTTCATTCCGGGTGAAGTTGTTGAGTTCTTCATGCATCACATTTACCCAATCCGGATCTTCAAGTGCTTCTTCTACATTCTTTGGCTCAATAGAAGAAACAAAAGAGTAATGTTCACAAAAAGAAGGAACACGAGAGCGATTTTGGACACCCTTACTTACGTCACCCAATATTTGATCTATTGGATGATCTTTTACAATTGCATTGTGGATTCTTGGTGGTTGGTTGGATGGTTGATCATCTTCTTTGTTGTCCTCTTCACTAAGTTGTACTTGATTTGTGGAAGAGGTGGGTGGTTCAACTTGAGTGGAAGATGTTGGATCGTCTTCGGGCTTGACGTCGCCTATTTGCATATGTTCCATTGCTTTTCTTAAGGCTTCATTTCCTACATCATCCAAGTTCTCATGCTCTTCTTGAGAGCCGTTAGTTTCATCAAATTGCACATCGTGTCTTTCTTCAACCAAACCGGAGTTTTTGTTGAAGACACGATAAGCCTTGCTATTTGAAGAATAACCAAGCAAGAAACCAACATCACAACGACTATCAAATTTTGAAAGACGAACACCCTTCTTTAAAATATAACACTTGCAACCAAAAACTCGGAAATAAGAGATGTTCGGTTTTCTTCCTACAAGAAGCTCATAGGAAGTCTTTTTCAAAAGACGGTGCAAACAAAGACGATTTATGGCATGACAAGCGGTATTAATAGCTTCTGCCCAAAAGACATCGGAAGTATTATATTCATCAAGCATTGTCCTAGCCATTTCAATCAATGTACGATTTTTCCTTTCTACTACTCCATTTTGCTCCGGAGTGTAGGTTGTGGAAAGTTCATACTTTATTCCAAGTTCATCACAAAAGTCTTCAACTTTAGTATTTTTGAACTCGGAACCATTGTCACTGCGGATTTTCTTTATTTTGAAATCAAATTCATTTTGGGCCCTTTTTGCAAATCTTTTGAAAATTCCGGAGGTTTCACTTTTGTCATCTAGGAAGAATATCCATGTATATCTAGAGTAATCATCCACAATGACTAAACAATAGCTATTACCTCCGATACTCTTATAGGTTGTTGGCCCAAACAAGTCCATATGTAAGAGTTCCAATGGTCTAGAAGTTGACATGATACTCTTGGAAGGATGAGAATTTGCGACTTGTTTACCAGCTTGACAAGCACTACAAAGTCTATTTTTCTCAAACTTCACATCTTTCAAGCCAACAACTAAATCATGTTTGAAAAGATTTTTAAGTTGAATCATTCCAACATGAACTAGCCTTCTATGCCAAAGCCAACCCAATGAGGTTTTTACCATTAAACAAGTTTTTAAACAAGATTCACTTGAACTAAAATCAACTAGGTAAAGATTTCCAAATCTAAAGCCTTTGAAAGCTAAAGAGCTATCCTTTGCATTAGAGATGATTACACCTTCACTAGAGAATGAACAAATTAGTCCAAGATCACATATTTGAGCAACGGATAGCAAGTTAAAGTTTAATGATTCTACTAAAGAAACATTAGAGATGGAAAGGTCATTTGAGATAGCAATTTTACCCAATCCTAATACATTTCCTTTGCTATTGTCTCCAAAAGTAATCTTTTCCATTCCTTGGCCATTCTCGAATGTGGTGAATATTTTTCTATCACCGGTCATGTGTTGTGTGCATCCACTATCAAGTACCCAATGTTTTCCACCGGTTTTATAGTTCACCTACAAAACAAAAATCAAGTTCTTTTAGGTACCCAAATTTGTTTGGGTCCTTGGAGGTTAGTGACCAAGGATTTAGGCACCCAAATAGCATTCTTTTTAGCGCCTAAAATTGAAGTGCCAACAAAACGAGCAATTATTTTACCATCCTTAGACTTTTTAAGCATATAGCAAGAATCATATATTCCAATGGATGGAGTCTTACCCTTAGGACAATCTTGTTGCACATGTCCTATTTCCCGACATTTATAACAATACTTACGATTTTGCCTCACAAACCTTGTGGGCATGTTTGCCGGCTTCTTACCTTTCTTAGGCACATACCCAAGACCTTCCTTATTGAATGAGCACCTTTGCTCACTCAAAAGTTTGTCAAGAGTGGTCTTGCCCTTGAAGCATCTTTCCAAGCTCTTGCTTAGTTTGGTCACTTGTTCTTTTAGCTCATTGTTCTCATGAACAAGCTTTGAATCATTTTGCTCAACAATATTATGACTATCATCAACATTAGAGCAACATGGCATAGCAAGAAGGTCATCACATGAAGTAGATACACTTGTCTTAGCAATTTCTATACTAGGCATTTTATCAATAATATTACATGTGATTCCAACACTAGAACAAGACTTATGTGAATACTCTTGGATAAGCAAGTTGTGAGCTTCCTCAAGCTCCATATAAGAATCTTTTAGAGTATTGTATTCTTTGTTTAAGACCTTATATTTTGATTTTTCTTTTCCAAGATATTCATTTAAATCATTAAGCATATCCATTAATTCATCATAAGTTGGTTCATCACTAATAATGGATTTTACCTTATCTCCTTTTGCCATGAGGCAAGTAGGAGTGGAGAATAGCGATGGTGCTTCCTTGATGGCGATGCCGACTAGTCCCTTCTTCTTGGGGGATTCTTCCTCATCAGAATCGGAGTCGCTTGACTCATCATTTGAATCCCACTCTCCAATGTGGGCTTCATGCTTGCCGTCTTTGTGAAGCTTCTTGAAGAGTTTCTTCTTGCCATTGTACTCCTTCTTCTTGAATGACTTGTTCTTGTCATCCTTCTTTTCGGGGAAATGAGAAGCAATGTGCCCCTTCTCTTCACAATTATAGCACCGAATATTACTATAACGCTTCTTGTCACTTGAGGATTGCCCCTTCTTGTACTTGTCGAAGTTGTAGCTTCTATTGGGGCGTCTCTTCATGACCCTCTTCATCCTTCTCACAAGGAGTGCATACTCCTTATCGGAATCTCCTTCTTCATCTTCATCATCGCTTGATTCTGCCTTGGCCTTGAAAGCGGTGATCTTCTTCTTTGAGGAAGATGTCTCCAAGAGCTCTTCCTTGTCCTTTTTGAACAACTCATTTGTGATGAGGTTACCCAAGACCCCTGTTGGTGTCATCCTTGGCAACTCGAATGAGTTGAAAAATAGAGTCACCAACGTCTCATATTTATCCGGGAGAGCCCTAAGCATCTTGCGCACAACATCAACATCAACATCAAGAAGGTTAGTCCCAAGGCCTTTGAGCTCATTCACAATGTTGTTGAGTCGTGAATACATCTCATTGATGTTTTCATGAGGCAACATCATGAATGTCTCATATTTGATCCGAAGCCTATGCAATTTGGCTTCTTTGACCGTGGATGTACCCTCATGGATTTCCGAGAGAGTGGTCCAAATATCATGAGCGGTTTCCAAATTGCTCACTCTATTGAACTCATCTGCGTTCAAAGCGCCAAAGAGAGCATTCATAGCTTGGGCATCTAAATGAGCATTACACGTCTCTTGATCCGTGGGATGTAGTGGATCAAGTGGCATGACGTAACCCTCATTTACGATTTTCCATATACTTGGACTCATGGCCTTTAAGTAAATTGACATTCTAATTTTTCAATAAGCATAATTTGAGCCATCAAATAAAGGAGCATTTCCTATAGCAATTCCCTCACTAGCCATCCTTTTCTCTCTTAGACGGTTAAGTCTAAATCAATGAGAGACTAAGCTCTGATACCACTTGTAGGATCAAGGATACCGACGAGAGGGGGGTGAATAGGAGGTTTTTAAATTTTTAAACAAATTAACAATTTCACTAATTAATCACTTAGTCTAAACAAGTTATACTTCTAGCTAAGCAAACCAATCACAATAAACAAATTAGAAATATAAATGCGGAAAGTAAAGACTAGAGATAACCACAAAGACACGGCGATGTTTTTCCCGTGGTATCGAAGACTTGCCGGTCTTCACTAGTCCACGTTGAGGAAGCTTGACGTCTCAAGCCGGCTCCACGAATTAAGCCTTCCCTCAAATCACTATGGTTGTTCTTCCTCCGCTCCGGAGATGGTGAACACCGAACCACTCACAAGCTTGCACCGGGCCTCTTCACAATCTTCTTTGAAGAGATCACCGTGCTCCACCACCAACCGTCTAGGAGTGCGGCAACACTCCAAGAGTAATAGATCAAGGTCTTCACTTGACGGCACTCAAGTGCAATTGGATCAACTAGGAGAGTGAATGCACTTGAATGTATCTCAACAAGCTCACAATGAATGCACAAGAGTGTTTTTTTTAGTGTTGAGTGAATGCAAGGGCTCTCAAGGCTCTATGAATGTCAAATGGGCACTAGCAGCCTTGACTTGAGCTGTTGGGGGGGTATTTATAGCCCCCACCAACAATTATAACCGTTGGAGACGAAACCCAAATTCTCAAGCAAAATCGGAACGACCGCAGTACAATTTCTTGATGCGACCAAGACTTCCGATCGAAAGCACGACCAGCGGCTAGAACAGATACTAAAAAAGGAAAAAGCTAGCCGTTCAATACCCAGTCGGAATGACCGCAGGCAAACTCGCGGTACATCCGATTTGCCCTGGTCGTACCGTTTCTACGAGCGGTACGACCGTTCGTAGGGTTTCAAGATTGGCTTAAGATTTGCAATGGTTCTGGAATTTTTGTACCGTCATATAAAAATCGGAATGACCGTAGGCCGGTACGATCGTTCCCTAAGCGCGGAACGTCCGATTTCCAGATTAAGTTTTTGAGCTGATTTGCACTTGTTCTGTTTTTATTGAACCGCCTCACAAAAATCGGAACGACCGCACAACGGTACGACCGTTCGCCACGAGCGGTACGACCGATTTCCATGAGAGATTATGAGGCAATTTGCAACGCTTCTGGTTTTATTGAACCGCCAACTAAAATGCGGAATGACCGCGTTGCGGTACGACCGTTCAAGGACCCGGTCGTTCCGCTTGAACACTTAATTGGCTGTTCCCATCAAAATACGGTACTACCGCCAAGTAAAGTCCGGTCATACCGCACCAAGCGGTACGACCGCAAGTATAACTGCGGTACTACCGATTATGGACAGAAGCACTTAGAACTTTTCATTTTAATTTTAATTTTAAATTCAAATACATGCATGATCCTAAGTTGATCCATATGGCACAAGAACATGCTATAAAGCTACTAGCCATGATCCCTCTTAATAGTACGGCATTTATCCTATAATCCGGTCTTTCATCCAAAACTCCTAGACCGGTAAAATAGAAAAAGAGATCCTAGACTACTTGTACCTTGTCTTTGAGCCAAAAGATCTTCATGTAGTCCATTTGCATGCCACTTTGCATCAACACGTTCATCGATGGGATTTAACCTTGTAAATACTCAATAAACATGTTAATCCCGTATTCACATATTGTCATTATTTACCAAAACAATTTTTAGGGGCCTAGATGCTTTCAGCCGCGGCATTGCAGCAAGTAGCTCGTATAGCCATGAGTCATCTTCGTCATGACCTGACGGAGTTGGCTCAACCGCCATACGAATATTTTTCCAATGCGAGCTCGTGGCTTGGAGGTGAACACCTTTGCCGAGATTCCGAATGGGGAGGACCCTCACGTACGACAACTAGCAAGATTGGTTCGCATAATGGACCAAATGTGTCGTTGCACCAAGCATGAGCTATGGGAGATGCGGCGTCGTCTCGTCGTGGTTCAAGAGCGTCTACAGCCTATATGCAACATGGGGCTTGTAGACCGACACGTGCTTTATGGAGAAAATGAGGTTTCTCCATATGCTGCTGCACCCTCAGCTTTCCGTCTTCCAGAAGTGAGGGGACGAGTACCTGAGTATGGACAGAGACGTCTAGCCCGCATGTCTATAGGTTTCTCTCGCACTTAGATGCCAGACCCAGCAGGAGGTCATGTCATTGATGTAGGATCCCCTCTATGGCTCGTCAATCCGGATAACCCTGAGGACACAGGATCACCTAATTACTATTGGTTAGGCTAGTTTCCAGAGGGATTTAACCATAATCCTTAGGATTGTAGCATGAGTAAGCTCGCTGTCCAGACCTAGGTTCAGCGAGCGTGTATCCTTAAATTTTATGTAATGGGTCTGTAGTTGTTGAACTTTTGATGTTGCTTTGTAAGAACTTTGGTTTCGGGCAATTACTCTTGGCCTACGGGCCTATATGGATGTATTTGTAACCAGAAAACTACAAATTACTTCTATGGATCTTATGATGGTCTTTGTGCCTTTGTGTCTTCTTTTGGTGTTAATTTGTGTGCATTCATTGTCATATCACATGATAGTTTAAGATCTTCTCCTTGCTGTCCAGATTTTAGTTCCACGCTCGACCGAGCGTATCTCTCGTCGGTTCTCTAACCATCCGTGTAACAACAGGATGGTAGGACCTAGTACTCTTTTAGGCGCTCAACCAGGGGAAAAGTCACCGTTCCCTGGGATTCAACACACCATCACATGTCTTGGATGCAGTAAGGAGGGACACTATGAATCCCGCTGCCCCGAGAAGCAGCGAACACGATGTGTTTGTTTTAGCTGTGGTAAGGTGGGGCACTACGCCCACCAATGCGGACTAAGGAAGTTAAAAAGGGCCATGGAGGAGGCCGCAGTCTGTCGACGCTGTGGTGAGGAAGGACACTACATTAATCAGTGCATTACTAGTTGTCCCAACTGCGACGGAGACCACACACCACGAAGTTGTCAGACTACCAGAGTCACTTGTTTTCTCTATGAGGGACATGATCATTGTCCCAAGGAGTGTCACCTGCACCAGATGATCACCAAGACAATCAAAGTATAACAAATAATTTTCCATGCGGCCGTCATTAAAGCAACCCCTGGCCAAAGAGATACACAAGGGCAGCTCAAAAAGGAGTGTCGAAGCCGACGTCATCAAGGTAAGCATCTTACATGTTTCCTTTGTGGCCATCCGGGAAATTTTTGGACGTGTTGCCCGGAGAAGCGCCAAGCTTTTACCATTCATGATCAAGATCTCCAAGGATCCATTGATCAGGGATCTGATGTCCCTTCTCAAGCACCAATACCACCCAGATCTCCACCAGTGGCACCACAGCTTAATGGGGGCAAAGGCTCCCGAAACTGCAGCACGTTCTGGCCCAACGTCACTTGTTTTCATTGTGGCCGCATCGGTCACTATGCGCATCTTTGTCATGCGAAGCAACAAGGGATGCCCTGGACTTATCCAGCTTCTACACCACTGCCAGTTCCAACAAGACCCTCTATACCTCTAGGAGCAACATCCACTCCTTCCCAAGTTCCTACGCGCGGTCGAGTGAACCATGTTACTGCAGAGGAGGCGAGCGTCGCACTCGACGTCGTTTTGGGTACGCTCCTTGTTAATTCTTTTCCAGCTACTGTCTTATTTGGTTTAGGAGCATCACATTCTTTAATCTAGAAGTCCTTTGCTACACATCATCATTTTTTTATATCTATCTACCTCAGCCCCCTTATCAGATCCAGTCGCCGGGATCGGTTTTCCAAACCGATCAAGTCTGCCGGGATGTAAAAGTAGAAATTCAGGGGCTTAACTTTTGGCAAACCTAACAGTAATAACAACAGTGGTTATTGCTGTGATATTAGGAATGGATTGGCTGTCCAAAAATTAGGGGTCATCCGATTGTGTCCAGCGATCCATTTCGGTCACAAGCGAAGACGGCGATCAAGTCGTTTTTGCACCTTTTGTGGGCACATTTCATTTCTATGCCATGGAAGCTATTCCCTCCCTTGAATTGGAGAAAGTACCAGTGATGTACAAGTATCCTGATATATTCCTTGAAGAATTTCTAGGCATGCCCCCTAATAAAGAAGTTGAGTTCGTCATTGAACTTGCACCCAGTACGGTGCCAATTTCAAAACGACCGTACCAAATGCCTCCCACTGAGTTGGAAGAATTGAAGAATGAAACTCAATGAACTTCTAGTTAAATGCTTTATTCGGCCGAGCTCCTCACCCTGGGGATAACCAGCTATTTTCAGCAAGAAGAAAGACAAGGGTTTGCGGATATGTGTTGACTACCGTCCGTTGAACGAAGTCACTGTCAAGAACAAGTATCCGCTCCCGCGGATTGATGATTTTTTCAATCAATTGAATGGAGCCCAAGTATTCTCTAAGATTGATTTACGATTGGGCTATCATCAAATCAAGGTTAGAGCTGAAGACATACCAAAGACTGCATTCTCTACTCGATACAGTTTGTATGAGTATACTGTTATGTCCTTTGGCTTAACCAATGCTCCGACTTACTTCATGAACCTCATGAATTCGGTTTTCATGGAGAATTTGGATCCGTTTGTTGTTGTATTTATTGATGACATCCTTATCTACTCTAAGTCTGATGAAGAACACGAGCAGCACTTGCGACTTATATTAGAAAAGTTTCGTCAACATCAACTCTATGCCAAATTCAGTAAATGCGAATTTTGGCTTCCTGAAGTTAGTTTCTTGGGTCATGTTATATCCAAAGGTGGTATCGCTGTTGATCCAAGCAGAGTGCAAGATGTCCTTGATTGGAAACAACCCAAGAGCGTCACTGACATTCCCAGTTTTCTTGGACTTGTGGGCTATTACCGCAGATTTATCCAGAATTTCTCAAAAATTGCGAGGCCGATGAACCAGCTTCTGAAGAAAGAAAAGAAGTTCAAATGGTCAGCGAAATGTGAGCATATCTTTCAGATCTTAAAAGAATGCCTAACCAAAGCTCCAATGCTCATCCTGCCTGATATTCACAAGAGCTTCGTTATATACTGCGATGCGTCTTGTTAGGCACTCGGTTGAGTACTCATGCAAGAGGACCAAGTTGTGGCATTTGCATCAAGGAAATTAAGGCCTCATGAAGTTATTTATCCCCGCATGACATGGAGGTCGCAGCTGTAGTTCATGCTCTGAAGATATGGCGACATTACTTCATCGGTAAGTGTGCGAAATCTACACTGACCAGCCCTTGCCTTTTTCGAATTGGAAATAGGGGTAAGTCAGTATGGACTTCATCATCGGACTTCTAAAGACTCAAACTGGGTTAGACTCTATATGGGTGATAGTAGATCATCTGACAAAAGTTGCCCATTTTCGTTCCTGTCAAGACCACCTACACCAGGGACAAACTAGCCGAGCTTTATATATCAAGGATCGTCTGTCTCCATGGTGTGCCAAAGGTGATAGTTTCAGACCATGGTCCTCAGTTTACATCTCATTTTTGGAAATGCTTGCATAAAGCAATGGGGACCAACCTATCATTCAGCTCCGCTTATCACTCGCAAACGGATGGGCAAATCGAGAGAGTGAACCAAGTTTTGGAAAACCTTCTCTGAGCTCATGTGTTGCACTGTAATGTCTGCACCTGGAGATAATTGAAGAAGGGTCTCTTGCCACCCTTCGTGGGAATTTTACCCTTAAGGACCAGATCAAAGAAGCCCAGAAGACCGACATGGAAGTCGCTCAAATTCAGGAGAAAATGAAGCAAGGCAAGGCCAAAGGCTTCACTAAAGTTGCGTAAGGCACCCTATGGTTCGAAAACCATTTAGTGATGCCGTTTGGTCGCAACTTGAGAGAATTAATTCTCCAAGAAGCTCACAACTCTAAGTTTTCCTACAACAATAGCTTTCAATCAAGCCTACAAATGTCACCCATCGAGAAATTGTATGGGAGAGCTGAGGACACCCTTGAATCGGTCCAAAGCTGGGGAGAGACCATTCTATGGTCCAACCTTGGTGGAGAATGCCGAAGAGCAAGTTCGAAACATCCGTGAGTGACTTCGAACGGCTAAATCTCGTCAGAAGTCATATGCCAACCATCGTCATCGCGAGTTGAGCTTTGAGGCAGATGATCATGTTTACCTTAAGGTCTCTCATATGAAAGGAATGCATCATTTCCAAGTTAAAGGCAAGTTGGCACCTCGCTACATCGGACCATTCTGAATTACATCGAAATTGGGACTGGTGGCCTATCCATTGGAGTTGCCACCATCACTTTCAGATGTGCATGGTGTGTTCCATGTTTCACAACTAAAGAAGTGCCTTCGAATCAAGAAAGACAAGGTTAAACAAAGCAATGGTAAAGAAAATGTAATAACCATTCCTTGTAACCTTGTAGGATATCTTAGCACTATCTTTGAAGAAAATCAAAACAACAGATGCTATATTTCCTGTTAGTATCTTCCAATTCCATCTTCCGACCTACCCAGATCTCGGGGACGAGATCTTTTGTAAGGGGGGGAGGTTTGTCACATCCCCAAGTTTATTAATAATAATTAATATGCATCTCATGAGCATGCATCATTGTTTTTAAGCATTGCTTTAGATATTGCACTTGAAAAATCTTGTGCAAGTCCTGAACCTACACTTAAAGAAGTAAACTCAAGAACAAAACTGCAACAAATGCTACTAAAGCTCCTCTGGAGATAATTTATACAATACTATAATAATTATTTTGAATTAAGATAATTTTTTCCAAATTTTTGGGATTGTTTTCAAACCTTACAAAATTCAAACTCAACCCATCAACCTATTTCGGTTGTGGATTTATTTTGTACAAAATTTTTAGGGACACCAGACCTTCTCAGGAACACCCCTGATTTATTTCAAGATTTTAGGAAATTTATTTCTATTTTAGAGGCCTGGTCAACATAGGATCGGTTTGTTTTAAACCAGTCAAAGCCCTAGACCTAACCAGCCCATACTGTTCCTCGGGCTCGAGTCGGACTCGGTGAACTGATCCGGCCAAACAACTAAGTGCACCTTGCACGAGCCGCCCGATGAAATTTCAACGGACCAGATCTCGCGGCCGCTCGGATGGTCCGAACGGCCCACTTGATCTAAACCGTCCATTTGAGATCGTGTGGCCCTCGTGGATTGCCCGATCGGATAGTCCGAATGACGCATCCAATCTAAGTCGTTCATTCGAGATCAAACGGTGCTGATCAAAACCACTTAACGCACCGGTCGCACTTGACCCGAGCTGCTCCTCATTTGTGCCTTTGACCGCCTGGACCCACTTGTCGGAGGCGTCTTCTCCGGCGTGCTGCCATGCTCAGAGCATGAGCGCCACGCACCGCGCGAGGCCTGCTACATGCCGTCATTGCCATGAGCCACCACCTTTCCCAACCACTCCTAGAGCTCCTCCTTGTAATACCGCCTCAATTTCCGTCTTCTTCCTGAGTTAAAACCCCCTCCATGTCCATCAATTTCCCTCACTTCTCCTCTGTTGACTAAGGGGAGGGAGGCTTGCTCAAGCTCATCTTTTCAGTAAGACCCTTATCGAGAGATCCTTCAACTTCTATTCTCCTTGCCGTTTCCGTTTGTGCTAATGCGCAGTCTTGTTTTTGTTTGAAGCTCATGGGACACAATCGTGCCTTTGGAGCTTTCAGAGCGCGTACCAAGCAACCTCTTTTGGTCACCTTCGTCTCCGGTGAGATCCTCTCCATCTCTTCCGCGTCACTTTGTGCCTTAGGGTCTAACTAAGTGTTCCCCTCCACTTATTGCTTGTTTGCTTCACAGGAGCTAGTGAATTTGGTGTTCTCCCTTTTGTCGGCCAAGAACCCTATTCGTCATCTTTTGACAATTGGGTAAGCCATTTCTCGATTGCATGCAATGTCACCATCTTCTAGTCACCCTCAAACTTTCTCACGCCTTTGCTGTCATTGGTTTTGCCTAGGGCGACTCCTCCACGTGAGCCGCACCACCACCACCACCATTACCGTGGTCAATCACTCACAGGGCTTCTCCGGCCACTTCAAACCTCTGGTGAGCTTCTTGGTGTACGCTAGTGGCTCACTCATGCATTATTTTGCTCAATACATCACTGTAGCCTCGCATGCTTGTTAAGTTGTAAGTAGTCGCCACTCACCGTCGGCTAGCTACCGTTTCAGACCCTCTCCATCATCGCCACCACTACCTTTAGGTGCGCACGGCTATGGTGATTCCATTCATACCTTTGGATCACGCCGCCGTGGCCGGGAACGCTAGCGAGGCTCCGGTTATCACCGGGCCATGTTTGTCAGAACGCCTAACAATCCAGTAGCGGCATCATTAGGAATTATTGGTGATGATTAGCTTTTAATTGCGAGATCTTGGTCGAAAAACACGTTGAGCTGCGGATTTGTTTAACCACCATGTATGACTTGTGGACCCAAGTCTTAAGCCCACACCCTGTAGTTGCGCACAGCCCAAACCCAACTAGAACCTTTGTGGACCGTCCGATTTAAAAGTGACCGTCCAGATCAATTGGGCCGTTCGGACCATCCGAACGCGCCACGAATCTGGACCGTCCGATGTGAAATGAATGGTCCAGATCAATTGGGCCATTCGGACCGTCCGAACGTGCCACGATTGTGGAGCGTTGGATCTTAATCTGATGGCCCACAAGCTTGGTCCGAACGTTTCCATCACGTGTGCGCTGCTTCGTTTCACTGACATGGTGGACCCTCTTGTCTGCGCATGTTTGAATCAAAAAAAACATACCAAGGAACGGTACTGTACAGGGTCCCGCCTGTAAGTGACTAAGACTAGGGTAGCCTCAGTGAGAAAAGTACTAAATCAGTTTAGAAATTCTAAAATGGTTAATCTGCACACTGAAAAATATGAATAACTTCCAAAATTCATAACTAATTATCCTCAACTCCCAAATGGATGAAACTAGTTCTGATAATTTTCATTCTTAATGAACTTTATTATGAATTTGGTTTCAAACATTTCTCTATAGCCAAAAATTGTTGCGTCTTTTCGCAAAACTAAGCCAATATGAGCCATCCTTTGGAACAACCTTTGTGCATAACTAATTTTTATTTGTGTAAGACTTGCGAGTACAACTTTGTACTCAATCCAGTTGCTGCAATTTCAGGTGAGGAAGACTGTGAACCCGATGAGCTCGTTAGTGTCGGTTTAGGCGACACTGATGAGTAGTGCTATTATTTAACTCCTAGTCGATTGCCGATGGGTTATGGGGCATACCATGCTGGACTTTGGTTTATTTATTATGCTTCCACTATGACTTTTTGTTCTCTTTTGAATCTGGTCGACCGAGCCACTTGTAATAGTTGTAGACTTGAACTATTATGCTGTATGTCTTTTGAGCTTTGGATGTTGGACTGTTGTATGGATGTGAACAATGCTATATGTGAATTTGGGGCATGTTGGTCACTGATCTTGGGATCCAACATGATCTTATGCTCGCTGTTTATGGATTCCATTTTAACTTATTAAGTGTGGTCTTTGATTGTTTAGGGAACCGATAATCATGTAGTGCTTACAGAGGAGCAGTACACATGATCATCGGGGCTCTAGTTTCAACAAAGAACTCTCATTTGGATGGAGTTAATTTAGAATCCATTAACTTGGAAGCTCTGAGTTTTCTCCTTATGTTCGAGCGGGTCTCGATCTTATGGAGATAACCCAGGGGCTCCCACAATTACATTGTTTTATACCAACATGCATGGCTAATTGTATAAAAATGGTCTGGGAAATAGCTAAATGCCTACTTGACAGTATGATTCCTTGAATACTTGTGATTGACATGTTGACATGTACCCTTGGACACTATAGGTTGGGTAATCTTAGTTGGACATCTTTGAGATACCAACATGGGTGCGTATATTGCTTAGACATGCTTTAGTTATACGATGTCTCTCGATCACATGATTCAATGATGATGAATTTGACTTAATGATATATGGAATTGTGGCGCGGCCACTGTTGTTAAAAGATGTTGTGCCATGGCTAGGGTGGTCATTTGGCTAGGATGAACCCAAAATGATTTATACTCGGGTGAGTGATCGTGCAGTAAAGGGGGGTGTAGGAAGCACATTGGGATGTGGATGTCTCGCCTGAGTAGTCACTAAGGACTTAACCTTGCAAGCCATTGATCTGGGCCATACCGTGCAACCACAAGTTCATTATGGGGTGGACCTGGCCAACTAATTAGCAATGCTTTGAGTCAGTTCTGTTTTGGTTGAGAATGGCACAAGAGGGGCTGGGAAGGCGAATCCTTAGCGAGCGGAGCCGGGTCAAAACAGAGCTTTGTAAAGGTCTTGTCACGTGCTCTAGACTTCTTACCTAAGGTAGTGAGCAGGGGCATCAACGGATGCCCAACCAACTAGAGATGTTGTGTCTTGTAGGTAAAGTTGTACACCTCTGTAGAGTGTAAAACTATTCGAATAGCGGTGTCCCCGGTTATGGACAATGCCTGGGAATTTCGCGCAAGGGGTAGCCTTTCTCAAAAATGTGGTCGTGGTTGGTTCCAAGTGGTCTGGGAAGTGGACAGGGTGTTCACGAGTTATTTCAAAGAAACTTGATTACTTATGTATTAATCTTTCAACTTGTGCTTTGCAATCTACTTACTGTATTTCCAATCAATTCTGCTTTCTTCAAAGTAACCATAAAGCTATCCTTGTCAAGCCTAGTATGAATACTATTTGCATACATTTCCCTACGACTTGCTGAGTACATTCAAAGTACTCACGGCTTTATGCCCTCTGGTTGATCAGTCGCTCAAGAGGACCCAGGGAGCTCCGAGCTCTATGAAGAAGAGGAGTTCTTCGAAGACCTTGTGGGCTAGGAGACGTCCTCCACTCGATTGCCTATGGGCATGTCGAATGGCTTCCACGAGTGTTTTGTTTTCCGCTACGAGCTCTCTTTTGTTGTAAGCCCTGCGCGGCAACTCTATAAAAACCTTGACCATAAGGTCTTTTGCTCCTATTAATATTAATTTGTCTGCTTCCTCTATAGTTTGCTGTATGGTTTTGATCTCACCTGTGTTGCAACTGTGCGGACTAGCTACTGATCATAGGACTAGTTCAGAATGCACAGAGGGTCTCAAGGTTGCTTGCCCGGGGTCCCGACAAAATATGCCGTGACGATGAAATGGTAGACATGCAAGACTTCAAATCCTATGCAAAAGAGATTGGTGTGGGAGTCCTCTTCATGGCATAGGGCCTATTTTTTTAGGCTTGGCTTTTCGTCTTATAGCTAAAAGCTAGCTTTTTTGGCTTAATCAGCTTATAAGCTCCTCAGCTTTTAAGCCAAACTAAAGTTTTTGGTAATCTAGCTTTTTTACGGGTTGTTGGCTTCTTGAGTTATTTGTGAAGGATAATGTAACATCCCAAAAAAAATCATTTTTGAGAAGACAGTTAAAATAAATGGGAAAGTAATTTTGAGCATATTCTATACGGAAAATTATTTATGCATGATTTCTGAACTTTTTGTATACAACAAATAATGAAATTTTTATACAAGCGGCAACTTGTAAGAATTTTTGGGAAAATCACAGAGCATGTAAAATCCTGAAAATTTTACATATGAAACTATACGTTGTTAGAAACTCTCACAAACAATTTCATAAAATTTGGAACATATTTGATAGGATTACAAATTCACCAAAGAATCATCCTGTTTTGGAAAAAAAAATCTAAAAACGAATTCAAATTTCCCTCTCACCCTCTGGGCCAAAAATGAGCCAGCCCAAACTCCCTCGTTCTCAAATCCAGCCCATGCCACCCTCGCTCCCGCGCTCGCTGACATGTGGGCCCCGCTTGCCAGAGGTTGTCTTCCACCTCTCACCTGCGTGAGCCAACACACCAGAGCACCCTCGCCTGCTCTACCGCTCACCCGTTGATTTCAACCGCCGCCCATAGTTTGGCGCCTCACCTGCTCCCGTCACCTCTGCCTGCCTCACCCATGCTATCCACCCCATTGATGGCGCTCTTTTCCCACGCGAACGGAGGAACCCGAGAGCGTCCACGACTTTTTCACGCACTGCTATTCTTCTCGCCGTTCTTCTCGCACTAAGTCTTGCCATACTTAAGCTATAGTCATGTCACCTTCTTCCTCAGCTCGCCCCCATTCCATTTTCGCGTAAGGCCGAGCTTCTCGTTCAATATTTTTGCCGGAATGTATGTGTCGTTATCGACGCCGGTGAACACACCTCCGTAGCTCGACCGCTCTAGTGAGCTTCCTCACCCATGACACTCGCGGCAATTTGATCGCCATTCATTACTCATTCCTCTCCTTTGCTAAATGCAGCTTTTGGAGTCTTGTAGAACGATCGCGCCGACCTTCGTCCTCGACTCCGACGCACACCCAATCCCGCTAACGCGTTCCCGGTGAGTACGGGCTCAAATCAAATGTGTCACCACCTGTTCCATACCCTATTGAAGCTTTCCCCTCACTCAATACTGGCAATCTCGCCCTAATCCAAGCTTCACCCTCATCTTCCTCATTTCCGGCCGCCACCGCCACTTTTGTTCTTCTTCGAAGCCCTGTGAGCCTCGGTCTAATTCCTTGCGTCTACACCATCCTTAGGACGTCTAAAAGCATCTAGGCCCCTAAAAATGGTTTTGGTAATTAATGATAATATGTGAATATGGGATTAACATGTTTATTGAGTATTTACAAGGTTAAGTCCCATTGGTGAGTTTGATGTCTTGAAGATGCATGCTAAAGGACAACATCTTTTGGATAGAAGACAAGGTACAAGTAGTCTAGGATCCTTTTGTGTTTTACAGGTCTTAGGAGAAATGGTTGGAAGACTGGATTATAGGTTAAATGTCGTACTATTAAAAGGGATCATGACTAGTAGCTTGATAGCATGTTCTTGTGTCATTTGGACCAATTAGCGGGTATTTTCAACAAACCATTAGATGAAGGTCTCTTTTGCAAATTGAGGAATAAATTAAATGTCATAGACTATTCAAATGTTGGTTGAACTCTTGCCTCATGCATTTTGCTTCATTTGGTGTTATTTGAAGCCTTTTATGAAAATATTTTCAAAACAATTATTAAATATTATTATGTTCATAAAAATTATGTTGTTAGATAGACATTAGTCTATTCAATGCATAATGATCCTAAATGATATTTGTTTGAATGCAAAAATAAGGATCATTTGCATAATTCTCAAAATCCAAAGTCAAATCCTAAAGTTCCAGGAAAATCGGAACTACCTGCGGGTTAAGTGCGGTCGACGAATGATCTTGCATAATCGGCGTTATAACCGCGGTATGATCAAGATCTTGATACTACCGTGATAAAGAGGAGGTACTACGCGTTAGTTTGTAAATGGCATTAACTGCCGTGCGGTTTCTACTTCGTGCCTGTTTTACTTCCGAAACGGTTCAACCACACCTCTCACCGTTTCATTTCTCTCTCGGCTTCTCTCTCTCCAATCCGAAGAACCTCAAATCCCCTTTGCAATTCCACAAATTTCTTCGGTGATTCTTCGTTCCTTGTTGATTCCTTGCATCTCTAGGATTCATCTCCTTCAATTCTCAAGGTAAAAACCCCCTTTTGATCTTTGTTTTACCTAGTTTTGGAACTCTAGGTCACAATTTTATGGGTTCATTGAGAATGTAGACGATTTTTGTGGTTCTTGTTTGGCAAAATTGATAAAATCGGTGTTTCATGATGCTTACACATCCATTCCATGGATTTACTCCATTAGAAACATCCAAAATTTCATTAAATTCATGCCCTAGAACTCAGTCTGGAAATGCGGTTCTACCACTTTCTTGAGCACGATACTACCGCGATGCGGTCGCACCAGCCTAAGAACGGCGGTTCTACCGATTATCCTAACAAAACAAAAATGTCATCCCATTCAAAATTAATTCTATTTTGCTTGATCTTTTGAACACTTTGTAACCTATCCTCTCTGCTTGAAGATGCTGAGGACCAGAGTTGCCACTCGCAAGTCCGTCAGCGCCCGTAGAGGTCAATCCTCCTCGTCCCGGCCTTTGGTAGCCTCTGTTCAAGCTGAAGAAGTTCCAGAAGTGCGACAAAAGGTAGTGCAAGACAAAGGAAAAGGTCCAGCGGTCGATGAACCAGAAAGTGAGGAAAATTCATCTCGAGCTGAATCTGAAACAGAATCAGAAGATCTAGCAGGATCAGATGAGGAAATAGGAGAGCTAGAAGAGCCTCATGATGATTTAAGGATGATTTCAGCTGATCAGTTTGCTATCAAGCAGCACATAAATCAGTACCTCTTCCCTTCAAACTCCATCAATCCAAGATTCCACACAAAATTTCAAGAGCAAGTCTATGAGCAGCTATATGGACATCACAGAAATTTTGCTGATCATAAATGGATAAAGTGGCAACACATTAACTCTTTGGACAAGTATAATGGAGTATACCGGATGTTTCAGCTTGTTGGTCTTCATGATCTCGTAGCTCTAAGGAATGACTACGATGAGGAGATCATAAGACAATTCTATGCCACTATCCATGTGTCTCCAGATCTTTCAACAATGAAATGGATGACAGTGACTAGATGTTTGGAGTGCACTAAGGCAGATTTTGAGCATGTTTTGAGAACACCATCTGGCACATGGGACAAGCTCTGTGACAGTCCTGCATTGCTTGCTCCTACTTGGACTGATTTTTATGATCCAGCTGTCAGGTATACCACAGGGAAGATACATGGTCTCAAGCCCATTCCTAGTCTGATTAATAGAATTATTAATCATACTTTCTTTCCAAAGAGTGAAAACTTTGATGCAGTGAGAGGACATGCTTGGAATATCATTGACAACATCATGAATGGAAGAAAATTTGATGTGGTAGAATTTATTATTAGGGGCATAGTTAATTCAAAGAATGATAGGGTCAAAAAGATTTACCATGCTCCCTACATTATGGCTTTGATCTTAAGTAAGATTAAGTACCATGGAAGATTGGGTTCTCCCCACAAGGCATACAAGCCTCGAGAAGGTCCTACAATTCAGCGAGGTCAGCAAGAAGAGGATGCTCCAGAGGAGGCAACTGTAGGTGATGCTCAGGGACAGGTGACACTTGCACAGATTCTCAACAATCAGCAGTTGATCCTCAATAATCTGCTACAAGTCAAGGTCACTCAGCAGGAGATGAGGACAGCACAGCTAGAATTTCAAAATGAAACTCACAACAGGCTAGCTGCCCTGTCAGAAAGCATTGAGTCCATGGAGCGGATTATGACTACTCTTCAGCGCTACCGTCGTCCTCCTCCTCCTCCAAGGCCTTCCTCTACTCCAGCTGGTCCTCTTTTGGCCCCTATTCCTCAGACTCCACCTCCTCAAGTTCAGGATCTAGCTCCTCAGGATGACCGCGTATCCTTCGGCGGTACTACCGTGTGCCGTTCGGACCGTCCAAAAGTGACATGATTGTGTGGTTTAAACGAGTGGTCCGAACGGCCCAATCAATCTGGGCCATCCACGTAATCGGTTCGATTGTCACAGCCAACTGGTCGCTAAAGCGGTACGACCAACTCATGGTGCGGTTCTACCGCATGGCGGTCGTTCCGAATTTTAGTTGACGGAACTACCGTGTGTCGTTCGGACCGTCCGAACAGCACCTGATCGTATGGTTTAAACGTGTGGTCCGAACGGCCCAATCAATCTGGGCCATCCACGTATACAATCCAAACGTGCATGTTAACCTATTTGCTGAGTGGTATGACCGCCTTGTGGAGCGGTGCGACCGCAACGCGGTTGTTCCATTTTCTAGTTGGCGGTACGTAAAATCCAGAGAGACTCCATTTCGATTGAAATTGCAAAACCCTTGGAACGATAGTACCGCCTTTGTTTACACGGTACTACCACTCTACGGTACTTTCGGAAAATGGAGCGGTACGTATTTTCCAGAGAGCACCCTTTTTGGATCTTTCGTGAAACGGTAGTACCGCCCATGTGAGCGGTACGACCGGGCTTAGCGGTATGACCGCATGTTAGTTTGCGGTAGTACCGCGTCGTAGCTCAAACGGATATATCAGAGGGAGTTAATGCTTCTGTTATAGCCGTTATAGATCAGTTGGTAGGATGCGGTAGTACCGGCCCTTAGCTGGCGGTAGTACCGCATTTCGCTGAAAAGTTGGGATTGCTCTCCTAACTGTTGGATTTGGTTGTGGGGGTATAAATACCCTACCACCTGCTCAAGGACAGGCAGCTAGAGTTCATTTATCATCCTTAGAGCCTTGAGAGCCTTGAGCATCCCCTCAACTACTCAAATACTCTTGTGCATTCATTGTGAGGTAGTTGAGCCATTACAAATGCATTCACTCATTCTAGTTGATCCATTTGTACTTGAGTGCCGTCAAGCAAAGATCATTGGTTTATTACTCTTAGAGTTTTGCTGAACTCCTAGACGCTTGGCGGTGATCGCACGGTGATCTCTTCAAGAAGCTTGTGAAGAGGCCCAGTGCCAAGATCGTGAGTGGTTTGGTGTTCACCATCTCCGGAGCGGAGGAAGAACAACCAATAGTGATCAAGGGAAGGCTTAATTCGTGGAGCCGGTTTAATTCGTTCAAGCTTCCTCAACGTGGACTTGTGAAGACCGGCAAGTCTTCGATACCATGGGAAAACATCGTAGTCTCTATTGTGGTTAATTCTTGTCTTTACTTATTCCGCATTTACAATTTTAGCATTTATCTTGTATTAAATTGCTTAGCTAGAATTGTATCTAGTTTAGACATAATTCATAATTGGCTTAAATTGTTAATTTGCTAAAAAGTTTAAAAACCTCCTTGTCGGTGTTTTAGAACCGATCTTACGTAAAGATTGTTTGATTCGGGGGTCTCCAAGACTGAAATCACGTAGAGAGATTGACATAGGGATTTTTATACAGGTCCAGGCCTTCTCTAGAGAGAATAATAACCCTACTCCTGTGTGTATGTATTGAGTATACTGGTTACAATCAGTAGAAAATGCTACAATTTTCCCTGCTCCTCAGTGTGTATGCCCGATTGTATGTCTCTAATTGGCCCTCCTCCCTATTATCTCTGGCCATAGCCCTTTATAGTGTTCGTAGAGGTAGCCGTTGCTCCAGGCCAAGAGGCACCCCATCATTCCAAGTAATGGGCGCATTGTTGGTAGTAATCGCCGGGGTATTAACTCCTCCATGTCGCTTGGCGTTTCTAGTCGAGATAATGGAGTATTACGTGTTGTTACTCAGAGGATAACAACAGATATTGATCGCTTGGATTCCCTAATCAATTGGGCCCACTTGTGCAGTAGGCTCTATCGATCATAGGGTGGTCAGAATCGACTGGTCGTAGAAGAACTTACGACCATAAGATAGTCGAGAATAACTTACGATCGATACCACCGTAGAAGACCTTACGATGGAGAGTGGTTGTAGAAGAACTTACGACTATGAAGTAGTCGTAGCAGGACTTACGACTATGGGGGTGGTCGTAGAAGAACTTACGACCACCTGGTTGACTTCTTCCTTATGAATATAAGGGGTATGCTCAGATTCTATATGACGTCATATTTATCTATAATAAGAATTATAGATAAAAGATAAAATGAGGATTGTTGGATCCTCGTCACTCCTATTCACCCCTCCCCCCCTCTAGTCGGTTATCCTTGATCCTACAACGTTGTAAACCTAACGTGCTGCTTCTAGTAGAACCTTCATCGTCGCAGAGCACCAACACCGAGAGCCTCCCGTGCACCGCCGCAGCTCGACGTCGGCAAGCCATTCCAAAACCTCTCCATCCTCATCATCTTCACCTTCATGATCAGGGTGAGCCTCTGAACCTCATGTGCACTCCAATTTGTAGAGTGCGAGTAGTTTACACCATATTCGTCGTCTCCACCCATGGCGCCGCTGCGGTTACATGCCTCCAACTCACCTCCGATGACCCTAGGTCTTCGCGCCTAGCCCATTTGCATCGCCTGGACTCACTAAAGCCAGTGTGCCTCTCCTTTAGCCCAGAGGAACCCTCCTTCGCCAAAGTCATCCCAGACCCGAGAGTTTGCTCTGCTCCTCGCCAACGTAACACCACCTCCAGCCATCTCTATTGCCGTCACCACCACAAATGGCTTCACATAGCTTCTCTCTTTCTATTCCGTCGCTCATCGTGCCGTCCGCCGGCGATGAGCTCTCCATGGCACTCAACCATGCGCGCAGCTCTAATGCCTTCCTCTCTTTCTCTCTCTGCCAGTGGGGCCCACAGGTTTAAAACGTTAGTTAGCACTTAATGACAGTAATTAAAATCACTAAGTCGATGACTGGTGGGACCGACTGAAAAAGTAATCAAAAATCTAATTCTAAACATTTTTAGTAAATGAGTAATTGACATGTGAGACCACGCACTATTCCCAGTTTTAAAACATGTTTTAAAACAGAGAGACTAACAGGTGGACCCCAGCTGTTAGTTAATTAAAATCAGAAATAGGTTTAATCATTAGTTAATAAATAATGAGTCTATGACATGTTGGACCGCCTCTATTTTATAAATAAAATCAATAAAACAAAAGAATGAGTCACTGACAAGTAGACCCCATATGTAAGTTAATGAAAATCAGGAAAAAAATGAGAAAAGCCGCTTTTAGCTCCGAGGAAAATATGTTTTCTCAACTGGAAAGCGTAAACCTCGGTAGAACAAAGAGAAAAATACACTTTCTCTAATGGAAAGCATAAACTTCGCAAAATATGCTTTCAACGTCTCCCTTTACTAATATCTGGAATTTTCTAACCGAAGCAAATTGAAACCTTAATAACTTTTGCACAAAAATTCCAGATGAGATGAATCTTTTTTTCAAAATTCATCTAAAATCATGATCTACCTGAATATGATTTTTTTTTTGTATTTTGTTGTTGTTGAAATTATTTTTCTATATTTGATTTGCTTTCGGCTCTCTTTTGATTAGACGTCAATTGTTTGAACGAAATTTACGATGATCCTTCATCCTCACATTTAGAGCAACCAGAGCAAGGCAAGCACCTCCTTTGACCATGTTGATCATATTTTGTAATTATTGTACTTCTTTTGCAAAATCTATTATGCATGTGTGTATATTTGATATAAAAGTGCTATGTTTGGGATAACGGTAGTTGTAAATCCTATTCGATGCATGATCCTCCTTGAAATATTGATATCCCTACTGTTGTAGCCATTAGGTTATGGTTTAGGCAATAAATAATGTCAACTTGGATTTTTTAATGCGAATCTCACATAATTGCTTAGTCTGTCATAAAATTTGTAAAAAGGATGAGATAATAAATATGAGTTTGAGAGTTTTTGAAACGAAAGTCCAGAGGGGTTTACCTCTATTATTTTGTATAAAAATAAAAATAAAAAACTTAGTTTGTGACGCGATCAAGTTATATTATATTCTAAGTGTGAGATGTGTATCTCACAAGTAGATAGGCGGAGATTCTCGTCCAGGTCAATTAAGGACTGAACACCCGGTATATCCGACCTAAGTGTTAGCGTACAACCACATGTGCCGGTATGGGACGATCTTAGCTAATTAATTCATTGAAAACTAGCCTTGCACGTTGGTAGGCCGTAGTAGTGCAAGCATGACCGGTGTAGGCATGTTCGAAGGGGCTCCCTTCACTGAGGCGATGGGCACAAAGCCTTTCAACACAACGATGAATGCCTCACTTGACGGGGGTGTAACCGGGCGAAGTAACAGTGTTCATTGTAACACTCCAAAATCTCCATTTTGAGAAGACATAATAGGATAACTGGAAGAAAAATATATTGTGAGCATATTTGATATGAGAAGTTGATCATGCATGATTTTTTTTGAATTGTTTATATAAAGCAAATCATGAAATTCATACAAACATGAACTTGTAATAATTTTAGGAAAAACAGAATGAAAATAGGTGAGAGAATTATTTAGAGCCCATTTGCATAGGGAAACTTTAGTGAGCATCAATTAAGAAAATTTCATCTAAAGCAACAATACATTTCAAGAAAACAATAGCATGGGAGAATTTTCAAGAAAATCACAGAACATATTAAATCCTAATAAATTTACATAGGAAACCATAGGGAGTCAAAAGTCCTCAAAAACATTTCATAAATTTCTGAGCTAAATTTCTATGTTTAAAAATTCCCTCAAACCCTCAGCTACTTAATCCCAAAATCCATATTTCATTTCTTTCTCTCTTCTTGCTGACACATAGGACCCACACGTCAAAAAGCATCTTCCACCTCGCTCTCTCTCCCTTGCCAGCACACACTCCATTTTCGACCTACCGCCATCACCTCCGCCCGGCTCTGCCCATCCTATCTATCGCCTTAATGTCGCACCAACCCACTCTGTCGGAGACGCCGAGGGTTGGAGCGCGAGATACTTGCATGGCCGCCATCTTCTCGCCGCTTTTCTCATGAGCTTCTCGACTGTACATAAGTCTTCGACCGTGTCACAATGTTTCTAGCTCGCCACTCTCGCTCCTCACACATAATCAGAGCTCCGAGTGCTTTGATTCGCCAGGAACGAGTGTGTCGTTCTCAATGCCGGTGAGCACGCTCCACAATACCATCTTCTCTGGTGAGCTCCTTTGCCCTCGCCAATCATGTCATCATGCGCCCCTTGCCTGACTAATACTCTCTCCGTGCTCAATGTACCTTCGGGAACCCCGTAGCTCCAACAAGCCATCGTCTTCTTCACCTCCGGCACACACCCATTCTGGAACATCTTTGTTCCCAGCGATCTGGTGAGCTTGAACCTCACTTGACCGCGTCATATCGTGTCTTGCACCTCACTGATGCTTCTCCCTCTGATAATGAAGCTTCAACCGCAGAGAATCCTCCGGATCAATCATCTTCCTGATTTCTAGCCACCGCAACCATTTTCTACTTAGCCACCGACTCGGTGAGTCCTTGGTCATTTCCGTCTATCCCTACCATCCTCAGAGGGCTAGAAAACTAATGCGCACCTTTTTATCGCATCTCTATCGTCGTAGCACGCAATTGATGGGAGCCTTCTTTGCGCCGTTGCTGTTCAATGTCGCCCCACCATTTCGGTCATCCCTTGGCACCTTCAAGGCCTCGGGTGAGCTTCTAGTAGTTCCCTGAAGCTTTAGAGCGCATTAGATCAAAGGATTAGATAGCGTAGCATAGGATTCGTCGTAGCCGATCATGGCACTGTCGCAAGAGACCTTGTCGCCGTTGCTCCGGTGACCATTGGTCCCCAAGCCACTGTCAATAGTATCACAATAACCCCTTGAAGCTAATGCACCCCATCATTTGCCACTGATTAGCTCCAATCGCGAAAACAGCTTTTGAGCCCGAGAAACTCCGCCGCTCTTCTCCGGCGTAGCACCGCCTCTGGCCTTCTCTCTGGCCTCCACCACCACCTGGTGGCATCACTGTCAAGAGAGGATCCCATTTTTGGCCTCCCTAAACCTCGTCGTCGCTCTGATTGCCGGTGACGAGCTTGCCATGGTGCTACGCCTGGCCTAGCGCGCTCGCAACTCCTTTCTCTCTCTTCTAGTGGGACCCATGGGTTTAAACGCTAATTAGTACTTAAATGGCAGTAGTTTCATATATCAAATCAATGACTTGTGGGACCAGCTAAAAAGATAAATAGAAATCTAATTTGAAACACGTTTAGGAAATGAGTCTCTCACAAGTAGGCCCCCACATGTAAGATTAGCAAAAATCAGAAGAAAATGGAAAACCTCTTTTAGTTCTGAGGAAAATACACCTTCTCTGCTGAAAAGCGTAAACCTTAGTAAAGCTTAGAGGAGAATACGCTTTCTCTGTTAGAAAATGTAAACCTCAGAAAATACGCTTTCGATGTCACCTTTTTTATTTTCAGGAATTTTCAAACTGAAGCAAATTGAAACCTTAATACCTTTTGCATATGAACTCCAAATTAGATGATTATTTTTTATAAATTCATATAAAATCCTTATCTACCTGAATGTGCAAAAATATTTGGATTTTTTTTTGCTGTTGAAATTATTTTGCTATATTTAATTTGCTTCCGGCTCTTTTGATTAAACGTCGATTGTTCGAACGATATTTTCGACGACCATCGCTCCTCTTTTTTAGAGAAACTAGAGCAAGGCAAGGACCCCCTTTAATCATGTTGATCCTACTATTTCAATTATTGTACTTCTTTTTTTCCAAAATCTATTATACATGCGTGAGTGGTGATGCAAAAATTGCTATGTTTGGGATAACAGTAGTTGTAATCCTAATTGATGCATGAATTTCCTTGAAATGTTGATTCCCTTACTATTGTAGCCATTATGATATGGTTTAGGCAATAGATAATGTCTAATTGGGAGTTTTAAGTGCGAACATCGCACAAATGTCTACTAGAGCAATAGTCTTTTCTAAAACTTGTAAAAGAACAATATGATAAACATGAGTTTGAGAAATTCCCGCGTCAAAAACTAGGTTTTGTATTTTTATTTTTTATAAAAATAAAAATACAAAACCTAGTTTTTGACGCAGGCGAGTTATATTATATTCTGAGAAGTGTGAGAGGTGTATCTCACAAGTAGATAGGGGGAGATTCTCGCCTGGGTCAGTCAAGGACCGAACGCTGGTATATCCAATCTAACTGTAAGAGTACAACCACATGTGCTGGTATGGGACGGCATTAGCTAATTAAGTCATTGAAAACTAGCCTTGCACGTTGGTAGGCCGTAGTAGTGCAGACATGACTAGTGTAGGCATGTCCGAAGGGGCTCCCTTCACTGAGGCGTTGGGCACAAAGCTTGCCGACATAACTGCGAATGCCTCACTTGACGGGGGGTGTACCTGGGCAAAGTGAAGCTGTTCATTTGCTGGGCTAGTGCAATAATAGGACTAGATGATGTAAAAGCTTCAACACGTGCTCTAGACTGCTCACCAAAGGTAGTGAGCGGTGGTATCAACGGATGCCGAACAAACTAGAGAATTCGTGTGTTATAGGTAAAGTTGTACCCCTCTGTAGATTGTAAATCTATTTAAATAGTCGTGCTCATGGTGATGAGCATGCTAAGTGTAGTATTGCTGGGTATAGTCTTTGTTTTCGTAAAAACGTTTCTTGTCGGAAAATGAGGGAATGATTTGCGGGTTTATATTTGAGTTGAAAGCCATGTCTATGGCTAAAAGTAAAAAATGTTGCTCGCGGCCAAGGAAGGTTGTGAGTTGTTGTCGTTATTCATTCAATTACTTACTGTCCTTTGCCTATTTAATAGCTCTTTAAAAATTTCCATTGCAAAGTACTATGTATTGATATTTCAAATAAAATTTGCTTAATGCTGAAAACAACTCGTAGCTTAGAGCCTCACCCCTTGTTAGCCTTGTATTTATTTAAATTTTGCGATATACTACAAGTCTTGCTAAGTACGCAATGTACTCAATCTTGCTTAAATTGTTGTTTAGAGTATGAGGATGAGCCTACGCCATACGATGCTTTCTTCGCACCCGAAACCGGTGGGTTCAATGACGGGTCTTTCTAGGATTTGTCTCTTGTCGGTTGCCTGAGGGTTTTGGATGGGCATGTCGCTGGATATTATTGACTTCTATTACTTCTACTTCCGCTGCTACTTTTGTTACTCTGTTGACACTTGTTTTTATTTGGCCAGTCGGCCTATGATGTAATAAATCTTAACTGCTTAAGTTATGGACCCTAGTTCATTTTATTTCATTTGAATTATTGTATGGATGTGAATATCAATGTTGTGATTGTGTGTACTAGCCACTGATCATGGGACTAGTACAGTACACACATGAGGGCTTCAAGTATTCAAAGCCCAGGGTCCGACATTCATTCGCCGGGCTAGTGCAATGATAGGACTAGGTGATATAAAGGCTTCGACGTGTGCTCTAAACCGCTTACCAAATGTTAGTGAGTGGTGGTATCGACGGATACCAAATAAAATAGAGAATTCATATGTTGTGGGTAAAGTTGTACCCCTCTACGGAGTGTAAATCTATTTAAATAGTCATGCTCGCGGTAGTGAGCGTGCTAAGTGTAGTATTGCTGGATATAGTCTTGGTTTTCATAAAAAACACTTTCGTTGGAAAATGTGGGAATTGGTTCATTGGTTTATATTTGAGTTGAGTGCCATGTCTATGGCTGAAAACAAAATATTGCTTGCAGCCGAGGAGGGTTGCAAGTTGTTCTTTATTCGATTACTTAATGGCTGTCCTTTATCTATTTAACTGCTTTTTAAAATTCCATTGCAAAGTACTACATATTGATATTGCAAATAAAACTTACTTAATGCTAAAAAAATACCTTGTAGCTTAGAGCCTCCTCCTTTGTTGGCCATGCATGTATATAAATTTTGCGATACACTACAAGTCTTGCTGAGTACGCAATGTACTCAATCTCGCTTAATTTGTTGTTCAGACTTAGAAGATGAGCCTACGCCGGACGACGCCTTCTTTGCACCCGGAACCAGTGGGTTTGGTGATGGGTTGTTTTAGGACTTGTCTCTAGTCAGATGCCTGAGTGTTCAGATGGGCATGCAGCTCGAATTTTGTTGGACTTATCACTTTTTTTTTGCTTCCACTATTACACATGTTACTTTTGCTGCTTAAACTTTTATTTGGTCAGTCGGCCTATGCGTTGTAAATCATGTAATCGCTTAAGTTATATACCATACCTTGTTTATTTTGTATGTATGAATGTATGGATATGATTATCAATGTTGTAGATGTGTGTACTAGCCACTGATCATGGGACTAGTACGGTACACACATGAGGGCTTCAGGTATTCAAAGCCCGGGGTTCGGCAAATAAAATGTCTGAATTACCCTTGAGGGTTTAAAGGACATGTTTATGCATGTATTTAAACTTATTTTTGTATGGAAATTGAAAATACGATGATACATGCAAGTGTGCATATAAAACAAAATAAATATCGCTCATACGTTCATGTGTCTACAAAGGTCTAACTAAATAAATTGCAAATTTAAACATGTATGCATGTATAAATTTTGGACATTGCGTAATGAAAGAAATTAATATCGAAAGGCCAATATTAGCCAACCAAACAAAATACCAAAGAGACAAAATATTATTCGATCATATATGATGCAATCATCTTGTCACTGCAATGTGTACATTTGTCATGTAAAAGAATTGAATCACATTAAATAACTTGTTACATTGTTCGTGGACTTGTATCGTGACGAACACAGCTTTGCTCTAGCACAAAATTTTTGGATTTTGTTGTCACAGTTTGCTGAACTACAATCTTATGAAGGGAAACAAAACTATCCTAGTAGGCGTGCACAAACTTGGTTCACTTTATTGTTGTCATGAACATACTTCATGGAGCCCTGTCAAATGGTCGAGTGCCATTGTAGCATATATCCCACAACCTCAATTGCATCTTTTTCAGCTATCTCCGAGCAGGAGGGGTTGTTCTTGACATACACTAGAGCCCGTATTTTGACACATTCCTTCATAAATGCAAAAAATGTCACAACAGACCCAAAAAATTACTAAAGTTAGCAACATTTTTTAACTAGGAAAGCATACTCATTAGCTACAAGTACTGAGGTAACCACTGGAAGCTCAAAGCAAATCTCAATAGCTAATACCATTAGTGGCTCCCTATATCTAACTAATGTAAGTTTGTAACCAACTATTTTCTTGACAACAGAAGTTCAATGAATCTGGATAGTTCATATGCAAAGATGTGCATGTATGGAACATAAAAGGAACACCAAACAAGATTAGGTTTCATGTAGCAAAGAACCAAAGCCATATGTGGTATGAGATCAATAACAAGAAAGCAAAAATTTCATGGTCGGAATCACGTATCAACGCTGGCGTTGGAAGACAACAACAGCTAGTACACACGACTAGCATGCAACAGTGTGATGCTTATGTTACAGAGGCTAGCTTGTCCAATTAGTAATTAAGAGTCTAAGAGTCCAAAAAGAAGTTGAGTCCAGTATGAGTCTATTTAGGAGTCCAAGCTTATCTCTAGTTGATAATATTAGGCAAACCTCTATTTAAGGTGGTTCTTACGATTGAATAAAGGAGGGAGAAGTATTAGTCTTTCTCTTCCGTTGCTTCCCATGTTCCCGATCCGGCACAACTTCTCTTAGTGTGTTCTTCTTCTTCATTTTCTTCTATCTATTCGGCAGCACGGCTCCTGGTCAAGGACCAAAGCCTAAACCACCCGTATTCCACTCGTACAACTTGCGCTCAGGCACAGGTTGTGACATCTTGGTATCAGAGCACATGGCCAATGATCAAACTGCCATGGAGGCCCTGACACAACAGATTGCCAACTTGACGGCATCTGTGACCGTTCGGCTTGATCGTGTGGAAGAGCAGCTCACTAACACCGCCGAGCGCATCACAAGCTTGGAGAAAGGCCATCTGATGGCCTACTGCTAGCACCAATTGGAGCAGCTTTTCCCGCTACACAGCATCCACAGATCGAAAAACAGGATGGTGGCAATCCTCCTTGTTATCACGGATTGGATTTTCCAATGTATGATGGGAAGGAAGATCCCCTTGGATGGCTGCAGCGTTGCAAGCAGTTTTTCCGGGGCCAGAAGATGGTAGAACCTAACAAGGTATGGTTGGCATCCTACCACTTCACTGGTGCGGCACAACAGTGGTATTATCAACTCGAGCGTGATGAAGGTGAACCTAATTGGCACCACTTCAAGCAATTTGTCAATCTTTGTTTCAGGCCATCCATGCGACATAAACCCCTCAGCGAACTCAAGCAATTGGTGCAAACTAGGACAGTGGAAGACTATCAAGAAAAATTCCTCGCCATCCTGTGCCACACAGATCACCTCTTGCCACGACAACAAGTTCAATTGTTCACACCGGGCTTAGCAGAACCCATCCGCGTGTATGTTAAGCTCCAGAATTCGACAAGTCTTTAGATGGCAATGGCACTAGCACATGCATACGAACGATGCACACAGGTGTCATCTGAAGGGATCATATGTCCCACCTGGCCCATCCCCAACACATGCTATGCACCGGCAACCAAGCCGGTCATGCCCGAACCTTCAATCGCAGCAAGGACCACTCCAGCAGCTCTAGCACCTAGAGCCAAGGCAATGCCAACTGCGCCTGGGCCAGTAACGACAACACCAACAATGAATTGTGGTGACCGAGGACTGCAACGTCGTTACCTCACACTGGAAGAGATGGTGGCGCCCCACGAGGCGGGATTGTGTTACAACTGTAAGGAGAAATTCACTCCCAATCATCGAGGCAAGCGACTATTTTTGCTTCTCTCGCCCAGCGAAGGTAATGACAGTGACTGTGAGGAGGAAGACAATTACAATTCGCCTAGCATCTCTCTTCATGCCTTAACTGGTATCAAGCCTCGTGTCGCTCAGATGATGCAACTACCTGTGCATGTGGCTGATACTATTTTGTTGACATTACTTGACTCAGGATTGACACATAATTTTATTACTCCAACAGTGTCGGATTCGAGAGTAACACCCCCAAATCCTCTGCGTACTCTGAACTAGTCACATGATCAGTAGCTAATTCACACAGTAAATAAATATGGTAACATCCATAATTCGCACAACTTTATTAATGAATAGCAGAGTTTATTACTAGAAAGGCTTACAAGCCAACAATAAAGAACACAGTGGAAAACGAAGAAGTAGTAGAGGACAGCTAATCTGCCATAGGTAATCGACTGGGGTAGCGGCCTAGTCGTCGAGATCCACATCGGCGGTGAAGTCCTTCTCCTCTGAACAACATTTTATTAAGCAAGGGTGAGTACAAAAATGTACTCCGCAAGTTACACCTAACAACAGAATTATAATGCATGCAGTGATATATCAAAGGAAGCTTATGTGGTTAAATTTGCGTAAAGCAATGTTTTTCTTTTAAATATCAGTACTAAGTTCCAAAGCAGTTATTCTATTGCTAAAATTAAGTTTTAAATAACAATTTTATAGTAGATAACCTTCATACAAGAGCTAGTGAAGGATACCTTCCTATCACATGGCAAACCACCCAATTTCCCAGTTGGATAAACTTTCCAAAACCATTTGATACAATCTTTTGAAATCAAAACCAAAGTCGAACTTTGAGTGGCTTTGCTCAGCATGTCCATGACTGTGGACATGGCTATTCGGATAGTTTTACACTCTGCAGAGGTTGTACAGCTTTACCCTAACAGGTAATCATCTTATAATATCAGCCATAACACGCTTCCTTGGGCGTGCGACTAAGCGATTATCACGAGGCTTTTACAATACCATGCTCTAACACGAACCCACCCGATGAACTTAACCCCAAGCCATGGATGTCATTTGCCATCGATTCGGAGCCCACTATTGTGGGGCATAACCTGCCTGGACATGGATGTTTGTTACCATCGCTCGAAGTAAGCCCCAACAGACATGGACATCTTTTACCATCATCTGCACAAACCTAAAAACAGCCTATGGGTATAATGCTAGAATATGATAAATTAGTTGGCCAGGTCCTGCCCACACAGGACATGTAGTTATACGGTGGGGCTTAGCAAGATGTGGCTCGAAGACTGGTCCTTAACTGACTTGGGCGACTTCCAATAAAACCCTGGTCTCGATCATAGAAATGAATCTATCTCGTGCATCAACTTGCACCATCCAAACATCTATTTCGCCTAAGTCCAAACCAATTTATTTTACTTTCCAAGTTAAATCATTTTCCAAAATTTCTACGGTAAAAACAATACCATAGCCTTATTTTAAATCATATTTGAACATTTGGCTAAACTCCCCAAATTCAATATTTTTGGTCTAATCTTTGTCTAAGCATAAAGTTTTTCTACAAGTGCATCTTGTCAATACTATTGTATTAACTAGAGTTTTATCAAGGGTGACAAGGTGTGAGGGATCCATGTCCAAGAATTGTCAACTCTAGGATTAGTAAGTCAACCATCAATATTAGAATCATAATCCAATATCCAACAATAATCTATTTCTATATTCTAACATCCAACAATAATCTATTTCTATAATCCAACATCCAACAATCTAATATCCAAATATAATCTATTTCTATAATCCAACATCCAATAATCCAATATCCAATAATAATCTATTTCTATAATCCAAAATCAAACAATCCAATATCCAACAATAATATATTTCTATAATCCAACATCCAACAATCCAATATCCGACTATAATCTATTTCTATAATCCAATATCCAACAATAATCTATTTCTATAATCCAACATCCAACAATCCAATATCCAACAATAATCTATTTCTTATATTCCAACATCCAACAATCCATTATCCAACAATAATCCATTTATATAATCCAACATCCAACAATCCAATATCCAATAATAACCTATTTTTATAATCCAATATCCAACAATCAAAATTTCAACAATAATCTATTTCTATAATCCAATATCCAACAATCCAATATATAACAATAATATATTTCTATAGTCCAACATCCAACAATCCAATATCCAACAAAAATATATTTCCTATAATCCAATATCCAATATCCAACAATAATCTATTTATATAATCTAACATCCAACAATCTAATATTTTCAATTTCTAACTCCAAAATATATCACACTTGGAAAGATTCTCCATACTTCCTATCTTGACAATAATTGGCTATACAAGTGTTTAGGATTTAGCTACAATTTAAAGATAGGAATTTAAATTACTTTGAATAAAAGTAAGCATGCAAAAATAATTTAAAAATATAATTTAAATAATTTAAGAATATTTGGATCAAATATGATCAAAGGATGTAACTTGCCTTGCTCAATTAGTTGTTGTTCTCGGACAACATCGAAATTAACTCTCCAAGTCGTTGAAATCTACACGCGAAAAACGAGCTGAATAAAGATAAATCCAAATAAAATCCAAAAATAATAAAATTAGTACTATTAGAGATATTATGAATTTATAAACAAGAATCGATGGGATCGGAGTTCGTATGAAGGAGAACGGATGTTCGGGAGTTTGACATCACATGAATGATAGAAAATAAAAAAGGGAATATTCCAAAGAATCTTTTTTTCAGGAAAAGAAAATAAATAGAGAGGGAGTGGCTGACTTGGGGCCCCACATGCAAGTGAGAGAGATGGAGAGAGAGGGGAGGTGGGTGGTGTATGACATGTGGACCCTATGTGCAAGTGAGCAAAAGAAAGAAAGAAGAAGGAGCAGAGTAGGGAGCCAGGGGTGGCACACTGGGTAGGCGGTGGCGCCGGCGAGGGGAGGCGAGGTGGCGGCAGGGACCGGCCAAAATGGGTTGCCCTAGGACCAAGGAGGGGAGGGGAGGTGGCGGCAGGGGCGCAACTAGCCAGAGGTGGCCATGGCGCAACGGGAGGTGCACGGGGCTCCAGCGAAGGGGTGGCACCTCGGGGGAGTTAGGGTGAGCATGAGGTGTGCCTCGATGAGGGGAACGCCATGGGCCGGTTGATTCAGCCGGGGAAGGCCCGAGGAGATGGCATAACGGCGGTGGGTGACGCAAAGGAAGGAGTGGCGGTGGTGACTCGGCACAGCATGCAATCGGCTGAGAGAAGGAGGAGGAAGAGTAATAGGGACGTTGTCCCGATCTTTTGATGAGGATGATACAACTTGATTGGTGGAAGCTAACTCTCACAATCTGGGCTACAATTGTGCGACGACCGTTGCACCCGCAATCGCTGAACCAACTTCACGTTCGTTATCGACCTTGCCAGCAGCAAGATCGCCTGACCACGAAGGTCTTTTCCTGCATGCAATCAAGAAGCAAGCAAGAAAAATAGATGAAGCAACGAACTTGTTGAATAGGAATTGAAGAACAAAGATGTATTGAATAATTTGGGGTCTTGAAGACAACGTCTGGTTGCACTAGCCGTACAAGCAATCGATGGTGTTTCTAGCCTAAGCTGAAATCAATCTAACAAAACCCACTGAACTAGATAGGCGATGCTTGGCCTTATATTGGCACCTAAGGGTGCGGCCAACGCACACACGATCTAATATCGATTCTATCTCTAACTCCCGTATCACACAAAGATTCTTTCCTAATACAGTTATGGAAAGATTACAACCGACTCCATCCAAAAGATATATATTGTAACTTATCTACGACCAATACTATTCATGTCGAGTATCGAGTGTCTTAGGACTGGTCGAAGACCTAGTCATAGGACTGGTCTTGGAGTGGTCTTGAGGAAGCCCCAAGGAGGTCCTGGAGTGGTCCTGGAGGGAGGTCCTGAGGAGTCCTGGGGAGGTCCTGGAGGGAAGTGGTCTTGGAGAAGGTCCTAACGAGGAGGTCCTAGAGGAGGTCCTAGCGAGGAGGTCCTGGCAAGGAGGTCCTGGAGGGAGGTCTTGAGGAGGTCCTTTAGCTTGCCTCCCGATCCTTGATTCCTAAGTAAAATAATATCACTTGCTTTAGGCAGCATCATAGAGTTCATAGAATATGGATGCACTCCGAGAAATGAAGTTACCTAATAATTTAGTTGGCGAGCACGTGCTCTAGTAATTGGTCCTTGCTCATTAGAAGCAATAGAGATGGTTGTATTAATGGAAGGGATGTCCTCATCAAAGAGGGAGTCCGAGAACGCGTCATGACGCAGGCGGCATGGCAAATGGGTGGCCGGAGAGGGAGCTTGGCGACGAGGCAGCGCGGCCGACGCTGAAGAAGAAAGGGGAAGAGCGGTGACTTGGGCTCCAGTAGGGGGGAAAGAGGTGGGGAAGGGGAAGGAGAGGAGGGGAGCAACGCCTTTTTTTAAGGTTAGAAGGGGGCAATGCAGGCGGCACACCGAGAATGGGCAGCGCAGAGCACAAAGCTGGGGCCGAGGGTGGCGCAGCTCGGGCAGGGCACGCATGGGGTGAAGGGATGCCAGGGGGTCTAAGTGAACACAGTGGGGAACACGGACGCGCAGGGTGTGGGCACGCGCTGGCAGAGCGCACGATGCGGCGGGCGGCGTGGAGAGAATCCCGAGCGTAGGCGTAGAGTAGGCGACGAGCTCGAGGGTGTGGAGGCAGTGTGCACAGGCGCACGAGCGCTAGAGCCTGGCATAGGCTAGAGGCAGAGAAAGGAGGACGAAGAGAAGAGAAAGGAAAAAGGAAGGAAGGAAAAGAAAGAAAAGGAGAGAAAAAAAGGAAAGAAAAGGAGAAGAGAAAAAGGGAAAGGGAAAGGAAAAAGGCTTTCGACCCAAGAAAATTCAAATTTCAAATTTTGAATTTGGAATTCGGCGACAAAAATTGAAATTGAAATGAATTCAAAATCAGAATTTGATTTCAGAATTTACTGCAAAAAGATTTGATTTAAACAAAGATTTGAATTTCGGACTTAGATTTAATAATTTGAGGAATTCCAAAAGAAATCCAACACTTTAAAATAAATAATTTTAAATTATATTTTTTAATAGAGAAAAGAAATTTTGGGAGAAGTCGTAAAATAAATAGAATTCCAAGGAATAACAAAGGGACTTGGAAAGCCCGAAAATTCAGAAAATCAAATAAACCAATTTTTGAATTTAATTGAAGTTTGATTTATTCACATTAACTTCGTTTATTTTCTAAAATTTCAAATTAAGCTTTAACAAATCAAGAAATTTTCAATTGGTTCCTTTTATTTTAAAAACTTCAAAAGGCCCCAAAAATTGGGAGGTTATTTTTGAACTTAATAAAACTATTTCTAACTTAATTTTGGCTTTTATTTTTGCACATAAATTATTTTTAATTTCTAAAAAATAGCTAAAACCTTTTTAAATGCCAGAAGATTCAAGAAATTAATTAAGTTTTTCTTTTTAACTTTAAATCCAATATAAACCTAGAAAACTCAGTTAATCTTATTTTTGACTTTTAAACACTAGGAATTTCAAGAAAAGCAAGGAAACTCTTTTTAAACTCAGAAAAATAATAAAATAATGATTTTATTAATTTTATTTTTGGTAACAGAATTTCGGGATGTTACAAACGACGGCCGGGCCTGGCATCTTGGTTCAAGCATGCGACGGCCTCAAGGTGCTTGTAGCCAATGGTTCTTGTGTCTCTAGTGCTGGTGTTGTGTGCCCTGCCCTACCATTGTTAATCGACAAAGAATAGTTTATCGTGGATTACTATGTGCTACCCTTGGATGGATTCGATGTTGTTCTTGGTGTTCAGTGGCTGAGGACCCTTGGACCAATTTTGTGGGACTTCGATGCCTTGTCCATGTCATTTTGGCACCATGATCACAAGGTTATATGGCACAAAGAGGGTGCTCCAATGTCAGTAGTGCCTTAGGCTTTCCATCTTGAAGAGCATAACTTCATGGACACACTTTTGGAGGACTTCAATACTATATTTGCCGAACCAACCAAGTTGCAACCAGCACGAACACATAACCATCATGTTCGCTTGCTGCCCGACACAACACCGGTGGCGGTTCGTCCATACCGCTATCTGCAACTTCTTAAAGATGAGCTCGAGCGTCAGTGTGAGGCAATGTTACGCCAAGACATCATTCGCCCAAGTACTTCGGCGTTCTGGTGAAGAAGAAGGATGACACTTGGCGTTTTTGTGTCGACTACTGCACCCTTAATAACAAGACCATCATGTACAAGTTTCCTATTCATGTTGTCGATGAATTATTGGACGAATTAAAGGGCACTAAATATTTCACCAAGTTGGATTTGCGCTCGGGTTATCATCAAGTGCTCATGCATCCTCCGAATATTGAAAAAACAGCATTTTGCACACATGGGCTCTTTGAATTTCTCATCATGTCGTTTGGGTTGACGAACGCGCTAGCTACTTTTCAAGCTCTTACGAACAGTATCCTCCAACCTTACTTACGGAGATTCGTTATTGTCTTTTTTTATGACATACTCATCTACAATTCGTTGTGGCTAGAGCATCTTTGGCATGTTAGAGATGTTTTCTTGTGTCCTTTGGCAACATCAACTTTTCTTGAAACGATCAAAGTGTCTTTCGAGCAGACATCAGTAGCTTATCTTGGCCATGTGATTTCTACAGCTAGCGTCACCATGGATGATTCCAAGGTTGAAGCAGTGCACAAGTGGCCAAAGTTGCATTCAGTGCAGGCACTGTGTGGTTTTCTCGGTCTTGTGGGTTACTACCACAAATTTATCAAGGACTTTGGTTCCATCGCAGCACCTCTCACAAAGCTCCTTAAGAAGGCGGCATTTACATGGTCAGATGAGGCTACTCACGCTTTTTGTACCCTACAAGAGGCCCTAGCTAGCGCGCCTATATTACAATTACCAGATTTCTCTAAATCTTTCATCGTCGAATGAGACGCGTCGGGTTCCAGAATAGGTGTGGTCACTACTACAAAAAGGCTAATACTGGACGCCTCATCACAAACGGTTGACTAAAATCGTCTATATTACATGTAACCACAGATGGTTTTGGTTTAGAGACAGACTGTGTTACTAGCTGCGCTAAAAACCATCTGTGAAGAGGTAATATCACAGACGGTTCATAATGAAAACCATCTGTGAAGTATCACAGACGGTTCTTAACTATAACTGTTTGTGATAATTCTACATATCATAGACGGTTTTCAACAAACAACCGTCTGTGATACCTCACAGATGGTTCTTAACAATAACTGTCTGTGATATCACTACATATCACAAATGGTTTTTAATTGCAACCATATGTGACAATATCGCTACAGCTCCCCGTTGAAGCCCGATGAGTTTCTTCGTCACCGATGCGTCTCTTCGTCGCATCAATGCCGCTTCGGTTCCCCGATGCGTCTCTTCATCTCACGCTCCAAATTTATTTCTTGTTTTATAAAAAGGATCATCCGCCATCGAAGATGATCATCCCCACATATAACTCTACTACTTCTAAAAAAGCAAAAATGGATGCATATTTTGTTTCCTTGTCGCCGGCATTGATGGCCTACCTGGCCATACTGTACGAGCACCTCTCCGGTTGTACGTTGGCGAATGCTGCGGAAGAACACTATTTTAACAGTGTCTTCACTCCTCTACCCAAGGATTTGCCGGAGTAGGTGACGGCCACCTTCCGCTGTCTTGACATCCTCCTCCG
This sequence comes from Phyllostachys edulis, assembly GCA_036346405.1. NCBI lineage: Eukaryota > Viridiplantae > Streptophyta > Magnoliopsida > Poales > Poaceae > Phyllostachys > Phyllostachys edulis. The sequence goes on along the minus strand of CM070562.1, from coordinate 38,805,332 downwards.
TCGTGTCTTCCGGGTGATCTCCCACTTTCGGCAAGTTTACCGCGTCATCAACGTGGTCCTCCACAACGACGTTGCACGTCTCCAGGAGGCTTGCCGTCACTTGGCTTGCTAATCGGCGGGCGATGCATCGAGTCGACGGTGAGACCCTCAAGCAAGGGAAGAGAGCCTATGGGCTCAATTCTTCTTGATTCAACGGTCCGAGGGTCTTTGAGAGACACTCGAACAAGCACGCTAGCAGGTGGACGTATTTCAGGCTTCGTTCGATCACGAACCGTCCGACGCCGATGCCACCGCCTATGAAGTTTTGAAGACAGAGAAGGTAGCCTACCTCCGCCACTAGAAAAACTTTGTTTATTTATAGGTTTCTACTTTTTTTTAATCTTTGTAAGAAGCGACTGGCCACACTGTTTGGCCATATGAAAATTCCAAAATGAAAAAAAAAATCTAGTTTGGAGATGAAGTTACTATATTAATTATATGTTGAATATATATATATATATATATATATATATATATATATTAGAGACGGTTTAGTACATGGACAAATTAATTAATTATATATATTCGATCTGTGATATATATGTATATATATTATGTATGTATGTATCATATATAGTTAAAGCAAATTTTTAGTAGTATTTAAATGACAAAATTGACATATAAACATGTAATTTCTTCATGTAAGTCTATATACATGATAATATGCTCAAAACATAGAACTTGAGAACAACCATATTACGGATGGTTCCATAATGGAACCGTCAATGATATAGGACATATCATGGACGGTTCTATTATGGAACCGTCAGTGATAGTTATCATAGACGGTTCCATAATAGAACCGTTTGTGATAAGTAAATGATCGAGACCCTGTTTTCACAAGCAGATTTTGGTTAGAATTATTTCGGCTTTCCGAAACTCAACTGCATATGAGCTCAGCTTTCCATCCTCAGTCCAACGGCCAATCAGAGGCTACTAACAAGATTATTGCCATGTATTTACGTTGTTTGACTGGAGACAGACCTAAGCAATGGATTCGTTGGTTGCCATGGTCGGAGTATTGTTATAATACTTTGTTTCAATCTTCTCTACGTGACACACCCTTCAAGATTGTCTACGATAGGGATCCTCCAACTCTACAATGTTATTCTGATCAGGCGACACGCTTACCTGTAGTTGATCAGCTACTACAAGCACATGACCAATTTTTGGCTGATGTTCGTGAGCGACTCATCCAAGCTCAGTAGTCCCACAAACGTGACTATGACGCCAAGCATCGGGAGCTTCACTTCGATGTTGGCCAGTGGACATGCTTCGTTTACATCACTATCAAGTTGTTTCTCTAGTTGACCGAATTAATCGTGCACCTCGTTATTATGGTCCATACAAGGTTTTGCACAAGATTGGAGATGTGACGTACCAATTACAACTTCCTACAGGGACCCAGAACCATAATGTTTTTCATGTTAATTTGCTCAAACCATATTATGGGGAACCTCCTGAAGCACCACTGGCTTTACTGGAGTTACGGTGTGGTTGGGTGACTCTAACACCGCTCCATGTTGTACGTTCTCGTCTTAGTCGTGGTGTCCACGAAATACTAGTGCAATGGACTGGACTACCCAATTTAGAAGCTTTATGGGAGCCATTGGAGGATTTTTGTCGTCAATTTCCGTCCTTCCAGCTCGAGGACGAGCTGGTCCTCGAGGGAGGGAGAGATGTCATGGTCGGAATCACGTATCAACACTGGCATCGGAAGACAACAACAGCTAGCACACACGACCAGCATGCAGCAGTGTGATGCTTATGTTACAGAAGCTAGCTTGTCTAGTTAGAAATTAAGAGTCGAGTCTATTTAGGAGTCCAAGCTTATCTCTAGTTGATAATGTTAGGCAAACCTCTATTTAAAGAGGTTCCTATGATTGAATAAAGGAGGGAGAAGTATTAGTCTTTCTCTTCCATTGCTTCCCCTGTTCCCGATCCGGCACAACATCTCTTAGTGCGTTCTTCTTCTTCATTTTCTTCAATCTATTCGGCAGTACAGCTCCTGGTCTAGGACCAAAGCCTAAACCACCTGTATTCCACTCGTACAACTTGCGCTCAGGCACAGGCCGTGACAGCAAAAAAGACTCATTTGCTTTCACTAAAAAAAGACTTACTTGTTCATGCCCACTTATCTTCGTGAAGCCACACAACAATTCACGTTTGTAATGGCAATCACCATTAAGGTGGTTAGCTCGAATCTAAGAAAAGAAAAACAAACCATAAGTCAATTATCACTACAACTCACAACTGAGCATAAGTTTATGTGTCACGATAACATGCCAATAACTCCAGTTTACATGATAAGTACTTTGTTACCTCAGAGCAAGCGTGGTGAGCTCAGTTCTTCCGGTCCAAGTTCTTGCCAAAGCAGTCATCATAAGCATATATTAATTCATGAAGTAGCTACCTGATTTATCTCATCTTGAAATTGCATGTGATTACAGCAAATTTTTACCTGTACATAAACAATTGGAAAGTTATGGTAGTTCTCTCTTTAGTAGTTTACTTGAAATAGAACCTACGAGCAAAGTCTGAGGCCAATCAGGGAAAACATTGAAGAAAAGAATATATCATGTGTAACAATTGCACTGGCTTAGCTATTAAGATACTATTGATAGAACAAAAGGAGGATGCTCTTAGGGTCAACCAAGAATTTGGTTGATGTCTTTCTAGTAAAGGAAAATAATACATTACACAACAATGTTATGCAGCCCAAATACTAAAGTTTCAGTGAACCAATGTGCTAGCAAGTTACAATATCGCATGGCAATCTAAGTACACTCGTTCACCCTAGAAGTATCCCAGAAATTTGAACCTCGTGCTCTCCTGTCTTTTTGGCCAATGGACGATGTTGTGGACTCTTTTTATGGCAAAACATATGAAAGATGGAGATGACGGCAAGCGTCTAGTTCAGCCGCTGGTTCGGACGTAGCAGGAACGTCCAGGACTTAGAGACCAGATCAGTTTTGATTAGGAGATGGAATACGTTACTAAGATTGAGTCAGTTAGGAATAAGAGTCTAGCTTCGTACGTTTGTAGCTTTGTAGTCTATATATTCAACATTTCTATCATGATGAGAAGGTAAGCAATAAACTAGTTCTATTCTTCTTATCTAGCTAAACGTGTTCAAATCTTGCTCATTAGCTGAGGATAAACCTCTCCCGGCATTCAAAGGCGAACTCGGTTCTTCTCGCTATCTCCGTGTTCTGATCCGATAGCTCAATATCACCTCCTTCCAGCTCTTTCGATACATCACAAACCCCGACGCAAGCCAACCCATATCAATTTGGTATCAGGGCCTTCATCCGCGCTTCCCATGGGAAACTCGGTCTCCCTAGAAGACCTCAACAAGTAGCTCTCCCAGGCTCCCAGCTCATGGAGAAACAACAGATCATGGTGCAGCAGCAATAGCAAATATCGCAACAGTAGCAGCAACAAATGAGCGACGATTTAGGCGATCTTAAAAACCAGTCTGTGGCCCATAACCTCGCCATCACCAGGCTTGAGATCGGCCAACCCGTGGTACTCGGCCAGATCTCATCAATTGGCCTAGCAGCGATAAGCACCGGCGATCAGGGAGAAGGGCGTCGTGCGGCGCCGAGGTTTCACAAGCTGGATTTTTCGACGTTGACGGCGACGGTGATCCGTTGCCATGGTTGAATAGATGTGAGCAGTTCTTCCGCGGATAAAGGATGCTAGAAGAAGAAAAGGTGTGGCTGGCTTCATATCACCTTACCAGTTCGACGCAGCAGCAAGAAAGGTATTCTATCCTGGGCCCGATTTGCCAATTTCGTCAACCTACGGTTTGGAACTCCCATCCGTAGCAATCCGTTGGGCGAGCTCGCACAACTCCGGCAGACAGGATCCGTGGAAGATTACCCGAAGCAGTTCTTGGCCCTTCTGTGTCGAGTGGAGTGTCTTTCACCTCTTCAACAGGTCCGATTATTCACGGCTAGTCGCCTACAACCACATCGTACAGGCGTCAAACTTCAAAATCCGACAAATTTGCAAATGGCGATGTGTTTGGTACGCGCCTATGAACGCCGGCTCGTTGTGATGACGGAGGACGCAAGGACTAGGCTAAGAATCCCAATGCTGCATCGCAGTTCCAGAATGCACCTCTGATGGCAGCAGCAACCGTCACAAGGCTTTCCAGACCGGCGGGAAACAATCCCTCTACGACGTGAGTTTTGCCGATGCCAGCGGCTAGGGTGGCTGGTTCTCGTTTCTGACGACTTACACAAGAGGAGATGAATGAACGACGTTTGAAGGAGTTATGCTACAACTGTCTGGAGAAGTTCACAAGAAATCACAATTGCTCATTTAAGGGCATCTACTTCATTGAGGTAGAAGGAGACGAAGCCATTGAAGACAGAACAGAAGACACTTTGGAAATTTTGACCCACACGCTCACGGGTATCCCTACAGGAAAAATGATGCAGTTGCCAGTCCTCATCAAAGGAGAAGCCTTACGCGCATTGGTAGATTATGGGTCAACACACGTTCGTTGATGTTGGGCTGGTAAGCCACATCGGCCTGTCCATGGAACCGCGGCCGGGTCTCACGATCACTATGGCCAATGGGGATCGCGTTGAAGGTGTGAGTGTGAGTGTGAACACCACTATTATCATTGAACAAGAGACTTTCTCGGTGGACTGCTACACCATCCCGCTAGATGGGTTCGACCTCGTTCTGGGCGTGCAATGGCTCCGGACGTTAGGCCCTATATTGTGGGATTTCAGCCATCTCACAATGGCTTTTTGGAGGACTGACCATCAGGTCATGTGGACAGGGTCTGAGCCTACGGCAACGGGTCCACATGCGCGTGGGTGCACAACCAAAGATCTTCTGGATGAGCTTCTCCAAGAGTTTGAGAATGTGTTTTAGACAGCTCGCGGCTTGCCTCTGCCACATCGTCAAGATCATCGTATTCACTTATTGCTAGGATCAGCACTGGTGGTCATTCAACCATACAGATACCCACAGTTGATGAAGGATGAAATCGAGCGACAATGTGATGTTAGCTCAAGGAATTATTCGGCCTAGTACTTCTGAATTCTCCTCGCCAGTTTTGCTTGTCAATAAACATGCTAAGACATAGTGTTTTGTGTCAATTATCATGCTTTAAACTCGCAAACAGTGAAGCATAAATTTCGTATCCCGGTCGTTGACGAGTTGCTCGACGAATTGAAGGGCACACATTACTTCTCCAAACTCGACCTACACAGTGGCTATCACCAGGTGCACATGCATCTCGATGATGTCAAGAATACTGCCTTCTAAACACATCAAGGCCACTTTGAATTCCTCGTCATGTCATTTGGCTTGACAAATGCTCCGGCTACCTTCCAAGCGCTCATGAATGACATCCTCAAGTCGTTCCTACACCGGTTTGTACTCATTTTTTATGATATCTTGATTTACAGCTCAACCTGGTCTGCGCATCTACAACATGTTCGAGCTGTGCTTCAGGTCTTGCGTATCCATATGCAGCTCTTGAAAAGGTCCAAGTGTGACTTCGCCGAGACATCCATGGCATATCTTGGTCATATAATCATCGGTCAAGGTGTGGTCAGGGGCAGAGGCAACACCGGTGCGTGCAGGGGTGTGTGCACTGGCTCCATTCGCCGTGCCCCAAGAAACCCACCATGCTACATCTCCTTCGCCTGGTCCCTTCAATGGAGAAAGCACCAGTTGGCGCCGAAGGAGCATTAGGCAGGCAGCAGCGAAGAAGAACGAACTCAGGAAGCACTAAGGATATTTGGGCTTTTGGGCTATATTATTTGCATAATCCAATGTCATAGGCCCATTTTCGCACACCCAAAGGCTAAATCCCTAATCCCCCATTCGGCCATTCTCCATTCGACAACTCCCCGAAATCCCCATTCCCCATTCGAAATTCTTCATTACACTCCCATTCTACCAAATCACTAATTCATAGCACAACTCACCTGGTGACCTGGGGCCTAGGCACACGCAGTGTGGCCGACGAAGACGGCGAGGGCAAGGCAGCGAGCAGGGGCTGGCTGGGGGCGAGGCGGCAAGCGAGCCTCAGCCACGGAGCTGCGACCAGCGGGGGCGACCGATCGTCTAGCAACCGAGAGGCTGAGCCGAGGCGGCCGGCTGCCGAAGGCCGAGCAGGCCGGGCCGGTGCGCAGTAGGCGAACGAGCCAGAGGTAGGAGGCCGAGCAACAGGGGGCGCAAGAAGAGCCAAGCTTGGGCGGTCGATCCACCATGGGCGCGGCACGGGGCTGGGAGCAGGAGGCCAGCGGCGCTGGGCAAGGGGAGGTGCGGCCAAGAGGAGGCAACGGGCCAGCGAGCTGGTGAGGGGCACATGGGCCAAGAATGATGACCGGAGGCCAGGCTAGGGAGTGGGGAGGGGCGGCGCCAGAAGAAATGGGGGAAGGGAAAAACGCCAGGGAGTAATGGAGTTGGTCAGTTGGAGTCTTGGAGAGGAAATTGAATGGGGGAATGTCCGAATGTGTATGTGTGTCTGAGTATCTCACTACTCACAACTAAGAAGGAGGCAAGGAGCTGAGGTAAAATTCACAACTCGGTTAATATCAATGTGATGTTGAGATGATGTTGTGAACATGTGAATATGTGATGTTGTATTGTTGTCTACTTGTCTAGTCTAGTTACATGTATTTAGTACTCATGGATTGCATACAATTTATTGTAGATTTATAAAATATGCACAAACGAACTTTGCATAGTTATTTCTTCAACAATCCAAATACAAGTATTACTCCTCAAACCAATGAGAGCACAACTCAACCAAAGAAGCCTCGAATTGATTTTAATCCCGATGACACCATTGCCGATCCAGCATGTCGCATACCAATTGAAGATTATCCCAGTGAAATTAGAGATCAAGTGAGAAGGGCATATTTGTTGAAGGGTCCAACTCGACTAATTGGCCATGTTTTTCCAAAGAAAATGATGGATTGTTGGAGATCCTTTCAAGAAGCATGGTTCAACAAATTTGATTGGTTGGAATATAGTGTGTCAAAGGATGCCGCATTTTGTTTCTATTGATTTCTTTTCAAGAGTCTGTCATATCCTCATTATTTTGGCATTGATGCATTCACAAAAGTTGGGTTTGTTAATTGGTGGAAGGCTTTGAAAAGTTTGAATGACCATGTTGGTGGACCTAGTAGTAACCATAGCTTTTGTAGGCAAGCATGAGAGGATTTCAATAATGAAAGATTAAGTGTGTCACGTAAATTAGATGCTCGTGGTAAGGTGGACGAAGTTGCATATAAAATTCATAATGCAAGGTGAAGCTTTCCATGGACATGATGAATCTGCTACTTCCATCAACAAGGGAAATTTTTTAAGGAGTTGTTGGAGTGGTATACAGATAAGAAGGAAGAAGTGAAGAAGGCATTTGATGTAGCTCCTAGGCATTGTACCATGACTTCTTCATGGATTCAAAAAGACCTTGCAAAAGCTTGTACAGAAGAGGTCACTCAGGTGATTATGTGTGAGATTAGAGATAAGAATTTTTCAGTGCTTATTGATGAATCCCAAGATGTATCAATAAAGGAGTAAATGGCTGTGATTGTGAGGTTAGTAGTTGGTTTTATATTTTTAATCATACCATTTATGCATTGTGTGTCCTAACTTGCATATCTTGTAACATGCAGATTTGTTAACAACCAAGGGAAGGTTACGGAAAGGCTTGCAAAGACAGATCTGAGATGAAAATCCATATGCTTTCTATGTTCATTACTTTGCCCATCAGTTGCAATTAGCAGTTGTCACCGTCTCGAGTAGTGTCAAAGTTATTGTTGATTTCTTCGATTATATTTCCCTAATAGTGAACACTGTTAGTTCATCTTGCAACAGGATGGATGCTTTGATTGAAAATCATCGTGAAGCCTTATTGCAGAAGGTGCAAAATGGCTTGAGATTTATGCTGATGATTTCACCATAGGTGACTGCATATTGTTAAGAACTTAGCTTCAAAACTACATTCTCAATGTTAGGAGAAGTGTAGAATTTCGTGGATGTCGTGACCTTGCAAGGCTCGCCGAAAAGATGGTTGAAACTAGTAAAGACAAAACATTCTCATTGGTCTATCGTCTCATTGAGCTAACATTGATTCTTCCGGTAGCAATAGCATCAGTTGAAAGAATCTTTTCGGCAATGAAAATTATCAGGACAGACTTGCGCAACAAAGTCTCCGATGAATGGCTCAATGACTTGATGGTGTGCTACACTGAGTGAGAGATATTCAAAAGCATTGATGATAAAAACAATTATGGATCGTTTTCAACAGATGAAATCTCATAGAATGGACTTGCCTCCCGCTCCTAGTCATAGCTAGTGGTTTTGCGGTATGTTCCATACTTCCATTTCATTTCAATGTTTGTAGTTAGTTACAATTTTCTGATTGTCTCGCTAATTTAGCTACTTTTGTTCCACAGATTGCTACTTGCACGTATTTATAGGCATTTAGATTGTTATGTTCATTAGCCAGGTGCTACCTTGAGTTCATTTTACATTCTCGCTTTGTCTCTTATTTATTTATGTATGAATTTGAATTGCATTAGACATTGAAATGTATTATGTATGTTTGGTATGATTTTATCATATTAGCCTGAGCACCCCCTCTATTTCTGTCCTGCGTACACCACTGGGTGTGGTCATGGATCCGAGCAAGGTGGCCACGGTGGAAACATGGTCGACGCTGATGTCGGTCCGTGCTTTGTGGGGTTTTCTTAGTCTCACATGTTACTACCGCAAGTTCATCCAAAACTATGAGGCGATAGCAGCGTCTCTCACAAAGCTTCTCAAGAAAGAGGGATTTTCTTGGTCCATGGAGGCAAAACAAGCATTCCAAGCTCTTAAGAAGGCACTTATTACAGGACCGGTTTTGCAGCTTCCCGATTTTTCTCAGAAACTCATAGTTGACTGTGATGCATCCGGTTCTGGCATGGGTGCGGTTCTACATCAAGGCGACCATCCAATCGCGTTCTTTAGTCGCAATGTGGCAGCCCATCATCTCAAGCTGGCCGCATACGAACACGAATTAATCGGCTTGGTGCAAGCTGTGTGGCATTAGTGGCCCTATCTTTGGGGACGTAGCTTTGTCATACGAATAGATCACTATAGCCTTAAGTTCTTACTCGATCAGTGGCTATCAACTATTCCTCAGCATCATTGGGTGAGCAAATTGTTTGGTTATGACTTTTCAATGGAATACTGTCCGGGACGACAAAACGCTGCAACTAATGCTTTGTCCCGTTGTGATGAACCTGTTCTATCTACGCTTGCTATTTCAACACCCCAGTTCGATTGGTTTGACACACTGCGCTAGGAGATTGCAGAGAGCCCAAACTGTTGGAAATATGCCCTAGAGGCAATCATAGAGATGATTATATTTCATTATGTTCACAATATTTGATAATATGTTATCTTGTTCCTTGAATGAATCATCAGTCATGAAGATTAACGAGTATGTGACTTGTTGGTGAAGCTCTTTTTAACTTATGATGATGTCGTTCTAAAAGTATCCCTGGTCGAAAGTCACTGGTCGGAACACTAGTGACTCTACGACCAGCATATGTATTGATTGATGACCACGTTTCACTGGTCATGGATATAGAGATATCGAATCAATAATATGGACACGTGTTAGAGAACATGGTGTTGGATAAGACCCACCTTGAGACACTATTGAGATTGTTATGATTCTATGTGTCGTTAGTTGGTCTCAAGCAATGATGATGTATAATCCTTAGACACGAGATCAAGATGGTTTCCTACATGTGTAATAGCACTCTTAGGGGTTGCCAAACGCCGCAGAATCGGGTGGTTATAAAGGTAGCTTTCGTGTATGCTATGAAACATGCGAGAGGGATGTGATTTGGTCGGATATGGGATTTGCCCTCCTAACATAACAGAGAGATATCTCGGGCCCCTCGAAGTGGTTGGATAAAGAAAGTGCATGGCCATGCCCATCGTGGTCAAGAGTTCGACCACATGAGGTTATCTCGATACTCGATCGAGAAAGCATTGAGCAGTCCATGGATGACACAATATCTCACCGAGTTCAATCGGATATCGTGAGGCAAAGGAGAATACATGAGTAAATAAGCGGAGTTCGACTACCACGGACCGTCGTATGGAGATACAAGCAAGTCGAGATCGGTCGAACGTAATCACAGAGTGGTTGAAACCAAGTCGTAAGGAGTTACGAGTTGGTCGTGATCAAATACGAATCGGTCAGATAGAGATAGGACCTGGTCGTAAGTGATGAGGACCTGGTCGTAGATCATATTGCATTAAGGTTCGTCCCATATAATTTGTGTGTATTCGGGAATCGTTATGTCCTGCTAGGAACCGCTACGACTCGTGGCCGGAAAGGGTTTCCGAGTCACAACCGAACTACACATGAACCTAATGGGTCACACACTTAACGGGTTGGAACAAACCAGTACGAATACGATTAAAACGTGTTTGGATAGGATCCGTCACGGGCACTATATAAGGAGATGCATGAGGCTGTTGGGATAAGAGAATTGACACGAGTTGCCCTTATTAAACCCTAGCCGCCATCTTCTTGAGAGCCTTGCCGCGGCGATTTGGTGCTAGCACACCGCGTCGGTTGTTCCTTCCCTGGACGTGTAGATACCATAGAGGCGCTTCTACGTTGTTGCGCTTAAGGACGATCCGCGATCTTCGCAAGGAACTGCAGAGGTGCTGGAGGAGACGATCAACTCACGAGGACGCTGGACGATCAACCACGACCACTGCATCAACGTGCTGGACGCTGGACGATCGACTACGATCAGTACATCGACGCGCTCTTCGTCGGACCAGGCTGCTCCGACACTTCTTCCGCTGCTCTGTGCGTCTAGTGGTAACGATCTGTGATCATCTTCTTGCTTGGCTTCCTGGTTTACGTGGTAGAAATTTTGAATTGTTGCTATCGTAGCCTACCCGTATCCCTTCACAAACTTAGTGTCTCAGTGAGCGCGGATTCAGGATGGTCAAGAAGGAACTGATTGGGAAGTGGTGGATGGTCTCATCCTTCACCAAGGTCGAGTGTTTGTGCTAGTGTCATCGGCATTATGGCTGCGCCTGTTGGCTGACGTGCATGGCTCTGGCCATGAGGGGGTCCAGAAAACTCTTCATCGTCTCCGTTCGTATTCCTACTTGCCAGGACTAATTCAAATGGTACGTGATTACATCAAAGGATGCTCTGTCTGTCAACGCAATAAGACTGAGCACCTCCACCCAGCAAGCCTCTTACAGCCATTGGACGTACCACGCACGGTGTGGGAAGATATATCAATGGATTTTATTGAAGGTCTTCCAAAGGTGCATGGTAAATCAGTCATCTTAATGGTAGTTGATCGATTTTCAAAGTATGCGCATTTCATCGCTCTTGCCTATCCTTATACTGCAAATTCAGTGGCGCGTGCATTCTTCGACCAGGTTGTGCGATTACATGGCATTCCATCTTCTATTGTCAGCGATCGTGACCCCATCTTCACTAGTAACTTTTGGACGGAGTTGTTCAGTCTCTCTGGCACTAGGCTCCACCACAATTTGGCTTTTCATCCACAGTAAGATGGCCAAACGAATGTCGCTAACAGGATTATTACTATGTATCTTCATTGTTTGTCAAGTGATCGTCCAAAGCATTGGGCTCAATGGCTTCCGTGGGCTGAGTTCTATTACAACTCCTCTTACCAGTCAGCGCTACGTGAGACTCCTTTCGGCATTGTCTACGGTCGCGGTCCTTCGTTGATTGTGTCATATCAAGCGGGTTCCGCATGGGTGTATACCGTCGACCGACAGATGGAAGATAGGGACGAGCTTCTTTCTGAAATTCAGGACCCGTTGCTGCAAGCTCAAGAGGTTATGAAACGTCATCATGACAGTCATCATCGAGAGCAGGAGTTCATGTTAGGCCAATGGGTATGGTTGCGGCTTCAACACCGACCAACACCGACAGTAACCGGTCGCGCATCCAAATTGAGTCCCCGTTTCTGTGGGCCTTTCAAGGTAGTGGAGTGCATTGGCTCAGTGGCAAATCGTCTGCAACTACCGGCCAAGGCACGAATTCACAACGTGTTCCATGTCGCCTTGCTCAAAGAATTTCATGGCAAGCCACCGACTGCTGTTGTGCCATTGCCGGACATCTACCACAGCAAGGTTATACCTAAAACGTCCGCAATCCGTCGTGCACGCTTGAACAGAGGCGTTTGTGAACTGTTAGTGCATTGGAAAGAGACTTGACTTCTGAGACTTCTTGCGTCCCATTGCAAGAGTTTAGGAACGTTATCCAAGTTTCCAACTCAAGGACGAGCTGATCCTGCAGAAGAGAGGAAATGTTGTGGACTCTTTTTACGTCCAGTTCAGCTGCTGGTTCGAACGTAGCAGGAACGTCCAAGACTTAATAGTCCGGATCGGTTTTGATTAGGAGATGGAATACATTACTAAGATTGAGTCGGTTAGGAATAAGAGTCTAGCTTCACACCTCGTAGCTTCAGTCTATATTCAGCATTTGTATCATGATAAGGTAAGCAATAAACTAGTTCTATTCTTCTTATCTAGCTAGATGTGTTCCAAGCTTGCTCGCTGGCTGAGGATAAACCTCTCCGGGCGTTCGAAGGCGAACTCGGTTCTTCTCGCTATCTCTTGCGTTCTCATCTGACAGCTCAAGATCACCTCCTTCCACCTCTTTTGATACATTGCAAACCTCGACGCAAGCCAACCCATATCAGACGACTTGCTTGATAACCTGATTTGATTCCATCCTGTTTGGCCATCAGTCCATCCCAATTGAGTCTTACCTCGTTATCCTGACAAAAAAATGCTGGGTAACTTGTTCAACGAATAAGCTAACCTGACCCCAAAAAAAAAACATAACAAGGAAAGGAGCTGCAGCGAATGGTAGATGGGTCGCTTCTCGATTACAGGCTTCACTACGTCTTAGGAAAAAAACAACATTATTTATTCCTGCTGATTAAATCACAGAAAAGCCAGCTATTTTCCCGGCTGGCAAAACCGTAAACACCTGGCTCCATCTAGAAAACAAATAACCGCTGTACAACACCGGTAATAACTCAATAACGCAAAAGAACAAATAATTGTCATCCAATGTGCCTATTCAAAACAGACAACTGCCCAGAGTCACCATTGAACAAGTAAACCTCCAATGGGGAATACGACGATGCGAATGGCGACAATGAGAACCTCGTCGACGGCTGCAAGATTCTGCTTCCCTTGGGGCATGGGATGGTTAGGAGGCGTGGCCCAGTCCGCATCTGCCAAATCTGACAACACAGAAGAACACATAATAACGGTAAGTTTCTGCCTGAAACTAACAGCTCATATTGACCAACTTTTGTAACACAGTTTGTCTTTTTCCAGATTTTTCCTTCTTTCCATGTGACCATATCGAATACCAACCAACCGCCACAATGTTTACATTGAGCATTGGGAAAATATTTACGACTTCTAAGCAACACGTTATAAGTATGGTCAAGAAAAGCCTGAAGAAATCAAGAACGGGGCAGGCATGGAACTACCTCAATTATGCCTTTCCGTGGGGCATGGATTGCTAGGCACAGGCAATAGTCACTCTTTGTATATTCTAAGTGCATTGAGCTTGATAATGCCTTGTCTTTGTTCAGAAGCATCTCCACAAAAAGACAGGAAGCATCACGATAACCCTGAAAAGTTGATACATTACATGCTACAAGATAAAAAATGGAAGTCCAAAAAGTAGAGAACGATTACAAGATTTTGTAAAAGGAAACTTGTGCATTATCACTGCCCAGAAGTGTGAAGGACCCGACCCATATTGCATTGCTGGGAAGCAATGGACCCGAGTTATTCATGCACAACATGACAGAACTAGAGATGAGAATAGTCAGATATTTACTCCTAAGCCACAGTTGGATCCATACTTTTTATTTCTGATTTGGAAACTAAATGGATTTATCTACACTGATCCAAATATGACCAAATACACATCTAGTTATGAATATACAATCAAATATCATTAGTTTTCCATATACAGATATTGCAGCATATATTTATTCTCTGGGCCAGGATCGAAAACAAAACTAAAAATTCTAGATGTCCTGAGAAATACTGGACTATAACAACCTATTTTTTAAGTTGTATTTAGGTTATGTTTGGAGCTTCGTTTAGGGTATACTTCTATTTAAGGTTTCTACGTTGCCATTTCAGAGCTATCATGTAATTTAAATTTGTAGATGACAGTTTGTGGTTTAGGGTTTCACATTTAGGCTGCTGGTCAAGAATTCGCATTGGAGAACTAAAATCCAAACTTCTTATCGTGTGACAACTCCGGTGCCAGAACATTCTGCCACTTGTCAACAGCAAATTGACCCCAATATTGCAGCAGAGATGTCAACTACGCCTATGTGAATGGAGTGTATGGTGTTTTGAAATATTGTGTGTATATTCATGAGACCCAATTGGCAATATATATAGGGAGTACAAGGGGATATTACGAAAGAATATACCATACATATATAAAGAAATACAAAGGAATTCCTATTCTAACCCCCAAAAAAAAAAAAACTCATCGTGGATCACACACACTGAGTTTGAAGAGAATACAAATGGTGTACCCTAATCTGAGGTTTCATAAAGAAATCAGCAATCTGTAACTCTGAAGACACAAACTGTAAAGCAAGTACTTCCTCCTGTACCTATGAGCGAGTGTATAAAGCATCAACACCAATGTGCTTGGTGAGCTCATGCTCCACTGGGTCACGGCCAATACTGATAGTACATGTATTGTCAGATAAAAGAGTCGTAGGTCCCATCACAGGTACTCTAAAATCTACAAGTAGTCACCTCAACCAAGTAACCTCTGTTGTCACTGCTGCCATAGCTCTCAACTCAACCTCTGCACTCGAACAGGAAACTGTAGTCTACTTCTTTATCTTCCAGGCAGTCAAGGAGCAGCTAAGAAAAATACAGTAAACAAAAAAAGAACGACGATCATAAGGATCACTAGACCAGGTCGCATCGGAGTACGCCTGAAGCTGTAGTGAGTTGGAGCTAGAAAAAAACAAACGACGAGAGATAGTTCCACACAAGTAGCGAAGAACCCGAAGAAGGTGACTATAGTGAAGATGAGTGGGATGAGCCATGAACTAACTCAAGATATGAACAACATAAGCAATATCAGGACGAGTACTCACAAGATACACCAAACTCCCAACAAGATAGCGATATCAAGTAGGATCCTCAAGAAGATTACCATCAGTGGCACGAAGCTGAAGGGATAGATCCATGGGAGTCTCGGCAATACGAGTGTTAGTCAGACCAAACCGATCAAGAAAATTCTGAACATACTTCTTCTAGGAGAGGTAGTAGCCCTCAGGCGTGAAAGAGACCTCAATCCCAAGGAATTACGTAAGAACCAAAATCAGTCATCAGAAACTGCTCACTAAGATGCCTCTTTAATGAGGAATCATTACCAGTGATGAGCATATCATCAACATACAGAAGAAGCAGTGTCCTACCCTGAGATGAGACATGGACAAAAAGAGCAGACTGTGGAACCGACAAGAAAAGCATAAAGAAGAATCATCGAGGTAAAACGTGCAAACTAGGCACGAGGAGCCTGTTTGAGGCCATAAAGAGCACGACAAAGACGACAGACATGCCCATTAGGAATAGAATACACAGGTGGTGGCTGCATGTAGACCTCATGCAAAACACCACTAAGAAAAGCATTCTTAACATCCAGCTGAGAGTTACACCACCGACGAACAGAAGAAACCACAACAAGAGTGCGAACAGTGGTCATATGGATAACAGGGGTAAAAGTCTCATCGTAGTCACGACCATACTCCTGCTAAAAACCGCAAGCTGCAAGACAAGCCTTATAGCGCTCGATAGTACCATCAGACCGGGTCTTGATCTTGTACACTCACTTGCACGTGATAGGACGAGCATGCATAGGTGTCGGTACAATATCCTAAGTCTCCGTGCATCGAAGAGCATCAAGCTCCTCTGCCATAGCGAGCTGCCACTCAAAATGAGGAACAGCCTCACAATAACTAGACTCAATGAAAGATATAGCATGAGCTATCGGAGCAAATCGATCAGAAGGTCGAGATGTCCAGTCATGAAGGACGTAAAGGGGAGCATCATCAGGAGGATCAAATGTAAGTGTCGGCAAGATACCAGGAGAGGAGACTGGTGAAGGACGAGGACGTCTGGACTAGTGAATACCAGAGAAACGAGACGGTGATGCTGCAAGAACAAGAGGCGGTGTTGCAGGAAGCAACGCCGGAGGCGAAGGTGCAAAAGGAACCACTGGAGACAGACCAGGGGAAGACTGTGATAGTGGATAAATGGGTGAAGAGTCAAAAAGAGAACCATGAAATCGTCTATAACACCCCAATTTTTTGAGCTTTAAAAATCTTTTGAATAGTTTTTTTTTGGGGAAAATGGCAAGAGCATTGCCATCTTTGCATTAAAGGAGAAGTCACAAGATACAAAGCAAAGGCAACCCAAACAGAGAAAACGTGAAACAAAAGAACGGGAGGGAAAGAAAAGGAAGAGGAAGAGAAAACGAACAAAATAAAATAAAAATAAAAACTCTTAAACGCCGATCCTCGTGAAAGAGTCAAATCTTCCGCCGGTAGGTAGGCCGCCAAATTCTTTGCCCCGCTTAAAATCCATGCCCTGACCTCTTCCTTGATGATCGCAGCAGTCCCGAGGACGTCGTTTCGCTATTGCTGAAAAAATCTTTTATTTCCTTCTTTCCATGCAACATGGTAAGCATGACTAGGGAGTTTTGGCCCTTTTTACCCAAGACCGTTTCTCTTTGTGACACAGCCATCCACCAGTTCAGGATCGACCCATGAGCGTCCCATTGCGTTGGTGCCATATTATTATGTTGAGCCCAAGTAGCGATAGCATTCCATACCCTTTTAGTATAGTCGCAACTAATAAGAAGATGCATTGTTTCTGGATTGTTTGTACATAACGGGCACCAAAAATCATTTGGCATGTGTCTTTTAGCTAAGATGTCTACCGTTAGCAACCGTTCTTGAATCGCCAACCATGCAAAAATTTTGCATTTTTGTAGGGCCCAGGAATCCCAAATGAGGCCAACGAATAGCTTGTCTATTGATCCCAGAAACTGAGCCCTATATGCCGATTGGGCTGTGTATGTTCCAGTCGAAGTCCATTTCTAGGTGAAGTCATCCGGAACTTCAGGAGTGAATGACACATGTGCGACTCTTGCATAGAGATGTATAAAGTCCACAAGGTGCTACTCAGAGATATTTTTTCTGAGGTCGGCAATCCAAGTACTCCCCGTGAGTGCTTGTCTCACCGTTCTGTTCTTTCTGGTCGCGATCGCAAAAAGACTTGGGCCGAGTCTTTCAGTGGCAACTGTTCCATCCAAGCGTCTTTCCAAAAGCTTGCCTTGTCACAACTTCCTAGCATGATTTTCATCGAGATCCGAAATAAATCTCGATCTTTCTCATTGACTGGCAGTTTCATACCGCTCCATTGCTTTCCAATATCCTTCCACTGGTACCAAAGACAGCGGAGACGAAGTGCTCTATTAAAGGTGGCTAGATGGAGGATCCCAAGTCCACCCAAATTCTTGGGACTGACAAGCGGTATTCAGCTTGACCCAAAGATTTCCCCGATCCATTGGTAAGATCACCTCCACCCCAGAACCAAGCCCTATGGCGCTTATCAATTTGTTTCCTTGTCCATGCCGGGAGGTCAGCCAGTGTCGTGGTAGATGGGTATGGAAGTGAGAACCGCCTTGAGCGTAGTCAGCCTCCCAGCTCTGGACAGTAACTTCTTTTTGTAACCCCCAAGTCTTGCATCAATCTTGTCAATTAGGGGCTGCAGCTGCACCTTTCTTAAATTGCACAGAGAGAGCGGAAGGCCAAGATATGTGCACGGCAAGCATCTCCTACTAGCCGGGAAGTCGTGCAGGATGGCATTCGGATCCAAACCTTGACATTGTATCGGCATAATTGCACTCTTGTCTAGGTTTATTTTTAGCCCAATGACCTCACCAAATATACATAGAAGCTCTTTTAAGTTATCCAAGTCTTTCTTGATGGGCGGCATAAAAATCATCGCATCATCAGCGTACAGCGATAATCTCCCATTCAGCGGAGACAACCAACCTCCGGATGTAGCCTTGCTCAGAAGACATTATAAAGCATCAATTGCCAGAATAAATAGATATGGCGATAAAGAGTTTCCTTGTCGCACCCCACAACGATGCCAGATTCTTGGTCCTACGATCCCATTCAAAATTACTGAGGAGTTGGCCGTGGCAAGCAAGATTAAAATCCACTCCATCTTGGCCCGAAGCCATAGTGATGGAGAGTGTCGAGCAAGTATGGCCAAGATACCGAGTCGAAAGCCTTAGATATGTCCAATTTGATCATGAGAACCGGAGTTTTGGATCGATGATAGCTGCGGGCCAGATTCTGTACATAGAGGAAGTTATCTTGTATGCAGCGCGTCTTAATGAAAGCACTTTGACTTCTAGAGATTAAGCTATTCATGTGCTTGGACAGCCTTAAAGAAAGTGTAACATCCCGTTTATCCTGAGTTCCTGTAGTTTTCAAAATAAAAATAACCATTTGGATTTATTGAGAGTTCAAGCTTAACTTGAGTTTTCAGAAGAGCTTTAATTGACTAAAATCAACTTTAACTAAAATCAGCTTTTGTCCTTTTGAGCTGTGTTGGAGTTCTTCCCTTGTCTTTGTTTGCCTTGTGCTTGGCCTCGACCCAGTGCTTTTCTTTCCTCTCTGGTCCTCCCTTGCCTCCTGGACTTCCTCTAGTGTTTTCTGTTGGGATCTGTTTTATCCTCCTCCAGACCTTCTCTTGCTCGGACCCCTTGTTGGTCTAAGTCCACCCTTTTGAGTTTTAGACTAGCTCGGGTGTGTGTTTCAAACCTTTTTGATCTTTGGACCTTTCCTTGTATCTTTTGTTTGAACTTCCCTTAGTCCAGACCTTCCCTTTGTTGGCTTGAATCTCTTTCTGTGAAAACCTCCCTTTGGGCTAAATCCTCTTCTCTGTCTAGATCTCCTTGGATCTAGACCACCCTCTCTGTTTTGGACCTCCCCATGTACCTCTCCGCACTCATTCGAACTCCTTCAGTTCATCTAGGCGTCTCTGAAATCCTTTTGACCTCCCGGTGTTGCTTGACCTCTTCCAGTCTATTCAACCCCTTGGGTTCAAGCTCGATCTCCTTGAGCTCTTTTGGACCTCCTCGCTATGCTGGTGCTACTGCTTGCTTTGGGAGTCGCCGCTTGTTTCTTCAAACTACCGCCTTTGTTAACCCCCCTCTTTGAGCCTTTGGACCTCCTTGCCCGTCGGATCTTCTCCAAGTCCAAAAGACCTCCCTTAACTCCTTGAAGACCTCCTTTGGGCAACCTTGGAATCCTTTGGATCTCCCTGTGTCTATAAGGAGCTCTTTTGATCCCCTGTGTCCTCTCGACCTCCCTGTTGGACCTCCTTTGGTTCCTTTGCTCTCTCCTTGCTTTCGCAGACTTCCCGCTTGTTAGTCCTCTGGCAGCGATCATCTGCAGCTCGCTTCTTGCGGTTGTGCTGCTCCGCCTTGCGCCAAACCTCCTTGTTGAGATCTCGCGTTATGACCTCCTCTTTGGAGATCTTAACCGCCGAGACCTCCCTTGTTGAGATCTGCCGTTATGACCTCTCTCTGAAGATCTTAACCGCTCAGACCTCCCCTTTGTTGAGATCTGACCATTAGGACCTCCTCTTTGGAGATCTTAGCCGCTCAGACCTCCCTCTTGTTCAGATCTGGCCGTTAGGACCTCCTCTCTGGAGATCTTAGCCGCTCAGACCTCCCCTTGTTGAGATCTGGCCGTTAGGACCTCCCCTTTTGATATCTTAACCATCCAGATCCCTCCTCTGTTTGATCCAAGGGTCCAGGCCTCTCCGGTGTTTGATCTAACGATCCAGACCTCCTCTTTGTTTGGATCGGAAGGCCCGAACCTCTTTAGGTCTAGACCTCCCTTGTGTTTGGACTCACCGCTGGCTCTTGCGGTCGTACCGCCTGAGTTTTGCCTCTTTTGCCTTAGGACCGTTTGATGCTTATCGGACGGCCCAATCTTGTTGGAGCGTTCGAATGGTTCGAACATCCCTTTTCCTTTTAGCCCCGCTCCGTCCGATCAAGATCTGACGGCCCCTGTTCCTCCCGCGCATCCTTGTTTCCCCGGACCTCCCCCTTGCTTTAGATCTTGACCGCTGGGATCTCGTTTGAGGATCCGACCGTCAAGACCTGCCCTTTGTGGGTCTTGTCCATAGGACCTCCCCGTTGTCTTTTGGACCTCCCGTCCATAGGATCTCCCCGTTGTGTGTCTTTTGGACCTCCCGTCCATAGGACCTCCCCGTTGTGTCTTTTGGACCCCCTGTCCCTAGGACCTCCCTTTTGTTGAGTTCCTTTGGACCTCACTGTGTCCTTAGGACCTCCCCAGATCGGACCTACCGCTTGCTCGGTCGGACCTACCGCTTGCTCGGTTGGACCTACCACTCGAGCTTGGTCTTCATCGTTTGAGGACCCCCTCCTTGTTGATCTAATCGTCCAGGATCTCCCTCTCCTTTGAGCCTCCTTGTTCTCCCGGACCTCCCTTTGTGTGGGTTTGGACCTTCTTTAGGTTCAGACCTCCCCTTCGTGTGTGTTTGGACCTTTGCGGTCCAGACCTCCTCTTTTGTGTTTAGACCTTTGTGGTCTAGACCTCCCCTTTGTGTGTGTTTGGACCTTTGCGGTCCAGACCTCCTCTTTTGTGTTTAGACCTTTGTGGTCTAGACCTCCTCCTTGTGCTTGGACCTATGTGGTCAAGACCACCTTGATGTCTTCAGGACCCTTTGTCCTCAAGACCTCCTCGGTTGTCTTAAGACTTCCTGTCCTCAGACCTTCTCGCAGGACCTTTCAGGACCTCATCTTTGGACCTCCTTTCAGGATCTCCTCGCAGGACCTCCTCCTTGGACCATTCCCTTTGACCAATCCGTTCATCCTTTTGACTGGCTCTTTGACAGTCTTAAGTGCATTTGATGTGGGTGGAGTCCCATTAAATGCTGTTACCTACCTTTGTACTTATTTCAACTTTTTTGTCACATCCTTAGCCCTGTTGCTGTACTTTTCGTACCTTGTGGCAGTGTACCTTTTGTACTAATGCCTTGGACCTGGTCACTTCTCTTAGTGGTGGTTCTATTCTCTTCTTCCCTTTAAATAGAGCATCACAGATTGACCACTGCCTCCTTATTCTTCATTTCAACTCCTCCTCCTCCTCCTCTCCTTCTCTCGGTTCTGGAGGAGCTCTCCTTGCTCCTCTGGGACTTCTTCGGTTTTGGACCTCCTCTCTGTTGGACCTCCCTCTTGGACCTCCTCCTCCCAGTGGACCTCTTCTCCTTTTCGCTCTCTAGTTCCTTTTCGATCTCTTTTTGAGTTGTTTTATTTATTTGGTTTTCTTGCAACGTGTAGATTCCGTTGGTGCTGAGAAGCTCGAAGGTCCAGTAGCCCCTGCCGAAGCTCAGCAGCTCGCCATTGAAGCAAGTCATGGGACCTTTGACCATCTTGATCCCATTTGCAAAAGTATTTTGATTTTGTTAAACGTGCACAGCTACCTTTATAGAAACTGGTTTGGGTTCTAGCTAATACCTGTTGGTTTTATGCCTCCTTGTTTATTTAGCAATCCACATGTTGACATGTTACCTTTGATAACCTTAGCTTGGGTACTATTAGTTGGACATTCTTGCTTACCAACATAGGTATCGTGTTTGCTTAGCCATGCTCTAGTAGACGCTGTTCTCCTCATGAATCAATGTTGTTAATAAACTTGACTAATTGAATTATGGAACCCTGGTTGGTGCCACGGATGAGCAACTAGGGTTGAAGCCATAGCTGTGTTGTTTGTGGTGCGAGGCTACTCTAAAATGTGTTGTGCCAAGACCAGGGTGGTCTTTGGCCAGGTGAACCCAAAATTGTTTTATGCTCGGGCAAGTTGGCAAGGTGCGAGTAGTGAGTGCTCCATAAGTTGTTGCTGTGGAGTCACTTGGGGGCTCCATTCGTTGGAGCGATGGAGTCACCTGGGTACCCCAGAGTTATGGCTTGGGGTCACATTGGGTTGAGGATAACCTTGCCTGAGCAACCAATTAAGGACTGAACCTTGGGAGCCATTGATCTGGGCCAATGCCGTGCAACCACATGTCCATTATGGGGTGGACCGGGTGCAATAATTAGGGAGGTCCTGACTCGGTTCTGTTTTTGATGGAAATGGTGCAAGAGGTGGCACGAATCCGGTGGTACTTGCAACCCCACCGGAAGCGAAACCTTAACGAGCAGAACTAAGTTGAAACAGACCTTTGTAAAAACCCGGTGGTGGTCTCTACTTGATTCACATGTCTAAGGTAACATGTGTAATATCAAGCGACTAACTCTTGTGGGTAAAGTTGTACACCTCTGCAGATTAAATCTATTCGAATAGCCGCGTCCTCGGTTATGGACATGCCCGGAGATTTCGAATGAGGGGTAGAATTCCTTTGGTGAGAGGTCATGGCTTGTGCCTCGAAGAGACCTTGGCCGGCTCTAGAGGGGTCATGGTTGGCTCACAAAGTGGTCCAGGGGCTGGTCTTGTGGTGCTCTGGAGTGGGTGCTCCGGAGAGGTTTTGTAGGTGCCTTGGGAGTAAGTGGATGCTCATTGTCTCCTTTGCAAATCAAAAGTAATTATGTATTATGTATTTAAACTTGAGCTTTGCAATCTATTATGATATTTACTGTCAAACTTGGCTTTCTGCAAACTAACCATACAGCTCTCATTGTCAAGCCGTGCATAATACTCCTTGCATACCTTACCCACGGCTTGCTGAGTACATTCAAAGTACTCATTGGCATGTGCCCTGCTGTTTTTGATCAGCAGCGGTTGGAGATCCAGGTGACCAGGTGCTCTCAGGAGGGGAGCTCTTGTGAAGACCTTGTGCGCTAGGACGTCCTCCACTTGGTAGCCTGTGGGCTGGCCGAATGGACCTTGCTGTTGTTTTACTTCCGTTGTGTTGTGTTCTCTTTTGCTGTTAGCCTTGAGAGGCATCCTTGTACTAACCTTGACCTTAAGGTCCCTGTTAATATATGTGATATTTTGATCTGCTTCTCTTTGTGCATGTTGTATGGATTTGATTTCACTAATGTTGAATCATGCGAAGCTAGCTAATCGATCCTGGGGCGGCTCGATGTGACAGGCCAAGACCTCCAGGAGGTCTTGAGATCTCCTGGGAGGTCCTGACGGACCTCCTCTCGGACTTACCACACGGTCCTTCTGGACCGTGGTACTACCGGACGCTCTGGGCGGTCCTTCCGAACCACCCTGAGCTGCTGGTAATGCTTGCCCAGCTTAGCAAGCGGGACTACCGCTCCTCCGTGCGGTAGTACCGGTTGTGGTGAGATACTACCGCTGCCCTTGTCACGGTAGTACCGATTGCAAAAAAAAAAAACCAAGCAGTAAGTCTCCGAGGGAGCTCCTCACAGAAAGCACCTTGGAGATTAATCTGGTCATGCTATGAATTAAGCTGATTGGTCTAAATTCTGCTATCTACTGGTTGCTCCTTCTTAGGCAGCAATACGATATTGGCCGTGTTAATTTTCGTAAAATGCGTCAAGTTCAAATTATAGAATTTTGCGAAAACTGCCATGATGTCCGGGCCGATGATATCCCAAGCCCCCTTATAGAACTCCCCGGTGAATCCATCTGGTCTTGGAGCCTCATCTCTAGGCATCTTGTGAATTGCGGCCACTATTTCTTCCTCCGCAAACGGATGCTCTAGTGATTCCAAGATGTCCGATTGTCCTTGATTGGGTGCAAGGTGCTCCCAATCGAAGGCATGAGTTGCCGACCTCGCTGTACCAATAATACTGAAGTAATGCCGAAACAGGGCCTCCTCCTCTGTTTGCCGAGTGTAGGTGCGGACCGAATCTGACAGGACACGGATGAATCTTTTCCTCGATCTTGCGGTTGCTTTGGAATGAAAGAATTTTGTGTTGGCATCTCCTAGTTTAAGCCATGTTATACGAGATCTCTGCCTCCATGCCATTCTGTAAATCGCCTCTAGACCTAAGATCCGGATTTTTAGATCCATCCGAAGTTCTTTTTCGGCATGGGAGAGCATCCTAAGTTCTTTTGAATAGTTAGTAGTTGAAAAATTCACCCAAGAGAATTTATTTGAATTTTAATATAGCTTAATATGGACTTTTAATATCAAAACCATTTAATATGATTAATGTCAACATCAATATTTGTCAAAACTATTTTATTTGGATTCTATGTGCTTGATATATTTTCTAGATTTTTCTAGAATTTTTCGAGTTTATTTCCGAGTTTATTTGCTATTTTCTAATTACCATTGGTATTTTCAGTATTTTCTAAAATGGAAAAAACTATTTAAATCTCAGGAAATCCTAATGGGCCGAATTTCCTTGCTTCGGCCCGTTTCTATTCTTCTTGGCCCAATTCTCACAGAGCCAGTAATAAGACGCCACCGCTCAATTTCACGATGTATAGGGCCCACGCGTTAAGTAAATCGTCTCACATGAGCTCGCTTTCGCTTAGCCTAGCTGAAGCGATTGAAGCTTCGTCCGACAAAAGTAAAACCAAACCGAAAAATCTTGTGCAACCGCGTCATTTGATTTCCCTTATCCTCCCGCGTCTGAATCTGACCAAATCTTATCCCGTATCAGTTTCTATCTCCGAGATTCGCTCGTGTTCGTCTCGGACTCATTTAGGTCTTCACCGCTGATACGCCCTCTCAGCCTCGCCCGTACCCTATAAATAGGACCCCTAGGACCGCATCTGTGCCCTGATCCCGAAACCCCTAGCACCGCCGTAATCGGAGTTTTAGGGTTTTGGCCGCAGTTGTTTTCTTCAAATTCTGCCGCCATCCTTGTCGCCTCCCTGACGTTGACCGCACCTCCAAGTCCGTCGTCGCACGGACTACCTCCAACACCCATCCGCGTCGCCGGAGCATCACTGGAGGGATTTCCCAACAATACCCGAGCTTCTTCTCCGCTCAAGGCTCGCCGCCAGCCGCCACCGTCGTCTTCGTCCACCAGTGAGCACACCGTCAGGTTCGCAATAACCTCCTCTACACATCGATATCGCTCACCGCCGGCGAAGCACCACCGTTCGCCGGTTGCCATCGAGTCCAGAGCGCTCGTCGCCGTCGAGCCGCCGTAGTGTGCCACATCACACTCGCGCCTACGTGTCGCTTTGTGTGGTAGGCGTCGGTCACCGCGTCTTGGCAAGGCGTGCCGTACAACCAAATTTCAACCCTAGATCCAACCCTGTATAGATTTGTTCTACCATAGACCGAATCAATGCCATGTGGGTCCCAATGCCATATGGATCCCACATGTCAATTGACTATTCCATGAACCTATGAACCCGTAGACCAGAGCCCATCTTCGTGGACCCGGTCCATGGACCGAGGGCCCACCTATCAACCTCTGTGCTATTTCCTTTTGATTTATTTTAATTCCGAAATTCCAAGGCTGTCGTCATCTTGCGTCATATTCCGATTTTTCAATAGAAAAATGATTCGGGATAATTCAGAAATTCCAATTTAGGTATTTCTTTAGGTTTAGATCTTCCAAAAGCCATATCTTCTTCATTCGAACTCTGATTGAGCCCATTCAAATTTCTAAATTCGAGCTCTATTTTACTGAGATTTTTACTTGATTTTGGAGTTTGTTTTCCCCTCTATTATTTATTTATTTTGTTTATTTGTTTCGTTTATGAGTAGACGTTGATTCTTGGAGGAATTTTGAAGGAGTTCACCAAGACCAGTACCAAGATCTATTCTAAGGCAAGTTGTATCTTCGACCATGTTGGACCCGGTTTATCAAAAATTACTTTGATTCAACTATTGCATTTACTTTAAGTATTTATTTAAATGTTTTTAGGTTTAGTTATCAATCCTATTTGTTTATATCCACCTTGTCTATTGTTATATCATGATCTTTTGTTACCCTAGATTGGTTTATTTACTTAATTGGTATTATCGTAGCACCAACGTGAGTTGGTTAGATATGAGTAGATTGCTTAGCCATACAATAAGTCATCATTTCATGTGAATTGCAAATATGAACTTGACTAAGTGACTATGGAACTTCGTGATAAAACTGAATGCGTTGTGTGCTATTACTCGTTGATGTCATGTGTTGCACTTAACCAACAGAGTGAGGTATTTAGACTGAGGCAAGTGGTGGAAACTGTGTAACATAGCGGAGCTCGGTGCTTGGGATTTAAAAAGAATGATTGCTTAGTTAGAAATTGGAAATCTTGCCTTGGTCAATTAAGGACTCTACTTTGTGCGCCATTGAACTGAGCTACAATTGTACGACCACATACCTAGTATGGGACGGGCCTAACTTAGTAAGTTATGGAATCTCGACATTGACTACTCATGTAGTAGGTTAAGCTCTGTGCCAGGGTGAAGGTGTGTTTCTGCCTCCGTGGCAATTCACATCGATGGACGGTTCGCCGCTTCCAGGCCCAACGGTGTGCGATGGACTAATTTCCTATGTGGGCATCAGTGTCGTTAGTAAAACACATCGGGTGTGTCAAAGTTTGGGATAAAGTTTTTGAAAGGTTTTGCTATGATTAGTTCTAGCTACACTGATTATATCGTGGGTAAAGTGTACAACTTCTGTAGAGTGTTTATCAATCTATTCGAATAGCCGCATCCACGGTCATAGACATGCTCGAAGATTTCACACGAGAGTTAGATTTTCATGAAACACTTGGAAAGAGAGCTGTGTGATCTAAGTCATATGGTTGTGTGAATAATTTAATTAGACTTTGTGTCTTTTGTAAAAACAACTGATAAATTAATAGTTTATTTGTTTGAAATATTTCTTTAATCTATTACTTATATTCAATTGCAAATGTTGCTTTTAAGCAAAAGAACCACAAAAATCATTCCTTTGGAATAAGCCATCATGTATACATTGAATTATATGGTATGACTTGAGAGTATGGTTGTGTACTCATGCTTGCTATAATCAATCAACAGAAGTGGAGGAGTCTTCGCCTGTTTTTGAGGAAGAATTCTACAAATGTGTTGATCGCTAGGTCTTGATCCCAGCCGGTTGTCTGTGGTGAATCGATGGGTTTCCGCTGAAGCTTATTTCTTCCGCTACTACTTATTCAATTATGGCAAGCCCCGCGAAGCTTAATAAATGTAAACTCGACCATGAGGTTACAATAGTTATTTGTTATTCAAATTACTCGTTTATTCTATTATTTCGTCTTGTGTGGATCGATATTTATCTATGTTGACATTGTGTGCACTAGCGTGATCCTAAACTAGTGCGTTATACACAGATGGTCCAGAATTGCATTTTTGGGTCCCGACATCGTCTCACATTGGAAACAAGACAAAGAGCCGAATCTCGATAGAAGAAAGGTTAAGATTCATCAAAGACAACGTCCCGTGAGATCCCGATCCGTCGAGTAGAAGTATCATAGCAGCGATAACCCTTATGCTCAGAACTATAACCAAGAAACACGCACTCAACTAACTGAGCCAATAGTTTAGTGCGCTCACGAGGCTGCAGTAGAAGAAAACAAGTGCAGCCAAAAACACAAAGGTGAGTACTGGAGGGCTCGAGAGTAGAGACGTTCTATAGGACTAACACCCTTAAAAGCAGTGGAAGGCCGCATATTGATAAGATATGCAGCCGTAGAAACAGCCTCAACCTAGAACTGTGGTGGAACGTGAGAGGCAAGGAGAAGAGTGCGGGTGATCTCAATCAGATGATGTTTGCGCTCAACAACCCCATTCTGAGCATAAGCACCAGGACAAGACTAGTAAAGAGGGCAAAATTTGATATATGCCACTTAGAAACACGGCGTTTCGAGATATGCCACTCAGAATCTTGAATTTGGATATATGTAACTCTAAATCTTGTTGGCTTTGATATATACCACTCTATGACACTTTTGCCCCTGGCTCTTCTTCTTCCTCCCCTTTTCTTCTCCCGAAATACCTTCTTTTCCCCCACCGCTGCCAGCTTGCTCCTCCTATGTTGTACCCGCTCCAAATCCCGCTCGCCTCCGCCTCAGATTCTGCCCGCGCCCGCGGTTTCCCATCCCAGCAAGACCCCGCCTCCTCCCCATCCGCCCCACGGCCCACGCACGCAACCCTCCCTACCTCCCTCCCATTCCCATTTGTTCCACCTCTAATGACCACGATCACGACGGCGACGACCATCGCGTAGCCACCTCCCCTCCGCTCCCCACACCCGCCATGGCGTCCCCCACAGCAACGCTCGGTGGCGCGTCCCCGTCGGGCCTCGTGCTCGACCTGGCGCTGGACCACATCATAAAAAACACGGCGTGGCGGAAGCACTTAGGACTCATCGCGGTGGCCAAGTCGGCTGGCCGACCTCTCTCTCGTCGCCTACCTACCACCCGCCTGACCCCCCACCTCACCACACCCTCGCTGCCTCACCGCCACTGTGCCATGCCCGCCTCCATGCGCGCTGCCGCCTCGAGTCCGCCTCCCCAAGGTCACCGACCCGCCTCGGATCGTCGCCAAGCTCTCTACCACGCCGCCTTGGCGACCTCGGCGTCGCCAATGACGACTCCCCACCTCCAAGCTCCTCGTCACGCCCTCTCTCCGGCTGGGAGGTATTTCAGGAGAGAAGAAAAGGGGAGGAAGAAGAAGAGCCAAGGGCAAAAGTGTTGAAAAGAGGAAGAAAAGGAGTAGCATAAGGAAATACAGAGGAATTCCTATTCTAACATATGGAAGATTGGTAGGATGCAGGTGCTGCTACAAAGGATAAGGTGCAGTGTCATCTCCAAACCAATGACCCTGCTGCAAAGGGTGGGATTATTTGGTCTCCAACTAACTAGCCACATTCATGTGTGGTATTCCAGTACTCTAAACTTTTGTGGAAAGCATTTTCAAGCCCAAACTAGAATTTCCTCAACTTGCTATAGTGACATACTCATTGTGACAACAAGGGTTTTCATCACAAACCAAAAATGGTATGTGGCATGCATCACCATTTGTGGCTAGTTTTGATGGTACCATGCCACTTGCTTGTGCACTGCTAGCTGAGCTGCATATAACATTCCATACACAAGTGTGCCATCGTAGGATCTTCAGTAGAGCCATCAAAATTATCCACCGGTATCTCAGCACTCGAGATGTACACATCAAAATATGTAGCAAGCCTCGCAGGCATAGGATCAGAGTGTGACTTTCAACTCTAGGAACATAAAATGTCAAAATGCGGTTGTGAGAATGGTTCATCTGGTTAATTAACTTGATTTAGAAGAAACAAAAATTCTGTGATGGGAGGACAGTATAATTTTTTTATGAAATCGCCACCATTTCAGTATCCTATGGCATTGCTAAACAAAAATAATGTCAACCATCTGCTTGCTATCGGGCTTACACTTCCCTGTTTGGAAATATCCTATGGCGTTGCTAAACAAAAATGTGAGCCCAACAGAAAGTATGTCCTAAAAGTGATGGGATGGACTATGATTATACTGAAAACATCTGTTGTGTTACTGACCCGCACGCCAAGCCGCCTCTCCACCTACAAATACAGTCCCGTGTGCGTCATGAGGTTTGCCTCGGTTTTGCACCGCCATCTCGCCGAATCTAGCTCGAGAATCCGTGCACCGCCGAAGCCCTTCTTCGCCAAATTTCATCGTCGTCGGTGAGCTTCCGCCTGTCACCGATGTGAGCCCGATGCGTCGCAGCTCTTCCGCAACACCGCCACCATTGTCGTCACCGAAGGACCTCACCATCCCGTCGCATCATCGCGTCCCCGTCCAATCAAACCGTATCACACCGTGTTCCTGAGTATCGTCTCAACGTTCCTGCGAGCAATTGAGTCCGAGAAATGACGAGCGAGGAAATCGGGCGCTTCTTCCCATCACCGACCGTGCGCCGATGCCATCAATTCCTCCGCCACTGGTGAGCCTCTCCCTTCACCACCTAGCTCTCCAGGCTCTAGCTTGTCCGCGCTGCATTCTACCCTAAGCTCCTCTCGCCTTCACTAGAGCTTCGCCGCAGCGCCGAAGCCGATCCACCACCGCCACATTAGCCCAAAACCAGGTGGTATCAAGTGGGGGTCGGGTGATCTGGTATTGAAAGTTCGAGGGTGCA
Organism: Phyllostachys edulis; assembly: GCA_036346405.1. Lineage (NCBI taxonomy): Eukaryota > Viridiplantae > Streptophyta > Magnoliopsida > Poales > Poaceae > Phyllostachys > Phyllostachys edulis. The sequence goes on along the minus strand of CM070562.1, from coordinate 38,775,095 downwards.
AACCAGGCAGTATTGGAATTTAGAGGTTTTTTTGGACTCTCGTGATAGTTCAAGGGTATAATATGGACTTACTCCAAAAATATATAATAGGGATCCCACCATCTCAAGCCCTCAAGTCTCCTGAAAATCAGATGCGGTCATGCAGGATTGTTGTGTAGCCGCGATGTTCGGTATTGTACTAGTACTATAGCATGTGTGGTACGATTCGCTAGCCCCAGAGTAATGAAATTAGACGTAAGAATAATTAGTTTTCTTGTTAGTTGGATTTATTACCTTCTCACATATATACCATACGATAAGTTTCCTTAAGTTTAAAATGGGGCTAAGGTTAGAGGACTGCACATCAATATCCTGGTCAGCTACTCCCCCAAAAGCCATAAATTATCCACTGTCGACTAGTGCTCCATAGACAAGTCAACAGTGGGCAAAGCAAAATATTTTCTATGTGCATCCTCTTAAACCTAGCACAATTCAATACTTAGGGTGATGCAACTGAATCAACCAATAAAAAATGGTACCAGCATGTTCAGAGCACATAAAAATGTTCCATTCACTACTGCAGTATGGTTGTCTATACAAAAATTGATTGTCATAACTTGTGCGGTTTGCTGTAAAGACCACAACTAATAGATATTTTGAGGATAGTCTTAGTACCTTTCCACTTGGTTGTCGCAGGGTTAGAAACTCAGTACGCCTAGACGTGCGGGCACTCATCTTGAATTTTGGATTAGGATAGTATCATGCAAAGTTAGTGGTAAATGTGGCAAAGGTTAGAGGACTGCACACATCAATACACTGGTCTGCTACTCCCACAAAAGCCATAAATTATCCGGTTTGGACTAGTGCTCAATGGACTAGCACAATTCACCACTATCTTAGGGTGGTACAATCAAATCAACAAATAAAAATGCTACCAGCACATCCAGAGCACATAAAATGTTTCATACACTGCTACAATCAATGAAATGTTTGACAAAAATTGGCCCATAAAATTCATAAGGTGATATGTTCTTTAACGTGAATCCCTTGATGACATATTTCTCTGCCATATTTACAGCCTTACTTTCTGCTGCATGGTTGTCTATACAAATATTGATTACCATGTTAAAGTTGAGCGGTTTGCTGTAAAGACCACAGCTAATAGAGATTTCGACAATAGCCTTAGTCCCTTTCCACTTGGTTGTGGCAGGGATAGACACACTATGCCTAAATTGCAGGCAATCATCTTGAAGGGCGGCATGGGATAGTACCATGCTAAGTTAGTGGTAAATGGGGCTAAGGCTAGAGGATTGCACATCACTATGCTAGTCAGCAATTTCCACAAAAACCATATATTATCCGCTATGGACTAATGTTCAACGGACTAGTCCGCAGCGAGCCAAGCAGAATATTTTCTACATGCATCTTAGGGTGGTGCAACCCAATCAAGACATAAAAATGGTACTAGCACGTCCAAACCACATAAAGATGTTGCATTCACGGCTATAATCAATCAAATGTTTTTGCCATACTTTCTGCAGCATGGATGTCTAGAAAAAAAAATGATTGCCATGTTAAAGTAGGGCGGTTTGCTATAATGACCAAAGCTAATAGATATTTTGACAACAGTCTTAGTCACTTTCCGCTTGGTTATGGCATGGTTAAAACTCAGTATGCCTAGAAGTGCGGACACTCATCTTGAATGGTGGCAAGGGATAGTATCATGGTAAGTTAGTGGTAAATAGGGCAAAGGTTAGAGGACTACATGTCAGTACCCTAGTCTGCTACTCCCACAAAAGCCATAAATTATCCAGTGTGGACTAGTGCTGAATGGATGTCTGCCATAAGGCAAAGCAGAATATTTTCTATGTGCATCCTCCTAATCCTAACACAATTCACCACTATCTTAGGGTGGTGCAACCCACTCAAGACATAAAAATGCACCAGCACGTCCAGAGCACATAAAGACCTTCCATACACTGCTACAACCAATCAAATATTGGATCAAAATTCGCCTATAAAATCCATAAGGTGATATGTTCTTTAACCTGAATCCCTTGATCACATATTTCTTTGCCTTATTTTCGTCCTTACTTTCTGCGGTATGGTTGTAGATACAAATATTGATTGCCATGATAAAGTTGTGCGGTTGGCTATAAAGACCACCGCTAATACATATTTTGAGGATAGTCTTAGTCATTTTCCACTTGGTTGTAGCAGGTTTAGAAACTCAGTATGCCTAGACATGCAGGCAATCATCTTGAATTTTGGATTGGGATAGTACCATGCTAAGTTAGTGATAAATGAGACTAAGGTTAGAGGACTGCACATCAGTACACGGGTCTGCTACTACCACAAAAGCCATAAATTATCCAGTTTGTACTAGTGCTCAATGGACTAGTCCGCAATGGGCAAAGCAGAATATTTTCTAGTGTTCCCCTAGGCAACGCTAGTCGAGCGGCAGACCAGCGTCTAGTACCTAATCGCCGCCTAGACGGACCTAGGTGGGGCTAGGCGGCCACCTAGGAGGGATAAATCGGGTAGGTGGTCTAAGTGGGAGGGCGGTGTCTAGCGCCTAGGCGGACCTAGGTGGGGCTAGGCGGCACCTAGGAGGGATAAATTGGGCAGGCGGCCAGGGCGGGAGGGCGGCGCCTAGCGCCTAGGCAGCATCTAGGTGAACACTGATATTTTCTATAGGCATCCTCCTAATCCTAACATAATTCACCACTATCTTAGGGTGGTGCAATTAAATCAACAAATAAAAATGGTACCAGCACATCGAGAGCACATAAAAATGCCACATACTACTACAGTAAATCAAATGTTTCACAAAAATTGGCCTGTCAAATCCATAAGGTGATATGTTCTTTAACCTGAATCCCTTGATGACATATTTCTCAGCCATATTTACGGCCTTACTTTCTGCTGCATGGTTGTCCATACAAATATTGCCATGTTAAAGTTGTGTGGTTTGCTGTAAAGACCAAAGCTAATAGATATTTTGAGGACCGCGTTAGTCACTTTCCACTTGGTTGTGGCAGCGTTAGAGACACGGTATGCCTAAATTGCGGGCAATCATCTTGAAGGGCGGCATGGGGTAGTACCATGCTGAGTTAGTGATAAAAGGGGCTAAGGTTAGAGGATTGTACATCACTATCCTCGTCCGCTATTCCCACAAAAGTCATAAATTATCCGTTGTGGACTAGTGTTCAATGGACTAGTCCACAGCGAGAAAAGATGAATATTTTCTATGTGCATTCTCCTAATCCTAGCACAATTCACCACTATCTTAAGGTGGTGCAACCCAAGCAAGACATAAAAATTGTACCAGCACATCCAGACCACATAAAGATGTTGCATTCACGGCTGCAATCAATCAAATGTTTGATCAAAATCAGCCTATAAAATCCATAAGGTGATATGTTCTTTAACTTGAATCCCTTGATGATATATTTCTCTGCCTTATTTTTGGCCTTACTTTCTGCAGTATGGTTGTCTAGAAAAAAAAAAGTTGACATTTTAAAATAGTGTGGTTTGCTGTAATGACCAAAGCTAATATAGATTTTGAGGACAGTCTTAGTCACTTTCCACTTGGCTGTGGTAGGGTTAGTGTAACATCCCAATTTTTAGGATTTTTTGAAAATTTTCGAAAATAAAAATAACCATTTGATTTTTGTTGAAGTTGCTAAAGCTTAACATGGAATTTTATAAAACAAAAACAATTTAATATGAAATAATCAAACTTCAATTAATTCAAATTTGGTTTATTTGGGTTTTCGGCATTTAAAATCAAAAGATTATTTTAATTAATTTCTTGGATTTTTGAAATTTAAAAAGGGTTTTCCTATTTTCCCGAAACTAAAAATAATTTAATTGCAAATTAAAAGCTAAATTTAAGTTATAAATAATTTTATTAAGTTTAAATCAATTCAAGGAATTTCTGTGTATTTTTCTAGAATTTTTTGACTTTATTTACTATTTTCTAAAAACCTATTTCCTTTTTCTAAATTTATGTATTTAGAAAATCTTTAAAAATCCTATTTCTCTGTTTGGGCCGAATTCCCGTCGGCCCATTCCTATTCCCGCGCCTCGGCCCGCTTCGCCGGCTAGTTCCCCGCGTGCCGACCCGCACCACCCTTTCGGTTTCGACCACCCTTTTGGTTTCGACCATCCTCTCGGTGTCGACCACCCTTTTGGTTTCAACCATCCTCTCTGTGACAGCCCAAAATCCCTAAGTTTGATTAGCTAAGCATCTACTGTGTAATTGTGAAATTTTGAACATTTTTAAAACTTTTTGTTGCAAAACAAATAGTTCACAACCTGGTTTTCCAAAACCTAGAAATAAAATTTCTAAAACAAAATAAAAGTTTGCCAAGAATTTGAAAACTTAGTTCAGAGTAGGGTATAAAACCCTATATAGAAAATCCGTTGATTTTGAAGACTAGATTTGAAACCTAGTAATCCAATACTCCTCCATTTCAAAAGCTCAAATTGAACTTAGGGTAGAACTAAAAAGGGGTTCAAACATGGGAATATTGATTTTGGGATTCGAATTATCAATAGTAAAACCTCATATGCTCCTAGAATGCTTGAGGTACTTTCAAAAGAATTCTCAAATTCAAAATTTCAAGCTTACTTCCTCTAGCTCATATTTACAAACTGATTTTCAATTTTTGAAAATATAGGACTCAAAGCTGAGAATATTTTAATTGGATTGGATATACTCTATTATGTTTGTTTGAATTTTTCTGGAAGTTTCGAGATTATTTGGTTCCTTATTGGATTTGCATATTCCAATTGAGTTTGAATTTAAAATGCAAGCGAATCTTGTAAACAGTGCCTGGAAATATTTTTCCTAGGTTCTGTAACGCCTTATAAACTCACCTTAAAATTTTCATAATTTTTAAATTTACTTTGCTATTTTTTAAACCATCAGTCAAAGTAAAGATTTGAAAGTCAAACATCAAGAATATGTACTTAAAATAATTTTAGGGAAAAATCTACTTCAAGTAAAACCCTAGAAAATTTACAAAATGATCATCTCTGTTTCCTCAACCTCCACTAAAAATTTCATCAATTTTAGAGTTGGTAAGTTATATCTAAAAATCCCCTAAACCCCCTCATCCATTTTGGAAAATCAGAAAATCCACTGTTCCTCCGATCGGACTAACTCGCCAACTCGGTTCGACCTAACCCCAACCCGGAATAGTGACCGACCGCACCCGACCCACCAAATTGCCGCTTTCTCTCTTTCTTTTTCGCTTGAAGACGACTCGTGGAGCCGCTCTCCCTCTGCCTTCTTCACGGAGCCTTGACTCTGAGCGAATAGCCTTGATCGCGTTCCCGCCTCCATGCCATGCGGCTCGCCCGCGCTCAGCTTCGCCAGCCGTTTTGGCCGAATCACCACACCGCTAACCCATGCCTTGACCTCAGATCCGTGGTCAGACCGCCTCGCCCATGTGTCATGCGTGCCCATGCCGCAGCTTCGCGCCGCAGCACCAAGCACATCGCAAAGACTCTCGTGCTCCGCTCAGTATATATGAGCACCATGGACGCCAAGGAATCCTCTTCATCTCCCTGCTACCCCTCCTCCATTTCTCTTTTCTCCACAGCACAAAACCAAGTCCAAAAACCGAATGCCCTTTCGGCTTGCGCCGCCTAAGCCCTTTCTCGGCTCCGGTGATCTCCGCCGCCTCAACCGCGGCCACATCAAGGCCCCACCACGAGGATCCCAACCCCTTCATCAATTCGGAGTTTACGCCACCGAGGAGCCGTGCGCACGCCATCTTCTTCGGGTCCGGCCAAATCCGCCGCCACCATCGCCCGCGTAGCTTGATTCTCTCCGCCATGAGCATCCTTGTAGATCCCTTTACCTCCCTCCATCACTCACCCGCTCTCTTTTTGTAACACCCCAACCCGTCACCTGGGTCCGGAATGCTACCACCATACATAACATAATACAAATTCTGCGCAGCTAAGTTAACAATTAAACATATTACAACAAAAGATGGGTTATCTGAGGAGAAAGTGTGGCATTAGAAACTACAAGTGACATGGATGATCTATTCTCCCTTCCCGAAGCGTGTCACTTGCAACGATCACCTAAACAAAATATTAACAAGCAAGGGTGAGTCCGACGACTCAGCAAGCACATAATAGAGACGATAAACACTACCAAAACAACAAAACCATAAGCATATCATTATTTCCACCACTAGCTTTCCATTAGTGCAACACACATCATTATTCTACATACTCAAAAGATCAATGCATTGTCCATACATGCGTATGCACCATCATGCTCATGCTCATATGCATCTCATCAGCTGATACCGGTATCGCGGAGTGTTCACCCGTCGATGAAACACTCTTCCCCCATCTTCGTTAGGATGGGGTCCTTACATTGTCGGACTTATCCAGTCCCTACAGATGTAAGACTTTATCTAGAGCACACCGGACTAGTCATGTAACTTTCTCACCGACCTCACCGGATTAGTTACATGACTTTCTCACCGACCTGGCTCATGTATTCTGCCATAATGCAAATGCACATATCCATTGTCATTAACATGAATCATCATTGTCATCATTAACAAGGTAGTTTCATTGCTCACCTTGTCCCATCCTCATGGCCATCAACATGAAACCATTATCAGGTAAACCTCATCATTTAACATTACCAAGTCAGCATTCTCATGTAAACACTCCCACGCAAGCATCATCACATAAGTATTATCATGTAAGCGTCCTCATGTAAACATTACCATGTAGGCATCATCACATAAACATCATCACATAAGCATCACATAAACGTTACCATGTAAGCATCATTACCTAAACGTTACCGTGTATCATTACCTAAACATTACCACGTAAGCATCATTACCTAGACGTTACCACGTAAGCATCATCATATACACATTACCATATCAGCATCATCATAGAAACATTATCATATCACGCAATCATCACATATTTCACAGCACTAACATGCTATCGCTCTACAATGCACTTGCCTGTTAACCAAGCGGAGCGGAGCAACGCGCGGATGACACCGTTCCCGAACCTCCACCTGAACAGGCTTTCAACCAGACTCAAAACATTTCGCAATACATGCACACACACACGAGCGGCATTAATCCTACGCGCAAAGGCGACACTCACTGAGCATTATACCACTAATCCCGGCGCCAACAATATTAACATGATTAGGGTTTGCTTCTACTAACCTTGCAAATAAAATTTTATGCGCGCGCCCAAATTCTTTCCTTTCCTTTCCTTTCCTTTCTTTCCTCCTTTCTCTTCTTTCTTTTCTCCTCCTTTTCTTTGCTATCCCGGCCGACACTCCTAGGCAGCCTCCTCATTATATTTCTTCCCCCCCAATACTCCTGGTGTCCTCCATGGCGTCTCCTCCAGTAAAGCTCCTAGGCGACCCCCACTGTGGCACGCCTTGCTCGCTCTCTACGCTGCCGCCGCTTATGCCGCGCCTGTGCCTCACTTCGGCCTCGTGGGCCACGCCCACTTCAGTACCCTCGCGCTTTCGCCGGCCGCCTACCTCCGGCTCCTCCCCACGCCGACGCCTCCTCCAGCTCTCCCGCCTGCCCACCTCGCCGCCTCATGGGAGCCGCCTCTATCTTGTGTGCTGCGCTTAACGCCTTCTTCTTGGTCTTTGGATCAAGACCGCTCTCTCCGACGCCTCTCCTCACGGCGCCGCCTCTCTCCTCTGGCACATGCTCCGGCCACTGGCCTTTCGGCGTGCGCCGCTTCTTTCGCCTCATGCCTGCTCGGGCCGCTCCACCGCCCGCTTCCAGCGCCGCTTCGCTCTCTCCCATGCCCGCCATGGTTGCGCCCGGCTCGACCTCCGGCTGCCGGTCGCCCCCCTATCTTATTCAAGCTGCCCAGCTCCCTGGTATCCTTCTCTTACTCCTCCCTTCCCTTGTTCTTCTTCTTCTATCGCATGGTGCTTGTGGGTGTCTGGAGAGATGAAGTTGGGATGGGTGTGGAGTCTTGGTTTAGGAAGAAATAGAATGGGAGGGTGTTGGCCTCTGCTTGTTCTTATCTCCTCCTCTCTCTCTCTCTCTCTCTCTCTCTCTCTCTCTCTCTCTCTCTCTCTATCTCCTGTGGGGAGGTAAATTGGTAAACATTATTCTTCTTGATCATCATTACTCATTTTGCAATTTTTTTCTTGGTATTACACTTTTCCTCCCCAGTCATTGCTGAGCAAGACTGCGCCGCCAGACTACTTGCCACTCTCGCCTTTCACCGAGCACCCTTGAGTTCCTGAGTTTTACTCATGCCCATCGTGTTCTAATCTCTCTGCTTCCTTCACGTGGTGCCTCTCCTCCACTGCAGACTCACGGCCGACCTTGTCTTGGCCACTGCGTGCCTTGAGCCCCAACTCCACCACCTCATGGTCACCTCCACTCCTGGATCCATTTTAGCCTCGCGCCCGCCATGCTTGCCCTTGCCACGGCCAATCCATGACCCGAGCCGCCGGCCAAGCTCCCCCTTTGCAAAGCTCCTCACTGTTGTAGGAGTCCTAATTCTTTTGCTAATAGATGTTTGATGAATCTCTCAGTGTGATGCAAAGATTTAATTTGGAACTTGTAAAGAAGTTTGGTTAACAAATTTTCAACTTAGACTTTTTCCTTCAGAAAGATGTTTCAACAGAGAAGAGAAACAAATAGAAGAAGGCTTGAGTGGTCAGTTGAAACCACTTTTAGAATCAAACTTCTTTTGCTAACAAACCTGGTATTTTGTCAATTGAGTCACTCCTTTGATTCAGCAAAAAAGGAAGTTAAGTCAATAGCTCTTTTTAGTCTGAACAATTTTGTTATTGTAGGTTGTATGAACAGTAACACTGACAAATTTCAGAAGTGTCAAAAAGCTAATAACATGGCTAATTCTAGTAGCTAGAGTCTTTCTTGATGTAATTAGTTAGTTAGATAACTATCTAGTAATAGTACCCTAATCTGAAAAACCAATAGGATTGTGAATATTCAGGAACTAGCAGAGAACAACAAACTCAGTTGTTTTAGAGTTGAGCAGAAGAGGGAAGAATGATGCTAGGTGTTGTGTTTAAATATTAGATCACTTAAACTTTGCTTAACAAATAAGTCTATGAATTAGTAAGAAAATTTAGTTATCCAAATCTTTCTCGGTAACTTTTCCCTAATAGGTGAATGGACAGAAAGGCTTAGACTGAAATCTGCATTTGTTAGTGGACTGATAGCTTTACTAAATTCTTGTACTTAGAAGGTTTTTGTCCATTTAAGGCTTGGACCTTAAAACTAACAAAGGCACATCAATCTAGTAAACAAGTATTAGTATGTCCCTTCATAACAACCAGTGGATTCTTTGTGTATGCAAAAAATTTATGGGTTTAAGGAGAACACTAAAGTTGAATTGATAACTCTTGGAGATTTCAAACTTACAAACCTCTTGTTGTTAGCTAAGTCCAGTACTTATTTTTGTCTGATAATACTTAGAAGTCTTAACAGCTTTATGAATATAAAACAGAATTGTAAACCTCATCAAGATCAGTAATTAGCCATTAGCACCTAATCTATAAGAGTAAAAATGATTCATGAGTCAAGAATTAAATTAGTGGTTAGTAAACAACAAAAGACCTTATGCTCTAGTCTCAATTTCAAAAAGTTCATAACTAGTCCAAATCAACTCCAATTAAAGTAATTCTTTCATCTAAAATCATTCTCCCTATTCTGTTTTAAATTCATAATTTTTGAAGACTTTTTGGAATTCTGGTGTTTATTCAATGCTTTTGATTTATCAGTTCTTACCGTTAGATGACAATGATTCGGAGTGCAATTGAGAAGTTCGTAAGAATGTCCAGAGTTCCAGTAAACAAAGGCAAGCAGTTCTCCTTTGATGCACGTTGATCCCATTATTTGCGCATGCTAGTATTTTAATTTCAACTGTATATATGCATGCTATGTTGACGAGTTATTTCTCAGTTCACAATAGTTTACCTGATTAGTTAAATAAACTGTAGGTAAACATCTATCTTTTACTACTGAGACTAGGTTTATATCCGTTGTGATTTAGAGCTCGCTGGATGGGCTCTAGTCACTTTATAATTAGTATGTGAGTTGCTGTCGCTTAACAATGCTTAGAACGGTGGATTGGAGATCATCGTTTCGGCGATGGTCATGATATCCACACTTAAATACTTGGGTCAGGGTACTCAAGGATATACTGTATTTGGAAAAACTAAAACTGAAAATAAAATATTTTAGACTTTGGCACATTGGTCGGATGGTGTGCTATTGGGTGTGTGTTTGGTGCCCGGGTCAACAAGGACCGAACATCTTGTTACACTGAACCAAGCATTATCGCGTGCAACCACATGAGGGTCATATGGGTCCCCTCTTGACTTAGTACTCTAGGGAGTGTTAATTAATGAGTCGCTGGTGGTAGGTGTAGGAGAAAAGAAAATTGTTATGTTGTTCTGTTGTGTCTGTTGTGTCGGGCATGTGAGGGGTGGGTTCCGGGTAGGTTTCCTCGCCCTAGGAGCATTAGCAGTTGCTACGGCTGGGCCAATGTTTCCGACACAACGTATGGGTCCTCTGTGGGAGCTCAGGATGGGCGGCTCACAGAGGGTTAACCCCCATACGTGCGACTCTTAATTAGCTCATTCTATTGAAAAACGTCTCGTAGGACTTAGCTCTGCCGGTATACCTACGGAAGTGTGCTTAATAGCCTGGAAAAGGAGCGGTCTGACATGTGGGTAAAGTTGTATACCCCTGCAGGGTTTAATATATTCGAATACCTATGTCCTTGGTTATGGACATACTTGGGGAGGTCTTTCGAGAGTTAGACTATAACATTTTGATAAAACTTGAAAATAGGTGGTACCAATGGGTAATTCGTGCTATTGTGATGACTTTGGGAAGTCATCTCTAGTATGTTGATTATGTTTATAATTATTGTCTCACTGTTATTTGAACAATTAAAAACTATTTTGATAAATTGCCTTTAATCTATTACATTATTGCAAATAAAATGTTGCTTTACGCTGAAAATGAACCCTATAGCCATCTTCATTGATTGAAGCCTGCATGTAGCTATGTATAGGTTTGTTAATCGTAAGTCTTGCGAAGTACATTCATGTACTCACTGTTTGCTTTTATTTACTAATCTGGCTAGTAGGTACTGAGATCTATTCGGGTAAGGAAAGATGCGCAGGAAACGTCGATTTGCTAAGGTTTTAACCCCAATCGGTTGCCCTGCGGGTTATGGCAAGCCATTGGGACTCCCCTCGTTCCCCTCTTGTTTTCCCCTTAACTCTCCCTCTCTCTCTCTTGTCCTCGTTTCGCTGCGCTTCGAGTTTCGCCGCCGCCGCCGCCTAGAGCTCGCGCCGCCGCCTCTAGCGCCGTCGTCAAAGCTTCTCCATCGACGTGGTCTTCGTCGTTGGCTTCGCAAAATCGTGGCCTTCTAGGTGCGCACCTCCTCACCGCCACCTCCTCACAACGTCACTCACCCGCTTGACCCTCGTCGGCGCTAGCGTGGCGGCCAGTCTGACTTCTTCTTCTACCCGCGTCAATTCGTGCCCCAGAGCTTCTTGAAGCAATCCACTCAACTTCAGTTTTGTTTCATAGGAGCCGCCGCATTTCCTCTTCTCCTTCAATCCCAGCCGACCCCTTCATTGCCGTCCTTCTTCGCCTTCAACCATGAGCTTCTCCACCGCCGTTCGCCGTCCACCGACCTCCTTCGGCCTCTCTCTCGGTCTTGGTGAGCTCCCCGTGCTATGTTCTCCCTCGTGCTCCTTCTGACCACGTAGTGTAGTCGAACCTCCTTCCGACCACGTCGTGTAGTCGAACATCCTTCTGACCACGTCGTGTAGTCAAAACTCTTTCCGACCACCCTGAACCCTTTCTCATCCACCCGGTTCCATTTCATCATTTCCTGTATTTTCAAACTTCCGAGAGCCCGTTCTCCTTCGTCTGAGCTCCAATTCGAATGATCCAAATTTCTAAACTCATCTACTATCTTTCTTTTGGTTCTAGTTTGGTAATTTTTCGAATTTTATTTGGATTTGTTGTATTTATTTCTCTTTTTGCACGTATAGATTCCGGCGTCCCGGAAGAATTCTTAGAACCATCCGCCGAAGCAACTCAAGCCTTCAATAAAGGCAAGTCGTAGATCTTTGATCATGTCGTACCCATTTTATAAAACTATATTTATTTATATCAACATGCATTGCTAAGTTTATAATAAATGCTTTCGGGAATAGTTAAAGGTGTAATTGTCATTATACCTCCTTATATAATTGCTATTGACATTTACCTTTGAATGACATAAATTCTTGGACATCATAGGATTGCTAATTATTAGTTGGACATTATTGTATTACCGACATAGGTATCGTATTATGCTTAGACATGCCTAGTCACGACGGGATTCATGATCACATATTCTTAAATGATTAAATTTGACTAAATAAAATATGGAATTGTAGCGCGGTCACTGTTATTAAAAGTTATTGTGCCATGGCAAGGGTTGTCATTTGGTCAGGTTGAACCGAAAATGATTTCATACTCATACGAATGATCGTACAGTAAAGCAGGGAGAATTTTGGGATGTGGTTGCCTCGTCTGAGTAGTCTCTAAGAACTTAACTTTGTGCGTCATTGATTTGGACCTTACCGTACCACCACATGTCTAGATTGCAACAGACCTGGCCAACTAATTAACAATGTTTTGAGTCGGTTCTATTTTGGTGGATGATTGGGCGCAAGAGGGGGCCGGCATGGCGAAACCTTAGCGAGCAGAACCGGGTCGAAATAGAACTTTGTAAAGGCCTTGACGCGTGCTCTAGACTGCTTACCTAAGGTAGTGAGCGGTGGTATCAATGGATGCCAAACAAACTAGAGAAGTCGTGTCATGTGGGTAAAGATGTACAACCTCTGCAGAGTGTACGACTATCAAATAGTTGTGTCCCCGGTTATGGACAATACCTAGTGATTTCACACGAGGAGTAGATTTTCTCAAAAATGTTGGAATGGATCGGTTGGTAAGTGAACGGGTTGTTCGCCAATTGTCGGTTGGGAAGTGAACGAGTTGTTCACCGGTTGTCAGTTAGGAAGTGAACAGGGTGTTCACTAGTTGTTTCAAAAAACTTGTTTACTTATGTAGTAATCCTTTAAATTATGTTTTTTAATCTATTTACTGTTAATACTGCTTTCTGCAAAATAACCATAAAGCTATTATTGTTCAAGCCTTGCATGAATACTATTTGTATATATTTCCCTACGACTTACTAAGTACTTTATGTACTCGCATCTATACGTCATTTGTCAATCAATCACCCAGGAAGAGCCCGAGTGAAACTCATAGTTCTATGAAGAGTACCTTGAAAACCATGCGAACTAGGCCACGTTCTCCACTCAATTGCATGTGGGCATGTCAGATGGCTACCACGAGTTATTCTATCTCGATGCAAGTTACTCTGTTGTCTTAAGCCCTGCGTGACAAATCTCTGTAAGACTTGACCATAAGGTCCCTTTACTGCTAAGTAATATTAATTTGTCTGCTTCTTAGCTACTTTGTTGTATGGATATGATTTCATCGATGTTGCAAACTGTGTGAACTAGCTACTGATCATGGGACTAGTTCAGAATACACAGAGGGCTCGGATCCGGTGATCCAGGCAGTTAGAAACCCAGTATGCCTAGAAGTGCGAACATTCATCTTGAATGGTGGCATGGGATAGTACCATGGTAAGTTAGTGGTAAATGGGGCAAAGGCTAGAGGGCTGCCCCGTCAGTACCCTAGTCTGTTATTTCCACAAAAGCCATAAATTATCCGGTGTGGACTAGTCCACATTGGGCAAAACAGAATATTTTCTATGCGCATCCTCCTAATAGTAACACAGTTAACCACTATCTTAGGGTGGTGCAACCCACTCAAGACATAAAAATTGTACTAGCACGCCCCGAGCACATAAAGATGTTCCATACACTGCTACAAACAATCAAATATTTGATCAAAATTGGCCTGTAAAATTCATAAGGTGATATGTTCTTTAACCTGAATTCCTTGATGGCATATTTCTCTGCCTTATTTTTGGCCTTACTTTCTAAAGTATGGTTGTATACAAATATTGATTGTCATGACAAACTTGTGCGGTTTGTTGTACAGACCAAATCTAATAGATATTTTGAGGATGGTCTTAGTCACTTTCCACTTGGTTGTGCTTGGGTTAGAAAATCCAAATCTAATAGATATTTTGAGGATAGTCTTAAGTCACTTTCCACTTGGTTGTGCTTGGGTTAGAAAATCAGTATGCCTAGACGTGAGAACACTCATCTTCAATTTTGGATTGGGATAGTACTATGCTAAGATAGTGGTAAATAGAGCTAAGATCAGAGGACTGTACATCAGTACACTGGTCTGCTACTCCCACAAAAGCAATAAATTATCCGGTTTGGACTAGTGCTCAATGGACTAGCCCGCAGTGGGCAAAGCAGAATATTTTCTATGTGCATCCTCCTAATCCTAGCACAATTCACCACTATCTTAAGACAGTGCAACCAAATCAACAAATAAAAATGGTACCAGCACGTCCAGAGCACATAAAGATGTTCCAAACACTGCTACAACCAATCAAATATTTTATCAAAATTGGCATGTAAAATCCATAAGGTGATATGTTCTTTAACCTGAATCCCTCCACATATTTCTCTGCCTTATTTTCGTCCATACTTTCTGCAGTATGGTTGTCTATACAAATATTGATTGTCATGACAAACCTGTGCGGTTTGCTGTAAAGGCCACAGCTAACAGATATTTTGAGGATACTCTTAGTCACTTTCCACGTGGTTGTGGCAGGGTTAGAAACTCAGTATGCCTAGAAGTGCGGGCACTCATCTTGAATTTTGGATTGGGATAGTACCATGCTAAGTTAGTTGTAAATGTGGCTAAGTTAGAGGACTGCACATCAGTACGCTGGTCTGCTACTCCCACAAAAGCCATAAATTATCCGATTTGGACTAGTGCTCAATGGACTAGTCCGCAGAGGGCAAAGCAGAATATTTTCTATGTGCATCCTCCTAATCCTAACACAATTCACCACTATCTTAGGGTGATGTAACCCACTCGACATAAAAATGTTACCAGCACGTCCAGAGCACATAAAGATGTTCCAAACACTGCTACAATCAATCAAATGTTTTATCAAAATTGGCATGCAAAATCCATAAGCTGATATGTTATTTAACTTGAATCCCATAATGACATTTCTCTGCATTATTTTTGGTATTACTTTCTGCAGTATGATTGTCTACAAAAAAATTGATTGCCATGTTAAAGTAGTGTTGTTTGGTGTAATGACCAAAGGTAATAGATATTTTGAGGAAAATCTTAGTCACTTTCCACTTGGCTGTGGCAGAGTTAGAAACTCAGTATGCCTAAAAGTGTGGACACTCAACTTGAATGGTGGCATGGGATCATACAATGGTAAGTTAGTGGTAAAAGGGGTAAAGGTTAGAGGACTGCACGTTAGTACCCTGGTCTGCTACTAGACCTGGGCCGGGCCTAAAAAGCCCAGCCTTGAACAGGCAAGCCCGAGCCCGGCCTGACCAGAAAATTCATTTTCCTAATTTAAAACTATTATATTAATTCTTTTTTAGAATAAAAAGTAATATTTAATTCATTTTGAGAATAAAAGAATTTTTATTATTATTTTTATTAATTCCAGCGGTATTTTGAGCTTTTAGGCCGAAAATCAAGTACCAAGCCGGGCCAGGCCACCCATGAACAGGTCTATCTCCTACTGCCACAAAAGTCATAAATTATCCGATGTCGAATAAAGCTCGATGGACTAGTCCGCAATGGGCAAAGCAGAATATTTCCTATGTGCATTCTCCTAATCCTAGCACAATTCACCACTATCATAGGGTGGTGCAACCAAATCAACAAATAAAAATGGTACCAGCACGTCCAGAGCACATAAAAATGTTGCATACACTGCTACAATCAATCAGATGTTTGACCAAAATTGGCTTGTAAAATCCATAAGGTGATATGTTATTTAACCTGAATCCGTTGATGACATATTTATCTGCCATATTTTCGGCTTTACTTTCTGCGGTCTGGTTCTCTAAGCAAATATTGATTGCCATGTTAAAGTTGTGCGGTTTGCTCTAAAGACCACAACTAATAGATATTTTGAGGACAGTCTCAGTCACTTTCAACTTTGTTATGGCAGGGTTAGAAAGTCAATACGCCTATAAGTGCGGGCACTCATCTTGCATGGAGACATCGGATAGTACCTTTCCACTTGGTTGTGGCAGGGTTAGAGACTCAGTATGCCTAAATTTTGGGCAGTCATCTTGAAGGGCGGCATGGGTTAGTACCATGCTAAGTTAGTGGTAAATGGGGCTACGGTTAGAAGATTGCACATGACTATCTTAGTCTGCTACTCCCACAAAAGCCATAAATTATCCGTAGTGGACTAGTTTTCAATGGACTAGTCCGCAGCGGGCAAAGCAGAATATTTTCTATGTGCATCCTCCTAATCCTAGCACAATTCACCATTATCTTAAGGTGGTGCAACCCAATAAAGACATAAAAATGGTACCAGCACATCCAGAGCACATAAAGATGTGGAATTCACTACTACAATCAATCAAATGTTTGGTCAAAATTAAAATCCATAAGGTGATATGTTCTTTAACTTGAATCCTTTGATGACATATTTCTCTGCCTTGTTTTCGACCTTACTTTGTGCAGTATGGTTGTCTGGAGTCTGGACAAATATTGATTGCCATGTTAAAGTAGTGTGGTTTCTTTCACCTAAATCTGTAACTTTTGGAAGTTATACTCCAATTCCGTAATTTATAATTTCTTGTAGATTGTTTGAAATTTTAAAAAAAACGAAGTTGTAACTCAACTAATTTACCTTCCATAACCGTACAGCCACAATGGCATGAGTGTCCAGCAGTAGAATCCGGCCAAGAGAATCAGTTATGGCAGCCAACGTGCCACTTGGGGAGAGCGTAAGCCGTTCTCCTTTCCTTGGTGAGTCTTTCAAGCAAGTGAGAGGTGATGCTGCAGCATATATAACCATGAGGAACAAATTCAATATTTTTAAAAGATAATTGAAACTTAACTATTTAAGCCATTACTTCTTGCAAAGGATTGAGGCTTTGGCCGTGACTTCTTAGTTGGT
The DNA here is from genome assembly GCA_036346405.1 of Phyllostachys edulis. Classification (NCBI taxonomy): domain Eukaryota; kingdom Viridiplantae; phylum Streptophyta; class Magnoliopsida; order Poales; family Poaceae; genus Phyllostachys; species Phyllostachys edulis. The sequence goes on along the minus strand of CM070562.1, from coordinate 38,757,926 downwards.
GATGGTTCACTCCGCCATAGAATTTTGGACAAAGATGATATTGTCGAAAATGTTGCAGCTACACCTCTTGACAAAATTGCTCCAACAATTGACCTGCTTCTGTCTTCTGATAGCCTGCAGAGCCACCCAAATGTTAGGATTTAGGAAAGTGAAAATAAAGGTAAAAATGAACAATAATGCAGTATCATCTTCCCACTTTTCACTGTTAGCATTTAGAGCAGATGACATCATTTTGAATCAATTGCATTGGTTCAAATCTGATCACCTGAATCAAAGATGTCATGTAATTTCATGCTGCAATATAATTTTAATTGGAAAATGTGTCTATAAATGATAATTGTCATGCAGGATAGACCGGCCCAACCATGTCTTGGCTAAACCAAAAGTCCAAAACCATAGAACTCACGATGGAAGAACAGATAATGCATGCATAGAGGCTACATAAGAGCTAGTAGAATGATCACCCCAATCAGAAATGGCCAAAAAGCCAATGAGTAGTGGAACTCACCTATATGCTGAAACTACAGCATCCTCTCCAACTGTAATGGCACAGTAGTGGCGCTGACTCGACTGCCCAGCAATATAAAAGCAGCTGAATTCAATACGATAATAACTTCAGAAAACTTCCACTAAAGGTAACTTTTTAGATACAGGGTACAAAAACTGAAATAATAATGATAAAGACAAACTGGATCTGTATAACAATTTCTGACATGTAGCAGCACTATGGCAGTAAAAGAAAGTTGAGAGGGCAAGTCACCTGAAGTTCTAGTAAGGGAGGTGGCATCAGCCCAACAATTGCAGCATCAGCACAAGAACCGAACTTGCTTACATTCCAAATCTGAAAAGGTATCCTTCCAAAGGAACACTCGTCCTCAGCATCTTCCTGTTCAAACTTATGTTTCCACATGTGTGATTTAACTTCTTGGAATGATTTTTGAAGCATGCTCTGCAAGTAACCACGAAGGCAAGAACTATTATTGAACATACACAGAAAGACTGATAATTACAATGCTGGCTTCTGAGCATTGAAATGTTCTGTGTATGAAGTATGCACTATTGGAACAAGATTTATCGTGACTGTAGAAGCTAGATGCCACATACTGCTTACAGATCAGTGACTTAGTTTAGTTGAAAAAATTGATATCGCCCTTTATAACTGGAATATAGATATGTATCCCTCCAATATAAAACATTGGTGGTGTTCCTCGAAAACAAAATCTCACTCCACATATACACCTACCATTGATGAACAGCTAGTTGATAGTGTTAAGTTATTACCATGCCCTAACGTACTTGTTTACCTAAAACATTGTCCGTTGCAATAAATACAAGGTTGCATCTCTCAAAAGTTTCTATTCTTGGTGGAAATGGTTACTGCAGACCAGCAAACTATAAACTAAAAGCAAGGGTATAAATAGAATAGTATAGGTTATTAAGTCGTATAGTCGAGTCGAGTCGCTATGCTACCGACTTGCCGATTAGTCGCGACTAGTCCCGACTAGCCGTCGACTACTCCCGACTAGTCGTCGACTAGTCTACTACTACTTGCTGGTTACTTCTACTACTAGTTGCCTTCTACTGCTACTACAACTTGCTATTGTTAGTACTGTACTACCTGCTACTACCCAGGATCATAGGGGAAGAATACTCAGATCTTGATCTAGAAGAAAGCAGCAAAACTGCGTCTGATAGAAGGTAGGAGAGGAAGGAAAGAACATAGCAGCAAAACAGAAAAGAAAAACTAGGATCAAGATCTGGAACAAAGAAGCAAACGGAGGAAGAAGATGGGAGACTAACCGGGAGAAAGAACAGAGCAGAAAACGAAGGAAGAAAAGAGCAGCAAAACGGAGCAGCACCTAGCTCAATCTGCTTCTTGTGAGGGGTGGCGGAGGTGCATTGCCGGCGGCGACTCCCTCTCCGGGGCTGCGACGGCGAGGTTGGCTAGGAGATGGGGAGGGATTGCTCCATGCCGCCTCTGCCCCTCCCATTGAGAGCACCAGCAAGGCCCAGCCCAGTAGCCACGTACATCAGTTGCCTACGAACATAGGGCAGAGTTGCAGAGTTGTGACGCCGCCTCTGCCCTCTGTTTCACACACACCGCTGCATCGCCAACACCACCACCGCTGCTCCCTCCTCCCCCTTCCCCTCCTTCCTCGTCCTCTCCCTCCCCACTTTCCCCACCCCTCTCCCCCTTCCCCTCCTTCCTCATCCTCCCCGCCAATTAGTCGGCAAGTCGGGCGACTAGTCCTCCTAGTCGAGTCGATGGCTCTAGTCGGAAGCTATGTACCGACTTATTGATTAATCGTCGATTAGTCGTGACTAATCGAGCGACTTAATAACAATTAGTATTTTGGGGGAATAGACACGAACGGAGGAGCATACCTAGCAGGAGCCGCCCTTAAAATAGGATAATGAAAACTCCAATTTCAACTATCGGATCAAATTTGGACAGTGTGAATGAAAGAAATTTTCCCATGTCTCTAGAAGGTGGTACGGATTGGGTGTAGGGTGGAACAATTAAGGGATTTTTTTTAAGACTGTTAGCAGCTTTTAGTGGCTGATCTGACCCATCTAGACTCACTCCAAAGGCTAAGATTGCCATGCAAGAGCAATAGCTTTGGAGGTGTACCTATCTATTTTCCTAATTTTGCAGGGGGACATTAAAATTTTCCATTCATTATTTAAGCTTGAATACAGAGCTACTGATGTTTTAGGCTATAACATGTAGGTAAGATGACAAAATCTAGAACCGCAGTTGCATGAAGTGCTGACTATAAATAATAGAATGGAATATTTTCAACATCTATTTCAGAAGACATGAAAGTTCAGTGCATACAACTCAATTTTACACAATTACTGCTTTGAGTGCTTTCTAGTAGCAAAGGTTTCTTATTTGCATTCACAAGGGTCCTCAAATTGATGAGAAAGTTTCTCTAAGAAAAATTGATGAGGATTGCTTCTGAATTAGTGTATCCATCAAAATATGATATCTCATCTTCTTATAGAAAATAAAGGAAGATTTATAGAAACCTGAAGGTCAGCACCATCAAAACGTGCAATAACACCAGGAAAAACCACAGAAAGCTCATCCGAACCGGAATCTTCCCAAGCGTTTTCCTTCCTCTCACGGAAGTTAAGTTTCAGTATCTTTGCAAGATATATGCTCTGAAATAAGCAAATACAAGGATCACACTATCAGCGATAAGAAATAAAGAAATACCAAAAGAAATATGCATGTATGCTTGAAGACGACAACCTAATAAATGGAAGTAGAATCATCTTTTAAGAAGGGTATCTTTTGTTCGTACTACCTTTTAGAATACACGTGCTGCCTACAGAACAAACCGTAATTAAAGAAGGCTGTTTTCCCGCGCAATTATGTGGCCTGTTCTTGTAAAATACTACAAGGCAAAAATATATAATATATGCTACCAACCATATTGTATCAGAATTCTAACTGGCTGTGGTACCATCTTTTAATCAGGGCATTATTTTGCTTATGCTAACTCAAAAACAAGCTTCGGAACTAGGAAACCTCCATGTACATTCTGATATCGTGCAAAAGCGTGGCCTGTAGAACTAATCGTACATAAACCGTGCCAATTGTTAGTAAAATTATATCTTTGTAGTTGCAGTGTACACCACCTACCTAGCCACGAACCTGCTAAAAATTTCCAAGATTTCACAAAAATCTTTGCTACTTCTCAAATCGTTGTAAGAGCATACCATAACTCCAGGAAACGCAAGGAGTTCCTAACAATTACAAACTGCGCTGATTCTACAAACCCTAGAAATCTCAAAATTCTCCGAAGAATTACTACAGTGTTCATAGAGAGAGGGATCTTATCATGGACCTGCTTGTGCAGTAGATCGCCAGCGAGCGAGTAGAACAAGAGCCACCCGGCGTCCGTGCCCACCGCCACGGCCACCCCCTCCTCCCCCTCGGCATCCTCTCCGGCGAGCGGGATCCACTCCACGGCGGAGATCCTGCCCTCGTCGGGCCCCAGCGCAGGCTTCACCGTGACCCCGCCGCCGCCGGCGATCGGAACGAGCACCAACACAGACCGCGCCGCGCTGGCCACGGCGAGGGCGCGCGCGCGGGGCCCGAGCGAGGGGAGCACGGCGGGGTCGTCCAGCCACCCCTCCAGCTCGCCGGCCCCCGCGGCGGCGAGATCTCCGGGGCCAGACGCGAGGAGGGCCACCTCCGAAAGGTAGTGACCTCGCCGCGCCATGGAGAGGCGAGAGGGAATCGCGCGAAGCTTCGAGCCTGGGAGATGCGCGAAGGGGGCGCCGAGCGGAGGAGACTTGCGCCTGTGATTTTGCAGATCCACCCTTCGGTTGTCAGGTGGAATTAGCCGTTGTGTTGTGGCCAGCAGAGGTTTGCATTGCGGTAGGCTTTTATATAATTTTTTTTGGCAGTATTAACACTTTTTTGATATTGTACTTACATAAATGGTGGTGCTCGAAAAATTTTAGCAAAGATGGTATCTCAGCTGCCGTCCATGCGGTAACGTTGCCGCACGATCATCGTGCGGTGGCCTCACCGTCCACCACGTGCCCCCTCCGATTCTCCGATTAGGATTAGGGTTTCCGTAGATTTCGTAGTATTTTTAAAATATAGCAAATTAGTTCAAAAAATTATAAAATTTTACGTGAATGCTCGTAGCACGGTGTACTTTCTTGTGTAATTTTTTTCATAAATTTCCTCGTTCTGATTTTACCTCGCAATTTCATTTAAGTGTACTCATTTTAACCCACCACGTATCACCCCTTCCCCCTCCCACACGCATGGCCTCCCCACACGCATAGCCCCCTCCGCCTTGATTTCGCTCTCCTCTCACATAGCCCCCTCGGTGACCACATTTTGAACCGTCCATCATTCCTCATCCGCACATCTGTCGACTCCTGCGGTTATCCCCTTGCCCTTTGATCTTTGCGCATGACAACGATCTGAAATTCCGCCTATGCCAACGCGACTCCTCCTTCGCTCGGCTACAAATATTGAAATCTCGCAGTCGCTCATCGCTCATCCCAATTGTGTTTCGCTTCTCGTTCTGGCACTCGTCGCTGAGAAGTTAGAGAACTTAACATAATTAATTTTTTTATAGATCAAGTATTTGCTTGCTGCTCATCGCTCGTCTTTTTTTGATAGCTTACCCCCGAAGGGCTGGTAATTTATCGGATGCTTTTGTCGTTATTACCATAATTAGTTAGTGTAATGGTTATTAATTAGTTATGAATTAGTTAGTTTACTGGTAATTAATTAGTTTAGAGGTAATTAGTTAGTTCGCTGGTAATTAATTAATTTGTCGTAATTAGTTTAGTGGTTATCAGTCCCACATATTAAATCAGCGCGAATTAACTACTCGTAATTTATTTAGTGGTAATTAATCAGTTGCAATTAGTTAGTTTAGTGGTAATTAAATAGTCACAATTAGTTAGTTTAGTCTTTGTTAATTAGTTTAGTGGTAAATAATTAGTCGTAATTAGTCGTATCGAATTACACATATGTAATCCATTACTTGCATGCAATTTGCTGTATCTAATTACACATATGTACCGCGGATGGGGTTGTTGTGGCTTTAGGCAACGTTGAACATGCAAGACTTGTATGTGTTTTATGGAGATGATCTCGTACGGACCGGACCTGGGGGTTGGACCTGTCGAGATGCTAGTGCAAGGTAGTCCAGGCGGAGGGGCTCGACGCAATGAATATTCACGAGCTTCGGAGTTGCATCCAGAGGGAGTTCGTTACGGAGGCAACGAGGAAAAAAAATTGTGATCGAGGGGATTACCTGCATGAATGATGTGTGGGAGCTCATCAAGGTGGCTGGAAGCATAGCATGGAGCCCGTACATGCAAATTGCCTCCCAGCCCGAGGAGGCCATTTACGGGAAGCCGATGGTATACGTGAATTTCGTACCCAGGGCGCCGAGCCACCTTGATGATGCTGGGGCCTCTACAAGCGGGCAAGCGCAACCCGAGCCTAAAGAAGGCAGCACGGAATATGTTGCCTTGGAGGATTGTCCGCGCATAATTTTGTGTGAAATGAGGGGACAGAATCGTGGTAGTCGGGCCCGCATTGATTGCCATGAGTATCTACCGGACCAGACTCTTGGGTTGGAGTCACTACTACAAAAAGGCTAATACTGGACGCCTCATCACAGACGGTTTTGGTTTAGAGATCGTCTGTGTTACTGGCTATGCTAAAAACTGTCTGTGAAGAGGTAGTATCACAGACGATTCATAATGAAAACTGTATGTAAAGTATCACAGACGGTTCACATACGGTTCTTAACAATAACCGCATGTGATAATTCTACATATCACAGACGATTTTCAACAAACAACCATCTGTGATACCTCACAATGGTTCTTAACAATAATCGTCTATGATATTACTACATATCACAAACGGTTTTTTGTTGAAAACCATCTGGTATAATTAACTCATCACAGACGGTGCGCCATTTTGCTCACTTACTAATCATCCAGTGCAGTAGTGTAGCTCCTCAACAGTCTTCTTCTCCATCTTTGGTGCAACGGTGAGTCCATCGCCACTCCATGCCCGGCTTGAGTATCGCCTCACCTCATTGAGCCCGCTTGTGTGGTCCATTTCAGCTATTGTCGCCCACGCCGAGCTGTCACCGTGAACCTCTCTGTCATCGCCGCCACCATCGACGCCAACTCTTCTCCGGTGAGTCCTCGACCCCACCAAGGTCTATTTCCCCACCTATATGTCCCCCTAAAGATGTGCATATGCTTTGTTTTAGTTTATTTCCACCGAGAAGACATGTTGACTCTGTTCACCGACGACTAGCCGCCTTGGACCTTCCCCGACTTCATTGACACCTTCCTCGTGATCGAGGTGAGCTACTAGAACCTAAACATCCTTTAATTTGAGTAGTTTCGGACGTTTACGCCGAAATCGCTACTGAAGCCCCTGAGCCCAATTTGAGCTTCAAATCCTACTGTTTTAATTATTTAGTTAATAAACTAATGAGTCTATGAAATGTGGGACTGCCATATATTTTATAAATAAAATCATGAAATAAAAAGATGAGTCACTAACAAGTAGGGTCCACATGTAAGTTAATAAAATCCGAAAAAATGTAAAAATGAGAAAAGCCACCTTTAGTTTAGAGAAAAATACGCTTTCTCTGTTGGAAAGCGTAAGCCTCAGAAAATACACTTTCAAAGTCACCCTTTTATTTATTTCCAGGGTTTTCAATACGAACTGTATGATAGACCGAAGCTAGATGTACGCTAAGAACCGTGTGAGTGAAGAGTACATTAATGGTGTGTCTTCTTTTACAAGAGCTGCCGAGGAGGATATGTTGAATAATGGGCGGAATATATGTACTGTCTATGCATTGACTACGAGAATCTAAAAATGTTTAAGAACCAAGCGCAGATCGAAGCACACTTGATTCGAAGGGGTTTCAAAAAGGGGTATACACGTTGGACCAGTCACGGTGAAGAGCAGATTATACAGGAAGGTAGTAATAACGACATCACCGACGAAGTCAACGATATACCGCCGGATGATGTCGATTGTGGTTCCAATTCAGATAGGCTGCACGATGACAATCTAGATTAGATGCTTCGCGATGTAGAAGTGAACTATAGTGAGAGAGAGAGTTTGGTAAATTCGAGAGCTTGATGGAGGACTCAGAGAAGCCTTTGTTCCCGAGCTGCAAGCCGGAATACAAAAGGTTGTCATCCATGCTTGAACTGCTAAAATTGAAGGCAAACAACGGTTTGTCCGACAAGAGTTTCACGATGCTGTTAGGTCTCTTAGTGGACATGCTTCTGGATGAAAACGAGTTGCCCAAAACCACCTACAGAGCTAAGAATGTTCTTTGTCCATTGGGAATGGAAGTAGAAAAAATACATACATGTTTGAACAACTGTATCTTCTACCGTAAAGAGTATGCAAATATGCATGTATGTCCGGTGTGCAATGCATCCCGATACAAGTGTAAGAATCAATCAAATGACAGAGAGAGAATCGAGGTGAAGAAAGGACCTCCTGCTAAGGTGGCGTGGTATCTTCCTGTATTTCCCTGTTTGAAGCGGTTTTTTGCGAACCCAAAGGAAGCGAAACTGCTGCGTTGGCACTCGGAGGAGTGTAAGCAGGATGAAAAGCTAAGACACCCTACTGATTCCACCCAGTAGAGAAACATCAATAGGAGGTTTGCAGACTTCGGTGCGGAACCGAGGAATATAAGATTTGAATTGAGTACAGATGGAATTAATCCTTTCGGTAACATAAGCAATTGATATATCACTTGGCCCGTGACTCTCTGTATCTACAACCTTCCTCCTTGATTGTGTATGAAGCGAAAGTATATTTTGCTATCGATACTTATTCAAGGGCCGAAGCAACCTGGGAATGATATTGATGTGTACCTAGCACCATTGATAGAAGATCTAAAAATATTGTGGATCGAAGGGGTACAAGTACGAGATGCGTACAAATGAGAGAACTTAACTGTACGCTCCTTGTTGTTCTGCACCATAAATGATTATCCTGCCCTTGCTAACCTGTCGGGCCAGACTACAAAAGGGGCTAAAGCATGTACTCACTACTTAGATGATACCGAGAGTGTGTGGCTGAAGCACTCGCTCAAAATCGTGTACATGCGTCATCGTAGGTTCCTCCGGAGGGCTCACCCATACCGCAGGATGAAGAAACAATTCGACGGAGAGAAGGAGTACAGTTCAACTCTAAGGCATTTAAGCAGAAAAGAGGTCTATGGTATGGTTGAGGATTTAGATGCTGTGCTCGGAAAGGGACGTAAATCGAGGACCCATGAGAAGAACAACTAGAAGAAGTGATCCATATTTTGGGACTTACCTTATTGGGAGCACCTAGAAGTTCGCCACTGCATCAATGTTATGCACGTAGAGAAGAATGTATGTGACAGCTTGATTGGTCTCTTACTGAACATTCGTGACAAAATAAAAGATATGTCAATGCACGGCTTGACTTGGTTAATATGGACATCAAACCTGAGTTATCACCGACAAAGACCGATAAAGGACGAACGTACTTTCCCCTTGCTTGTTACACTCTGTCCAAGGCCAAGAGAACTAAACTGTACCAGTGCTTGCATGGTATGAAAGTTCTATCCGGTTACTTTGCCAACATGAAGAAACTTGTTTCAACGGAAGATTTGAAGTTAATTGGCATGAAGTCTCATGATTGTCATGTGCTAACGACACAGATACTCCCTGTTGCGATTAGAAGTATTTTGCCGATCAAGGTCCAAGAGACAATCATGTGGCTGTGTTATTTCTTTTACACAATTGCACAGAAGGTCATCGTGTTGGAAATATGCCCTAGAGGCAATCATAGAGATGATTATATTTCATTATGTTCATAATATTTGATAATATGTTATCTTGTTCCTTGAATGAATCATCGGTCATGAAGATTAAGCAGTATGTGACTTGTTGGTGAAGCTCTTTTAACTTATGATGATGTCGTTCTAAAAGTATCCACGGTCGAAAGTCATCGGGTGGAACACTAGTGACTCTCGACCAAAGACATGTATTGATTGATGACCATGTTTCACGGTCATGGATATAGAGATATCGAATCAATAATGTGGACACGTGTTAGAGAACATAGTGTTGGATAAGACCCACCTTGAGACACTATTGAGATTGTTATGATTCTATGTGTCGTTAGTTGGTCTCAAGCAATGATGATGTATAATCCTTAGACACGAGATCAAGATGGTTTCCTACATGTATAATAGCACTCTTAGGGGTTGCCAAACGCTACTCGTAATTGGGTGGTTATAAAGGTAGCTTTCGGGTATGCTATGAAACATGCGGAGGATGTGACCGGGTTGGATATGGATTTGCCCTCCTAACATAACATGAGAGATATCTCGGCCCCTCAAGTGGTCGATAAAGAAAGTGCATGGCCATACCCTTTGGTGGTCAAGAGTTCGACCACATAAGGTTATCCGATACTCGATCGAGAAAGCATTGAGCAGATCCATGGATAACACAACATCTCACCCTGAGTTCAACCAGATATCGTGAGGCAAAGGAAGAATACATGAGTAGATCGCTTAGTTCGACCCTACTACGGACTAGTCGTATGGAGATACAAGCAAGTCGAGGCGGTCGAACGTAATCACAGAGTGGTCGAAACCAAGTCGTAAGGAGTTACGAGTTGGTCATGATCAAATCTAACCGTCAGTATAGAGATAGGACACAGTCGTAAGTGATGAGGACCTAGTCGTAGATCATATTGCATTAAGGTTCGTCGATATAATTTGTGTGTATTCGGAATCGTTATGTCTGCTAGGAACCGCTTCGACTCGTGGCGGAAAGGGTTTAAGTCACAACCGAACACACATGAACCTAACGGGTCACACACTTAACAGGTTGGAACAAATCAAGACGAATACGATTAAGAAGCGTGTTTGGACAGGATCCAAGACGGGCACTATATAAGGAGATGCATGAAATTTGTTGGGATGAAGAGTTGGCGTGAGTTGCCCTCTCGAAACCCTAGCCGCCATCTTCTTGAGAGCCTCCCGTCGCGATTTGGTGCTAGCACACCGTCAGACGCAGTTGTTCCTTCCCGGACGTGTGGATACCATAGAGGCGCTTCTACGTTGTCGCGCTTAGGACGATCCGCGTTCTTCGCAAGGAACCGCAGAGGTCTTTGAAGACGATCAACTCACGAGGACGCTGGACGATCGACTACGACCGAGACATTGACGCACTCTTCGTCGAGACCGAGCTACTCGACGCTTCTTCGCCGCTCTCAAGCGTCTAGTGGTAACGACCGTGATCATTTACTTGCTTGGCTTCCTGGTTTACGTGGTAGAAATTTTGTTTGTAGCTATCGTAGCCTACCCCGCGACCCAACACATCGATCCCGAAGGACTAGATGCTCTACAGGATGAGGTGGTGACGACTCTATGTCATCTTGAGATGTATTTTCCTCTGTCATTTTTCGATATCATGGTCCATCTCATTGTTCACATTGTGAGGGAGATAAAGATGTGCGGGCCCATGTTCCTACGTAGCATGTACCCATTCGAGAGGTTCATGGAAATTCTCAAGTCCTATGTACAGAATCGATCTCGGCTGAAGGGCAGCATTGTCGAAGGTTATGCAACCGAAGAGGTCATTGAGTTCAACGTCGATTACATGGCTCAGGTCGAACCAATAGGTGTGCCTTGATCTCGCCATGAGGGGAGACTCGAGGGTATCGGGACCATTGGAAGGAAAGAAATCACTCTAGATATGAGAGCGTATGCTCAAGCCTATTTCACGGTCTTACAACACATGAATAAAGTGTCCCCGTATATCGACTAGCACAAGGACGTGCTTTGGCAACAGAATCCGGATCGGTTGGATGTTTGGATCATGAGATAGCACAACAGTCAGTTTAACCAATGGTTGGAGGAGCGACTCGCTAGGAAATCGTCAAGTGATACGTTGACATGGTTGGCAAAAGGGCCAACCTTTACATTTGTGACATAGCAAGGATACGATATAAATAGGTACACATTCTATACGCAGGCTCAGGATATAAAGAGCACTAACCAGAAAAGCGGTGTCCACATATATGCGTTTAGTACTGATGGGTTGAGGGGCTCCTACTATTGGTTCATAGAGGATATTTAGGAGCTCGACTACGTGCTTTTCAAGATCCCCCTATTTCGGTGCCGTTGGGTCCATCTCAAACAGGTGAAGGTCGACAGGCACGGTGTCACTACCGTGGACCTCGAACGTGTCGGATACAAAGACGAACCATTCGTACTCGCTAACCAAGTTGTTCAAGTCTTCTATGTAATAAGAAGCGCCACGTAGTTCTTCATGGAAAAAGGAGGATTGTCAGAGTTGAGAATGTAGTGGACGAGGAAGAATACAATCAATTTGACGAGTTGCCACCTTTCGAAAATGGCATAATGGTCAAGGAAGAACAACGTGACGAAACTAGCTACATACATGTCGATCATCATGAAGGGCTAATTTTTAAAGGAGATAAGCAAGTGAAATGATGAATGAAATGTTTGTGTCATATGTTCTGAATTTGCATTTATGTATATGAGAATGTGTCATATGTGAATTTTGATTTATCTATATGAGAATGTGTCATATCTGAATTTGTGAAATGGATGTGCTTGTTTCTTAAATGAATGTGAATTGGATGTATACATGTATTTGGTGTGTTTCTGCTTGTTTCAGAGGGCATGGCTAGCATTTCCTGAGGCTAGCCAATAAACAGAAATAGATGTAGCAATACAAAAGAATATCACATACGGTTCCTTAGGACAAACCATATGTGATTATCTATCACAGACGGTTTCATCTAAAGAACCGTCTGTGACACATCAGATATCACAGACGGATTCATCTAAAGAACCGTCTGTGATATCTGATATATCACAGACGGTTTCATCTACAAACCGTCTGTGATACATCAGATATCACAGACGGTTTCATCTAACAACCGTCTGTGATACATACATATCACAAACGATTATTTATTGAAACAGTCTGTGATGTCCAACCCTATTTATATTCGAACTCTAGGGTTTGCCGCGCCCCCCACTCAAACGATTAAGTTTCTCTAACATCCCTCCTCCCCGAGCCCGTCGTCGCCTCCTCCTCGAGCCCGTCGCCGCCATCCTCGACGCCGCCTCCTCCTTGAGCCCGGCATGCCTCCTCCCCCGAGCCCGCCACCTCCTCCTCGAGCATGAGCCGTCGCTTCCCCGAACCTGGTGCCCCTCCTCCCCGAGCCCGCCTCCTCCCCTCCCTCGAGCACGCGTCACCTCCTCCTACCCCGAGCCTAGCGCGCCTCCCCTTCGATGCCACCCTGCTAATCCGATGCTCCCTGCTCGTCCTTCCCCTCAACGCCCAAAGGTAACATATGCCGAGTTGCCGACCCCGACACCCGTTCCCCTCACACATTGCTCAGATTGCTCAGTGGCTTTGATTGCCATCTGCTTCGTGAGTATCACAGTATTTCAATTTAATTGCCCCTTTGCATTTGATATGTTCATATTGCAATGTGGTGTAGTGGGCTTGAGATGAATGCTCTGTGATGATAATAGTTTTGTACTGAAATTATTTTGAGCTCTAATTGGAATGGAATGCTTACTACTGTTGATTGATCTTTAGCATTTAGTTTACAACTTTCGGTTGGTTAATTGGTTGAACCTCCAGGTTCTGTGATCCAATTCATAATACATGCTATTCTATCAGTAGATCAAGTGTTGTTGGTTGACTTAGAGGATTTACATGTTTATATGTCAATTATGTCATTTAATTGGTGTGTATACCCATACACATAGAGAATCTTATGATAATATGTTCATGTGTGTCAGAACTTCTATTTCTCGTGAAGATGTCATTCGCTCATTCTTCGTCATTGTCGCCTCATGAGTCTGATGTGTTGTCCTCTGGAAAATCCGAGCGCAAGGAAAGAGGAATATCGAAAAGGCCTAAGAGCTGATTTACCATCATGAGAGTCGATACGCCTGGGACCCCTCTGAGTCCTCGTCGAGTAGCATCCGTATTTCGGACAATGGTCAGAATAGTTGCATGCCAACGGGTCAAGATCACCTACGATTCATGGAAGAAGTTGACCAAAGATCAGAAAGATGCGCTGGTGAGGGAAATTTTACGATTGTTCCAGATCCCGGAACAACACCAAGGCTCCGTGCAACGATACACGTTGCTAGCAGTGTGCAAAGCGTGGAAGAACTTTAAGAGCACGCTTATCAAGAATTATGTGGAGAAGGATCTAACGCCATTCTAGAAGTATCCGTTCATGGATGAGTACTGGGAAGACTTTGTAGCGAAGAAGACGATAAATGATTTTAGGAGTGAAAGTGAGGCACACAAGGCCCTCCAGGCAAAAACACGCACCCCCATAGACTCGGCACCACTGGATATACAGATAAACTCCCACAATGGAGGGATCAGGATGAGCATGCAAGCCAGTTGGACGCCTCCCCACCATTTGCCGAGATCCCTGAAGAGCGCGTCCGACAGTGGCTAAGAGCGAGGTTATCTACCGCGTCTTCGAGTGCCATCTCCTTTACAAACCACGTAGACGAGGAAGTGTCCCGGCGCTTGGTAAGATATTGAGCTACCTAGTTTGTAATTACTCGATAACTTCATAGGAAGTGAAATAACATGTCAGGCTCTTACAGGAAGAGATGAGTACTGTACAATCTTCCTAAGGCTCATTCCTGGCAGTCAGGGAGAGCGATATGCTCTCCAAAGCCCTAGGAAACAAGGAGCATACGGCGCCACGAGAGGCATTGGTTTTTATGTTCCATGGAAATATAGATTCGTAGTGGACTCCGGGGCATATCGGAGTAGGAAGAGAGCCAAAGCCAAGCGCGAAACACAGCTACGAGAGGAGATTCATACATCTCTCAGAGAAGAGATGCGGGATGTCGCACAAGAGGAGATTTGTGCATCCCTCACAAATCAGTTGGAAGCCCCCGCCGCTACTGTGCTAGCCAGCCCCCCAAACATCCGAGTAGCTACGCGTTCAACCATAACTTAGAAATCGATAACAGATTTCTTGTTGATGACATCCTAGTAATAATTATTATCCCTGGAATGCTCGATCCATTGATAGGCCTGTTGGAGTAGCTAATTTTGTATCATTATGTAGGTGGCTACAAGTGTAAGCTCCAAGTGAGATGTGCCTCCATTGCCCTGGATGTTGCTTGGGACCAGGCGTATCCATCCGGTGTCAGGGCCTTGCTGCACGGTGTAAATATAGCGCTGGGTTTCGCAAAAGTGAATGTAGACGGTGTTTATGCTAATTTCGAGGTCGTCCAGCTAGAGATGCCCCCAAACGATGAGGTCGTGACTTTAGGGCAAGCCATTGGAGCATTCATCCAGTGGCCCAAGAGAGACATCTGCTTGGAGCTACCTGCACCGGTGTCAACTTCGCGGAAAGTATCTGCACCGGAGCTACCTACACCGGTGTCAACTTCACGGGAAGTATCTGCATCGGAGCTACCAGCACTAGAGTTACCTGTACCGATGCGGCAAGGACCCGGTACATCAGATGCATCTACACCTCGTGCCCGGTCGACCTCTAAAAAGCGAGGCGGCAAGGGCAAATCGAAGCAGCCCGATGATATCCCCTTTTGCCGTTGGCCTAGAAATTCGTGTATGGTGAGTCGTTGTTCGTCTTAGAAGATGACCTCAAAACCCTAGGATTGGCTTCCCAGAGATTGCATAAATGGTACATGGAACAAGCCAAAAAGACGGGTGTACAACGGTGCTCGGGTGTTATCGTCAAATTCAAGAAAATTAATTTTAACCCCGAGTTTCAAGACTGTGTCTTTATGGTGACCTTCGATGACTTTTTCTTACTCTTCAACCTCGACTCCCTCGACGCCTCACTCATGCGATGCTGGACACTGTAAGTGTGTACAATCACGGTCTACGTTCGTGTAATACCGATAAATGTCATATATAACTTTTAGCTTTTGTACATATATATAGATACATGATCATAGAAACCATATCAAGTAAACCATCGGTAGGTTTCCTCGACCCACACTTGGTCTCTGAGCAATGCATCAACGCCAATGTAACCTTCATCGAGGAGTACATGGCGACGTTTTTGCTGGATCACCGCGAAAAGTATTTCATACTTTTGCCCTACAACCAGGGGTAAGTGTTGCACTAGTGGCTATACTTGTTGATTTGTACTTTATAAGCAATACGAACTTAGGTTTAATGACCATGGCGACATACCTGTGTAGGTACCACTGGATTCTAATTGTAATTATACCAAAATGGAACCAGGTAAGATACCTTGATTCCCTAAAGAGGTCTAATAACAACTTCACAGTTGTCAAAAACATAATCGACAGGTAAACACATTTCCTCCATAGATAACTCTATTGTAGTCTTTCATTCCTTTGCAATGGCTAAGGTTGAGTTTTTGGAATCACGTAGGTCGTTCATCACGTACTATGCAAAGGGAGAGAAATGCAAGGGAGTGAACCTGCGACACGGTTTCAAATTCCCGGTATTCACTAGTACACATTAATCTTATATAACACTTCGTAGTAATGCTTCTCGAACTAACCAATTCTATTTTTGTAGTGCCACCAGCAGCCGACGGGCAACACCTATGGATACTATGTTTGCCACAACATGGAACTACTCGGTTCCCCGATAACCAAAGGTCCTCAGGTTTGCCAATCTTGCAACAATTATTTCATACTTATTAATTTATATATGCACGGCTTTAATCTTCCTAGCGACAGGTTGCAACCATTGCTGAAACTCTGAGATGGCATGGTAGCCCCAAGAGCGTCGCTGTTTATCAGTGCTATGCCGCCACGTCGGGCCAGCCAAGTCCTCGCCACCGGTACCTTTAGCATCGCCTGGCCATCGGGGATCCATTTTGGCCTATAGCCAGCGCTGCCGTGCTCCCTATCGTCAGCGACGAGCACGGCAAGAATGCACCCGAGAGCGCCCTGTTTTGTTCGAATTGGGATTGGGACTGTAGCACGCATTTAACGACCAAATCTCGGTCGGTTAGGGTTGAGTGGTGGTTAAATAATGACTTGATGACGCTCTGTGAGTATGGCGTGTGGGCCCGCGAATAGAAAACCAAAAGCATTAGCGTTCTGAGTTTCGTGCCAAGTCACTGACGTGCAGGCCCAAGCTCATTAAGTTCACAGTGAATCCTGGTCCATGGATCAGTGGACCGAGCATGTGGACTTTAGTCCATGCGCTATTCCCATGGACCAAGCCTATGACACGTGGGTCTCACTTGTAAGTAATTGATTTCCTTAAAGAAAAGAAAAGAAAAGAAAATACATAGGGCCCACCTGTCATTGATTGAAAATTTTCAGTTGGAAAAGAAATCAAAAATAAAAATAAAAGGTTGCAGGTCCCACCTGTCAGAGAGATCATTTCCCTTTCCCTTTTTTTTCTGGAATTTCCAAACCAAGCCAAACTAAAACCTTACCAACTTTTGCATAAAAACTCCAAATTGAATGATTTTTGTCTCTAAATTAATCTAAAATCATAATCTACCTGAATATACAAAAAAATATTTGGATTTTGTTACTGTTGAATTTGTTTTGCATTATTTAATTGATTTCCGGCTCTTTTTGAATTAAACGTTGATTATTCGAGCGATATCTTCGACGACCAACCATCCTTATATTCAGAGCAACAAGAGCAAGGCAAGCACCTCCTTTGATCATGTTGATCCCAGTATTTTACTTACTGTACTTTGTTTTGCAAATTCTATTATGCATGCGTGTATGTTTTGTATTAAAATGCTATGTTTGGAAAATATTTCCTTGAAAAATTGATGTATTACTATTTTAGCCATTAGATTATAGGTTAGATAATATATAATGTCATTTGGGAGTTTTAAGTGCGATCTATGTGTAAAGCTGTACACCTCTGCAGAGTGTAAATCTATTTAAATAGATGTGCCCGCGGTCATGAGCGTGCTTAGTGCCAACGATGTGGTTTTAGTGTTGATTTATATAAAAAAATGTTTTATTGGAACATGTGGCAATGGTTCATGGTTTATATCTGAATTGTTTGCCATACATGTGTATGGCGGAAAAAGAAATGTTGCTCGCAGCCAAGGAGGGTTGCGAGCTGTTGTTATTATTATCCATTCAATTACTTACTTACTGTCTTGTGTCGATTTAACTGCTCTTTCAAATTCCATTGTAAAGTACTACTTATGAATATTACAAATAAAATATGCTTAATGCAAATTAACTTGTAGCATAGAGCCTCCTCTTTGATTAGCCTTGCATTTATATACAATTTTCGATACACTACAAGTCTTGCTGAGCACGCATTGTACTCAGTCTTGCTTATATTGTTGTTCAGAGTATGAGGAAGGGCCAACGCCAGACGACACTTCTTTCGCACTCGGAACCGGAGGGTTTGGTGACCGGTCTATCTAGGATTTTTCCTTGTCGGTTGCCTTTGGGATTTTGGATGGGCATGCCACTGGAACTTGTTTAAATTCATCACCTTTACTTCCGCTGCTATTTTGATACTCTATTGGTACTTGTTTTATTTGGCCGGTCGGTTGTTGATGTAATAACTGTAATGGCTTAAGTTAAGTATCATTTTGCTTTACTTTGTATATGTAAATGTATGAATATAAATGCCAAATGTTATGAATGTGTGTACTAGACACTGATCATGGAACTAGTACGATACACATATAAGGTCTTTGGGTATTCCACGTCCAGGAGTCTAACAACGCTTGGTATTAGAGCCATACTAAATGTAGGACAAGCTCTAGATAGAATGGCCGTTAGATTAGAAGTTGGTTTTAAAAATGCAACTGAATCTAATCATAGGAATGATTATGAAAATTTAGGAGTTTTGCTAATCTTATCCCTCTTAGCATTCTCCTCTTATCCAAAGTCATTCCTTTGGTCATCTCTTCTCATCCTATTCAAAATAGTTGTAACTTTGAGAGATGGTGGGCTCTCTGAAAATAAAAGTTTTTTAAAAATTTTAGGACCTTAAAATGGAGCCTAAATGTTTTGAAGAAGTCCTAAAAACATCCTACATAAAGTTCTTTTTGAAGATTCATCAATGAACTAATAAGGATATCACTCTAGATGAGTTTTCCCCAAAATTTCAGAACATGCTACTTGCTTAAAATAATGTGGTGTATTATCCTTTAAACCCCTCCTACCCTCATTTGGAGTTAAATTGATTGCTATTACAAAGGTCTAATAGTATGTGAAGACCAAGGGGTAGTATGACCTGAGTTTTGAGCTATAGGAGTTGGTTAAATAACATAGAGAATGAATAAGAAAAATGTGCTGAAATTCTTTTCTTGTCTAGTATTATTTCTTATCCATGTCTCTTTTTGCATGTTCACTAACTCCTCTTTGCTCTTAAATTGTAAATGACTACCTACTGGGAACCCTAATACCGTACCAGTACCTTCGAGGAAGGTACACTGTAGCACACCCTATGGTGATGCTCAGCAAGTGGAGTGGCTGCATACACCTCTGTATACGGTCTTCAGCACGCCCTCTAGCACGGCGTTCACCGAGTATCTCACCCGGGGGCTCATCCTGAGATGTCACCCTGGAGATCCCGCCTTCTGTTACTATAGGAGGGGCTCTACCATCCTGATGTCACTCTACGATGCGGCCTACGTCGCCATCGTACATCTGCGGCATGAGCTGCTAGAGCTGGAGAATCTGTTTTTCCACTTCCTTGCCTGGACGGTGGATCGGGAGGAGCACACCTACCGAGTGGAGGGTAGACCATTCCGCGACACTTTAAGCTAATTAGTGTGTGCATAAGTGACTAGGGGCTACTAGAAGGATACCAGAGTTGAGAGGGATGACGAGGGTGGTTGGAGTCGAGCCAGCGGCGATGTCTTGAGGCGGCAGCGAGGTGGCCAATGCGGAGAAGATAACCTGAGCAAGGAGTAGGGAATTGGAAGGTCAGGGAAGCTCAAGTGAGGTCATGATATGGTGGTATAGCAAGGAATTGAGGAATGACTCACCGTGCTAGAGTTGGGGAAGAAAAAGGGAGTTTTCAGTTAGAGGTGGGGAAGAACCAAATTCCGGCGACTCCTGCGGACGAAAAGAAGAATTAGATGAGGGGAAAGCTTCCTGGAACTCTAGAACACATGCTGACGGGGTTGGCGTAGTAAGAGCTTCACTACTGCGGTGAGGAGATGATGGCGGCGTCTCAGCCAGAAATGGAAACTCGCTCCCGTTAGTGGTTCTCTTAGTGACACTAAGGGAGAAGAAAGGAGAGGGAGGTAGGGAAATGGAGAGGCAGTAGAGAGAGCTCTGGTTGGCCTTTAATAGGCGATAGGGCGGAGAGCTCGTGAGAGAAAGGGTGCCCACGGGTAGCAGCGACAATGCGCTCGGTGCGGCAACGGGAAGGCTTGGCAGGGATGGGTGCCGAGTAAATGGAGGAAGCGACCGAAATTTGGTCGAGCGAGTCTTGCGGCGAGGAAGAAACCGTGGGCGAGTGGTTGGTGGTGCACTAGTCTTGCAAGCAAGTTGCATGGCATCGTGGTGGTGGCGTGAAGTCTTTGCGTAGCGTGGTTGAAGAACCCTGACCAATGGGGTCCACTAACAGCGGAAGAGAGAAGAGTGATTAGGTTTTCTAAAAACCTAAAATGCTAAGATTTTTGGGAATTTATTAGACATAGTTGCCTAGCTCCAAAATTCATGAAAATTTTAGGTAGGCTGAGGACATAGAGAAGATTATTGTGTAAATTTTCTAGGGTTTTTTTGTACTATATTTCTCCCTAAAATTATTTCAAGCTTCTGTTTGTATTTAATTTTATTATTTGATTTGAGGAGATTTGTAAAACATGCTTTAATTTAATTCCCCATTTTATTAACAGTGATTTCAATTTGTTCTTATTACCAATTAGGTTTGTATTTTCCAAAATTGATGCTTAGGTTTTGAAATCAAATAAAACCTTGAATGAAAATCCAGAAAAATCAAATGACAAAGGAATGCATCAAAACTTTTAAAAAGTCCAAATTTTGATATATTTGAAACATAAGACCTTATTTGGGATGTTACACCTCGGCCCGACGGAGAGCTCGGAGTGTCACACTACACTCTTCACTCTAAATTTAAACCATCATTATTTATAATTTCAGCAACACTTTCCTAATTAAAACTTTACAACAAGTGTATCAAGATATCATACATAATTATAAACATTCGCACATCACTTGGGACCTCGCGCCTAAGAAAGCCTGGGACCACACACCCGAGAATGCTCGAAACAATGCGCCTGGGGGCACACGTAATCTTACAACTAAAAACATGACCAATAACTAACAATGTCTGTAAAATCATCTGAAGTTCATCATTATCCATGAGCACTTGGAACTAATCATGTTCCACACAACCACCACTAATCATTAAAGGTTCCACTAAGTAAGTTTCAAATAAATGAGCTAATTCACCCAAACTCAATAATGCACCACAAGAGTACATACTCAAAGAATAAATCAGCATCGCTCCTACAAGCAAAATCGACCTAATTAATCCCACTTCACAAGACAACCAGCTCATTGTCCCGGTGATCAAAAGTCCGTAACTTTTAGTTTTGGAAACCAAACATAGCAAACAATATGGGTTCTAGAATCTGCATAGAATTTTCCACATTTTTCTAGTTATAAAATTTCCTGATTAACCCATTTAAATGCTCGTTTTTAGCCCTAAAGGTCAACTTGTTGTGTTATAGGACAACACTCTTAAACAATTATGTATCTTTTCTTTCTACAACACAAAAAATAGCCAACCATACTACTCAAACAACTATGGAAAATTATTTAGTTTTTCCTAGTTACGACTAGCATATACTGAAATTAATATGATAATTAACACAATAGTGATCAATGACGACCAAAGACTGGATAGTAGCCTTTCCAGTGCCATATCTTTCAAACCACTCATCTAAACCTAGTGTTCTAGCACTCTACGAAAATCTCAAACAATTGTCTACATTATTCATGTTATGCAAGTTCCTTGGGAAAGCCCGCTGAAACCCCAAAATTACGATGCAAGTTTCTGTCATCAATTTGATCTACAAAAACAATGTTCCTATATCAAAAGTCCAACCCTAGCATCGACCCATGACCCAAAAACTATAAGGACGTAACGAGGAGCATCATTAGGAGGATCAGATGTGGGCATCGGCAAGATACCAGGAGAGGAGGCTAGGGAAGATCAAGGACACCTAGAGTAGTGAATACTAGAGAAATGAGACGGTGGTGTTGCAGGAACAAGAGGTGGTGCTGCAGGAGGCACCACTGGAGACACATCAGGGGAAGACTGTGATAGTGGAGAAATGGGTGAAGAGTCAGAAAGAGACAACCATGAAATTGACTCAACAGTGGAAACAGAAGGAGCCGAATCTCGATAGAAGTAAGGTCGAGATTCGTCAAAGACAACGTCTCGTGAAATCCTGATCCATCGAGCAGAAGGATCGCAGTAACGATAACCCTTATGCTCAGAACTATAACCAAGAAACATGCACTCAACTAACTGGGCCAATAGTTTAGTGCGTTCACGAGGCTGCAGTAGAACAAAACAAGTACAGCCAAAAATGTAACCCCCTGATTTTTTGAGCCTTTTTGAAAAATTTCAAAATAAAAAGAACCATTTTGTTTTGATGAGAATTCAAAGCTTAACTTGATATTTTTAGAATTTGGGTGTTTAAAATGACTAAACCAAACTTTAACTAACCCTAAAGTTTGGTTATTTGGAGCTGTTAGAGCTCTTGTGTTGATTTCCCTTGCCTCCGCTTGTTCCACTCTTTCCTTGACTCAGCCATTTCTTTCCAGATCTCCCTCTTGTTTGACCTCACCGGACCTCCCCTCGCATTTTGTTCGGATTCCTTTATTTCAGACCACATCTTTGTTGGCTTGAATCTCTCTGGTTTAGATCTCCTTAGGTCTAGACCTCCTCTCTAGTTTCTCTTCGGTTTTGACCTCTCCTTCGGGTCACAATTACCCCTGAGATGTCCTAAGCTCAGGTTTGTGTTTCAAATATCCTTGATCTCTGAAATCTAAAATTTGGGTTGAATTCCCATACGGACCTCTCTCTTGTTTGGGCATTCCTTTATGCCCAGACCTCCATCTTGTTTGGCCATCTCTTGGAGCCCAGATCTCCTTGTGTCTGGGACTCTCTTGTGTGTCTAGACCTTTTTTGTGTCTAGACTACCCTTGTATTTGGAACCTTCCTTTAGTTCAGCTGGACCTCCCTGTGTCCACTTGAACTTCCCTCTTGTTCATGTAGACCTCCTGTGTTCACCTATACTTTCTGTGTGTTCCTTTGGACCTCCCTGTGTTCATTGGAATCCCTTCTGTATTCATTTGAACCTCCCTTGTGTTCATTTGAATCTCCCTGTATCCCTTGGTCCCTTCCTGTGTTCTTTTGGACCACCCCGGGTCCCTAAGGACCTCCTTGGTCCTTCATCTTGGCAGTCAGGACCTCCCCGGGGTCATCCTGACCGTCAAGACCTCCCTTTGGCTTTATCTTGACCGTTGAGACCTCCCCTGTGTTGGTCTTGACCGTCGAGATCTCCTTGATCTCCCCTTGACCATCGGGATCACCTTTGAGTTTATCCTGATCGTCAAGACCTCCTTTGACTACCTTCGGTGGATCTCCTCTGCTGGATCCCTTTCCCTTGGAAATCCCTCCGTCCAGACCACTCCTTCGTTTGGCTCTAAGGGTCCAGACCTCCCCAGATCTAGACCTTTCTGGTGTTTGGACTTCCCTGTGTCCAATTGGACCTCCCCATGTCCAATCGGACCTCCCAGAGTTCATTTGAACGTCCCCAGTGTTTGGACCTCGTGCTCAATCGGATCTTCCGCTCGATTTTGACCTTCATCGCTTGAGGACCGTCCGATCTGTGTTGGACGGCCCGATCTTGTGGGTACGTTTGGATGGTTCGAACATCCCATCCTTCCTGAGCCATCAGATCCGTGTCGGACGGTCTGATTTGATAAGGCGTTCGGCCGGTCCGAACGTCCCAATCATTTTGGACCACGATCCGATTCAATGGTGAGATCTAGTGGTAACCGGATGGTCGAACGGCCCAATCATTTTGGTCAGATTCGATCCAAATCAACAGCCTCCCTCCTCCCACTTCTTATCTCGCTATCGCTCACCTCCTTTTGCTAATCTTGACTGTTAGGACCTCCCTTGAGAGATC
This sequence comes from Phyllostachys edulis, assembly GCA_036346405.1. NCBI lineage: Eukaryota > Viridiplantae > Streptophyta > Magnoliopsida > Poales > Poaceae > Phyllostachys > Phyllostachys edulis. Next base: position 38,734,189 of record CM070562.1, on the reverse strand, counting down.
CTAGCCGTCAGGACCTTCTTTTATTAATCTTGACCGTTAGGACCTCCCATGAGAGATCCTAACTGTCAGGACCTCCTTTTGCTAATCTTGACCGTTAGGACCTCTCTTGAGAGATCCTAGCCGTCAGGACCTCCTTTGCTTGTTGATATGACCGTTAGGACCTCCCTTTGGAGATCCTAACCGTCAGGACCTCCTTTGCTTGTTGATCTGACCGTTAGGACCTCACTTTGGAGATCCTAGCCGTCAGGACCTCCTTTGCTTGTTGATCTGACCATTAGGACCTCCCTTTGGAGATCCTAGCCATCAGGACCTCCTTTGATGCTGATCTTGACCGTTAGGATCTCCTCTTTGGAGATCTTAGCCGTCAGGACCTCCCTTGATTAGATCTTGACCGTTAAGACCTCCCCTTTGGAGATTTTAGCCGTCAAGACCTCCCTTGATTAGATCTTGACCATTAAGACCTCCCCTTTGGAGATCTTAGCCGTCAGGACCTCCCTTGATTAGATCTTGACCGTTAAGACCTCCTCTTTGGCGATCTTAGCTGTCAAGACCTCCCTTGATTAGATCTTGACCGTTAAGACCTCCTTTTTGGAGATCTTAGCCGTCAGGACCTCCCTTGATTAGATTTTAACCGTTAAGACCTCTTCAGGACCTCCCCTTTGTGGATCTGACCGTCAGGACCTCCCCTTTGTGGATCTGATCGTCAGGACCTCCCCGTCCCTTGGATCTCTTAGCCCTTTGGACCTCCTTGTCCACGGGACCTCCCCCCCTCAATATTTTTGCAAGGACCTTCCTTGCGGGTTGAGGTCACCTTGTGATTAGGATCTCCGGTCTTGTGCTTGGACCTCCCTCATGGGTGAGGACCTCCCTTGACCTCTGCGGGACCTCCTCTAGGTCTTCGCAGGACCTCCCCTTGGGGCTTTGACTGGCCCTATTTGTCAGTCACACCCACTTTTCTTTATCGTTTGACCATGTACTTGGCACTTGAAGGTCTCCAAGCATTTAATGCCCATTGTGTTGCATTAAATGCTACCACCTTTTGGCAGCACTAGGCTACTTTTTGTCTTATCTTTTACCAACTCCTATCATTTCCTCCACTTACTTAGAGCCCGAGAGCCCTTGGAAATTTCGGCAGCTCTGGCTATATAAAGCTTGGGCAGTCCTTTCTCTTTACCCTTTTCTCATTTTTCACTCTCTAGCTCAACCGACCAGCTCTTGGACCTCCCTCCAAGCTCTCTGGACTTCCCCTCCTTAGCTTCGGACCTCCTCCAGCAAGCTCCTTGGACCTCCTCCTGATCACCTAGCCTCTCTATTGGTTTTATTTTGAAGTTTCATTGGGGTTTCTTTTGATCTTATTTGAGCTTTGTATTAAGTTGCTTTGGTTTCATCGTGTAGACTGTGAAGACACTGAGGAGCAAGAGCTCTCCGAAGAAGAAGAAGACACGCAAGCCTTTGAGCAAGGCAAGTTACACCCTTGACCATGCTGCCCCCATTATTTCAACATATTTATGTTCCATTTCAAATGTTAATGCATGCTTACTTTACTAAGTATTTCAATACCTGTCTTTAAATTCATAGTTATGCCTAATTCCTTTGTATGACCTCTGTTGATCTTGAACCGAACATGTTGTCGCCCTAGGCAAAACCTGGTTTTACGCAATAATGTGGACCAGGACCCTTTTAAAAAGTAAGGCTTAGTCATGCTTAGAGAAAAGAACCTTGATTTGGGAAGTTTTGGCCAAAAATATCACATGTCTAAATGATTTGACCGTGGCAATGGTGTGTCATGGAGGTTTGAAAAGCAAAGAAATAGAAAATAGATTTGGACTTGGGCGGCATTGGTTGTTTGGTTGGTGCAAGTCTATGCACGGGATCGTGCCTTTATGGTCGACCGATGCCCTTGGGTTTGTGGTTGGCTGCACAAGTCAGTTAAGGACCAGTCTGCGAGCGTATTTTGCTATGCCTTTTCGTGCAACCACATGTCTAGGATGGGGTGGACCTGGCTGACTAATTTGCAAAGTTCTATCGCGGTTGATCCTGTTGGTACGTGGGATGGTCTTTTACGGCCTGTCTTTTATGACTATGTTTTTCATGACTATTTTGTTACCCATCTGGCTCAAGAGGGGGCCCTCGACCTCTGCGGGGTAGCTATACGTAGGGTGGGGCGAAACCTTAGTGGGGTGGACAGCGGTGGAACGATGCATTGTAAAGGCCTTGTCATGAGCTCTAAACCACTTACCTTCGGTAGTGAGTGGTGGCACCCCGGATGCCAGACAAACTAGAGAACTCGTGTCTTATGGGTAAAGCTGCACACCTCTGCAGAGTATAAAACTATTCGAATAGCCGTGTCGGCGGTTATGGACATGCCAGCAAAGCTGCTCAAAGTTAGACCTCTGGTTTGTTTTCAAAATGGTTGGTTAAAAATGGTTCTGGATTTCTATCCAAATGGGTTTGGCAGGGATCCACGTGACAGGAGGGTATCCTTCCCCATCTTACTGATGAAAGTTATCCAACAGTAAAATGAGACTTTGAAAATGAATTCTAATTATTGTTATATGCTTTGGAACTTATTACTTGTATTTAGAAATAAACATGGCTTTATGCAAATGTCGGGACCCAAAATTACAATTCTGGACCCTCCGTGTTTCATGCACTAGTCCAGGATCACGCTAGTGCACACAGTATCAACAAGGATGAGTATCGATCCACACAAGCGAATAGTAGCATAAACGAATAGTTTGATTAATAAATAATGGTTTGACCTTATGGTCGAGTTTACAATTATTAAGCCACGCAGGGCTAAGAGAGAATTAAAGCAGCGGAAACAAAAGCGGCGGTGTCCCATCGATTCACCACAGGCAACCGACTGGGATCTAGACCTCACGATCAGGCACCTTCGATAAACTCCTCCTCGAATGCTTTGGTGAAGACACCTCCATACCTTGATTTATTTTAAAGCAAGCGTCGAGACACACCGTACTCGCAAGTCACACCACAAAATGAGATATACATGCAAGCTTATTACAAGGGAATGGCATTTTGTGGTTCTTTTGCGAACATGCAACATTTGCGATTGAATCTGATAATAGATTAAAATCGGGTAAAACAAATGAAGCGGTAATAATAATTTTAGCAGTTGATTTCACAAAGACACACTGACCTAACAGATTATTCACATAGCCATATGATTTAGATCACTGCTCCTTCCCACAGTTTTAAAGATCTACCCTCGTGTGAAATCCCCGAGCATTGTCCATAACCGAGGACGCGGCTATTCGAATAGATTTGTTTACACTCTGCAGAGTTTGTACACTTTACCCACAAGATACAACCAGTGTTGCTCCCGATGTGCTTATGTCATACCAAACCATACACAGTGTAGGGTACAACACACACCGTTGGACAAGGAAGCAGCGAATCGTCTCGCGATGCGACTACATGGTAGCACACACCCCCACCCTATTCACATAGCCTAACCTACCACCTGAGCAATCCATGCTAAGAATTCGTATATTACTATGCTAGGCCCGTCCCATAACAGGCATGTGGTCGTACAGGAGGGCACAGTTCAATGGCGCACAAAGTTCAGTCCTTAAATGACCAAGGCAAGACTTCCATTGTTCTAACTAAGGCACACAGATAAATATGACACACAGATTCACAAACCCATATCACAAAGCCACCATGTCACACAGTTCCTTCCACTTGCCTCAGTCTAAACCTTTTTCCCACCCAGTTGAATTAAGTGCAACATATGCCACAAAGACACATAGTGCACACAGATTGGTGCTATAATATTACCAACTAATTATCAACTAGGGTGACAAAGGATCAAGGCATAACAATTATACAAGGAAGGCATAACAGATTGGATTTAATAGTTAATCCCAAAAGCATTTAAATAATTACTTGAAATAAAATGCAATACTTTGAATAAAAATAATATTTGGGAAACCGGGATTCAACATGGTCAAAGCATGACTTGCGTTGGAATAGATCTAGGAATTGATCTTGGTCTTGATGTGTTCCTTCTTCTTCAAATCTTCCAGAAGCGTCGAAGTCTACTCGCCAACGAAGCAAACAAACAAAATAAATAAATAACAGAGGCAAAACAACTCCAAAAAAATAAATAAAAATCTCCATTAAGTAGATCTTGATTTTATACGAATTTAGAAATTTGAATGGGCAGATTTGGAGTTAGGATGCAAAAGTTATGGGGTTTGGAAGTTTGAATCTAAAGAAAACCCTAAAATCAGAATTATATGAATTTCCCGAATTATTTCTCAACAGAAAAATCGAAATATTGCATAAGCATAACATCAACATGACGTCATACAGGAATTTGGAAAAGATAAATAAAAAAAAATCGGCGTGTGGGGCCCACACGTTAGTGACTCGACTCACGGTGGATCAAGTCCACCGAGCCTTTGAATCTGGTCGGGGTGAGGTGGCGCACCGCGCTCGTGGCGCTTACGCTGGCGCCCACGTGGTCGACACGCGTGCCATGGAGGCTAGAGGCGATGAGGTGACGCCGACGTGGGCGGCGGAGTCTTGGCGCCGCCGGATCCCAACCAAGAGCGGCGAACGGCGGCGTCTCACCGGCGGTGGGTGGTCTGAGGAGGTAGAGGTGCGGCGGGTCTGTGAGCTGCGCCACGAGTGCTCGAGGACAAGCTATGGCGTCCGTGGCGAGGTTGGAGCGGCGGAGAGGCTTCGGGCTCGACAGCGACGGTGCTAGGGCGGTGCTCTGGCGAAACGAAGGTGACCAGGAGGAAGCCCTCGCTCTTGCGATGCCAGAGGTGTAGGCATCGAGTCTCCAGTGGCTCTGGTGGCGGCGGAATCGCTCGCCGGAGTTCTGTGGCGAGATTGAATCTCCGAGCTCTAGTGGCGGCTAAGGTGCTGGCCAGCGAGGCGGCTAGGGTTGGTGAGGCGTCGAGGGCTGGCCTCCCCTTAAATATGGCGCGTGGGAGAGTCAGTCACGGGCGCTTAAAAGCGGCATGTGGCAAGAACAACCTCCGTGACAAAATCGGAGACGAAGCGAAGCGATGTGAGGCGGGGCCTACTTGTCGAGGTGGGACTCGGGCGGCGCGAGAGAAAAGGCATGGGTGAGGCGCGAGAGCGAGGCGAGATCTGGCCGTCTAACTCGGATCGGACGGCCCAAAAACAAGATGATGTTCGGACCGCTCAATCGGCCACCAAGATCGGGCCGTCCATTGGCGATCAACGGTGACATTGCGACAAGAAAACACGCGGGAGGAGGAGAGAGGTGACGGGTGGGGTCCGCTTATCGATGGAAGCGGAGCAGCAAAACTGCTGATGTTGGGTAGGGATGGGGGAAAAAGTGGGTTTAGGCCCAAGGATTTGTTAGGAGATTTTAAATAGCTTTTCCATTTTAGAAAATAGCGAAATTCCAAATGGCAATAGAAATTAGCAAATGATCTTGGAAAAATTCTAGAAAATTCTAGAAAATATATCCAAGCACATAGAGTCCAAATAAAATAGTTTTGACTATTGTTCACGTTGACTTTTGTCATATTAAATGGTTTTGTTACTCAAAGTCCAATATTAAGCTTTTAAATTAAATTCAAATAAATCCAAATGGTGAATTTTCTTCCTACCAACTATTCAAAGGATTTTTAAAGCTTAGAAAAATTGGGATGTTACAAACCTCCCCCCTTAAAGGAATCTCGTCCCGAGATTCAGGCTAGCTGGAGAAGAGGCTGGGAAACTCTGCTCTCAATTCTTCTTCACGCTCCCACGTGGCTTCACCTTCTGAGTGGTTGCTCCACTGCACTTTGCAAAATCGAACTGTCTTGCTTCTGGTCCGACGTTCTGCGACATCCAAAATCTTGACCGGTTGTTCTTTATAGGTGAGGTCTTCTTTCAGTTCAATTGACTCCAACGGGGCTTGTTCTTCTAGCACACGAAGACATTTCTTCAACTGAGAGACGTGAAAGACATCATGTACTCCTGCTAGCAACTGTGGCAGCTCCAATTGATAAGCCACCTCCCACGGCGATTCAAAATCTTGAGCGGACCAACATATCGAGGGCAAGCTTTCCTTTGGCATGAAACCTTTTCACACCTCTCGAGGCGTAACTTCGAAGGTAAACAAAATCCTCTGGCTCGAAACTGAGATCACGACGGTGATTATCAGCGTAACTCTTTTGCCTTGACTGTGCTATCTTTAATCTCTCTCTGATCATGGACACTTGTTCTTCTATTTCTTGAATAATATCTGGACTAAAGACTATACGTTCAGCAGTTTCTGACCAATTCAACGGGGTCCTACAGGCATGACCATACAAAGCTTCAAACGGTGATATTTGCAGACTGGCTTGATAACTATTGTTGTACGAGAATTCTGCATATGGCAAACTCTTATCCCAGCAGGTAGCATTAGCTAGAGCACAGGCTCTCAACATATCCTCCAATATCGATTGACCCTTCGATCTGTCCATCATGCTGGGATGGTATGCGATCTTGAAATTCAGATGGGTCTCTAAGGCTTCATGCAAACTATGCCAAAAACGGGAGGTGAACTGAGATCCTCGATCTGACACTATCTTCTTGGGCACTCCATGCAAAATGACAATCCTTGACATATCTGATTACGCGAGACGATCTCCGAGTACGTGGTTTTGGTGGCAAGAAATGGGCTACTTTAGTCGACGATCCACTATTACCCAAATCGAATCATAACCCGATTGAGTCTTGGGTAATCCGTAATGAAATCCATTCGATTTCTTCCCACTTCCATTCGGAATCTTCAATGGTTACAACAGACTCTTTGGTCTCGATGTTTCGCTTTGACCTTCTAACACACGTCGCACAAGGCAACGAACTCTGCGGCGTCTCGCTTCGAGTTTGGCCACCAAAACTTATTCTTAACATCTGATACATCTTAGTACTACGGGGTGAATCGAATACTTTGAGTCATGAGCCTCCTTCAAAATTAGCCATCTCAAGCCATCAACATCCGCACATAAATCGTCCATTGATCCACAAGTATGTCCCGATCATCTACGGTGAAGTCCTTGAACTTCCCTTCTGCCATCTTCTTCTTGATGTCCGAAAACTCCGGATCTTTTGGCTGGGCCTCGCGAATCTGTTTCTCCAAAGTAGACTGCACTTCCAAACTAGCCACGAATCCTTCAGATACTACTTCTAGTTTCAGCTTCTGAAATTCCTCTCGAAGTTTTGAACAAACCTCTTTTACTTCCATCGCATTGCAGTGACTCTTGCGGCTCAAGGCATCTGCCACTACATTGGCTTTACCAGGATGATAATGGATTCCAAGGTTATAATCCTTTATCAATTCTAGCCATCTTCTCTGCCTCATATTCAGATCTGACTGGGTGAAAATATATTTCAAGCTTTTATGATCTGTGTAAATCTCGCAGCGATTACCAATGAGGTAATGACGCCAAATCTTCAAGGCATGCACTCTGCGGCTAATTCCAGATCATGGGTAGGGTAATTCTCTTCATGCGGCCTTAAGCGTCTTGGCGCATAGCGACAACTCTTCCTTCTTGCATCAGGACACATCCTAATCCTTGACGCGAAGCATCACAATAGATATCAAAATCCTTGCGAATATCGGCAAAATCGACATTGGGCACGAAGTCAAGCGCTTCTTCAACTCTTGAAAACTTTCTTCACAAGTGGGGTCGAGTAAACTTTTCTCTTTCTTCAACAATTGCGTAAGAGGCTTAGCAATTGATGAGAATCCTTCAATGAAACGGCGATAATATCCCGCTAATCTCAGGAAACTGCGAACCTGAGTGACAGTCTTGGGCTGTTCCCAATGTAATACTACTTTAACTTTACTGGGGTCAACTGCTACTCCTGTGACTGTCATCACATGACCAAGGAAATCAACTTTCTTTTTCCAAAAATCACACTTGCTAAACTTGGCATACAACTGATGCTCTCTAAGCTTCTCTAGGACTAACCTCAAATGCTCAGCATGTTCTTCTTCTGACTTGGAGTAAACCAAAATATCATCGATGAATACAACTACGAACATGTCCAAATACTCCATGAATACTTTATTCATCATGTTCATGAAATAGGCAGGGGCATTAGTCAGACCAAAGGACATGACCAAGAACTCATAATGTCCGTACCGCGTGGAGAAAGCGGTCTTAGGTACATCCTTGGGACAAATCTTCAACTGATGGTAACCTGATCGCAGATCGATCTTTTAGAACACTCCAGCTCCTTTCATTTGATCAAACAGATCATCAATCCGGGGCAATGGGTACTTATTCTTGATAGTGACTTCATTGAGAGATCGGTAGTCGATGCACATTCTCATGCTTCCATCCTTCTTTTTGACGAACAAGACTGGCGCTCCCCATGGCGACGAACTAGGCCTCACGAAGCCTTTCTCCAAAAGTTCTTCGATCTGCTTCTTCATCTCTGCTAGCTCATCAGCTGGCATCCGATAAGGTCTCTTGAGATTGGTCTTTGTTCACGGCACTAGATCGATGACAAACTCGATGTCACGATCCGGTGGCATCCCTGGTAACTCTTCTAGAAACACATCTGGATACTCTCGGACAACGGGCACATCTTCCAAGGCAATGGCCTTCAGGCTATTGACTAGCAGATGCCCATTACGCACTGAGGTAGCTAGGAATTCTATCTTGTTTCCTTTGGTATCCTCGATTGTAATGGCTCTTCGGCCACAATCTAGCACGGCTTTGTGCTTGGTTAACCAATCCATGCCAAGAATGACATCTATGGTTTGGGTGTCAAGAACAATTAGGTTAGCTAGAAACTCAACTCCAGCTATGAGTAACTTAGCTCCTAAACAACCCACTTTAGAACTTAGCTCTGCTCCCGGCGACTGGACTAGTAAAGTATGCTTAAGGTGCATAACGTCCAATTTATTTTTAGTTGTAAAAACTCCGAAACAAGCGAATCTGAAGCTCGTAATCAAAGCAGGCGATGCAGTCTTGAATTTACTAGGAACTTACCCAATCTGACGTCTCGGTGCTTCTGGCTCCTTCGAGTGGCGTGGTTAACACGACCTCGACAACGGATCGAGGCATTCCTCTGGTTGGTGGTTCCTGAGAAACTCCTTGTTTGTTACTGCTTGGGGTCTTGGCGGCGTTGCTCCAAGGTTGAAGCAATTTGGAGTGATTGTTCCTTCGGGGCACCGATTGGCGAAGTGTCTGGTTGGCGGCAAGCTAGCACACTCTGGGTTCATGCACTGTTGCTCACTGGGGTGGGGTTGGTGGTGTAGGGTTGCTGAATTTCAACAAAAGGACGAGTCTGTCAAGGCGGTGCAGGCATCCTAAAAGAACTCTGCAGCTGGAAGCGATTGATCTGTTGTGGCACTATCCTTGCTCTCTGCTGTTGTGGCTGATGACTTCCCTGCTGAGCCATCCTATGCTTGCGGTGGTCCTCCAGTTCCTTGCGTTTGTCCTCCATAACTAGCGCCTTGTTGATCAACTCCTGGAAATCTGGAAAGGTGTGGGCAAGCAGATTGACCTGTAGTCCTAAATTCAAACCCTTCAAGAAACGACTCTGACGAGCCTTGTCAGTAGCGACGTCCTCGGGAGCATAGCGAGCTAGCTGAGTAAACTTATGCAGATACTCAGTTACTGACATAGCTCCTTGCTTAAGAGCACGGAACTCATCTTTCTTCAGATCCATAATCCCTTCAGGTACATGATACTGGCGGAAAGCTACGGAAAATTCTTCTCAAGTGATATTCTGCGGTGCCTCATGTGCTGCACAGAAGTTCTCCCACCACTCAGCAGCTATGCCCTCCATCGGTGAGTGGCATACAAAACTTTTTCGTGATCGTTGCATTGGGTGATCGCGGCTTCCTTTCAATTCGCTGAAGCCAATCATCGGCTTCTATTGGCGTGACATGCCCAGAGAAAGTTGGCGAGCGGGTCCTCATGAATTGACCAACTTGGATGGTCCACGATGGCCATGAGCGATCGGGGCTCCTCACGATGATTGTTGTTGTTGTTGTTGTTGTTGGTCATAGCTTTGCATCCGGTTCATCATAGCATACATCATCTCGTTTGTCTTTGCCATAAAGGCTCCAAAGTTACGCAAGTCAAGAGGTGGTGCTTGAGGTGGCACTTGTCCCTCTGAGGATTTGATCATTTCCTTCGGATCTTTGGGGTGCCGGATCCACTTGCGTGTGTGGCGAGTTTGAACCATCTGGTGAAGCTCCATAGGTTAGATAAGGTAGCAAGTACAAGATGAGTTAAGAACTAGGCAGGGAATAGATTAAACCCAACAAACCTGACTCAAGAAACTCAAATGAAATAACTTTATTATTAGGGTTTTAGCATGGCTGCAACAAATGCCTAAGGGCTTTTGCAGCTCACACTTGCACACAAGGAAATAAGACGAACCTAAGCACACAAGCTACCGCCTAAAGGGCGACTCTGAAAAGGGAAAACTGGCTAAGCCTGACTAAACTGGAACTTAAACCCATCTACTCGAGAAAGCCTCCGCAACCACGGCGGCGCTCACTCTCAGAGACTCGGAAGTGGTGGCATCTTCGTGAACGGTTACGATGCCACAGGATGGGTGTAGCGAGGCAGCGTCTTTGGGTGCAGGTGTAACTGGTTCCTCCGGCTCTTCACCTTCATTTGGTTCTTACGGCTCTGCGACCTGCTGGATCCTCCAGAATCTCCTCTGGATCTTCTCCCGGATTCTCCTCCTGATCTTCTTCTGGATCATCTTCCTGATCTTCTTCTGGATCATCTTCCTGATCTTCTTCTGGATCATCTTTGAGCTCATGCTGGCCATAGAGAGCTTGTTCTAAGACAGCGACTCTGTTCTCGGCTCTTTCCCATGCCTCATAGGCACACTCCACTCTGTGGCGACCAATGCAGCGACTCCTCTGGCGGTGTGAATCGGGCAAGGTGTACCACTGTGGCGTTGCCTTCCCCATTTGTAGATGGGAAGCGCGACTAGCTCCTCTGAAGGGGATGCAGGATGGTAGCGGAAAACAGTGTTCTGCAGCTCTTGTGCGTGAATCTGCAGACTCGAAGAAGAATGGCCAAGCGTGAAGACTCCTGGATTCCAAGCCCGAAGGTAGTCCTCCTGACAGAGAAGTCCAAAGGCTGGCTGCCTCTAGTGTTCCTCCTGGCGTAGATTGTCAGACGGCAGATCACACCACGATCTATCCCGTTGACGGTACTACACGCTTGCGGTACATTGGGCAGTCGAAGCCTCCAAGTGTCTGTAGCAGCTTCCATAGTTCTGCGGCAAGTCCTCCGTTGCAATCTCCGAAGGTCTGAAGGTAAGGCATCTGTCAAGATGGACAAGAGGCAGAAACCAAGTTAAAACAGCGGGGAGAGAAAAAAATTTAGCAATAGATGAGTCAAGAGAGATATGAGAGGAGTTAAGCAATTCATTTAGTCTTGTAAGTTAAATTTTTATTTAGAAAATAATTTGGACACTCGAACGGCTGATCTAACCAAGGTCTAGACCTACAATCAGTATGGCTCTGATACCACCTCTGTTGGGACCCAAAACTACAATTCTGGACCCTCTGTGTTTCATGCACTAGTCCAGGATCATGCTAGTGCACACAGTATCAACAAGGATGAGTATCGATCCACACAAGCGAATAGTAGCATAAACGAATAGTTTGATTAATAAATAATGGTTTGACCTTATGGTCGAGTTTACAATTATTAAGCCACGCAGGGCTAACAGAGAATTAAAGCAATGAAACAAAAGCAGCGGTGTCCCATTGATTCACCACAGCAACCGTGGGATCTAGACCTCACGATCGAGGCACCTTCGATAAACTCCTCCTCGAATCTTTGGTGAAGACTCCTCTGATTACCTTGATTTATTTTAAAGCAAGCGTGAGTACACATCGTACTCATAAGTCACACCACAATAAATGAGATATACATGCAAGCTTATTACAAGGGAATGGCATTTTGTGGTTCTTTTGCGAACATGCAACATTTGCGATTGAATCTGATAATAGATTAAAGCGTGTAAAACAAATAGAGCGGTAATAATAATTTTAACAGTTGATTTCACAAAGACACACACTGACCCTAAGATTATTCACATAGCCATATGATTTAGATCACACAACTCCTTCCCACACGTTTTAAAGATCTACCCTCGTGTGAAATCCCGAGCATTGTCCATAATCGAGGACGGCTATTGAATAGATTTGTTTACACTCTGCGAGTTTGTGCACTTTACCCACAAGATACAACCGGTGTTGCAAGCACTAATCGTAACAAAGCATTTCAGAAACTTCATCCCAGCATAGATGCCCCCGATGTGCTTATGTCATACCAAACCATACACAGTGTAGGGTACAACACACACCGTTGGACAAGGAAGCAGCGAATCGTCTCGCGATGCGACTACATGGTAGCACACACCCCTACCCTATTCACATAGCCTAACCTACCGCCTGAGCAATCCATGCTAAGAATTAAGTATATTACTATGCTAGGCAGTCCCCCATAAGGCATGTGGTAAATGCAGAGGGCTCAGTTCAATGGCACACAAAGTTCGATCCTTAAATGACCGAGGCAAGACTTCCATTGTTCTAACTAAGGCACACAGATAAATATGACACATGATTCACAAACCCATATCACAAAGCCACCATGTCACACAGTTCCTTCCACTTGCCTCGGTCTAAACCTTTTTCCCACCCAGTTGAATTAAATGCAACACATGCCACAAAGACACATAGTGCACACAGATTATTTCAAGTTACATAGTCACTTAGTCAAGTTAATAATTGCACTTTACATGAATAGGTGATTAAGTGGCATGGCTAAGCAATCTAATCGTACTAACCAACCCACGTTGGTGCTATAATATTACCAACTAATTATCAACTAGGGTGACAAAGGATCAAGGCATAACAATTATACAAGGAAGGCATAACAGATTGGATTTAATAGTTAATCCCAAAAGCATTTAAATAATTACTTGAAATAAAATGCAATACTTTGAATAAAAATAATATTTGGAAAACTGGGATTCAACATGGTCAAAGCATGACTTGCGTTGGAATAGATCTAGGAATTGATCTTGGTCTTGATGTGTTCCTTCTTCTTCAAATCTTCCAGAAGCGTCGAAGTCTACTCGCCAACGAAGCAAACAAACAAAATAAATAAATAATAGAGGCAAAACAACTCCAAAAAAATAAATAAAAATCTCCATTAAGTAGATCTTGATTTTATACGAATTTAGAAATTTGAATGGGCAGATTTGGAGTTAGGATGCAAAAGTTATGGGGTTTGGAAGTTTGAATCTAAATAAAACCCTAAAATCGAATTATATGAATTTCCGAATTATTTCTCAACAGAAAAATCGAATATTGCGCAAGCATAACATCAACATGACGTCGATACAGGAATTTGGAAAAGATAAATAAAAAGAAAATCTTGGCGTGTGGGGCCCACACGTCGATGACCACGACTCCACAGTGGACCAAGTCCACCGAGCCTCTGAATCTGGTCGGTGAGGTGGCGACCGCGTACATGGCGCCGACTTGGCGCCCACGTGGGCGACACACGCGCGTGCCACGGAGGCTAGAGGCGATGAGGTGGATCTTGGCGTGGGCGGCGAAGTCTTGGCGGCCTTCGGATCCCAGCAAGACGGCGAACAGCGGCGTCTCACCCCGTGCAGGTGGTACGAGGAGGTAGAGGGTGCGGACGGGTCACACCGAGGTGCTCACGGGTGCTCGAGACAAGCTGTGGTGTCCGTGGCGAGGTTGGAGGCGGAGGAGAGGCTTGAGCTCAGCGGCAGTGCTAAGGCGGTGCTCGGTGAAGCGAAGGTGACGGGAGGAAGCCCTCGCTCTTGCGATCTGGGAGGTGTAGGCGTCGAGGCTTGGCGGCTCTGGTGGCGGCGAATCGCTCGCCGGAGTTTCTGGCGGCGAGATTGAATCTCCGAGCTCTAGTGGCGGCTAGGGTGCGGCCTTGAGGAGGCGGCTAGGGTTGGGTGAGGCGTCGGTGGCCTCCCCTTAAATATGGCGTGGGAGAGTCCAGAGCGGACACCTAAAAGCGGCATGTGGCAAGGCGCAACAAGCTCTGCGACGAAATCGGAGACGAAGAACAGTAACAGGGCGGGGCCTACTTGTCAGAGGCTGGGACTCGGGCGAGCGCGAGTGAGAAAAGGCACGGGTGAGGCACGCTTGTGCGGGCGAGGATCTGGCCGTCTAACTCAGATCGGACGGCCCAAAAACAAGATGATGTTCGGACCACTCCAATCGGCCACCAAGATCAGGCCGTCCATTGGCGATCCAACGGCTGACATTGCCCGACGAAGAAAACACGTGGGAGGAGGGAGAGAGGCTGACGGGTGGGGTCCTTTGTCGATGGAGCGAGCGCCTGACGCGTGGGCTGCACAGTGTTGGGCCGGGATGGGGGAAAGAGTGGGTTTAGGCCCAAGGACTGTTAGGAGATTTTAAATAGCTTTTCCATTTTAGAAAATAGCAGAAATTCCAAATGGCAATAGAAATTAGCAAATGATCTTGGAAAAATTCTAGAAAATTCTAGAAAATATATCCAAGCACATAGAGTCCAAATAAAATAGTTTTGACTATTGTTCATGTTGACTTTAGTCATATTAAATGGTTTTGTTACTCAAAGTCCAATATTAAGCTTTTAAATTAAATTCAAATAAATCCAAATGGTGAATTTTCTTCCTACCAACTATTCAAAGGATTTTTAAAGCTTAGAAAAATTGGGATGTTACAGCAAATCAACCCTATAAGCTTTCCCTTGTGATATCCATGTATGCATGTCATTCTGTTATTTGACGGGTGTGACTTGTAAGCATGGTTGTTGTGCTCATTCTTGCTTGATTAACCATTGAGCAGGAGAAGATTTTGAGGATGATGAAGCTCAAGATGACTAGGCCGATCTCCATCCAATTGCCTGTGGTGTATTGGATGGACATGACTTTTGTTTCTGCTGTGTATATTTCTCTTGTTGGTCTGTAAGCAAAACCGTTGTAATCAACTCTTTTGTGTTAATAAAGTTTGCGCTGATGTATGTTGCCACTTGTGTATGCTGTGTGAATTAGCCATTGATCCTTGGGACTGGTTCGGATCACAGGAGGTTTACGACTTCTCCAAGCCTCATGACCTCCTCGGGTTGGTCTCTTGACCTCCCTCAGGTCTGGTCATGGCTCTTGGAGAGGTCCTGAGTCTCAAGACCTCCTCGGGTTAGTACCCTGGACCTCTATGGAGGCCTAGGAGGACTGCCCGAGAGATCCTTTGGACCTTCTAGGAGGTCCTGGAGGACTCCTAGGGAGGTCTTGGAGGACCTCTCGGGTTAGCCCCTGGCCGGGTCGTCACAAAAAACACGAAGGTGAGTGTACTGGGAGCTCGAGAGTAGAGACGGTCTATAGGACTAACACCCTTAAGAGCAGTGGAAGGCTGCATATTGATGAGATGTGCAGCCGTAGAAATAGCATCGGCCCAGAACTGTGATGGAACGTGAGAGGCAAGGAGAAGAGTGCGGGCAATTTCAATCAGATGACGATGTTTGCGCTTAGCAACCCCATTCTGAGCATGGACACTAGGACAAGAAGACTGGTAAAGAGTGCCCTGCTCAGAAAGAAACTATCTAAAAGCGCCAGAACAGTACTCGCCAGCAGAATCACAGCGAAAAGTATGGATGTGAGAATCAAACTGAGTACGAACCATCATTGCAAAGCTACGATAGATCGCAAGAAACTAACCACAATTAGACATAGGGAAAATTCATGTAAAATGGGAATAATCATTAATGAAGATCGCATAAAGTTTATGCCCGTCTTTAGAGATAATAGGCGCATGTCCCCATGCATCTAAATCAACTAAGTCAAAAGGATGAGAAGACAAGGACACACTAGAATGATAAGAAAGTTGTAACTGCTTGCCTAGCTTACAACCCTGACAACACATGGCCGTGTCAATAGTAACACGTCCAAGAACACCTTGACGAACTAATGAAAAAAGACGGGACCCACACAAGTGACCTAAACGGTGATGCCACTGCGCAAAAACACCAGAGGTGGTGGCAGCAGTGGCGGTGGAAGGAGACATAGAGGTGAGAGGAGCAACTGTAGTGGACGGAAGGTGGAGGCAATCAAGGATGTAGAGACCCTAATGATCCCTACAACGCCGGCCAGTCCCAAGTACCGTCCCTGTTTGCCGATCTTGGATGAAACAGGTGTGAGAGTCAAAACCAACCCTACAACCGAGATCGGTGAGCTGACCCACCGAGAGAAGCTGCATGGTAAGCTGGAGAACATAGGAAACAGTTGGAATAGAAAAGTCGATTGGACAAAGAGTGCCTGACGGTGACAAGAGGAGTACCGCCAGTCAAGCTATGCGAATAGAGATAGGAAAAATAGGAGGTCCTACTGAAGTGAGAGATGTGGAGTCTGGTGTCATGTGGAAAGAGGCACCAGAATCCAGAACCCAAGAAGTATCTAGAGGAGACGTCTGAGCTAGACTAGTAGAACCTGTTGAGCTATGAGAGAGCTACTGAAGTAGAGCCTAGCAGAACTGCTGAACAGAGTCACCTCGCTGAGAAGGTCCTGACGTGCTGGTTTGTCCTCCCATCGAGAAAGGGCCTCCGTGCCCCCCTTGGATCGTCCAGCCCCATGCGCCTTGTTCTGCTTTTTCCACACCGCACAACGCTAGTAGTTATGTCCGAAGTTCTTGCAATAATTGCACTGAACCCCAGCTGGTGCAAAAATAGGAGTAGAAACAGACACCTGAGGAGGGACTGCAGTCGAAACAGAAACCGTTGGTGTAGGCGAAGACGAAGGGGGTAGCTAGCACGGTCGAAACAAATTGTGCTGCAGCGAAGTTCCTCAACACGAAGCATCGAAAGGGCCTCGGTGACTGTCGGTCGTGGTGAGCGGTTCAGCAGTTGAGCCCTGACAGGCTCATACTCTGGGCGAAGACGACAGATGAAGTCATAAAGGCGGCGATCACGATCATATACGCACTTGATGACACTCTGGTAAGCGAGAAGCTAGCTCATCAAGCGGCACCAGAGGCGGCGGGGCTCGAAAGAAGTCGTCGACGGAGGAGTACTCCTGGCGAATCGTGTCCAACTCACGCTGAAGTGAAAAGAACAAAGCATCACTGCTCTGCTGGTATCGCGTGCGCAAGTACTCCTAGATCTGACAAGTGGCACGCAGACCAACAATATCTGGCTAGATGGAGTCATCGACGCTGACCACCAGGATGGCTCGAACACATGCCTCATCAACACATTAGCGCTCAAAAGTGTCTATGACATACTGAAAGGCCTCATCAGCAGCAGCAGTGGCCTCTGCCTCCTTATTAGCGGCCTCATCTTCTGTAGGAGATGCAAAAGTAGGCTATCTGGGAGGAGACTGAACTAGCGATGGCGGACAAGCTCTGGTACTAGTAACATGTCCCCAGAGGCAGAGACCATCCAGCGTGATCTCCATGAGTGAACACCACAACCTGTAGTTCGTTCCATTAAGCTTTGTTCCTGAGAATGGGATCACATCGGATGGAAAGAAAGTCATCGGTATGTGGCACTGGACGGCGCGGCGACCAAGGCTTGAAAGTCTAACGGTATTTGGGCCGACGGTGGCGGTTAGATCGACATACTGTTTTTGATTTTTGTTTTTTAAAAGAAATCCGATTTCTATAAGAAACCGATACGGCTTCTAAACCGTATCTCGTATCGAAACGAAATCTTTCGGTCCAATCACGAGGGCGGCGGTGGCCGGGATCGGCGGCGGCGGTTGGGATCGAAGTCAGCGGAGACCGGGATCGGAGTCGGCGGCGACGGGGAAGACAGGATCTCCGGTGACCTCATCAAGCACAGGCGGGAGGCAGCGGGACGGCTCTGGCAGCGTTTCCAACAGCGGCGTTGGGGTGGGTCTCCAGCGACCTCAACAAACACAGGCAGGAGGCAAGGGACGGCTCCGGTGGCGTCTCCAACAGTGGTGTCGGGGCGGCAGCGTCGGCCTCGACCGGTCGGAGAGCGGGTGTAAGCGACCTGGCGGCCAAAAAGTTTCGGGAGGCGGGCGGCCGTCTTGAGCGGCGTCGTCCAGGCGGGCTCGAGTGCGAGCAGCGGCAGCACGGATGGCGATGGAAAGAGCTAGGTTAGTGCCTAGCTCATACCATGTTTTGAATATTGTGTGTATATTCAAGAGGACCCAATGGATAATATATATATATATATATATATATATATATATATATATATATATATATATATATATATATATATATATATATATATGAAGTACAAGGGGTTGACATATCTGAGATAAGGAAATACATAAGGAGTTCTATTCTAACAAAGTGAGGTAATCTCTCGGAAAGGGTCTTAGGTCATTACCCTAGATGCAAACGTCATGGACGGTGAGAACAATGGCTTCTGTCATTTTCCTCTTCCTCTTCTTCCTTGTTCTTTCTTCTCTTTCCTTGTCCCTTGTCTGCCTAGTCCCACTTAGCCCA
Organism: Phyllostachys edulis; assembly: GCA_036346405.1. Taxonomy (NCBI): domain Eukaryota; kingdom Viridiplantae; phylum Streptophyta; class Magnoliopsida; order Poales; family Poaceae; genus Phyllostachys; species Phyllostachys edulis. Next base: position 38,715,720 of record CM070562.1, on the reverse strand, counting down.
ATAACATTAATTAATTTTATTCTATTAATTGACATGTAATTGTTTTTGGCATGTATATTTTTGGGAATTGAGAATACAATAAGAGACAAAGAAAAGTGTGAATCTCAAGACAAAATGGTCGACTGTGTATATATATTTTGAGGAATAGAGAATACAGTAAGAAATAAAATGGTGCGAACCTCGAGACAAAATAGACGATGGATGATATAGGAGGATGTCCCCTTAAGAGGTAAAAAGTTTTTCCAAAACGGACCTCACTGCTGTATAGCTATGTTTGCTGCTCCCTCCGGTTCACAAAAAACATGTTATTTTGGACATCGACATAGTTACAAAAGGCAACTTTGATCACTAAATTTTATTGTAATATATTTATAAAATACTTTATAATATTATGAAAGTACTTTTCGAGATGAATTTACACATATGATTTTCATATATCCAATCTAAATATTTAAAACGACATCCATAGCTAAAGTTGCAAATGTTTGACTTACGTATCCCAAAATGATATATTTTTTAACTGGAGGGAGTACTTTGTAATGTTCGCAGAGTAACGAAACTCTGTTTAACTACTTAGTTCATTCATTCGAACCAAACTCTGCCCTCCTTTTAGAGTTGCCTATCCCTTTTCTCATTCCATTGCAGGTTTAAGCAACTAGATCGTGGCTTCAGTCTTTTTTTTTTCGATGAACGTGGCTTCAGTCTTATCAAGTGGTACAGCACGCTTCATAAGGTGAATCTACATGCTTTGGTATATATTTTGAAATGTTAACCTAAAATATGTCTGCATCATTGCCATGGCATGCATGTGCTTGCGATGTAAACCTCACCTGAAGCTGACTTGCTTCAAATGTAGAATCAATTTTGGCTTGGAAGGCACCGAGAAAAGGTGAGCAATGAACTGAAGAGCTACGAGGGCCTCACAGTCAGCAGAGACTATGGTTTAGGACGTAGATTCTTTCATGAACATGGAGATCCTTCCTAAGAAGATCAAGAACTGGTTTAGGACGTGGTTTCTTTATTGAAGCAGGAGGATACTGTGTCCGCTCTAAAGTAGCTAGGATAACAAAAAAAAAAACTAGTTGGAGAAGTGAGTGATCAGGGGATACATAGGTACTGTAGACGTCCATGAGCACTTCAGCCTCGTCAAGTACATCTTGCGACTATACAGAGTCCTGCATGTGATTTTTCACCGTCTCTAATGGAAAAAAATTGCTCCAAAAATCACTGACTACCTGTAGTTTACCGATGGTTTGTCTTGGTTGTCAGATTACCAAGGCACGCGAGTTGCTCTCCACGCTTGTTTTCACATCGAGTTGTGGCGTCAGTTGGAACGAAAATGATGCAACAATAAATCTCTAGCTAATTCGAATAGTTCAAGAGATTGAAATAAAATTTGCGTGTATGAAATTAAGTTTGATGGTGTAGATCATCGGTGGGATTGGGCGTCGGGAGTTCTTAAAATCTGAGATCACATCTTTTATTCAACTAGTACATCATTATTAGTATAGGTATTGGATGAAAAATTGTAATAACTGCGTTGTCAGTTATCCTATGGAGCTATACTGTGAAACAGATAAAAATCAAAAGGAACTACTAATATGAAATGGAGACACAGAGAGAGTAGCAAAAATCTGCCAAATCATTGATGATCTGATAATAAATTGGAGTAGAACAAAAAAGATCTGCCAGGGCCACCAATGATGACCTGAAAATAAATTGAACCAGGTGAACAGGCATTAACAAAAATGCTCGACTAGTTTGCTTTCTCCAAGACTTGCTCTTGATTGATTAGAACCATCAACCAACCAGGCCATGGTCATGGGTCATGGGCAGTGCTATTGATAATCTTTTTCTCATCCTTCAGCTACTACCAGTATGTGCCTTCTTGTTCCTCAAGGAAGCAACTTCATTTCACTCCTGCCAAGATACCCAAATTGGACACAACTAGCATATAGCACATAAAACGCGGAAGCTAAATGTTGCATACCAATACATAGCGTAAAAGAGGGTAAATTTGCTTTCCTTGGTGGTCATATGTCAAGGCGGTTGGTATATTTGCATGGCACATATAAACAATTGTGTTTCCTACTTTGAGTTATGTTCACACTGCAGAAGTTAGTCTTGGTAGGCACCGGAAAATGCAAAGCGATGGACTGAAAAGCGGCATTCACTAAATTTCATGACAAGGGGAGGCGATACAACCCCAACCAGCACAAGACGATTTTGGCGTGCCCCTGAGGAATACGAAAGGCTTAGTTTAAACGACTAGAATCCACTAGAAATGAAGTCACTAAGGAGTAGTCGCGGCTCCTGATTAGTGGCTTCTCGTTCTAACTAAAAGTAAGACAAGCAAGATGGGCCCTTGATATCCAGTTAGTCTGTTCTTTCGTAGACCAGAGTCCACCTGGAAAAATCGATCAGCTTAGGGCACGTACAACGCGTGTTTCACCCTCGTCTATATAGCGTTTTTTTTGCAAAAAACCCCCTCGCGAACAGCAGTAAATGAAGAGAGAGAGCGAAGTCGTCCTCTCGCGGCGGCGACGACCGCGCGTGCTCGAGCCAAATCGCCGGCGAACAGCGTTATACGGAAGCCGTCTCCAGCGAATCGCGCAGATCCAACTCTGGCAAGACTCGTGATTTTGGTTTTCGGCGCCAAAATTCCATCCCCGCCACCATATATGCCCCCAATATTCCGTCTCCGTGCTTTTTCTCCGCCCCAATCCTCCCAAGATGTCGACCCGGCGGCGGCGAGACGGCGGAGAGCAAGGCGGCGGCTTTGGCTAGGAAGAAGAAGGGAGCAGGCGGCGGGGCGGTCATCATCCGGCGGCGGCCATCACCGCTGCGATGGCACCCTTTCCCATTGGTCGCGACACGCGCGGCGGCGGCAACGGCTCCCTCCATGGCGGATTCGGCGCGGCAATCACGGCTTCCTCAAGGCGGATTTGGCGCGGCGGCGGCTTCCGCCATGGTGGATTCGCACGCAGCGGCATCTTCCTCCATGGCTGCATCTGGAGCGGTGATTAATCCCGATCTATTGCAGAGGTGGCTCGACCGGCGCCTCTCTGTTTGGTGGGATGCACTGAGCGGTGGTTCTCGATTTCTCTGCATTTGGCGTCCGACAAGTTGGGATCCACTATGGTATGATCCAGTTGGCGTCCAGCCTGTAGATTGCATAGATTACCATGCAGCTTGTAGATTGCATGCATTGATACAATGATATTTTAGACGGTAGTTGATTGATACCCTTGGAATTATTATCGTTTGCATAGATTACCATGTCTGTTAATTTTAGCCTGTAGTACTTGCTGTATCTGATGATGATATTTATCTTGTTTTTTGCGGACATGGCAAGTTCTGAATTTGAGTTATGTCTTGATGATGCAGCGATGAATTTTTAATTTCCTTGCATTGTAACTAGGTCTTCTGTAGCCATGTTGTATGCTTGTCCAGATTGACATATATGTGGGAATGGATCTATATTTAAAATGCTAATTTGATTATTGCAATGCTCATTTGATTATTGCAAAGATCATGGATCTTTGTTGTTGATGGTGGGAGTTATTGACTCATTCTCTTGTTCATGCTTGTATTAATATATGATAGCCATTATAATTCGATAGAGAATGAATTTGTATACACGCTTGCGAGGACAACAACTCACATCCCCTGGTGGATTTATGAGTTTTTGTACAACCAATCACAATCATCACAGAATTCTCATTATGTCGGCGCTCCTTCTCATCATGCACCTTTCAAGGCACCAAGGGCTATGTACATAGGAGGCTCTTCGCCGCTCGTGCACCACCCATGTCACAGAAGACCAGGATCCGATTAATGTGGACAGCGAGGAGGAGGTCGGTAGGATCGAGAAGCGTATCCTTTGGACACCAAAAGAAGACGAGAGGTGGTGAGACTCGATACATCAACTTGAATAAATGAACTTGCAACTCTATTTTTTGTCGTAACATTTTCCTTTACAATTGCAGATGAGATCTGGATAAACAATTCAACAGACTCAACATGTGGTCTTGATAGGAAAAATGAACGATCTTTGGGGTGATGTTACTAAGGAATACAACATAGCGACCCGACAAATAGGAAAAGGAATCCAAAGCAAGCCAAGGATCGGTGGCACAAGATTAATAGGTGGGTGACCTTTTCCATTGTGCCGGATGAAGGCTAAAAGGATTTACACTAGTGGTTATAATGATCAAGATTGGATTGATATGGCCAGGAAGTTCTATGAAGAAGATAACAAAGCACTGAAGCTAGGACCTTTTGTGTTAATAGATGTTTGGTATGCTTGCCGAGATGAGCCAAAGTGGAAAACATATAATGATGAGCTCAAGAAGGCACGCAAAAGGAAAGGGTCGAACCAAGAAGAAGAAAGCGGAAGAAAATTCAGAATATGTAGAAGGAGTGCTAAAGAGGCCAATAGGACAAAAGCGACAGAAAAAGGTGCTTTTTTGCAAAATACAAGTCAAAAGGAATTGAAATAGATGAGAAAGGCAAATCTAAAGAATCGGCGATAGATGTCGATAAGCACAGATTGACAAAATCGATCTGAGGCTCTGAAAACCGTATGAAAGTACTTGAATTGCAGCAAAAATTATCATCAGAAGCTAGAGGCCACAAAAATTGCCCATCTTGCAGTTGAGAAAATAAAGAAGCCAAGATGATGGAATGTTATAATGACCTTCTCTTACGTGACACAAGTACAATATCGAGTGATGAAAAGGTGAGCATGTTCTTTGCCTTGAAGTGTTTCAGGAAGAGATTGTTTCTGAGAGCATGTAAGCAGTATGATATTGAAGAATGTAACAAACAACCTCGAATTTTTAGAATATACATAGCGGTTTCCACACTTTCGCATGAGCTCTCAATGGAAGCATTGCATGATCTGTTTTGAAGTGTTGCGATCGAAGTTTGAAGGGAGCAATCTTGAGTCGAGTGAGATAAGTCTATTTTTGTTATGCATAACGTGTTAGGTTGTGATCCGGACTATTAGGATTGCGTTTAGTGCTTCTGCTTTCGTGTGTCTCCAAAACATTGTCCATTGATCTATCTTGTCTCATGTATGAACTGTTACTTAAAGTTACTCGAAGTGTGAAGCTCTCATGTATGAGCAGGGGATGTGAAACCGTATGAAGCAGTTCATAGCAATAGATGTCTCATGTATGAGCAGGGGATGTGAAGCAGTTCATACGAACAATGAGAGCTTCGTGTCATATGTGAAAGGGGATGTGAACAGGGGATGTGAAAGCAGTTCAAGTAACTTTCGTGTCATATGTGAAAGCTGTCATCTTTTCGTTTTTTTCGTTCCTTGAAGTGTGAAAACTGTCATGTTTTAATTTTGATTACATCGCAATATGTTACTTTCATGACATGTTGTAAGTGTGAAAGTGTCATCTTTTCATCTTTTTTGATTCTTTGCGACATGTATAAATTCTTTGAGTACGTGTGTCACAAACATCATTGGCTTTCTATTCTCCTCTCTACATGTCATGACAACGGTTCCTCCTACCTCGATCAAGGTGATAACCATGAAGAAGTCGACGACTTTGATCCTATTGAGGTGTTCACTGTGGAAGATGTTCTCTGCAAATCCTATCTACACCGACGAGATGTTCCGTAGGAGGTTCCGGATGAATAAGCCATTGTTCCTTCGCATCGTCGAAACTCTCGGTCAGTGGTCTCCTTATTTTACCCAAAGAGTTGATGCAATTGGTAGACATGGACATTCACCCCTTCAAAAGTGTCTGCCGCTATCCGGATGCTAGGATATGGCACGTCGGCTGACCAACTTGATGAGGTATTGAAGATTGCCGCTAGCACGTCTTTGGAATGTCTAGGGAAATTTGCTAAAGGGGTGATCGAATGTTTTGGTGGAGAGTACTTGCGCCCTCCTAGGAGTGATGAACTGGAAAAATTTTTACAGGAAAATGAATCTCGTGGTTTTCCAGGCATGATGGGAAGCATTGACTGTATGCATTGGGCATGGAAGAATTGTCCGAAAGGTTGGGCTGGCATGTTTACACGTGGTGACAAAGGTATTCCTACTATGATCCTCGAAGCGGTAGCATCACGAGATCTTCGCATATGGCATGCTTTCTTTGGTACGGCCGGGTCCCATAACGACATCAATGTCCTAAATAGGTCACCACTATTCATTGACACGCTAAAAGGAGAAGCTCCTGGAGTACAATACTATGTAAACGGGACACAGTACGACACAGGATACTATCTTGCCGATAGAATATATCCAGAGTGGGCGGCCTTCATGAGGACAATACCAGCTCCTCAAACGGAAAAAGACAAATTATTTGCACAGAAGCAAGAAGGGGCGAGGAAGGATGTTGAGTGCGCATTTGGCGTATTGCAGTCCCGTTTTGATATTGTTCGTCATTCAAAGACGGTTATGGAAGCAGGAGGATGTTATTAACATAATGCAAGCTTGTGTTATCCTTCATAATATGATAGTTGAAGATGAGAAGGAATTGGTTAAAATACCGTTGGACTTGAATGATAATCCAAGTGCAACGATTGTCCGCCACAGTGAGTACTAGCAATAATCCTAATCTATGCTTCACGGAGGTGCTTTGAGGAATAAGCTATCCGTGCTCGCCAACACATAGACAACTCAAGAAGGATCTAGTTGAGCACATATGGCGCGCTATGGGCACCGATAATTAGACCTACATTATGTAATCGTTTCACATTTTATTTTTATTTATCACAACATTATATTATAGTATATATACATATATTAATATATCATATTATATTTATATATTGATGGTTTAAAAAGAAATATTGCATTTCCGTTTGTCTTATTCATGTGTGATCTCATTTGTATCAAGAAGCAACAAAATGGTATATAAAGATCTTATTCATGCTTGATCATGGTTACATGCATGCATTAAAGAGTTCTGAGACAGTCAAATAGGCGACCCATTGTACAATTTATGCATTTAGTTATGCGTGTGCGAGTTTCTATAAACTTACAGACAACACCTTGTCTGTGGGTTGTACGTGCCCTTAGTAACCAAAACTAACCTATTAAGTTGCACTGAAATTGGTAAAAAATCCCTCTTGTTCTGAAATTGCGAAAAGGCATATAGCACTAGTTGAATATCTGAAATACACATCACATGGAATTTAATAACCACCACAGTTATTCAATCCAACCCTTGACCTTACTGTACACCGCTCCCTGTTTCCTCTCTATCTGTCTCTGTCTCCACCGTTTGTATTTCACCATCAGCCTGCCCTGCTCGACTCTCTTAGCTATGCGCATGAAACATTTTGCAGGACTTCACTACAAGCCAATGATAAAACCTCACTTGAAGCTGTAGGATCGTTAATGACAATCAGAGAAGGTGAATGATTGTAATCTCTAGTGGAAGTTTTTTTTTCAAAATCCAGCTATTTTCTGATTTGTGCAACCTGAAAAAAAAACCAAAAGATCACAGCAAAAAGAAAGACAAAAATATATTATTTTTTCTCTCTCCTGGTACTGTTGACAACTTGCTGTTTGATTTTTCTTCTATACGTGTGTAGCAACCAAGCCAAGAAACAAAACCCCGCTTTCAATCTCAATTTAACTCTCTGTCCTAGAAATCGTAGCTGCTCCTTGGTCCTTGCACGACGAACCAGGAACAGAGTCGCACGCTGTTGCAGACGCGTATAACCGTGTGATGAGAATAGAGGAACACCACGCACGTGAGACCGCTCCAATCTCTGCAGCGTGATGGCACGCCAACCGAGGCGAGGAGACGTCGCGTAGGCACGTTAATTTCACAGCACGCGGACCGAAGATGAAAAACGCTGCGAACGATTTTCTCAGCCACGCGTGGATTGAGACAAGATGACATGGTGCTGTCGCTCGACCGCATGGAAAGAGACGTGCCGCCGCCATGGCTAATCACGCATAGCCGCGTGCTAGCAAAAGCAAAACAGCCACCCCTCACAGCCACACACACAAGCAATAAACAAATCCACGCACAGGAATCAACAAGACCTCTTTTCTTTTATACACGCTCATGGTGACACCTTTTTCCTTTGGAGATCACGCACAGCCTCCAGCCTCATGCATGAACAAACGCATAGGCTCGAGCAAAAATCTCGGCCGCCGCCGACAGCTTATTCTAGAAATCCCGCTCCAAGCCCGTACCCCTCTGGTTCTAACCCTATCCAATATAAATAGCTCTAGAATCCTATACGTGATACATATAGTCATCTAAACACCCATATACGGCCTAGTAGTTCTAGGGCCCAATACGTGGGTTTTTATACTAGATTACACAACCAATTTTGGACACCCCAAAATTGTCACATGTCGTAGCCTTCGAACCGCACCTCCGTAGCTCCAATACGCATCATCCATTTTTGATCTCCACGCGTCCCAACTCGAGCTCGACCGTCTCCTCTAGCATCATTGACCCTCTGGACTATAACTTCGCACAAAGCTATCTCCCGGTCACCGCAGTAGATCACGATCGCCTCCGAGTTACCCTACACATGCAAAGACCAAAACAACATATTTCTCCGGCACAAATTCTTCCCAATTTGACCGACATTAGTTCACATACGCCATACACCTCAAATGATCATCAGTACTCAACATTGTCAATTATTCATCAACTAAAATAGACTAGATCTAACCATGTGATCGTCTAACAGAAGCTCGCTCGCTGCTTTTTCAGGAGAACAGTTTTGGCTCGGGAGGTATCGGAAACTATGGGCAATGAGCTGATGGATTTTTTTTGGGGGAAGCAGACATCGGAGGATGGCTAAAAAAAATGTGGGACGCTGCCGTCAACGGCCTGACGGAACACACAGAAGATCGACTAGTGTAACAACCCAAATTCGGTCTAATTTAAAACTTGTATGAATTTTATGGATTTCAAAAACTTTGGTTGCATTTCAAAAGTTCCAAAAACCTTGCCTTGCATTTTTAAAATTTTAAACAATTTTCTTGTGTCAAGAATTCGGATTTGCAAAAATCTACAAGTTTAATTGTGTGTAAAACCTCCACAACATTTCAATTCAAATTCAAATGCAATCCGGAAAATCTCAAACAAAAATTTAACTCATTTCTTTGTCTCTTTGTTTCTCTTTTGGTTGCTTGTTTCCTGTGTTCTTCCTATTAATATATACTAGAACTCCTATTAATACATACTAGAACGGCACCCGTGCCAGCTAGCGCGGCGTACGTAGCGTAACGGCCAGCGCGCGAGGAGCGGCGATTCCTTCGGCCACGTACGTGTGTGGGGGCGTTGGGCCGAATGAGATGTGCAGGCCCGCGAAGAAACCGGCTACGTGGCTGCGCGGTGAAGCGAACGAAGCGCATCGCTGGCGATCGTGCGGGCGCGGGCGTGAACTGGCGCGATCGGATGACGACTGTGGAGGGAGCGACGTGGCCGGGCAGGAGCTCGCGAAAGCCAGTCTCGCGAAAGCCACCGGCTGTTAAATAAGGTCTATATACAGTAGAAACCTTTCCTACTGTTTCTCGTTAAAAAAAACGCGCCGTGTCGGCCTAACCGCCGCCTCTTTCCCCTCTCCCCATAGTCGCCCGACGACCCAAGCCAGCCCAGATGTCAACCGTTTTCCCTCTCCTTTCATTCCTCACAGCCCGTGCGCAGTCGGCCCAGTCGTAGCATAGCTGGCCTCCAGGCCGAGCCAGCATAGCGGCGGCAGTCCAACTCCCCTCCCTCTTGCCCACACTGACCAGCGGGCACCGACCCCACCCGTCAGCGCCTTGCACTGTTCTTCTTCTTCCACCCCGCCTCTCACTCTGCTTCATCCCATTATCTCTCCCTCCACGTGCGCCGCATGCAAAGAAGAACTTGAGACGCAGACGACGGCTCCTCGAGTGCAATCTTCTTTGCAACCTCATCACGTCGCCCGGCCGGTGGGCGGCGGCGATGGCGTGGCGGCTCAGCAAGGGCTAGGGAAAAGGGCGGCGCCAGCAGGGCTAGGACAGGGATGGAGGCGGCTAGGCTAGGGCTGGCAACCCCTGATATGCGACGCACAGGCAACCCCCACGTTAGGCTCGGCCTAGCCCACTCATTCCCCTCCTCTCTTCTTTTCTTTCCCCCCTTTAATTCTTTTCTAGGCTCTAAAGAAACATGATATTACAAGGAGGCCGTGGTACGGCACCAGAGGAGGAGGCGGTGGCGGTGGCACCCTTTTTCTATATCAGCTAAATGAGCCGACTCCGGCCCGTTGGGCTAATCATGCCTAGGCGGGCATGATATTACTCGTGAGTTGGACGTGGTTTGCCTTTATCAGCTGCTGTCGGACCCGGATTCCGAGAATCCAAATCCTCTATGAAAACACTGTGTTATTCTCTGGATCAGTAGATAGCACTCACAGATACATCACTGAATCAATTCATACATGACGTAGATAAAACCATACCATTTATTAATTAACACATCAGAGCTATCCATAGACCGCATCGGGTCAAGTTTTACAATAAGGGCCGAACATGCTAAATTGAGTACATTACAAAAGTAGCGGAAGCCACAACGGAAGCAAAAAGGGGTCAGAGCACATCTCTCCACAGGCAAGTAACTAGGGAAACCCGTGTGCGTCCGATATAACCCAAAGACTCAGATAATATAGGATGCACGCAAGCACCAACGGAGTCCACTAGACTGGGGCAAGACTAGAACAACTAAAGACTAAACTACACTTCATTATCTCCTAGGCCTCTAGCTTCTGGAACTTCGTAGTAGTCGTAATTCTTTAGGATTTCCTGCTTCTGAGGATTTTGGGGGAAAGAGCGAGAATGAGTGCAACTTCCGTGCTCGCGAGCCAACACACAATGCAATAATATATATACATGCAAGGTTAAACAAGGATGGCTCGGTTCTTTTATTTACGAAAGCAAGCTTTTCAATTATCATAATTACAAATCCTATCACTTAGCATTTTAACAAATTGCATTTTATTAAAGAGAGTAGTGTGCAATATTTAATAACAGTAGAGGTTCCATCCGTCGGAAACTCTACACCATGCATCTTTTCAATTGGAGCTGCCTCCAATTACCACACCCATGAGCTCGAAGACTCGGGGAAAATCAACAGAGACTCGTGAGCCCTTCCACATTTTATACCACCCACAAAGTTTTGAAATAGAACTAACTCAAGTTATGATTCCTATGTCTGCCTTTGACCGTAGGCACGACTGTTTAAACAGTTTAGACTCTGCAGAGGTTGTAAATTGTACCTACAAGAGATAGTCATACCCGTTACCCCACATGATTCCGTGGTCATGTAGTTGGGTGACCGTCACAGTAACCCTTCAAACTACCTTGCCCTTTCTGCCATCTCACCCATATGGGGTTGCGCCCATACGATGCACGGGATCATTGTAACCCTAGTGTTGGGTGTAGTTTTGGACTACCCACGATCACTGGCAACCTCACCCATTCAAGCTGGATGTATCCAAGCTTGCGCGTCTTCCCTTTCTCCACCGTGTGAGACACATTCAGGGTTTAGTAATTTTACTAAGCCAAGTTGCACTCTGCAGACTTGTGGTTGTACTTGTTTAACACGGGAGGTCGTGACAAGATTAAGTCCTTAGGGTTATCTGGGCGGTTCATTCCACAAACCATGTGCTTCGTTAGCACCCACCGCCTCACCATCTGCCCAGATAGTACTAGAAATTAGGGTTTTTGAGGAGTAAAATCCACCAATTCCACCATCTCAGTCATTTCCCCACAACGACTGCCCAAAGCCATTTTCATGTTTGAAGAATGATGATTGAGATATTTAATGCCCCGATACTTAAGCAAGACTAGCATGTCGCTTAAGTACAAACTATAACTAGTATTTACCATATAGTTACTAGGGTGACAAGGATTAAGGGATTCAAATTATCAAGGGAGGCATATTAATTACTTAATCATCAAATGGGCATTTAACTACCTTAAGCTTTAGCATACATTTGATTAAAGAATTAAAGCATGCAATTTTGGTAATTTAAATGAATATAATTGCATAAAATGTAGGCTCAATATGATCAAAGTATTGGCTCACCTTAGATATAGGTAAGAGGATCTTGACAATCACAAAGCTTGATCGAAGTGGAGATCCTTTGCGTCTTTGAATCCTAATCGGACGGACGCACCGGAAAAAAACACAACAAGCAAAAGAAAACAAATAAATACACACGAATACACAAATGAACTCCAAATTGAACAAGACCTATGCCATTATCAAGATCTTGAATTAACAAGATTTTAGGAATTTAATTCATAATTTTTGGAGTTACGACGAGAGAGAACGGAGCTTCCGAAGATTGGAATGGAATCAAATCAAAAGGAAAAAAAGGAAAGAGAGAGACAAGTCTCTCTAACAGCTGGGCCCAGCTTGGTCCACCGCATAGGAAAGGATGGGGGCCCATTTGGCAGCGAAAGAGAGGGGAGGGCTCAAGCCAAATGATAGGTGGGGCCCGCATCAAATTCGTCCCCATTTCATTCGGCTCGCAGCAAAATGGAGAGGGAGGTGCGGCGGCTCAGGGCAGTGGCGGCGCCGGTGATTAGGGGTGCAGGGAGGTAGGGGAGCCGGCAAAATGGAGCCTCAAGGGGGCGGCGGCCCTATCGGCGGCGGCTGTAGTGCCGAAGAGGAGCGGGCGCGGCGGCTATGAAGAAAAAGGCGGCGGTGGGCGCATGGGAGGGGAGGAGCATAGCGGCGCCGGTGATGTGGTGGCACGGAGGGAAAAGGGCACACACACGGGCGGCGGCGGGAGTTGGGGAAGCCAAACGGACTGTCGGGGTAGCTCAGGAGCGGCTCGGGCGGTCCAGTGGCGGCGACCGGGAGTGGAGGAGAGGAGGCACCGTCGGTGGCATGTCTCGGCGACGGGGAGGACGATTGGTGGTGGGGGATGGGTTCCTTGGGCTGCGGGGCACCCGGTGATAGGGTTGCCGAGGGAGGAGTCTCACTGGAGCGGCGAGGGAGCGGTGAGGCGGCGCGGCCAAAGAAAGGAGCGCGGCGGCGGTTCTTTGGGCGGCACTTACCGGAGACGAAGGGGTTGAAGGGGGATTCAAGGGGAGCTCCTGGGGCTCTTATAGCTGCAAGGAGGGAGTGAGAAGGGCAAGGAGCCGTTGAGGGGGCTCTGCCTACTGGTGCGCACGCGATGATGGCAGACGGGACATGGCGAAGGCGCAGTAGGCTTTGGGCGGCTTGGTTGCGTGCGCAGAGGAGGAAGGCCTAGCGTAGGGGATGGCGTGTGACAGAGGGGCGGGTGGCGCATGCGGCGGTGCCAGCAGGAGGTGGCGTGGGAGGCGGAGGGAGCCAGGGGTGCTTGGGCGTGCTCTGGCGTAGCAGTGGCGAAGCGTCTTGGCTTGTGAGGGCACCGGTCGATGGCGGCGTAGCAAAGTACGGCGCCTGTGGCGCGAAGCAGTCTTGAGGGCGTGCTTCTGCATGGATGCGACAGGGCAAGGAAGCAGGTGGGAGCAGGGCACTCATGTGTGGTGGCGGGAAGAAGCGCGAGCATCTTGGCGATGCCTGGCGCATCGCATGACAGAAGCGGCACGGGCGCAGCAGAGGCCCAGAGGAGATGGCGTGCGAGGCGGCGTGCACACGGCAGAAGAAACTGGCATGCTCACGCGTGAGGGGAGAAGGCGAGGCGGGGCGAGCTGGCCTGGGCGAGGTTGGTGGCGGCACCAGGCGCAGGCGGTGCAGAGGGCAGAAGTAGGTGTGGCGCGGCAGTGGTGGCAGAGGGAGGAGTGCTCACGGGCAAGGAAAGAAGGGAGGGGAGCTCGGGCTGCTAACCGTAGGAAGAAGAAGAAGAAGGCGCTGGGCGCACAGGAGCTGGTCCAAGGGGAATTGGCCGGAGGCCAAGGGGATGGGTTGGGCCAGGATAGGCCAAAAGAAATGGGCCGGAAGCAAAATGGGCCAGGAAAGAAAGAAAAGAGGGCGGGCCGGCCCGAGAAGATTAGGACTGAGCCTGAAAGACACGGAGGCCCAAACTCGAAAAAGACCTGAGAATTCGAACGAGAGGAAATTCAAACCCAAAATTTGAATTTTAGAGGACAAGGGTATTTGAAACACATACCTGAACTAAAAAAGAGAAGAGAAGCAAAATGAGAATGGACCCAATTTGCAAAAGAGGAAATTCAAATCGAACTTTGAATTCCGAAGTTACGAAAAGATTTAAAACACAATCCTGAGCTAAGAGGAGAAAGGAAATTTTTGAAAATAATTTGTTAATTTGAAATACGAACAAAAAACGAGAACCGAAAAGTAATTACTATGCGTCGTCTAAAAACGAAACGCTACAGTTGCTAAGTCCACAGACCCACATGATACGATCTGTTTAGCTTACCAGGCTAGCCGGACCATGCTTAAAGGGCCCTTGCCGTACTGCCCATTTGCCAGGTCTGACCGTAGTTGATTCAGGCCAAGCCTCTGCCTTTATTTATCCGATCTTTTTGGTCATCCTTCTCTCTTCTTTTCACCGAAGGGAACTGGAAAACACAATGGCAACCTTCTCTCCTCAGCTATTTCACTATGTGCCAGGTCCATCTCCACTGAGCCTTCACTAAGGAACTGCACCTCATTTCACTAATAACCAGTCATATAGCATATTGCACATAGAATCGGGAAGGCAGTCATATATGCACAAGACGTAAATATTTCAAAAAGAAGGTAAATTTGCTTTCTTTGGTATCCATAGAGATATTGACACTCAACATATCTAGATGGCACATAAAAATATTCAATGATTTTTTTTTCTGAGAGCTCCCTTTGCTTCTTTAGGGGTATCATCGGGTTAGGCATAGGAGGCATTGGGATGCATGCTAGTGGACAAAAAATTGGCATGTACATGAACTTCAGGAAAAACACCAAACAACACAGCCTAGGACGCAGAAGCTTGTAAGGCTTATGAGAATTGAGCCCATGTGCCTTCTATGAGTAATCATGACGAAGCGGCAAAAGCCCCGGTCACAAAGCGGTTAAGTTCACCGGTAGTGACAAAAGGTAAGGTCTCCAGAGATAAGGCTCATGATGTCTCCAAGGCTGTTGTCCTCATCTGCTTCACGGGTGAGGTCCCCATCTGCTTCACGGGTGAGGTCTCCATCTGCTTCACGGGTGAGGTCCCCATCTGTGCCACAGGCAAGGTCCCCATCTGCTTCACGGACGAGGTCCCCATCTGTGCCACAGGCAAGGTCCCCATCTACATTGTCTCCTGCTCTTGAGGAAACAAGAAGTGATATTGGGCATGGTAAGTTTTCCAATCCGCTGCTATTAGTTTGTCATATATGTTTATAAAAATAAATGTTGGAAATTATAATTGATCAGGAGTTTATACATTCATATTGTCCCGTTAACATTATACTTGATCTTATCGTAATACATGTTTCTGTGCTAATGATTTAGGATCTTCGGGTAGAACTAGAAGACGCAAACTTAAATAAAATATCTGGAGTGATTTTGAGCCTATATATGTTGGTACGAAACTTGTAGAAGCTCAGTGCATTCACTGCAACAAATTGTTTAAAGCTACACATGATGTTGGTACAAGTAGTTGTCGTAGGCATTTGGAAAGTTGTGAGGAAAGAGCTGGATTGCATCATATGGTAGATCAAATGAACTCTTCTACAGTGGCATTGGAGTCTGCATTTTCTACTGGAGAGAGGGTTATAAGTGACTATAGGAGCAGACTGACCAGTGAGACTGTTGAAGCTCTTATTTGTCTCCAAGATTGGATAAGAGCATATGGTACATGTACTATTCTCTCTACTAAAAATTCTAGATTATGTTATGCTAAATACTTTTATCAGTGTTATTGCATATTGATTTATTTTCAATGTTTCAGACACTAATGACAACACAACAACAAGTGAGATTCAGGATGGTGATAATCTCCTTTAATTTATAACTTCATATGATCTCCTTTAATTTATTACTCCAGGTAATCCCCTTATAATATTTTATCAGTGAAAAGGTGTTGTTTACTGATGCTGATGCTCTATAACATAATGTTGTTTCCTGGCTATAGATCAAAGATAGGCATCTCAGAATGTGAATCTCAGAATATGAAAAGGCTCTAGTTAATGTTGTAAAGCTCTGTGACATGATCTTGATAACTTATCTTTATTATTTATCAAGTTAAAGTGCCCACTGCCTGTTGCTGTAGTCACATCATTTTATGTTTGCTCTGATATATATATATATTTTCAGGTTAAGATGGCTGTGCAGTACATGCGACGTATCATTCAAAGAAGAGCTAAGTTTGACATAATGGATCTTAATGTTGTTCAGGTTTGCTTTCTGAAATAGCACTCTGTTTTAATTTAATTACTAAAGATCCAGGTAGAATTAAAAAAAAAACTAATGAAATGTGATGGGAACTATTTTTCAAATTTGGCTTTAATCTATTAGGTGGTGCTAATTGAAATTTCAATGGTCACAGACGTGTTGAAGCAGGGAGTTTTGTGATAGGAGAAATGGTAATTGCTTGTCCCTCCTAAAATAGTTCTTTTAAAAAAAATGATCAATGAAGTGCACAACTAAATTGTTGCTTGCTACCCAGCTAGGATGTGAGATTCGTTCTACCACTGTCCATGAACAGATGATGCAAATGTGGAGAAGCAATTTTAATGTGAAAACTGTCTCTAAATTGAAGGTACATGTTTTGGAGTTGAGCTCACCAGATTTGCTCTTATCTTGTATTCATATTTGCATCGGTGCTAAAATTGTTCACTGCTATTGCTTTACCTGGTGCCCTGGTGGTTGACTTGTTGAATATGCCTTGTTTTGTTTGGGTGAATATCCAATGCTGCTGCTGGGTGCTCTTTGACATCTAGTACTACCTCATATTGTACCATACTAATCAGTTTTTGTTCCTCAATTCTCATAGTATTTACAAACATTATGTAATGATGCAATCAAACAATTTTATTTTTGCAGCCTGTCCCTGTTGGTTCATCAAATGAGTTAGATCATTCTAACAATGCATTTCAGACAGTGGCCGAGGGAATGTTTAGCGGTGTTGGAACCATGTCACCACCAAATGACGATTTGGGTCCATTTTGAGCCAATTTTGATTTTGCTGTTAAACAGTTGGACATGGTCTATTTTGGATGATGTATCTTTGATTGACATACGGAGGAGTATCATATTGAGATATGGTTAGACGTAGCAAGATCAATAGTGTTCGTAGTGTTAATCAAAACCCAAGCTCTAGAGTGCTTTTGTATGTCCTAACTTGATAGAGAATATTTAACTGGATGAATCATGCTTATCAATCTACAGTATACATGATTATATCATCATTATCAATGGACAGCAGTATACATATGCAGCAGTATAGAGGCAACATGGACAGCAGTAGAGCATCCATGCAGGCCTTGCGGGCATCCATGCAGAGGTCTTGCGGTATAGAGGCAGCATGGACAGCATTATCACCGAACGATTGCATGCGGGCAGCCGCCTAGCATCCATGCAGAGCTCTTGCGAGCAGCCGCCAAAGCATACCAATATTTAGCCTACTCGCGTTGCAGGCTGCTTTCCAACCGCAAATCATAAGCAGACAGTGCAGGGTGGGCGCGGGCTGTCTGCAGCCCGCCCCATTTGCACCACTAGAGTCATGCCGTATATCTAAATGAGCAGTTAGACATCGTTTGACATTCTACAAGACAAACTATGGCATGAAAATGTGTGCTATATTTGATAGCTTTTGATTTTGCAGACCAGCGTTCACCTAGGACATCAGTAAGCTTGTTAGTAACCAAAATTAGCAAGCTGCAACTTTAAACTTTAAAATGCCGTTGTTCTGGTCTTCAAAAAAAAGGAAAAAAAGCATACGGCAGCCAGATGAACTATTACATCGGGAACAACTCAAAACTCTTGACTTGATGTAGCTAAAGTACATATAGGACCGGAAAAGCGACTAGAGGGCGGGGGGAGGGGAGGGGGGGTGAATAGGAGCACCAAATCCTTTTTCACTTTGAATGGATTCAACTCGTAAATCACTTCAATAGCTATGAGAGCTATGAAGATCAATGATTAAGCACAGAGGAAGTCTTGTGTTGAATCCACTCCTAACCTCCAAAGCTCAGCAAACAAAATCGAGGAAGTGCTGAAGAAATCAGGAAAATCGGTACAACCGCAGGCAAACGGGTGGCCGTACCAATGTTCGGTACAACCGCAGGCAAACGGGCGGTCGTACCAATGTTCGGTACAACCACAGTTATAAGGGCGGTTGTACCGATTGTCCTGGAACAGCCCGACGGCGAAAACTAAAATTGGCACAACTTTTGATCCACTTGGCCAAACTCTACGAGATTTGAAACACATCTTCCTAAGGAGGTTAGGAACCTATTCCAATCAAATAATGACTAGATCCACGTCAAAGTTCCAACCTTTTTCTATTTGAACGAAGAATGTTTCAAAACCGAGTTTCAAACCTAAACATGATCTAAACCTTGCTCGTAGGTAATGAATGATCAAGATGGTCTTAGATGCACTCCCACAAGACACAGCAAGGTAGATCACAGCAAGAAACCAAAGAGAAACTTGCAGATCAAGAAAAGCCCCAAAATCATCAAATAGAAAGGAAGAACACAAAAGGACTCATCTTGAGCAAACTGATTGGATTGATTTCAGATAGAGGAATGATTGATGGTTACAGCCACTCCAATCTAGGAGGATAAAGCTCACTACGTGAGCACACACTCAATCCAACCCTATAAACCCTAGCTCTCCCTTTCTCTCCTCAAAACCCTAAAACACAATAGGGCACACACAAGGGGTTTTGGCTGGCTCTCCCAAGGCTTCAGCAGCCCTCAAGCAGCCCACAATACCCATATTTATAGTGGAGGCTAAGCATCTAGGGTATATTCCATTAGGGCACCCATTAAACCCTAACACGTAATGGGTTAACACACGCACGCATCTCAAAGCGCCGTCTTCATCATCGATTGACCCAAACCGCTTCACCATGCGCTGACCCGCGCTGCGGTTTAGCCAAAAGGTCACCAAGGCGGTATTTGGTAAAATTACCAAAATACCCCTTCTCGATCTTTCTCCAAAAAACCGAGTCCACAGATCGTGAAGCAATTCCATGCTTCGCCACGTGTAGGTTGATCAATAGCTCCATGTCGTCAAGTCTCTCCCGTCCGGATCCCACCGGCACCATGAGCACTTGCAACGACTCCCGCGCCGCTTGATCAAACCAGTCGCACCGAACTGCCCGTTCGGTCACCCTTATCCATCCTGCACCTCGCTTGAGTCCTCTGACCTCACCCGGCATCCTTGATCGTTCTGGACCTCAGCTCTCCAAGCTTAGTCCCGATCCTCCTCGCCGCTGACCGTCATAGACCTGCTAGTAATAGACCAAGAAACTATTTCCGGGAACAAGTTCTTCACAACTTGACCCACGTTAGCCAAAACATGTATCATGCAACACATATGCAATGATCAACATGAACTTGACCAATCCCCATATTCAATTCTCCAATTGAAACACAATTAAGCACAAATCAAACAACAAGCGGTACAACCGCCAACTAAACCCCGGTATTACCGCAACACGGTCATACCGCTCAATCAACTGCGGTCGTACCGCAACCTGGACAAAACCCAAAATCTCCAACAACATCCTCTCTGGAAATTCCATACCGCTCACACGCGGTCACACCGACATGCGGTACTATCGGCAACCAAAGCCCGGTACTACCGCTTCTCGAGAAAACCCAGAGCTCAATAGCACCTTCTCTGGAATTTTCATACCATCACATGATGGCCAGTTTTACCGAGTTGCGGTACTACCACGTCACACAAGCGGTACTACCGCTCCACTTAAGCGCACAAAGGCCTCAAACAAATCCACTGACACGTGGACGGCCCAGATTTCATGGCCGAATGGACCGCGTCTCAAAACCGTCAGATCAGGGGCACTATTCAAAGTCCGACAAAATGACTTACGGTCATATCGCTCACACACACGGTCGTACCACACCCCGGTAGTTCTGCCGCCTCAAAGCTGGTACTACCACAAAACTTGACACTTGCTGAAAACTCTAAATTTCAACAAACTTTCAAAGCAATTGCCAATTGTCTTATCACCTAAGATCATGAACATGTCCACATGACATCCACAATGTTCTTATGACATCCACAGTACAGAAAGAGAAACGAAACAATTAATGTGAACAACAAAAATGCAAATCTCCTGTAGACATTGGTTTTAAGACTTCCTTTAATATGAATCATGCAGGAACCTATACCCAATTAACAAGAATCCTTTGCAAACAAGTGTCAAACAAACTAACAACCCAGGTAGCTATAATCATTGGGATTTTTTTTTCCGACCAGCATCACAGCATAGATATCATGGCATCACAGCATAGATATCATGGCTATCAACAAATTCAACATTTGAAAGAATTAAACAAAGGTGATCAAATGAAAAAAAAGATATGGGATAGCACAAAATGAAGCAGTATATATAGAAGCTCATAATGCAAGCTCCATGTTCACAAAAAAAGATTAACACAGCTCAACAACTTTGTTCTGCTACGTACTATTTATTACTGCCAACCTCTTCACACCCCCTCGCTTTCCTCAGATATCTGTATATATCATTGGTTCATCTTCTCTCTCTCCATCTTTAGTCTTGACGTACCACCAGCCTTCTCTCGTTTTATTTCGTCTTGTTAATTCTTGATTATTACCTCATCAAGAAGCAATCTCGCTGCCCATTTCTTGCACAGGGTACAAGTCATAAAATGCTCAAGTCCCATTCTATACTGTTTGATACATACTAATATTGAAAGGGAATGCATTAAGCATGCTTGAGTTTTCCACATCAGACACCTGAACTTTATCTGGAACATCGGTGAATTTTGACTTGAGAGGTATTGGGAAAAACAAGAAATGGACTGAAAAATGGCTCGTCTAGACCTCACGGTGATAGGGCTAGGGAAAACACTATTGGTTTGCAAATTTTATTGGAGGGCAGCGCAGGCGATTACCGGATTTTTCAGACGAAATTTGTGAATTGACATATCAATTTTCAGATGTAAAAAGAAAAAAATTGAAAAATTGGCAGAGCCAGTGCTCGAACAAACGACCAGGCCTACCCAGACATAGTCTTCCCACCAGTCCATGAAAACAGATGTATTACAAATTTACTTTATACATCAATGAAAATTAGATAAATCCGAAATCTTTTACCCGGTTTGAATTTTTACCGGACCCCACCGATAAGACCAATAACCGGCGGTTTTCAGTGAAATTTCTGCGGTAAGATTTTCCCTGATAGGACACTTGATACCTTTGGAATGCTGTATATGAAATAATGATGCATGGAGCATTAGATAAAACTTCTCATATCACCTATCGGATGTTTTCAAGTCCAGATCGATTGAGTTTGGTCGTTTTCACTAGAAAGGATGTTTCCATGTGGGTGGTTTCGATCCCTTCCCAAATGCTTGTAAAGTGCGTGGATTTGTTTTGTTTTAGAAAAAAAAACTAAAGGAATTGACGTGTTAGTTGCCACTGAGAATAACAAAAAAATAAAAAGTACAATTTGTTTGTTCTTTTCTGTGGAAGACCAAGTTTGATTGAGAAACCACTACTCTTCTAAGATGATTCTTTCTACAATAAAAATTAGTATAAGCATTAAAGTGCTTTACTACATGTAACATCCTGTTTTCAGTTCAGGATTAGCATTTCTCAGTTTGCCGTTTTTGGAGTTCAAAACTATTTTCAAATTATTTTGTGTTTGCAAAATTCTCCTTTCAAGCTCGGATGTAAATCTGAATTTGGACCTCATCTCAAATTTTCACTTCAAAATTTCCCCTCCTGGGCTCAGCCCACCTCTTCTCCTCCCCTTGGGCCGCCTGGCCCATTCCCTCTTCCGGCCCATCTGGTCCATCTCCTCCCCCTATCTCTTTTCTTCCCCTCGGGTTAGTCCCGAGCCACCCGTTGCGTTAGAGCGCGCTCTGGCCATGCTTTAGCCACGCCTCTCCCGTGCTCACTTTGCACGCGTGGCCTCGATGCCACGCTGGCGCTCTCGCCTCCACCGCTCCCCTTGACTCCGACGCCCTCCTCTCGCCTAGTCCCATCGCCCGTGCGCTTGCCTTCGTCGCCACCGCATCAACACTCCCCGTCTGGTCTTGTCACCTGCCCGCGCAAGTCGTCACTGCGCCCGAAGCGCACCTGCCCCGTCCTCGCCGCCCAGAGCTCTCATGCCGCCCTCGGGACCGCGCGAGCTCCCATGCGTCTTCAACGGCTCTCCCCTCCCCCCTCCGGACTATAAAGAGCTCGAGTAGTCTCCCTTCATCTCCTTTCCCTACCCAACTCTCCCTCTCTCGCTCTTGTTGCTGTGGTTTGCCCAAAGCCCCGAGCTCCGAGTTCAAACCACTGCGCACCTCTTCTAGGTCCTCGTCGCACCAGCGCAGCCCCCTCTTCTACCTACGTCAATTCGTGTCCCAGAGCTCCTTGAAGCAATCCCCTCACTCATATTTAGTTTGTTTCACAGGAGTCGTCGCATTTCCTCTTCTCCTTCAGTCCCGGCCGACCCCTTCATCGCCGTCCTCCTTCACCTTCGACCGCGAGCTTCCCCACTGCCGTTCGTCGTCCATCGACCTCCCCTGGCCTTTCTCTCGGTCTTGGTGAGTTCCCCGTGCCCTGTTACCTCTCTTGTCCCTTTGACCACGTCACGTCGTCGAACTTCCTTCGACCACGTCACGTAGTCAAACTTCCTTTCGACCACGTCCTGCAGTCGAAACCTCCTTTTGACCACGTCCTGCAGTCGAAACCTCCTTTCGACCACATCCTGTAGTCAAACCCCTTCCAACCACTCGTGTAGTCGAACCTCCTTTCGACCACTCGTGTAGTCGAACCTCTTCCGACCACTCGTGTAGTTGAACCTCTTCTGACCAACTTGTGTAGTCGAACCTCCCTCTGACCACGTGAAGTCGGATGAGCAGTACTCGAAACCAAAAACTTGGAAGGCTCCGTTCTCCTCCGTTATAACTCTGATTTTAGTAAAATTTGTTTCTAAATTTGTCTGAGTTCAAGACCTTTCTAATGGCACTGGTCTTATTTAATTTAGAGTTTATTTACTATTTCTTGTGTATTTATTTATTCTCTTTGCTTGTTTATTCCTTTTCTGATATGTTCGTCCGAGTAGAGTTCGAAGAAGTAGGAGATCTCCATTTCGACCAAGCACAAGACTTCCAAAACTCTCTCACCTTTAGTCTAGGTGAGTCAATACTTTGATCATTTTGAGCCTACATTTTATGCAAATTATATTACTTTAAATTACCAAAATCTGCATTCTTTAATTATTTAAGCAAATGTATGTTAAATCTTAAGGTAGTTAAATACTCATTTGATGATTAATTAATTATTATACCATCCCTTGGTCATTGAATCCATTATTCTATGTCACCCTAGTAACTATGTGGTAATTACTAGTTATAGGTTGTACTTAAGCGATATGCTAGTCTTGCTTAAGTATCAGGGCATTAAAATGCCCTACTCATCATCTCTTAAAGCATGAAATGGTTTTGGGCAGTCATTGTGGGTAAATGACTAGAATGTTGAGATAATGTATTTTTGTTCCCCCAAAACCCTATTAAATTGTTATTACCACATCTGGGCGGATGGTATGGTGGTGGGTGCTGTTGGAGCACGAGAGTGGATAGTATGTGGTATGAACCGCCCAAATGATATTAAGGACTTAATTCGGTGATGATCTCCCATTGTAAAATAAGTATAACCACAAGTCTATAAAGTACAACTTGGCTTAGTAAATTTATTGGACCTTAGAAATCATCTCACTGGTGGCTGAGTGAGGTAGCGC
Source organism: Phyllostachys edulis (assembly GCA_036346405.1). Taxonomy (NCBI): domain Eukaryota; kingdom Viridiplantae; phylum Streptophyta; class Magnoliopsida; order Poales; family Poaceae; genus Phyllostachys; species Phyllostachys edulis. The sequence goes on along the minus strand of CM070562.1, from coordinate 38,691,885 downwards.
AAGTGTCGGATACGATCCAGCTTGAATGGGACACCAAGGAAGAGTGAAGTTGCCAGCTATACTAGTCGTGGTGGTGAACATCCTGCACAACTTATGGGACCCATCGCATGTGGGGGCAGCTCATATGGGTGAGATGGCGGAAGGTGCGAGATAATTTGAAAGATTACTGTGATGATCTCTCAACTACATGACCAAGGAATCATGTAGGGCAACGAGTTAATTGTCTCTTGTGGGTACAGTGTACAACCTCTACAGAGTCTAAACTGTTTAAACAACCGTACCTACGGTCAAAGGCGGACATGAAAACTTACCAGAGTTAGTTCTATTTATAAAACTTTGTGGGTGGGATGAAAATCAGGTCAGGCTTATCTAGCCCTGAGGTTGGATTTTTCTTGGGCTGTCGAACTCAGTGGTGTTAATAAATAGGGATAGCCCCAATCAAAAGTAAGCATAAGGTGGAGGGAACCTCTACTGTTATAAATTTTGCACAATTACTCTCTTTAATAAAAATGCAATTTGATTAAAATGCTAAGTAATAGGAGTTTCTAATTATGATAATTGAAAACATTGCTTTAGCAAATAAAACAACCTGAGCTATCCTTGTTAAGCATTGCATGTATTATTACTGCATCTTTTGTGTTGGCTCGTGAGTATAGAAGTTGTGCACATTCTTGCTCTTTTCCCACACCTTCAGACTCTGAGGATCATGGAGATCACGCCTACTATGTGGATCCCAAAGTCAATGGACAAAGAGCTGATGAAGAGTAGTTTAGCTTGTAGTTGTTCTAGTCGTGCCCTAGTCTGGCTGACTCAGTCGATGCTCATGTACGCTAGTATTATTCAAGTCCTTGGATAATATCAGCCATACACCGGTTTCCCCAGTTGTTTGCTTGTGGAAAGATGTGCTCTACCCTTTTATTCCCGCTATCGTTTCCACTACTTATGTAATGTGATCATTTGGCATGTTCGGCTCTTATTGTAAAACTTGACCCGACGCGGTCTATGTCACTCTGATGTTTATAATATATTGAACGGTTTAGTTTACATCATGTATGAATTGATTCAGTGATGTATTCTGTGAGTGCTATCTACTAATTTAGGGAATAACACAATATTTTCACAGAGAATTTGGATTTGCAAAATCTGGGTCCGACACTACAGTCCTTATTACACATTCATCCAAGTCCTAAGATGAGTTAATTGTTGTCCGTGGTTCGAAACTACAACATAAATACTTCACCAACTCTCTTTTTTTCTTTGGAAGAACGTTTCATCAACTCAGAGGTACGTAGATTTGAAATGGTGCAGCCCTTTTTGAAGAAACATGTATCAGTTTACTGCATGAGTAAACCAATATTAAGAATCCAAAGTTTTGCTCAAACCATATTGAAGTTCAAAAGATAAGAATGATGGACAGGAGAAGGTTAGGTATGTCCCTACAAAAGGATGACACTCATTTACTAAGTAGTAGTAAGGGTGTGTGTGTGTTTGGTTCGTTGTATGGAACGGTCCGGTATGAGATGGTTCGGAAAATAAAGACATTTATACGTTTGGCTCACTGAATGGAACTAATTGGTCCTGAACCAAACCATTCCATACCAGGGAATATTCCCCTCATATGCTGTACCATTTCATTCGAAGAAATCCACTGAACCACGCTGTTCATCTTCGCTCGTCCAGGCGCAATGTAGTGAGGAGGCCCTATGACAGTGGGCCCATCCAAATGAAAGAAAAGAAAATGATGGAAGAAAATGGGAAAATAAGAAAGAAAAAGGGAAAAAAATAAATAAAAAGAAGACACTGTAGCGAGGAGGCTAGCAGATGTTGATGAATTTGCAAAAATATAAAAGTTAATTGTGTGCAAAACTATTTTCAAACTTGAATTTAAATTCAAATCAATTTGTAAACTCAATTCGTGTATCATCTCATATAACCAACTAAGCACACTACATGTACCATCCCATCCAGGACGATCATATCCTACCTGTATCATCTTATCTTATTCAATCTCATCCACCAACCAAATGACCCTAAATTAACCCCACCGGTCTCAAGACTGAGGATCTGTCTGCTTCCATAAAATCTGCAGAAGCAGTAGTAGCGTAGTACTGGCTCTGAAAATAAATATATGAAGTAAGAGAGATCCATTAAGCATGAAGACTAGTTCTCATTCATTGAGACAACCAACATGTGTCTGTGTTGTTTATATCACGCCTCTCCTGCTATACACTTCGCTCCTCTAGCTACAATTTCAGTTTCTCTTGTCGTAGGCAAATGCTGGCCTTCTTTGTTCTCCATTGAGGCCTCCCTGACCAATGATCGATCTAGGCTTGGGAGGTGGTGGGAAATGCAATGTGACAGGAGAAAAGTTGCACCGATCTAATTCTAGTATTAGGGATGCACCATAGCCTTCCGAAGTGGAGTGCTTTTGAGAAATTTTCAGTACGCCGAGTGCATTTCTTACATACAGTGCTGCACCACACGCCGACGCGTTGCAGACCATCCGATCAACAATGTAGGGATGAGATTGCGATGCAGCCTTAGTTCAAATATTATAGTAGATATCAGATAAGATTTAATATCTACACCATTTTTTTGTCAATCAGACGAGTGAGATCAGTGTGTGCAAATATTGGTGGAGGCGTCCAAGTTCCAAATGCTAGTAATAACAATTATCCTAACACCTTAATAATAGCATCATCGAGCTGATTACAATCCATCCATTAGTTGAGGCACAAAATAAGAGTTCTTTGTTCTAGGATATGCAGTAAGACAGCACCACTAGCAGTTCACCCAAAAACTTAAGTTGATGAGGAAAAAACAGGCAATTCACCTATACTTCAACACTCTCCCTCACGTGTAGGCTCCCTCAAGCCTAAGACATGGAATAGAAGTGAGCTACAATTATTTTTTCTTTAATTGTGCCAATCAGGTCTTAAACTCAAGACCTTTTTGGCTCTGATACCATATTGAGTTGCATATACCAGCTAGTTCATCAAAAAGCTTAAGCTGATAAGGAAAGACAGATAATTCACTTATACTTCAACGATGCATGACACGTAGCTAGCTAACACCAAACAGATAAGAGAAACAAACCAAGCAATGTCCAGAAATTCAATTCTCTTGAACCCTGAAATTGAGATTTTTTTAGATGTTCGGGATACCCCTCCGACTCACATTAAAGAAGAAAGCAATCCCCCCCACCCCCCCAAACGAGGCACTGAGCTCCAACTCAGCCTTCCTCACGAGACGCACGCAGTGCCTTAGGCTCGAACACCACGGTTGGAGGCTGCACTGCGGCAGCGCTTCCCCCCCTGAGCCAGCGCTCAGTTCTGAAATTGGGATTAGGTCTCCATCCATTATGAACCCTGCAAATGAGCCTTTTTAAGACATAATCTCTTGAAGAAGTGCTCAGATTAATATATATGAAGATAGACATGCATGATTACACAAACTCAAATAAAGCATAGGCTTTGTTACAGTGCAATTTCACTGATATTATTCACCTAAAAACGCATATTGAGTTAGCTCAACAACTATGACCCAGTGGAGGGTTAAGATGTGTTAAACTAGAATTTCCCTGCTACTGAGATTGTGGCATCCCGACACTTTTTTAGGGAACACGCAAAAGATTTGCTTGTCTTTGCATTATGAAAGGGTAGAAAAAGGTTTAAGGATACAAGGTGATACAACTCGATGTCACACAAAAGAGAGAGAAAATCCAAAACAAACAGAAACTAGAAAGAGACCCAGAGACGACTCGAAGCACACACCCTTATGGACTGGAGTGGGCTCCCTACGCTGCACAAACAGCTAAAACAATCGTCTATCAATTACTCGCGAAACAAAACTCCACCTCTTCGCGCTGGCTTGCTCCCAGATGCCTAGCTCCTGCAAGATCTTGTTATGCCAAGTCAACGGATGCGCCGTCGGAAACTGGCGCTCCTCTTTTTCCAAATTAGCCAAACCGTCAATATGATCAGCGAGTCTACCTCCACACGCAGTTCTTTCTGGCTCGTTTTCCTTGTCGTGGCCAGGGTTCTAAAAACCAGTTTAAAATTTTTACCACGGGTCACCGGTAGCGCCGAAATGGCCGAAAATCTTCAAATCAAGTTTTGTATTTTTCAAAGTTAAAATGAAAAAAAGATAAAATTCAATCGAGAACAGTGATTTCGGCCGGTTTTGAACTTGGGGGGGGGCGGTCTGGTAGGACCGGTAGGAGTGATTTTCGGCCGATTTTCAACCGGTTTTCAGAACCCAGGTTGTGACACCCCGACTCATTAGTGGATGCTGTGCATAGTAGAGGTGATAATGTGATATTAGTCACTCAGAATGTTGCAGGTTGGACTACAACAATGGGCACCTGGTCTCCTGCTACGTTGAATCTTCTTAACAGCCAGTCGCTTGGCTGAAGGAGTCGAATCTTTTGGAGACAAATGCACTGAAGAGTAGTATTAAAAATGCAACACAAAGCGTTACTTATTGATTCTCAAAGCTAGAACCTGTCGTCGTAATCTAGCACATATGCAAAACAACGAATCAAAGCAGAACAAGATGAGTTCAAACGATAGTCAATTGAAAAGATAAAATGCCAGTCCTAAAAAAAGATTAAAATGCCTTCCATTGGTTTCTGGATTTCATTAGAAAAGTAAGATCAGGGGGAGTAAGTCGCAGGATACGACGAACTTGTATTGCAGCAAACATATGCGCGGCCTCACTCTCTGTGGCGGAGGGAGTGGGAGACCGGCGGGGCACGGCTCCCCACATTCCTGGGATAAGTGTTCTCTGCTCCTATGAACTTCAGTCTAAAATAATTTCAAGCATGCACACGGTCACTTTCAAGATGCACGTTTTAAACACGAATACAACATCTTCTAAGTATGTGCATTAAATTTCTTATTTAGTGTATAGCATAAAAAAAGTAGTCGTTTTTTGTCCGACTCCCCCTATATCTACTTTAGTAGCTGAGCCACTGCTCACTCTCACCTGAGCACAGTTATAAACAGTGTACCTCCTAATGCTAATACACTAAAATGCATGGTATAGCCAGATGTCAATAGCCTAGTAATGAAAACTAGCATATCATCTGCAAGCATATATATGCACAATTATAACAGTGCCTACGTTCTCGTAAAATTTGCTAATCGGCATGGCTCACAAAATAACTTTATAAAGAGATCCATTGGCACATCAAGATTTCAACTACTTTATACTAGCTCTATTCATTCTGACCAACCTTTGCTTCTCTTGTTTATATTGATCCATTAACTACTAGACTACTACTTCTTCTCCATCTATACTAGGCTCTCTCCGTCCTTTTCTCCTTCATGTGCTCTCTTGTCACCTCACTATGTAACCATAACTCAGCTCAGTTCGTGGCAGCATGGTGCACATCGGTCTCATATAGCTGTAAGCCTGTAACTGCTTACGATGCTAGTTCCACAAGACATAAAACATGCCAATTGCATATTGCATGGCTTTAACAACTACATCACCGGGATTATTGAGTTTAATCTCAATATGCATGCTAAAGACAAAAGGTAAACTGTACTTTCTGGTGTTCCTAGCTTGACTGGTAGCAGATTGAGATGGAAATATGTAGCGATAAAGATAATGTATATTGTGTTTACTGCTTTAGGATCATTGAGTTTTGGACTGGAAGGCATCAGGAAAGAGTTGATAAGAGTGCAGAGGTTGAGTTGGAACTCATAATTGAATTTATGCGTGAAGAAGATTCATGAACACAAAGAGGTCACTTTGACAGCGCACTGAGAAGTTCCTCTCTTGCAAACAGGACTAGTGTATTATGCACCGGTTGATCCAGGAAATTACACATGTTAGGCATCCTTTTATTTTGATTATATGAATCCAACTTAATTTGCTGAGAATTTTTCCTCTTCAATTGTAAATCCGTGTCACCATGATTTGACTGTAATTAGCTTCCAAATTGGACAGGAAAATAGAAACAATATGAGAAAATTGCACTGAAGATCCCTTGAGCCTGTCAAGAAGTACTACTATGTCACTAAAATAGGAATTGTCGTGGATTATCCCTGAATGTAGTAGCAGAGTGTTGCTTTGGTCCCTAAACTTGCACAAGTCAGGTATTTAGGTCATTGCAACTTTTTAATTAGCAGGATCGTATTCGATCCAATTCACTTTTAATCATGATTATTCTTATTGGGAAATTTGGAAATAACGTACCACAAGGATTTTTGTAACAACGGTTTAGTGATATGATTGGTAATAAACTCCAAAAGGATCGATTAAACAATCTCGGGGAATCTGGTATGAAAAAGATGGAGGGGGAATGGTTGTACAAAAACCAAACTAATGATATATATGATTATATTGTTATGTGCACGCTAGTGCACTTTTGGGCTGTGCGTGGGTCAGCTGCTAGGAAGCTTCGGCAACAGTAGCAATCCCACAAATTAAGGAGAATAAATGGATTAGTTATCATATTTAGTTATAGCTTTCCGTCTCTATATATCATTTAGTCTTATTCAATTTGTTAGGCAATATATCTCCCTATGTTAGCAAGAGATCTATTAGTTCTATTTGTTATGAAGGCTACCTCATCTATATAAGAGTAGCTAGTTTATTCTGTTGAGGAACCGTCACTGGCGAGTACAGTCCGAACGATCACTTCGCAGACAAACGTAGAATCACATCAAACAATGCAAGAAAAAATAGTAAATTAAACACACAGACAGACAAAAGTGTAAGGGGTATTCTTTTTCTTTATTCCTTCATCAAGCGATTAGCCTTTTACAATAACTAGCACCCCCTATTTATAGTCTAGAGACCCTGTTAGGGTTTTGGATGAGGGCGCCCACCTATGGGCTGGCTGCTGGGCCGAGCCCATGGTTACCCAACACTCCCCTTGGGCACCCATCCTCATATGTTCATGCCTCATCAAAACTCCATAAAAACCCAGTGAAAAGATTTTAGAGAAAGAGTATATGACACACGTTCTACTGCGTTGCACGAATTGCCTCATTAAAAACCTTAGCTGAGAAACTTCAGGAAAATTCGTCAAGCGAAAAAGAGTACAATCCACCCAATTTAATTTAATCTCCGGGGAGTACAATCCACCCAATTTGATTTAATCTCCAGGATTTACTCTTTGGGTAATCGATCTTCATGATCAAGTTTCAATAATGAGTTCGTGAAGATTCTCTCCCTGAATTATGCACTTCTCTAAGTCTCATCATTCTAATTCCACGTATGCACCTTTCAAAGCTAGATGCTGGAAATGATTTAGTGAATAAATCTGCAAGATTTTCACATGACTTAGTATGTAATACTTTAATTTCATCCATCTTTTGCAATTCAAGAGCATAGAAGAACTTGGGGTTGATATGCTTTGTGAGAGGATTCTTCACATAACCCATCTACACTTGTGCAACACAAAACTGAATTATCTTCATAGATAATAGTGGGGGTTTGCGCGGTATTCAATCTACATGACTGCTGGATGTGGTGAATCACCCGCCGAAGCCAAGCACATTCTCGTGAGATCTCATACAGTGCTATGATTTCTGAGTGATTCGTCAAAGTTGATACAAGATTTTGCTTAGACGATTTCTATGAAATTGCAGTTCCACCACAAAGAAATACATGGCCTGTTTGCCACTTGGCTGTATGCGCATCTGATAGGTACCCGGCATCAGTATAGCCATTCATTGATAGGTCTTGGTTCTTTTTGTATAACAAGCCAAGGTCTTTGTTTCCTTGGAGGTATCGGAAGATGTCCTTTATCCCCTGCCAATGCCTTTTGGTAGGTTCTGCACTATATCCAGCTAATAGGTTCATGGCAAATGCAATATCCGGTCTAGTACAGTTTGCTAAATACATGAGTGCTCCTATTGCACTTAAGTACGGGAATTCCGGTCCTAAGACATCATCTCCCTCTTCTCTAGGTTTGTACGGATCTTTGTCTTGCTGCAAAGATCTCCTGACCATTGGCACTTTCGAGGGGTATGCCTTTTCAAAATCGAACATTTCTAACACCTTTTGAGTGTAAGTTGACTAATGTGCTAATATCCCTTCAGGGGCATGCTCAAGCTGCAAGCCTAGACAATATTTGGTTTTACCCAAATCTTTCACTTCGAACTCTGACTCCAGGTAAGAGTTTGCTTCTTTAATACCTTCCAGGGTTCCAGTGATATTAAGATCATCTACATACACTGAGATTATACAAAAATCCATTCTAGGATCGTCGTATAAATACACGAGAATTATTCTCATTGTTCGTGTAGCCTTTCTTGCATAGAAAGTCGCTTCACGTGATTATACCACATCCTGCCTGATTGTTTAAGTCCGTACAGTGACTTTATGAGTTTCACACCGTACAGATTTCTATTTGCTCTGTCTTGGTTCGGGACATGGATACATTCAAGTACCTTCGTATAAATATCCGAATCCAAATTTTCATAAAGGTATGTAGTTACCACATCCATCAATTTCATTTTTAAATTCAAGTTTACTGCCATTGAGATTAAATATCTAAAGGTAGTTCTGCCCATGATCGGGGAATATGTTTCTTCATAATCAACTCTTGGGCATTGAGTGAAACCTTGTGCAACGAGCCTTGCTTCTTTTTATTTCTCTTTCGAACAAATACACACTTATGCTATACGGGGTGCACATGGGGAGGCGTGTGGCTTACAGGCCCAAACACCTCCCTTTTATTCAGAGACAATAATTATATTTCTATTGTCTTCTTCCAATCTTCTAAATCTAATATTTTCTTATATTCAACGAGCGATGCAGGCTCTGGATCAAGATCGATGATTGTGACAATTTTCTTTGCAAGTAAATATCGACATTGGCTGTTGTCTTATTTATAGATTTTTCCATGGTTACCAAGTTTATAGCTATTTCTTCATGGGGACGATTCTACTAATGCTTCTACTTGTCCACCGCTGCTTACAATTATGGGGGCAAGTCTCTTTAGTTTTTTTAACTCCGATATGTGCACACATCCATGCTGATATCTCCCTTCATGGGAATGTTCAAATCTGGTACGCCTTTCTTAAAGGTCCATACTAGTGCTAGGTCTTAGCTGGCTCCCCTTCTGGTTCTAGGGAACTTCGGTGATAGGCTGTGTCAGGTTCTTCTTATCCTTTTCACTAGACGTCCCCAGTTACTTGGAATTCGAGGGGCCAGAGTTCTCATCCTTTTCTAATGCCTTAGGACGGGATTAGGGATACCTTCATCGGTATTTCAACCCTCTCTGGTGCATTGCGTGCAGGCAGATGTGACTTGGTCACGCTCTTCAAATCACTAAAGTGGTCAGACAGTTGATTCGCTAATGCTTACAAATCAATTATCTTCTGCACTTCAATTATCTTCTGGACTTCTCTATTTGCTTCACTAGTGTGTGGGTCATGTGCATGGATTCTTGTGGACTTGCCACGTTATTTCTCGATATTTTTCATCAAGGGGTTGATTTCCTCCCCCTAATGACGGGAAACAATCCTCATAAAAAAAATACTATCAGCGAATCGGGCAGTATGCAAATATTCTATCATAGGGTCCAAATACCTGATTATGGATGTTATCTCATAACCAACATATATCCCATACTTGCGGAGAGGGCCAATTGCAGTTCGCTATGGTGGTGGTATAGGTATATAAACCTTATACCCAAAAATACGAAGATGAGAAATTTTCGATGCTGACCCTTGTGTTAGTTGCATAGGTGAATGGATGTTTCTAAAATTGATGAGAGTTGCTGCGTGCAAGACTGCATGTCCCCAACATGTAGTTGGTAAATTACAATTCTGCAAAGTGGTCGGTCACTAAATTTAATCATTTTAATTAACGCCTCTGTTAGTCCATTCTGAGAGTGGACATGCGGTACGGAATGCTCAACATTAATTCCCATTTCCATGCAATAATCATCAAATGCATTTGAAGTAAATTTTTCGGCGTTGTCCATTCTAGTGGACTTCACATGATGATTAGGGAAATAATTTTTAGTTTTAATTATCTGTGAGATTAGCTTTGCAAAAAGCATGGTTTCTCGTAGACAATAAACATACGTGTGACTATTTCGGGGAAGCATCGATGAGCACCATAAAATACCTAAATGGCCCTCACATGGGTTGTACAGGACCACAAAAGTCTCCCTGGATACGATCCAGAATGCGGGGACTTCATCCTTCACTTTCAGAGTAGAAAGTCTAGTAATTAATTTCTCGGTGGCACATACGGGGCACATAAAATCTTCCTAATTCGAAAAATTCTTTACATCGATATTATGTCCCTGTGAATTGCTAATTATCTTTCTCATCATCCTAAGACCTAGGAGGCATAATCTATCATGCTAGAGATAGAAAAGTTCAAACATTCTAAATATGGTTTTGAGGGCAGTATAGGCTGTGGGTGCCTTAATATTAGTATAGTATAGCCCAGTTTCATATGAAAGAAGTCGTTCTAATACCCTTTTTTGCTTTCTTCACATTTTGTAATGAGCAGGTATTCCTTGCCATGCTCTTCTTCAGTCTCTACGTGGAAACTGTTTTGCGAATATCCTTGAGAGTTCTAGTCGATTTTGGGTACAACAAGTCTTCTATAATGACCAAAGTTGTACCCATCGGGAGTACAATTGTGGCCCTTCCTGAGCCTATTATACAAACATCGCTACCTGCGATTGTCATAAGACTACCAGCATTTTTGCTGATCGACTGAAAGAATTTCGTCTCTCTCAAGATGGTATTCATTGTGTCGCTATCCTGCTAAGCACACTTCCTCCATAGGGCACCACATGCGTTCTAATATAATATACTTTATTAATATGCAATAGGAAGCAAGCAACATATAAATAAAATACGTCAAATATCAGAACATAACTTGCTATTATAAATACGGGAATATAAGCCTTGCAAGAGTCATTATAAGAATTTAATGCTTTGCTCTCCTAGAGCTTACAACCATTATTCAAAGAATAAAATAATTCAATGTTCTGCTTCAATCTGCTCCATAGCGATCTTCTCCTCTTGGGCAACTACGGCTGCGGCCGCTGCGATGTCCAAAGGAGGGGTGATGGGGGCTGCTACTGGGCTGTCCACATCCATGAGTGCAACTAATGGCTGTGGATCATTCGTGCCTGCAATGGCTAGGTGTGCCCCATGTTGTCCTTTGCCCTTCTTCTTAGACTGGAAAGTATCGACCTTACCCTTCTTGGCCCTCTCATTTGTAAGAGGCTTCCTCACCTTGTAGCTGCTAGCATTGGCTTCATGGTCAACTTTGCTACTAGGCGGCTGTGAGATTTAGTTCTCCCCTTAGAACATCATCTTAAGCTTCCGCAACTTGCATGATGTCAATCAATTCGGTGTACTCCTTGTAGCCGTCTTGACAATAGTTGCTTGCGGATTGCACCGTATTTGGGTGAAAGGTAGAGAGAGTCTTCTCAATCTTCTGCTTATCCGTGATTACCTTACCACAGAGTTGAAGACTGGTACTAATTCTGTATAAATTCTGACCATGCTGGGCTAGCTCTTCGAACTCCCGGTTCGTGATGCCAGTCATCTACATATTTCATGCAAAGAGTTCATAAGATTATTGCTGGTAATCTGCATAAAATGGTTGCAAAATTCTCATAATGCTCTTCGAATTCCCGGTTCATGATCCCGTATTTTTCTATACATTTATCATGATTTACTGCTATTTTAAGTGATTAAAAGCAATATTAATAATCACAGATAATCAAAACAGTAAATACAATACATAAATTGCATAGAAAAAATAATAACAGAGTTAAACATGCTTCAAATGCTAGAAATGATTCAAAATTTGAATTCCTAAGGCCCTTTTCTGCTGGAATATGAATTTTGGTGAATTCTACAATTTTTAGTGGCTAAACCGCTAAATTTCACTTATGAGAATTTTATCGTGCAAATTACAGAGAGTTTGAGGTCCCTTTTGCAAAATTTCCTTATCCGCGTAAGAATCCCCATAATTTTTAGAATCCCAAAGGCCCTTTTTGCAAAAATCTCCTTTTTCGGTTTCCTTTTTTTTCTTTTCTCCCGAAAGTCAATGGGCTGGCTCGGCCCGTTATGCCACTCATCTTGCCCCACCTGCTTCAATACCAGGAGCTAGGGTTTTCCTAGCTCCCTTGCGAGGTGGTGGCGGCGCTCAAGAGCGTGGGCGGTCGGTCTTGTTGGCGCATGATGGGCTCGTCTTGATGGCGCATCTTGGCGTCTTGAGTGTGGCAGTGGCAAGATACTGGAAGCAAGAACATCGGCGGCCCCGGTGCGGCAGGTGGAAGCAACAAGATGTGGCGCCACCGTCAGGGGCGAGCGGCAACCAGCTTGGCGGTTAGCGGGAGTTTGAAGCGGAGGTGCCGTCGGGGTGCCTGACAGACGGTCGCTGGCGAAGCGACTTTGAGCACGCAGCAGGGAGCCCGTGCGGGAGTGGCGTGGCTTCAGGCTAGGTCGGCGCCCGTGCAGCACGACAAAAGCCGGCTCGACGCCGATGAGGTAGCATGCGGGCCGACGATGCTTGTGCCTATGCAGGGCAGCGAAGCCGCGTCGTGCGGCGGAGGACTGTGCGAGGCCGTGTAGGGGCGTCTCATGCGGGAGAAGTGCGGGAGCCCACGGTGGCGTCAGAGGTGGAGCCCATGGAGGGTTCGCCCATGCGGCGGAATGCGACGCGCACCCGGTGGCACCTGTGCGTAGGCGGCGTGCATGCGGCGGTGGAGCCATGCGGAGCTCACTCGTGTGGCGGGATGCAGCGTGGCGGTGCGGAGGGGGTGAACGCGGGCGCGCTTTGGCGCGGAGATCTGCCGACGTACAGGCAGGTGGTGGCTTCAAGACGGGGTTCATTGACCGGCGTGTGCATGCTTGCCGCGTGCTAGCAGTGTGGTTGTGTCGTTGCCTCCGTAGCGATGTGTGGTAGCAGACTAGCCGACCGGTAACATATCGCGGAGGTGGTGACGGCCGCTTGCAAGCGGTGCCATGCACATGGTGCCTTTCGTGCCATTGCCTTCAATTTTCCCATGCATCTAGCTTGACCGATCGACATTGTGCCGGCGACTACGTGTCCGCACGGTGGCTAGATGGGGGTTTCTTTTCTTTTCCTGTTCATGCAATCTACAAACTATAGTGCAATCTTCATCTACTCTTTTATGCAACCCACCGATTGGCTTCGCCGGTGACTTCAAGTCAGCTCGCAGTAGATTATAGCGGATTTGCACCGTGGAAAATAATCTAGAAAGCCAAATTTGCGGAATTGAAAGTGATCTAGAAAATACGATTCGATCTACGGGCGTCGTGCTTCGACGGTTACCTTTCGATCCGAGTAGATTAGGCCTAGTGGTAGGCTAGAGTCAATCGTGCTGATAACGTGTTGAGGAACTGTCACTGGCGAGTCCAGTCCGAATGATTACCTCGTAGACAAACATAGAATCACATCAAACAATGCAAGAACAAATAGTAGATTGAACACAGAGAGATAAAGGTGTAGGGGTATTCTTCTTCTTTATTCCTTCATCAAGCGGTCAGTCTTTTACAATGACTAGCACCCCCTATTTATAGTCTAAAGACCTTGTTAGGGTTTTGGATGGGGCGCCCATCTATGGGTTGGTTGCTGGGCCGAGCCCATGGTTTCCCCACACATTCGTCGAGGTTATGCAAGAAAGAATAAAGAAGTTTTTTTTTCTAGTCTATAGTCCCCTCTCTCCCCTCCCCGCCGATGCCACCTGGCCATCCTCCTAGCAGTGTGTACCTATAGGACCATAATATATGGTGTCAGAGCCACCTGCTACATCATCATTGATGGTCGACAGCAGAGGTTTCGATTCAGCCAAGCTTGACGTGATCCTCTAGCGACTTGCCAAGCTTGACATCATTGAAGCGAAAGTCGACAAGTTGGCCAACAATGTGGCGGCGACTAGCATGATGCTTGCGCTCTTGGAAAAGGCCAAGGTGGCCCAACCGGGGACTGCCGCACTAAGCGACGACTTGCTTAGCGCAACCCCTGTAGCAATCGCTGCCACATCGGGTGATGGCTTGTTAGCATGGCCCCTACAGCAATTGCTACCGCACTACGCTGCACAATAGTCGTAGTGTCGAAGCATGTCGCGGTCCTGTCGGTGCCTGTTGTGGCGCTGTCGGAGCCTGCCATGGTCCTACTAATGCCTGTCGTGGCAAACCATTCTACCGGGGTTTGCCATGGCTGTTGTAGCTAGCCTTGGCGCTACTAGAGCAGACGCGTCGCTTGTCGCGACGTCCACCGAGGCGTGCTTGATCTTCACAACACGGCCGACCAAGAGTGTGCCTTTAGAGGTGAGGTGCGCGACAGGGGACGTGTGGGAAGTTGTGACAATCGCATATCTCGCACATCTGTTGCATCTCGTGGTAGGAAGGGAAATAGTACTGCCCCACATTGGATGCCCTCATTGGCGACGTCTTCACCAACACTGGGTGGTATTAAGGCTCCCGCGCCAATGCCGTCAACCACTGTCAACAACCTACTGATCTCTCCCATGAGGCACCACAATTGGTCGCCAAAAGTGGGGCTTCTAGGGCTGCAAGCATGGCCGCCACCACGGCTCAAGGAAGCTTGCAGCAGCGACAATCCGGCTAGGGACGAAAAGCAAAAGGAGCTCCGCAGCGGTTCAGAGAAGCAGGTGCCAAGCCTCTAGGGACTACTAGGGAACTACCTCAGCACAGAGAGGTCCAGAGGTGGCCAGAGAAGCTCTGATGACGATGAAGCTTGTCGGCGCCGAGGAAGATGATGCGGAGAAGCAAGCCTAAGCAAAAAGAGCAGGACCGCGTCATCGGGATAGCTCCAATAAGGCTCAAGGATGGTCCCAGAGCAAAGAATTGAAGAGAGAAGGTGCTTACCGGCACCGAGGAAGAAAGGGGTGAACACGGCCAAGGAGATCCAAAACTCAAATTCAGGTAGCTCCTGTGGAAGCAAACCCAAATCGAGTTAGGGGAAAAGACCACGGTGATTAGAGGTGCAAGGCGGTGCGAAAAGATTTGAAGAAGACCACTGGAGCAGTGGCGGCACCGAAGAGCTCCAAGGTCCAACAATGGCGGTTAGGGGGCTTCTGGTGTTTTGAGCTCAACAAGCAGAGAGGGTGCTATGTTAAGCAAGAGTGGGAGTTGAAAGGAACACCAGGAGGAGCTCAATGGCTTTTTATAGCCGGAGGGAAAAGGGTCTAGCAAAGGCAAGCTCAAGGGTAAGCTCGGTCTATGCCTCTGCCATGGATGAGCTGAGCAGGTGGTGTAGCAGAGGAGGAAGACTCTGGGGGCGAAAGCTGCCGAGCATTAAATGCTTAGCGGCAAAGAGCCGTTTAAAGGACTCAACGGAGGTGACCAGGCCGCCTCCACTGCCGCCATGGCACGACATGAAAAGCGACCGAGGAAGAAGAAGAACAGATTCAAGGGGCCCAACCAGTCAGCGAAACAATTCAAAACGGCTCGAGCTTAAAGGGAGCAAATGGGTTGAGTCTAACCCAAAGGGTACGGGCCCAACACACTCACGGTAGGATCGGGAATGGACGGCCAGGATTGAGTGTGAAGTTTGGAGGGCTCCAAACGCTCCCACGCAATCGTGGCGGTCCGATCAAGAATGAACGGCTGGGATAGAACGGGACAAACGGAAAAGCCGAACGACACAAGAAATCTCGAGCATTCGATTAAGATCCAAAGGTTGCAACGCGCGTACCGCTTTAAATGAGCCCGAGTACGTTTAGTTGATCTGGTTCAACCAAGTGGCTAGAGCCAGTTTGAAAAGGCGCGGCGCGAAAAGTGCATGACCGAGTTGTTGGATTAGAATCCAACAATCGGCGATGGAGGGATTGGAGAATCCGCAAGGCACACGCGAGGAGGGCGGTACGATCCAAATCCAACGGCTGAGAATGCGCGCGCGATTGAGAGGGCTCAGGGCTGAGCTAAGAAGGTTGGGTTGCACCAGGAGCAAAGGTTGGGCTCGGGTCTGACTCGAACCCAACAGCAAAGACTTTGACTTAGGGTTTGAAACAAGCTGAAAACTTGGAAGAATATTTAGAGGTAGCAAACTAACTCCAAAAATTCTGAAATTTGGACTGGAGGTTTCTAGCTCTAGGATAAACCTTGTGTAAATTTTCCAGAGGTTTTTATGCATAGCATTTTTCTCCAGAAATTTCTCAAGGTTTGACCAAGAGTCAAACTGGTTTGACTGCCTCTTAAAAATTATCAAATAATTTTTAAAAATTATGAAATTTTTCAGAGGAGTCACACAGCATCCCTAGAACCAAGGAAAATTAGTTCTAGAGGTTGATCATAAGATTCTTAACAAGGATAGAAAGAGAGGTCATGACTTTAGTCAATAGGAGATTTGGGTTTTTGAATTCCACAATTCCTTTACAAGAATTACAGAAAAGTTCAAAAACAACAAGATGCAAGAAAAGTTTTAATTTCTACTCATTTTCTTACATTTGAAACACATACCCAGATTTGAGATGTTACAGGTATATGCAGACGTGGAGACATGGGCATGATTTGCTTTGCATTCATGACATTTACATATGTATTTGAGATAATGAGAATGGTCTGTCAATGCTTTAAAGTTTCATATGTTGTATAATGAGAATGATCTGTCATTGATATGATGTTTCGTATGCCGTTTATTTGTACTTGCTGAGTCTTGGACTCACACTTATTTATATAAGGTTTTAGGTGAACGTTGATGTCGGCATACTTTGGGAGAAAGTAGAACATGGAACTTTTGCACTTGAGAAGCACTTCACTCCATTTCACGATTCATACATTTAAAAAATTGTAATAATTGAATAGGTTGTTGGTTGTTGTTTTTCCTTAATTGAAATATATTTGTAATGCCTTTGATAATTACTTAGATCGAATTATAAATGAATTATGATTAACTGGCTTGCTGGAATTTATTATTACCTCTTTGTCGAATGTTTAATCACGATGCCTAGAAGGTAGAAAAACCCGAGTTCGAGGTAGAACTCTGCAGTGTTAATAGATGTAGGTGACATCTTGGGCTTTTACTAAGCCGGGGTGTTACATGAGCACTGAGTTCCCCGTTGCCTCCTCTCTCCGATGATGTCCTCGCCGCCCTCTGTCGTGTCGCCCATCGCCGGTGACCCTCGGGTCCCGAGCCGATGCCGATTTTTGTGCCACATGGCGTGCCAAGTCACTACCACATCATCGCCTCTACCCATGTGGCTGCCCGCGTATCATGCACACGTGGCATAGCCACTGTGCTATGCGCTGGTCCATGGTGGACCAGCGCAATTTTCATGGACCCGATCCATGAACCCAGGCCACATGTCAGTGAGCCAAACCATTTTTCTTTAGAAAATTAATTCGGCCAAAAATCAAAATCAATCGCTGACGTCATCATGACACAATAGATTGTTTCTTCTTTAGAAAAACAATTCCATAAATTCTGAAAATTCCAATTTCATCATTTCATGTGAATTTCAATCTTTCGAGAGCCTGTTCTCCTTCGTTCGAGCTCTGATTCAAGTGATTCAAATTTCTAAATACATCTAAAATTAATATCTAGCTATCTAAACCAAAATTATTTAATTTGGAGTTTATTTGAATGTTTTTTGCATTTTGTTTGAATTTGGTTTATATTCGCGTATAGATTTCGACGACTTCGGAGAGCCAGATTTCGACGCTGTTTGAGACCAACAATTAATTGAGCAAGGCAAGTTACATATTTTGATCATATTTGATCCCAGTATTTTAAATTATTTAAATTATGTTTTAAATTATTATTGCATGCTTATTTACAATCAAGTTAATTTAAATTCCTGTTTTAAATTTATAGCTATTCCCAATTCCCTTTGTATGGCCAAATATTGATATTGAAATATTCATACCTTTTCACCTTAGATAAAATCTAGTTGATGCAATAGTATGAACTAGAGCAGTATGGAAAAAATTAAGCTTAGCCATGCATAGACCTGAAATATTTGATTTGGGAATTTTCAGCCAAAAATCAAATGTTGTTTAAATTGTATACATAGCATTGGTTTGCCATGAAAGTTTATAAATGATTTTAGAAAATAAAATAAAATAAAAATAGTTTGGATTTGGGCGAAATGGAAAGTTGGTGGGTGCAAGTTTATACACGGGCTCTTCTCAGGAATGGTCGAGTCCCAGGGGTTACTTTTGGAAGTCGACTAGTCAGTTAAGGGCCGGCCTATGAGCTGCAGATTGTAAAGCCTTTCCGTACTACCACAAGTCTGGTATAGGATAGACCAGACTAATTAATTTGCAACGTTTCAATGTAGTTGTGCCATCTGGATGTGTGGGTGTCAGAATAACCTACTTTCTATATATTCTCACATGGCGTAAGCGGGAGGTTCCGACAAGCGGTTTAATCCAAAGGAGGTGAAACCTTAGCAGGCATGACTACTTTGGGATGGCGCATTGTAAAGACCTTGTAATAATCATTTAGTCGCACACCTACGGAAGTGTGTGAAGCGAACATTAAAAATTGATTATCTCTTGTGGGTAAAGTTGTACAATCTCTGCAGAGTGTCAAACTATTCGAATAGCCGTGTCCACGGTCATGGACATGCTGAGCAAAGCCTTTCGCAGATTAGACTATGATTTTTTAAAATGTTTTGACAAAAATGATTTCATGGATGTTTATTCTATGTGGAAAATTTGAGCAGAAAGCCTGGTGTAAGGGGGTTAGTCCTTCACCATTTGTGTATAAAGGTTTATCCTACACTCAAGAATTGATGAATAAAAATTTGATTTGATTTTAGATATTGTAAAACTTGAGCTTTTGAACTTAGCTATTGTATTTAAAATGTCAAATGTTGCTTTCGCACAAATAAGCCTATAAGCCTTCCTTTGATAATATCCATGCATGCATTAACTCTATTATGGGTGTAACTTGAGGAGTACATTTTTGTGCTCACCCTTGCTTAATAAAATGTTGTTCAAAGGAGAAGGACTTCGCTACCGGTATGGATCTCGATGACTAGGCCGCTTTCGTAGTCGATTGCCTGTGGCAAATTAGTTGGGTTATACTACTTTTTCTTCATTTTCTGCTGTGTTCTTTATTTTTAGCTCGTAAGCCTTTCTTGTAATAAACTCTGATAATTATTAATAAAATTGTATGAATTATGGATGTTACCATACTTGTTTGCTGTGTGAATTAGCTACTGATCATGGGACTAGTTCAAAATACATAGAGGATTTGGGGGTGTTTCTCTCGGGTCCGACAAAAGCTTCAGGCAGGTAATTGATGATCTTGAGCTAAAAGAGATACAATTGAACAACAGAGCTTTCACTTGGACAAACGCTTGGGAAAGGCCTACCTTTAAGTGCATTGACAGGGTTTTCGTGTCGATAGCCTAGGAAGCTTTGTTCCCAGATTGCTTCATTTGTGCTTTGCCGTCAACAGCCTCGGATCACTGTCCTCTATTGTTGTCCACGTCGTTTAGCTTTGCCGCGAAGAAAAGATTCCACTTTGAGTCATTCTGGTTTAAGTTGGCCATGTTTGAAGAGGTGGCTAAAGCGATGTGGTGCTGCGATGTTGCCACCCTTGACCCGATTTGTCACTTAGATACACTTTTCAAAGCCACATCCAAAGCCTTGCAAAGCTAGAGCCAACGCCGATGTGGTAATGTGTGCCAACAAATCCGGATGGCAAATGAACTCACCTGGCGGTTCGATCTGGCCAAAGAAAAGCGGCTTCTCTTGCCTTGGGAACGATGGTTCCAGTCGTAGCTCAAGAAGAAGCTCCTTGGCCTATGTTCCTTGGAGCGCACAATAGCACAACAATGGTCGCGCATTCATTGGCTGCGGGAAGGGGACGCTAACATGTACTTCTTCCACCTTCATGCCAACCATTCCAAGTGCCGTAATCACATCACAAAGCTCAAAGTCGATGGGGAGTGGATTGATGGAGAAGCTCAGCTGGAGGAGGCATTTCACGTGTATTTTGTCAATCTCATTGGCAAGCCAACTCCTTGTGGCCACACACTGGATTTGGAGTTCCTCAGCGTTCCTTCCGTCGACCTTTCGGTGCTAGATGCTACCTTCTCCAAATCCAAGGTGTGGGAAGCCATCAAAAGTCTACCTCTAGGGAAGGCGCCAGGTCCTGATGGATTCACAAGCATCTTCTATCAGCGGTGCTGGGACTTCATAAAGCTCGATGTGATGGCGGCTTTCCATTGACTCAGTCGCATGGCTGTGGGTAGCTTCGAGCTCCTCAATCAAGCATTGCTCACCCTTCTGCTAAAGAGGCCAGATGCCCAGGAAGCTCGTGACTATCGCCCCATAAGCTTGTTGCAAGCTTTGCTAAGCTATTCTCCAAAGTCCTTACTAGGAGGCTGGCACCAGAACTCGCCAAGGTCGTTTTGCCTAACTAGTCCGCTTTCACCAAAGCGAGATTGATTCAAGACAACTTCCGCCTAGTGATACAGTCCGGGCGTCTCCTTCACCAGCATAAGAGAGCGGCTTTCCTGTTTAAACTAGACATTGCCCAGGCCGTTGACTCCTTGTCTTGGCCATTCCTGCTGGAGATCCTTAGGCACAAGGGATTCGGGCTGAAGTGGTGTGGGTGGCAAAGCTTCATGTTTAGATCAGCCTCCACTCGGGTTCTCATTAACGGTAATCCAGGACGACCAGTTTGGCATGGTCGCGGCCTTCGCCAGGGAGATCCATTGTCACCTATGTTGTTCATCATCATGATGGATGTTCTGAACAATCTTCTCGCGGTGGCCGAAATCGTCTCCTTGCTCCATCTGATTGGTGGGACACAAGGCATTCCATACCGACTGTCATTATATGCAGATAACACGATGGTCTTTCTCACCTCGATCACTTCAGACCTGCACGTCATCAAATAGATACTTCAGCTGTTCGGCGAGGCGTCGGGTTTGCAAGCAAACCTTGCTAAGAGTGCCATCTCGCCAATATGGTGTAGCACTGAAGAAGTGTAGCTCATCACGAACGAATTGTAGTGTGCAGTTTTAGAATTCCCATGCAAATACCTTGGATTGCCACTATCCTTGAGAAAACCATCCAGTGTAGATTTTCAACCATTAATTGACAAGGTCGCAAACCGCCTCCAAGCTTGGCAAGCAGGTATGTTGTCCCAAGGAGGGCGGTTAGTGCTAGTTAGGTCAGTGCTGACATCCATTCTAGTGTATAGTTTCATAGCTCTTGACCCACCACTCGAGGTAATCAAAGAAATTGACAAAAGGAGAAGAGCATTTCTTTGGAAAGGTACATAAAATGTCTCGGGAGGTCACTGTCTAGTCGCTTGGTCGTCTGTCTGTTGACCCATCCAATTCAGAGGCCTGGGTCAACACAATCTTCATGTGCTAGGCAAGGCCCTTCACATCCGCTGGCTTTGGCTTCAAAGGACATGGTCGACAAGACCATCGAGGGGTCTGCTGGCGCAAGCTGGATGTGTAGAGGAAGACATGTTCAACGTGTCACTCCTCGTGCATCTCGGTAACGGTGATAACATCTTGTTTTGGTCGAACTATTGGCTGAAAGGTGGTAGTATCCCCACCCTTTTCTCGCAACTAGCCAAGGCGATCCCCTCACGCCTGCGGAAAACAAGATTGGTCACCCAAGCTCTTCACAATGGCGCATGGATTTCAAACATTAGGGATCCTATTGATGCACGCTGTGTCGGCGAGATCCTTCGTCTTTGGGGAGCATTGCAAACTATTGATCTCACTGAGGGTCAGGAAGACACGATTATTTGGCGATGGGAAGCCTCAGGACACTACTCTTCCAAGTTGGCCTATAAGGCATTCTTCTTGGGTTCACAAGGGTTCCCATGTGCAGAGGCTATTTGGCACGCGTGGGCACCTCCGAAGTGCAAATTTTTCATGTGGTTAGCGGTCCATCATCGTTGCTGGACGGTGGATCGCCTCCAGCATCGTGGACTTCAAAATCAAAGTGTCTGTGTTTTTTGCGGGCACTCCCAAGAGACTATCGATTACCTTCTTGTTGGCTGCGCCATAACCTCTCAGGTTTGGGCGCGCTTCCTAACGCGTGTGGGTTTGCCGGGCACCGTTCCGGTTGGACAACTCTCATTTGAACATCATTGGCTTTCCTCTCAAGATTCCCTACCTTCAAACACAAGAAAGGATCTAGACTCCTGCGTTATTCTAGTTTCTTGGATGCTTTGGAAGGAGCGGGACAACAGGGTGTTCAATAATGAAGTGGGATCCATTGATCTTCTGTTACAACGTATTCACAATGAGCATTGCCATTGGCGCTTGACAGGAGCTAATGGTCGAGAGGCACCCTCTACTAGGAGTAGTTCTTCTTAGGTCGCTTTTGCTTTGTTTTGTTTTTTTTTTTTTCTCCTTGTAGTTTTTCTTTCTCCTTCTGTTGTGGTTTTCGTTTTGCCTCTTCTCGGCGCCGGCTTCTAGGCCGTGGTGGTCTAGACCTCGCCGGGTTCTCTGTCCTTCGCGTGCCGTTGTGGCTCCTTTGCCTGTATCTCTTTTCCCTACTTAATGGAATGACTTGCAAAGCTTTTGCGCGTTCTTGAAAGAGTAGTTCATCCTAGAATGCAATGATCTAATTTGTGTTGTCAGTCTCCAGAACTAGGACTTGGAATTTGCTCATTGTACTTGCTTGTGGTGTTCCTATCTCAGGTAGAAACATATCGGTACGGCCAGATATATGCAGTGGAAAACTATCAAGTAAATTGTGTTTACTTCTTTGGGATCAACAAATTTTGGCTTCGGAGGCATCGGGAAAAGGTGAATAACCAGGTAAAGAATGGTATGGACTCTAGATAATGCGTGAAGGAGATGCTTCCTCTTTCACTGTAGCTGAAAGATTTAACTTCGATGTTGCCCTGAGCTGCATACTTCTGTAGGAGAACACATACCACTTGCTCAATCAAAGGGTTTGCTGGTTATTAGACAACACACCACATAGAGATATTGAACCATTCTAGCCTTAGCTCCAGAAAAAATGTTGGAGCCCAAAAATATAGAAGCCAAGGATTGCTTGACTCGAATAACTTGCTTCTCTCAACTCTCGGTGAAAATTTTAGTTTGATAATAGTGCCTTGTGCTTTTTTACTTCCTTGTGCAACTATTTGTAATAAGAAACTTCTTTCGATTATAGAACACAATGAAGCATAAATGTTAGATAACAAAACAGTTCAATGTATAAGCTGGAATTAAGGTCAGAAGAGGAAGTTTCAAATATCAAAGCCCTGACTTGACAGTTGGATCCACTCCAGGAGAGATCCAGTGCCTAACTAAGATAGGCAGTTACAATTTGCTCATCATCAGTAGTTAATCTCAGAATGCATAGATCATATTTGTGCTGTCTGCTTAAAGGGGTGGTTTCCCATCTTATCCCAGGGGGGGTCCCTATACTACAGTACGCAGATGACACAGTGTTAATGATTGAAGGCAATATGGATTATATGCGGAATTTGAAGTTCTTATTATACTGTTTTGAATGGATGTCTGGTTTAAAAATCAACTATCATAAGAGTGAAGTGTTTGTTTTGGGTTGTGATGGTGAAGAAGCGGATAATGTTGCTGAAATCTTTGATTGCAAATTGGCTCATCTTCCTCTCACTTATCTTGGTATTCTGATTGGTAATCAGAATGTTGGTAAGAGAACAACAGAAAGGGTAATTGCTAAAATGGAGAAACGGTTAGATAATTGGAAGAATAATCTTCTGTCATCTCGGGGAGGCTTGTGTTGGTTAATAGCTGTTTGAGTAGTTTACCTATCTACACGATGGGGTTTTATAGGTTGAATGAGGTGAGTCATCATAAAATGGATTCGATTAGAGCGCGTTTTTTCTGGAGAGGTCCCAGCGACAAGTTCAGATACCATATGGTGAAGTGGGAGGCGATTTGCAGACCAAGAGATTATGGAGGTCTAGGGGTTATTAATACCAGGATTATGAATGATTGCTTGCTTGCCAAATGGATTTGGAAAATTTTTAGTGGAACTGATGAACTATGGTTCAGAATTTTAAAAGCTAAATACTTCCCAGAGGGGTGTTTCTCAGATGCTAGACCTGTCAGATGCTCTCAGTTTTGGAAATCTTTGCAGAAAGTTAAAAATTTGTTCTATAAAGGGGTGATTGTCCAGATTGGTAACGGCAAGTCTACCTCTTTGTGGTCTGATGTTTGGGTGGGTCGTTGCCCGTTGAAAATTATCTGCGACAAACTTTTCCAGATTTGCCAAAAGCCAGACATCAAGGTAGTTGATTGCTGGTCTAATCAGGGGTGGTTGATCCCTTTTGTAAGAACATTTGGGGAAGAGGAGCAGAATCAATGGATTTTTTTGAAAGATGCTTTGTCAAATATCAGCTTTGATGGGTCAAGAGACAAATTCTCTTGGTGTTTTGAGAAGAATGGTATTTTTTCAGTCAAATCTTTATATGATCAGCTACTTTTCGGGGGCGTCATAAGTACTAAGCTCCAGCGAGTATGGAATAGTAAGATACCTCTTAAAATCAAAATCTTTCTTTGGCAATGTTTTATGAACAGAATTCCTTCAGCAGATCAGTTGAGCGCTAAAGGGTGGAAAGGGGAGACGTCTTGTTGTCTCTGTGATATTAAGGAAACTAGGGACCATATTTTATTCACTTGTGTTCTTGCTAAATTTGCTTGGGCCTGTGTGAAGGAAATTTGTAATTGGAGTAGAACTCCCATCTCTCTTGATGATTTTCAGTTTAATTGGCTGGAAGGAAAAAAAAGCTAACCTTTACAATGCTACTATGTTTAGTTTTGCAGCTTTCGCTTGGAACCTTTGGAAAATTAGGAACAGTATGGCGATTGAGAGGAATTTGCCTAGAAATCCTATGGATGTAATTTTCAAATTCATATCTTGTTTGCAGCGATAGATGATCCTCACCAAAAAGGTGGAGAGAACTCTTCTGGAAGGTTTCCTGGCAAATTTTGAAATTTGGAGATCTTCTTGGCGGGCGTCAAAGCATTGTGTCCAGTCTGCCTAAGTTTAGATGCTCCTGGTCTTATGTTGTTAGCTTTGTTGGACGCCTGCTCAGTTTGTTTCAGTTTGTTCAGTCTGTATATTCTTGTCGAAGTTTCTTCTGAAGGGCGTGGTTCCCTTTGCTGGTTGTTCGGTTCTGTGAGCCGGTATCGTTAGCTGGTATCCCCAGCGTTGAGGTTTGGTTGTTTCTGGGTTGTTTGGACTGGTTATTTTGCTTTCTATAAAAGCTGGGTCGAATCTTGTTATCAAAAAAAAAATATTTGTGCTGTCTGTCTCCATAACCAGACTTGTAATTCCTCATGCTTTAGCAGTAACCAAAATGCGTCATAAATTGATCTAGTTACTGCAACCAACTTTTGCTCCTCCTTAAGTTAGCATAGCTCACTGAATAACGCGAGATGTGTCCTAACACTATTTAAGAGCCAACCTCATAACACACCCCTCCACCTTCCTCCAGAGTTATATATATTGGTTCTTCTTCACCATAACCCATACCAGCAGCTAGCCTTCTGCCATCTCTGTTTTTTGCCCTGACTACTACTACATCATTGAGCAACAAGCAGCCAGCTAATTTCTTGTCAAAAGTCAGTGCGTGCATCTTGTACTACAACGTGCGATGCAGATATTGGAACGCCAAAGTTAAATCTAGCTAGAACTAGTCGCTTCAGTGTTTCCATATCTTGACCTGCAGCACATCTAGATGGAACGCAGAATTATAAGTTGAACTTGAAGTTTGTTCATTTACTTTATCAATACTAGTAACTTTGGCATGGAAGGCATTGGGAAATGACTCGATATCGAGTAGAATCCAGCATGGACTCTGAAGACAAATCGAAGAGGTACGAGGTGCCCAAATCGATCCATGAAATGGTATGCGAGTCTGCCGGAATATGAAATTATAGAGCTGCAGAACTGTTTGTACATCGCCCAGCGGTAATCTCCCGAAAGTGTCATGAGGAGCTAAGCTTCCACGCGAGGGAGTCAATGGTAGGATATGCTGAAGTAGTAAAGTGTCTAACGCACTTTTTTTATTTTACAGAAAGTGGTGGAAATTGAAAGCTACAAGTCCATTAGTTCTTTTTATATATGCAGTCTCATTTCTTATGTAAGAATACTCGTTTAGATGATCTCTTGTACAAGAAAATTTGCTGCCATGAGCACAGATTGCAAATTAATGCTTCTTCAAAAACTTTTCGCTCTATCAAAATGTGCCTACATGTTTTGTGGCACAGAGCTTCAATTAGTTCTCGCCACGACGTTGAACTCGGCAAAAACATCCCAAATAAGATGGTCAGACAATTTGCTCGTCATCAGTACTGTTCATGTCAGAATGCAAAGATCAAATTTCTGCTGTCTCTCCATAACCAGACTTGTAATTCCTCGTGCTTTAGCAGTAGCAAATTGATCTGTTACTGCGAGTCTGCGACCAACCTTTTCGCCTCTCTCCTTCATTTCTACCACCAGCTTTCTTGTCTTCTCACATGCTGGTGCAGTGGTGCACATCTCATATAGCTGTATAACCCCATATGCTCCACAACAGAGAAAACATACAAATTACATGCTGTCTGTTAAACACAAAAGGTAAATGTACTTGTTTGTGGTGTTCTATCTTTGCTAGCAACGTACCATATGCAGTGGTAAAATATCAAATAAATTCTGTTTACTTCTTTAGGGTCTTCGAAACTTCTGTTTGGGAGGCATCGGGTAAAAGGTTGATAACCAAACCCTCTGAATCATGTGTTGACAAGAACCTAAAAGATTTCACAGCTTTGGTTTCTATTGCTCCTTAGGTGCATACTTCCATTACAGAACGAACTTCACGTGCCACTTGCTTACTCAGAGGCCATGTGTGTTATTTGGCCAAATTGAATTGTCGCACTAGCATGCAGGGAAATGGGAACTTAATTGCTTGATAAGAAACGTTGGAGTCTGGAAGCCAACAATTGCTTGCCTAGCTAGAACTTGCTTCTCAAGTTTGGTGTATGCTCTTTTCCTTTTCATACAGCGCTTTGTAACAAGACACTTTAAATTATAAAGAGCAATGAAATAGAATAGTTGCAGGAGTTGACATAACAATTCACAGTATAATATCGAATTTAAGTCTTCCCAAGTATATCAATATCGAATGTCACATAGCAGAGTATTTGACATGTCACAGGGGTGGCTTCCATTCATTTACTAAGCAATCGTACTTTATAATGAAATCTTCAGTGCAATGAAATCCAGATGGATCACAAACCAAGTTTTGCAAGCAATCGTTCGACCTCCAAAACAGCATGCTAGATCAGAAGCATTTGAACGTTGGGGTATCTTAACTGCAGAAAGTACCTCAACCATACAATCATGAGATCCTGGGTTCAATCCCTACCGACCCACGGTGAAAACACCCTTTCTCAAATAATAATAATAATAACAACAACGCATGAAAATCCAATAGCATTTGGATTTCAGAATGAGAAAAAAAGAATGTTGGAATAACAGCCGGAGGGCTCAAAACAACAAAAAAGATTATCTAGAAGGGTATGGTTGCCCAAAATACAATAGTAGAGCGAACTGTACAATATCAAATGTTTCAGGAACTCCTATCGTAATTTCACCGAAGTGTTTGCTTAACAAAGTGAAGTATACCACAGGTTCAACCTCAGTTAGGTATATTCTTGCCCTTGCTTAACTGTGTCACTTAGGTTTCTTGATTTTTTTTTCTAATTATTTCACTCAGGAAGCCATGCAGTTTTTAATCACTTTTTATTCTTTACTGGCAACTGGGCTTGGGTCAACATATGTGCCCAGCTTTCGGGCAGCAAAGTGAAGCAAGGAAGAAACCGAAGCACACAGACAAATGCTTGGATGGCAAAAGCTTTCTTCTACTATATACGTAGAAACAAGCCTGCCCTTATCTTTTGTGATGATCTACGAACCCCTTATTCCATCTTTATATCATTTCTGTCCGGGAATCTACTTTCTTCGCCGTTGATGTTATATCTTTTCCTTCCAAGAATCTAGTCACCCTTTTGCTTTATGATATTTGACGTCACATGTATTTTATATTTCGGTACTTGATCAGCGCTAAATAAGTAATCAAATTAAAAAGGGTTCTTGCACATAGCATCTACAAGCTTAATTTATGCCTAATTTATGTATGCTCTTGCAATTAAATAAGTAACCAATTTGGTAGTTGTCTTTTCAATTTCTTTTCATTACGGGCTCCGCATGGTTGTGCACCAACAATCTTGTATCATGGCAAGTGGCCTCACATGTGCATGTACAACGGGATGCCCTGGCTCGGTGCCTCGCATGGCTAGCTAGGATCGGATGGCACCATGAAGGCTCGGGTGCTGCTGTGAAGACAAGGTAACGGAAAAATGAACCGCACCTCTCGTCACGTAGCCGAAACGTGCGTCGCGTACGAGGAAGACGACGGCCGCAACCGGGATTGCAGCGGCCGTGACCGGGAAGATGACGGCCACGACTGGGATTGCGGCGGCCTTGGATGCACCGGGGTCTGCTCGGGGCGGCGTGACCCAATTTGGTTGACGGTGCCTGGATCCCCGCGGCGGAGGACGACGACGACGAGCGTGACCGGGCACCGGAGGACGACGATGAGTGCGACCGGGAGGTGGAGGACGACAAGCGTGGCCGGGTGTCAACCAAATCCGACAGGATCTGGATGGACCAGACCAGATCCGGCCAGATCTAGCCGCGGAGCACCGATGACTACGGCCAATAGGGGCGGCGGCGGATGGACAGGGAAGGGGAGGGAGCGGAGAGGGGAATCGTTTGTGGGAGAGGAGAGAGGGGGATGGAGAGAAAACTATATCGCTGACAGGTGGGACAGAGTGGTGTTTGTAATAAGTTTTTTGCTTGTAGGGTTCGTGGTGTAAAATGTTGAATAAAAATAAAATCGAAGGGCTGAAATAGAAGTTTTGGGGTCTGAAATGCAAATTATTTGTACGTTTATTTGAAGCTACCATTAGGTGGGTTAGAAGTTTTGCGGTTTGAAATGCAAATTATTTGTATGTTTATTTGAAGCTACCATGCATTAGGTGAGTGGGAGTTTGAATAGTGTCTTGAATGACTTGTGCCTAGGTGAATGATGAAACCACCGCTTGAGGCACATATGCATTGTATATGCCCTTGTACTTCATGTCTTGCATTCCGTACATCGTTGGTCATGACATGTGATGTCCGTATGTGTCAGGCAAATTCATATCTACTATCATATTCCCCCTCTATTTCGTAATATTTGTCCACAGTCCACCATGTGCATAGAACAAAAAAGCACTAAATCAATCAAAGTTAGTGAGAAATGACCGTACATATGTCTATTAAATGACATACTACAACCACTTTACCTCTTTCAAAGCATTTAAGTAGAGGTAGAAAGTAAAACATTGCAATAATTACACTGTAACACCCTAACCCAAAATCCGTTCAATGCCCAACGCACCGTAGGGCGGATCCGCACCCACATAGCACCTCATTTACACTTTTGTATCGCTTCATGTAAAAGGGTTAACCCGGAGATGTTACGTTTGAAATACTTGGTTTATATGCTAGCTCAAACCTATCTCAACTCTCTATGTGGGATTAATCTCACTAACACAACTCCACGTGGGTCACATGGGCCACCACACTAACAGACCGAGGTATTACAAATACTTTTGATTCCCGCAACGGACAAACAATTTGAAATGGAGACTCTCGAGACTTGAGACAAATGTAGTGAAAACGAAGGAAGTATTAGTGAAGGCAATAGGCCACATTTGAATCGCATTAATACAACCTGCGCACATGACTATAGCATCTTTTTTCCTTAGTAGCATGGTGTTTTCAACCCTACCTATGTGGTTGGTGGTTGAAACTAAGACCACACTTTGTGCACCGCTGATCATGTTTCTCATATCAGTATAGCAAAACATTGTGCTATACTGTAGGAGATGAACTACAGAAATAAATCTATGGTATATTTAT
The DNA here is from genome assembly GCA_036346405.1 of Phyllostachys edulis. Taxonomy (NCBI): domain Eukaryota; kingdom Viridiplantae; phylum Streptophyta; class Magnoliopsida; order Poales; family Poaceae; genus Phyllostachys; species Phyllostachys edulis. Next base: position 38,661,961 of record CM070562.1, on the reverse strand, counting down.
CTCAATGAGATGGCTGAAAATTAATTGCTCATATGTATTGCACTAAATGTTCTTCTCTGCCTTTGAAAAGGCAGAGGATCTCCTTCCATTTGGGCCATCCGGTAGGGAAGGACACCTGGCTGGAGATGAAATTTGATCACACTAGCTAGCTAAACCCACCTTCTCTTAGTTGCACAATTAACTTAACTAGGATGAAAATGCGCACTATGTCGCGCCGTTATTTACAGCGTATTTGTAACTAAACATTTGCTTCTCTATTCTTGTTATGCAATTCTGACATATAACCAATTGTTCTTGTTATGCAATTCTGACATATAACCAATTGTTCTTGTTATGCAATTCTGACATATAACCAATTGTTCCAACTACTGAAAAGTCGAATATGAACACTACCTGAAATTTACATTGTAAAATTCTAATTCAACTTTCAATGAAAATAATGAAAACAAAACATGTCATTGGTTAATTATTATTCTCTATCACCCGTTAATCTTGTAAAAGAAGGTAAATACTTCTACAAGAAAAAAGTATCAATGTATATAGTAGAGAAATGTCTTTGTTACAATGTGATTATCTTTGTGGCTTGTGAGATAGAAGAAAAATATTTAACATGAATAAAAAGTGAAATGCAGTATGCGCAGCACATCAATTGGGATTAAGAGGTACTTACATGACTTGCCAAAGCAAATAAAAGAGTTGTTGTAGCAATAGCACAGGGATGATCATCAATATTCAGAAACAAAACAATATTGATAATTTGTTGAACCAATCCACAGGATATAAGAAAACAAGGCACCTGTGAGTAATAAAATGGAGAACTATATCCAGTCCATACCATGTCGGCCATATGTTGGATAAAAGCAGCAATTTTGAAAACCTTTACCTCTGAGTACAACGTGAAAGGGCAATACTAAATATCGTACAGAGAACGAACAACACAGATAAAATTAGTGAATGGTAGGAATATAGTAATCAAGGAGGAGAAATACAAAATACATTAAGCATATGGACATTCAAAATACGTAAATTACGTACCTATGTTAGCAAGTGTAGAACAACTAGGACCAATCATGTGAACATTCACCAAATATAAATTACTAAGGCACGTTGTTAGACCCCAAATTTAGAATTTTCTGTGTAAACTTGTGTCATTCCTTAGATCAGTAGATAGCACACACAGATACATCGTTAGTTCATACACATACATCGTATTCATTTTACAATAGCATACTTTATTACATAAACAGACCGTACAACCAACAGTCTTACAAAAGGGGCCAAGCAGGCCAATACAATACACATAGTGCTTTAATACAGAAAGTGGAGATACATGCAGAAGCAAAATAAAAAAGGGTGGATCCATTCGCTCTGCCCACCGGTAAGAGGCTGGGAGTCCCGGCCTAAGGTCCTCTATCGTCTTCACCATCCAGCCCTGATGCCACAAAGTAGGCATAAGGGTCTTGATCCAACGACTCTGAATATTATGTATGAGCAAGTATGAGTACACAACTGTACTCGCGAGCCAACGAACATAATGTAATTATTATATATGCAAGGCTAATTCAAGGGAGGTTCATGGCTCTTTTATTTGCACAAAGCTAAGTTTGAATTAGAATAGTTAGTAAACAATTCCTAGGACCTAGCATTTTAACTTAACACAAGTTTTGATAAACTGAGTTTTGTTGTAAAGTACTAGTGGAGATTCCAACCTCCAATACCATTGAGTGGCTCCATCCACCCAATGCTCATGTTTTTTCTCGGGTCACTTCCTGTAATTCTCACTGATTCTCAACCAAGCCATCTAAACATCTAGGCTTCAACCCAACTTTTCATTCCCTCCGACAAATTATTTTATAAAAATGAAAGCTAATTCAAGTGAGTTCTCGGCACCGCCCATGACCGTGGGCACGACTTTTTAGATAGTTCTCTTACTCTGCAGAGTTCGCACACTTTACCCACAAGAGACAATCAACTTATAATGTCCCTGGTATACTTCCATAGGTATGCGACTAAGTTGATTATCACAAGGCTTTTACAATGTCCCATCCCATTGCAACCCCACACCACTGGGCATCACCTCCTTGGGCCGTGCCCCCAAAAGGTCTCCATTTACATCGTTTAGTTCAGTGGCTTCTACCCATACCCACCTACACACCCACTAATGGCAAGGTTGCAATGAGGCGAACAAATTAGTTAGCTAGGTCGTATCCATTATAGACTTGTAGTTACACTGTTTTTACATGAGAAGGCCGCTACAAGAACTCGTTCCTTTATTGACTCGGGTGGTACTTCCCATACAAACTCTATTGTGCTCTTTCCAACACCCGCCATGCTTTCCAGCTGCCCGAGTCAAAATTTGTTTTTGGTTTTATTTTGTTTTGAAATACCTTTCTAATCAACATAACAGCCAAGCTCCCATCTCAACTTCCCAATCTCATTTTCAAATGTTTTAATGATGTCGGGGCAATTTACTGCTTGCATGTCAGTGTCACTACGCAAAGCTAAGCATGACCCTTAAATATGTATTTTGTAGCTATCAAGTATTCCATTAATCTATGGCGACAAGGATAATGTCCAAGTTCAAAGATTGGAAATTTATACAAAATTATTAGTTAGGATATTAACTATAAGCCAAAGCAACATACATGTATAAAACATAGCAATGCAATTTCATAATTGAAAAACAATATAGATTGCATTGAAACTTAGGAGCAAAATGATCAAAGTGTTGACTCGCCTTGTTCTAGGGCTTGTGGGTCTTAGTCTTGCACGACTTGATGTTCTTCGGGAGCTTCGATGTCTATATACGTGAAAACAACCAAAGTTCAAATAAGCACAAAAAGATTCATATTGCAACCAAAATCCAAATGAACTCCAAAATAGGTGTTTTTGGTTGGGTTGGGTAGGTTTTGAATTTAGATACATTTAGAAACAAAAATCATTCGATTTTGAGTTAAAATGAGTGAGAACGGGACCTTTGAAGTTCAAACCCAAAATTAAATCCTAAAAAAGAAAAGGGGAGAGAGACTTCTCTCTCTGACAGATGGGGCCCATCTGTCATGGTCTTGGTTCACATGAATAGTGTATGGACCGAAGGTCCACAGACACCGTGCCAGCTCATGGGTGTGGTCTACCCTGTATACTTAAGTTTTTAGGCCCACTTGTCATAGAATTATATCCTAATTTCTTTTCTAATCGTTTTTCTTAACTACTCGGGCCCACATGTCATACTACCTAACGTCTCATTAACCTTGTCCTAATAGTGCCACTGTTCCTTAATGGTTCTACTACAGTGCATCTTCCCCATTTGAACCAGAGCAGAGGGGCTATCAGGCCATGCCTACCACCGGCAAGCGGAGCTATGGGGGTGCCTTGGACCGCCCAAAATGGGACCCCATAAGGCAAGCGATCCCAATGGTTCCAGCGTCGAGGACCACGGTGGTCTCTGGCAACGGCACGATGGGTTCTAGTGGTAGCGGTGCTCGGGCTTCTATGGTGATTACATGCCGACGACGCCCTAAGCTAAGTAGTACACGCACAAGCATCTAGGAGGCGCTAGGAACTCACTGGTACCGGGGATGAAGACAAAGATGGTTGGAGGAAGCCTAGCACCGTGAACCTAAGGTGGCATGCGGAGCTTCACTTGGCAGCGGTGACCTAGAGGGTAAAAGACATCGTCAATGAGGTGCTTGAGACGAGAGCAATCGGAATAGGGCTCACCGAGCGAGGTGCGGCGGTGGAATGGGCGGTTTTGGCCGGAGTCGGGGAAGAAGAGAGCCCCGACGAGTTCATGTGAAGGAAAAGAGAAATCAATTGGGGGGGGGGATATTCTTGGGGCTTTGGAACGCATGGTGACGCGGGTGTGACGGCGGTGTAGCGGCCCAAAGCAGGGGTGGTGCCCTCCTTTGTGGTTCCGCTCGATGGAAGAGAGGGAGAGGTGGGGAATGGCGAGGAGGGGCAAAGGGAGCCCAGGGTGGCTACTTATAAGTGGAAGGAAGGAGTAGGGAGCCGGTTGCGGCGTGGAGCGACGGGATAGTGTCAGATGGCTCAGTGTAGCGATAGCACGAAAGCAGTGTCACGGAGGGATGTCTGTTACCGGGACGCGACGGTAGTGTGGCTGAGCGACAGGTGAGATGATGATTGTCACAGGCACAGGGAGCGAGGACGGGAGTGTCACATCCGGACGTGCTTCTCCCTTCTCCAGTGAAGCGGGGGACACGGCACATTGGCGATGGCATGGCACCAATGCTATGGCTCGGTGCGAGTAGCGCGTGAAAGAAATAGGGAGGAGGAAGAAGGGGTGGCGTGGGCGTAGTGGGCTACATGTGGAAAACAAGGGAAAGGCTCATACTGGTTTTGGCCGGGAAAACAGGGAAAGGAAAGAAAAGAGAAAAGGAAAGAGAGAAAGGGAAAATAGGGAAACAAAATGATGGCCAACATTTTGGGTGTTAGTTATATTCTAGCTATTAATTCTTGCAAAAATGCGCTCAGACGAGAACTACAACTAAAACACCACACAAAAGTCCTGGAAATAACAGGACGACTGATAACACACAAAAAGTTTTTTTAAAATCCCATACTTTTGTCTCTAGGATTTCTTACAAAAATTTTGGGCTGTTACAAACTACACCCCTTAAAAAGAATCTCGACCTCCGAGATTCGGCCGATCCATACAGCAGCTGAGGGTACTAGGCTTTCAAAAAGTCTTCACGCTCCCAGGTGGCTTCTCCTTTCGTGTGATTACTCCATTGTACTCGGTACAAACGATATGTGTTATTCCTTGTTTGCTTTTCCACTACGTCCAAGATTTTGACGGATTGTTGATCGGGGTACGTCAGGTCCTTGCTCAGTTCGATGTCCTTAAGCAGTGTCTGTTCCTCAGGAACCATGAGGCACTTCTGCTTGTGAGACATGAAATACATTGTGCACGCCTGCTAGCTTTGCGGGTAGCTCTAGCTGATAGGGTACCTTTCCTAGCCTAGCAGTGATGGGAAACGGTCCTACATATCTTGGCACAAGCTTTCCTTTGACCTTGAATCTCCTGGTTCCTCTGAGGGGGGAAACCTTCAAGTAGACAAAATTTCCAATTTCAAACTCTAGCTCTCTGCGACGATTGTCATCGTAGCTCTTTTGCCTTGATTGTGCTGCTCGCAGTCAGTCTTAAATGAAGCGAACCTTATCTTCAGCTTCTTTTAGGATGTCGGGCCCAAAGAGGTACCCTTCTCCTGCTTCTGACCATAACAGTGGTGTTCGACACTTCCTTCCATAAAGGGCTTCAAAGGGTGTCATCTTCAGACTAGACTGATAGCTATTGCTATACGAAAAGTCAGCATACGACGGACATTTTTCCCAGTTGGTGGTGAAATCCATAGCACAAGCCCAAAACATGTCTTCGAGGATCTGATTTACCCTTTCTGTCTAACCATCTATTTGTGGGTGATATGCCATGCTAAATACCAGATATGTGCCTAAGGCTTCATGGAGGCTAGCCCAAAAATGGGAGGTGAACTGAGACTCTCAGTCGAAGATGTTTCACTTAGGTACTCCATGCAAGCTCACTATCTAGGATATATAAAATTCTGTCAATTTGTCTCCTTTGTAAATAGTTTTCACTGGGATAAAATGAGCTACCTTAGTCAATCGATCTACTATGACCCAGATAGAATCATATCCCGACTTGGTCTTTGGCAGTCCAGTGATAAAATCTATGCCAACCTCTTCCCATTTCTATTCTGGTACTTGAAGTGGTTACAAAAGGCATGCCGGCCTCTGGTGTTCTACTTTAATCCATTGGCACACATCGCAGCATGCTATGTACTCACTCACTGTCAGGCTCCCTTGCTTCAGCTCACGGAACTCATTTTGTTGAGCATGGCAAGGAGGGCAGCAGAGGTCTGATTTTGTTGAGCTACTATCTAACTCATACTTTGCATCATTGCACTCATCATTTGTGTCTGGGCTGTCATAAATTGTCCCAAACCTAGATCTGTAGCTGCTGGGGGAGGAGGTGGTGGTGGTGATGACAAAGAAGGGTCCACTAGCTCATCTTGACCGGGCAAGTGGCGAGTCCGAACCATCTGCACACAACCTCTCAGGCTTAAGAGATAAGGAGAAGAAAGCACATTGGTTAAGAGGGAAAAGCACAGAGAAGATCAAGACCAAGAGAAAGAGAACACTCTAGGGGGGAAAAAGGCAGGTTAAACCCGAAAGAACCAGTAGCTGAAAGCTACTGAGAGCAAAGAAAACTCAACCAAAAGGTCCTACTTTCGGGACTAATCATTACAGGAGCTAAAAGGCAGCCTATCAACAACACTTCTAGCCTCACCTATTGGGGTAGACACTCAAAACCAGGCCCGATCCTATTAAGGTTATTGGGATAAGAGGGATCAACTTTAATTTGCCAACACGGTTCAGAGGAGATAAGGCATAACGATCTATGAACAAGGGGAGAAGAGAAAATAGAACAAGATAAGAATAGAACAGAATAAGATGAGAGAAGAAATACTACTCAAGTTACTCTGTTGGTTTGATTTAGAAAATAAAATTTTAAGACTTTGACTAAACGACCATGCTAACTAAGGTTACGCCCAATAGTCGAACCTGACTCTGATACCACCTTTGTAAGGACCTTACCCGAGAGCTCCTGGAGGGGTCTCCCAGGACTGCCCAGGAGGTCCGACAGAACCACCCGTGAGGTCTGAGAGGACCTCCAAGACCACCCAGGAGGTCTCCCAGGACCACCCGTGGAAGGCCTCCAGGACCTCCTAGGAGGACTCGAAGGTCCACCTAGAGGTCCTCCAGGATCACACAGAGGTCCGGGCTCTGTGCACCGTGAGCTAGTCCCAGGATCAGTTGGCTAGCTCGCACAGACTCCACAATGGTGCAATCAAGACAAACCATAAGCTCAAAGATGAAGCAGACAAATTAATATTAACATAAGCAAAAGACCTTATGGTCAAGCTGTTTACAGGGGTGCCTCATTGAGCTTACAACCAAAAGAGATAACAGCAGCGAAAAACACAAAAGCGCAAGGTCCATTCGACCAACCTCACAGGCCATCGAGTGGAGGACGTCCCTAAGTCGCAAGGTCTTCATAGAGCTCCTCTTCATAGAGCATTGTGCTCCCTGGGTCACCCTCCTCTACTGATCAAACAGAGGGCGCAAAGCCATGAGTACGTTGAATGTACTCGGCAAGTCATAGGGGATGCATGCAGATAATAATCATGTAAAGCTTGACAAGGAATGGCTGCAAGGTTAGTTTTGCAGAAAGCAAAATTTGCAAGAGATACATTAAGTAGATTTCAAAGCACAAGCTGAAAGAAAAACAAAAGAAGCAAGTCCTTTGAAAACACTTGTGGACACCCTGTCCACAACCGAACCTCACTGTGATCCCCCTGATCACAGCTCGGCTACACCAAACCGCACAGGACCAGCTCAAAACCCACCACAAAACTTTTGAAAAGTCTACCCCTTGTGTGAAATCTCCGGGCATGACCATAACCGAGGCCGCGGCTATTCAAATAGATCTTACACTGTAGAGGTTGTACACTTTACCCACAAGAGGTGATCGCTTGATACGACACACGTTTCCTTGGATGTGCGAATCAAATGGAGACCACCACTAGGTCTTTACAAAGGTCCACTTGACTCGGTTCTGCTCTCGCTGAGGTTTCGCCATCCCAGCCCCCTCTTGCGCCATTCCCATCAACACAGAACCGACTCAAGCTTCTCTAATTATTGCACCCGGTCCACCCCATCCTAGACATGTGGTTGCACAAGGTGACCCAGATTAATGGTTCAAGGTTAAGTCCTTAGTTGGCTGCTTAGGCAAGTCATTCCACAACCCAATGTGTTTCCTGCACCCACACTAACCACCATCCAACCTGCCCGAGCATAAAACCTTTAGGGTTCCTCCCGGCCCAAGGACCACTCTAGTCCTGGCACAACAATTTCATCGAGTGGCATTGCCACGGTTCCATAGTTCTTTAGTCATATTTTAATAATTAAGAATCATGAAGTTGATACCATCGCAAACTACAGCATGGCTAAGCATAAGATGTACCCATGTTGGTAATTCAACAGAGACCAACAACCAAAGCTCATCCTAAGGATGTCAAAGAAACATGTCAACATGTATGTCTTAATTAACCAAGGGTGTCTTTACTGGCAAGAGGGCATATAACTACTCCCAAAACCATTTGTAAACAAAAAGCCATGCATGATGAGTTAAAAATAATATACATTTTTGCAAAGATGGGTTCAACGTGATCAAGGTCTATGACTTGCCTTCGATGAAGAACTGAGAAGCTTCTGTTGATGTGGCCGGGTCCAAGAACTCCTCTGTGAAACCGGGATCTACACGTTCAAGAGAGCCAAAATAAGCAAAGCAAACTCCAACAAGAAGATCAAAAGGACTCACCAAGTAAGAGACAAATAAAGGTTACAAAGAAGATGAAAACCAGAGCTTGAACTGCTCAAAGAGGGCTTAGACGAGGGAGGTCTAGCTCAAAGGAAGTGGTCCAAGGTGCAGGGCGACAAATAGGGGTCAGGGGGCTCTCTCGGGTTCTTTTATAGGCACGTGAGACTCTAGGAGGAGGACAGTGAATTAAATGGCACACGACGGGAGCAGGTGATGGAGGGAAATAGGGCAAGTCAAGGAAGTGACCCAAGAGGGAAACGAGGTACTGCAGAAGCAACCGCAATAAATGCTTGAAGACTTTGGCTCTGGCAGTACACAACGGGAGGAAAAGGAAAATGAGTAGGAACTGACAAGCTGCCAGTCAAACACATGAGGCTGAGTCAACTCAGAGAGGAGGTCCAAAAAGGGATGGAGCAACCGCAATAAATGCTTGAAGACTTTGGCTCTGGCAGTACACAACGGGAGGAAAAGGAAAATGAGTAAGGCCCGACAAGCCGCCATCAAACACATGAAATTTGAGTCAACTCAGAGAGGAGGTCCAAAAAGGGATGGTCTAGTAGTTGCGACCAACGGGGAGGTTGTGACTCCTAGGGGTGGTCGTGATCCACGGGAAGTCATGACCCATGGAGGTGGTATTTGCGAAATAACCACAAGAAGTCCTGAGGACAAGGTGGTCCTGAGGAGGTCCTGATGGTCAGATCAAAAATAGGGGAGGTCCTGACAGTCAGATCTCTCAAGGGGAGGTCCTGACGGTCAGATCTCTCAAGGGGAGGTCCTAACGGTCAGATCAAAATAGGGGAGGTCCTGACAGTCAGATCTGTGGATATCATGGGGATATGTGCATGATCTTAGGATGATGATACAATTGACAATGGCATTTGCGGTTTGTCAAATCTCACATTTTTGGCATAGTTTCTGTTCTGTCAGGCCACTGGCGGTCAGACCGGCCAAGCCTCGAGGGAATTCTGTTTAAGTCCCAGGGGCGGTCAGACCGGCCAGAACAGCGGTCTGACCGATTTTGACTTGATTCGTCGAGTTGTTTTGCGTTGTGTGTTGGGTTAACCTAAGGACATGGGCTTCAGTGCATATGTATTGCATGTTGCATGTTTTCACTAACGTGGGTCAAGTTGTGAAGAACTTGTTCCTGGATTCGATTTGCTTGTCTATTGGTGTGCAGGTTGCTTGGAGGTCAACGACAGTCAACGACGAGGAGGATCGGGACTAAGCTTAGAGAGCTGAGGTCCAGAACGATCAAGGATGCGGGTGAGGTCAATGGACTCAAGCGTGGCACAAAATGGACAAGGATGACCGAATGGGCAGTTCGGTGCGACTGGTTGATCAAGCGGTGCGGGGGTCGGTGCAAGTGCTATGGAGGTTCCGGTGGGATCCGGACGGGAGACTTACTGACACGATGAGAGCCGCTGGATCAACCTACACGTGGCGAAGCATGGATGTGTTTCGCGCAGTTCAGACTCGGTCTTCGGAAAAGATCGAGAAGGGGTATTTTGGTAATTTTACCAAATACCGCCTTGGTGACCTAATGCCAACCCACGGCGTAAGACGGTGCGTCAAGAAGTGGATTAGGTCAAGAGAAGTGAAGACGGCGCTTTAAAATACGTGCGTGTGTGACCCGTTTGTATTGGGCCTTAACGGGAGCCCATTAGGGTTTGTCTTCTAGAAGGTCTAAGCCTCATATAAATAGGAGGGGTGCTGTCAAGCAGCTACCAAGCACTTCATTTGTAAACCCTAGTTTGGTGTTAGGGCATTAGAGAAAGAGAAAAGGCTTAGGGTTCTAGGTAGATGTGTTGAGTTGTGTGCTCTTGGATTGAGCTTTGTCCTCCATGGATGGAGTGGCTGTAAACCCTCTCAACCTCAGATCAATCTATGGATGATTCCTCAAGTTGAGTACTCTTTGTGTTCTTTCTCCATATTTGGTGATTTTGAGTCCATCTTTGATCCTTTGGTTTTTGGTTGGTTTCGTGCCTTCTTCTACCTTGCTGTGACATGTGGGAACATATCTAAGATCACCTAGATCATCAATCTTCCACGAGCAAGGTTTAGATCAGGTTTTCATTTTTGCCCGGTTTTGAACCTTCCTTCGATAGAATGGAAAAAGGTTGAAACTTTGACGTGGATCTACTCAATCTCTACTTGGAATAGGTTCCTAATATCCTTAGGAAGGTGTGTTCCAAATTTGGTCAAGTTTGGCCGTGTAGATCAAAAGTTAGACCGATTTTCGTTTTGATTTGGTACATCATGAGCTTACAGTCGAGTTCGGTCAAACCGAATTTTACATGCCGTTCAGACCGCACCCCAGTCTAACCGCCCATTACACGCCGGTCTGACCGCCCTGTTAGGGTTTGTGTCCTTTTGGTTCATTGTCTTGGGGATTTTGGTTTGGATCCAACATAAGTCTTCTGCTGTTGATCCTCATAGCTCCCATAGCTATTGGGGTGAATCTGGTGTTGAATTTGAACGAGGTGAAAATTAGGCGAGCTTCTATTCACCCCCTCTAGTCGCCTTTCCGGTCCTACAAGATCTCTCAAGGGGAGGTCCTGACGGTCAGATCAAAATAGGGGAGGTCCTGACGGTCAGATCTCTCAAGGGGAGGTCCTAACGGTCAGATCAAAATAGGGGAGGTCCTGACGGTTAGATCTCTCAAAGGGAGGTCCTGACGGTCGAATCAAAATAGGGGAGGTCCTGACGGTCAGATCTCTCAAGGGGAGGTCCTGACGGTCGGATCAAAATAGGGGAGGTCCTGACGGTTGGATCAAAATAGGGGAGGTCCGCGATAGCGAGATAAGGCACAAAGGAGCGGGAGCTGTTGGATTACAATCAAGCGGGTCAAAACGATTGGGCCGTTCGAACCATCCGAAGCTACCACTCGATCTTGGCCACTCAACTAGATCGGGCGGTCCAAAAGAAATCGAAGGGTTCAAAAGGATTCGAACGTTCGGACCGTCTGAACGTGTCGACAGGATCAAACCGTCCAACACAAATCGAACGGTTCAAAAGCGATGAAGGTCAAAATCGAGCGGGAGGTCCGATCGGGCACAAGGAAGGTCCAAGGAACACAAGGGAGGTCCAAAGGAACACAAGGGGGGTCCAAGGAACACAAGGGAGGTCCAAACACAGGGGAGGTCTGTGATCTAAGGGAGGTCCAAACACAGGGGAGGTTTGGGACCTAAGGGAGGTCCAAACACAGGGGAGGCAGAGAAGGAAAATGAAAGCCAAAGAGCACTAACAACTCAAGATCGACCAAAAAAGTTAATTGGAGTTTAATTTATTCAAGTTAAATCTCCAAATTTCCAAAATTCCAAGTTAAGCTTGAGCAAAAGACAGAACCAAATGGTTAATTTTGAGTTTTGAAATTTTTTCAAAAAGGCTCCGAAAATTGGGATGTTACATTACCTCTGCTTGTAGGGGCAATATAGAACGATCGATAGCTAGGAACCTGGCCCCTTGGTTCCCCCATCTTTCACTTACGACTGGCCTCAAAGGTCTTGCGCTCATTTTTGAGGAGCAGTGTCTTGTTGAACAAATGTTGGAAGTTGTGGAAGTCCTGAACAATCAACTGCACTCGTGGCCCATCGCGCAACCCCTTCCATGAAACGATCAATCTTTTTCCCCTCATCGGCTATGTCACTCTACACATAGCGAGCTAGCTGGGTGAACTGCGTCAGGTACTCACTCACTGTAGAGTTGCCCTAATTCAAGGCCCGGAACTCATTTCTCTTCATGTGCATACACTAGAGGGTACGTAGTTGCTTCGGAAAGCTTCGTTGAACTCTCTCCACCCAACATCAAGGGAAGTTACTTCCACTGTAGCCTGCTCTTTGGCTACCTCATCCTCAAATGCTTCTTCTTCTTTTGCTTCATTTTCTTCAACATTTGCCAACTCAGGATCCTTCTGACTCTGGCTACCAAGTAATTGTCCCACCAATTGGCAGCTGGTCCCGCAAGCTGATGTGTTGCACACATCACCTTGTCCTCCTCTCGACATCAAGCCAAGGTCAGCTTCTTCTCGATAGCACGGAGCCAATCTTCGGCTTCTAGTGGCTCATTAGCGCTAGAGAAAATTGGGGGCTTTGTGCGCATGAACTCCCCAAGTTTCGACCCTTGACTGACTACTCCAGGGCGCTGACTAGCTACTATTGCTTCCAACAGCTGTGTTTGTTGAGCCATCACTTGTGCTAGTGTGGGGTGCTCGGGTGGTGGAGGCGGGCATGGGGCCACGCCCACGACCTCTTCCCACGGTGGCTCTTTTTAGAGGCATCTGTTGGACAAACACTTTTTAGAGAAGAATAGTGGATTGACAACTAACACTCAAGGCGACTGAAATTAAAACATCACACAAAAACATAGGATGACATAAGGTAGCATAACCAAAGCCATACTCATGGAAACCATTAAAGTTCATGGAAACCATTAAAGTGCATTTAAACCAAAAGCAAATCCAGAACAACTGCCAAACATTTACAAACCAAAGTACACACCAAACTACGTCTACTACTAGTACTCTGTAAAACAAAAGGGCAGATGCTAGCTAATCCCAAAATACTATCCTAGCTAGCTCTACTGCACATCCTAGCTACCTCTACCCTACTGATCTCCCTCAGACGGCTCAGTCGTTTCACAAAGGTAACCCCCACTGTCTCTACGAGTGGGTAGGGTGCAGGAGTGAGAACGACTGGGGCTGGAGTCCGCACTGTGAGGGTAGGCGGGCGCGCATGCACTTGCACACGGTAGTCCTCAAGCGGAGCATGCTAACGCTGCCTATCGCGGGGCCTTGAGGCGTGGTGAAGCCTCCAGTCGGGGTAGTGGTGCGCCCTATAGCAGCTGGAGTGCTTGCCACGGCAGTGGTGGCCGCGTTTGCCCTGGCGAGCTCAGAGACGTCTGCCGCCCTCTCACGCTCAGTTAGATCTTTTTACAGTTACTTGCAGTTTGTGATTTTGATGGAACTTTGAATAATGGTTGTAAGCTCTACGAGAGCAAATCATTAAATTCTTATGATGAGTCCTGCAAGGCTTATTTTTCCTATATTTATAATAGCAAGTTATGTTATGATATATGAAGTATTAAAACGCGTGTGGTACCCTATGGAGGAAGTGTGCTTAGCGGATAGTGGCACAACGAATACCGTCTTGAGAGAGACGAAATTCTTTCAGTCGATCAGCAAGATGCTAGTAGTCTTACGACAATCATAGGCAGCGATACTTGTATAATAGGCTCAGGAAGAGCCACAATTATACTTCCGATGGGCACAACTTTGATCATTGATGAAGCCTTGTTGTACCCAGAATGAACTAGAACTCTCAAGGATATTCGCGATAACGGTTTTCATGTAGAGACTGAAAAAGAGTATGGTAAGTAATATCTGCTTATTATATAGCGTGAAGAAAGTGAAAACAAGGGTAGTAGAACGACTTTCTTCATATGAAACTAGACTATACTACACTAATATTATGGCACCCACAACCCATACTGCCCTGAAAATCGTATTTAGAAGCTCTGAACTTTTCTGTCTCTAGCATGATAGATTAGGCCATCTAGGTCTTAGAATGATGAGAATTATAATTAACAATTCATAGGGACATAATATCGATGTAACGAATTCCCGAATTAGGAAGATTTTGTGTGCTCCGCATGTGCCACCGGGAAATTAATTACTAGACCTTCTGCTCTGAAAGTGAAGGATGAAGTCCCTGCATTCCTAGGCCGTATCGAGGTAGATTTTTGCGGTCCTATATAGCCCCTGTCAGGGCCATTTATATATTTTTATGGTGCTCATCGATGCTTCCCTGAAATGGTCGTACGTATGTTTATTGTCTACGAGAAACTTTGCTTTTGCAAATCTAATCTTGTAGATAATTAAAATTTAAATTAATTTCCTTGATCATCATATGAAGTTCATCAGAATGGACAATGCTGAAGAATTTTTTCGAAGTCATTTGATGATTATTGCATGGCAATGAGAATTAACGATGAACATTCTATATCGCATATCCACACCTAGAATGGTCTAGCAGATTTTTGCAGAATTGTAACTTACCAACTACATGTTGGGTACACGTAGTCCTGCACGCAGCAACTCTCATCAATTTTAGACCGTCAGTATATAACATCCATTCACCTATGCAACTAGCGCAAGGGTCAGCACTGAAAATTTCTCATCTTTACAGATTTGGTTGCAAGTTTTATGTACCTATACTACCATCATAGCAAACTGCAATGGGCCCTCTCCGCAAGTATGAGATATATGTTGATTATGAGACAACAACCATAATCATGTATTTGGTCTCTATGACAGGAGATTTGCATACTGCCTGATTCACTAATAGTATATTAGATGAGGATAGTTTTCCATCATTAGAGGGAGGAAATCAACCCCTTGATGAAAAATGTCGGAAAATAACGTGGCAAGCCACAGGAATCCATGCAAATGACTCACACACTAGTGAAGTAAATAGAGAAGTCCAGAAGACAAGAGAAGTCCAGAAGATGTGAAGTCCAAAATACAATTGAAGTCCAGAAGATAATTGATTTGTAATCATTAGCAAATCAACTGCCTGACTGCTTTAGTGATTTGAAGAGTGTGACCAAGTCGTATGTGTCTGCACGCAATGCATCGAGAGGGTTGAAATACCGAAGAAAATTGAAGGTATCCATAATCCCGTCCTAAGGTCTCAGAAAAGGACGAGAACTCCGGCCCCTCGAATCCCATGTAACTAGGGACGCCTGATGAAAAAGGATAAGAAGGACTTGACACAGCTGATCACCGAAGTTCCCCAGAGCCAGAAGGAGAGCTAGTTGAGACTTGGCACCAGTACATAACCTTCAGAAAAGGCATACCGGATTTGAACATTCCCACGAAGAGAGTATCAGCATGGATGTGTGCGCACACATCAGAGCTGAAAAACTAAAAAGACTTGCCCCCCGTAATTAGAAACAGCGGTGGGCAAGTAGAAGCATCAGAAGAATCGCCCCCATGAAGAAATAGTAATAAACTTGGTGACCACGAGAGAATTTATGAATAAGACAGCAATCAATGTCGATATTTACTTTGCAAAGAAAATTGCCACAATCATCGATCTTGATCTAGAGCCTACATCGTTCGCTGAATGTAAGAAAAGATCAGATTGAGAAGATTGGAATAAGCCAATAGAAAGCTGAATTATTACCTCTGAATAAAAGAGAGTTGTTTGAGCCTGTAAGCCACACGCCTCCCCATGTGCACCTCGTAGGGCATAAGTGGGTATTTATTCGAAAGAGAAATAAAAAAAGCAAGGCTCGTTGCACAAGGTTTCACTCAACGTCCAGGAGTTGATTATGAAGAAACATATTTCCCAGTCATGGGCGGAACTACCTTTAGATATTTAATCTCAATGACATTAAATTTGAATTTAGAAATAAAATTGATGGATGTGGTAACTGCATACCTTTATGAAAATTTGGATTCGGACATTTATATGAAGGTACTTGAATGTTTCTCTATCCCGAACTAAGACAGAGCAAATAGAAATCTGTATAGTGTGAAACTCAGAAAGTCACTGTACTGACTTAAACAATCAGACAGGATGTGGTATAATCGTTTAAAGCGACTTTCTATGCAAGAAAGGCTACACGAACAATAAGAATTATCCCTGTGTATTTATACGACGATCCCATGATAGATTTTGTACAATCTCAGTGTATGTAGATAATTTGAATATCACCAGAACCCTAGAAGGTATTGAGAAAGCAAGCTCTCACCTAGAGTCGGAGTTTGAAATGAAATATTTGGGTAAAACCAAATATTGTCTAGGCTTGCAGCTTGAGCATGCCCCTAAGGGATATTAGTGCATCAGTCAACCTACACTCAAAAGGTGTTAGAAATGTTCGACTTTGAAAAGGCATAGCCTTCGAAAGTACCAATGGTCAAAAGATCTTTGCAGCAAGACAAGGATCCATACAGACCTAGAGAAGAGGGGGAGGAAGTCCTCGGACTGGAATTCCTGTACTTAAGTGCAATAGGAGCACTTATGTATTTAGCAAATTGTACTAGACCGGACATTGTATTTACTGTGAACCTATTAGCAAGGAATAGTGCAGAACCTACCAAAATGCATTGGCAGGGAATAAATGACATCTTCTGATACTTCCAACGAAGCAAAGACCTTGGTCTATTCTACAGAAAGAACTAAGACATGTCTATGAATGGCTATACAGATGCCGGGCACTTGTCGGACCAGTATACAGCCAAGTCATAAACATGCTATGTATTCCTATGTGGTGGAACTGTAATTTGATGAAAATCGTCTAAGCAATGTCTTGTATCAACTTCGACGAACCACTCAGAAATCATAGCACTGTACGAGGCCTCACAAGAATGTGCTTGACTTCAGCGGATGATTCATCACATCCAGCAGTCGTGTGGATTGAATACCGTGCAAACCCCCACTATTATCTATGAAGATAATGCAGCTTGTGTTGCAAAGTGCAGATGGGTTATGTGAAGAGTCATCTCACAAAGCATATTAACCCCAAGTTCTTCTATGCTCTTGAATTGCAAAAGGTGGACGAAATTAAAGTACTGCATACTAAGTCATGTAAAAATCTTGCAGATTTATTCACTAAGTCACTTTCAGCATCTAGCTTTGAAAGGTTCATACGTGGAATTAGAATGATGAGACTTAGAGAAGTGTAGAATGCAGCGGGATAATCTTCAAGAACTCATTATTGAAACTTGATCACGAAGATCGAGTACCCAAAGAGTAAATCCTAAAGATTAAATGAAATTAGGTGGATTGTAATCTTTTTCCCTTGACGAGTTTTCCTGAAGTTTTTCAGCTAAGTTTTTTAATGAGGCGATTCGTGCAACGCAGCAAAACGTGTATCATATACTCTTTCTCCAAAATTTTTCCACTAGGTTTTTATGGAGTTTTGACGAGGTATGAAAATGTGAGGATGGGTGCCTAAGGGAGAGTGTTGAGAAATCATGGGTTTGGCTCAGCAGCCGGCTCATGTATGGACGCCCCATCCAAAATCCTAGGAGGATCTCTAGACTATAAATAAGGGGTACTAGTTATTATAAAAGGCTGATTGCTTGAAGAAGAAATAAATAAGAAGAATACCCCCTACACCTTTGTGTCTTTATGTGTTTAATCTACTATTTGTTCTTGTATTCCTTGATGTAATTCTATATTTGTCTACGATGTAATCGTTTAGACTGTATTCGTCAACTATGGTTCCGGATAATTATTAGCATAGCCCTGCACAAGGATGACACGCTAAAAAAAAAGATTACTGCGCACGCACTCCAAAGCGCCCCCTCGTTAAACCCTTCTTGTTGCCTTCTTATTTGAGAGGGCATTTTCGTCAGAGAAATTCCGCGGGCCAATTCCCACAGCCGTTTCTGACCGCTCTCTCAAAAACTTCGGTACCATTAGCCCAAATAACACTGATAACCACGTGTTAGTGACACATTACCCTCGGACATTAACCTAATGCTTGTTAATTTCTGCGTTACCTAGAGAGAGAAGCCGCTGTTTCATGTCATCAAGAGAGAGAGAGGAGGAAGAGAGAGACAGGAGTACAGTTTGCCCACTCATCTCTCGCACTCGCTCACACCTTTTCATGGCTCGCTCTTTTGATCTTTTCCTCTTTGCCCCGCCTGCCCACAGCATAGCTTTTTCCTTTTTCTTCTCTGATATATCCTACGTCACTAAAGCACATCAGCAGAGCCTCCTTTGTTTGCTCTCGTCGTCCTTGCCGAATTTTGCAGACCTCCTTTGCAGCTACTGACATTTGTCCCCCAATCTAAGAGAGGACTCTTGCATCTTTATTGGCGTTTTATTTACCGCATTGCTACAGGTTTTTGCAGTTCTTGGGGTCTTTCCCTTTATATTTGGTCAATTTGTGTTGGTGAAGAATTTATTCCATCTTGCTTCTTGCCATCTTTGAGCTCTTGATATGCCATTGCTTGGTCTGTCAGGATTGTTTGTGGAGCGTAGGGCTGGAATCTTGGCCTGGTACTTGATTATCTATTTGTTCAGTGTTTTTTTTGTGTGATTAATCCCAAATATGAGAACTCAACATAATTGCTTTTCTTCTTGCAGATTGCTGGAGGGCATCAGGTTCACATCTTTGGGAAGCTAAAGAGAATTTCTTGATCTCCTTTACTCTTCTGACTCATAAAGTTTCCATATTGCGCTTGCTTTAGCCCTTGTTCCCAAAAAAAAACTCTTGAGCTGTCTGATACTCTAGGCCAACAAAGCTAATAAAGCTAGCAACTTTGCTGCTTTTACCCCTATTAATCAACCAAGGGAAGGAAGCTTGTATCTTCCCCCTTCTTGTTCTTGATCTCTGCAACAATTTGATCATCCTGAGCAAAGAAGAGTGTGGTCAAGAAATGGCTGAGGTGAAGCCTGAGGAGATGGTCCATCATCCACCCATGGATCAGCTCCAGGGATTCGAGTACTGCATCGACTCCAATCCATCTTGGGGTATGTGCCACACTGCACAAGTGTATATATTGGCACTTGTTTGATCCATTTGTGTGTGTGTTGCTAATTCTGAATGTTTGTGGGTGTTGCAGGAGAGGCAATTGCTTTGGGGTTTCAGCATTACATACTGTCCCTGGGCACTGCTGTGATGATCCCCACAATGTTGGTTCCTCTTATGGGTGGAACTGATGTGAGAATTTCCTACTTATTTATTTGTTTAGTTGATTCATTGCTTAAGTTGGTAGAATTCAACCTTCTGAATCTGGAAATAGATTAACCACATATTGTTTGCATTTTTGGCATCTCGATTCTCAAATGTTGTAGAAGATAAGTAAAAGATGTGCCATTTCTTGTTTCATCTGATTCATGGTTCAGTGGTAGAATCTATTTTGACTGCAAAAATGTTGTTTGTTTTGTTACCAAAGCATGACAAGGCCACAGTGGTTCAAACACTGCTATTTGTGACTGGGATAAAGACACTGCTCCAGACACTATTTGGTACTCGCCTTCCTACCATTATTGGCGGCTCATATGCATTTGTCGTCCCAATCCTCTCCATAATCCGTGACCCCTCCCTTGAACAAATAGCTGATGGCCATACTGTAAGTATGCAATGATCTTCCTACATTGTTGTATCTTGCAAACATAACAAGAATAATCATGGCAAAACGAGTAGGGCAATATCATTAGGGCCATTGTGCCACTGCAAATTTTTCATTCTATTTACCCGAAGTTTCTCTTTCGGTCTATTTGCAGAGATTCCTGCAGACAATGAGAGCCATACAGGGGTCCTTGATAGTCTCCTCAAGCATTCAAATAATCCTTGGCTATAGCCAGTTGTGGGCAATATGCTCTAGGTACATGTAACTCTCCCTTTTTGCTTTAGTTGATGTATACTAACTTTGTTTGTCGAAATTCAGTGTAAACAGTTATTTTCTTGACTCCTACGAGAATCTGACTAGCGTATTAAGATTATTTGAGGGGATTCTTTCATCGAATTTCTTGAACTTTAGCATGACATGTTGACATGTGTTGATATAGTGGGCCACATGGTCAATATATGGATCATTTTTTGTTGATTCTTTACAATACTAGTCTGGGCCCTTTGGTTACCCATCCACTTTATGTTTCTGTCAGTTTGAATAGTGGGGATCACTTTACAAAAAAGTGTAATATGATAATATGTTAATCAATGGGAGGAAAAAATACCGAAAAAGTGATGAGGCATGGTTGCTACCTTAGGATTGACGTTAAGAATAGAGCTATTTTATGGTACACTCAATTTAATACGGGTTGTCCATTCTTTAAGATCTAATAGTTCAGATTATTTAGGATTTAGTTATACTACACCTGGTAGTATGAATAGTAGAATCCCGAGAGCGTAGAATTGTAATTGCATATTTTCAACTCTAGTTGAAAAAGTCCATAATACCCTCACGAAAAAATATAAATATAAAGAAAAGTCTATTATGCCTTTAACAAATCAATGATCAGATTTGATTTATATAACCACCACATATTACCAGTAGAATGTACCGTAAAATTTCTCTAAGAATAAGAACATTATAGTTTGATGTGCATGTTGCAGGTTCTTCAGCCCACTTGGGATGGTTCCGGTAGTTGCATTGGTGGGGCTTGGCCTTTTCGAGAGAGGATTCCCAGTGGTAAAAGCTCTAGTCGCCTTGCTTTTGTTCTGTATACAGCAATATCAGTCACTTTGATGTTTGGTGCTCATCATACTGAAGAACGTTCTCCCAGAAAATCTTATTTCTATCTTACCATTTTTAAACATTTTCTGAGCTGCGTTTCCTACCTTACTAGTTAGATGATATAATGGCCTGTTGCAATCCAATAGTTTATTTGAAGCATATATCTCTTATCATTTATAAATACTCACCAATAATCAATCTTGACTTGATTATCACCCGTGGTATGTTGCACATAGTACCTAAACATTTGCCTTCCAATTTGGGAGATTTTAATTACTTCTGGAGAATGTTTAATGTCACTGAAAACTCTGTTCGTGTAGTTGAGTTTGTCTGTACTCTGTACACTTAAAAGGCACCAATTATTGAAATTGTGAATTAATCATATTAATTATTCATCTATACTTGGCGCGATTTCCATCCTTTGTTACTTGTATTTTGCCTCTTGGAAAAACATCTAGAACCAGCATGATTTATGCTGCACTTTACTGATCAGCTAATTCAAGAAACAACATTTTGTCAGGTTGGGAGATGTGTGGAGATTGGTCTTCCAATGCTTATCCTATTTATTGCCCTTTCCCAATATCTCAAGCATGTACATGTCCGGCATGTTCCAATTTTGGAGAGGTTCTCACTGCTGATGTGCATCGCTCTTGTCTGGGTATATGCCCACATTCTCACAGCAAGTGGTGCATACAAGCACACCGCACTTCTCACACAGGTCAATTGCCGGACAGACCATGCCAACCTCATCTCTTCATCACTATGGTTTGTAGACTGGCATCATTTATTCATTTTTATTTCCATATTTTGCATATCTCAATTTATCTTTTCACTCCCTTAAGGATAAGCATTCCTTTCCCGTTGCAATGGGGTGCACCAACATTCAGTGCAGACCATGCATTTGGTATGATGGCTGCTGTTGTGGTGTCACTAATAGAGGTACTATAACATACTTATCAAAGACATGTTTTCTCAAACTTGCATCATCGATATTTTGACTTTTTTTTGGTCTGTTTGATTTAGTTGACGATATTTGAGTGCTGCAGACAACAGGAGCATTCAAGGCTGCTGCCCGGTTGGCAAGTGCAACACCCCCACCAGCATATGTCCTGAGTAGAGGCATTGGATGGCAGGTTAGTGATATTCTCCTTGCCTCTCATAAGAGTTCTTTTGGTATAGAAACTCCAGCATATAATCTTCTCATAATTCATGAATGTCAACTAGGAACTGTCAGTGAATTAATTTCAGGTTCACAAACATTTTGTTGGAATCAAGCCGAAGAACTAGACAAACACCATGCGAGAACACTCAACGCCAACACAAAACACAAGCACACGCACACGTCATCACGTAGACAAGAACCATATACAAGAACCATATGCACATGTGCTTACACATGCAGCCGAAGGAAAAAGATAATCTGCACACACGCACGGGAAGACGAAGCACAACTCTCTTGGAAGCAACAGGAACTCACGTGGACAGAAGATATTTCTTTTGGTGCTGCCGCATGCAAGCCACAGCCTTTTCTCTTTACTTCTTTAATATATATAGGATTACACGACCGGAAGCAGTTGGTAGATTACAAGATAATCTATCTGCTAACAACCAAATTTAAAGTGCTTAACAAACTCTATTCTCCTATGGACTCCAAACTGAACACAGTGCGCCAAAAACATCTACGTGCATGCAGGTGCCGCACAAAACTCAGGACTCAAACAAATTAACTGACCTCTAACAAACTAAGATAGGTTTAACAAACTCAAAAACTTAAGCTGTCAAGATTATGGCTAACAATTTCCCCCCTAATCTTGACACACCAACTCTAATTTGTTGCGGCAGTCGGTCTCAACTACGACTTGCCCAACTAATACTCGACACAGGATGGCGAACACACCTCCTCGACTCAGGACGGCGAACACATCTCCTCAACATCCTGGACACAACTTAGGACGGCGAACACACCTCCTCAACGTCCCGGACTCAACTCGACGGACTTGACTCAGGACGGCGAACACACCTCCTCAACGTCCTGGACTCAACTCGACGGACTCGACTCAGGACGGCGAACACACCTCCTCAACGTCCTGGACTCAACTTAGCATCAAAGTAACGCCGGCTGGTATTCAGCATCAGCCACAATTAAGTGCGCCTCTGCTTTCTCCTTTCTGGGATTACGGTATTCAGAAGCGAAGTGCCCGTAGTCCTGACAATTGTAGCAGCGAATATTCGCCTTGTTGAACTTGCGATTCTTCATGTCAGAGTTGTTGGCACCCTCTTTATTGGACCTGAATTCCCACTCGTCACGAGTGAGTAGTAGGTGCTCACCTTCCTTGTCGCATCGCCGTCCCTTTGTGCGTTCCTCGTACGCTTTCAGTCGTCCAACCACCTCCACAATCGTCATCGTCTTCATATCAGCAAATTGCTCAATAGTGGAGACGATCGACAATAATTTGTCGGGGACGGCACGAAGAAACTTCTTCACGACGGTGCACTCCTCCATCTTGTCTCCGAGGACACGAATCTCGTTGACAATGATGGTCAGCTTCATGGCGAAGTCATTGATGGACTCCGTCTCCTTCATCTTCATTACATCGAACTCACTCATGAGAGTCTGCGCTCGTGCCTCCTTGACGCGGTGAGCGCCGACGTGCATCTCCTTCAGGGTGTCCTAAGCCTCCTTGGCCGTCTCATGTTCGGCCAAGACCATCATCATGACCTCGGGCACGGCTTGGAATATGGCGGCGAGAGCCATCTGGTCCTTACGCTCATCGACCAGCTCTTTGCCTTCCACCGCCGCCCACAACCCTTGTGTGCGCATGAACACCTTCATTTTCACCGTCCAAGAGCCATAGTTGGTCTCAGTGAGCATCGGGTATTGGAGGGTTACCGAACCCACCTTCGCCGGTGCCTTGGATGCCGCCGTGTTCGAGGTGTCGTCACTGTCTATGGACTTCTGTGTGGACGGCATCTGCTTCAACATGACACGCTAGACCTTGCTCTGATACCACTTGTTGGAACTAAGCCGAAGAACTAGACAAACACCATGCGAGAACACTCAACGCCAACACAAAACACAAGCACACACACACGTTATCACGTAGACAAGAACCACATGCACATGTGCTTACACATGCAGCCGAAGGAAAAAGATAATCTGCACACACGCACGGGAAGACGAAGCACAACTCTCTTGGAAGTTGGAAGCAACAGGAACTCACGTGGACAGAAGATATTTCTTTTGGTGCTGCCGCATGCAAGCCATAGCCTTTTCTCTTTACGTCTTTAATATATATAGGATTACATGACCGGAAGCAGTTGGTAGATTACAAGATAATCTATCTGCTAACAACCAAATTTAAAGTGCTTAACAAACTCTATTCTCCTATGGCCTCCAAACTGAACACAGTGCGCCAAAAACATCTACGTGCATGCAGGTGCCGCACAAAACTCAGGACTCAAACAAATTAACTGACCTCTAACAAACTAAGATAGGTTTAACAAACTCAAAAACTTAAGCTGTCAAGATTATGGCTAACACATTTCAATAACCAAAGTTGAATCTTTCCTGAAGACAAATGCGAATCTTTAGGATGCATGATTCTGTTAATGTTCAGCTGACTAACACTCTCCTTTTCTGGTCAAATGTGTGAACATTCAGGGAATTGGTACCCTACTAGATGGGCTATTTGGCACTGGGACTGGCTCTACTGTTTCTGTGTGAGTGCATCTGCTTACTGATATGCTGAGTTTCATTCTAAGATTGTTCTGTAGTGCACGCCTAACGTTATGCTGAATGTGTTGCTGCAATGCAGTGAAAATGTCGGTCTTCTTGGATCAACAAGGGTTGGTAGCAGGAGAGTGATACAGATTTCTGCTGGTTTCATGATCTTCTTCTCCATTCTAGGTAACATTTCTCCCTAGCCAGTAACACAAATTTGCGTTGGATTTTTCAGATTTCTGAACATGTCATGGTTGTAGGAAAATTTGGGGCACTTTTTGCCTCCATTCCTTTGACAATATTCGCTGCCATATACTGCGTTATGTTTGGCATCGTCGGTAAGCATCCCAACAGGCAAAGTGAAAGGTTTTTTTTTTTTTTTTGGTAAATTTTCTAGATTTTGAAATGTAGAACTAATTTTGCTCGTCTGTTGTCTTCAGCTGCTGTGGGGCTCTCCTTTTTGCAGTTCACCAACATGAACTCAATGCGTAACCTATTCGTTGTTGGTGTCTCACTCTTTCTTGGCTTATCAATACCAGAGTACTTTTCTCGGTATAGCATGAGTGCTCAACATGGCCCAGCTCACACAAAGGCTGGATGGGTTCGTAACTTTACTCTCTGGCATTTCATTTTGAATTTGAAATGAACATCTCACAAGAATAATTTTAAATCTAGCACAGTACAGTAACACAAAGTTAATTATGGCAAAAATATGTGATACAAATGTTGTTTGGTAAGTTTGAATTTAAATTGTATTACTGTTCTTTGCTGCAGTTCAATGATTACATCAACACCATCTTCTCGTCCCCGCCCACCGTTGCCCTCATTGTGGCAGTGCTCCTTGACAACACACTCGATGTTAGAAACGCGGCAAGTGACCGAGGAATGCCATGGTGGGCGCGTTTCCGGACATTCCGAGGAGACAGCAGGAATGAAGAGTTCTACACTTTACCATTCAACCTCAATAGGTTCTTTCCGCCATCTTGAGCAGACCTCATCAGATGAACCAAGCATTGCGCTACAATCTGGTTTGCTTTTCATAGAGTAGTAGAACAGAAGAAAAGTTGAGCTGATAAAATGAGCAGTTTTATCAACAGGGAAGTAGTTCTCTATGAGCAGCCGATTTGTACATAAAACAATTCTTTTTTCCCTCAGCAGTGAGACACAGAATGTTGGATTTTTGCTATGTACAATTTTATAATATCTTGTGAACAATTCAGATCTTAGGGCCTCTTGATTCGCAGTATTTTAAAATCGCAGGAATAGGAAAAACAGAGGATAGGGATATATGTGCAAAACAGATGATTGAAAAACACAAGAATTTTTCATTCATTGTGCACAGGAATTTTACATAGAGGTTGGAGTGATGTTTTTTTTCCGTGTAAAATTCCTGTGAAACCATGGGGAATGGAATTTTTTGGAGCGTTTCCTACTAATCAAACTTGTGAACAGTAGCCAATTCTCCGGAATCGCAATTCCTGTATTTTTCCACCACCAATCCTGTCAGTCAAAGAGGCTCTCATTGATTTAGGTAATTAGGTCCATTGTTCTTTCATGATTCCAACTAGCCTTATATAAGTTCATATTTTTCTGCACTGCGGATCAATCTACTGCCCTAGGGTGGTTCTTTTATTTATGATGAGCCTCCTAAAGTATATATTTATAGAGATATATAGGTTTATTTACAGAAAAAGTTACAGCCCCATAGGGGTGAGGAACCTTAAATAATTGTCTAACCGATCAAGGATTATTTGTCTATGTTGCTCTTTTAACTTGATGTACATGCAACGCGAGCTCACCCTTGCAAAGGCTTCTTTAGCTAGAAATATTCGTTGTGATATTTTCGAACACTTTGCCATGTAGAAAGTAGAATTGAAGTTTAATCTGGTTCTCTCAACCTTCATCTAAACATCAGTCGTATCGTGGTCGTCCCAACTGATACCAATAATAGCCCAACATGCTTGACTGAAATGACAATAATAAATACATGATTCAAAGTTTCCTCTTCTCTATCTTGACATAATACACACTATTTGATCACCCTCAATAAGAAAATGACTTATGCGCAGCAGGTCTTAGTGTTCAGTTTATCCATGAGAAGTAACCATGCAAAGACTTAAGCTTCATGATACATTAACTTTTCCAAATCCATTTGAGTAAACTTGATGGATTAAGCGCATGAAAGCAGAACTTGTAATATTTTTTAAAGAGTACTGTTTGGAGCTGCATATGTATGTCCAACTATCCCAGCAATTATTTTTTTTCGATAATGGAAAAGAAAAAACTCTCTCGGCCTCTGCATCAAGGATGCACACAGTCCATTTTATTAAAGAGTCAAAAGCACCAACATAACCAAAGTTGTTAAAAGAGGCTTGAAACATTACAACCAAAAGACGACTGAAAATTAAACTCAATTATTGCAAATCTTGTGACTAAGCCGCCACCCATGAAAATTTAAGATTTGCTTCGTCACAACCTCTAACCTGTCGCTTTCGGCCAACATGGACTCCTTCTAGGCTGATTTCTGCAGATTTGCCTAAGCACACAGTTAGTACCCACTCAATAAGATAACCTACAAGGGATTAGTGACACTCTTTTTTGTCAAAAACAATATTATTTCGACATAACCAGATAGACCAATATAAGGCATTAGCTCCCACTAGGAGTTGTGACTTTAAATTTTTTAAAATACCGGGTAACCAATTCCCAAACATATTTGCTATACTCGCAGGTGGAGATAAATTAAACGCACATTGAATAACCTACCATGCAAGACGTGCAAAGGGGTATTCAATAAAAAGATGTTGAAGTGTTTCCTCTTTAATACAGAAACAACACTTCTTGTTTCCCCTCCAATTTCTTTTGAGTAGGTTATCTTTAATCAATATTGTCCCTCTTTCGAGATACCAAAGGAATATTTTCACTTTTAATGGAATTTTAATTAGCCAAAAAAATTCCTTATGGGGGCTTGATAATTTCTAATTAGTGCCGCATATAAAGACTGTACCAAAAAGTCCAAATTTATTCAAATTCTACCTGAAAACATTTTTGTGAGAGCTCAATTGTAAATTAGCAATTCTCGAAATTAACTCATTCCAAGCATGTAACTTAGGCCAATAATAGGTATTCGAAAAGAAATATTTAAAGGAGCCAATCTCAGAATATGTGCCACAGTATCATCATTTCTCCTCACCACATTATAAAGGAGTGGATATTGTCTTTTTAGTGGAGAATTTTCTAACCAGATATCTTTCCAAAATCTAGTTTGTATTTCATTTTTAACCTGGAATGAACTAAAGCGAAAAAATTGATCTTTAATTTTCATTAGACCCGACCAAAAATGAGAAGTCCCAGGCTTATTAACCACCTGCGAAAGACTCTTATCACCCAAGTATTTCCTTAGGGTGCGTTTGGATGAGGGAACTGGACCATCCTGTATCGGATGGTTCGGGAAATAGATAGATTCATGTGTTTGGTTTGCTGTATGGAATCAAATGATTTAGGACGAAATGGTTCCAAGGAATGGAATATTCTACAAAGATGTTGTACCATGCCATTCAAAAAAAAAACAGCGAACCATTTGGTTCAATTTCTCCCAGGCAGCCCTATTGCTTCAAACACAGCATGTTGAATTAAAAAAGATGACGTGGCAACGTAATTTACAAGTTTCAAATGACCATATTTCATAAACTGAGTATCCGATTTGCGATCCGATTGAACCGTTGTGTTCCTTGTCATTTAATCAACAAAACAAGACCACTCTTGGCATATTTTAGTGCAAAAAATATCATGCGGGCCCCACATGTCATAACATCCTAAAGTTTAGTGCAATCCAAATACAACCTCATTCATCAAACCAAACACCATCTTGAACCATACAGGACCATCCTATCCTACCAACCAAACAAAATCATGTATCATCCTATCCCACCAACCAAACAAAATCATGTATCATCCTATCCCACCAACCAAACAAAATCATGTATCATCCTATCCCACCAACCAAACACCATACTTGTATCATCTCATCCAGGACGATCCTATCCTATCTGTACCATCCCATCCCATTCAACCTCATCCCACCAATCAAGCGCACCTTATTAAGAAAGATTGCCATACTTCTTCTTTATTAAGCAACTTAAACAATCATTTCCCTATTAAACTTTTATTTTTTATGTCTAATTTCTGAATGCCTAGATCGTCCTGCTCTTTGGGCGTACACACTATAAACTCCATTTTGCAAGTCTATATTTTCGTTTATAACGGTCACTCTGCTAATAAAATCTAGATTGGTAAAAACCTAATCTTTCGATAACATCTCTAGGAACCTCAAAAAAAGAAAGCATAAACATTGACAGACTACTTAATACTATTGGTAGGAAACACCTAATGTCCACGCTAAAATGCTTATATTCTTCGAAAGCTTCTATGGACAGAGGGAGATTGAACTGCTCTTGTACCTGGGTTTTGTGTAGTAGGGACTAGGGTTCTTGATGGGTGAGTCTTATGACCATACTAGTCCTGACTGGTACGGAAGGGTTTCCAATGGCAGACTGCAGCAACAGCCAGCTTCACTGATCACTGACCATTAGCCTGACTATCAATTTGCGCCATAGTTTGACAAAAAATTGCACGGTGATTATCATGAAACTAGCCACACACTGAAGCAACAACGTTTTAGTCTCAAATCAAACAGGATGGACCAGGCTGTGACATACGTAGTACAACATGGTACAATGTTTTGGAGATGTGCTAGAAACTTACCCTTTCTCGCTACTAGATGCACTAGGGCTGTAGTTTGATGCAGATAAATCCTTAGGTCGCTGGTTCGAATCCGGCAGGTCGGACGTATTTTCCCATTTTTGAAAAATTGCCGGTTTCACTGATATTTATATCTGACAAACAAATGAATTTTGTTGAGTTTCTTTTATTTTTTTTAGACCATGCCATGAAAACGGACAAATTTTAGATGTGCTAGAATTGATACACGTCCATACTCTACATATAATAGCATTTGAGATGCTTGGATTTTTCTTAAAGAAAAAGGAACACGCTAGACCAAAACTTGTATTCAAGTATATATTTCAAATATCCAACAAAAATAAAAAAGAATAGCAACCATTTGCTATTCATGTTTCTTTAACATTATGCTCTGATTTCTTCTTAGGAAAAATTGGGTACATGGCATTTTGTGGTATTTGCTCTAGAACACCGGTTTCTTGTGTCTTTGATGAGACACATAGCTCAATCGCGGCTCTTTGACGAAACACACTCCGGTCACCAAAAAATCATTTCCGAGTGAATTGGAGAGAGTGAAAAAAATGACTTCCAGTGGCCTGACCTGGTGTCGGGACCCAAATATGCAAACTTGGACCATCCCTGTATAACGCACTAGTCCAAGATCACGCTAGTGCACGCAGTATCAACATAGATGAATATCATTCCACACAAGGCGAATATAAGAATAAGCGACTAATTTGATTATTAAATAACTGTTGTGACCTTATGGTCGAGTTTATACTTATTAAGCCACGTAGGGCTAGCACTAAATAAAGAGATGACAACGGAACGGAAACAACTCCAGCAGAAACCCATCGACTTGCCACAGGCAACCGACTGGGATCAAGACCTCGCAATCACCCTCCTCGTGAAACTCTTCCTCAAAAGCAAGCGAAGACTCCTCTACTTCAGCTAAATGATTGCAACAAGAATGAGTACTCCAAGTACTCAATAAGTTATACCACATAATGTAATTATAGATGATGGCTTATTTCAAAGGAATGACTTCTATGGTTATTTTTCAAAAAGCGACATTTGCAATTGAATACAAATAATAGATTGAAAGCGTAACTTAAAACAAATAAACAATAATAGTGCAACAAGTATTTTCACGAAGCTCACGAAGCCTAATCAATTTCTTTCACATAGCCACATGAGTTAAACCACGTAGTTGTCCCTTCCCAATTGTTTTTATGAAAATCTATCACTCGTGTGAAATTTTCGAGCATGTCCATGACCGCAAATGCAACTATTTGAATAGATTGATTAACACTTTGCAGATGTTTGTACACTTTACCCACAAAAGATAACCAGTGTAGCTAGCACCAATCATAACAAAATCTTTCCGAAACTTCACCTCGACAATTAACCCTCCCGATATACATACTGTTGTACCAACCCTGACAGGGTGCTTTGGTCCAATGCACATTGTTGGACCTAGAAACGGCGAACCGTTCATAAGTGTGACCTGCCCATGGTAGTACACACCTCCACCCTAGCACATAGTCTAACCTACATGCCTGAGTAGTCAATGCCAAGATTTTGTAACTTACTAAGTTAGATCTGTCTTATACCAGACATGTGGTTGTACAATTATGGCTCAGTTCAATGGTGCACAAAATTAAGTCCTTAATTGACCAAGGCGAGACTACCCAATTTCTAACCAAATCACCACAATTCACAATTCCCAATCACGGAGTTCCACCATATCCCCATTCTTTTCATTTGCCTCGGTCTAAATCTTTTCTCACTCTGTTGATTAAGTGCATCACATGTCATCAACGAGTAACAATATACAGCACACAGTTTTTCCACAAAGTTCCATAATCACTTAGTTAGGTTTAGATTTGCAACTTAAAATGATATTAATAATCCGTTGCATGGCTAAGCAAACTATTTGTATCTAACCAACCCATGTTGGTGTTGGTGATATGCCCTAGAGGCAATCATAGAGATGATTGTATCACGTCTATGTTTACGAGTTATAGAATAAATGTTGTTATGTTCCTTAGATGAATTATCATTTATAAAGATTAACAAATATGTGACTTGTTGGTGAAGCTCTTTAACTTGTATGATGTTATTCTAAATGTATCCCTAGTCGGATGTCACTGGTCGGAACACTAGTGACTTATCGACCAGCACATGCATTGATTAATGACCATGTTTCACCGGTCATGGATATGGAGATATCGAATCAATAATGTGAACACATGTAAGAGAACATGGTGTTGGATTGACCCACCTTGAGATATTATTGAGATTGTTATGATTTTATGCGTCATCAGTTGGTCTCAAGCAATGATGATGTATAATCCTTAGACTTGAGATCACCATGGTTTCCTGCATGTGTAATAGTACACTTAGGGGTTGCCAAACGCTACTCCGTAACTGGGTAGTTATAAATGTAGCTTTCGAGTATGCTATGTAACATGCAGAGGGATGTGATTGATCAAATATGGGATTCGCCCCTCCTAACATAACAGAAGAGACATCTCTGGGCCCCTCGATGTGGTCGAATAAAGAAAATGCATGGCCATGCCACTAGTGGTCAAAGAGTCGACCACATAAAGTTATCCGTCACTTGATCGTTAAAGTATTGAACAGTCTATGGATGACAAATTATTTCACCTGGAGTTCAACCAAATATCGTGAGGCAAAGGGAGAATACACAAGAAGGTCGTTCAGTCCGACTAGATATGAACTGGTCGTATAGAGGTACTAAATGGTCGTAAACTAGTCGAACATGATCACTAATTGGTCGTAACTAAATATGAACCAGTCATTTGGAGATACGAGCTGGTCATAAGTGATAAGGACCTGGTCGCAGATCATATTGCATAAGGTTCATCCGATATAATAGTTATGTGTATTCGGGAATCGTTA
This sequence comes from Phyllostachys edulis, assembly GCA_036346405.1. Taxonomy (NCBI): domain Eukaryota; kingdom Viridiplantae; phylum Streptophyta; class Magnoliopsida; order Poales; family Poaceae; genus Phyllostachys; species Phyllostachys edulis. The sequence continues at coordinate 38,629,963 of CM070562.1, read as the reverse complement.
TGTCCTACTAGGAACCGCTAATGACTCGTGGTCGGAAAAGAGTTTCAGAGTCACAACCAATTACGCATGAACCTACAGGGTTGCACACTTAACGGGTTGGAACAAATGAGTTAGGAAAGGATTCATCATGGGCTCTTTATAAGAGGATGCATGGGCTGTTGGGACGTACGTGAGTCGCTCCAACGAAACCTTAGCCGCCATCTTATTGAAGGCTCTGTCGTGTACGTTAGTGCTAGAACACTAGCATATGGTATTCCACCCCTGGACGTGTGGATACCGTAGAGGCGCTGCTACGGTTGCTGTTGCGCTAATCGAGGACGATCCACAACCTACGCAAGCAACGTCATAGGTTGCTAGAGGAGACGATCGGTGCCGAGGACGTTGGACAATCGACTATGACCACTTCATCGACGCGCTCGATGTTGGATTAGGCTGCTCCAACTCTTCTTCGACTGCACTACGCGTCTAGTGGTAACTATCTATGATCTCTTCGTGCATAGCTTCCTGATTTACGTGGTAGAATTTTTAAATTACCAGCTAGTGTAGCCTACCCGTATCCCTATAGTCCCACCTTTGGAGATGAAATGGGGTATTAAACACTAGAGGGAAAAAGTAGACTTAGCGCTTGTCTGATGTGACAATGATGTAGTATTGTTTAGTGCATGTGGTGGTACCTCACACTGTGGATGCCCTTAAACATTTAAACTATAGCATTGTATTATTTGGATCTATAGCCAGAGGAGGAGTGAGAAGAAGAAAAGGAAATAAAAAAAGAAAAGGGAGCAACTAGCGCCCGGACGTATGATGTGAGCTTTCCTATCATACGCTCCTCCCCATCATCAGATCTAACTTAAAATGTTCAATCTCAGCCATCCAATTGGGCGTAACAAAAATTGGCGAGGCACAACAATTATTTAGTAGGAAAATGTCCATTTTACCCCCTGAAGTATTGCTGTCCGGACACTTAACCCCTTGACCTAAACACTGGCCCTTTGACACCCTCACGTTGCAAAACTAGTGCACTTAACCCCCCCAGGGCTGTTTTTCTCTGTGGTATTGCTTGTGTGGCACTTAGTCAGCCAATTTCTCCACTGTGGCGACTACTCATTCCCCATCACTATCTACACCATCCAAAATGCATCGAGATTCGTGCCCCTTTCTCCTCATCCATTTTTCTTCCTTCCTTCCCCTCTCCTCTCATCTCCTGGCTCCGGTCGGATCCGGCGACGGCGCGGCTTGACGGCGTAGAGGACGACGACGGTGAAGCTCGGTGGCACGGCTTGGTGCAGAGGACTGCGGAGAAGCTCGATAGCCACATGAGCCCTTGTTTTGGCCCCACTGAAGCAGCATGGTGGCATCGTGGCCGGTGCTGCCGCTCGGGCTACCTCTAGTGGAGCTCGGGGTGGTGGGGTCGAGGAAGTCGGAGGAGGGGTAGTGGTGGCTGTGGTTGCACACCGGGCTCTGGGTCATGGATAAGGACGGTGGGCATGGGCTTGGTGGCGGCAGCTGCGGAGCATGAGTGCCGAACCCGGGAGTAGAAGGATCCCGAACCCTCTGTGTTTCTCACACTAGTCCAAGAACAGCTAGCGTACAAAGTTAAACAAAAATGATAACAGGTCCATATCATGTATTTTATTCATATTATTAGAGTTTTATTACAAAAGGGCACGAGGCCAAAAGAAAAGTACAGTGAAAGCATAAATAAAGTAGTAGTAGGCCACACGATACGCCACAAATAATCATTTGGGGGGCGTAACCTAGTCGTCCAAGTCCTCACCAGCAACATAGTACTCCTCCTCTGATCAATAATTTTATTAAGCAAGGTGAGTACGAAACGTACTCCGCAAGTTACACCTAATAATATATTATAATGCATGCAGGGATTTATCAAAGGGAGGTTTATAGGGTTGAATTTGCAAAAAGTGATGTTTACATTTTAAATATTTGTACTAAGTGCCAAAGCAGTTATTCTATATGTGGATATCATGAGGATATGCCCATGATCTTAGGATGATGAGACAATTGGCAATGATGTTGAGGGTGTGCGGAAACACGCGTTTTTGGCAAGTGTTCAGCTGCTGTCAGGCCTCTGGCGGTCTGACCGGCCATGGGAGCGATCAGACCGGCCATGCCTCGGGCCATTTTTCTAGAATGTGCACTGGCAGTCCGACCGGCCAGAGTGGCGGTCAGACTGGCCAGAGGAGCGGTCTGACCGGCTACTGCTGAGTGGCCGGACCGGCCATTTAGGTAACCTTGGTTTTTGGAGCTGGGCCAAAAATAGAGGGTGTAGGCAAGAGAGAGGATTCTACTGTACTTGGTCTCATAATTTTTGGACTATCCAGTCAAAAGTTCTATTCGATTGAAAATTCCAGAGAACTCTCGGGTTTCCAGCATGGAAAATTGGCTAAGTCCTAAGTGGGCGGTCAGACCGGCCTTTTGTTGGCGGTCAGACTGGCCAGTGGGCGGTCAGATCGGCCAAGGGTGGCGGTCTGACCGGTTTTTGACTTGTTTCGCTCGTCAGTGTGGCGCGATGTGTGTTCATTAGGTCAAGTTCATGGATTTCATTGCATATGTGTTGCATATTGCATGTTTTGGCTAACGTAGGTCAAGTTGTGAAGAACTTGTTTCCAGAAACGATTTCTTGGTCTATTGTGGTGCAGGTGGCTTGAAGGTCAACGACGGTCAACGGCGAGGACGATCGGGACTAAGCTAAGAGAGCTAAGGTCCAAAACGATCGAGGATGCCGGGTGAGGTCAGGAGACTCAAGCATAGCGCAGAATGGACAAGGATGAATGAACGGGCAGTTCGGTGCGACGGATTGGATCAAGCGGCGCGGGGGTCGGTGCAAGTGCCATGGTAGCTTCGGCAGGAGCCGGACGGGAGAGACCTGCCGACATGATGAAAGCTGTTGATCAACCTACACGTGGCGAAGCAGGCGAGTGCTTCACCAAGATTGGACTTGGTCTTCGGGGAAAGATCAAAAAGAGGTATTTTGGTAATATCACCAAATACCGCCTTTGTTACCTTGGGCTAAACCGTGGTGCAAGACGGTGCGTGGAGAAGCGGTTTACATCAAGAGAAGATGAAGACGATGCTTTAAGACGCATGCGTGTGTCTCGTTTGTGTTGGGCCTTAACAGGAGCCTATTAGGGTTAACTCTTCTAGAAGCTAGGCCTCTCTATAAATAGGAAGGGATGCTGTCAAGTAGCCTTCAAGTACTTCATTTTGTAAACCTTAGTTTGGTGTTAGGGCTTAGAAGAGAAAGGAGAGGCTTAGGGTTCTAGGGAGATGAGTTGAGTGTGTGCTCATGGATTGAGCTCTTGTCCTCCTTGAGGGAGTGGTTGTAACCAGCAACAATCACGAATCAATCTATGGATGATTATTCAAAGATGAGTCTTCTTGTGTTCTTCCTTCTCATTTGATGATTTTAGGTGTTTCTTTGATCCGAAGGGTTTCTAGTGGTTTCTTACCCCCATCTACCTTGCTGTGACATGTGGGAATACATCTAGGATCTTCTTGATCATCAATCTCCCACGAGCAAGTTTTGGATCAAGTTTTTCGTTTTTGCTCGATTTTGAACCCTCCTTCGGTTAATTAGAAAAAGGTCAAAACTTTGACGTGGATCTACTCGATCGTCGCTTGGAATAGGTTTCAGATATCATTGGGAAGGTGTGTTCCAAGTTTGACCGTGTAAATCAAAAGTTTGATTGATTTTCTTTTTGGAACCCGAGCTATTTTTCCTATTCATCGTCAGGTCCGGTTAGACCGCTCTTAAGCCGCCGGTCAGACCGCTCGCCGGTCTGACTGCGCAATAGCCGTCGGTCTGACCGGACCTGAGGGTTTGATCTTCACCTTTTGGGTCTTTTGCTTTGGGGGTTGATTAGATTCAGCATAAGGCTTTCACTATGCGTATATACTGATCTTCTTAGCTTTCGTAGCTATTGGAGAAAAGTTGGTGTTGAATCTAATTTAGGTGAAATTTGTGTAAGCGTCTATTCACCCCCCCCTCTAGGTGCCTATCCGGTCCTACACTATATTTAAAATTTATTTTCTAAATTCTCAAGTTTTATAGTAGGATAACCTCTATACAAAGTCTGGTGAAGGATATCCTCCTATCACATAGCTAACCGCCCAATTTCCCAAGGATTAACCCTCCTAAAACATTTATGCCAAAATTATTTTTAAATCCAAAATAATAGTCTAACTTGGAGTGGCTTTTCTCAGCACGTCCATGACCACGAACACGACTATTCGAATAGTTTTTACACTCTGCGGAGTTTGTACAACTTTACCCATAAGAGATAGCTTGCTTAAAATGTCGGCCAAGACACGCTTTCGTAGGCGTGCGACTAAGCAACTATCACAAGGCTTTTACAATACTCTATCCCAATCCATTATGCCTGCTAAGATTTCACCTCCATTGGGCTAAGCACTTGCCGGAAACCCCCTGTTGCACCAAGTGGGAATACTGTCTAACCGACACCCACACATCAACATAGCACAACTAACAGTGGAACACTACAAATTATTTAGCCTAGTATGTTCCACTCTAGACATGTGGTAGTACGAAATGACTTTGCAAAAAGTGGCTTGAAGACCGGTCCTTAACCAACTTAGGTGACTTCCAGTAAAACTCTGGTTTCGATCATTGAAATGAATCGATACGTGCATAGACTTGCACTAACCTAACATCCATTTTGCCCAAGTTTAAACTATTTTTCATTTTATTTTGTTTTTCAAATTATTTTCAACATTTTCTATGGCCTACCATTGCCATAGATCCATTTTAAAATCAAAGTTGAATATTTGGCTAAAATTCCCAAATCGTACATTTTTGTCTAAGCATGACTATGCATACAATTTTACCAAAGTTTCTAGTTCATACTATTGCATCAACTGGGTTTCATCTAATGTGAAGTATATTTGATTCAATGTCAAAATTGGCCATACAATGGAATTAGGAATAACTATAATTTTAAAACAGAGATTTAAATTAAATTGAATACAAATAAGCAATGCGGTAATAATTTAAAATATATTTTAAATAATGTAAATTATTGGGATTCAAATATGATCAATAGATGTAACTTCCCTTGCTCAATTGGTTGCTGATCGGGCTCGTTGAAGAAATCCAGCTCTCTAGAGTTGTCGAAGTCTATACGCGAAAATAAGCCAAATTCAAATAAAATTCAAATGAACTCAAAATTAAATAATTTTAGATGAATTTAGAGATTTGAATATCTACAATTGGAGCTCGTATGAATGAGAACGAGTCCTCGAAAGTTTGAATTCTAAAGAAATTACCCTAAATTCAATTTTCCAAATTAATGAATTATTTTTCTAAATTAAAATCTAAATATTACACAAGCATGAAGTCAGCGGATGATTTTTGTTTTTGGCTGAATTATTTTTTTCTACGGGAAAATCCTATTGAGTCTCTGACAGGTGGGCCCATGGTCCATGAAAGGTCTTTAGTCCACTGTGGACTGGGTCTGTGAAACAGTGTAGGTTTTACACATGTCCTGGCATAAGCGCCATGTAGGCGATGATGTGGGCGTTGACTGGATAGATGAAGCTGATGTGGTGCACACATGGCTGCCTGGTAGCGCCATGTGGCTTGCATGTCACTCCAGCGAGTGGTGGCGCACGGGACCTTATGGTCACCGACGTTCTACACTACGGCGTTGAGTGTGCATGGGCTCAAACGAAAGAGGGAGAAGTGGGGAACCTAGTGCTGTGAGCAGCGGCAATGGGGCGTGAAGGCGGCGGCGGCGACGAGGAAGAAGGCGGCGATGCGTTGGTCTATCTTGCGTGGCGTTCGGTGACGCTCCATCAGCGAGAGCGTGTGCACAAGGTAGAACACGGACCGACGATGCTTTTGGTGCGGACGGTGTCGACGGAGCTCCAACGGCAGTGACGCAATCGGCAGCAGTGCACCTCGAGGACGGCGGTGAGGAAATCCAAAATCCGGCGACGAGAGAGAATGAAAGGGGCTAGGGCTACGCGGTTTGGATGAGTGAGAGACGGGGGGTGCAGGTGCTCCTTTTTATAAGGCGAGGGGATGGCTAGAGAGGGGAGAACATGCGCGGGCATTACCTCGCCGGCGGTGGAAATGAGCATTAACGCGAAAATGGAATGGCCGAGTGAAAACGAAGGGTGGAGTGCGGATCGTGGGTTTGATTGCGCACGATTTTGAGTAGTAACGGGCGCTTGAATGCATGGGAGAGGCAAAAATGGCGGTGGCGCTAGCGCTGGCGTGAGGAACAGGAAGGTGAGGCGGGGGATGATAGGTGGGTCCCACCTGACAAAGAAAGGGTGAGGGCGGTGTGGGCTGGCGCGGTTGGTTGGGCCGCAGAAATGGGCCAAGCACGCGAGAAAGGAAATTGGCCGCAGGAAGATTAGGCCTGAAAGCCAAAATCTGGATTTTCAATGCTTTGACAGGTGGGCCCCACCTAACAGAGAGAGGGCGAGGGCAGGGTGGGCTGGCATGGTTGGTTGGGCCACAGAAATGGGCCAAGCGCATGGGAAAGGAAATGGGCCGGAGGAAGATTAGGCCCAAAAGCCAATATCCAGATTTTCAATGTTTTTTTATTTACAGAAATTGAGTTAAATTGAATAGGCTTTTAGAAAATAGCAAATAGAGTTCAATTTTTTTTTTTATAAACATTCATAGAAAAAAGTATAGGGACGGTTCCACCGGAGCCCTATCAAAGAAAGTATAGGGGACGGCGCTCGAATTCACCTCCCCTTGCAAAAAAAGTGGGGCTCCCCCGGTGCCCTATCTAAAGAAATATGGGGGACGGCGCTCGGCATCGCCTCCCCTCGAAAAAAAGTAAAAAAAAATATAGGGGATGGTGCTCGGCTTCGTCTCCTCCTCGCAAGAAAGTAGGGCTCCCCCGGAGCCTTATCTAAAAAAGTTGCTCGGCTTCGCCTCCCCCTCGCAAAATATAATTCAGGCTCCATCAGAGCCGTATCAAAAAAATTATGGGGGACGGCGCTCGGCTTCACCTCCCCCTCACAAAAAAACTAAAAGGTTTGGGCTTCCCCGGAGCCCTATCTAAAAAAGTTAGGGCTAACCCAGAGCCTTATCTAATAAGCATGGGGGCGGTGCTTGGCTTCGCCTCCCCCTCGCAAAAAAGTTAGGGCTATCCCGGAGCCCTATCTAAAAATGTGTGAGAGTCATGCTAAAACCCGTCCGGAGCCCCGGGTACAACACAAAACGGAAGGTGAAGCGACACAACACATACATATGTACCAACAAGCGGATTTTATTCATCACAGCGACCTACAAATCAATAAAGTACAACATACAATGGAGGCTCACCACAAGAAATCACAAATCAATCAACCACGACATACAAGGCATACAAAACAAAGTAACCAACAAAAAAATAGTGATCCATGCCTACGGCTCATCAACGTATAGCACATCAGTGTACAACAACCACTCCATCAGCTCCTCCTCGGAGGGCCTCGTCTCCATAAACTTCAGAAGGTCTCTCTCCACATATTTACTACATCCTGCCTGAAAGGTTGAGGGAGCCACGTAGCCTGGGGCCGGGGCCATGGATTTGGCGCACGCCGCCGAAGACCCTTCTTCGGGCGTAACATAGCCCCACTGCTCCCAGAAGCGGGCGGTGTGAGGACCCAGAAAATTTGGCTTGTAATGCTTAGTCATCCAATTGACCCTAGCATCACAAGCAAAATATCCAGTGCCTCAGGAAAATATGTACATCCCAGAGGTGCTGTACATACACCCTTTTACAAAATCATGCATCAATTCCATTCAAACACATAGAACCGAAGCACAAGCTTTACAAATCAAAAGACATACATACATAGAGTTATTACAAAAGGGGCCGACCGGCCAAATAACAGCTAAAGAGATAATTAAACAGCGGAAGCAAAAGCCATAAGATGGCGATAAACAAGAGCCAATTAGTGTGCCTTTAACCCACAAGGCAACCAATCGGACCGCCAACCTAGTCGTCAAACCCACCGCACAGCTCACAAAAGTGGATCCCTTGGGGATCAGCTTCCTCCTCTGCAACATTTAAGTTAAGCAAAGCAAATGAGTACAAAAATGTACTCGCAAGACTTACGTGTAGTGTAACAGCCTATAAATAGCTACATGCAAGCTTATTTAAGTGGAGGAGGCTCTAGACTCATTTTTAGCATAAAAGCAAGTTTTTATTTGCAATAATGTAATAGATTTAAAGCAGTCTTTGCAATCTGTTTTTATTTGACAAAAACAGCAAAATAACAAATAACAATAATAATAAGACATCCTGGAAGTGGCCAAACCAATAGCCACCACAACAATAGCATGAATTCCCCATTCATACCACCCACATCAAGTTTTAATTAAATGTTATAGTCTAGTTCTTGCACGACCTTACCAAGCATGTCCATAACCTAGGACGAGGCTATTCGAATAGTTTGAACCCTGCAGGGGTGTACCAATGTACCCACACGTCAGACCGCCTTTGTTGCCACTAGATCAAGCACACTTCCGAAGGTATGCCAGCACGGTTAAGTCCTACGAGATATTTCCAATATTGTGTATTAACTATGAGTCGCTCGTATGGATAGAAACCCATACGTTGAGACATAGTCATTGTAAAGCCGAAAGTCAACTACCACTATAGGGTAAAGCTCCCGGACAACTACGATGCCCTTCGGTGTGGAGAACCTAAACAGGATTCCACTCCCGCTCACCCAACACATAACCACAAGTTTCTTTTTCAACACCACATACACACACAACCTCCTGCGACTCGGAGCTAACACACGCCAAAGTACTAAGTCAAGAGAGGTCCCATATCCCCCTCGTGTGGTTAGCACGCAATAATCGCTTGGCTTAGTGACATAAGTAACTCGGTCCTTATTGACCCAGGCACCATTCCAGTCACACCATAAGATCACACCATCAACCATTGTACCCAAGTCTCAAACATTCCTTTTTCAGTTTCAGTTTTTGACTTTATAAAGTAACAAAGCACAAAGTGCTGAGCATAATGGTAATAATAATTTTGTGTGATCAAAGTTATCGACTAAGTCGATAACCGCCCAATTCTACCGGTAGCTAAGCATTTCTAAGCATGACACCGTAAAGACAATAAAAGAGCATAATTCAACCACCGGGCTCTAATTCACCGACGAGATTAATAACTTATGTTTTGTGGCAGGGGATAAATAATTTAAGGGCAACCATGCAATAGGAATAACTACCTCTAATCGGGAAAATAAACTTTGACACAAAAGCATGCATACATACAATTTGTAAACAAAGTATTAGACTTTGAAAGTAATAGGATTATTATGATCAAACTACTTGCCTTACTGAAGTTGCTCAATATGCTGCAGAGGATCACTCTCAAGGTCAACGTGTTCGTCGGAACATAGCGAAAGAACAAAAAAGAACCGATAAGAACGAAGAACACCGAAAAGACTCAAATACCAACTTCAGCGAAAAGCTTTGAACTTTTTACAGCAGGTAGAGAATGATTTTTAAGGAATTTACCAACAAGAACCAATTGATTTGGATGCTCGATGCTAAAGTTATGGCCAAAACAATTTCAGCCGGCTGGAAAAATGCTGAAAAATTCAAATCGGTTACTGTTCATCCAAATTAAATTCTTTAGCACAATTTTCCAAAGAGGTGTTGCACCTAAAATTTTTATGGTAAGCAAAGCACCTCATGAGATGAACAACACAATTTGATTCATCTCATTTGGAGCTAGGATGCATTTTCTATGATTTTTCAAAGACATAAAAAAGAGCACAAAACATATGCAACCACAAGAGCTATAAAAACAGTGGCATGCCTAAAACCTATTCTACAATTAAGCACACTAACATAGGAAGCCAACAACATTGGTTTCACTCAAAAAGGATCTACAGAGAATTACTTATGCAATTTTCAAGTTAAATGCAATTTTTAGAGCAACAATTAAAGCCTATATCTAAACAAATTTACCAAACCATTTTCTGGAGCCGAACCAAGCTTCCAACCATTTTTAGATTAAAGCTTAGTTCAAACCAAAGCTAACAAAATTTGAATCAACTCAAACGGAGCTAAAACGAATTAGTTAAGCTATTTTGAAGTTTAATACCTTTTTGAGTTCACAAATAAAGCTCTCAGGAATTTTCCTTAACCCAAACGACGTGAAAAATCGTGGGCCGTTGATCTTGCATCGCACAGCCCAACACGCTGGACTCACGCGCGCGCGCTCACGTGAAACCACGTGAACGTGGACCGTCAATATTGAATCCAACGGCCCAGATTGTATGGGGCGCGACCGCGTTTGAACGCGCGCACGCGAAGGATCCCGCGGAGGTGGACCGTAGATCGCGAGATGGATGGCTCACAATGAACGCAACACAGCGTGTGCGCACAGCCCACGCGAATCTCAGCCACAGATCAGGAAACAGACGGCTCACAGCTAAGCACACGCACAGTGCGGCTTAAGCACGTGGGGCCCGCACGTCAGTGACTCACAGGGCTCCTTAGGACAGCCATTAACTGCTAAACTAATCATTAGCAGTTAATGAATGGGATTTGGTCCTAAATGACCCAGCTACAGTGTCGTGCGGGTCCGACACGTAGCCGAGCTCAAAGACGAGCTCACCGCCAGTGACTCAGGCCACGGTGGCGCAAACCAAGGGTGGTCTGAGCTGCGCAATAGCCTTGTGCACCTCCTGGTGGTAGTCTCGACGGCGGAGCCGGCCTAGAACGGCGGCGAGCCGGAGAGGAGCGGCGGTGACACGCACGGCCAAACGACAAGCAGCAAAAGGAGCTCCGCAGCAGTTCAAGTAAGCGGTGCCCGGGCCTCTAGGGACTACCAAGAAGCTACTTGAGGGCAGGGAAGGCAAGGAGGAGGCCGGAGCTGCTCCGGCGACGATGAAGCTTGCCGGCGCTGACGACGACGACGAGGAGATGGCAGCCTGAGCAAAATGAGCAAGACCGCGTCATCGGGTTAGCTTCAATAGGGCTCAAGGATGGTCCATGAGCAAAGAATTGAAGAACGGAGGTGCTTACCGGAGTTGGGAACGAAAGGGGGGTGAACTCGGCCGAAGAGATCCAAAACCCAATTCAAGCCATTCCTGTGAATGCAAACCCAAATTAAGTTAGGGGATATGCTCAAGATGATGAGGGGCGCAAAGTGACGCGAACAGAAGTGAAGAAGAACCCTTGGAGCGCCGGGACGACGAAGCTTGCTCCACGGCCAACAATGGCGGTTTAGGGATTTGGGTGTTTGAGCTCACTCGAGCAGAGAGGGAGCTAGGTGAGGTTACAAGGGTGCTAAAGAGAGGCAGAGAGGGAGCTCGGGGGCTTCTTATAGCTGGAGAGCAAGGACTTGAGCCAGGGCAAAGCTCCATGGTGAGCTCGGTTCACCACAGGCTCACGGGCGCTCTGAGCGACGGGAGCAGGTGAGAGTGGGGACTTTGAGGGCGAGAGCTGACAAGCATTTAATGCGAAGAGCCGTTGACGAGCAAGAGGACAAGGTGCAGCGACGCCCACGCCATGGCAATGGCGACCAGCGCTCTGGCGCGCGCACGAGGACGACCCGAGGAAGGAGATGACCCACGGCGACAGCCCCACCAGTCAGCGACGGAAAGCCAAAGTGGCTCGAGTCCAACAGCGACGAGTGGGTTGAGTCGAACCAACAGGCGCGATCCCAACGACGACGGTTGGATGGCGATCCAACGGCTCGCGCGCGATCGAGACCGAACGGCTTCGCACAAACGTGGGCCGCCCGATGGAGATCCAACGATGGAAAGCGAACGCGCCAACAGGACCGAGCCGGTGTAGTTAGGCAATTGGGTCGAGCCAAGACCGGGGTCAGGCTCGAACCCAAGGAATAGTGCACTGATTCAGGGTTTGAATTGAAGCTGAGCTTGGAAGAATTTTTAGAGGTAGCAAACTAACTCCAAAAATTCTAAAATTTTGACTGGAGGTTCCTCACTCTAGGATTAAACTTACATAAAATTTCTAGAGGTTTTCATGCACTGCATTTTTCTCAAGAAATTCCTCAAGGTTTGTTCTAGGGTTTGACCAAGAGTCAAACTGATTTGACTTGCCTCCAAAAATTATCAAATAAATTCTAAAAATTATGAAATTTTTCAGAGGGGTCATGACTTTAGTCAAAAGGACATTAGTCAACAAAGGGTTGAAAAAGGGTTCATGACTTTAGTCAAAAGGACATTAGGGTTTTTGAATTCCATAATTCTTCTACCAGAATTACAGAAAAGTTTAAAAACAACCAGATGCAAGAAAAGTTTTAATTTCTACTCATTTTCTTACATTTGAAACACACACCCAGATTTGGGATGTTACAGTGGCCTCGAGCGTCAGAAAGACCTTCTTACCGACAAACAAGGCAAACTCCTCCATCGCCCACCAGGATTCACCAGGCACCGAAGCTGCCACTTCACGCCATGGTACACAACACCCTCGTAACATAGCTGCAGGGGCCAAATGGAGTGAAGGCATCACTTCGCCTTCAGCCCACGCCGAGGGATGGTGACCTTCGTCACACGCCCCTCGGATGACCAGATCCCAGGCGGCAGCGCACCAAAGCAGCGACAAGTCACCCTGGATAGAACACTTGGCATACTAAGCGAACCACACAAGCTCCACAAGAGATTCTCCAATCAAACACCTTTTTCATTCAAAAGTGGAGTTCATTACAAAAAGAGGCAAACCCTCATCTCAGCCTCCTTCGGTGCACAGGCCCCAAACGGGGCAAAACTCAAAAACCAAAAAGAAACGAAAAGGGTTTCCCTAAAACCTAGTTACAAGAAGCTAAAGGATTTGGGCCGCCTGGAGCAAGTCGAGGGTCACACCTTATCTCCGGTGGTGGCCCCCTACTCGTTGGTCCCCTGGTCATCTTCCACGGCCTTGCCCTTCCTCTTCTAGGCCTACACCGCCAGGAGGGAATCCATCACAGCATCGCGTCCGTGTTGCACCCAGAAGTCTTGGATGAAGACGTTGCTTGCCTTTCGCATTTGGCGGTGCCCGGCGGCAACTTCCTCCGCGGTCGCCACTAGCACGGAGCGGCTAGCGTGGGCATCGACATGCCTGCACTTGACCTTTTGCAGGGTAACAAAGGTCGTCTGCCAGGCCACCTTCACACAGTGGTCCCTGTGGGCCCGGGCGGCAGGCAGGCACACCTCTCCGGCGCGACAAAGACGCCCGAGGGTGACATCCATCTCCTCCATGTTGTGGCATCGTGGAGGGGGCACTGCGCCAAGGTCCGCCACCAAGCCCTCCAAGGCCTCCATCCCCTCCTAGGATGCTTACACCATGGAGTGTGAAAGCTCCCTCTCTGCCTGAACCTCTGTTTCGATTTCGGTCCGAACGCCTTGAAGCGCCCGCACCTCCTCTCGTAAACCTTGGCGCTCCCTCTCCAGCTCCACCACCCTCGCTTCCAGGGCCTTCGCCTTGACAACCAAGGCCTCACGCTCCGCGCATGCTCTGAGTCAACCCACTTCTGGATCTCATCGAAGCCACATAGGACATCGCCCTCTAGCGCGCGATAGAATTAGGGTCGGCACCGAGAGTGGCGTCACATAGGGGGTAAAAAAAACACGATAAAAAATATACCTTTGCGGCGTTTGCCTCGATGGACCAAAACATACCCTTAAGGGACATGTTCTAAAAAAGGTCCCCTACATAAGACAGGGCGGCAAATCGTGCCACCTCCTCGCAAACCTCCGCCGTGCTAGTGCTGACCTTGAAGTCTGCAGGGCAAAGTGGGCCCAGATCAGCAATGGTCGCTGAGGCTGGAGTGGCAGCTCGCGAAGGTGCCACCTTGGAGCTTCACGATGTGTAGCCGCCTTCGCCGACCCTCTCCTCTCCCCCATCGCTTATAACTGCGAAGCAAGCACACGGGTTAGGAGAATATAATAAATAAATAATAAAAAATATATAATTACTGATCGCGACATGCCCCGGGGTGGGAGGAACAATCCAAGAATCCTCGGAGCCCCCGCCGTAAAAGTACGATGAGGTGCTAACGGCCAAAGATTCCTTGAGGGGCAAGCCTGCTATCCCAAACGAGCTTGCCAACCCTTCTCCAGCTGCAACTCCTCTGCACCCAGATGCCCCCAGTGCAGCACCGATTGCGGGGGATGGGCGATGTTCTGGCAAAGACGGGCTGCTCGAATGGGTGTGCATCGCCCGCAACGGAGTCCCATGTGACACTCACTTCGTCGGCCTCTCCGCTTCACCCGTCCTCGTGCATGAAGGACCACTAGCCCATTCAGACCTAACGGAATGAAGGGGTAACATGGCGATCGGCCCCGCGACGTCACACTCCTCGGGCGTGAGGGCATACTTCTTCTTTCCCTCATCCAGGCCTGGGCATTTCGAAGGACGAACCATTGGATCCGCATATGAGCGATTCAGGTGGGGCTTGCGCACAACTAACCCGCGCTTCGCATGATCTTCGGCAGTATAGGAGCCCAAGAGCAGCTCCGCAGTATAGGTAACCTCGTCAATGGGTACAACTGTAGTAAAGGCAGTAGGCTTAGTTAGAGAGAGAGAGAGAGAGAGCAAAGACCCAATCCTTCGCTTTGGTCAGCAATGATGGTAGGGAGCCCACCCTTAGGGTTCCCAAGCTTAACGCTCTAGCCCTGCGCGAGGGGCCAAACCGTAAACGCACAAAAATCCTTGACGAGGTCCCTTATGGAGAGCCTCCTCATCACGTTCAGCAAAATATGGAGAAGGGCTTCCTCCCACGAGGTGAGCACAATCTCCGAGGTGGCAGTAAGGTGGATGAGCCCCTCGGTGGAGCGAAGACCGTTGCCCGCTGGAGAGAGGTGATAAAATCGCCTCCGGGTCCAGTCGGTTTCCCACCGGTTCCACGTCGCCTAGGTAGGCACGTACATCTAGCACCATGCCTTTAGCTGAAAATTGACACAACCAAAGTTCAGCATCTCACCGATGCTTTTCTTCTTCTTCGATTGGCAGCGCCCGTCATGAAGATATGCGAAGAGGCGCCTCTCCCCGCTCGTCCCGACGGACCACATGATCCACTCAAAGACAGCCAGCTTGAGGAGGGTTCGGCCACGGTGAGCAGATCCACCCGTCTGGTGAAGGGACGACATGACTAGTGGCACGACGGATCCGAGCCTCAGATCGAAGAAGGCCATGAAGACCATAGCTTCGTTCGATCGAGGCGTTGGCACCATCTCTGTCCCAAACACCCGCACCTTCTCGAGGTTCTCTAGCTTCCCCTCATCCACGAGGGCCTGGAGGACCCGCTTCGTCATCGTCGACTGCCCAAGGTCGCTAGTGTAGAGCACATGGCCACCTCCATCTTTACTATGCTTCGTCATATCATAGCTCCGAGGGTCACACCGCCCGAGCCGCGAAGGTCCTAATCGCAGCTTCGAAGGCCACAAAGCACAAAAGCAGGAAAGTGGGGAGTTAGGGTTTTCAAGCAAGAGTAAGCGAAAGGCTGGGGGGTCACCCCCTTTTATAGGAGCCAGAACCGCAAGGAGACAAGGCGTGAAAGCCGAAGAGACACAAGCCAAATACCTAGTGACACATGCCACATGCACAATATCCCATCAACTGTTGCGCGGTTTGAGGGGGCACCATTATTGCCAACTACCGGCATCATGGCGCATGCTAACCGCTGCGGCACAGTAATAGCAATGGTGGCCCGCGTGCCCCTCGAGGACGCGCCATTACTACCACTACCGGCATCATGGTGCATGTCAACTGACGAGCCACCAAAAATAATCGAAGCGGCCCGTACACACTCGAGGGCCCACGCAAAACAAGCTTCGTCGGGTCGAAGGGGACACCCTTCGGGAAAAAAGATGCAGTTTTAGCTATGACGAAGTAGGACCTTGATTGCGAGGGGCTTGTCGTAGGGGTGGCCCACCAGCCCCAACGACCTGGCGAAGACCACAAGGAGGCCCCCGAGGGCCACGGGCCGAAGGCGCGACTAGGGGTCCCCGGAGGGCACCAAATATGCCTTCGGGGAGGCCCCGAATGGAACACAAAGACCACCAAATGGCCCACGAGCCCCAAGGGCCGAAGGCACGGTTAGGGGCCCTCGGAGGGCACCAAATATACCTTCAGGGAGGCCCCAAATGACACACGAAGGCCACCAGAAGGCCCCCGAGGGCCACAAGCAGAAGGCACACTTCATCACCCACCAGAGAGTATCACGTGTACCTTTCAGGGAGGGAGGGAGGGGAAGGGTGCAGAGAAGCTTTGAGCACCATGTATCTAGGAGCGAGGAGGTCCCCAAGATGCCCGCTCGGGGCCACCTCGTGAGCACCGGAAGGGCACCTAGGGCCCCTCCCCTGTGGGCACCCGCCCGTCTGAAGGAAAGAGGTATTAGCGGACTGTTAGCACCACCGGTGTCTACGCACACAAAGAACACCTAGAGGAAAACACACACACGCACTTTGGATAGCAAACGGAAGATAACAATATTTCGTGCTACTAAACTGCTGTAGCTTTTCCTCATTTTCTCATCTCCTTTTATTCTAAACAATAGACTCAACATGCAACTTGCAATTAGTGCTCTATTAACTATGCCCACAATGTACCACAACGACCAATAACCACCAATAGTGCTATCGTTTCTAGTCCTTGATGCCACATGCAAAAAACTGAAACAATGAATGTGTGCATGCTGTCAGTTAGCCATGCAAACAAAGAAAACAAAATAGTAAACACAAAAAAACTAATATCAAGATTATAGCTAACAATTTCCCCCCTAATATTGACATGCCGACTCACCGTTGCAGATCGCCCGCAACCTCTTGCCACACGCAGAAGACTAACTCACGCCATGCATTATCTCCACTAGATGGATGCATGCAGCTACTTTGAAGGAGGACCAACTCATCTCACGTGCATACCTTCTCAACTAACTCGAACACATCTAGAGCTAGTCTTACGCTCGGCAATGTGTACATGCTCACGTCCTCATAGCTACATGCACTAACCACTAACACATGATTGATCCAATAACACATGCATGTGCACACAACTGCTGGCTTCACTTGATTGTTGATCCGCTCACTTTCCTGCTGATCTGTCCACTACGCCATGACGCCACACATGCAACTCTCTTGGACTTAGCCCACTACTACGACTCTATACGGCAACAAAGCCATACAACATAAATAAACATGATGAAGACATAGAAAACAAGATTAGTTCCAACTGAGCTTCACAGTAGCGCCAGTTCATCATCCACGTCTGCAACAAAAAGTGCCTTATCCTTCACCACCTTCTTCGGTTCAGGACATTCCCAAGAGTAGTGCCCGTAGTTCTGGCATTTGTAGCACCAAACTTTCATTTTGTCGTAGGTGCTCTTCTTGCCGGAGACGGAGCCGCCTTCCTTGTTCTTGGCCTTGGACTCCCATTGGGCATGCGTGAGAAGCAGGTGCTCACCTTCCTCCTCACCAACCATGTGGCACTCCTCGAACGCCTTTAGCCGCCTAAATATTTCTTTGACCGACATCAAATCCAAGTCCTTGAGGTTCTCGAGGGTGCAAACGATCGGCAGAAACTTCGATATCAAGACCCGAAGCATCTTATCCACCACACAAGAGTCTTCAACCCTCTCTCCCATTGTTCGCATCTTGCTGAGAGCGAGGGTGACCCTCATGGCAAATGCATCGATTGACTCACCTTCGCGCATATGAAGGTTGTCAAATTCTTTCTTGCGGTTTGAAGATTGGCCCTCTTCACGCGCTCAACTCCAACGTACATGGACTTGAGAGTCACCCATGCCTCCTTCGCCATCCTCTTGCTGTTGAGAGCAAGAAGGGTCTCCTCGCTCACACCATGGTAGATGGCCGCAAGTGCCTTCTTGTCTTGGTGCCTATCGACACCGTCTTTTTCAACGGCATCCCACACTCCTTGCGCCTACACTTGCATCTTCATTGACCATGCAGCATAGTTGCTACTAGTCAACAGCAGGTACTGGAGCGTGACGCTCTCCTCATTCACGTCTCGCGCCAATAGCCTACCATGAGCCACCTGCTCGCTGCCGCTAGCCACATGCATGTTGTCGCTGGCCATCTCCTCTAGACCACCGGAGACACGCCTCGACGTCAACGGAGACAACGACCTCGCCATCACAACACCACCTCTAATACTAATTGTTAGCACCACCGGTGTCTACGCACACAAAGAACACCTGGAGGAAAACACACGCACGCACTCTGGACAGTAAATAGAGGACAACAATATTTCATGCTACTGAACTACCGTAGCTTTTCCTCATTTTCTCATCTCTTTTTATTCTGAACAATAGACTCAACATGCAACTTGCAATTAGTGCTCTACTAACTATGCCCACAACAACCACTACGGCCACTAACCACCCATAGTGCTGCCGTTTTTAGTCTTTGATGCCACATGCAAAAAAATTGAAACAATCAATGTGTGCACACTGTCAGTTAGCCATGCAAACAAAGAAAACAAAACAGTAAACACAAAAAACTTATATCAAGATTATAGCTAATACGGACCGCACGTACCAACCGGATGGACCAGGACTAGGAGGGTCCACCATGGACCGGAGGCTACACGTAGGAGAAAGAAAAACCCCTGTAGGCTTAACAGGTGTAGGGTCTTTTTAAGGGCAGAACTATAATCTCATGTACCCTGGGCGGAAAGTATAAATAGCCGCCTCTCCATGTATTCAAGGAGGACTTTTTTCAAGGCAATTAATATACATTAACTTCTCTCTTGGTATCGGTCCCCTCTCTCGAGGATCCCGTGGTTCCCCTCGTGGCGACCGGGTTCCTCATTTTTTTACTGTCTGGTCTTGTTGCTACGACATATAGTGTGTTATAAAGTTGTAGTCCTGGCAAGAAAAATGTGTCGCTTTCGATACTATTGGTTCTCACTGTCTTTTAGTTTCTTCAGTTAGTTTACCATGTTCAATGTATGATTGTGTGATTCATTCTCTGCAGAGGTTGAAAGAGTTAAACGGTAAAGAACCATCCGCTGAAGGTGAGATGTTGCGGTTGAGTGTTGAAGCTGGTGGATGTTCTGGATTCCAATATGCCTTCCCACTCGATAACAAGAAAAATGCAGTGGATATATAGGTTAGTGAGCTATGCTTTGTCATGCCTTGTTTATAGTTTTTCACAATTGTTGTTTACAGCATTTTCTTGTAAATTGGAAGCATGGCATCTCAGCTGTGGTTTGGTGGAAAGTTTGAAGTTTAACCTCCATAAATTTAACCATGATACTATTACTGATTATGTGGAGGAAATGATACGCTCAGCATTCCTAGTTAGTTTTAAGCTTTAGTAGCTGTATTATTTGAGTTCTGGACTTGGAGTGTATTAGTAAAAGATCTGAGTCCCAATAATTGTCCTACACTATAGATCCGTTGGTTGAAAAGTTTTTTCATCGACCTATTATGTTTTTCAAAAGGAGGAATTCATTGGCACTTAGTTTAGCTTATGATGGATTTGTCTTAGAAACTAAAGAATGTAATTTTTTAAAGGACAAAACTATGCTCAGCTCAACTAGCAAGTACCTATATATGGTTAAAAAAATGGTACTGGCTTGATGGAATTATTTTAACTTCAAAATAGGACTGACATTTGGCCTGGCTGAAAGGCTGCCTAAATCCCTTGAGTGGCTGAGCCATTGTCACACAGTGCAAAATAGCAGAGTTGTCTGACCAAATTTCATCCAAATACTTTCCATCAGTCCATGAAGACATTAAATACTGCTAATCAGACTGCAAAACCTATTTGATCTAGTATGACGGCTCATAATTGAAGACAATGGTCTTGTTAGGTCCGTATGACTTCTGCTCAATGCTCATAATAGCACAGAGGTGTTCTAAAATGAAGGAGTAATTACATATTTCAGAGTTTTCACCTCCAGTGGTTTCCCTCCATATGGCCATATGCATTTAATGTGCTCTATATCCTATGTTCTTGAGATTATAATACCAAATAAAGATCATTGCCAGATTTAAGGGGATATTCTTACCAATGCTCTTCTCTTCTGCCGATTTGGATGAAATAGTGATGATACACATTCGACATGAATGTGTAATAAATTCTTAGGAATGCTGTTTTCTTCTGCTATTTTAATGCAAGTCTAGTTGTTCCATTTTTAGGAATGCTCTGTTATTTGTGCATGTATGATGTGCAGGTGTCTACAAATCTGAGTGCAGTTGGGGGCTGCAGTTGCAAGAGTTCATGGTCAAATAATTCCAGCATTATTAGTAGCTTTGAAGAAAGGTAACCTGGCAGAGCACCGTTTCAGACTATGCTTATTTGACAGTGAGAATTGGCAATAATAATTTGTTTCCGAAGATATCTTTGTGATTTATGCTGTATTTTAGGAATCGCATGTATCCGACCATTTCACTTGATTCCATTTCTCGCTTGTCAACTGCAAGTTGCGTGCACATGAATTACATTGTTGTTGGCATTTCTTCCCTGAAACCCTGTTGTCGCAGCTGAAAATTCAAATATAAATATTTTGTTATGTTCTGTTTAGATTTCACTTTGCTTTTATTAACAATTGCAAATCACATTAATATAATGGCACAATTTCACGAATCACTTTATTGCAATATGTGGTGTTGCAATTTCTTAAAAGTTTTAAATTTCACCTGTGTTCAGTCTTCGCCATGCTTCAGGACAGATGTGTGAAGTACATTATATTTAAAGCTCTACATTCGTGTGCTACACTATTCTACTTCAGATTGTACCGCATGTTCAGTTGCAATGGAATTAGATATCTAGCACAGTATCTTTCAAGCTATTGACTTGGATTATTTGAATACGAAGTAATCTTGTTAATGACTGTCCGTACGGGAAATTGGGTACAGTTGAGAGATCTAGAACTGCATGCCACGTGTTCATGTTAGCTGAACAAAGCTTCCTTATACTTCTGGCAAAAATTCTAGAAGATAATGTAAAAAGCTGCCGTGATCTTACAAACAATACTCACATGCGGAAACTATATGAACAATTCACCTGAGATTGTATGCTAACAGTTCAAGGCTAAAACAATACGCTGCTTTCAGATAATTATACACAGTTTTTGACTAGTTACCGTTAGGAATAACAACTTGTATTTTCAGGAAGCCAATAGACCAATATATAAACACAAAGTACAGGAGGTGAATATGCAAATAACCCCTAATAACAATAGGGAATAACACACTATACATATATCTCTAACACCTTCCCTCAAACTCATGGTGGATCAACAACACTGAGTTTAGAGAGGTAGAAGCCGTGCTGTGCTCGAGTTTGGCCTTCGTGAAGAAATCCGCTATCTGAAGCTCTGAAGACACATATTGAAGAGCAATCACCTGATCATGCACACAAGACCTTATGAAGGAAGCATCAACACCATTATGCTTGGTGAGCTCATGCTTCGCAGGATCACGAGCAATACTAATAGGACTGATCTTTGTCGACAAGAGAGGAGTCGATGTAGTGACAGAAACACCAAAATCCTCAAGTAACCATCGTAGCCAAGTAATCTCTACTGTCAAAAGAGCCATAGCTCGCAACTCAGCCTCTGCACTCGAACAGGACACTGCAGTATGTTTCTTCGTCTTCTAGGCAATAAGAGAACCACCAAGAAAAACACAGTAAGCAGAGATAGACCGGCGATCAGAGGGATCGCTGGCCCAACTAGCATCCAAATAAGCCTGAAGCTGTAACGAACTGGAGCATGGAAAGAAGAGACAGCGAGAGATAGTCCCACGAAGGTATCGCAGAACTCGAAGAAGGTGACTGTAGTGGACCTGAGTGTGAGCTGAAACGAACTGACTCAGAACATGAACTGGATAAGTGATATCCGGACAAGTAACAGCAAGGTAGACAAGACTCCCAACAAGATGACGGTAGTGAGTCGGATCAGAAAGAGGCTCGCCATCAGAGAGTTGGAGGTAAACATTGAGTTCCATGGGAGTCTCAACAGTACGCTGATCAGTGAGAGAGGCGTGATCAAGAAGATCTGAATATACTTCTCTTGGGACATAAAGAAACCATCCGAGTGGAAGTAACCTCAATCCCAAGGAAGTAACGAAGAGGACCAAGATCCGACATAAGGAACCGCTCACTAAGACGAGCCTTGACAAAGGCAATGTACTCGAATCATCTCCGTAATGATCATATCATCAACATCTGAAGAAGAAGAAGAGTCCGACCACGAGACGAAGTTTGGACAAAGAGCGCAGGATCATGATCACTAGTGAAAAACCAGCAAAGAAGTGACCACAGAGGAGAAGCGCCAAACCAAGCACGAAGGGCTTGCTTAAGGCCATAGAGAGAGCGCGAAGGCATGCGGACCATGCCCTCGAGAATGAATACCCGGTGGCGGATGCATGTAGACCTCCTCACGCAACTCGCCATTAAGAAAGGCATTCTTGACATCAAGCTGAGAAACAGACCAGTGGCGAATAGATGCCACTGAAAGAAGAGTGCGGACAGTGGTCATGTGGGCCACAGGAGCAAAAGTCTTGTCATAGTCACGACCATGCTTCGCTGGAAGCCACGAGCAACAAGACGCGCCTTATATAGCGCCAAGAGAGCCATCGAGCGAGTCTTAATCTTATAGACCCACTTACACGTGATGTGATGAGAGTGAGACGGAAGGAACAAGATCCCAAGTACCAAGACGCCGAGGGCAGCAATCTCTCGGCCATGGCATGCTGCCACTCGGGGTGAGTAACAAAGATCCGTGAGGAGACAAAGCTCACGAGTATTTGCACCAAAGAAAGGCAAAGCAGGCAGGGGGCGAATCGATCGGGCGATCGCGGAGAGCGTAGCGAGGAGAAGATGACCCATCAGGGGAAGATGGAGCATCAGAAGAAGAGGGAACATCAGGAGAAGATGGCTCATCTGGAAGATCCTCAATACGAGGTTGACGAGTGTAGACGAGTGTAGTGGGGGGAGCCTGAGGAGCCGCAGGAGACGAAGCAGGTGGCGACAATTGTGGAGAGGCCATAGGAGGAATATGTGGAGACTCAGTGGGACGGGTGGACGAGGGCAAGACAGATATAGGTGTATCTGGAAAGGTCAAAAAGGACAGTGACTCCACAGAAGGAGAGGCAGGACATGGGTAAAAAGGACGAGACTCATCGAAAGTCACATCCCGAGAAATTCGCATCCGTCGACCAACAGGATCCCAAAGACCGATAGCCCTTGTGCTCGTGATCAGATCCCGTAAAGACACACTCAACAGATCGAAGCGGTCGGTTTGGTGCGTTCTCGAGGGGCGAGGAGAACGAGCAAACGCGACCAAGCAGCATAAAGGGTAGAGTAGTCAGAAGAAGACCACAGAGACGCCAACAGGATCGCACTCAAGAGCGTAAGACGATCGGATGTTGACGAGATAGGTGGCAGTGGAAACAGCCTTGGCCCAAAAGTGAGGTGGAATAGAGGCGGCAATCATCAGTGCACAAGCCGTCTCAAGGAGGTGACGATGCTTACGCTCAGCTACACCATTCTGAGCATGAGCACCAGAACAAGAGAACTGAGCGAGAGTGCCCTGCTCAGCAAGGAAGCTGTGCAAGTAACGAGAGAGGTACTCGCCAGCAGAATCAGCACGAAAGACACGAATAGGGGTGGAGAACTGTATGTGAACCATAGTGGCAAATTGTTTATAGATAGACAAGGCCTCACTACGAGAAGACATGCAATATATCCAAGCGTAGTGAGAGAAATCATCTATAAATATGATATAATATTAATGACCCCCTTTTGAAACAAAGGGAGCCGAACCCCAAACATCTGAATGAACAAGATCAAAAGGACGCTGAGACACAGACTCACTATGAGGATAAGGAAGCTGAATCTGTTTACCTAACTTACAGCCCTGACAATCTAAAGACACGTCTCCTGAGACAGACCCCTGAAGACCCCGACGAACTAAGGACGACAGATGAGATCCACACAGATGGCCAAGACGGTGATGCCACTGCTGGAAAGAGCTGGTAGACGGAGTAGCAGAAGCGGAGAAACTGGCGGCGACGGGGGCAGCGGAAGGAAGGTGAAGCTAGTCAAGCTCCTAGAGACGCTGTGAGTCAAGGCGCCGAGGGCCAGAACCAACTAGAGCTCCCGTGTGGCGGTCCTGAACACAACAAGAGTCAGAGTCAAGAATGATCCGATAACCAAGGTCAGTAATCTGCCCAGCAGAAAGAAGCTGCATGGTAAGGCGAGGAACACGAGCAACAGAAGGAGCATGAAAAGATGAGTTGCTAAGAGATCCTCGACCAGAGACAAAAAGAGATGTACCATCAGCAGTAAGAATACTGATAGGAGAATCAAGAGGTGTAATGAAAGACAGAGTGGAAGGATCAGGAGTCATGTGAAAAGATGCTCCAGAGTCAAGAATCCATGGGGAGGTACCTGACTGTGTAGGGGGTGGTTTCTCGGTTCAAGAGTCGATGTGTAACTCGCAGAACTGCCGAGGAGAACTCAAGCGGCAAGAAGGCGTCAAGTCCGGCTATCTCTCGCCAAGGAGAGAAACTGCCAAGGAGTCGATGCTACTTGGGCCAACGATCCTCGATCACGGTCTATCTCGCTTCTGCGTTTTTTTTCTTTTTTCTTTTTTTTTTGCCGAACTTGCTAAAAAGAGACTTCGCCTTCCCACCATAACGTAACCCCCAGAAGCGCTAGGGTTGTTCTTCGCGCCGGGCGCGCTCCGTGATGAGGTGGCGGCGGCTTCCCGTGCAATGAGAAGGCGAATGCTTCCCAAGCGATGAGGCGGCGGCGATGGCGGCGGCTGCCCCGGCATGATGAGAAGGCGGCGGGACTGAGGCGACGATGGCGGCGGCTGCCCTGGCGCGATGATGAGGCGGTGGGACCGACGACGGCACGACGAGTCCGGTGATTGATCTAGAGGCTCGAGGTCCGCGAGGCGACTTCGCCCGAGTAGGTCGGCGTGGCAGCGGCAGCCCCAGCCCGAGGAAGATCATCGGAAGCAGCGGCGGCCCGAGGTAGATCGCCTGAAGTGGCGGCGGCGACCCGAAGCAGTAGCTTCGGCTCAGGCGGCGGAGGCGTCGGGCTGTGACTCGGCTTCCCGAGCGACACGACGGCAGCGGCTCAGCGGCCTTCAAGCCGCTGACGGGGCAGCGGCTTCAGGCCGCAAAGGGGAAGGGGAAGCCGGCAGCGGCGGCTAGGGAGGGGAAGCCGACGGCGGCGGCTAGGGTAGAGGAGGACGAGTTGCGCGTCCGGGAGAGGTAAACCTAATTGGCTCTGATACCATGTTAGGAATAGCAACTTGTATTTCCAGGGGGCCAATGGGCCAATATATATACACAAAGTACGTAACGTGGATATGTAAATAACCCTCATAACAATAGGGAATAACACACTATACATATATCTCTAATAGTTACATCATGTCATTGGGTTGCTATGGATGAAAGCTCCATGAAAGCCATAGGGTACTCTCCAGGGCAATGTTATTGTAGCAACAGGAGCACCTTCAAATCTGTGGGTGTCAATAATGTGCACCTGCAGCACAAAAACATAAAGCTTCCAAATCGACTTCCTGCATCAATCATACGGAAAATGGGGGTTGTATGTAATATTGTGTAATGAAAACTTGCCTGTGATGTATTAGTCCTTTCATCATGCACGAACGAAACTATCCACCCATCATCTTCATTTGAGCCACCAACTCTTGGAACAAATGCTGCTCCGGAGCAGAACTGTTCTTTCCGAGCCAATGATATTCCGTCTTTATTAGATTTGTTGCTGATGTCTGGTGTAGGACTTGAAATTCAGTTAGGAAATCTAGGGGACAGAGTAGCTGGAGTGATGCACCAAGCTCATTTATACATACCTCTGTAACTATGCTCTCTCTCTCTTCAAGGCATAGTTTTGCAAGACCTCCATATTTTGGGAGTACTACATGTTGTAGATAACAGCCAATAAACATGTGATATATAATCACCAAGAATAGAAATATGCACTATAATCCTTGCTGCTGATTCCTATATTTTCCTAACTAGATTCTGAGTTGGCAAATTACATAAAACTTCTGTTCATTCTTTAGCCATACCTTTCTCACTACTGCCAGAAGATCTTGTCAGAGAATCCACTACTTGTACGTAGGCATAATTATGACGCAAGCCTGTATAATGGTTATTGATCATTGGGAATTCCAAGGAAAACTCTGCTCCGGTCAAATATTCCCCTGAAACAGCCTTTGTTTCCAAGTTTAACCTCCACTGGTATAATCGAGAGAGAAATTCCTCGCGAATTCCTTGTTTCACGGCCTTGTCATCTCCCTTGCGCTCAGATCTTTCAGAGGGCACATCGTATTTGTTTAGTCCAAGTCTTGGCCCTGGTATAATGGAGTCTGTTGCACGAAGACCCCTGACAATAACCTAAGTCACCAAGAAAGAATGAGATTCGTAATGCAGATACGTGGAAGTGATGGGAAGGTGGGAGACACAGGAATACTAGATCAATACAATTACATGGAACAAGATAACCACTCATAGAATACAGGGGCGGAGCCATCCACGGTACAAGCATCAGGCTGGATCACTTGTTCTTGGGCCGAACAAGTATTTTGATGACTTCTCAAGAGATTTTTCGTGGACTTTTTATCCTAGATCTCGGGCTATTGCCTCAGCGGCCCGAGGCCCAGCTCCGCCCCTCATAGAATAGTATGTACCTCATCTCCCTCTTCAAAGCAGTTGATAAGATGGAACATGCAGAATGGTTCAACATCAAACCACACAACTGACTCTGCATCACCATAACGTGGCATGACCCCGATTCTTGCATAGCCTTCCTTCTCAAACTCGATCAGCCTATGCCAGGGGTTTATGTAATTATGGTGGCAAATTAAGTCAGCTGTTTGTTTAGTTGGAACAAGTTTATCTGAAATACTTACTGACCGCCTGTAATGAGCCTACTGATGTCAATAGTAAGTGGTACATCCAAGATTATGTTGTACCTACATCAGGAGACTGAAATTTGTAATTTTTTTTTGTTTACTGGAGTTATACTATTATAAGACTATTCTAATATCACCAATCAACAAGTTAGGTTTTAGAAATCGTATACAGTTTAGTCAATAGATTGCAGGGAGCAAATGATGTTTGGTACACGGACATACTTTAGAGTAACTCCTATGTCATGACAAAGTGTACATCTGTCTAGCTTGAGGTCAACTCTATGTTTTAGTTTGGCCCCATCAGCTGCAGTCAAACCAAAATTTAATTGGGGTCATACTTTTATTTCAACCTTGGTATACAGTGGATGATATAACATCCTAAACAAGTAAAAAATAAAATACCTGAGACAACTCCAATCATTAGGAAAGGCCTCCTTGCATCTGAACCAAAGATGACAAGCTCCCCTGATCCAGGAGCAACCTACGGCCATTTGAATAATGTTCTTTGAAACAATCAAAAGGACCAAGCAACGATAAAACTTTGCGCTTGTATTTGGAAGCATGGAGCAAAGTGGTTATACTCGGAATATAAAGTGATGCTGTGTGTTTTGCTTTGCAGTTATTCGTCATTATCTGTAGCATATATGATCATGTAAAATATACTACCTCTTCTTTTGTTCAGTTGTGTCGAGTTCTGATGAGCTCCGCGTATATTTTTCCTTTGCAGTTAAATAGCAGCGATGGGTCATCTAGCAAAATGCATGTTATGCATAGCGAAGATTTGTAAACAGATTAGAGAGAAATTTTATGTGGCTGGTTTCCCCTTGTTCCACATGATGTATGGAGTTTCCATCCTATGTACTACGCGTCTCATTGTGTAACAGGCCTGGGCTCCATTATTCGTTTTCTTCTTGACCCAGTTACCTACTGATTGAATAAAATTTGCAGAACACGGATGTAATTGAAGCAATCTGATTATTTTTCTTTGGAGTGCATAGGCACCTGACTTTGTACGACTGTTTGTTGAATATTGTTGTTCTCTGACAGATGTCACTGTCTTATTATTCATTAAGATAAATTGAGAAACAGGATCGACTTGCTACACAGCCACAGTACTTGTAACTATTTATAGGATTTTTATTCTTGTGGCCTACTCATGCAGTCATGCGTCAATTACTGATTCTTGTCAGTTCATGTAGCTTATGCAGGATACAGCTAGTGGTCGTCCAAACCTTTGGGTGAGCTGTGAAGGGCCGATCCCATTCCCCACCGATATCCCAGGTATCGCCTGTGTCGAGGTTCTCTATGCAAATTTCCTGGGGCAGATGGTTCTCAGCGACAGCATACACCCTGCCAGCATGTTCAAACACATTGGTGTTGCTGAGATCCTTATTCACCTTGCCAAACCTCAGCTGCATTGCATGTTCACTCATTTCAGTGTAAGACTGTCAGATAAATAGCATGCTATTTGGGTTTGCAAAGTGTTATTTACATAGTTGAGAATGTAGGCGGCGATGATGGCTGCAGAGTCGCCCTCGATGGCAGGGAGGAAACATGGTTTCTGCCGGGCTCTTTCAATCCTGAACGTTTCGGATTGCACGTAGCGATTGGCATAGGAGACTGACCAAGTGGCTGAACTGTTCTTGGTTAAGTAGAGGGCATGGAGCATGCCCTCACCCTCTACCCAAATCTCACTGGACTGTCCAAAGATCGAGACTGTCGAATGGAGGGCACCAAAGAGTGGATTCGAACCTGTTAAAATTGTCTGAAATTTAGCTTATGGTTTGCGATTCTCACGTGCCTGTACACAGATGTGCTTATTTATTAGTGGATAATCAGAAAAAAAATGAGAGCATCACCATTTCTGATGTATATGCCCTCCGGGAAATCTTCAGGTATCTTTCCTTCAATCTGAAGTATCTCTATGGCTTCACTGATCTCATCAACTGGTGCAAAATTGCTCTGCAAGATTGTCACAATTGGTTGTTAGTTTTGTGAAAAATGAACCATTGCCAAATTTTTTAGTTGTCACATTAGTAGAAGTTCTACAATTGGAATTGCAATGGGAACGAAGAGTTCCCTGGATTGAAGTTTATACCTCGGACGGGAGAAGAGCTTGGTCTGTAAATTTGAAAGTTAAGTCAACCAATGCATCCAAAAGTCTCTCTGATGCCTTTGAGACTTCATCCACCGTGAAAGATAGTTGCCTCAGGAGCTCCTGAAACAAAGGTTTCTGAAGCAAGAAAACAAAAAAACATTACCGAGATTCTGCTTCCAATCCATAGCTTTGAAGACTATTCCAAGAGAACCTATCAACCTTCTGGTTTGGCTGGTCATGCGAGTAGAAAATATCAATTATACTTTGCGAAGATGAGAGAGAGAGAGAGAGAGAGAGAGAGAGAGAGAGACCTTTGGGTTTGAGGTTAAAGATCTTGATGAGGTTCTTGCACCTAGAGAAAAGGCAGGTCTACAGGTGCGAGAAGACAAACAGATACATGGATGAAGCGAGGCAGACGTGGTGGTCAACATTCTGCCAATAAAATGCCTAGTCCCCCTGCACTCATGAGAAGAATTGACCTCAATTTATAGCAGAATCCTTCGTCATTTTGGAATATCCAAACATGGATTCATCTTGGTTGGCGCCACTCAAGCAATTTGGACATTGCGGCAACTCTTCTTTAAGTACACGATGATAACACCAATGAACACTTTAACATTACCCATTTAAAATCTCAGCATTGGCTTGGAGGTTTCATTGATTCCAAAATCTGCCGGCCAAACTAACCAATCAAGATAACTACGTTTGGGGAACAAGGGCCAGAAAAGGTGCCACCCAAAATTGATGTATTATTTTTTGGCTTGTCCTTCTAAATTTCTAGTGGTTCCATTACCAATCTTTTAGGGTTTGGTTGAGTCCAATCAATTCTTGTTGGTTGGTCAATTTAGATGGCACTAGAACAGTTAGAAATGCCCAAGTAGACATCTACTCTTCTACTCTTATTATAGCAAAGTTGGTTGCTGCTCTCCAGGGTGCCAACGTCGCGCGTAAACCAGCGCTGTCCGATACGCGCGGCGATGGCCTCGCGTCCGGAGGATCTCGACGCAACGATTCGTGCATCGCGATTGGGCGAAACGGCGCGAAGCGTGTCCCGCGCACGTCTGTGGGCCCCGCCTTGCGCAGCAGCGATTCGTCCATCGCGATTGGGCGAAACGGCGCGAAGCACGTCCCGCGCACGTCCGTGGGCCCCGCCTTCCCATGCGCACGTCTACACGCATCCCAACGCGCGTGACAGCAACGACAGCCCGTGCACGACGTTTAGCATTCGGCCGCGCCGTCCGTCCTAGCGCGCGGCAACGCGAAGCCACGTGCACGCGATGTACACGCCGATTAGCACTCGGACGCATCGTTCGTTCGCCTCGCAGTGAACGCCATTTAGCGTTCGAGCGTATCGTTTGGTCGCTCTCCTGGCCGCGAAAACGTCTGCGCATATTTAATGCGACGTCCTGTCATCGGCCACGTCGTCTCGCAGCTTATGCTGCATCGCGTGTTCCGCTCCGTGCGATTCACGTGAGTTGGATTTACGCTCCAGCGTTTGCCACCACACAGCCAGTCGCTTCACCCGGTGTACTGCCTGCCGAACGTCGCATGGGTCGCACGAACGCGTGCATCCCATTTATTGGCCGGTCCTGTCGCTTCTACAGTGTTGTCTTGGCCGAACGACGTGCGGCTCGCACGAACGTGTACACGAGGCTAGCGAATTTATTGCTGGGCCTATTCGGCTCCGGGTCTCGGGCTTGATTTTCACTCACTCACAGTACTGTTTTG
Organism: Phyllostachys edulis; assembly: GCA_036346405.1. Lineage (NCBI taxonomy): Eukaryota > Viridiplantae > Streptophyta > Magnoliopsida > Poales > Poaceae > Phyllostachys > Phyllostachys edulis. The sequence goes on along the minus strand of CM070562.1, from coordinate 38,599,244 downwards.
TTGCCTTATGCTCTACTTAGGTCATCCGCAACAGTCCTAGCTAATTGCTAGCTAGGAGCCATCCACCTCAGCACTAAATAGCTAACAGTACGTACAACTATCTATATAGTGCTAGCTATTTGTTATTTTTAGTACTTTCATGCACAGAGAGAGAACGGATGTGCTGTGAACATTATCTTTGTGCCTCTCTATATGGAGAACAACACTAAACATCTCATCTGAAGAAACATGTCATCTCAGTATAACCAACTGGTAGCAACCATGAAAACATGGACAAGCTTTTGAACACAACAATAAAATAAAATGTCCATATGTTACTACATGATGAACTGATAAACATGACTCAAGCCATTTCATTACATGACCAACTAAAGATAACCAACTAGGACAACCAAAGGTTTTAAACATGGAAATAAAATAGAATGTCCATACGTTATTACTACATAATGCACTAACTGATAACCATGACTCCAGCCATACATGTTTATTTCAGGCCACAAAAGCAAACTGAACAGCTAACTGCATCATTGAGGAAGAAGCACCAAAATCCAAAAGTCAACCTTCATGATAGCCTGCTAGAAATGCCAATCAACCTCATACCAACGATTCTGAAAAAGAAAACAAGCAGTAAGTCAGCTTACTCAATATAATTAACAGTGCCAATAAGAAAAAGAAATTCATGACAGATCTTACATGAGGTTATTATCAAAAAAAATTACTAGTGGGGAGCCCTATGGCCAAAACGCTGCCAAATGTGCTCAATTAAATCATCTTTAAGTTGAGTGTGGATGAGTGAGCACGGATAGCGAAATTTCTCGTCGAACATCATTGAAGCATGGGTTACTGTTTGTGGCCTTTTGCACTTCAGGAGGAAGAACAATTGATTCTCCAGGAATTGCATTTAGATCAATAGACTCCTTAGCCATTTCTCCCTCATCTTCCACTATCATGTTGTGGAGAATAACACAAGCTTTCATGATCAGTCCAATAATCCTTGTGCTCCAAGATCGTGCTGGACGACGCACAATGTTGAAGCGAGCTTGCAGAACGCCAAAAGCACGCTCCACATCTTTCCTTGCACCTTCTTGTTCTGCTGCATACACCTTGTGCTTGTCTAGTTGAGGTGAATTTATAGACTTCACAAAGGCTGCCCATTCTGGGTAAATTCCATCGGCTAGGTAATAACCAGTGTTGTATCGCCTACCATTGATAGAAAACTGAACCCGAGGAGCTTCACCCTTTATCGCCTCAAGAAATAAAGGGGACTGATTGAGCACGTTGATGTCATTATTAGACCCAGCAACACCAAAGAATGCATGCCAAATATGGAGGTCATGTGAAGCTACCGCTTCAAGGATCATGGTTGGGAATCCATAGCGACCAGTGGTATATTGCCCCTTCCATGTTGTTGGACAATTTTCCCATCGCCAATGCATGCAGTCAATACTACCCAACATTCCAGGGAATCCACGAGACTCTCCAACTTGGAGCAGACGCTCCATGTCTTCATAGAGGCGTCGAAGGTCTTGGGAGCGAAAACTTCAACCACCCTTGCACAAAATTTTCCAAGCACTCAAAGGCGTGCTCTCGCAACCTTTAAATACTCATCAAGCATGTCAGCTGCAGTCCCATATGCAAGCATACGGATTGCTGCTGTGCACTTTTGCAGTGGTGAAAGCCCCGGGCGATTAGTACAGTCTGCCCTTTGAGTGAAATAGGGAGACCAACTGCCCAGGGCATTCACAATGCGTAGAAAAACATGCCTTCTCATCCGAAATCTTCTACGAAACATTGCATCAGAATATAGAGGCTCTTCTGCAAAGTAATCAGCCACAAGTCGTTGATGAGCACCTTCACGATCCCTGTTGATGTACTTTCTGGTTCGACGCCTAGATGAACTACCCACCACCTTTGCCTTAATCTTCGTAAAAATCCGGCTAGCAAGAGAGTCGAGGGCTTGTTGCTCAGCTGAGAACTCTTCTAAGGGTCTACAGAATCATCGGATTGATCCGACATGTTTGGAGAGAAGTTTAGAAAGGGGTATAGAGGTTGGAGAGTTTGGGTCATTGCACATATGCACCATCTTGGTCATGTATATATATACACGCACAAAGGACAAATGCGTTTGACTACTACACCAAATGGTCATGTAATTAGTGGTCTTGCATGATAATTCACAAAGCATTGGTAATAGATGTTGGTGACTAAATTTAGTGGTACTTGCATGATAATTCACAAAGCATTGGTAATACATGTTGAGTGACTAAATTTAGTGGTACTGCATGATAATTCACAAAGCATTGGTAATACATGTTGACTGGCTGTAAAAAAATAGAAGTAAACAAAGTACCTTAGTTACTGTTACCGGCCAATTTCTCCCTTAGCATCTTCAGGGCAAGGACATGCTCAGCTCTAATATCCTCTGTCATCTCCCTAGTGTCCATACACAAGAGTTTTTGATACGATTCGATAAAAGACCTCCTGTTAAGCCTTTGTCAGAAACTTCTTTTCGTAAACGCGTTCTTGTGCCTCTGAAATCTTCTGTCGTTTTTTTGTTCTTTGCTTGAATGTCAATGAATTTCTTCAAGTCTTCATCTAAACTAACATCATCATCGCTGACTCTACTTTTACCATTGCGTTTTTTCTTAGCTTGTTGTGTCCCCATAGGACGTTCCAATTCTCCTACAGCTTCTGGTGTTCTTGAGGTGTCAATTGCCTCATCTTCACCATCCAAACTCCTTTTATTTGGGTTTTCAAGTTCTTCCAGAACTGCATGCCACTTGGGTTCATCACGAAGAATCTTCCAGCAGTGCTCAACTGTGAATGGTCCTTCCTTATAGTCATCCAAATAAAACTGCTTAGCCATATCTTTTAGCTGCTCATCTGAATATCCACTAAGATAAATTGAGGTAGCCTTCTTCCAACTTCCACAGAAAAATGCCACCCATCTCTTAATTTTTGTCCAGCGATCTTTGAGATGTTTCACCTCTCTTTTTCGGTTTGTAGGTGTAGTCTTATTGTAGTGTCCATGTACATCACTCCAATACTTCTCATTTTTCTTGCAATTCCCATTGATTGGGTCATTTGAGTGGATCAGCCATGCACTGACCTGAATTTAGAATACATGATTAGTTGTAGGTTCATATATTTGTGTAGCTACAAAAAGAAAGTGAGTGATACAATTTTACTTACTAGCCTCACGTCCTCATCTGGATCAAATACAAGGCGCTTTGCTGATCCGCCATCGTTTCCATCATCTAAGTTGATGATTGTTTTGCCTTCGATCTCTTTTTAGAATTTTGGTTTCCTGAGTCAGTTTTTGGTGGTGCTAATTGAGATTCCTTTCCCATTGGTGGCCATGGTGCCGACACATGAGGAAAGAATGGTTGTCCAGATTGGAAAAAGCTCATAAAACCACCAGGTGGATAGTAATCCATACCACTGGAAATTAATCAAGCAACCCATATTGTTACTTCTAATGAAACTAATATATAACTAGTGAACTAACTGTTTCTGAACATAATAAAGTGAGAACTAGTGCAGCAAGAAAAAAAAAGAAACTTACCAATTTGTGGATGTGACTGCTGAAGATGTGGCTTGTGGCAAAGGTCCAGGCCACCATGGTGCTGAGAAGGCATGTCATTCGGCCATCAGTTTAGAGCAACATTTTATCAACAAATCAAGAAAAAATAATAATTCAACAGGCACCATAAGCCAAGAATATTATAGTGCATTTCAGCACAACGATAGAACATAGGGCTGGGCCATGGAAATTTTGCAAAGATAAATCGGAAGAACTGTGCACAGGAAAATGATTTTTTAGCAAGGCCTTAGGGATTTTGCACAACCAACCTACGTATCTAGGCAAGTACAGGAACCAGGTTCAAAATCGATTACCTGCTTGACCTCCGGTACTAGTAGGACCACCACCAAGAACTGCAGGAGGAGTAGGCACTTGAATCACAGCAGGAGCAGAACCAATCTGAGATGAAGGAGCAAATCCAGTCTCATGTGGTGGTGGAGCCATCTCTCGCTTGGTCCGACGGCTCATCACCAGCAGCTACGAATGGATTTCAGATCTTGAATCACGGGCTCCAAAAGAGAGCAGCTGGGAAGAGAAAGGATGGGATGAGGAACGGACCTTGGTTTCGCGGGCTCCAGAAATAAATCAGAAGAATCGAGGGCGGGAGCAGCTGGATTTGGGGAAGGATTTTCGCGCGCAGTGGACGCGGGATAAAGGGGAAATTCGCGCGCATGCCGCAGCGGATGGGGAGAAGAAGGATTCGCGCGCCGCGGGACGGTGGAGGAGCTGTACGCGCGCAGCGGATCTGAGCCTGAGCGAAATCGATAGCGCAATAGCTAGTAGAAGGCGAGGACGCCGGCGATTTAGCGCATCGTGGTCTGTGCGAGCTGAGCGACGAGAGAGTCGCCGGCTCGAATATTTTTGCACCTTCTCTTTCCTCCACATAGGATACATGCTGAGGTGTATACTCAAATAGTTAGCTGACTCAGCACCATTGCGGACGCCCTTACTTACGCATGTTACCTCTGATTTATGGGTCGTTGCTCCATTCAGCTCGCCTACCTGTTCCCTTCATTTGGTTCCCTGCTTAGTTTTCTTGCTCGCGGCCTCGCACTCTCTAGACAGAATTTTATTAGGTTACCGGTTTTGGCCGTAGTTACCATTCCGTTCTGTTCTCTTGCCTCTGCTTCACCTTTTATATTCGTGCTGCTTTACGATTCGTCCTCTCATGACCTGCCATTTGCCGTGTGTTTGCTCAACAGGTTTCCAAATGGTTCTTGCTGAGGATACGTGACTTTGCCTTGCGCCAAAGTGATGCGTCCGGGCTTCATTCGCCTAGACTAATTTCGCTAGGTAAACGTTTAGATTTTACGTACAAGCACTGATGTTTCTGATGAGTTTACACACGCTTAAGGTGCTACATTGTTTTAGAAAGGTTGCATGCTTATACCAAGTAAAATACAATTCCATTCTTCATCTTCTTTTCATAATACATCATTACCATGTAACCTTTTTATTAATCAACAGATTTATTGTACTATCTATCAGGCCTTTAAAATAATAATAAGGGTAAAGTCTATTTTTCAACCTCGAACTTTTCAAAAAGTCTGGAAAACAACCTTAAAGTAAAAAACCAGACATCATAGAACCTCTATGTTTGCATACCGGACAAAATGGGCCTCGCACCTCTTCCACCCTGATTTTGTGCTGACGTGGCGGTCGACCTGGCACTTCATCGCTCGCACGTTTGCTTTCGCACATTGCCATGGGCCCATAGCGTTTGTGCGCTTGTGTGTGTGCTCACTTCATCACCATGGAGTTGGAGTTCTACAGCTACACGCTGACTCTTGTGACCTGCTGCTTCTTCTTGCTCTACTCCTTTGCAGCGGGTTGCAACGCTTGCAGCTCTCCGCACCATGCGCCGAGGAGCTACCCGGTGGTGGGCTGCCTGGTGGATTTCTACCGGAACCACCACCGGTTGCTGGGCTGGTACACGGGCCTCCTCGCGGCGTCGCCGTCGCAGACCATCGTTGTGGACCGGCTCGGCGCGCGGCGCACCGTGGTGACCGCGAACCCGGCGAACGTGGAGCACATCCTCAAGGACAACTTCGGCAACTACCCCAAGGGGAAGCCGTTCACGAACATGCTCGGGGACCTGCTCGGCAGCGGCATCTTCAACGCCGACGGCGAGCGGTGGCACGCGCAGCGTAAGCTAGTCAGCCACGAGTTCACGGCGTGTGCGCTCAGGGAGCTCGTGGCCCCCTCGCTGGACAAGGAAGCGCGCGCGAGCTTCGTGCCGGCGCTCCACGCGGCGGCGGCCTGCGGCGAAGTGGTCGACGTGCAGGAGCTCCTGAGGCAGTTCGCGTTCAACGTCATATGCAGGGTGTCGCTCGGCGCCGACACCGGCAGCGTCGAGCTGGCATTGCCACTGCTGAGAGCCCGAGACTGGCGGCGGCGTTCGATACCGCCGCGGTGATCATCTCCAGGCGTGGCGTCGCGCCCGTGGCCACCGTGTGGAAGGTGAAGCGCGCGCTGGGCATCGGCTCGGAGAGGCGGCTCCAGTAGGAGGTGAAGGTGATACATGACACCGTTATGGAGCTCATCCGTGGCTGGAGGAAGCAGCAGCCGACGTGCCGCAACAACCTCCTGTCGCGGATGGCCGCTGCGGGGTACCCCGACGAGGTGATCCGCGACATGGTGATCAGCTTCGTCATGGCCAGTCGCGACACAACGTCGTCGGCGCTGACGTGGTTCTTCTGGCTGATGACGCGCCACCGCGATGTCGAGCGGGAGATCCTAGAAGAAGTCGCTGCATGCATGGACGACGACGGCGGCGCCGTCGGCGTCGACCTCTACGGCTCCCGCAAGATGCGTGTCCTCCGCGCCGCGCTCTGCGAGACCATGCGGCTGTACCCGCCGGTGGCGTGGGACTCGAAGCATGCGGCGGACCGGGACGTGCTCCCGGATGGCACCTGAGTCGAGAGCGGCGACCGCGTCACCTACTTCCCCTATGGCATGGGCCGGATGGAGTCCATCTGGTGCGCGGATGCCGGCGAGTTCAGGCCGCAGAGGTGGCTGGCACTGCCGGACGGCGTGTCGCCGTTCAAGTTCCCAGTCTTCCAGGGCGGGCCGCGGACGTGCCTCGGCAAGGAGATGGCCTTCGTGCAGATGAAGTTCGTCGCCAGCACCGTGTTCGTGCGCTGCTCACCGCGCACATGGCCGGCGGCCTCAAGGTGACGGTCAGGAGGAGGAGGCTGCAAAATGGCACGTGCGAGCGATGAAGTGCCAGGTCGGCCGCCACGTCAGCACAAAACCAGGGTGGAAGAGGCGCGGGCCCATTTTGTCCGGTTTGCAAACGTGGAGGTCCTATGATGTCTGGTTTTCGACTTCAAGATTGTTTTCCAGATTTTTTGAAAAATTCAAGGTTGAAAAATAGACTTTACCCTAATAATAATAATAACGGTTACATCATCTAACCCAGTCCAACAAATCTGACTGGATTTACGAAGCGATTTCTGGATATAACAAGAATATACATTTGAAACAGATATAATGGTCCACTCGCTCTTTACTACTACCACAACGCTAGCATGTTGGTTTTCTTGTGCTTATTTTTAAAAGGTAATACGCTCATGTATAATAGATATTACTTTAGATTTAACAATCCACTCTAGGATTTCTCACGCAGGCATGCTACATTTACTCTATATTTAACTACGAACTAGCAAGGTTGTACATTATTTACTATATACAATTTCATAGTTGTTCAGCTGTTGCTTAATCACTGTGCATAACTACGAACTAGCTAGGTTGTACATTATTTACTATATACAAATTGGTTTTGGCACGGATCAACGATACATACGTTTTTCCTTACTATGTATCTTTCAGTACATATCTGAAACTAGCTAGGTTGTACATTATTTACTATATACAAATTGGTTTTTGGGACGGATCAACGATACATACGTTTTTTCTTACCATGTATCTTTCAGTACATATATGAAAATATATATAGTATGTATAGTTGTTCAGCTGTTGCTTAATCACTGTGCATACACTTACCTACTAACCAATATGATATTGCAGATGGCATACTCTATGCTATGCGCCGTTTCACAGGATGTTCAACATTGGCGCGTGAAAGTCAGAATAACTAGACTCTGGGAGACACAAGACCATAGAGATAATACGAACATAGCAAGAAAAGACTTTATCATGCTCGATGAACAGGTATTTCCCTCTGTTTCTTTCTTGTTATAGATATTCCCTTTTGTACACATACTGATCGACCAAATATATTTATAAACATTCATTCTATCTAAAAATAGAGACCCTGTTATTACTGTTTACCTTCGATTTAGTATTTTGGGTTTAGCACGTTGGGATTAAACGTTCTGTATAATGCTTACATTTCATATATATTTCGCCAACCCAAAAAAAAGAGGGCTCATTTCGATTAAAAGTTTGATTTTCCTTTCTCTTGTTTTAAATATTCTCTTCATACATTTTTATATTGTTCGACAGCAATTGTCATCCAGTGCCTTATACCATACCACGTACAGAAATCTACGATTAGCAATATCTATAACAAAATGTCGGACATCACATGTCAGCACCGACCCTAGGATGCTCATCGAACACCAACCTTAATGCCCTTTGGTTAAAACATTATACATAGCTGTACATTAATTAAAACAAAGTCTCTTACCCCTTTATTAATAACTTTACTACGTTGTTGCCCTTATATATTAGCAGGCAGTGTAGACAAAGGCACCCGTACTTTGAGATTCTCATCACAAATTTGCGAGACACGTTGTCTGCACTCTGCACTGAAAGTTACGTAGTAACATAAAAACCTTGGAGGCGTGCATTCGTGCTTAATTCATGAACTTTCTTGGTTGCTGCAAAAATCATTCATCCAAGCTGATGCGGTCAGCGTTTCGGAAACAGGATTTTATTTTTTTACTGGGGATACCGATAGATCCGGTAAGACCGATTTTTGAAAAACCAGTTTTTATTTTTTACCGGGTACCAATAGATTTGGTATGTTCGATTTACCGGGGGACACCATTAGATCTTGTCCATTCTAACTCGTGTAAGATGAATGAATTGTTAACAAAAGAAGGCAAAATATATTTTCTATCTCTTATTGATGACGCATCACTATATTGTTATGTGTATCTACTGAAAACAAAAGATAAAGTCTTAAATTACTTTAAAATTTATAAGGTCGAGGTTGAGAACCAATTAGAAAGAAAAAAAAAGACTAAAGTCTGATCGTAGAGGAGGGTATATCTCTCATGAATTCTCCCATTTATGTTCTGAACATAGAATAGTTCATAAAGCTACACCACCATACTGTAATATCAAGTTTAAACATAAAACAAATAAGTGATTAGTATTGAAATGTAACATCCCATTTTCGGGGGTTGTATAGTATCTTTCCGTTTGTCTTCTTGGTTTTTAAAACCTATTTCAAATTATAGTGTAATTACAAAATTCTCTAGTTTCTGCTTCATCTCAAATTTCGGGTTTCGTGTTTTTATCTTAAATCCCGGTTTCATTTCGAATCCTCTCTGTTGAGCCCGGCCCATCAAGCCCCTCTCCTCCCCTTGCCCCTTTTTCTTTTATTTCGATCAGGTGGTCGAGAGCTTCTTTCGACCACGTACCCTCTCTGCCACACCCCGTGCGCCTTGTCCCCGTTTGACGCCCTTTGCGACCATCCTCTCATTGTCGACCACTCTCTTGTAGTTGACCACCCTCGCCTCGGCGTGTTTTTCTCTCTTTTTTCGCAGCGACGAGTGCATTAAATGCCTTTGCCTTCGCATCGTCATGTGCATTAAATGTCGTTGTCTCCGCCGTGCCGTCGTGAACCCTGCCGCTCCATCTTGTCACCCGGTCCCCCTCCTTCCTCTATAAATGGAGCACTAGGGAGCCATTTTTACCTCTTGTTTTTCCCATACTTTCCATCTCTCGCTTTTGGTTGTTGTGGTTGCACGAAGTCCCGAGTTCTGAGTTCAAGCCGCCGCGCACCTCCTCTTGGTCCTCGTCGCACCAGTGTAGCCTCCTCTTCTACCAGCGTCATTTCGTGTCCTAGAGCTCCTTGAAGCATTCTCCCTCACTCTCTTTCAGTTGTGTTTCACAGGAGCCACCGTATTTTCTCTTCTCCTCCAGTCCCAGTTGACCCCTTCATCACCGTCCTCCTTCGCATTCAACCACGAGCTTCCCCGCCGCCGTTTGCCGTCTGCCGACCCCCTCCGGCCTCTCTCTCGATATTGGTGAGTTTCTTGTGACCTGTTTTGTATCATGTTCTTTTGACCGCGTCGAGCAGTCGAGTCTTTCTTTCAAGTCCTTTTCTTTCGACCGCGTTGAGCAGTCGAGTCCTTCTTTTCTTTCGACCGCGTCGAGCAGTCGAATCCTTCTTTCGAGTCCTTCTTTTCTTTCGACCGCGTTGAGCAGTCGAGTCCTTCTTTTCTTTCGACCGCGTCGAGTAGTCGAGTCTTTCTTTCGAGTCCTTCTTTTCTTTCGACTGCATCGAGTAGTCGAGTCTTTCTTTTTCGACCACATCGTAGTCGAGACCCCTTTTCGACCACGACGAGTGCACAAAACCTCCTTCCGACCATGTGGTCGAAATCTTCTTTCTACTAAGAAGTCAGATCCTTCTTTTTCTTCGACTACGTTGAGTAGTTAAATCCTTCTTTTTCTTCCACCATGTTGAGTAGTTGAATCCTTCTTTTCTTTTGACCACGTTGAATAGTCGAATTCTTTCCTTATTTTCGACCACGTCCTGTAGTCAAAACCTCCTTTCGATGACATCCCGTAGTCAAACCTCTTTTCAACCACGTGGAGTAGTCGAGCGTCCCCGACCACGCCGTGGTCGGATGAGCAATGCTTGAAGCCAAAACTTTGAGGACTCCGTTCTCCTCCGTTGTAACTCTGATTATAGCGTTCTTTGTTTATAAATTTGTCTAAATTCAAGATCTTGCTTTTGGCAGTAGTCTTATGTAATTCGGAGTTCTTTTATTATTTCTGGTGTATTTATTTGTTCTCCTTGCTTGTTTGATCTTTTTCCGATGCGTTCGTCGAGTAGAGTTCGAGGAAGCAAGAGACTTCCATTCGATCAAGCACAAGACTACCAAGACTCTCTTGCCTTTAGCTCAGGTGAGTCAATTCTTTGATCATTTTGAGCCTCTTTTATGCAAATTATATTCCTTTAAATTACCAAAACTACATGCTTTAAGTCTTTAAGCAAATGTATGTTAACTCTTAAGGTAGTTAAATGACCACTTGTTGGTTAATTAATTATTAAACCATCCTTTGACAATTGAATCCGTTATTTCATGTCACCGTAGTAACTATGTAGTAACTATACTAATTATAGGTTGTACTTAAGCGACATGCTAGTCTTGCTTAAGTACCGGGACATTAAAATGCCCTGATAATTCACCTCTTAAAAACATGAAAATAATTTGGGATAGTCGTGGGAGGTACATGACTGCAGTATTTGAGATAAATTGGTTTTCCTCCTCAAACCCCAAAATGCTATACCAAATTTGGGCGGATGGTATGTTGGTGAGTGCAGATGTAGCACGAGAATGGTGGGCATGAACCGCCCAGATGGCATTAAGGACTTAATCCGGTTATGACCTCCTATTGTAAAACATGTGCAACCACAAGTCTGCAAAGTGCAACTTGGCTTAGTAAAGTTATCGAACCCTGAAAGTCATCTCGCTGGAGAGGAACAAGGTAGTGCAAGCGGCGGATGCGTTCTGACTTGAATGGGACACCGAGGTAAGGTGGAGTTGCCAGCTGCGCTAGTCGTTGTGGTGAGTGGAGGCTAGCTCGCTAGTCGTTGTTATGAACATCCCGCATAACGTATGGGCGCAACCTCACATGGGTGAGATGGTAGAAGGGGCGAGGTGATTTGAAAAGTTACTGTGATGGTCTCTCGACCACATGACTAAGGAATCGTGTGGCACTACGAGTTGATTATCTCTTGTGGGTATAGTGTACAAACCTCTATAGAGTGTAAAACTATTTAAACAGTCGTGCCTGTGATCAAAGGCGGACATGGGAACTTGCTAGAGTTAGTTCTTTTTGAAAAACCTTTGTGGGTGGGATTAAAGCTGGTTGGGCTGATGTAACACGGACCTTGTGTTGTTCCTAGGTGGTCGTACCAGTGTTCATCTTGGGTGGTCGTACCCAGTGTTGTTAATAGTGGTTGTAGTCACATTTTCAAAATAAGCATAGGTCACTACTACAGAAAAGGTTTTCACAGACGGTTCAAAAACGTCATCACAGATGATTTCGTAAGCCGTCTGAGTTTATGGGTCATCACAAACGGTTTTCAAGCCGTCTGTGATGCATACTATCATAGACGGTTATTAACTTAGAACCGTCAGGATGACTTTTCTCTATAAAGCCTCCAAGTAGTGGTGCTTATGCCATATTATATATATATATATATATATATATATATATATATATATATATATATATATATATATATATATAGTCCTCGACCACTTCGGGGGTCATCCATGCGACAAGAGAAGGATGAGGCAGTAGCCACGTGCAACTTCATTGAGCCCATGCAAGTTTAAAAAGTATGGATGCAAGGAGATCGTCGGGACATCCAATTACTTGGATGTTGTCGATAGATAATTGGGCGTCGCTATGTTGGAAGTGGCGATGGGCCTTGAGTATTCAATATAGGTAGTGGCATCATGTATCGACAACCAACCATTCTTGAGCATGTAATCGTCTTTAAACCCTTACAGAACACCAAGCAACCAACTTGCATGGGCTCGGTCTTCTTACATCCATGGTTAAAACTTCATGGGCTCTATGTCTCATGTCAAGGACTGATGGTACCCTCAAAAGTGGTGAGGGACTACAAACAATATATATATATGATGCCGATTTTAATGGCACAAGCAGCCACTACTTAGAGACTTTATAGAGAAGAGATTATGAATGGAATGGTAGGACGTATCTGGGACGCAAGGTAGGAGAACTTGATCGGCATGAACATAGTTACACAGAGAAAGGTGAAATGAATGGCGAGAGACAGGTGAAGAGGTGTTGTAGTAGTTTTGACTCATTTGGTCTTGTTTTCGAATACAATACACACCAATTAATAAATATTTTTTATGTTAACTGTAGCTTTACAAATTAGCCTAACCTTTACAAATATGAAAAGTTAATTGCAGCCAAGCTCCATCCGAACCACATCCAATGTAAGCCAACCAAGCACAAAGCTAGAATCGGCATCAATAACCCTCAGTATCCATCAAAGAGCATTAACCAAACCCACCATCCCCATTCATTTTTGTTAATCTGAACCCACAACATGAACTAAGCAAGATGCATAGAATGTACATACACCAATAGCCCTCAGTTTACATCACAGAGCAAGGGGACTATTAATATGAACTAATTATCAATTCAATTTTAGCATAAGACTATTAACATCATTGAGCAGTTCAACAGCTAGCAAGGTGCCACTAGCCAACAAGCATCTGCATGATCATTGCATTCATTTATATTTATGATTTCTCTATACTTCTCTCTAAATGTATGTATTACACATTTACACTTCTCTGCAATGATGCACTTCTCTTCATGTATGTATGTATTACACATTTAGCATCTGGGCTCTGGCCAATGGCCATCACCATCAGCATCAACCAACAACCAGACAACATCAAGAAGACAAGAAGGGGACTTACGCGTTAGTGGGAGAGCCGGAGAGGTTGGAGGCGCGAGGGAGGTCTGAGGTAGCGCAACGAGCCAGCGGCGAGAGGGAGGAGGAGCTGGAGCTACGGTGTAGAGAGGAGGAGCTAGGGCCGGTGGCGCAGCGAGGGAGGACTAGGAGTTTGATCCGGCGGCGCAGGGAGGAGGGAGCTTGATCCGGAGGTGCGGGAGCTGGCGGCGAGGAAGGAGGAGCTCGGTTCACATGAATACCAACAGTACAAACCAATAGGTGATAGATCTATCTTACCTCGACATCGCCGGTGGAGAGGTAACTGGTCGCGTCCGTGGGGAGGAGGAAGAGGGAAGGTCTTGTGCGTCACCATAGTTGTGGCTGCGGTGACCTTTGCAAAAGACACTCTTATCGTCTGAGTGTCTTGTGCGAGGAACCGTGGTGTCACAACCGTCGGCGACACGGAAGAATGCATGGTAGCGTCGGCGACGGGTCACTTTCAGTGGGGAGGAATGGACGAGTAAGGGCGCTCGGGAGTGACGAGTTAGAGCGCAAACCCTAGCGGGCTCCTACTAATAAAGAGACTTATCACTGTCGATTCTATTATGGAACCGTCAGTGATACTTATCACAGACGGTTTCACAATGGAACCGTCCGTGATATGGTCTCATATCACAGACGGTTCATTATTAAAATCGTCTGTGAAGTATCCTGAGCGATTGTTTGTTGAAACCGCTCGTGGTACTTAGTAATATCCTGAGCGGTTTTTATTGAAGCGCTCGTGATAGTTCACATACGGTTTTCAATATGAACCGCCTGTGATATTACCTCTTCACGAGCGGTTTTTAGCGCGTTACGATATACGACGGTAGCAAAACTAAAACCGTCTGTGATTGCATGTAATACAGAAGGTTTTGGGCAACCGTCTGTGATGAGGCGTTAGTATTAGCCTTTTTGTAGTAGTGGGTGGAGGTAACATCTACTGTTATATTATTGCAATTACTCTCTTTACAAACAGCAATTTGGTTAAAATGCTAAGTGATAGGACTTTACTACTATTGATAATTAAAAACATTACTTTAGTAAATAAAAGAACCCGAGCCACCCTTGTCAAGCCTTGCATGTATATTATTGCATCTTGTGGGTTGGCTCACAAGCATAGAAGTTGTGCTCATCCTCGCACTTTCCCCAACCCTTTAGGTCCTGCGGATCATGGAGACTACGACTATTACGAGGACCCCGAAGTCGATGGACAAGGCGGTGATGAAGAGTAGTCTAGTTTTGAGTAGTCTAAGTCTTGTCCGATCTAGGCGGCTCATCGATTATGCGTCTGTTGGTATTGTCCAAGTCCTTGGTTAATACCAGTCATATATGAGTACCTCGATCATTGCACTGTGAGAGATGTACTCTACCTCCTCCATTGCTTCGTAGTAGTTCATTGTTCTTTTATAATGTAATTTTTGGCCTGTTCGGCCCTTTTTGTAAACTTCGACCCGATGAGGTCTATGTCACTCGATACTTGTAATATATTGATTGGTTTGGTCTTACGATTTGTATGAATTGATTCAGCAATGTGCATGTGAGTGCTATCTACTGATCCAGGGAATAGCACAATGTATTCAAAGAGGATTTGGGATTTCAAAAATCTGGGTTCGACATGAAATTAAATAGAATTAGAAATGAAAAATTCAAAATTTAGGAGACTCTGACCTTCAGCACATAGCTCTTTGGCCCAAGTGGGGAATTGGCTTAAGAGTGTGGGGAAAGCCAAGCCCTAGCCACCCCCTATTACTATAGTGCCACCCTGCTACTGTAGCGCCATCCCTAGCCCTTGCTACCCTCTCCTCCTAGGTGCAGCTCCTGCTCTTTTTGAGAGCTACCGGCCTGAAGCAAGGAAGAGAAGAGAAGGGAAAAGATGGAAAATTTGTGCTTTGGCTTTGTGTCTCCGAGGGTAACAATCTGAACCCATTAGATTTATCCTAGATTAATCTCTAATCCGTTTTTAGAACGTTTGGTCAAGGGAAGATGGATTTCTGTTATGTCCAGATTAAATCGGGGTTTAGAGCATAACATTGCGAGGATGATTAGGGAATTTAGACCCGAATTAGAGTTCGGTCTAATTTGAGAAGAGTTAGGCTATCATGTTAGATTTCTAGGAAGGTATGCATCATTAAAAATGGATTAGCGAGCGAAAAGATACAACCTCCAGAAGGCTAATGTCCAGATTCAAGACGTAGATGACAGACTTCGTGTAGTTGGGTCGATTTCGTGTAGAAATTGGTAAAATTAAATATTTATGCCAACTTGAATATTGTAGGAAATCTTGTTTAGTTTCTAGAACTCATATTATTCATATATATTCTAGTTGTAGAATTAAAGATATAAAATTATGAAATGAATTGTTTTGACAGAATCTAGAACGGTCTTTGGGTAAAGGAACAGAATATAAAACGGTGAATTAGAGTTTTGTCATAACTAGAAAATTGTATGTTGTTTCATGAGGATTCCAGAAAGTATTAGTGGCCTAATTTGAAGTTCAGATGAGTAAGATAGAGCCGTTTTACTACTGGGACTACGAGTAGTGTGTCCTGTAGTTTCGGTTAAAAGGGTCGGTTTGACGTAGACGTGTGATGACGGTTAGAATAAAGTGTCGGTGCTATAATGTATGAATTTTTTCGATTTGTAGAATTAAAGATATAAAATTATGAAACGAATTGTTTTGACAGAATCTAGAACGGTCTTTGGGTAAAGGAACGAAATATAAAATGGTAGAATTAGAGTTTTGTCATAACTAGAAAATTGTATGTTGTTTCATGAGGATTCCAGAAAGTATTAGTGGCCTAATTTGAAGTTCAGATGAGTAAGATAGAGCCGTTTTACTACTGGGACTACGGGTAGTGTGTCTTGTAGTTTCGGTTAAAAGGGTCGGTTTGACGTAGACGTGTGATGACGGTTAGCATAAAGTGTCGGTGCTATAATGTATGAATTTTTTCGATATGTTATGAATTATTGTCCAGGGAGTGTGGCATCTTGTGCATTGCCAGCGCATCACTATCCGACGTCACAAGGGTAAATAGGCAAGTGCATGGTAGACAGTGTTCAATGGTTGAACACTCTTTGCTTTACCATTTATTACCATTATATTGTTGTGTTTTTTCTTATTTAATTGCAAGTAATGTTAATGATCATTATTTATTCCTTATGGTTGGATATGATATTGTTGGACAATGGTAATGTTGATCAAACTATAAATATTTGTGCATTCATAAATACCATTGCATATGAGAAGGTGATCATGTTGATCATAACTCCACTAGAGTGGAAGAGGTCCCTGATCCTTGAGGAGGACGGGTTTGAGAGTGTATCATCGACGGGTGGACACTCATGCTATACTGGTATACACAAAAGAAGTGCACGTGGACATGTAGCATAGGTATGCATTGAATGAAAGGTAATTGGTGAATGTGTATGAGAATAAAGAAGGAGAATTGCATGATTGAGCATGAGAATAAAGAAAAGTGAACAATTGATGTTAATGATAATATTGTGTACTCATGTTTAAATATTGTTCATTGCTTATTATTGTACTTGTTGAGTCTTGGACTCACCCTTGCTTTGCTATTGTTTTTAGGTGATCGTTGATGACGCTTCTTGGGAAGGGATATCACTTGGAACACAGCATACACTCAATTATTCGATCATTGTCATGAAACAACCTTATCTTAGCATGATGATTTAACCTCTTAGGCTATGATAGACATTGAATGATTCTAGATGATTGGTTGGAACATTATATTCATTCAATAGTTTCTTTTTGGATTGGTTTTACTTAATTCTTGAACTATTATCCTACGTTACTATCTATAGTTTAAATATCTGTGCTTTTCATGTCATTATTCTTATGTTGTTGTGACCCGTGGACGGGTTTTAGAATTGAATTACTTGCTGCAATTTACTGCTAAATGATGTTAAGATTAGTAGTTAGGGTAGTTTGATGGCATTCCATACTTAGTGTTGAAATTTGAGGTGTTACGGTTGGTATCGAGCGGGCTTTAGGTCCGTGGTGAATCGTTAACAATTTAGGTAACCTAAAATTGCTAAAATTTATTTTAGGACTAGTAAAATTAACTAAAATTTGCTAATGGTTATTTAACTTAAAATTTGACACACTAGTGCATGATGGGATGAGAATGGGACGAGTATTGCTCTTACGCTTTCGATATGTTGCAATACTAATCGTGAGTTGATATGGGTTCTTTGAACTTATTGTGTGATTGTAAGGACCCGGAATGTTGGGATTTATGCGAATTAAGAATCATACTTAAAGCATAACTTATAATCGGGAACCATTAGGTCCTAATTAGAAATCATACTAGAAGCATAATTCTTAACAAGGTACAAATCTAACATTCATGTTCCCGGATATATGTCTTGCAATAGTTCCCAGGATCAGTGACTATTGCACATATATCCTTATACAACATTGCATCAGACATACAAGGCATACACTTACGTTACTTCATATAAAGTTTTACATTTCGGTTTTACAAGTTCAAGTGACCCATGGTCACAACAAAATTTAGCAGCGGAAACTTGAAGTAAACAGCAAAAACCACCAATGGCCCCATCACCCTCAGGCTATTGAGTGGAGATTAGAATTAGCTTCATTCATTAGCGTCACCCTGATCGGCGCTAACGGGCATCTCATATAAATAACCATCCTTACCTACAACAAGAGGTTATAAAATCTGAGTACAGAAAGTACTCGCAAGACTTACACAAACTATGAAAAGAAAGTGTTTGATAGAACCTATCCAAAGGATTAGAATTCATACATGCTTAAGGTTGACAAAAGAAAGGCTGTAAAGGGTTCAATTTTGCACAAAGCGATACATCTTAGTCATATACTTACTAAGTTTTGACAAAGCAATTTTATAAATCAATTTGGACTAAAACAGTAAGTAAAAGAGAATGTAATCATAAATAATAACAACAATCAAAGTGGCTATCTACCACCAGTAAAATAATGCATGATTTCCCTTCATGCCGAAAGTACCCATAACACAGTTGTAGTTCGAAATCTATACAAAGATCTATTCAACTCAAGCATTGTCCATATCCATGGACACGGCTATTCGAATAGTTTTAAACCACAGAGGGTGTACATCTTTACCCACATGACTTAGTTAGCCCGTAAGCCTCGGAATAATAGCACACTGCCTTTGGTATCTTGGCGGGTAAACTAAGATTTGGTGTTTTTCAACAAGTTGACACTGTTGAGCTGGAATACCCATGTGTGAGTGATCCCGCTCAGTTCAAGTTACTAATAGAACCTGCCAACCGGGGGTCCACATGTTGTGCCGGGAATACCGACCCGATCGACAAAATTAAATGACAGAGAGTAGAGCTGTGCTAGCTGCACATATTAGATCGCAATCGGAGCCCTTAAGGTATGCGTACATGTGATGGAGCATATACGTCCTCACCCTCTTAACAACATATGATCTGATATGAGATCAAACACATATGTCCTTACTTTCTGTTTTCCAACTCAATAGCATTAACCTTTTACTTAACCAAACAGCACCCATACCTTTGCGTGTGGAAATGCGTTAGGGCTTGAATCGTCGATCAATGTTAGGTCCTTAATCAATCCGAGACAAGACAACCACATTTCCCAATCTAGTGCACTAAGGCACCATCACTAGCATCCACTTGTCCAGATTTAAAATCAATGTAAACAAACAATATTTGATTTCATTTCAGATTTAAATAGACTGAACAAAGAATAAAATAAATGAAGTTCATTTAGTGTTCCCAAGTTTGACAAGGTAAGCTTGCCAAACACCAACGTTCTACAGACTGCATGGCTAAGTAATAACTAAAAATAAGTATTTAAGTATAGAAGCACTACCTTAAGTTTGAGTGTATGATCAGATTAAAGGTAAGCCTCAAGTGTTAGGTTGTAACTATCTAGTGACAGATCACAAATAATTTTTAGAAAATTAGCTTGCAACAGTAGCTCCGTATTTTGGAAATCTACAGTTCAAAAATTCTGGGATCAACATGGTGCAAAGAGGATGCTTGTCTTGTTAGAAGACCACTGGTTCACTCTTGTAGGCGTAAATGTTCACTCCGTGCAATTTATAATCTAGAGAGAAAATACGATAGCGAATAAACACCGATAAAATCGAGAAATCCAAAATACTCAAAAATACATGACAGTTACATATTAATGATGTTATGTTCTAGATGCATTTAGATATAGATTTTAGTTTAATTAGAGTTCAATTTCTTATGGACTTGTTGAAGTTAAATCAATTTCTAGTGTAACCATAACAACTGACGATACCTAGAGTTTGGGTGATATTGCTTTCCTTAACAGGACACCTAGTACTCACAAACACTCTCTCTAGGCATTCTATGTATACATCCACGATGATCATACAGTCAAAGTCAAGCCTCTTACACGCTTTCCTCTCAATTAATCTTCTAAAATCTTAACAAGTATTCAAAAGAATAGTTTATTTCATTATCTTACTAACTACTAAGACACTATTCACATATAAATGAAAAGACAACGACTTCTGAATTTTAACTTGGCTAAGCTTGTTTTGGTTAACCAAATTAATGTTTATTCTTTAGATGATTAGCCTTTGTTAGTTTAAGGTCTAAGGCTCAAATGGACCAAAGGCCGCTAAGATTAAAAATTCAGAAATGCCTTATGCCTACTGTCATTTGGCCAAAAGTCAGACAACAAGATTAATTTTAGCTAAGCTCCAATTATCTAGCTAGTTTAAACACCTTAAATGATTTACTAATCACTAAGCTATTTAGCTTCCTAATTTGACTATATTTCAGATTAGTACTCCTTAGGTCAACCTTTAAGGGCTGTTTAATCCAACAAAGCTATTCCATTCACTTGTAACCAAAAAGGCGCTTGTATTCTTGAAAATCTAAACTGTACTACTAAAACTTTCTTCACTCAACAAAACACAAAGGATTAGGTTGTTCTGAGGACTGACTAAAGGTCCAACCGACTACTAAATGTCAACATGTTTAACCCTTAGATTTAGCTATTGACTTTACTCATTTTCAGATTTAAGTTCTTTGTTAGCGAGATCATTGTTCAACTAATTGGATTTTAAGAGAAAAATTCTAACTGCTGCATTAACAATGTCAACAGCCTAATGACAACACTAAGTATCTTCAGGTTACTGTTCAAGTAACTAAAATGCTAATCTAGACTCCCTTCAACTCAAACTTCCAGTAGCTAATTCAATTATCTATTTGTTAATCGAATTTTCAGTGATCAAATAGTTAAGCTCAACACTTAGCTAAAAGTATTAGTCATCTTACAGGAAGTATATATTGTCAGTTCACGCATCCTACAACAGGACACTTTCTAAATTGGACAACTAACATCTAACTCATACTAATTCAACCTTCCAATTTTTGCTAGATCATTTGGGTGACCTAACAACATTTGCAAGATTTGTTAACATTGGTTGGTTTGACAAAAGAGTTTTACTGACAAATAAATTTTTCAACTGATCATATTATATGTTCATCAGTTCATACAAAGAGCTTCTACAGTTTTGACAACTAACCTTTTCTACTAACTTACTCATTCATTTGTTAATTATACTTAAGATCAATTAGTTCATCTTCATTTACTATTTACATTTCTATGAGGGGTGAGTTAATTGCCTTCATTATTTTTCCGAGAATTCAACTTCATAATGGATTTTCATATTTGATTTTCGAGATCCGCTACTTCTATTAGATAGTCGCCCACAAACTAATTGGGCTAAGACAACTTCTAACTCTCGCACTTACCAATTTATGAGCCTATTGACTTCAAATTGCTATTCATGCATAACAAGAGTTTTTCAGAACTAAAGTTCTATTAGCTAAGCTTCTTTCAAATTTAAACTCCCAATTTGTTAACTCAATTGACATTCACACTTTTAGCTAGAAGAAGGAAGGGTGGGTTTTGTAATTGGTTTACTGACAAAATAATCTTTTCATCACATTACCATTTCTTCTCTGTTCATTTATTTCAACCAAAGTGCTTTTACGAATCTGACAACTAACTTTTCCACTAAATCAAACATTCAGTTGCTAATTATGTTTGAGTGATCAATTGGTTAATCACAACACTTAGCTAAAAGCCTTTATCAACTTACAGGAGGTTTACAGTTCATGCACAAACACATGATCAGCAGAGAAGGCCGACAGGGGAAAACCAGGAACGGCTCGAGCATGGCTTGGCGTCGGTGAGGAGGGTTGACGGTGGCAGTTGAGCACAGGTGAAATGGACAGAGGTGGCCGAGGCAAACTCCACCTGTAGAGAACAAAGACATTCTTTGAGGCATTTATACAAACACATAGAGGGCAAGGAGGAGGGGACCAAAGGCGGCTCGGCCATGGCTTGTCGCCGTGGTCGAAGGTCGGTGGCGGCCATGCGGTGTTGTGGTGAGCTCCAGTGGTGAAGGCGCCAAGCGGTACGGCGGCAGCCAGAGGAGCAGCCTGGTGGCGGCGCTTGAGCCAAGCGCAGGGCCTAGAGCGGTGGCAGAGGAGGCGCAGGAGCCGGCGGTCGAGGCGCCAAGGTCAAGACAGGCGGTCTCGGGCAGAGCCGTGAAGAAGACGCATTTACGTGATTCGATGGTGAAGAGGAGCTCCGGGTCGGCTGGCACGGGAAAAAGGGGCGGCGCGGCGGCTTGTCAGCCGTGCGGGTGGGCGCGGCACTTGAGAACCGGTGCGACGGTGGCAAGCGGAGGAGGGCAGCGGGGAAGTGGAGGTCGGGGAGGACGGGTCGGCCATAGAGTGGGAGGGGGAAGCCAGGAGGTGGCAGGACGGCGATGGCGGGCTGATGGTGGAGCTTGGCGCGCGCATGGCAAGACGGAGCTCAATCGGCGGAGACGCTTTGAGGCCGACAGCAGTCCGGACGGAGGAGGAGGGGAGGAGGAGGCGGCCGCGGTTGGGGAGCTCAAGCGGCGGCTTGGGGATTGGTGGAAGAAGGATGGTAGGAGAAACCGAGAGAGAGGGCAAGGTGTGGCTTGAGGTTGCTCTGAGTTGGGTGAAAGGGAAAAATGGAGGCGGGGAGGAAAAAAGGTGAGGCGTCTTTGCTCCTCAGATTGAAGGTCAAGAAGGCATGTGAGATGGGGGTGGCGTGGTATGCATACAAGCTCACTTTGTGAGAGACGCAGTAGCGTGTCCTAAATGCTACTTGTGTGAAGGGCTGCATGGCGGGAGAAGGCGGCGGGTGCCTAATCGCAGCAGTGAGATGGGAAAAGAAATGGGGTTCTGGATTTTGAGAAAATGGTGAAGGATAAGTGAATTGTTAAGTATAGTTATCAAGCTCCAAAAATTATAAAATTTTCAGAGCAGGTTTCTGATATATTGTAAATTTTTATGCAATTGTTTGAGGATTTTATGTTCTATGTATATTTTTCTAAAAATTATGTTCATGATTTATTCATTTGTTTAAAATTCACTTAGAGAAGATGTTTATTAATTAAGTTTGAATTTTTATCAAGGTTAAATTGAGTTCCTAAATTTGATAAAATTCATTTTATTTATGGCAATTATTCTAGTATTTAAATAAATTGTTTTCCATAGATTTTTATGAGTTTTTATTTCAAATTTCTTTTGTGACTTTAGTTTGAGTTAGAGGTTTACATTTGATTTTAATATTTTCAAATGCATAATTTATGCACATGCTCCAGAAATAATATGAAATGCATATAATTACTGTTTATTAAAAATTGGGCTGTTATAGTGATGTTGATTGTGGTTGGTAGTCACGTCGAGAGATAGAGATTGTGGTTGTGGCCATGGGCATGGTCAGGTTGTACCTCCGTTCATGGTATGGGAATAGTGAAGTGTTTACCTCAGGTAAACTAGTTAAAAGTGTTGAGGATGGGTTTCTTTGGGAAGATTGTTGTCTTCCTTGAGTTTGCATTGCTTATTCTTGTTACAGTTGTGGTTGATGAATTTTCTTGGGTTAGTGGTTACAGTGCAGTCGATGGGTTTCAATTGGTCTTTATTGGTTTCATAAAGTGATTATTTGTTCTCCCGACTATTTATTTGTTTTTGCTGCTTGTGAGCATTGTAAATTGGCATCGTGACTCTGTTATTCGCTTTGTATTTTGGATAATGGAAATTATCTTTTGTAAGTCCTTTATCATGTGGAAGTTTTGATTCTACAAGTTTCTTTTAGAGTATTTGGAGTGTGGAAGTTTAATGCCTCCCTTTTTCTGAAAGAAAGTGTTGAAACCCTTTTGTGATGTCTTGTTATATTTAAGCGAGAGGTGGTAAACATATAAGTTCATTAATAAGTTATGAGTTATCAAGTTGCGTCTGTAGCGTGGTGCATAATTGATCTTAACAAAGATCCTTGGAAGTGAAGTTGATTAATTTGATGTTATCTTAGAGTAATTACATGATAAATAGTGACTAAGGGTATGTCTATACCAACTAGGAATCCGAAAGTTATTAAGAAGTGTGGGACATTGATGAACTGGTTTGATTATTAAAAACTATTTAGTTTGCTAAACTTGTTGGATTTTTGGTCTTAATTGATTAATGTAACCATTTGGGATGGTTAAGTTAAAAGGTATTAGATTATTGCATTAGTGGATATTAATCTTGGAATTATCTTTTCGTGAATACTTAGTGATCATATATAATTGCTAGATTTACATATTTCTTACCATGATTAATTATTGGATTTTTGTATAAAAGACCAAATGGATTGAATATCGGTGGATCTAGAATTTATGGGAGGAGTTCTGGATAGTTCTTCCATATAGAATGATGGGATTAATTTGGTTGAGTGTTGTTAAGACTTTTGATCGATGGAAGATTTCAATTCTTGAGGTTTTAGTGTGATTTTGCCCAAACCTAAACATGAGGAGGAACCGTTGAATATGTGTTTATAATTATCCATGTAATTTGCAAAGGGGAGTAGGTAGCAACTAGATTTCATGATGAAGCCAGTTGATAACAACGATCGTTGGAGTGGAATTATCGTGTGTTGAAGTTTGGTGTTGAGCATCACTAAGAGTTGAACTGATGGGATTTAATAGGTGGCTTATGTTTACATGATTGTGGAGTTGTCGAATGATTGCATGTCCTTGATGAAAGGGTTTTGGTAGAACCTTTTAATTTGTGTAGTAGATCACCTCTAGAATAAAGTGGTTGTTGTAGTGAAGTTGTAAAGTTTTGGTGACTCTCAATTTGAGGATAGGATGATAAAATAGTATGGAACAATTTGGTGTGTTTTTGGAGAGCCTTATAGTTGAAGAGTAGACTATGACGATTCTGGTTAAGAGTGTATTGTTCTTGATGTTAGTAACATTGTCTACAAGGGATTGTGACTTGTGAGGGTGTTGTTGATTCTTATAGAAAGAGGGTAAATTTGATTATCTTTCGTGGTATCACTCAAATGAATTGTTTCGAGCTTTGCATTTGTGATCTCTTGGAGTTCATGATTTATGTGGTATCTGAAATTTGTGGAGCAAAGCGACGTGTTAGAAAGTTCTATTGGTTCTTAAGTGATTAATGTGATTTGGTCTTAAAAGCTCTTCTTGTTTGAGGTGGCTGTCGGGACCCCGGGTATGCAACCCCAGGACCCTCTGTGTATTCTGAACTAGTCCCATGATCAGTAGCTAGCTCACACAGATACAACATTGGTGTAATCATAACCACACAACCAAACTAAAGATGAAGCAGACAAATTAATAATATTAAGCAAAAGGGACCTTATGGTCAAGTCTTACAACAGTTGCCACATAGGGCTAAAGACAACAGAGTAAACTTGCAGCGGAGAACAAAACATCTGGTGGAGGTCACCCAATATGCCCACCGGCAATCGAGTGAGGGACGCGACCTAGTTCGCATAGTCTTCAAAGAAGTCTTCTTCATAGAACTCTGAGTTCACTGGTTCACCCTCCTCTGCTGATTTAAACAGAGGGCGCAAGGCCATGAGTACTTTGAATGTACTCAGCAAGTCATAGAGAAATGTATGCAAGTAATATTCATGCAAGGCTTAACAAGGATAGCTTTATGGCTAGTTTATGAAAGCATTATTTGACAGTAAATACAATAAGTAGATTGCAAAGCATAATTTAAAAGACTAATACATAAGTAAGCAATTTTCTTTGAAACAACTAGTGAACACCCTGTTCACTTCCCAAACATCAACCAACTACCAGATTCGACCAAACCATTCCAACTTTTCGATAAAAGTTCTACCCTTATGCGTGAAATCACTGTGCATGTCCGTGAATCGGGACACGGCTATTCGAATAGTTTTACACTCTGCAGAGGTTGTACAGCTTGACCCACAAGACACGAATTTCTCTAGTTTGTTCGGCATATATCTATGCCACCGCTCACTACCTTAGGTAAGCAGTCTAGAGCACGTGACAAGGCTTTTACAAAGTTCTGTTTTGACTCAGTTCTGTTCGCTAAGGTTTCGCCTCCATCTGGCCCCCTCTTGCGCCGTTCCCAACCAAAACAGAACCGAACCAAGACATTGCTAATTAGTCAGCCAGGTCTATCCCAATCTAGACATGTGGTTGTGCGGTTTAGAGCCCGATCAATGGTTCAAGGTTAAGTCCTTAGTTGGTTGCTCAGACGAGACGGTTCCACATTCCAAGTGTGCGTTACGGCACCCACCTTTTCCACCACCCACTCGTCCGAGCATAAATCATTTTCGTTCAACCTGGCCAAATGACCACCCTAGTCATGGCACAACATCTTTACAAAGTGGCTCTCCCACGGTTCCATAATTTTCTTTAGTCAAATTCATCATGTTGGGTTCAACCCAGCCAGAGGACCACCCTAGTCCTCGCACACAAATTTTAGTAAGGTGACAACAAATGTCGTGGTCTCACACAGGACCACACTTCGCATTATTAGCAACACAGGTCGTTGCTACACAAGCCACAAACCATGTGCGCTAGGGCAAATCAACCTTTATTGATTCATGAGATCGGGACCAACGTCTATTAGAGCATGACTAAGCAATAAATCGTACCCATGTTGGTAGCACAATAATATCCAACTAATAATTTACCATCCTAGGGTGTCCAAGGATTTATGTCATTCAAGGAAACATGTCAATTACAAATTATCAAGGAGGTATAATGGCAATTAGGTAATTAACTAATCAAAACCACTTATTATAAAATTAGCCATGCATGTTTATATAAAACAATATACTTTTTATAAAATGGGATCAATATGATCAAAGGTCTACGACTTGCCTTCGTTGAAGAGTAGCGGTGCTTGATTAAGTCGTCCGCGAAATCTTCCAAAGCGCGGAACCTATCGCTGAACAAAGCTAAATAAATAAAACAACTCCAAATAAAATCCAAATAAACACCAAATAAATACTAATAGGAAGGCAAGGATTTTAGATGAATTTAGAAATTTGAATCACTCGAATCGAGTTCGAATGAGAAAGTTATGGCCAAAAGAAGATAGAAAACACATGAAATCAAGAAAAGGAATTTCTGATTTGAATTATTTTCCTAAAGGAAAATCAAATTATTGCGCAAGCTGACGTCAGCGGAGGGTTTTCCGGCCGAAAATAAAAAGAAAAGAATTCTGACAAGCGGGGCCCACTTGTCATAGAGAGGGTGCATGTGGACTGAGTCCATACGGCTTTCCGAAGGGGGTGCCACGTAGGCGGCCACGTGCGGCAGAGGTGGCGTGGCGTGCGACAGGCAGCCACGGTGGTGCCACGTCACCCCGGCGGTGGCGCTTGGCGAGGGCTCGCCGTGACAGCGACAGAAGTGGCCGGCGGCGTAGGGTACGAAGCGGAGAGAGGAAGTCGCGGCGAACACGATGCGCTAGGTCTCGATGACGTGGCGGCGACGACGCCGGGCGGCGAGAAGCGGAGGCGGCGCTTGACGGGCGGAGGAGCTCCGGTGGGGTCGAGCGACGGGAGGAGGCGCAAGATGGTGCGCACCGCTACGGGCGATGCCGAAAGGGGTGGTCGGCACATGAGGAAGGCTCAACGGCGGCGGAAAGTGCGGCGGAGCTTTCGGCGGCGACGGGCAGGAAGCTTCAAATGCGCCGAGAGAGAGCGGAGAGAGGGAGGGAGGAGAGGAAAGGAAGAGGAGCTCGGCGGTCCTTATGCGCGTTTAAATAGGGCGACGGGTGTGCGGAGGAGGAGGACGACATGGAGCTCCACTCGGCCATTAATGGCGATGTCCGCATGGATGGGAGGAGGCATGGCGGCAGGCATGGCGAGGGCTGGCAGGGTGCGGGTGGGAGGAGGGACTTGCATGGGCAGGGATTCGAGGAGCGGGCGAGGAGTGGGAGTGGGGTGCTGGGGGCGGGCGGCATGGGCGAGGCGACATGTGGCTGACCGCTGAGGAGGAAGACAGAGTGACAAAGTGGGCCTGGCCGAGAGAGAAGGGAGAGAGAGGGCGCGGGCGAGGCGAGCGCGAGCCGTCCGATGGGAATCGGACGGTCTGGGGAGGGGCAGGCCGAGCGGGGCCATGGCCGAATGGAGCAGTGATGGGTCAAGGAATTCGCCCAAACCGAGGAGGGATTTAAGGATTTTTCTTTTTAGAAAATACCAGAAAAGCAAAAGGAATTTTAGAAAATAGTTTAATCCGTCCAAAAATTCTAGGAAAATTCACAGAAATCCCTTGAATTATTTAGGACTTAGTAAAAATATTTTTAGCCTCACTATTGCTTTTAATTTTTGGCAATTAATTATTTTTAACATAAGGCCAAGGAAAAAACCAAATTAAAATCCAACTAAACTCACTAAACCAACTTTAATTAGTTCAAGTTTTAATTAATTCAAATTAAACCACTTTTGAAATTCTAAAATACCATTTAAGCTTTGACAAATTAATAAACCCAAATGGTTCCTTTTTAGGGTTTTCAAAATTTTCAAAAAGGCCAGAAAATAGGGATGTTACAGTGGCAAAGTAATGTTGTAATCAAAGAAAATTGTTTTCTTTGTTAAAGGAAGGAGTGTAGTAGAAATATTTGAGGTTGGAGTTAAGTTTTGTAACTTACAACTTGTTGAAGTTCGTTTAACTTTTCTGTCGTTGCCGCTTAAGAGTTTCTTGAGTTTCAAAAGTAATACTTTATTCTTATTGGTTGAGGTTTGATATTATCTTCTTGTGGGACTTGTGCCCTCAATTGTGGTCTCCTCTTTTGCTTTTTTGAGATCCTTGCTATTTGACTATTTTCCTTGGCCTTGTGTTTACGGTGAGTGATAAATATTTTTTCTGTGTGATGAAAATTGTTTTTATTTGCCTCGTCTTTTGAGAAAGGAATAGACGATTTGTTTTACAAAACCTTATAGAGTGTATAGTGGCAACTGGTTAGTAATGGCTAAGTATATGATATTGGGACACCTTGGATCGCAAGTTAATTAAGGAGCATTGGAGGATGAATTGATTTCGTGATATAAATCTTATAGAGGATTGAGTCTAAAAGGAATGATGGTCGTTGGGGGCAAGACTGATTATTGTTACAACTAGTAGAACCTATCGTGAATTGTAATCCAAGAACCTTTATTCATGTTGGTGGAATATTGGAATTATCAAAAGTTTGAATCTTGGTCAATTAGTTAGGGTATTACAAATGGGTATATTGAGGTTGTGTAGGTGAAACCGAATGGTGTGGTTTAGTGAGGGTCTAAGATTGGTGAAATTAATCGTTTTGGGTAGTTAATTGATTAGTGAGGATTAATGATGTTAATGACCGAGGATATTATTTGGATTGTGGGAATTTTAGTCATCGAATCTGAGGATATTCTAATCATTTATACCGAAGTTCATTGTTGGAGTCTTGGAGGTTGAAATTGGGCTTGAGGTTTATGCTAGAACCTGGGTTGCCAATGACTATGTGTAGAAGTAGTATGATAAAAGTGGATTTCGAATAGTGTGATGATCATTGATAAAATCCTTTGGGTGTAGTATATGAGTGTGTGTGCTGAGAATTTCAAGTTGATTATCTTTAAAGAATTAAAGTGATGTGATTGTGGGTGAAAATCTTTATTAAGGTGTTGGGAATCATTTGACAAAGTAATTCATTGGTAGAGGAGTTGGCTAGAGTATGTTATTGTGGGGTTAGTAGAGTCTCGCTACAAAGGCGTGGGTGATGTATTCGGTTTGAGCATAGCGTTGAGGTTGCCAATTTAAGAAAAATGAGTTAGTGTGTTATGTGATGATTTGGAATCCCATGATTTGAGAGAAAGTTTATTCTTAAAAGAAAAATTGAGAAAAGAACGTTTTCTCAAGTAGTGAAATGCCCCCTTGATTCTTGTTTGAGTTGTGTGTCTATGACAGAGGTCATTTGCAATTTGAGTTGGCTTTATGTTGGCATGTGTGGTTCTTTCTGGTTCAGAAAGAAAATAAATAAAGAAAATGATTAATTTGGGCATTCGAGTGATTTCTCCTTTGACTTACGTGATGTTTATTTGCAATCTACCTACTTAGAAAGTGGAAAGGTTTTCATGATGAATCTACAATTTTGGATTTGACTCTTTTGGTGGGGAGTTGGTAATGCGTGGTTGCGATGAGGATCCTTTATTTTTAGTTTGGTTCTGTTTGAAAAAGAGTTTGTTTAGAGCAGGTTCTGTTATGTGTCCCTAGTTGAAGGAGGCACTCATTGTTAAGGTGAAGAGATCGATTAAGAGATGGCACAAAATTTCTATGTGTGTTGTGCAGGTTGTGTGGTTTGCTATCAAAAGGGGGTGGCTTACAGTACATTGGTTTGTTTCTAAAAGTTGAGGGGATTTTGGAAGTTAGTGTTTCGGTAGGACCGTCTCGAGTCTTAGCGCAAGGTTAACAACGTTTTGTATGACCCGGTGTCGAGGGAGTACTTGAGAGATCTGGAGTGTAAGGTTTAGTTAGAGACGTTGACCAACGAGTAAGGCCGTACCTTCGAGCCCTATCCGTTGAGTGTACCTAAAAAGGTAGAGACGAGTGTGGAGGTGTAAGATGTTAGTATCCATCAAGGTGATGTGGTCCCATAAGTCCGAGAGGGAAGCGACTTGGGAGTTGGAATTTCGCATAAGCGAGCAAAATGCAGAGTTGTTCACATCGGGTACATGTTAATTGTGATTAATTTCAGTTGTGGTGTTCTTGCGAATAGAACAATAAGTAGAATTCTAGGTCAAATTTTGTTTAAACATAAAATAAATAAGTGGTTAGTACTGAAATTAAATAGAATTAGAAAGAAGGAAAAATTCAGAATTTGGGAGGAGTATTAGAACTCAGGCCTTCGGCCCAAGTGGGGAACCGGCTTAAGAGGGTGGGGGAAAGCCAAGCCCTAGCCATCCTATGTATTGTAGCATGCCCCTGCTACTGTAGTGCCACCCCTAGCCCTTGCTGCCCTCTCCTTGTAGGCACAGCTCCTGTTGTTTTTTAGTGCTGCCAGCCTAAAGTAAAGAAGAGAAGAGAAGGGGAAAGATGGAAAATTCATGCTTTAGCTTCGTGTCCAAGGGTAACAATCTAAACCCATTATATGTATCCTCAATTGATCTCTAATCCATTTTTAGAACGTTTGGTCAAGGGAAGATGGATTTTGTTCTATATAGATTCGTTAGGTTTAGGGCAGAACGTTGTGGGGATGATTAGGGTATTTATACTCAGAATTAGAGTCTGGTGTAACTAGATAAAAGTTAGGTTACCGTGTTAGCTTTCCAAAAAGGTATGGATTATTAAAAATGGATTAGCGAGCGAAAAGATACAGCCTCCGGAAGGCTACTGTCCAGATTCAGGACATAGATGGCAGACTTCGTGTAGTTGGGTCGATTTCATATAGAAATTGGTAAAATTAAATATTTATGACAACTTGAATATTGTAGGAAATCTTGTGTAGTTTCCAGAACACATATTATTCATATATGTTCAAGTTGTATAATTAAAGATATAAAATTGTGAAACAAACTATTTTGATAGAATCTGGAACGGTCTTCGGGTAAAGGAATAGAATAGAAAATTGTAGAATCCGAGTTTTGTCATAACTAGGAAATTGTATGTTATTTCGTGAGGATTCCAAAAAGTATTAGATGGCCTAATTTGAAGTTCAGATGAGCAAGATAAGGCTATTTTACTACTGGGATAGCGGGTAGTGTGTCCGGTAGTTTCGTGTTAAAAGGGTCGGTTTGATGTACACGTGCAATGATGGTTAGCATAAAGTGTCGGTGTTGTAATTTATGATTTTTTTGAGATATGTTTAGAATTGTTGTCTAGGAAGTGTGGCCTCTTGTGCATTGCTGCCACATCGCTATCCGGCGTCACAAGGGTAAACAGGCAAGTGCATGCTAGACGGTGTTCAATGGTTGAACACTGTATGCTTTACCATTATATTATTGTAATTTTACTTATTTAATTGCAAGTAATGTTAATGGTAAGTATTTTTTTCCTTATGGTTGGATATGACATTGTTGGACAATGGTAATATTGATGAAACTATAAATATTTGTGCATTCATAAACAACTTTGCATATGAGAAGGTGATCATGTTAATCACAACTCCACAGGAGTGGAGGAGGTCCCCGATCCTTGAGGAGGACGGGCTTGAGAGTGTATCATGGATGGGTGAACACTCATGCTATACTGGTATACGCAAAAGAAGTGAATGTGGACATGTAGCGTAAGGATACATTGAATGTAAGGTAATTGGTGAATGTGTATGAGAATAAAGAAGGAGAATAGCATGATTGAGCCTGAGAATAAAGAAAAGTGAACAATTGATGTTAATGATGATATTGTGTACTGATGCTTAAACATTGTTCATTGCTTATTATTGTACTTGTTGAGTCTTGGACTCTCCCTTGCTTTACTGTTGTTTTAGGTGATCGTTGACGACGCTTCTTGGGAAGGGATATCACTTGGAACACAGCATACACTCAATTATTTGATCATTGTCATGCAACAACTTTACCTTAGCATAACGATTTAACCTCTTAGGCTATGATAGACGTTGAATGATTCTAGATGATTGGTTGGAACATGTTATTCATTTAATAGTCTCTTTTTGGATTGGTTTTACTTAATTCTAGAACTGTTATCCTACGTTACTATCTAGAGTTTAAATATCTGTGCTTGCCATGTCATTATTCTTATGTTGTTGTAACCCGTGGATGTGTCTTAGAATTGAATTGCTTGTTGCAATTTGTTGCTAATTGATGTTAAAATTAGTAGTTAGGTAGTTTGGTGGCATTCCGGGCTCAATGTTGGGCTGAGGTGTTTCACATACTCACCCTAATCAAACGA
Organism: Phyllostachys edulis; assembly: GCA_036346405.1. Taxonomy (NCBI): domain Eukaryota; kingdom Viridiplantae; phylum Streptophyta; class Magnoliopsida; order Poales; family Poaceae; genus Phyllostachys; species Phyllostachys edulis. The sequence goes on along the minus strand of CM070562.1, from coordinate 38,566,744 downwards.
GGTAGCTGACAGGAAAAATTTGTCACTAACAGACTTGATGAGTGCCATGTTGGAGTGTACCGATATGCCTAAGATTTGGTGGAGAGAAGCTATATTGATAGCAACTTTCGTCCTAAACAGAGTAATCACGAAAATATGTGAGATTACTCCATACCAGGGATGGAAGGTGATAAAATCCAATGTTAATTTTCTGCGATCTTGGGTTGTTTGGCAAAAAGTCAATATACCATTGCAGAAAAAGAGAAAACTTGGAACTAAAACATAGCATGTGGTCTTCACTAAGGCAACTCATACAAATATGGAGTCCCATGATGTAGCATATGTCAATATCTTTGTTTGTAAATACAACATACTACCATGACATGTACAGATACAATAGTTAACAGTAGTACTATATTTCACTGTGTAGTGTCTTGAGTCATGGCAGATGTAACATCCCAAAATTTTGGTTTGTTTTGAAGTTTTAAAAATAAAAATAACCATTTGAATTTTTCTACTAAAGTCAAAAGCTTAATCTGAATTTTCATGAATCAAAAATAATTTAATATGATTAATGTCAACATCAACTATTATCAAAATTATTTTATTTGGGTTCTATGTGCTTGGATAGATTTTCTAGATTTTTTCGGGTGCATTTGCTATTTTCTAGTTGCTATTTGTATTTCCTGCTATTTTCTAAAAAGAAAAGCTAATATTAATCTCAGATTTCCAAATGTGCTGAATTCCTTACTTCGGCCCATTTCCTTGGTCTCCCGTTTTCCACCTTGGCCCCATCCTTTTCTCCTTCCGGCCGGTTGCTTTTTTTTTTTTTACTTTCCTTGATCGGCTTTGTTTCTCGCTTTGTCTTGTAGCAGGAAGCCACCCAGTGAGCGTTAGTGCTGCTTTCATTTTTCTTAGCGCCGGCCCAGCTCCCTTTGCTTTTCTCTTACCTCACAGCCTGTGGACCAAGATTGCCACCGTGAGCCATCATTCTCCGGAGACCGTGAGGTCAGGTCCGAGATACGATTTTTTCGCTGCGTGCCCATGTGGAACTCCTCCCTCCAGTCCTTTATAAGGAGATCCACTTGCGTCAATTTCTTTGCCTCTCTTCGCTCGTCCAAAACCCTAAGGCGCTGGCCGAAGCTCGTCTTCATTGCGCCGCAATCACCAGAGGACCGTCGGCCGCCAAAGCCAGTTCATCATCAAATTTGTCATCGACAGTGCACCTCCGCCCGTGATTCCACCGCCGTTAGGTCCGCAATAGTGTGTGCTACACCAAGCTTCCACCATGTCCCTCCGAGGAACTCCAGAGCATCATTTTCGTGTTTGTTCGAAAAATGAACCTCACCGCCCTCTTGCTGATCTGCTATGTGGTGAGCTCCTCCGCACTACTTGGTGTGTCACCTTGCGTCCCATATCCTCTCCAGTCAATTCCCTCCCTTTTCTTTTTCCCTCGGCCACCGAGACACCATCGCAGTCTTCTTCTTCGTTGTCAGCCAAGTCCTTCTTACCACCACTTTACTCGCTCTCCACCACCCGAGATTTCCCTTGCGATCCCCATGCCTTCACTGTTTCGGTGCTTCCCTTGGATCCATTCAGGCGCCACTCCATCGCAATGTCCGACTGCGATGAGAGCTCCTCAGCAAGCAACGCCACGCCATGTTCTCTGGAGCATCTTACTCTCGGTGTTTCTTTGCTGATGTGGCAAGCTAGCTCATTCACATCTTCACCACGTCACCTCCTTGCGTGTGTGGCATCCCAGTCAAGGCCAAGTGGCGATCAACTCTCAAACCCGAACCAAAAGACCATGAAGTCGGTCCATGGTGAACCCTATCAATGACCAATGGATCCCACCTGATAAATTCATTTCTTTTAATTCTTTCTCAGCCGAAAACCTTTGCTGATGTCAGCTGACGTCATAATTATCTTTTCCTTCAGAAAATTAATTCCAATAAATCCATAAATCCTGATTTTTCGTATTTTAATTTCCAAAAGCCATATCTTCTGAATCCGAACTCCGATTGAGCCCATTCAAATTTCTAAATTAATATAAATTCAAGATCTATTTATATGAGATTTTTATTTAATTTTTGGAGTTTTTTATCTCTATTATTTATTTATTTAGTTTATTTGCTTTGTTTATGAGTATACGTTGATACTTCAGGAAGTTTTGAGCAAGGAGGAGATCACCAAGATCAAGATCAATCCCAGGATTTATTTCAAGGCAAGTCGTGGTCCTTTGATCATATTGAACCTATGATTTCAAAAGTATATTGTTTTATACAACTGCATGCTATCTTTATATAAATTGTTTTGGGTTTAGCTAGCACATGTTGTATTTATGCCTCTAATGATTATTTGAATACTATGAGTCCTTTGTCACCATTTGAATACCATGAGTCCTTTGTCACCATAGCATGGATAATTTTAGTTGGACATATTTGTATTACCAACATGGGTATCGTACAGATGCTTAGTTCAGCTTAATTACGATGTGTTCATGATCACATGTGTCTTAGTGATTAATCTTGACTTAATGAAATATGGAATCGTGGTGGTTAGCCACTGCTGTTATTAAAATTTGTGTACCATGACAGTGTATGTCATTGGTCTTGGTTAAATAAAATGGTTTTCACTCGGGCTAGTGGATGGTGGATTGGAAGGTGTGATTATAACACGTTGTGGGTTTGTGGTGGACTAGTCTGAGTAACTTGTCAAGGACATAATCTTGTGCACCTTTAAATTGGGCCTTTCAGACAACCACATGCTTGGTAGGACAGGCTTAACCTAGTAGGTTGTGGAGTTTTGGCATTGACTACTCGTAGTATATGGGTGGTGGTGTGTACTCTTTCTAAAGTCACATCGCAGGATGGTTTGCTGCTTCCCTGTCCAATGTTGTGCGTCAACTCACGATGAGGTTTTGGAGTGGCTGTATGCACAATGGGAGAGTCAATTGTTGAGATGAATCCTCTGAAAGGTTTTGTTATGATTGGTGATCTCTACACTGGTTATATCTTGTGGGTAAAGTGTACAACCTCTGCAAAGTGTTAATTGATCTATTCGAATAGCCACATCCCTGCTATGGACATGTCCGGGATTTTACACGAGAGATAGAGTTTCTTTATAAAATGAGTCAGAGTGTGAATGGGAAGTTCACTTGATGAATATAATGTTTCTTTGGTGAACAGGTAATTCACTTGGTGGTTTGTGTCGATTGGTGAATTGGGGATTCACTTATCAATTGTTGGGTTGGGAAGTGAATGGGTAGTTCACTTGTTGTTTCAAAGAAATTGTTTACTTACTTACTATTCTTTTCAACTACGTATTTCAATCTATTTATTGTATTTATCATCAATGCTGCTTTCTGCAAAAGAACCATACAGCTAACCTTTGATCAAGCCTTGCAAGAATACTATTTGCATACATTTCTCCACGATTTGTTGAGTGCTTTATGTACTCACGACTTTACTCTATTGTTGCTCGCTTGAAGAATATCAAGCTACTTAAGAGTTCTTCGTCTGTGAGTACTATGAAGGTTTTACGGATTAGGATGTGTTCTCCACTGATTGCTGTGGGCATGTTGATTAGCCATTTCAAGAGTTTCATTCCAATCGCAAGAGTTTATTTGTTTTTTAGCCCCCGCATAGCAAGTTAAGTAAATGTTGACCATAAGGTCCCATTATTATTACTATTTGTTACTTTGAGATCTTTTTAGTTAAATCGAATAAATGGATGGTATTTCATCATCTTTGCTTCTTCGTGTGAGATAGCTCTTGATCTGGGACTAGTTCACAATACATAGAGAGTTCCCTGAATCGTATTTTTGGGTCCCAACAGAGGTGGTATCAAAGCCATATCGATGTGAGAACGCAACCTTAGTTAGCATCGCTGTTTTAGCTAAAAACTTCAAAACATATTTTCTAAATCAAATCAACCTAACTTGATTTAAGTGGTTGTTCCATTCTCATCTATTCTAATTATTTTCCCATCTCGGTCTATTCAATTCTTATCCTAGTCTATTATTTTCTCATCTTGTTCTAGAAATCGGTTCCTTGTCTTTGCTGAATTTTGTTTTGTAATTTTGAATTGACTCTCTCGCCCCATTAAATTTCTCTAGTCCAAAAGAAAGAAGTCAAATCCCGGTGATCGTCAAGAGTATCTTCGCCACTTCACTCTAGAAGTTGAGGAGTCTTCGCTCTCTAGTCTAGAGTGGGAGCCGCCTTACTAGAGTCTTTAGTAGCGCTTTTTAGATCATTGTTGCATAGGTCTTTATTTGGGTTGTTTGTAAGTGGGAGGTGCAGATTTTCTTTGTCAGGAAGCATTATGTTGCGATCACACTAAGGCTTTAATTTGAAGAGTTTACTTGTTCTTTTCATAGTGTTCGGCTATGCCTTCTTTGTCTTTTTGTCTTTGGGTATAACTGCTTCCCTAATTAAGTTGTTTCGCTCTTCTTTATCCTATTCTATCTCATCTATTGTGCTATTCTCTCGCTTACATTGCTTTTCTATCTTACCTACTAAACCTGTGGAGAATCGCAGATGGTTGACACTCATAATACATCGAAACAGATCACCAGACGATGCCAATGCCAATGTCAATGCTAGTGACCAGTCACTAGTCCCTGGAGCCGCAGATCCAAGCATGGCACAACTTCTAACAGCCCACACTCAATTCATGAGTGCAATGATGCAAAATTTGAACAGTATGATGACCTAGCAAAGTCAGACTGCCGCTGCAATAGTCAACTTGTTGAATCAGAATAATTAAGCAACAGCTGTTCTGCCACAACTCATCACTATTCCAAGTTATCAGAGTACATGAGGACTCGTCCGTCTACGTTTTCTCATTCGTCAGAACCTTTGAACATGGAAGATTGGCTTCGTTTAGTTGAGAAAAGTTAGCCATTGCTCAGTGTAATGATCAAGAGAAAGTTCTTTATGTTTCACATCAATTGAAAGGTACAGCTGCAGAATAGTGGGAGAATTACACCGCAGCTCATGAGAATTCCCAAGCCATTACTTGGGAGGAATTTTCAACCGCTTTTCGTCAAGCGCATGTTTCAAATGGTATTGTGGAAATGAAGAAGAATGAACTTCGTGAACTACAACAATGAAAAATGTCTTTGGGTGAATATCTCAACAAGTTCACTTAACTTTCTCGCTATGCTCCAGAACATGTTGCTACAGATAATGCACGCCAGAAGCGATTCAAGCGTGGACTCAGTCCCAACCTGAAATTGCAAGTTGTCGGAAACGATTATGTGGATTTTCATTATATGGTGGATAAAGCCGTACTCATAGAAGATTCTCGTCGTGAGTTGGACGAATCTCATAAAAGGAAGATGATACAACATGGAGTTCATCAGAATCAGCTACAAAGAGCCAGAACCAATTGTAACACCTCAGCCCAACACTGAGCCTGGAATGCCACTAAACTACCTTTTCAACTAATATTCATTAACACACTATAAAATTTCAGCAAGTCAAAGAATTAATAAAACCCACCAACGGGTCACAAAAGAACAAGAATAAGTACTTGCCAAGCATGAACAAATAATTGAGGGAAACATAGCAAGACAATAAGTCTAAAACAACACCAAACCAGTAAATCCAAAAAACTTGGAGCAGATTAGACTAGTCCAAAGCATTCATCTAAGCTTATTCAATTTCTAACATGTCCTAAAAGTATTATAGCAATAATGAATCAAATGGTTCTCATGTCAAGTAATCATGTGTCTAGAAGTATGAAACTATCCCATGTGCACTAGTCCCTCTCATCCATGACGCCCTCAACGATCACCTAAAAACAACACAAGAGCAAGCGTGAGTCCACGACTCAGCAAATACATCAATAAACAACAAACAATGATAATACAACAGTATTCAATAACTTCATTATCATCACATGTCCTTCTATTAATATTCTCATGCCATTCTCTTCTCTTTGTTTTCACACACATTCATCTCATATTTGAATGCAACTCTACTCTACATGTCCACATGCACTTCTTTCACAGATACGAGATAGCATGAGTGAATGCTCGCGACAACATTCACTCTCAAGCCCGCTCCTCCTCAAGGATCGGGACCTCCTCCACTCCGTGGAGTTGTGATCAATCATGATCACCTTCTCATATGCAAAGATGCTTATGAATGCAAAGATGCATAATTTCATCATATCCAATTTTCCTCATGTTTGTCAACAAGATAAAGTCATACCATTCCACTGCTTGCAATTAAATAAAAATAAAAGCACAGCAATAATGGTAATGAATGATAAAGAAATACAGTGATCAATCATTGATCGCTGTCTACCATGCACTTGCCTTTACTAGGTGCGACGCACGGTTTGGCTAGAAGATGGCAACAAGCACGACGTCTCTCCTACAATAATCACCCAAATTTCAATACAAGCTACAGCATCACAAGAACGATAATTAATTGATATCGCTCCTACACGTCCCCTAAATCCGCAACGCTTCCCCAATATCGAACCATCACCCCTTGATGTTTCAACAAAACATGCTAGCTCCTCTCTCTCCTTTAATATTCCAGAGAAACACATAAATACGAAGCATGCAGCATTAACTAGCTATTGTCTCATCTTTACTATTTAAACATGCATGCATGCAATACTACGGCCAAACTAGTTAACTACTGATTAGCATTATTTAATTAATCTCTCTCTCCCCTACTAATCTAATTATTGAAGCACATGTAGCCCTATCAATTAATCTCTCTGTCCCTTACGCATGCATGCATACAAAGTAATCTTGCACTTCTAATTGATTTTCTAGTGCTAGTTGCTTTGTTACAGCCGCATGCAAAAAGCTAGTGAAGGCACAGCATGCATGCTCACGGGGTTGCATGCAAAAGAGCCATCTCTCATTAATTAATCACAAGCAATCCAATTAAAATAATCATTATTAAATTAATCCCTCTCTCTAACCATTCCAATTAGTGAAACGTGCAGCACTATCCAAATAACTACTCTCTCCTACTATCCAATTAAATAATCAAAGTCATCCCAATTAAATAATCCAACCAAAAACTATTCTACTGCAGCACTAATATTTAATTACTAATGCCCTTGGAATGCATGCAAGACACAGAACTAATCGTATCATTTTATATTAAAAAAAATGCAGCAAGCATGGCCGAACCCGCCAACCGAAGATTCCACTGGCTCGGGTGCTGTAACGAGTGTCGGCGACGAAGGCAGCAAAACGGCAGACAATCGAGTCGGCGGTCGCGTTCCACGCACACGCACAGGTGGCCGGGCGAACAGCGGATGAACGCGGCAAAGAACCGGATCACCGAACACGCGACGCCGCAGTAACGAATCGCCGAATCAGCAGATCTCCACGTGAATCCGGTGAGACGAGCCCTGGCGGCGCACGGGAAAAAGAAAACTGCTAGGGTTGGTTTCTTTCTGGGTTTTAGATCCCCTAATCCCTATAATCACTACCGGAGACGCTTCTTTGCCGAGTGTCCAGCATTTTGCCGAGTGCTTTTTATCGGGCACTTTAAGCAAAGAGGCTATTTGCCGAAAGTGCCGATAGAAAGAACTCGGCAAACATCCGCACTCGGCAAAGAGATGGTTTTGCCGAGCGCCGCAAGCACTCGCAAAAATTACACTCGGCAAAGATCAGTTTGCCGAGTGTCCCGCACTCGCAAACCGTAACACTCGGCAAAGGGCACCACCGTTAACGGCCTAAAATTTGCCGTTAATTTTTTTAAAAGTGTTTGACACTTTGAAGAAGTGACTTCCATTTTCGACTTTTTCAATTTTTTTTATTTCAGCTGAAACTTTTTGATGACTGATAATTGTCTTTTAATTAAAAAGTCAACGAATCATGAAATCAAGAAATACGACGATGCTTGCAAACCTTAGAAAAATGTAAGAATACGTGACAACTTCTTCTGAGATTCTTCGGCTATTTGCAAGCATCAGACGTGACAACTTTGCTAAACCTTCTCAAATTTTTATCACAACCTCCACATATGATATCATGACATCTTGACAAGTTTCATGATTTTCGACTTCGCTTGCTTTTTATACAATTTAAAAACAACTCGACCGCAAGTTCGTGGTCATGTTTCGTGAACAAGATGTTCAAATTGGTGGTCTCCTCGGTTACGACCTCACATTATACTAAATAACATGAATATCATTTTTCCATTCATTTTTTTTTTCATTATTCAATGACTAGCGCTTATAATTTGAATTATCCAAGAAAATTCAATTAATTGAAATAAATTAAAGAAATATAGAACAAGTCCGAGAAATGTGCCACATTGGAACATGGAGTACCGTGTATTGTATGAGGACCTGTAAAAGTTTGGAGGTCAAAAGTGGAAAAATAGGTTTGCCGAAAGTGTCAAAAATGACACTCTAAGAAGAGTTTTGCCGAAAGTGTCATGAGAAGACACTCGGCAAAGAATTTTAATTTTTAAAACCCCTTGCCGAGTGCCAGATCGGGGCACTCCCAGTGGGGATTTAACCTCACACTGCCCACACACACTGCACACACACAGACGCCCACACACACAACACCACACACACACACACACATGGGCCATGCTTTTCATGGGCCACACACACACTTGCCATACACACACACAGACTGGGCCACAACCACACACACACACACACACACACACACACACACACACCACACACAGGCACACACACCACACAAGGCCAAGGCCACAGCTGCCACACACACACACACACACACACACACACACACAGGAGGAGGAGGAGAAAGAGAGGAGGAGGAGGAGAGAGGAAGAAGGAGGAAGAGAAGGAGGAGGAGGAAGAAGGAGGAAGGAGGAAGAAGGAGGAGGAGGAGGAGGAGGCGCCTGCCGCCTGCCACGCTGCCCCCCGACGCTTCCCCAAATGCCGCCTTGTCCACTGGCGCCTGCCCCTTCACCACCGCCGCTTCACGACGCCCACTAGGTATGCCATACCGCCGCCGTAGTATTACTAGTAGTTGTGGTAGTAGTAGTGGTAGAGTAGCAATGGTGGTAGTCTAAGTAGTCGAGGAGTGGTTGTGACATTGTTATATATATGTGGTTGGATATAATCTTGTGCATGTCGGCCATCGTGCCGCTCATATATATGTGCATGTCGGCCATCGTGTCGCTGGTTTTTCTTGCAGGTTTTGGAAACCTCACCGTGAGGAGGTGCTGCCAAATTTTGTATTGATTTATGTTTGTTTTTTTTGCAGAGAAGAGCTAGCGAGCGGCGCCGAGTACCTCGGCGACCCGATCGCTTTCCTCGCCATGGTTGCCCGCACTCAAGCGTCGCCGCCATCGCACCGACCAGCCATGGCCCCGCTTAGCCCGACTCCACCGCCACCCTAGGTATAACCCCTCTTCCGTGATCATGGTCGAGATCACGAACCCGCTTAGGCGTCTCCGCTCGAAGAGATACGGTTGGAAATATGCGATATTTCCATATCTAAAACCGTGACTGCTTCAATTGTCCACGTTTTTGACAGCCAGCGGATGATGTAGGTGGGGTTAGTTTCATGGTTCGCTCGATCCGAGACAGTTTCGCATCATCTCCCTGTTGTTCTCCTGATACACACTCTCCCCGGCAGACATGTATTTGGAGAATGAGGTGTCTTCTTGAAATTTGCCTCGAATAGGAGTAGAGCATGGAAACTAACCTCATCTACGGATCTCGGGATTAGGACCTATCCTCACCTATTAGATAGTAGGAACGTCGTGTAGATGCAATTGATGTTTATATTACTCGCCGCTATATATGTTAGAGGATGGAGGACCGTGAGTGGATGTACACGCCACGCGCAAGTCGTGGTCAGTCACCAATGAATGGATCGACAAGACCGATGCTTTCTTGGAACGGGCATTTGGCGTGGGTCGCTAAAGGAGCGAGTAAAATTTGCTATCCCGCAAAGAAATGTGCAAACAGAAAAGACAAACGAAGAAGGTCATGGGGAACATCTTTGAAGAATGGATTTACTACAGACTATACCCGTGGGTCTACCATGGTGAAGCCGATCGATGAGAGAGGAGGTGGTGAGACCACGCTACGAGGATTATGATGCCGATGTCGGGTAGCGTATATGTTAAATGACTATCACGAGGCATTATCACAAGGACGACGGAGGAGGAGCCAGAGGCAACCGCAAAGGCGTTCTACTTACATGTTTGCCGCGCACGTAAACCCCTTCACGGCCGGATAAAGGTTTTCAACCGATGCCATTGGACGATAATGGCGCGAAGTCCCAAAGATAGCCCGAGTCGAGACGCCGATGGTATGTTGACGCTATTGGCGTACCGCTTCCTGAGGGTCACCTTCTGCCAAAGAGCATGCACGAGTCACAGAAACTCCTTCGTGCACTTAAGATGCCGTATGAGCAGATACATGCTTGCCCGAAGGGGTGCGTCCTATTTAGGAACGAATACGTGGAAGCAAAGTACTGTCCAAAGTGTAAATCATCTAGGTTCCTGGAGGTAGATTCTGGTGATGGCCAGAAGAGGCAGCTTGACATTCCCGTGACAATCCTACGGCACCTTCCGTTCATACCGAGGATCCAACGGCTATACATGACCGAGGAATCCGCGAAACAGATGACATGGCACAAAAATGGCAAACGATACAATCCTGACAGGATGGTACATGCATCCGATGGTGAAGCATGGACCCACTTTGATGGCATTCATCATGAGAAAGCTAAAGAGGCTCGTAATGTACGTGTTGCGCTGGCAACAGATGGGTTCAATCCTTATGGAATGATGGCTGCCCCATACACATGTTGGCCCGTGTTCGTTATCCCCCTCAATCTCCCCCAACAGAGTGCTTTCAACGACAGAACGTATTCTTGTCGTTGATAATTCCCGACACCCGGGGAATAATATGGGTGTGTTCATGGAGCCTGTGATTGATGAATTGGTCCGTGCTTGGGAGGAAGGGGTATGGACATACGATCGAGCTACAAAGAAAAACTTCAAAATGCATGTTTGGTACCACTACTCCTCGCATGACTTCGGGCGATGGGATATTCTCATACCGTGTGTTCACGGAAGTTCCCATGCCCAAGATGCAAGGAAGGTCCGAGGTTCATTTGGTTGCGTAGGGTGGCAAGTATTCATCGCTCGACAAACATCGGCAATTCCTCCCTCTTGACCATGCATTCGCAGACGAGACATCAAGAACTTTACGAAAGGTGTCGAGTGATGCACTCGCACCACCGATAATGACCGGTGCCGCGGTTCGTGAATGATAGATGGTCTCGTGGTCAATCCGTAAGGTGGTTTTGTGGGATATGGTGAGCAACATATGTGGACTCATAAGTCGGGCTTGACTCGCCCCTATTTTGATGACCTTCTCCTTCCACACAACATTGATGTAATGCACATCGAAAAGAATGTTGCCGAGGCACTTTGGGCAACAATCATGGACATTCTCGACAAGTCAAAGGACAACGTTAAGGCTAGAGTGGATCTGGCAACGATATGCGATAGACCAAACCAACATATGAAGCCTCCTAGTCGCGGCAAGACATGGAGAAGGCCTAAGGCCGATTTTGTCTTGAGCAAGCCCCAAAGGAGGGAAGTACTAGAATGGATCCAGACGTTAATGTTCCCTGATGGGTATGCAATTAATCCGAGGAGGGAGTGAACTTATCTACTATGCGAGTCTTAGGGATGAAGAGTCATGACTACCACATATGGATTGAGCGGCTTCTTCCGGCGATGGTTCGAGGTTATGTCCCTGAGCATGTCTTGCTAGTGCTGGCAGAGTTGAGCTATTTCTTTCGCCAGCTTTGTGCCAAGGAGTTATCTCGGACCGTGATTGCTGACTTGGAAAGAATGGCACCTGTGTTGCTCTGTAAGTTGGAGAAGATCTTTCCACCCGGCTTCTTCAATCCGATGCAGCATTTGATTTTGCACCTCCCGTACGAGGCACGAATGGGGGGGCCCGTGCAGGGCCGTTGGTGCTATCCAATCGAGAGATGTCTAAAGGTTCTTCGAAAGAAATGTAGAAATAAATGCAAAATCGAGGCTTCCATTGCAGAGGCATACATTCTGGAGGAGGTGGCGAACTTCACAACAACATACTATGGTAACAACCTCCCTAGCGTGCATAATCCACCCCTCGTTATAATGTGGCGTAAAATGAATCGAACCTCACCTTTTCCGAGGGCAACTCGGAAGCGCAAGTGCATCGACCCTCAAGACCTTGAATCATGAAGAGTGGCGCCATATCATGCTATACGTGTTGACCAACCTTGACGAAGTGGCACCAGACATGCAAAGAAGTTCTCAACGAACTTGTTAAATCTACGCCACTATTCTCGCATCCAACCCCTTGTTTCTCGCTGGTGCAGGAATTTCTTCATGAATTCAAGGCCAATCAAGGGATCCTACCCCACACAGGTAGATACCCTTCTTAGATGGTGCGGAAATGGAATGCCCGATTTCATTTCTTGGTTCAAACGGAAGGTACTGTCCAATTTAGCTCAGACTTAGTTTGACATTCCAAGTTACTCGTGACGCGCGTAATAATATAACGATGTATCTCGCTTGAGCTTGCGGGGCGAGGGATGCGCCTATGTGTGCCGAAGTTGAGACAAAGTTGCCGATGGCTTTGCCTATAGGGTCGTCATTTTCTCGTTATGACGTGAATGGATATCGCCCGACAACAAGCTACGAGCGAGTCGGCCCAATCAAGAACCACAAGTTCCGAGTTTTACGCCCGCTGATGAGGTCGAGTATTATGGAAGAATTGAAGAAATATACTGAACTCAAGTTTCATGGTTCCAAACCTTTAATCCCGCCATATTCAAATGCCATTGGTTTGATCCTCAAGTAACGAGACGGACATATTCTAATCTTGGGCTAGTCGAAATTGACAGATTCCGTCTTACCAGAGACGATGTCTATATTGTGGCCCAACAGCCACACAAGTTTATTATCTCCCATATGCGTGTCAAACCATAAGGCATCTTAAGGGTTGGGATATTGTGCCTGTGGTATCGCCACACGGTAAAGTGCCCGTCCCCAAACGATGAAGATTACAACTTAGACCCAAACACATATGACGGAGAGTTCTTTCAAGAAGAGGGACTAGAAGGAGGTTTGAGATAGACTTAACCGAAGCGATCGGAATGGAAGTAGACAATGAAACGGTTATTGAAGAGGACGCCGGAGATGAGGTGCAAAATGTGAAGGACTTTCAAATGCTTGAGCGATTACATTTAGACAATGACAATGGCAACATTGCTCATTCGGATAGTGTTGATTATTTCGACATGATTGATAGTGATGATGAGACTTATGATCCAGCCTAATCCCGATCATGAAGATTATTTCTAATACATGTAATACTATGTTATTTTGTAATTACGCTTTTGTTTATTTTGCATCTCTTTCTAAGTACTTCTTGTTTATCGTGCTTATTGGTTTACTCTTTTTAATTGCGGTGATTGAACAAAGATGGTGGGCGGTGGGATGAGGAAGCTAACGCCCTTGTACCAAGGACAAGGACCGCTGAACCGGGGAGAGTAGGAGGAGGAGCAGCTGCAGAGGGAGTCGTCGCCGCCGCCTGCTGCTGTGAGGAGGAGGAGGAGGAGGAGCAGGTGCCCCAGGAGGACGCCGAGGAGGCGCAGGAGGACGCACAGGAGGACGACGAGGAGGCGCAGGAGGATGCGCAGGAGGACGACGAGGAGGCGCAGGAGGACGCGCAGGAGGACGCCGAGGAGGAGGCGGCAGCAGGGGTTCCGCCTCTAGTTCGCCGAGCGCCTACTTGCGAGGTCCCATGAGCCTCCTCAAATGATCGATACCTCGTGAGAGACGCCACGATTCGACCCGAGGGGAAAAGTAAGTAACTTTAGATGTTATCACTACTTTATATGATATGTTGAAAATCAAAATAGAAATTAATAATTTTTCTTAATCACTTGGGCAGGAACTGGACGATTGTGGCGAGTGGAGGTGCTCACACACGCCAAGTCAATGGCATCCTCGGTCTTCGCGGCAAGGAGCACTTCCCGGGTTGAGTACGCCGGAGTGACGGGCCGGCCTACTCGCTTGACCACTACGCCGCCGCCCGATCTCAGCAGATCGGCCCGCAGGTATTCAACAACAAGGCGGAGCGGGTGAAGCAAGAGCGTGGGTAAGTCTTCCTCGCACTACATTGCTCAATACATCGTATTCATTGGACATTCTTGAAATAATGAATGGATACATCGTGTTTGTATGCGGATTTCTTTAGATGCCGGGACGACATGAGGCCGTAGGCGGATGCGGTGGCTACCAAATGCCGCAAAAACTCGTCGTGGACATGCATTACGAGGCGCGATCCAGGCCGTCAGAACTTACCACGGACCGTCCTTGGAACGAAGGTCACCAAAAGGGACGAAGAACCATGACGCCGACCGACCAAGACTGCAGTAAATACGTAACATTAATATCGATTCCTTTTGAGATTAAGTAGGCTTAATTTCATCTTTCGATATGTCATGTACTTGATGACTGTAGATGATTCCTTATTGGTGCGCCGCAAGATCCCCGAAGGCCGGGAGCAGATGGTGCACAAGTGGTGCTCACGCGAGTGGGAGGAGACGACAACTTGTGCCGGAGCGGCGCTTGATGATGCCAGTGTAGCACACCATCAAGGTAGCCGCAACCTCGGCGGATACGCAGTAAACATGGGTACGCTGAATTCATTTATTTATTCTAACGCTCAATTTCGCATGATTTCTAATCATCTTGTCGCTTTTCTCGCAATCGGCGCCACATGGTGGCCACCTTGCTCCATCTTCAAGGCATTTGCTATGGCCCACAAGGGCAAGGCGACGTCCGACGCCGACTACAACCCGGAGGATCGGCCCGAGGCGACAAAGAATGCGACCGCCCACAACCGCCTTTAGTGAGTACACATCGATGGCAAGGGAGGTCCATGGGCCGAGTACGATCCGAGCACCGAGGACCTTGATGGAGAAGTCGTCATGAGGGTGGGAGGAGGCAAGAAGCATGGGCGACATCAGATTGGCGGCCAAGAATCGACTCGGCCGCTACTCTCTCGCCTCCCAGATTCGAGCAAGCAAGACGAGCACGAGCCCGGCCATACGACCCAGAGGACACTTCACACCACCGTGGAGGCACTCGAGGTTATTCCTGATTTATTCGCTGCTCATTGGTTTTTTCATACCTTTCCTTTGCATTATTGTAACATTGGGGTGAATATATTGTAGGCCCACCGAACAAGAGAGGAGGATACGGAGCAGATGCAAAGCGAAGATGGAGAGGGTGGAGGCCGGCGGGAGGCCGAGCAATGAGGATGGCGGAGATTCTTCAAGACATGCAAAGTCTTGGCGCGCCACGGTGTAGCTCCGCCACCTTCGCTATTCGCTCCACCTCCACCTCCTCACTATTCTACTCCCTGTGAGTATAAATGTTTTAGTTTGTATGTTCATGCTTACGGTCAAACCTAGTGGAGTATGAAAGTTTTATTCATGTATGGTATATATTTATCTTGTCTCACACATGCAATCTCTTCTCCTTTGTGCAGAATCAATCTACGGATCGAACGATCCTCATGCTTCAGTTGAATCCTTCACCAAATCAGCCTCATTGGCCATCTTGGTGATACTACTTGTGGTTGTTAATGGTACTTCTATTTGCAATTATGGTTGTAGATGATGGAGCACTTGGATTACTTGAAGTTATTTGTGATATATTGTGAGACATGTGACGTTTGTGATATATATGTGGTGTTGGTGATATATATGTGTCGTTGATGATATATATGTGATGTTGATGATGTTTATTATATATATATCTTACGCTTGTTTGATGGGATGTAAAAACAACTAAAAAGGCTGTTTGTTAACACTTTGCCGAAAGTGCAATGGCCATGACACTCGGCAAGTGACCATGCTTTGCCGAAAGTGCAAAGGCCATTGCACTCGGCAAACATCACAGATTTGCCGAGTGCCACGGGCCGCACTCGGCAAAGATGGCTTGTTTGCCGAGTGTCCTCCGGTGGCACTTTCGCACGCACGCCACCTTTGCCGAAAGTGTTTGATTCAATGGCACTCGGCAAAGCGGAGACCTTGCCGAGTGCTTGACCTGACACTCGGCAAAGACGCCGTCACAGTGGCGCTTCGCCGTCACGGCGACTTTTCTTTGCCGAGTGTTAGATTAGCACTTTCGGCAAAGCCTTTGCCGAAAGTGCCCGATAGTGCACTCGGCAAAGGGTCTTTGCCGATAAACTGCTTATCGAGCGCCTTTGCCGAAGTGTAGCACTCGGCAAAGCCTTTGCCGAGTGTATATCGGAACTGCCGAAAGTGCCCGAGGCACTTTCGGCAAAGAAGTCGCCTCCCCAGAATCCTTTAAAAGGCGACTCAACTCAAAACTCTAAAAATATTCTGCTTTTTTTTTTACGTATCCCCTTTCGCCTAATTACACATAGGCTCTTAAGGGTTAATTTCAGGATATTACATTCTACCCTTCTTAAATGTAATTCGATCCCGAATTCTACTCATCGTTCTACACGAAAGAGCCACCACAACTGAAATTAAACAACCAATCACACGCACCGACGTGAACAACTCCGGATATTGCTTGCATGCGAGACTCCAACTCCTAAGTCGCCTCTCTCGGACCGACAAGGCCCACAACACCTTGACGATACCAACGTCTTGTGCTCAAAGACTTTCCTCCGACCTCTCCGAATACGCGACGGACGTGACTCAAATGTGAGGTCTTGCTCAATAGTCACGGCTCTAACGAAATCTCATGCTCTGGGTCTTCAAAAACTTTCAAAGATCGAGACGGAACACATTGTGAACCCCACGCATGGACTCGGGAAGGTCTAAGCGGTAAGCCAACTTCCCAATTCTTGCATTAATCGAATGGTCCAACGCACCTCTGCTAAGCTTTCCTTTGGTTCCAAACCGGACAACTTACATAAGACACATGGAACTCTTGTTCCCTTGTATCAACCAACCATTTCACCTTTGCAAGGGGCATCCCCTTAACAAGGGACGCACAAATAACCCGCATTAAACCAATCTTCTTAAAAGAAAAACAATCAAGAAGGAATAATCCTCATCGCAGCTACGCATTAGCAACTACCCTCCAAAAGAGTCGAACCAAAATCGAAGACTCATCGTGAAAACCTTTTCACTTTCTAAGTAGGCGCTTTGCAAATAAACACCACAAGCCAAAAGCGAAATCATTTGAATGCCCAAAATAACCATTTGCTTTTCTTAATCGTAAAGAACCATGCATACACCAATATAAAACCAACCCAATTTGCAAATGGCATCCATCATGAACACAAACTCAAACAAGAACCAAGAGAGTATTTCACTACTCAGGGAAACTTTTTTTTCCTCAACCTTTCTTTTAAGAATTCAACTTTCTTGAACCATGGGATTCTAAATTATCCCACTAACTCCATCTTAACCAACAAACTCAAAGTGATGCTCAACCCGAGAGCAACAACCACACTCATCTAGAGGACTCTACTAACTCACCAAAAAACTCTAGTCCACTCCTCTATGAAGGAATTGCTTTGACAAATAATTCAAGAACGCACCTCAATATAGATTTCACCCACAAATATATCACCTCAATCCTTTAAGGATAATCAATTCAAAATTCATATCATACACTCTCATTTACTACATCCAAAGGATTCTATCAAAGATCACCACAACTCTCGGAACCTAATCATGAGCAACCAAGATGCCAACATAAAAATGCAAAGGCCAGACTCAACCTCTAAGACTCCTACAATGAACTTATGGTATACTGGATAGGTAATCCTTAGATCCGATGACTAAAAAAAAAATTCCCACAATCCAAACAATATTCTCAATCATTAATATCAACATTCATCACTAATCAAGTAACCGCCTAAAGCAATTAGCTTCACCAATCTTGAACTCACTAAACCACGCCATTCCATTTCACCTACACGACCACAACATGCACATTTGCAATACTCTAACTAATTGACCAAGATTCAACTTTTGAATATTTCAATATTCCACCAACATAGACAAAGGTTCTTGAATTACAATTCACTATTGGTTCTACTAGTTGTAACAACATAACCAGTTTTGCCCAATAACCATCATTTCCTTTTAGATCCAATTCTCTACAAGATTTATATCACGTAAATCAATTCATCCTCCAATGCTCCTCAATTAACTTGCAACACAAGGTCTCATAACATCATATTCTTAACCACTATTAACCACATACCACTATACACTCTATAAGGTTTTATAAAATAAATCCATTATTCCTTTCTCAAAAGAAGAGACAAATAAAAACAATTTTCAAAGACACAAAAAACGCTACCAATCACAAGAAACACAAGACCAAGAGAAATAGTCAAATAGCAATGATGCCGAAAGCAAAAGAGGGTCCATTGTTGAGGGCACAAGTCCCACAAAAAGAGAATATCAAATCTCAAATAAGAATAAACCATTGCTTTTGAAAATCGAGAAACTCTTATGGGCAAAAACAGAAAGTTAGACACACTTCAAATAAACTGCGAGTTACAAAACTTGACTTCAATCTCAAATACTTCTACTTCACTCTTTCTTTAACAAAGAAAGTAATTTTCTTTGATTACAATTGTAACATCCTGTAATGTGAATGACTAATTCATGAATTAATAGTGATAGTAATTAGAATCTAGTGGGCATTGGGGTTTAGCGTTTGGCCTTTTGGCCCATGGCCCAAGAGGGCAAAGACCTCACACCTATTTAAGGGTGAGGGAGACCAATAGAACCCTGTTCCTCCCAACCGCTAGCTCTTGAGCAGTTCTTTTTCTTCATTCATCCGCCACCCCCTAGTTCTCCCCTTGTCTTCCATTTGGCTGCCGCCCCTAGTTCTCCCCTTTTCTCCCATTCTTTGCCCTCCCATTTCTTTCAGGCCCTGCCGCCGCCCTCTTTCCTTGGCGCCGCCCCACTGATGGCCGACGGCTCCCCGACATCTCCTCGTTCGCGGTGGCCTCGGCGACCACCCGTCCTGTGGCTCGATCGCCGATGGTCGCGGCGGTGCGCGCGGAGGCGACCACCGGTCTTTGGAGCCAGCGTCGCGGCAATAGCTGGTGCGCGTGGCAACGACCGTGCCCAATCCGCAACGCCCCGCAGAGCAGGTAGGTACCAGACCGCCCGCCGCTACTGCTCAACCCAGTCCGACTATGTTAGTGTCGTCGACGCTGCGGCCCGATGGCAGCGGCTCGGCCAGCCTACGCGTCTGTCTCGGTGGGCGTCAGTCCTTCGCCGAGCTCAGCGTCGCCAAGGAGGACCTCAAGAACTCCAAGTTCGCCCAGAGCACAAGAAGCACCGAGGTGAACCCTATTCGAATCCATAGATAGATCTGTAGTTTATTAGTCTTGAGTAGCCGGTGGTGGATCGGAGGGTGCAGATTAGAGTCGCTTCAATATCGGCCACGCCAGTGCGATCTGCCGCCGGTATGCATCGACCTCATGCTCACCGCCGCGATGGAGCGCCACATCGCGGGAATATCAAGACGGATTGATTTGGATTCAGAGGATGAGCACTCCGATTGGACTCAGAGGTCACGCTGAAACAGAGGTCGCGCATGCCTCTCATCCGTCCTTGCAGGCATGTGTTCTTCCTCCTCCTAGGAGATCTTCTTGTGCCAATAATGCTAGAGATGTTAATCTTATTTTGCGAGGCCTGACCAATATGCAGTTGTGGCAAAGGATGCCTTTGGAGAAGTCTGAACCTATGGACGAAGATCATGACAAAGTAAAGAAAATCAGACGAGTGAAATAGCAGATACGTGGGAATGGTCCAGGAATTCATTCAGACTTTTATGTGAGCATAGCTGTCAACCGAATGATAAATTAGCATATTTATTACTACTTGCTTTGTATCCTGAGTGATGGTTACCTTCCATGATGGCTTGGTTTAGGCTAGTTTCGATGGAATCTGCTCGTGGAGTAAATGTTACTATGTATACAACTCTAAGGGAAAGGAATGGTTGCGGAGGGGGGGCATAGTGCGATGGTGGTTGTGGGCTGGTTTTTGCTAGTGAAGGTGCTGCAGCCGGTGCATAAGGTGGTGGTGAACCCCGGTGCTACAACGTTCTGTCGTTTGTCTTCTGTCACACGGTTGAGGCAAGTGCAAATATTATTAATGAGTTGTTATATTACATACTTGATGAAGGCCTTAGTTGATTGATGATGCTTACTGATTGGTAATATTGATGAGCATGAATGTCAAATTTAATGATGATGCTTACTACTTGGAAAGGTTTACATGATGCTACATGCTAATGGTTACATGATGATGCGTACATGATAATGTTTATATGGTGATGCTTACATGATAATGGTTACATGTTGTTGGCAATAATGATGGGACAAGGTGAGCAATGAGACTACCTTGCTAATGATGATAATGATGAATCATGATAATGACACTGAGCATGTGCATTCTGCATCATGGCATTGGATCCCTATGCCTTGAGGGCACAGGCCTTGATTATATATTGGATCCCCTTCATGCATTAGACGGGCTTTGGTCCCCACACTCGTGGAAAGTCATGTAACTAATCCGTGAGGTCGGAGAAAGTTACATGACTTGGAGTATGGGTTTTGGATCCCTGTGCCTAGAGGGCACAGCTTAGAGTATGTATCGACGGATACACTACTCGGCATTACCGTAATTGCAAAGATGTGAAGAATGTGCATTCATGACATGATCATCGTGATTTATGCATAAGATGGATTTGTTTGTTTAGCATTCAATGTCTGTGTTCATGATGGATTTGTTTGTTTAGCATTCAATCTTTGTGTTCATGATGGGTTTGTTTGTTCCTCGACTAATTATGATGCTAACATAAGAGATGGGTCTGTTGTATATAATGTCATATTCATGATGGAATTGTTTAATCCCTTTGACTACTTATGATGCTATGTTTGTTTGCTATTGCACTTTGCTGAGTCGTGGACTCACACTTGCTGTGTTGTGCTTGCTAGGTACCTCTCGAGGCAGCGACATGCATGGGAAGGGTAGACTTGGTGCACGCCACATAAACACAACCCACAATGAATAAACTAGTCCAATTATCCACAATTCGTATTCTTGATAGTTGCTCTAGTTTCAATTTGTGACCATCCTTCGTGGTGGGTGTTTGATTATGATTATGGATGATCCAAATATGTTCTAAATTCCTTGTGGTTTAAGTTCATTTAATTCTAGTTGTTGGATTAGAAAGTTCGAGTTGATCACCAACCATCCTCGTTATTTTGAGGACCTTTTGTCGCTTGAGTTGTATCTATTTGCTAACGGATGCCCTATGATTTAGGCTCTAGATGTTTAACATATTTTGGATGATCTGTGATGACTAGTTTGAAATTGGATGATTGAAAATTATTGATTGATGCTATATTAGAATGTTAGAACCCTGGTATAGCCACCTATACAAAGGAGGTTCTCGCTTTAATTTTAGAGAATGGTTTTAGTTTTATTGGGCTAAAATGTTGGTTCAAGAGCGCTAAATTGTTAGATGTTATGCTTCTATTGAGTAATCATAGCTTGCGCTAGAGTTGAATATTAGTTTATATCATTCATGTGCTAATGTTGGTTGATGTTTTAATGATGTTGACGATTGGTAGTATCATTCTTCATGTTATGGTGGAAATTATTTAGTTATGTTGTTGTATGATACCCTCTTAGGTAACATCTTGGTTCCTGCATAGCCAGGGTGTTACAGTTGGTATCAGAGCGGGCTTTAGGTCCGTGGTAGTTGAAATATTGAACAATCTTGCCAGTTTTAAGTCGCCTGAAGGTTTCTTAAGTTTAAGTCACTTGTTGTGACCATTGGATTGTTGTGCCTCATGATTGGATATTGATCCAACGGATAGAAAATGTGATTTATGCTTAAGAAAATTTCAATCATCTTATGAATAGACAGTCCCAATATTAAATTGACACACTGTGCACAGTAAGACGGGAATGGGTCATGCATTGCATTCACGTTTTCGTTATTTCGCTTTGAGTATTGCTATAATGAATTGATTATGAATACTTATGATATACCTATATGATTATTATATGCTACAATAGTAGATGACGAGAGATCGTGGCCGTGGTTGTAACCTTGGGTTGCCAGGTTGCACCACTGTTTGGTGTAAGAGATTAATGGAGTGACTGCCTCGAGTCAACTAGTTCCAGGTGTTGAGTATGAGTCTCCTTGGGAAGATTTTTGTCTTCCTTAAGTTTGGAATGGTTGTTCTTGTTCAGATGCGGTGGATGAGTCTTCTTGGATTAGTGGTTCTAGGCTGTTGAGCGGAGTTCATCGGTCTTTATTGGATTCTTAAAGTAAACCTTTGATCTCCTGAATGATGAGTTGTTTTGCTGAGTGCAAATGTTGTTGATTTATGAGATTGGTCTTTTATTTGGAAGTTCTGTCCTTCTTGTTAGGAAGCACGACTCATTTAATTGCTTGGTACGTTGGTTATTGGAAGCTTTAATTTGCAAGTTATTAAATGTGTGGAAGCTTTTGGTCCCAATGTATTCTTCTCGGGGTACTTTGAGTTTTGAGATTTTAAGGCTTCCCTTTCATGAGGGAAGGCGTTAAAGTTCATTTGCATGGTCCTGCCTTCCTTTTTGAAAAGAAAAAAAAAGTGATCCGGTGATTCGTTCGGTATTTCGGATAATGGAAATTATCTCTTACAAACTTCATTGAAGAGAGTTTTAACTCTACTCACTTCTTTTGGAGTAGTGGGAGTGTTGGAGTTTAGAACCTTTCCTTTGAAAATAAAAAGTGTCAAAACCCGTTGCAAAGTTTTGTGGTGTTAAGTGAGAAGTTGTAAGTAAAGAGGATAATTGATAAGGTTTATGACGTCAAGTTGGGTCTTTGGCATGATGCATAATTAATCTTAACTAATGTCCTCTGTAGCGTAGCCGGTTAATTTATTATTGCCTTGTAATGATTGCTTGACGAGATGTGACTGAGAATATATTTTATTCCTAATTAGAATCAACAGGGTTACTAAGGAGAGTGAATACCAATATGAATCTATCTCGTAAACATCTATTTGATGATTTTACCTAAATGCTAGAATTACCTAATTCATGTTATGATAAAATTGTTAAAACCTGTATGAAGGACTAGATGGATGCTGGTGTAGCACTTGTAAAACCTTGTTTTATAGAAATTATGTTAGCAAATCTTTGATCATGTGTTGAACTGATCTCTAAACATAAGGTGGAAGGTTGAATCTATGTTTATAAATGGTTATGTGATCGCAAATAGAAATTAGCATCATATTTACACCCATGATTAATACAATCGTCAATTGTTAAAGAGAGCTGAAGTTGGTGTTGAGCAACACCAACAGTTGAGTAGACGAATTTTTCGTAGGTGGTCTTCGATAGTGTGCCTTGTGATATTGCTATTGTGTAGTATGATCATGTTAAAATAAATTTGTTTCAACCTCGTGGCTTGTGTTTCTTTTGGAAAGCTTTAGAATGGGGTAATAAAGTTTGATGATTCTTGGCACTAGTGTGCAGTAGGAGTATTTGAGAATTGGAGTCAAGTTTTATAGCTTGTGGTTATTTGAATCGTGCCTAAACTTTCCACTCTGTCCGCTCAAGAGT
The DNA here is from genome assembly GCA_036346405.1 of Phyllostachys edulis. Taxonomy (NCBI): domain Eukaryota; kingdom Viridiplantae; phylum Streptophyta; class Magnoliopsida; order Poales; family Poaceae; genus Phyllostachys; species Phyllostachys edulis. The sequence continues at coordinate 38,543,127 of CM070562.1, read as the reverse complement.
TTTCGAGTTTCAATCACAATGTCCTTTTCTTATTGGTTGATATTTGCTATTCTCTTTTGAGGGGTGTGTACCCTCAACCGTGATCCCAGTTTTGTTTTTCTAAGATCATCGTTATTGGAATATTTCTTTTGGTCTCGTGCTCACCGTGAGGAGCAATGTTTTCCTGTGTGCCAAACTTGTTCTTGTTCGTCCCTTCCTTTTGAGAAAGGATCAACCGATTTGTGTTGCAAAGATTTTGTTATGCGTAAACTGGCAATTGCTTGTTGGTAGCCAAGTAATGGTAGTGGTGAGATCTTGGTACCAAGTTATTAAAGGAGTAGTAGAAGATGAATTGGTTTTGACCTGTACCTCTTGGGGGAAAATTGATTCGAATAGAATGATTGTCGTTGAAGTAAAACTAATTAGTGATACAACTAAAGTGTAATCCCAGAATCTCAGTTCATGTTAAAATGTTGGGATTTATCGAAGGTATGGAAACCTTGATCAATTTTATAGAGTAACGCAATTGGATTGTATTGCGAGATTGAGTGGGTGATTCCTGATGATGTCAATGAGTGAGTATGTCAGAATTGTGGGAATGTTAGAGATTTAATTTGATGATTTCTCTATATGTTATAAGAGAAGTTCGTTGTAGAGGTCTTGGAGGTTAAATTTGGGCTTTGCATTTTATGCCAGACCATGGGTCGCCAATGATTGTGTGTAGAGAAAGTAGAATTGTGGCGTATTCTGAGCAGTGGAATGATCATTGATAGAACCCTTCTGATGTAGTACCTGAGCATGTGTACTGAGGATTCTGAGTTGTTATTCTTGAAAAATTTGAGATGATGGGAGGCGTGAGATCTATTTTGAAGTGCATTGGGTGCCACCTGTCAAATTGATGCCGTCAGTAGGAGTTGTCTAGAGTGTTTCGGTGGGATCAATAGAGCCTTTCCACAAAGATGTGGATGATATATTTTGGATTGAGCGTATCTTTGAGGATGCTAATTTAAGAAATTTGAACTCGTGTAGTATGTGATGAATTTGAATTCCAAGGTTTGAGAGGAATTTTATTCCTAAAAGAGAAACTGAGAAAAAGAATGTTTTCTCGGGTAGTGAAGAGTTCTCTTGGTTATTGTTTGAGTTGTGTGTTTTTGTCAGAGGTCATTTGCGATTGGAGTTGGTTTTTTTGTTGTCATGATGGTTCCTTCCGGTTCAGGAAAATAAAAGAAGTGTTTGATTTGGACATTCGATCGACTTCTCTTTTGGTGTTCGTGGTGTTTATTTACAAACTGCCTAATTGGAAAGTGGAAAAGTGTTCCTGATGAATCTTCGATTGTGGGTTTGACCCTTTTGGTGGAGAGTTGGCATTGCGTGGTTGCGATGAGAACTCCTTATTTTCAGTTGGATTCTCTTTGTAAAACAGTTGTTTAAGAATGAGTTCTGTTGTGTGTTTTTGTACCAGAAGGGAAGTAGGCCCAGGTACATTTGTTCGTTTTCGACAGTTGTAGGGATTATGAAGTTGGCGTATCGCTTTGACCATCTCGGGTCCATACGCGAGGAACGCAACGTTTGGTTTGTTCTGGTGATGAGTGAGAACCTCGAAAAGTTGGGAATTGAGGTTTCATTAGAGCTGTTGACCACTGAGTAAGATCCCACGTCCGAGTCACATCCGGTACGTATGCTGGAGAGGTCGGAACGAGCATTGGGTCATAAGACGTCGGAATCCGCTGAGCTGCCATTGTCGCACCCGTGTTGAGCGTGAAGTGGCCTAGGAGCTGGAGTCTCGCATGAGCGAGCTTTAACTAGAGTTGTTCGCATCGGGTACGGTTTATCTGTTGCTAATTCTCAGTTGTGGTTGTTCTTTTGAGTAGTACGGTGTGTAGAATTCGGGGTCGAATTCTGTTTAAAGGGGGTAGAATGTAACATCCTGTAATGTGAATGACTAATTCATGAATTAATAGTGATAGTAATTAGAATCTAGTGGGCATTGGGGTTTAGCGTTTGGCCTTTTGGCCCATGGCCCAAGAGGGCAAAGACCTCACACCTATTTAAGGGGGAGGGAGACCAATAGAACCCTGTTCCTCCCAACCGCTAGCTCTTGAGCAGTTTTTTTTCTTCATTCGTCCGCCGCCCCCTAGTTCTCCCCTTTTCTTCCATTTGGCCGCTGCCCCTAGTTCTCCCCTTTTCTCCCATTCGGCTGCCCCTCCCATTTCTTCCGTGTCTCGTCACGTCCCTCTTTCCCTTGGCGCCGCCCTCCACCTGATGGCCGACGGGCTCCCCCCGACATCTCCTTGTTCGCGGTGGCCTCCGGCGACCACCGGTCCCTGTGGCTCAGATCGCCGACGGCCGGCGGGTGCGCGTGGAGGCGACCACCGGTGCTAGAGCCAGCGCCGACGGGGCTGCTGAATGCGGCGTGGCGGCGACTCAGCCCAACCGCGCGACGTCCTGCAGAGTGGTAGGTACCGTTCGCCGCGCACTGCTCAAACCAGTCCGACTATGCCAGCATCGTCGACGCTGTCGGCCCTGGGCAGGCGCCGGCCCGCCCGGCCACTGCTCTGTCTCCTGGTGGGCGTCAGGTCCTTCGCCGAGCTCAGCGTCGCCAAGGAGGACCTCAAGAACTCCAATTTCTCCCAGGAGCACAAGAAGCACTGAGCAGGTGAACCCTATTCCGAATCCATAGATAGATCTGTAGTTTATTAGTCTTGAGTAGCCAGTGGTGGATCTGGAGGGTGCAGATTAGAGTCGTTCCGACCTACCGCCCACGCCAGTGCGATCTGCCGGTGCCGGCATGCGATCGACCTCATGCTCACCGTATCGCGAGGAGCGCCACATCGTCGGGAATATCAGCGCGTGGATTGATTTGGATTCAGAGGATGAGCAGCTCCGATTGGACTCAGAGGTCATGTTGAAACAGGAGGTCGCGTGGGCGTCTCATCTCTCCTTGCAGGCATGTGTTCTTCCTCCTCCTAGGAGATCTTCTTGTGCCAATAATGCTAGAGATGTTAATCTTATTTTGCGAGGCCCGACTAATATGCGCTAGGCAAAGGATGCCTTTGGAGAAGTCGAACCTATGGACTAAGATCATGACAAAGTAAAGAAAATCGAGACGAGTGAAATAGCGACACGTGGGAATGGTCCAGAATTCATTCAGACTTTTATGTGAGCATAGTCACAACCGAATGATAAATTAGCATATTTATTACTACTTGCTTTGTATCCTGAGTGATGGTTACCTTCCATGATGGCTTGGTTTAGGCTAGTTTCGATGGAATCTGCTTCTGGAGTAAATGTTACTATGTATACAACTCTAAGGGAAAGGAATGGTTGCGGAGGGGGGGCATAGTGCGATGGTGGTTGTGGGTGGTTTTTGCTAGTGAAGGTCTTTGCGGTAGGTGCATAAGGTGGTGGTGAACCCGGTGCTACAAATGTTCGTCGTTTGTCTTCGTCACACTGTTGAGGCAAGTGCAAATATTATTAATGAGTTGTTATATTACATACTTGATGAAGGCCTTAGTTGATTGATGATGCTTACTGATTGGTAATATTGATGAGCATGAATGTCATAGTTTAATGATGATGCTTACTACTTGGAAAGGTTTACATGATGCTACATGCTAATGGTTACATGATGATGCGTACATGATAATGTTTATATGGTGATGCTTACATGATAATGGTTACATGTTGTTGGCAATAATGATGGGACAAGGTGAGCAATGAGACTACCTTGCTAATGATGATAATGATGAATCATGATAATGACATCGAGCATGTGCATTACGCATCATGGCATTGGATCCCCGTGCCTTGAGGGCACAGGCCTTGATTATATATTGGATCCCCTTCATGCATTAGACGGGCTTTGGTCCCCACACTCGTGGAAAGTCATGTAACTAATCCGGTGAGGTCGGTGAGAAAGTTACATGACTTGGAGTATGGGCTTTGGATCCTCGTGCCTAGAGGGCACAGCTTAGAGTATGTATCGACGGATACACTACCGGCATTACCGATAATTGCAAAGATGTGAAGAATGTGGATTCATGACATGATCATCGCATTTCTGCATAAGATGGATTTGTTTGTTTAGCATTCAATGCTGTGTTCATGATGGATTTGTTTGTTTAGCATTCAATGCTGTGTTCATGATGGGTTTGTTTGTTCCCTCTGACTAATTATGATGCTAACATAAGAGATGGGTCTGTTGTATATAATGCTGTTATTCATGATGGAATTGTTTAATCCCTTTGACTACTTATGATGCTATGTTTGTTTGCTATTGCACTTTGCTGAGTCGTGGACTCACACTTGCTGTGTTGTGCTTGCTAGGTACCTCTCGAGGCAGCGACATGCATGGGAAGGGGTAGACTTGGTGCACGTCACATAAACACAACCCACAATGAATAAACTAGTCCAATTATCCACAATTCGTATTCTTGATAGTTGCTCTAGTTTCAATTTGTGACCATCCTTCGTGGTGGGTGTTTGATTATGATTATGGATGATCCAGCTATGTTCTAAATTCCTTGTGGTTTAAGTTCATTTAATTCTAGTTGTTGGATTAGAAAGTTCGAGTTGATGAGTCAACCATCCTCGTTATTTTGAGGACCTTTGCTGCTTGAGTTGTATCTATTTGCTAACGGATGCCCTATGATTTAGGCTCTAGATGTTTAACATATTTTGGATGATCTGTGATGACTAGTTTGAAATTGGATGATTGAAAATTATTGATTGATGCTATATTAGAATGTTAGAACCCCTGGTATAGCCACCTATACAAAGGAGGTTCTGCCGAATTTTAGAGAATGGTTTTAGTTTTATTGGGCTAAAATGTTGGTTCAGTAGCAGTTAAATTGTTAGATGTTATGCTTCTATTGAGTAATCATAGCTTGCGCTAGAGTTGAATATTAGTTTATATCATTCATGTGCGAATGTTGGTTGATGTTTTAACAGATGTTGACGATTGGTAGTATCATTCTTCATGTTATGGTGGAAATTATTTAGTTATGTTGTTGTATGATACCCTCTTAGGTAACATCTTGGTTCCTGCATAGCCAGGGTGTTACAGTTGGTATCAGAGCGGGCTTTAGGTCCGTGGTAGTTGAAATATTGAACAATCTTGCCAGTTTTAAGTCGCCTGAAGGTTTCTTAAGTTTAAGTCACTTGTTGTGACCATTGGATTGTTGTGCCTCATGATTGGATATTGATCCAACGGATAGAAAAGGTGATTTATGCTTAAGAAAATTTCAGTCATCTTATGAATAGACAGTCCCAATATCAAATTGACACACTGTGCACAGTAAGACGGGAATGGGTCATGCATTGCATTCACGTTTTCGTTATTTCGCTTTGAGTATTGCTATAATGAATTGATTATGAATACTTATGATATACCTATATGATTATTATATGCTACAATAGTAGATGACGAGAGATCGTGGCCGTGGTTGTAACCTTGGGTTGCCAGGTTGCACCACTGTTTGGTGTAAGAGATTAATGGAGTGACTGCCTCGAGTCAACTAGTTCCAGGTGTTGAGTATGAGTCTCCTTGGGAAGATTTTTGTCTTCCTTAAGTTTGGAATGGTTGTTCTTGTTCGATCACGGTGGATGAGTCTTCTTGGATTAGTGGTTCTAGGTGTTGAGCGGAGTTCATTGGTCTTTATTGGATTCTTAAAGTAAACCTTGATCTCCTGAATGATGAGTTGTTTTGCTGAGTGCAAATGTTGCTGATTTATGAGATTGGTCTTTGATTTGGAAGTTCTGTCCTTCTTGTTAGGAAGCACGACTCATTTAATCGCTTGGTACGTTGGTTATTGGAAGCTTTAATTTGCAAGTTATTAAATGTGTGGAAGCTTTTGGCCCCAATGTATTCTTCTCGGGTACTTTGAGTTTTGAGATTTTAAGGCTTCCTTTCATGAGGGATGGCGTTAAAGTTCATTAGGGTCATCATCATAGTCTACTCTTTCATTATACTGACTCTCCAAAACCCACCAAATTGTTTCATACTAATTTATCATCCTATTCTCAAATTGAGAGTCCACCAAAACTTTACAACCTCACTACATCAACCACTTTATTCTTGAGTAGATCTACTATACAAATTAAAAGGTTATACCAAAACTCTTTCATTAAGGGCATACTATTATCCGACAATTTCACTATCATGTAAACATAGGTCACCTATTAAATCCCATCAGTTCAACTCTGAGTGATGCTTAACACCAAACTTCAATATACAATAATTGCACTACAACAATTGTTGCTATCAACTGGCTTCATCATGAAAATCTCGATGCTACCTACTTTCCTTGCCAAGTCACATGAATATTTGCAAACACATATTCAACCGTTTCACATCATGTTCATAATTTGGTGCAAAACCACGCTAAAACTCCAAGAATTGAAATCTTCCATCAACCAAAAGTCTCAACAACACTAAAACCAATTTCATCCCATCATTCTATATAGAAGAATTATCCATAACTTCTCCCATAAATTCTAGATCCACCAATACTCAATTCTTTCAATCTTTTGCACACAAATCCAACAATTAATCATGGTAAGAAATATGTATATGTAGCAGCTATATATGATCACCAAGTACCTATCGAAAAGATAACTCCAAGATTATTATCCACTAGGGCAATAATCTAGCATCCCTTCCACTTTCCCTTCTCACACAATTAGTTTCATCCATTGAGACCAAATAATCCAACAAGTTTAGCAAACTAAACAACTTTAATGGTCAAACCAGTTCATCAATGTTCCACACTTCTTAATATCTCCTTTGTCTCAAATTAGGTATAGTCATACTCTTAATCACAGTTCATGAAGAACTACTACAAGACACCCTCAAATTAATCAACTTCCCTTCAAAGGATCTTGGTTAAGATCGATTATACACCACACTACAGACCCAACTTGATAACCCATACCATATCCATTAATTTTGTTTAATTACAACATCTCACTTAATCATAACAAGACACCACTAAAGTGGTTTTAACTCTTTCTTTCATAAAAGAGAGGCATTCAACTTGAATACCCAAAATGCCTAAAAGAAATACTTAGCGTCAAAGCTTTCACATGCTAAGGAACTTGCAAAAGAAAACTTTTGTTATCTAAAATACCAAGCAACGAAATGAGTCTTGTTTCCCAACAAGGAAGGCAGAACCCTCGTGAAATGATCAATCTTGCCAATTTAACGACATTCACAAGAAACAACAATAGATCAACAGTCGAAAGACCAGGCAATCACTTTATGGAACTAATAAAGACCAATAGAAACCCATCAGCTGCATTGTAACCACTATCCGAAGAAAGTTCATCAACCACAAGAAACTACCACCAGAAAACCAAATACAAACTCAAGGAAGACAACAACTTCCCCAAAGAACTAATCACCAACCTCGGTAACTAAATTACCTGAGAAAAACCATTCACTATTCCCATATTATGGACGGTGGTACAACATGGCCATGCCTATGGCCACAACAACGATTTCTACCTCTCGGCATAGCTATCAACCACAATCAATAACACACAATAAGCTCAAAGGTCAATATCAAATCATGCATCAGCATACAACATAACGGAAGCGTAAAAGCGATACTCGCCCCACTCTCTAACCTATTGTGCACTAGTGTGTCAAATTTTAAATTAGTTTACCATTAGCAAATTTTAGTTGTTTTACTAACCATAAAACAAATTTTAGCAATTTTAGGTTTCCTAAGTTGTTAATCTATTCACCACGGACCTAAAGCCCGCTCTGATACCAACTGTAACACCTCAGCCCAACACTGAGCCTGGAATGCCACTAAAATACCTTTTCAACTAATATTCATTAACACACTATAAAATTTCAGCAAGTCAAAGAATTAATAAAAACCCACCAACGGGTCACAAAAGAACAAGAATAAGTACTTGCCAAGCATGAACAAATAATTGAGGGAAACATAGCAAGACAATAAGTCTAAAACAACACCAAACCAGTAAATCCAAAAAACTTGGAGCAAATTAGACTAGTCCAAAGCATTCATCTAAGCTTATTCAATTTCTAACATGTCTTAAAAGTATTATAGCAATAATGAATCAAATGGTTCTCATGGCAAGTAATCATGTGTCTGAAAGTATGAAACTATCCCATATGCACTAGTCCTCTCATCCATGACGCCTCAACGATCACCTAAAAACAACACAAGAGCAAGCGTGAGTCCACGACTCAAGAAATACATCAATAAACAACAAACAATGATAATACAACAGTATTCAATAACTTCATTATCATCACATGTCCTTCTATTAATATTCTCATGCCATTCTCTTCTCTTTGTTTTCACACACATTCATCTCATATTTGAATACAACTCTACTCTATATGTCCACATGTACTTCTTTCGCATATACCGGTATAGCATGAGTGAATGCTCGCGACAACATTCACTCTCAAGCCCGTTCCTCCTCAAGGATCGGGGACCTCCTCCACTCCCGTGGAGTTGTGATCAATCATGATCACCTTCTCATATGCAAAGATGCTTATGAATGCAAAGATGTATAATTTCATCATATCCAATTTTCCTCATGTTCGTCAACAAGATAAAGTCATACCATTCCACTGCTTGCAATTAAATAAAAATAAAAGCACAGCAATAATGGTAATGAACGATAAAGAAATCTGATGATCAATCATTGATCGTTTGTCTACCATGCACTTGTTTTTACTAGGTGCGGACTTGACGGTTTGGCTAGAAGATGGCAACAAGCACGACGCTCTCCTACAATAATCACCCAAATTTCAATACAAGCTACAAAGATCACAAGAACGATAATTAATTGATATCGCTCCTACATGTCCCCTAAATCCGCAACGCTTCCCTAATATCGAAACATCACCCCTTGATGTTTCAACAAAACATGCTAGCTCCTCTCTCTCCTTTAATATTCCAGAGAAACACATAAATACGAAGCATGCAGCAGTAACTAGCTATTGTCTCATCTTTACTATTTAAACATGCATGCATGCAATACTATGGCCAAACTAGTTAACTACTAATTAGCATTATTTAATTAATCTCTCTCTCCCCTACTAATCTAATTATTGAAGCACATGCAGCCCTATCAATTAATCTCTCTGTCCCTTACGCATGCATGCATACAAAGTAATCTTGCACTTCTAATTGATTTTCTAGTGCTAGTTGCTCTGTTATAGCCGCATGCAAAAAGCTAGTGAAAGCACAGCATGCATGCTCACGGGGTTGCATGCAAAAGAGCCATCTCTCATTAATTAATCACAAGCGATCCAATTAAAATAATCATTATTAAATTAATCCTCTCTCTAACCATTCCAATTAGTGAAACGTGCAAAGACTATCCAAATAACTACTCTCTCCTACTATCCAATTAAATAATCAAAGTCATCCCAATTAAATAATCCAACCAAAACTATTCTATTGCGGCACTAATATTTAATTACTAATGCCCTTGAATGCATGCAAGACACGTAACTAATCGTATCGGTTTATATTAAAAAATGCGCAAGCATGGCGAACCCGCCAACCAAGATTCCATCGACTGGTGTCAGAACGAGTGTCGGCGACGAAGGCAAAGAAACGGCAGACAATCGAGTCGGCGGTCGCGTTCCACGACACGACAAAGCGTCAGGCGAACAGCGGATGAACGCGGCAAAGAACGGATCACCGAACACGCAAGACGCTGCAGTAATGAATCGGCCGAACAGCGAGATCTCCACGTGAATCCGGTGAGACGAGCCCTGGTGGCGCACGGGAAAAAGAAAAATGCTAGGGTTGGTTTCTTTCTGGGTTTTAGATCCCCTAATCCCTATAATCCTTTTAAAAGACAGACTCAACTCAAAACTCTAAAAATATTCTTTTTTTTTTACGTATCCCCTTTCGGGGACGAGATTCCTTGGGGGGGGGGGGAGGTTTGTAACATCCCTAAAATTTGGATTGTTTTGAAGTTTTAAAATAAAAATAACCATTTGAATTTTTCTCGCTAAAGTCAAAAGCTTAATCTGAATTTTCATGAATCAAAAACAATTTAATATGACTAATGTCAACATCAACTATTATCAAAATTATTTTATTTGGGTTCTATGTGCTTCGATATATTTTTTAGAATTTTTCCGATTGCATTTGCTATTTTCTAGTTGCTATTTGTATTTCCTACTATTTTCTAAAAAGAAAAGATAATATTAATCTCAGATTTCCAAATGGGTTGAATTCCTTGCTTCGGCCCATTTCCTTGGTCTCCTGTTTTCCACCTTGGCCCCGTCCTTTTCTCCTTCCGGCCGGTTGCCTTTCTTTTTACTTTCCTTGGTGGCGCCTGCTCGTTTATGCATCGCTGAAGCCACCGGTGAGCATTGGCCTACTTTCATTTTTCTCAGCACCGAAGTCCACCTCCCCTTTGCTTTTCTCTTACCCTCATAGCCAGGTGGACCCGCATCGCCACCTATGAGCTGTCTTCTTCCTGGACACCGTGAGGTTGTGTCCGAGACACGCACGTCTATGCCGCCGTGCCCTTGTGGAACTCCTCCCTCCAGTACTTTATAAGGAGCTCCACTTAAGTCAATTTCTTCGCCTCTCTTCGCTCGTCCAAAACCCTAAGGCACCAGCCCTAGCTCGTCTTCGTTGCGCTACAATCATGAGAGGACCACCAGCCGCCGAAGCCCCTTCATCATCAACATTCGTCATCGACAGTGCACCTCCGCCTGTGATTCCACCGCCGTCGGGTCCGCAATTACATGTGCTACGCTGAGCTTCCACCATCTCCCTCCGAGGAACTCCAGAGCATCATTTTCGTGTTTGTCCGAAAAACGACCGCCGCCGCCCTCTTCCTGACCTGCTATGTGGTGAGCTCCTCCACCCTACTTGGCGCGTCACCTTACGTCCCATATCCTCTCCAGTCAATTCCCTCCCTTGTCCTTTTCCCTCGGCCACTGAGACGCCATCGCATGTCTTCTTCTTCGTTGTCAGCCAAGTCCTTCTTGTCGCCGCTTCACTCGTTCTCCAGTCACCCCGAGATTTCCCTTGCGATCCCCGTGCCTTTGCCGTTTCGATGCTTCCCTTGGATCCATTCAGGCGCCACTCCATCGCCAAGTCCGCCAGGATCGAGAGCTCCTCGCCGAAAGCAACGCCGCTCGCCATGTTCCGTCGAGCATCTTCCTCTCGGTGTTCTCTTTGCTGATGTGGCAAGCTAGCTCAGTGTCCACATCTTCAGCCACATCACCTCCTTGCGTGTGTGGCATCCCAGTCAAGCCCAAGTGGCACACCAACTCCTCAAACCCGAACCAAAAGACCATGAAGCCGGTCAATGGTGAACCCTATCAATGACCAGTGGGTCCACCTGATAAATTCATTTCTTTTAATTCTTTCTCAGCCGAAAACCTTTGCTGATGTCAGGTGACATCATAATTATCTTTTCCTTCGAAAAATAATTCCAATAAATCCATAAATCCTGATTTTCAAGATTTTATGTGATTTCAAATTTTCAAAAGCCATATCTTTTGAATCCGAACTCCAATTGAGCCCATTCAAATTTCTAAATTCATATAAATTCAAGATCTATTTATATGAGATTTCTATTTAATTTTTTGATTTTGTTTTATCTCTATTATTTATTTATTTATTTGGTTTATTTGTTTTGTTTACGAGTAGACATTGATACTTCGGGAAGTTTTGAGCAAGGAGGAGATCACCAAGATCAAAATCAATCCTAGGATTTATTTCAAGGCAAGTCATGGTCCTTTGATCATATTGAATCTATGATTTTAAAAGTATATTGTTTTATACACCGCAAGCTATCTTATATAAATTGTTTTTGGTTTAGCTATCACTGTTGTCTTTATGCCTCCATTGATTATTTGAATACCATGAATCATTTGTCACCATAGCATGGATAATTTTAGTTGGACATAAGTATTATCAACATGGGTATCGTACAGATGCTTAGTTCAGCTTAGTTACGATGGGTTCATGATCACATGTGTCTTAATGATTAATCTTGACTTAATGAAATATTGAATTATGGCGGTTAATCACTGCTGTTATTAAAATTTGTGTACCATGACAGGGTATGTCATTGGTATTGGTTAAACAAAATAGTTTTCACGCGGGCGAGTGGATGGTGGATGGGAGGGTGTGATTATAACACGTCGTGGGTTTGTGGTGGACTCGCCTGAGTAACTTGTCAAGGACTTAATATTGTGCGCCATTGAACTGGGCCTTTCGTACAACCACATGCCTGATGGGACGTGCTTAACCTAGTCAGTTGTGGAGCTTTGACATTGACAACTCAGGTAGTATATGGGTGGAGGTATGTACTCTCTCTAAAGTCACATTGCCGGACGATTTGTCACTTCCCTGTCCAACGTTGTGCGTCAACTCACGGTGAGGTTTTGGGGTGGCTGTATGCACGACGGAAGAGTCAATTGTTGAGATAAAAACCTCTGAAAGGTTTTGTTATGATTGGTGATCGCTACACTAGTTATATCTTGTGGGTAAAGTGTACAACCTCTGCAGAGTGTTAATTGATCATTCGAATAGTCACGTCCTCGGTTATGGACATGTCTGGGCATTTCACACGAGAGATAAAGTTTCTTTATAAAACGAGTCGGAGTGTGAATGAGAAGTTCACTTGATGAATATAATATTTGTTTGGTGAACGGTTAATTCACTTGATGGTTTGTGTCGATTGGTGAATTGGGGATTCACTTATCATTGGTTGGGTTGGAAAGTGAATGGGTAGTTTACTAGTTGTTTCAAAGAAATTGTTTACTTACTTACTATTCTTTTCAACTACGCATTTCAATCTATTTATTATATTTATCGTCAATGCTGCTTTCTACAAAAGAACCATACCGCAAACCTTTGATCAAACCTTGCATGAATACTATTTGCATATATTTCCCCATGATTTATTGAGTACTTTATGTACTCACGGTTTTACGTCATTGTTGCTCAGTTGAAGAACATCAAGCTACTCAAGAGTTCTTCGCCCAAGAGTACTATGAAGGTTTTGCGGATTGGGATGCGTTCTCCACTCGATTGCATGTGGGCATGTTGATTGGCCATTTTAAGAGTTTCATTCCGTTGCAAGAGTTTATTTGTTTCTTTAGCCCTACGTGGCAAGTTAAGTAAACGTTGATCATAAGGTCCTATTATTATTACTATTTGTTACTTTGAGATCATTTTAGTTAAATCGAATAAATGGATGGTATTGAATTACTTGCTGCAATTTATTGCTAATTGCTGTTAAAATTAGTAGTTAGGGTAATTCGATGGCATTTCAGGCTTAGTGTTGGGCTGGGGTGTTACACATACTCACCCTAATCAAACGGGGTAGTTGAGAGGAAAAATTTGTCACTAACAAACTTGGTGAGTGCCATGTTGGAGAGTACCGATATGCTTAAGATGTGGTGGAGAGAAGCTATATTGATAGCAACTTTCGTCCTAAACAGAGTAATCACGAAAATATGTTAGATTACTCCATACCAGGGATGGAAGGTGATAAAATCTAATGTTAATTTTCTGCAAACTTTGGGTGCTTAGTAAAAGTCAATATGTCATTGCAGAAAAAGAGAAAACTTGGACCTAAAACATAGCACGGGGTCTTCACTAATGCAACTCATACAAATACGGAGTTCCATGATATAGTATATGGCAATATCTTTGTTTGTAAATACAACATACTACCATGACATGTACAGATACAGTAGTTAACAGTAGTACTATATTTCACCGTGCAGAGTCTCGAGTCATGGCAGAACGGGTGAATAAATGGATAGACCATATAAACCTTGGCCTTAAAGGAGCATCATAAGGTAGCTTCGGGGGCTCGAGAAAAATGACAAAACACAACTGCACAAGTGTCAAAAACCCTCGCTTTCTCGAAATGTAGTGTCTAAATTGTAGGCTTGAGATGCATCAGGAATTAGCAACTAGGTTGGCCATGTGTTCAGGGCACACAAATTTCAGGACATGCCATCCAAATTCACTTATATCTTACATTTGACCTTGTCATTGGAATTTGGAATTATGCGGTACATCTAATATTAATATCAGACCGCCATTGTAATTATTCACTTTGTCACTTGGTTGATGCCATCAAAAATTTGAGAAATGCCCAGAGATAAATAGCAGAGCAGAGCCTTCTTGAAATCTTTTCTCCCAGTAACGAGTACAACAATGTGGTGAAGTGATTACAAGGCGTGTATTAAATCTAGTACATTGTCATTTTTTTTTCTGTCATCGTCATTGATGTTGTTGGATGAGAGGACTAATTAGTCAAATTAAAGGGCCCGAAGTGGGATCAGTCGGACCGGAAAACCATCATGACTTCAGTGCCAAAAATATCTGCACCAGGGTTTTTTTTATCGGTCAATTTTTTTTTTACCGAGACCCCGCAATACAGCCGAGATTACCGATAATCGAAAAATTTCGGCTAATTTAGGCCAAAATTTTTTTTAAAAAAAAAAATGAATTTTTTGGATTTTAAATTCAAAAAATAGTCAAATTCGAACAAAAATCATCAACTGAGCTAGTTAGCATGGTAGCAAGATTCAAATGGGCTTGTATTACTTCACTCATTCATCAACTGAACAAAATTCAAGAAATTTGATTTTTTTAAGACAAAATTCATCCAAATTTCAAATTTCGGACCCAGAAATGATAATCGCCGATAATCGGCCGATAAAAAAACTCATGATCTGCACCATGGTTTTTTCTATCTTGTGAATCTGGAGTGTTGATTAGTGTTTGGACAGAATACATTCCTTGGAAGACTGTACAATAGGCCAAGTTCTGTATTCCTACTCGAAGGCATTGGCATCAATGCTATCTTTGAGCTCACAGTTGGTACAATGTACGTGAAGACTTGATTAATGTAACTTACCTTTATTTTCTTTGTGCTACCTTGGCATCTTGGTTGTCAAGATAATATAAAAACCGTGACAGCGCGGTAGGTCTAGAGTAATGCATCGTCCAACTTTATGATAGAATGGTGAACATATAGTTGGACGGACTACGAGATCCCTGGCCATTTCCTGAAAATGAGATGCAAGAAAAATGAGATGAAAGCGCCAAGAAAAAACAGCTCTCATTTTCCTCAAATGTGGTTTGATTTGCAGAATGTCGGCTTGGGAACCATCGGCAATTTAGCGAAATGGTGAGTTCTATTTAACAATGACTGAAGTCACGAATATTCTAGCAATTATTACTACTTTCTGCCGTGTTTAAATAGCTTCATCAGGCTTCTCATGTTTGTAGTCCTTTCTAACTTGAAGTTTGTCGTAAGTCGCACAATTTTTATATACGGGTGGGTATACTAATTTTGTCTGTGTCGATCTGTAGAGATATGGAAAGGAACTGGCGCAATTCAGGGCAAGGTGTAACGAGCTGTGGGAATAAGCTAGCAGAATTGCAGAAGTAAACTGGGGCTAGCACCACGCTTGTCCCTGCAAATATGGCAGAATTATTTGCCCTTTCCTAGTCATTTTTCTAATCCCCAGCTCGAACTAAACCTGCGGTAGGCTGTTGTAACCATTTCTGTTATGGCAACTGCAGTGCATCCTATGATGGGATAGCATAACAACTTATTGTAATGACTGTTTTCCGTTATAAGTAATAGAAAACAGGGCTATTCCCCGTCTCGAAACAAATTCTAATCTCTGACGGCTCTCTCTGACAAGCACTGCTGAGATTGCAGTGTTCATCTTGCAAATGAGATATCAGGAATGGTTGTGTTCTGAGTTCCGGCCTTAATTATGCAAGGGAACTTTTAGGAACATCTTCTAAATGTTCTGTATTATTGCAGGGGTCACAAATTTTCGGTCTGTTACATGTCATTCAAATTCCTGTGTTAGGGAGTTTTTGGAACAAAATAATATTGCAGCAGCTTCATTTACCACAGGAACCTGGTAAAATTCCTGTGTTCTAAACCTGACCTTAACATTTTTGGCTTTATCATCTAAAAACAAATTTATTTGTTATTTATGTTGATTTTCACCTGATCGATGCCTTTAAGACATGGACAAAAACCAAAAAATAAGTAGCAGCATGGATAAGATCAAACCTCCTGATGAGATTTAATCCATTAGTTGCCCGATCTTTCGCGGTGGAACAACAAACTCACAAACCAATTTGGTTGAATTTAATTGTAAGAAAATCAGTACACGTACAAACCAATCTAATAGATTGAACTGCAAGTATTGTAGTAGCCTCGGTAAACAGTGTCCACACATGAACAGTATCTGAACTCTTGATATCTTGATCTCTCTCTCTATCCTTCTCTCTCAATCTCTCTCAACTCATCTCAAGAACTCATTTTAAGAACACACGATATGCGCCACAACGACTTTTCTGAATTTCATTATCTAAATCACAACTTATCTTCTTTATATGGTGCGGCCATGGGGCTTAAATAGCCTCCTACGCAAGCACAATCGCTTTCGGATGAATAATAACCGCGTGAACAGTGTCCAAAACCAACTCAATCTCCTAAATGCACGTAACTCAAACTCTCCTATTTTCGAATCTACCATGCATAAACAGTATGCGTGAATAGTATACTAAACCAATTCAATCAATCTAGTATCCTACTCGGACTCTTTGCAAAATAAGAAATTACATGCAATTTTCGGACAGCCCAACAAGAACTATATTTGGATGTTGGAATCCAAACCAAACCAATCAATATTCCAAGCTCCTTCATATCTTCCGATGTGCCCTCTTCTTTTCAATGGTAGGTGGCCCCCAACCTAAGGCACACAAGAAAAGGAACTCACGTAGAGAAGGGTAGGTGGCCCCCAACCTAAGGCACACAAGAAAAGGAACCCACGTAGAGAAGGGTTCCCTGATTCCAATCCGAACATGTTATCCCTAATTTCTTACCTTTTAATCTAAGGTGATTTTGTTTTATCTCTTGGAAACGTGTCGGAGAAGTAGTCCCTTTTGATTCAGATTCTTGCCTTGTTTTGCACCGTAGCATTTGCATGCACCAGCCCATGTGCCGCACTCCCATGCGCACTATTCACGGTTAGGGTTTCAACCCCATTAGCAACCGCATGGACATAAACCTCTTTTCTTTCCTCCTTCTCGGCAACAACCTTGCTAATATCATGTTTACTATTTTTTATCAAGTATTAAATATGAAATAATGTAAACATTAGTTAAAGATAATTTGTCTGCATCAACTATGCACAAGCACTTGATTTCAATGACGTGTAACATGTGCTAAGGAACTACCTCTTGGTAGGGTGGTGGAGTTATGAGTGTACGACTTCACCCACCAGAATTTAAATACCGGTCACCTATTATGCATGTGCGGATGCAGTTCAGTAGGAATTTTGTGAGGTTACGGATTTATCTCTAGCCTCCATCTATCTATGTGTGTGCTCAGAGAGAGCACTCATGTTTGTGTGTGTGGTATGTGTGTGCACGTGTAAAAATACACCGTCTTACTTTAGAGCGTTGAAATAGAGTTGTAAGGGCATGTTCAATAGTTTGTCTTTTAGGTTGTCTCTGACACCTTCCATGTCATCTGGAAACAATTTTAGGGACAACTATTTCAATACACTGTCTCTTTAAAGCCTTACAAGTATTTAAGCTTTACATGAATAAAGTGTCTTGTTTTGCGTGAATAAATGACGACTGCGCTCCAATAGTAAAAAACTTCGTCGCCAATTGCCTTATTTCGCGTGATGCGTCCGTTGCTTTTATGAGAGGATGATTTCATTCTCTCTCCTCTTTACTCTCCTTCACGTCACTAGAAAACTTATATACAACTTTAGAGACAGCTAAAGTGATACTATTAAAAATACCCTAAAGCCTTACGGTAGACAATAGGCCAGCACCATGTTCGAGGGGTGACTAATTGCCCACACAACAATAACCCTTGCCCCTGAAAGAAGTATATATCACAGGGCATTAGGAGAGGAATTATAGGCTTGGGAGGCATCGGGAAGTTGAGAATGCGGTAAGATGCATTAATTCAACAAATATACAGTTCAAGTCTCCGGCGTGCCTTACTACTTTACCATCTTAAGTTCCGTGCATGTTTCAAGTTTATTTTGTACTTCGAAGTCTATCCTCCTACCACATTATCTCCACCTGTTCAGTTTGAAGGAAAACCCTACCAGTTTGGACACCGGAGCAGGCTCCTGCTTTTCAGAGGCACAACCTTCGCTTCGCCTAGACGACTTCCTCCCCTTGCGGCCGCAAGTCTTGAAGCTCGCGGACAACAACAGACTGTCGCATTAGAGAATCGAAGGCATATATCACGACTTCGGTACTAAGGGGTTGTTCATGACATATGCAAACCCTAGCAAAATTTGGCACTATCAAAACAGGGGCATGACTAAAATGTTGGTAACGTAGAGGTGTGTTTGGATTGTAACCACAGTACTTGCCAAATATTTGGCAAAAATAACTAGGCGAGCGCTTGGTTTCACGCTGAATAGATAGCCAAAATTCTCCATATTGTGAGTTGTGATTATGACATGTGGGTTCACATGGCACCAGACGTTTGCGGTCAAAATATAGCCAATATGGGTCTTGATTTGTTGAACAAATTATAAATAGGGCAATTTGCTATATATCACTGAATAACTTTCGGATCTTCACAATATGTCACTGATGTCTCACTGACATATGGACACTAGGTCCACATGTTAGCTTCACAATAAATGACATATTATGAATCATATCGTTATCTAGTGGTATATTGTGAATTTTCTCATTATAAATCGGATACCCGTTTAAGATATATGGTCTTGATAATCAAACATGCATTTAATGCCACCAACCACTATATGACACGTCATGCAAGCATGCCCTTCGAAACATCGGTGAGAGATTTGCTAGCCTGCAAATTTTACAACCCCTAAAAACTCAAGAACCTGTGTCCACGTCCTCCTTTGTACCATGCATTTCAATTCTTAAAGACATAAGGAGCTAACATCCGGATCGGAGGTATTCCGGTACAGATCTCCTTAAGGCTGTTTCTAATAGACAGTATCTTAGTACAGTTTTTTAGTGCGTGAGGAGTGTTAGGATACTATCTTCCCAATACATGGTTTCTTATGGTGTAGTATCTTAGGTCCTTTTAATTAATTAGTTGTAGAATCTCAAGGAGATGGTGTGTACAAGATGGAAATGAGTTAATTTTCTTGTCTATGATTTCGAGTCAGAGCAGTCTCTTATTTAGATACTGCAACAATCTCTCACCTCATTTAATCTACTGCCATCTCAGCACTTTGCCTATATGGCACCCTTAAGATACTGGTCAGGGTGGAGCACTGGGAGCAGCCTAAGGCCTCATGGGTTCCAGGGTGAACACCCGATGTATGAGGGGACCACGGTTATCGGGGAGCACACATGATGTGTGATAGAGCTATTTGCTGAGATAGTCCTCAATCAGTTGTGGCAGGAGGTAGAGCATAACTTATAAGTGTAAGGGTGGTACCACCTATCAGCCTAGCTAGTCACAAACAACTATATCAAAAAGAAATTCATCACCCCCATTCGTTTCAACCTTAGCACCACTCCTGCCTAGATGCCAACAACATGAAACAACCGTGTGACACCCCAGACCACCGATCATGTCGGAGGTGAACCATAGTCCGTGGTCAAATATCGTGTCAATCACATCACTCCCGAAGGAGCACCGAGACGTTGTACTGGGTAAGTTCTTGGTCAACTAACACTACTACAAAAAGGCTAATACTGGACACCTCATCACAGACAGTTGATTAAAACTGTTTGTACTATGCAATCCTGCACGGTTCATATTGAAAATAAATCAGGTTACTAGCTAACGCTTAAAACCGCTCGGTGAAGAGGTAATATCACGCAGCGGTTCACATTGAAACCGTTTGTGAAGTATCACAGACGATTCTAAACACGAACCGTTTGTGATAATTGCAGACTTCACAGACGATTTTTTAATTATAACCGTCTGTGATAATATCGCTACAACTCCCCGTTGAGTTTCTTCGCCGCTCGATGAGTTTCTTAAATGCGCCGATGCGTCTCTTCGTCGCATCACTCTCGCTTCGGCTCGACGCGTCTTTTAAATCTCACGCCCGAATTTATTCCTTGTTTCATAAAAACGGATTATCCGCCATCGAAGATGATCACCCCCACATATAACTCTACTACTTCTAAAAAGAAGAATTGGCTCCCTCTTCTGTTTCCTTGTCGCTGGCATTGATGGCCTACCTAGCCATACTGTACGAGCATCTCTCCGGCCGTACGTTGGTGGATGCTACGAAAGAACATTGTTTCAACAGTGTCTTCACTCCTCTGTCTGAGGGTTTGCCGGAGCAGGTGATGGCCACCTTCTGCCGTCTTGACATCCTCCTCCGCCGTGTCTTCCGGATGATCTCCCACTTCCGGCGAGTTTACTGTGTCATCGACGTGGTCCTCTACAACGACGTTACACGTCTCTAAGAGGTTTACCGTTAGTTGGACTGCTTAATCGAGGTGGCGGGCAACCGAGTCGACCAGGCCGAGACCCCTCAAGCAAGGGAAGAGAGTCTATGGGTTCAATTCTTCTTGATTCAACGATCGAGGGTCTTGAAAGACACTCGAACGAAAAGTCGTCGATGGGTGGACACATTTCAGAAGCCGCTCGATCACGAACCGTCGATGCTGACGCCACCGCCACGAAGTTTTGAAGACGGAGATAGACCTACCTCCGCCACTAGAAAAACTTTGTTTATTTAGGTTCCTACTTTTTTTAATCTTTGTAAGAAGCGATCGCCACGCTGTTTGGCCATATGAAAATTCCAAAATGAAAAAAAATGCGCTTTGGAGGTGAAGTTACTATATTAATTATATGTTGAATTATATATATATATATATATATATATATATATATATATATATATATATATATATATATATAATTAATTAGTGGAACAAATTAATTAATTATATATATCCCACTGTGATATGTATCATATATAGTTAGAGCAAATTTTAGCAAGATTTAAATGACAAAACTGACATATAAACATGTAATTACTTCATGCCATGTAAGTGTATGTACATGATAATATACTCAAAACATTGAACTTGAAAACAACCATGTCACATAATAGAACCGTCTGTGATATGTCTCATATCACGGACGGTTCTATTATCGAACCGTTTGTGATATGGGACATATCATGAACGGTTCCATAATAGAACCTTATGTAAAATGGGACATATCACAGAGGGTTCTATTATAGGACCGTCTGTGATAACTATCACTGACGATTCCATAATAGAACCGTCTATGATAAGTCTCTTTATTAGTAGGAGCCCAGTTGCTAGGGTTTGCTAACGCCCTAACTCGTCACTCCCCAACGCATTTACTCTCGTCTGTTCCCCTCCCCACCTCGCCGACACCACCCTTCTTCTCGTTGCCGCCGGTTGTGACACCACTCTGTACTGCACAAGACACTCGTACGACAGGAGTGTCTCATGTAGTGTTAGGGTCGTGTCATAACTATAGTGACGCCGCCACCCAAGCCACTGGGATTGGCCCCGCGTGTCGCCTGTGCCGCCACCTACACCTACTGCCTGCCCGCGTCCTTGGCTTGGTTCTCCAATGCAGCCCATGCCTACTCGATCTGCTGCGCTCGGGCCTTAGCCCCCCCGGCTTTGCTTTCCCCATCCTCCCTCTATTCTCCTCTCTGTTAGCTTAATGTCTTTTGTTGAGTTTGATTTTTATGCTTGAGCCTTAAGTTGTGTCCTGATGTTTGTGTGATTTATGCAAGGTGAAGGAGATGGATGAGGGTTGTGCTGGTGGTGGGGTCGCCGCCGTGGTTGTGCTGTACTGAGGTATCACCCTCTCTTACTCTCTCTCTGTCTCTACCCCCCTACTTTGTGATGAAAATGGCTAGTGCTCTCGATGGATGCGAGGGCTACTCTTTGGTGTGGTGGGTTTGGACACTCTTGGTCTTCTTGTTGAGCGCTTAATGATGTTAATAGTATCAATAAGTTCATATTAATAGTATCCTTGCTCTGTGATGTAATGATGTTAGTAGTCTTATCTTTGAAATTGAATTGATAATTAGTTCATATTAATAGTATCCTTGCTCTGTGATGTAATGATGTTAGTAGTCTTATGCTGAAATTGAATTGATAATTAGTTCATATTAATAGTCTCCTTGCTCTGTGATGTAAGCGAGGGCTATTGGTGTATGTGCATTACGTGCATCTTGCTTAGTTCATGTTGTGGGTTCAAATTGACAAAAATGAATAGGGCAAAATGGTGGGTTTAGTTAATGCTCTCGATGGATCTTGAGGGTTATTGATGCCGGTTCTTTGTGCTTGGTTGGCTTACATGGGATGTGGTTCGGATGGGGCTTGGGCGCAATTAACTTTTCATATTTGTAAATGTTAGGCTAATTTGTAAAAGCTGCAATTAATATACAAATTATTTATTAATTGGTGTATATTCTATTCGAAAACAAGACCAAATGAGTCAAAACTACTACAACACCTCTTCACCGCTCTCTCACCATTCATTTCACCTTTATGCTGTATAACCGTGTTCATCTTTGGTCAAGTTCTCCTCCCTTGCGTCCAGTGCGTATCGTCCTACCATTCTATTCATGATCTCTTCTCTATAAAGTCTTCAAGCGGTGGTCGCTTGTGCCTTTAAAAGCGGCTTCATATATATATATATATATATATATATATATATATATATGTATATATATATATATGTATATATATATATATATATATATATATATATATATATATATATATATATATATATATATATATATATATATATATATATATATATATATATATATATATATATATATATATATATATATATATATATATATATATATATATATATATATATATATATATATATATATATATATATATACATACATATATATATATATATATTATATTGTTTTGTCCCTGTACCACTTTAGGGAGTCGTGAGGAGGATGAGGCAGCGACCACGGACAACTTCATTGAGCCTGCAAGTTCAAGAAGCATGGGCGCGAGAGTGGCGTGGACATAAAATTACCTAGATGTCGCCGATGGAGTGCGTAATTGGACTTGACATCAAGAAATGGTTGATTCAGCGTGCATGAAGCCACTTCCCGATCGGAGTACTGCGTGTCCCACTAGGAAGAGGCTTCATGTATTGCGTACCAACCATTCCTTTTACTACTACAAAACGACCTATAGTAGATGCCTCATCACGCAGGCGGTTTGTGTTGTACTTATCACGAAGGTTCCTTTGGAATCGTCTATGATGTTGCACTATCACAGGTGGTTTATAACTAGAAGCGTATATGATAATTCTGAGGCAGTTCTTAAGCAGAACCGTCTGTGATAATCGAGACATCACAGACGGTTCTTATTAAGAACCGTTTGTGAATTATCATAGACGGTTCTAGTTATAAACCATCTGTGATAGTGCCACATCACAGACAGTTCATAACTAGAATAGTCTATGATATCTTTGGCATTATAAATATCAAGCCATCCCGATAGACCTCGCTTCTAGCGCCTCCGGCCGCCACCTGCCGATCCCCATTAGCTTTCATTTGCCACCCCTTTGATCCCCATCGCGCCACCTTAGTTAGGAGAAGGAAAGGAGGAAGCTAAAGAGAGTAGGAAGGAGGAGAAGGAAAGGAGGAAGAAAGGAGGAGGATCTCGCGGGATATTAATTTGGGATATTAAATAAGTGAGCTCCGAGGGTAACAATCGTAACTCTTTATATTTGCTCTAGGTTAATCGCTAATCAATTTTAGTATGTTTGGTCAATAGCAAGAGTACTTGCTCTAATTTAACACTAATTAATTTGTTACATGCGTAGCGTAGATAGACCGAAGTGAGATGTACGGTGAGAACCGTGTGTGTGAAGAGTACATTAATGCCGTGTTTGCTTTCAGAAGAGCCACCGAGCATGATATGTTGAGGAAGGGGATAAAATTTTTGTATTGTTCATGCATTGATTGCGGTAATATGAAGATGTTTGACAACCCGGCGCAAATTGAAGCGCAGTTGATTCGAAGGGGTTTTAAAAAAGGGTATACATGTTGGACGATCCACGGTGAAGTCACGGATTATCTGAGAAGTTAATAATGGCGACATCGCCGAGGAAGTCAACGATATGCCGGATGTGGACTATGCTTTTGATGAGGATAGGTCGCACAATGACAATCTGGATCAGATGCTACGTGATACAGAAGAGAACTACAGTGAGAGAGAGTTTGGTAAATTCGAGAGCTTAATGGAGAACTCGGGGAAACCTTTGTTCCCTGGCTGCAAGCCGGAATACACATAGTTGTCAACCGTGCTTGAACTGCTAAAATAGAAGGCAAGTAATGGTTGGTCTGACAAGAGTTTCACGGTATTGTTAGGTCTCCTAGCAGACATCATTCAGGAGGGAAACATGTTGCCCAGCATCACCTACCAAGCCAAGAATGTTCTTTGTCCATTGGGAATGAAAGTAGAAAGAATACATGCATATTCGAACGATTGTATCCTCTACCATAAAGAGTATGCAGAAATGCGTGTATGTCTCATGTGCAAAGCATCCCGATCCAAGGATAAAAATACTGCTAAGCTGAAGCAAGAACCTCCTGCTAAGATGTTGTGGTATTTGCCTGTGATCCCACGTTTGAAGCATTTATTTGCGAACCGAAAGGAGGCAAGATTGTTGCGTTAGCAATCGAAGGAGCGTAAGAAAGATGGAAAGCTAAGATACCCTGCTAATTCTACCCAGTGGAGAAACATCGATTGGAGCTTCGAAGAGTTCGGTCTTGAACCGAGGAACATAAGGTTAGAGTTGAGTCTGAGATGGAATGAATTCTTTCGGTAACATGAGCGTGAGCATAGCACGACACGTGAATCTATGTGTACAACCTTCCTCCTTGGTTGTTTATGAAGCGGAAGTACATTTTGATGTCACTACTTATCCAAGGGCGAGGCAATCTGGAAGCGATATTGATGTGTACCTAGCACCATTCTTTGGAAGATCTTGTGACCTTTGTGGAGCGAAGGGGTATAAGTATGGGATGTGTACAAGCGAGAGAACTTCACTTTTACGCGCCATGTTGTTCTGCACCATCAATGATTTTTCTGCCCTTGGTAACCTGTCGAGGTTCAGTACAAAAGGAACCAAAGCCTGTCCGCACTGCTTAGATGGTACCGAGAGTGTATGGCTGAACAATTCACACAAAACTGTGTATATGTGTCACCGTAGGTTCCTTCCTAGGATTCACCCATACCACAAGATGAAGAAACAATTCAACAGAAATAAGGAGGATGGTTTAGCTCCAAGGGCTTTTAGAGGGAAAGAGGTCTATGGTATGGTTAAGGATATCGATGTTGTGTTTGGGAAGGGATGCAAATTAAGGACCCGTCAGAAGAACATCTGGAAGACGCGGTCAATTTTTTGGGACTTGTCTTATTGGGAGCACTTAGAAGTTTGCCACTACATCGACGTCATGCATGTGGAGAAGAATGTATATGATCGCTTGATTGGTCTCTTACTGAACATTAGTGGCAAAACAAAGGATGGTGTTAACGCACGGCATGATTTGGTTGATATGAACATAAGAACCGAGTTAGCACCGAAAAAGACCGATAAAGGACGAACTTACCTTCCCCCAGTTTGCTACACTTTGTCCAAGGCCGAGAGAAATGAACTGTGCCAGAGCTTGCATGGTGTGAAAGTTTCGTCCGGTTACTCCGCCAGTAATAAGAAACTTGTTTCCATGGAAGATTTGAAATTAATTAGTATGAAGTCTCATGATTGTCATGTGCTGATGACACAAATGCTTCCTATTGCAATTAGGGGTATCTTGCCAAACAAGGTCCGAGTGGCAATCTTTCGGCTGTGTTATTTCTTTAACTCAATTGCTCATAAGGTCATCGATTCCGAAGGACTAGATGCTATGAAGGCTGAGGTGGTGACGATTCTATGCTATCTTGAGATGTATTTCCTTCTGTCATTTTTCGATATCATGGTCCATCTCATTGTTCACCTTGTGAAAGAGATAAAAATATACAGCCCTGTGTTCCTACGTCATATGTACCCATTTGAGAGGTACATGTGAATTCTCAAGTCCTACGTACGGAATCGATCTTGACCGAAGGGTAACATCATCGAAGGTTATACAACTGAAGAGGTCATTGAGTTCTGCGTCGACTACATGGCTCAGGTGGAACCGATAGGTGTTCCTCTATCTCGTCATGAGGGGAGACTAGAGGGTATCGAGACCAGCGAAAGGAAAGCAATCACTCCCGATCTAGATACGTACGCGTAAGCCCATTTCATAGTCTTGCAAAACATGAACCAAGTGCCCCCGTACATCGATGAGCACAAAGACATGGTACTCCAACAGAATCTAGACTGGTCGGAGGTTTGGATTACGAGAGAGTACAACAGTCGGTTCAACGAATGGTTAAAGGTGCGATTTACTAGGAGGTCATCAAGTGATGATACACTGCTATGGTTGGCAAAAGGGCCAAAATTTACAATTGTGACATGGCAAAGATAGGACATAAATGAGTACACATTTTATCTGACATTTCGGGATAGGAAGAGGACGATCCGAAACGGCGGTGTCCGCATAGATGCGTTCTGGCGGTTCAATACTGTAGGGCACGTGGGTTGAACTCCTACGATGGGTTTGTAGAGGAGATTTGGGAGCTTGACTATGTACTTTTCAAGATCCCCCTGTTTCGATGCCATTAAGTTAAACTTCCGCAGGGCGTGAAGGTCAACAAGTACGGCGTCACTACTGTGGACCTCAAATGTGTCAGATACAAGGACGAACCATTCGTACTCACTAAGCAAGTTGTTTAAGTTTTTTATGTAACGGACCCGGCAAATAAGAACCGCCACGTAGTTCTTTATGGAAAAAGAAGGATTGTAGGAGTTGAGAATGTCGTGGATGAGGAAGAGTACAATCAATTTGACGAGTTGCCTCTTTTCGAAGATGGCATCAGGGTCGAGGAAAAACCTAGTGAGGAAGCTAACTATATGCCAGTCGATCATCATGAAGGGCTATATTTTAATTAAGAATTTATTCCATAACATGAGACATGTCAATGTGGACTTGCCATATGTTATGGACTTGTAATCTCTTATTTTGATATCAATGTGGAATTGTCATGTGTTATGGACTTGTAATATCTTATTTTGATGTAATGTGGAATATCAAAATTGGTTTCACTTTATTTGAAGTTGAGTTGAATTGTATATGAATTTTTTATGTCAAATGAATTATGGAACCAGGTTCGTGTGCTCTATCACATAGTAGCATATTTGAAGTCAAATGAATTATGGAACCAGGTTCATGTGCTCTATCACATAGTAGCATATCACAAACGGTTCTATTATGGAACCGTCTGTGATTGCACATAGTAGCATATCACAAACTGTTTTATTATGGAACCGTCTGTGATACACAATCACAGACGGTTCCATAATAGAACAAATCAGGATACACAATCCTGAGCGGTTTCATAATAGAACCGTCTATGATATTCCTTTATTAAGTAGGGTTTGCGCCCTTACTCGACACTTCCCCTCCCCAATGCCTTACTCCTCACTCGTTCGTTCGCCTCCCCGCCCGTGTGCACCAGACCTCGACGCTGCCGCCACCCGAAGCCTCCTCCCTGATGGCTGCCCTCGACATCGACGACGCCCGGCCACCATCGTCGGCTCCCTCCTCCCGACCAGCGCCACCCCCGATAGCCTGTTTCCTCCTCCTCCCCCAGCGTCGTCGCCCTCATACCCTCCCTCCCTTGCCGGCCTCCCTCAGCCAACCCCGCCGCCTCTCCCTTCTACCACCACCACCACCACTCTGGTAAGCTCCCTTGTCCCGCTCTGATGATTTATTGATGTATAGGTATATATGCAGTTACATGGATCTTTGCTTGAATGAATGAATGAGTGCTAGTGTGGTAATGTAGTTAATTACATGGATCTTTGCTTGAATGAATGAATGAATGTTAATGCGGTAGTAGGTTAGATATTTGCTTGAATGAACAAAAGAATGTTAGTTCTAGTGTGGTAATATAGTAGGTTTGATGTACCTCTTGAATGAATGAATGAGAGTGCTAGTGTGGTAAGGGCAGCAATTTGTGTTGTAGGTTAGAGCTTATCTCAAGGCGCCTAGTCTATTAAGGCAATATATTATTTTTGCTTGAAATACAACCTTCATAAACTATCTGCGATGTTTGATGGAGAAACCAAGTTTCAAAATTGCTTCCATTCACCCAGTGGATTGGCCTTTGGTTTTGCATTCTAAAATTTTCTCTTATTGATGCCTTGTCAATTTGTCACAAGTATAGTCTATATTAACATATTTTGACGTGGAGTGGGTTGCGCATTGCTTGGAGTGCAGTGCTTGTCCAACTCAATTTGTTGTGAATGTATTGTCTATATTGGAGACTTCCTTGAGTAGTACATACTATATATGCTTCCATTTGCTGTGAATGTATTGTCTATTGATGTGAATGTATCGTTTGATACTATTTGAGCAATAGATACTCTGCTTGAATAGTCAGCAGTGTTAATTATATATAGCACTTCTATTTGTTTATACAGTTAATTGGTTGGGTAACTTCTTTATGTTTCCAAGGGAAATTATCTTCGAAAATACCTAGTGGATATCAACTTGCAATCCTTTTTATTTAAATTGTCGAGTTAGTATTTAAATTGCCTTAACATTATTTGGGCATTTGTTATTCACAATAAGACTTTTAAGTTTCAACCCTAAAGTAGTACTTAGTAAACACTAGTGCTACAAGATGTGTACCTTTTAGTTTTCAATTGTCTTTACTACGTATTCAAGTTCAATGGGTAACTTCTATTTGTTTATATAGTTAATTTGTTTAGAATGCAATTTTAGTTAATTGGTTGGGTAACTTCTATTTTTTTTGTATAAAATATGTTTCTAAGGGAAATTATCTTGAAAATACCTAGTGGATATCAACTTGCAATCCATTTTTTTAAACTCTCGGCATTTTGAATTATTGGTATTATATGTAGGTTATTTTACTACCCTTATGGAATTTTTATGGCGTATCAGTATTATGTGCAAATTCTTGAGTATTAATGGTATTAGTGCCTCAGTCATGTGCTTCGTGCATAATTTTTTTTATTAAGTCCTAATCATACTCCTTACGCATATTTCTGGGAAAGTGTACAGTTAGTGTTTTATCTATTCTCTTGATTGTGCGCCTAGTATCCCATGAGTACCTTTTCAGTTTTCAATTTTCTTTACTACGTATTATATATTTAAGTTCAATAGGTAACTTCTATTTGTTTATATAATTAATTTGTTTACAAGGCAATTTTATTTCATTGTGTATGTAACTTATATAGATAGCAAGTAAGCAAGATGGCAGAGGCACCGTCTTCGCCACTATCATCGACATCGCCGAATGTGTCTGGATCTCCGAGTAAAGTGGTACATAAACGAGATGGCAAAGGAATATCGAAATTGCCTGCAGACCGATTGACTATCACGGAGGTCAATGACGTTGGGATCCCTATGAGTCCCAAGAAAGCAGTGGCGAGATTCCAGACCATCTACGGGATACTTGGAAGGAAACGGGTCCCTATCACCACATCAAGCTGGAAGTCTATAATGGATGTAGAGAGAGAGGCCAGCTATGGACTGAAATTTCAGGTTCGTTCACTATCCCAGAAGCAGACCAGGCACGCGTGCAACGGCAGGCGTTGCTCGCGATGGGACACGCGTGGAGAACCTTCAAGAGCATGCTTGTCACAAAGTACGGGAACACGGGTCAGACGCCCTTCATGAAGTATCAATTCTTATCGTGGGATATATGGGACGCCTTTTCGTGGATGAAGACGACGGCCGAATTTCAGGAGCAAAATACAACGCACAAAGCTCTCCAGGCACAAAACACTCACCCCATAAACTCGGCACCGCTGGGTACGCGGGTAAAACCACGGAATGGGCGGTGAAGGACTAGAACGCAACCTGGCCATTTGCTGATATCGAAGACATGCATGTCTGAACCTGGTTAAGAGTGAGGGCGTCAGCCACGTCTTCGGGCGGCATCTCTTTCACAAACCTGGCAGATGAGGCAGTGTCCCAACGTCTGGTAAATATGTCGAACTATGTAGTTGTTAATAAGTCCATAACTTCACAATGTCTATAATAACATCATGACCTCTTGTAGTAAGAATTGACTTTCGCATGTTCCCAAGGCTCCTTCGAAGCAGATAGGGAGAATGATCTACTATCTACGGCCCTGGGAAACAAGGAGCACCCGGGTCGCACACGAGGAGTTGCGGTTTACGTACCTTAGAGGGATGGATTCCGACACGACTCCGACACGTATAGGAGTAGGAAGAGATCCAAGGCCGAGCATGACGCCCGGTTGGAACAGGTGCTTACTGCAAAATTTTAAGGATAGATAACAAGATTGCAGGGTCAAATGAATCAACTCCTCAACGATCGCTAGTCGCCTCGTTATTTTGGGAGCCAGTCCTCCTCAACATTGGAGTAGCGTTGTGTCCATGCCAAATTCTGAACATGACGATGTCCAATTACCTATCGACGACATCAAGGTAATGTACATCTTTAAAATGCTCTAAAGATAGACCTATAGGACGCCTTAGATAATTGTGTATCATTTTGTAGGAGCCAACACTACTACAAAAGGCTATCTTGGACGCCTCATCACGACGGTTGACCAAAACCGCTCAGATTAATCTAATCATAGACGGTTTTGGTTTTACCAAATCGTATTGTTGTCGCTGCGCGCTAAAACCGCTCTGTGCGAAGTAATATCACGAGCGGTTAAATGTTGAAAACCGTCGTGAAGTATCACGAGCGGTTACGAACAAGAACCGCTCGTGATAATTAGTAATATCCGAGCGGTTCTTGTTCGAATCGTCGTGATACTTCACAGACGGTTTTCAACACGAACCGCCCGTGAATTCCGTGCTCATCACCAGGCGGTTCGTGTTGAAAACCGTCGTGAAGTATCATGAGCGGTTACAGATAAAACCGTCTGTGATACATATCTTATCACGAGCACGGTTTGTATTAAAACCGTCTATAACTTGGAATTTTCCTTAAACTCTGATTTTACCATGGATTCAAATTACTAACGCTCCGATTTTACCATGGCTAGTGATTTCAAGCCATGGTAAAATCAGAGTGTTAGTGATTTCAAGCTATGGTAAAATCAGAGTGTTAGTGATTTCAAGCTATGGTAAAATTGCGAGTAAGGAAAATTCAAAGCCATGGTAAAATTAAAAAGTGCGTGATAAGATATATATCACGAGCGGTTTTAATACGTAACCGCGTGATAAGATACATATCACAGGCGGTTCGTAATAAGAACCGCTCTGTGATATGTAAATCCTGAGCGTTTTTGTATGAAATAAATGCGTGATTAGCGGCGTGGGAGTTTGAAAAATTTTGAACACGCGGAGGCAAAATATTTTGGCGCTGTCATATATATTAGACCTGCCTTGTTTTCCATCGTCTCTCCTCTCTCCTCCCACACCGAGCTCCAGCGACCACCTCGATTCCCGTCGTAGTTCAATGAGGAGACACGGTAAGCGATGGCGATGAGGAGGGATGCGGAGGAGCTCCTTGTCTACCGGAAGGTACGTGTACATCCCCATAACATACATAATTTGTTGGCTATTTGTTGTAAAGAAAATTATCTTAATTTTGTGTTACCTAAGGTCGGACGCATATTGGAGGTTTTCGATAATCTCTCCTTGCCGAGCGAGCTTGAGTCGAACTTCGATGACATGCAAGAACATCTTGTGATATCTTTGGTGAGGTCTGAGAGGAGCTCACAAGACCAATCCAAGAAGCCGATGAGTTCTTGAGAGCTTGGAGGCATAGATGGTTTCTAGCTAGTTTAACTTTGTAACTTCATTTTTTTTCCCATTCGGAGGGGCGTTGTGAAACCTTTTGGTTTCCTTTCCTATAATGTGTTTGCCATAAAAATTTTAATTGGATTTTAGTTGTCTTGCTAGAGGTTGTATATGGAAACTCTTGTCTAGCACTTGATTGGTTTGGCTCAAAATCCGATTTTTTTTTGCAATGGAAAAAACTATTATAGGCGGTTACGAACAAGAACCGCGAAATGCGTGATAGATAATGATCACGAGCGGTTCTTGTTCGAACCGCTCTGCGATATCTATTTTCCACGAGCGGTTACGAACAAGAACCGTGCATAGGATAATAATCCGAGCGGTTCTTGTTGAGCGTGATAGCGATTTTCACGAGCGGTTCAAAACCGTGCATGATGACTCATGTCATTACTGAGACCCATAAATTGAGACGGCTCACAAAACCGCCTCGTGATGGCGTTTTGAACCGCTCAGAAGACCTTTTACGTAGTAGTGCAGCCTGCAAGCTCAAGGGTGGATGGTTGGGTCCATTTCTATTGAAATTTGGGAGGGGATGGTGTATCCATACTAGGAAGAGACAGTCAGAAGACGGTGCCCGGTGACGAGGTTACGCTAGGGTCTAGGTGGACATGGTACATGACAATTTAAGTGGCCGTCCGCCGAGATTCGCCCGACGAAGACATCAGAACACTAGGTGATGCCATGTACACTTTTATCCAGTGGCCCAAAAAGGACATCGCCCTGGACCCTGCAATGCCGCGATCTCGACACGATCATGCCTCTCTAATAGGACCCTCGATGACTCCACCTCAACGTTCGCTTCAAAAGGCCACCTCATCGGTTCCCGTGGAGAAGACGTCGAAGGAACAAGAAACGCATGCCGCCGTATCAGTTCTTGAGTCATCTCACAGGAAGACGTGTAGCGGGCCAGTCATTAAGGCCAAATCAAAATCGAAGAACATTAAGGCACCTCCCAAGCCACGAAATACTCCGCCGAATCCGTTGGCCCCGACACGATGATAGCCCGCATACCGGAGTAGGTTGTCAGGCTTTGCATGTCTGGTACATTTGGAAGACCAAAGAGAAGGGGTGCGATACTGGAATCACCATCAGATACGCGAAGGAGCATTTCTTCTACGAGACGGGCCACTTCGTCGTGGGCTTCAATGATTTATTTGACCTATTCAACCTCGATGCCCTTGACGCCTTGCTTTTACGATGCTGGACACTGTAAGTGTGTACAATCAAGTTCTACATTCACGTAATACTGATAAATATCATAACTCATTGCTTATGTATAGATACATGATGAAAAATGCCCGAGAATGGCAAGAACCGATGGGTTTTCTCGGCCCACACAGGGTCTCTAAGCAAACCATCAACTAAGACGCATCCTACGTCGAGAAATACATAACAACGGGATTGTTTGCTTAGGACGACAAGGACTACATACTGGTGCCCTACAACCAGAAGTAAGTGTTTCACTACTTGCTATACAAATTTTATTTGTACTTTATCTGTAAACACAAACTTAGGTTTAATGACTATAGCGACATACATGAGTAGGTACTACTGGATCCTTTTAGTCATTATACCAACGAGGAACAAGGTAATATACCTTGATTCCCTACTCAACAAAACCTACGACTTCACCCTTGTGAAAGGAATACTCGACAGGTATGCTCATTTCCTCTATACATAACTTTATTATAGTCTTCCTTCGTTTGAAATGGCCAAGGATAACTTTATGGAATCATGTAGGTCATTCATCGCCTATGTTGTCAAGGGAGGGGCATACAAGGGATCAAACGTCACACTACAACATAGGACGCGATTTTCAGTACGTGCTACAACACAATAATCCTATATCATACTTCGTAATAATGTGTCTCGAACTGACTATCTCGAACTAACTATACCTATATATGTAATTCTATTTTTGCAGTGCCGCCAGCAAAAATAAGATCACCTATGTGCATTCTAGGTTTGCCATCATATGCAGCAAATCATGAGTGCTAAGAAATCATGAGTGCTAAGATGAAGGATCCCGAGGTTTGTCAATCTCGCAATAATTATTTCTAATTATAAATTTAAATATATATGCTTACTACTTTACTCACGCTAGCTTATGTGGCTTGAACATAGATTTAGATGCACTCATTGTGAGAGAGATCCGGAGGTTCGAGGAAGCTCTGCGGCTTCATCAAGACAGAGATCATTAACGCCGACGGAGAGTTTCACTCCGTCAACACCTCTGAACCACCTTCAAACAATTGATTCAATTATAATTCACTTTAAGTAGTTGTAATTCAATTGTAACTGATTTTGAGACAATACTTGAACATATTCTTTTATAATTGATTTTGAGTTGTAAATGATCACTTTGAGTTGTGATTCATCTGTGATGTATTGTTTTCTGTCTGCTTGTTTTCAGAGGGCATGGCTAGCAATTCTTGAGGCTAGCCGAAAATCAAAAAAAATTAGTTAGGTATAAAGAACTATCACAAACGGTTTTTTTTGTTGAAACCGTCTGTGAAGGGCTAGTATCACCGACGGTTCTATTTACAAACCGTCTGTGATATCCTATGTATCATGCACAGTTTTTTGTGAAACCGTCGTGTTGTGTCTTATTACAGACGGTTCAAAAACCGTTCGTGATAACCTTTGTTATCATAGACAGACAAATTCAGACGGTTCAAAAACCTACCGTGATAACGATTCGAACCGTCTGTGATGATGACATGCTCGTACTAGTGTGATGTCAAGTCCAATTACTTATTGACGACATCCAGGTAATTGTATATCCACACGCTCTCCTGGCAGCCATGCTTCTTGAACTTGCAGGTTCAATGAGGTTGCCCATGGCTGCTGTCTCATCCTCCTCACGACCTCCCGAAAGTGGCTGGGGACTACGAACAATATATATATGAAGCCGGTTTTAAAGACACAAGCAGCCACTGCTTGAAGACTTTATAGAGAATATATAGTTATCACAGACGGTTCTAAGTTAATAACCGTCTGTGATAGTATGCATCACAGACGGTTCGAAAACAAAACTGTCTGTGATGATCACCTCATATCATCACTGACTCATAAACTCAGATGGCACCCACAAACTTAGACGGCTCCGGAAACCGTCTGTGAAGATCTTTTCTGTAGTAGTGTAAGTATCTGCCACTGTTCTACTTGATTCTAGAGCTTCGCATTAGTTTGTTTCTCAAGTATTGCAAGCAAGAATAAACTAGAAACTATGTTCTTAAAGCGTAGTCTATTAGTTCAGTCACCTGGTTCAGAACTAAGGTCTAAGATGGGTTGTTTGGGAGTCAAGTTACCCATAGGTGGGATACAATTTCTCTCGACCACGGTTTGTGGCTTGACCGTAGTCTGGGGCATCACACAATTGTTTCTGTTCCTAGCGCCTATGGCGAGTGGTGCCAAGGTCGAAAAGAACCGTGTGATGGCTTTCTTGGGAGTAGTTGATGGCAAAGTGCCTAGTTCTTGGCAATTATAACAAAGTCCGAATTCTTACTAGCAAGATGAGGTGGGAACAAAGAGGGAAAATGTTTTTGGCGAAATTTCACGATTATCGCCGATTTTGGTCTTACCGGTACCCACCGTAAAAAATGCAGGTTTGGTCAAAATATTTTTGCCCAATTTGAAATCCCGGCCCAGCCCAACCGAGCAATGTCTTCCTCATCCTATCCCTCTCTCATTTGGTCGCTGCATGATTTGATGGGCTTTCTTCTGGAGTTCGAGTTCGGATCGAGCTAAGTGAGCTGCTCTGGTCTTTGAGGTGAGTCACGAGGACGCGAGGCGAGGTCCCCGGCCAGCGGCTCGGTCGGCAAAGAAGCGGCCGGGCAATGGCGGCTTCGCGGCTCCTCTTCAACTGCCGTGAGGTCCTTGGCGCGCCTCCCCCAGTTGTGAGGTCCTTGGCGGCTCCTCTTCAACGCGCCGTGAGTTGGTTACTTCTTCGCGTTGGTGATCGGGGATGGGGCAAGAAGGCGGCATCGGGAGTCGGGATTGGGGATGGGGCAAGAAGACTCTTATCATCTCTGTCGGGTTTGAGGATTTGGGGATGGGGATTGGGGTTTGGGGATTTGAACAAAAAAAGCAATTGGCTTGATGTTTGATTTGAACAAAAAGCAATTGGGGTTTGGGGAAAATCTATGGCATGCAAGACTTGTAAGAGTTGTAAATTTTCATGTTTCCATTGCTTGGTGTTTTGTCTTCACCATATTTCTCGGAATTTTCGCCGAAATTTCCCCGAAATTTCGGCTATTTTTCGGGCTGTTTCGGTCGGAAAAAATGAAATTTCAAACCGCGATTCAAAATTTTCGTCCGAAAAATCCGAAAAACCGGTAACCGCCGTAACAGACTTATCGCTAGCCTCCGAAATTTTTTTCCAGCCGGTAGGGTTTTCCCTGGGGAACAGGGGTCCATAAAGAAGTCTCTGCGGAGTAGCAAGTGAACTATTGATGTGCAGTCCTTACTCTCTGATGGTGCTAACCTCCTTCTTGTTATCATCTAGCGCCTTTTGCTTGTCCTCAAAAACAAGGGCTTTGTTGACCAACTCTTGGAATTCAGGGTGTGTGTGGGTGACTAATCCAACTTGTAGTTCAGAGTACAGTACTTTCAACAAATGGCTCTGCCTAGCCTTGTCATTTGCCACATCCTCAGGGGCATAATGGGCAAGCTGGGAAAATAATCTCTCCCCCCTCCTTATTTTAAGAGAAGTGCTTTTGCCTTCACATGATTCCTTTTGTAAGTGTAAGCTTTGGTCTAAATTCCTTCGCTTGAAACTTAAGCTCTCATGGGTGCCTAGCGAACGGATCTTCTCCACTACGTACCTGGGCACTTAACCTCCGCACCAAATCGTGTTGACTAGCTAAATATACTAATTCAGCAGCGCTACTTGGAGGGCACACCACGCCAGCATGTGCTAAACCTACTCAAGCTCAATACTATATACAGCACCATTAGCATGAGAAGCTAATAAATTAGTAGTCGCCAAGCCATCTCATCATCAGAGTAAGGAAGCTACAACACTACTGCTAGTGCTGCCCATCGGCCATGGCCAAGGAGAAAGATTGCAGGAGCAAGAAGAAGCAGGCACTGGTGAGGAAGGAATCACTGGCCAGCCCGACGACGCTGCACGACATCCCCGACCGGCTCCTCGAGCTCATCCTCCTCCATCTCACCTCGCCTCTCTGGCTCGTCCACGCCGCGGCAACATGCAAGCGGTGGCGCCGCATTGTTGCCGACACAACCTTCCTCGCTGGCCTCCACTGCCGGCACCCAGCTCCTCTTGCGGGCCACTACCACTATCACGCATCCCCAGTTGATGGCCGCAGCCCCGTCTTCATTCCCTCCTCACCGAAGATTGCCGTCGACAGCCGCCACTTCTCCCTCGACTTCGTCCCTGGCGGTGGCGGGAGCAGGGCATGGGAGCTCGTCGACAGCCTCGGCAGCCTCCTCCTCCTCGCCAAGAAGAGGACCGGGTGGAGACGCCACTGCTTCCGCGATCTCCTAGTCTGCGAGCCGGTCACACGGTGCTACAAACTGATCCCTCGTATGGAACAGATGAAGTACCACCACTGCCTTGGCATATACCTCCACGGCAACGAGAACATCGCTACCATGTATCCGCGCATCCCCGTCGCCATGTCAAGGTTCAGGGTGATCTGTTTGCTCTACGAACGATACACGGGGGTATCTGACGACGTCGGCACCGTCAGGGCCTGTGTGTTCGACTTGAACCGGAGGCGCCACTGGGAGTCGCGGTCGCGGCCTGGTTGGTACGTCGCGCGGGGGCTGACGCCCAAGCGTGGCGTCCGCCTCCATGGTACGGACCCCGTGCATTTTCTGGGCCGTGTCAAAGGCTCTCTCTTCTGGGGCATCAAAGACGACAACTCCGTGCTGCTAGTTTTGCACGAGTGGAGTGCCGAGTTCGCCGTCCTCCACCTGCCGGACCACATCCGAGGGTTGGACTTGCGAGTCATCGATGACAGCGGTTACGGTAATGTGCGTGTTGTTTGCTTGGAGGAAACAACCTCCGGGTCTTTAATGGCAGCGCTGTACGGCAACAGCGCCAGCGAGTGGGTGCTTCTGAAGAGCCTTCGGCTAATGGAGGCTGCCTGCGGGCTGGCAGGGTACAAGGATGAGTATTTTGGCGGCACTGTGAGGATTGCTACGGCAGGCGTGAGGTCCATCACCGTCGCTCCGGCGGAGGAGACATGGCTGTTCTCCGTCGACCTTGAGACCATGGAGGTGGCGGAATGCAAGCACACGACGAACAGGTACGCGAGTGTGGCTTATCCATGTGAGCTGCCATGGCCACCTGCCTTGCACGCTTGTGAAGTGCGTTGTAGAAGAGGGCGGCTTGGACTGTGTTCTCACATTTGTATTTGTTGATTGTAATGCCTTGTTTCGTCTTCAAATGTGCTTAATTTTTCAATCAGATCACAAAATATGTGGCAAGTATGTGTATAAGTACGACGGTTGTTCTCTTCTTTTGCTTCTTTTTTTTTCTTTTGCGCGCACTCTCTCTCGTCGGTGTTTGTTGTTCGTGTCTTTGTAATGTACGAAACGCTTTACAGAGAGAACGAAAGGGATTAGTGGAGATATTCAGAAAAAAAACAATTATCTTCTCGAGGACCAGTACGTAATTAATCAAAAGAGGATACTGAAAAATTAGATCTCGTGTCGTGATAAAGGAAGGACATAGAACTTAGTGGATCTAGAAAACCCTGGCCACTTTCATTTTATTCTACTCGTGCGCCGCCACAGCTTCGTCCTGCGATCACCCGCGCGAGAAGCGCTAGCGCATCACTGCTGCCGCGTGAACGCCCTGCTGCGTGGAAGGACCCCGCCAGCCATCCGCCTCCACACGCCACCAGCCGCCGGCTTGCCGCGTGACGCCTGCCCGAGTGCGTGAGTGCGCGCTAGTGCGCCAGCCGCGTGAAGCCGTCTGCTGATTCGGCTGCCCGCGCATCCCCACCTGCTCGCTTGCTCGTCCAACCATCGCCATGAGCCAGCCGCTGCCCTTGTTGCATGACAAGTAGCATCTGCGTGTGTCCTCTGTTGCTAGCAGTGCGTGCATGCATCCATCCATGTGTTGTTTGATCTGCTGCTAGCTACTAGCAAAGAGATGCTGAATGTTTTGCATGGCTTTATAGTGGTCTCAACAGTACAAGGGAGAGAGAGAAAGTTGCACGTGAGGGCTGTCAAGGATAACAAGAAGGTAAGAGAGGAGGAAGGAAAAAGAAAGCGGAAAGGAGAAAGAGGGGGGAATCTCGTAAGAAAATCCGTGTTCTTCGTCACGGTCTTCGGGGGTAAAAATAATGTTTTTTTCTCTGTTGTTTATTTTATCTAGAGATTTAAAGCGAGATTAGAAGAAAGAATTAGCATGTTTCTAGTCGGTAGAAATCGTTTAGTAAATTGGATTAGTCTGTTGTTTTGTTGTACTATTATTTTGGATACCGTAAGGGTATAATTTGAGGATTTAATCTACTAGATAATTGTAGAGAATTATGTTAGCTTTCTGTAGAATATTTAATCTTGTCGATCGGATGGAAAGTTTTGAGTTATGAATTTTATAAGCCAGTGACTAGAGAGTTGTCGTCTTTTGGCAGCATCTCGATAGACTATAGATTAAAATAGTAAATGAGATAATTAGTTTATTTGCTTCACATGAAAAGTGTAGATAATTTTTAAGCATTCCAGAGAGCCCAAGAACATAATTTTTGGGCAAGTAGAATAGAGGTTATGATAATTTTAGTGCTGGGATAGCGAGTAGTGTGTCCAGTTGTTTCGGGGTAAAAAGATCGGTTTGGCGTAGGCATGCGATTACAGTTGGAATAAAGTGTAGGAGTCGTAATGTATGATTTTTGAGATGTGTTTTGGATTGTTTGTCCAGGGAGGGTGGTCTCGTGTGCGTTGCCGCTGTTTCGCTTTCCAACGTCACAAGGATAAGAGGCGAGTGCATGGTAGACAATACTCATTGGTTGATCACTGTATGCTTTACCATTTATTATCATTAAATTGTTGTGCTTTTACTTATTCAATTGCTAGTAATGTTAATGGTCATTATTTGTTCCTTATTGTTGGATAGGATATTGTTGGACAATGGTATTGTTGATGAAACCATGAATAATTATGCATTCATAAGCATCATTGCATATGAGAAGGTGATCATATTGATCACAACTCCACAGGAGTGGAGGAGGTCCTCGATCCTTGAGGAGGACGGGCTTGAGAGTGTGTCATCGATGGGTGAACACTCATGCTATACCAGTATACGCAAAAGAAGTACATATGGATATGTAGTGTAGAGATGTATGGAATGAAAGGTAGTTGATGATTGAGTGTGTGAATAAAAAAAGAGAATTGAATATTGAGCATGAGAATAAAGAAAAGAGAACAATTAATGTTAATAATGATTTCATGTACTGCTGATTAAGCATTGTTCATTGTTTACTATTGTGCTTGCTGAGTCGTGGACTCACCCTTGCGCTATTGTTGTTTTTAGGTGATCGTTGGCGACACTTCGCTTGGGAAGGGTTAGCACTTGGAACACTTCATATATTCACTTACATGATCACTTGCCATGAGAAAACATTGCTTTAGCGTGATGGTTTATTCCTTAGGTCAAGATAGACACTAAAATATTCTAGATGGTTAATTGGAACTCGTTTATTCATCCAATAGTGTCTGTTTGATTGGTCTTGCTTAATTTCGTGAACTATTATTCTGCCTACTAACCAAAGCTTAAGTTTCAGTGCTTGCCAATGTTGGAAATATGCCCTAGAGGCAATCATAGAGATGATTGTATTTCATTATGTTCGTAATATTGGATAATGTGTTATCATGTTCCTTGGATGAATCATTGGTTATGAAGATTAACAAGTATGTGACTTATTGGTGAAACTCTTAACTTATATAATGTCGTTCTAAATGTATCCCTGGTCGGATGTCAATGGCTAGAACACTATTGACTCTATCGACCAGCACATTGTATTGATTGATGACCATGTTTCACCGGTCATGGATATAAGGATATCGAATCAATAATGTGAACACATGTTAGAGAACATGGGGTTGGATTGACCCACCTTGAGACACTATTGAGATTGTTATGATTTTATGTGTCGTTACTTGGTCTCAAGCAATGATGATGTATAATCCTTAGACCTGAGATTAGCATGGATTCCTACATTTGTAATAGCACTCTTAGGGGTTGTCAATCGCTACTCGTAACTTGGTAATTATAAAGGTAGCTTTCGGGTATGCTATAAAACATACGGAGGAATGTGACTGGTCGGATATGGGATTTGCCCCTCCTAACATAACAGGAGAGATGTCTCTGGGCCCCTCGTTGTGGTCGGATAAAGAAAGTGCATGGCCATGCCACTAGTGGTTGAAGTGTTCGACCACGTGAAGTTATCCGACACTCGATCGAGAAAGTATTGAACAGTCCATGGATGACACAACATCTCACCTGGAGTTCAACCAGACATCGTGAGGCAAAGGGAGAATACACGAGTAGGTCGCTTAGTTTGATCAGTTACGGACTGGTCGTATGGAGATACGAGCTGGTTGTAGACTGGTCGAACAAAATCACAGAGTGGTCGAAATCTGGTCGTAAGGAGTTACGAACTGGTCGTGACTAAATACGAACTGGTCGTATAGAGATAGGACCTGGTCGTAAGTGATGGGGACCTGGTCGTAGATCATGTTGCACTAAGGTTCACCCGATATAATTTGTGTGTATTGGGGAATCGTTATGTCCTGCTAGGAACCGCTAACGACTCGTGATCAGAAAGGGTTTCTGAGTCATAACCGATTACGCATGAACCTATAGGGTCACACACTTAATGAGTTGGAACAAACCAGTACGGATACGATTCGTCAAATGTGTTCGGATAGGATCCGTCGTGAGCACTATATAAGGAGATGCATGAGGCTATTGGGAGAGGGTGGTGAACGTGATAGATGAGACACACGGAAGTCATTAGTTGAGTTGTTCCACCAAAACCCTAGCCGCCATCTTCCAGATAGCTCTGCCGTGTGACTTGGTGCTAGCACACCGGCGCATGGTTGTTCCTTCCCTGGATGTGTGGATACCGTAGTGGCGCTACTGCGGTTGCTGTTGCACTTGAGGACGATCCGTGATCTTCACAAG
This sequence comes from Phyllostachys edulis, assembly GCA_036346405.1. Lineage (NCBI taxonomy): Eukaryota > Viridiplantae > Streptophyta > Magnoliopsida > Poales > Poaceae > Phyllostachys > Phyllostachys edulis. The sequence goes on along the minus strand of CM070562.1, from coordinate 38,501,057 downwards.
GAACTGCAGAGGTCGCTGGAGGAGACGATCGACTACGACCACTACATCAATGCGCTCTTCATTGGACCAGGCTGCTCCAACCCTTCTTTCGCTGCTCTACGCGTCTGGTGGTAACGATCTATGATCATCTACTTGCTTGGCTTCCAGGTTTGCGTGGTAGAAAATTTTGATTTGTTGCTATCGTAGCCTCACCGTGACCCAATGGTATCGAGCCATCCTCGTAGTTTTTGATGAGTAGTAGATTGGATCTATTACTGGTCAGGTCTGGTAACCTAGATCGGTTCATAGAGATGGAATGATCTAGGCCCTGGTCGATAAGATCGATCGGTTCTTCGGTGGTAGTAGATGGGTTTACGAGGAGGTATGAGCTTAAATAGACCAGATGGTGTATTGCGCTTGTTTACGACCATAGTGCATATCACTCCTACCGGTGGGAATTCCGCCATCGGAGTGTGCCACAGTATGTGGTCGTATCAAGGGAATGATCGGAGTGGTTTGGAATAGGGTTAATGTGATTAATCCGATGATTTCCAAGGCTCAGTTACGTAAATAAAATTCATGTCTCGGATAAAGGTTTCCGAGAGTGCCGCCTCGACCGGCGAGGACGCCGCCTTCGAACCCTCCCGCTAACCGGCTAAGCGGGACTCGTCGGTTGGGTATTCATCTTTGCGCTATAGGTAGTGTGTGCTCATGTCGTCCGATAGAATGGATTCTATGCATAACTTATTTTTGCAGGATTTGATGTGAATAGTATGACCCATAATGTATGAGATGCATGTATGTGTGTAATATTCATGACCTACGTGTCATGCTTATTGCAGCCCAAGGCTGTCTATATTTGTATAACGGCCTACGTGTCGACTTGTGATGCTTCTTTACTCCTTGTGATTCATTACTAGTGCTATTAGGAGTAATGACTTAGTGGGAGTGCTTGGAGGAGTCGATCACTTGGAGACATAGCGAACAGGATGCATGGCGATGGAGATCATCATGTGGAAGGGTCAGACTATATCACAATGCAATTTGATTGTCTGTGAATGCCCTTATATTCCTGTTTATTTATTTCTATGCATGTTATTTAAAAACTTTTAACATGGTAGAAGTAAAATTCCCTCACGTAATATTAAGTTAAATTGATGCCCTCCCATTTGGCTGCACCATCCAAAGTTATATATTTTAATGGTAGGTCTTGCTAAAGCAGAGTACCATTAATATTACTTGACTAGATGAGTTTGTGTCGGACACTTACACGCAGAGTGCCATTGGTTTAACTTGACAAGGTCATCATAACGGTTATGGACCTTAGGGCATAGGGTTGGGTCTTGGGAGCATAGAGATGCTGCCCAACAACAAGAGTCATATAGAGATATGATTAGCAAATGGTTGCTTACCATTTTCACTAGTCTTCTAGCAAATGATGCCAAAGCTCACTAGTAGATTAAATGATTATGGATCTTGAATCACTAAAATGTCATAAGAGGGATATGGTATTTAGTGGGAGTATCTTTATTAAATTGTTTAATAGAAATTACTTGAACATATGTCTTAGCTTTGCATATTCTATGTTGTAGATCATAGCACCAACTGTTGTACCTACATCCAGTTTTGCATTACGTTCGATTCTTGATAAGGAAAAACTGAATGGAACAAATTTTACGGATTGGTCCCATAACCTAAAAATTGTTCTTAGGCAAGATAAAAGGAACATGTTCTAGAGGAACCAATTCGAGATGTTCCATGAAAATCTTCTTCTTTGCTCTTAAAACCACCTATAAAAAGGCATGTGATGAATCCCTTGATGTTAGTTGTCTCATGCTTGCTGCGATAAACTCAGACCTTCATAAGCAGTTTGAGAACATTGAGGCCTACGATATGATCGTGGCACTCAAAGGCATGTTTGAGACTCAAGTAAGAACTGAGAGATATGAGATCTCAAAAAAATTGTTTGGGAGTAAGCTAGCTGAGGGTAGTCCGGTGAGCACTCATGTGATCAAAATGGTTGGTTACACACAGAGCTTGGAAAAACTTGGTTTTCCACTTAGCCAAGAGTTGGCTATAGATTTGATTCTTGCTTGGCTACCTTCATGCTATGGGCAGTTCATTCTGAACTTCCATATGAATGGCTTAGACAAGAATCTCACCGATCTGCATATGATGCTTAAGACTGCAGAGGATAGCATTAAGAAAAGCAACTGTCATGTGATGATGGTGCAAAAGAGAAAGAGTAAGAGCTTCAAGAAGAAGGCTAAGACTTGGGTCAAAGGTAAAGGCAAGATAGTTTGGATGAGATCCAAACTAACAAGCCTAAACCCAAGACTAAGTCCGCCCAACTCAAGAGAATGAATGCTTTTTTTGGAAAGAACCGAGCCATTGGAAAAGGCGCAAGAAATCTGAGGCTGATCTGAAAAAGAATGGTGGAAATAAACCCTCCACTTCAGGTATTAATGTTATAGATATTTTTCTTGCTGACTCTTCTGTTAACTCATGGGTATTTGATACCGGATCGGTTGCTCATATTTGCAATTCGATACAGAGTCTAACAAAGAGTAGGAGAATTACAAGGGGTGAAATGGATCTTCGTGTCTGGAATAAAGCAAGAGTTGATGCATTAGCCGTCGGGACTTTGCCATTACTTTTGCCTTCAAAATTTATTATGGAACTAAATAATTGTTATTATGTTCCAGCCATAAGTAGAAACATCATCTCTGCATCATGTTTGATGGAAGAGGGTTATAAATTCATAATAGAGAACAATGGTTGTTCTATATTTTTGAATGAAATGTTTTATGGCTATGCTCCTATTTTGAACGAGTTGTATATTTTAAATCTTAATGATGCACCCATCTATAACATTAATGCGAAGAGGCTTCGGCCTAATGAGTTGAATTCCACTTTCATTTGGCATTGTCGTTTGGGTTACATAAGTGAGAAACACATGAAAAAGCTTCATGATGATGGAACTCTAAACTCATTTGATTTGGAATCATTTGAAACATGCAAATCTTGCCTGGTCGGAAAGATGACCAAGACACCTTTCACTGGTCGGAGTGAAAGGACGTCCGACCTGTTGGCACTCATACATACTGATGTGTGTGGACCAATGAGTACGATAGTTAGAGGTGGTTTTCAGTACTTCATTACTTTCACCGATGACTATAGTAGATATGGATATATCTACTTAATGAGGTACAAGTCGGAATCTTTTGGAAAGTTCAAGGAGTTCCGGAATGAGGTACAGAATCAACTTGGCAAGACAATCAAATTTTTACGATCTGATCGTGGAGGTGAGTTTTTGAGCCATGAGTTTGGTGATCATTTGAAACAATGTGGAATTGTTCCACAGCTTACACCACCGGGCACTCCACAATGGAATGGGATGTCCCAGCGGCGTAATAAGACCTTGTTGGACATGGTTCGATCAATGATGAGCCAATCAGATCTACCGTTGTATTTTTAGGGTTACGCTCTAGAAACTGCTGCTTTCACTTTGAATAGGGTACCATCTAAATCAGTAGATAAGACACCATATGAGATATAGACTGGGAAGAGTCCTAGTTTATCTTTTCTAAAGATTTGGGGATGTGATGTCTATGTTAAACGTTTGACGTCTGACAAACTCACACCCAAGTCCGATAAGTGCTTCTTTGTGGGGCATCCTAAGGAAACTAAAGGATATTATTTTTATAATCAGGTTGATAACAAAATATTTGTTGCCCGTAATTGTGTCTTCTTGGAGAAAGAGTTTCTTTCCAAACGAGTCAATGGGAGCAAGGTGCAACTTGAAGAAATTCATGAAGCATATGAAAATGTTTCAACTCCCACTGAACCTCCACAGGATGAACAAAGTGTTGTTGAACCTGTAGATGAGGCATCAACCCCACGTAGATCAAAAAGGCCACGTCAATTGCCTATAATGTATGGGCATGATGTATTATTGGTGAATAATGATAAGCCTAAAACTTATGCGGAAGCAATGATGGACCCAGACTCTAAGTCATGGCATGAGGCCATGAGATCCAAAATAAAGTCCATGCATGATAATCAAGTTTGGAACTTAGTTGATGCACCTGATGGTATTAAGACCATTGAGTGCAAGTGGATCTTTAAGAAAAAGATAGATATGGATGGAAATATTCACATTCATAAGGCACGACTAGTTGCGAAGGGTTTCAGACAAATTTAAGGTGTTGATTATGATGAAACCTTCTCTCCTGTCGCGATGCTTAAGTCTATTCGGATCATTCTAGCTATTGCTACATATTTCGACTATGAGATATGGAAAATAGATGTCAAAACGGCTTTCCTTAATGGAAACATAAGTGAGGATGTGTACATGACATAGCCTAAGGGTTTTATCGATCCAAAAGAAGCTAGAAAGGTATGCAAGCTTAATAAATCCATCTATGGATTGAAGCAAGCATCTCGGAGTTGGAACATTTATTTTGATGAAGTGGTCAAAGGGTTTGACTTCATCAAGAACGAAGAAGAATCTTGTGTTTACAAAATGGTTAGTGGGAGCAAGCTTGTGTTTCTGATCTTGTATGTAGATGACATACTACTAGTCAAAAATGACATTCCAATGCTTGAATCTGTTAGAACTTCATTAAGAAATTATTTTTCAATGAAAGATTTAGGAGATACAGCATATATCTTGGAATAAGGATCTGTAGAGACAGATCTAAGAGGCTAATTGGATTAAGCTAGGATATGTACATAGACAAAGTGTTGAATCGGTTCAACATGCAAGATTCCAAGAGAGGATTCTTGCCCATGGCACATAGCATTAATCTTAGCAAGAATCAGTGTCCTACGACCACTGATGAGCGAGACAAAATGAGTGATATTTCATATGCTTTATTGTTGGATCTATCATGTATGTCATGATATGTACTCGACCGGATGTATCATATGCTCTAAGTGTTCTGGCGAGATACCAAGTCGATCCGGTGAAGGTCTTTGACAGGTGTGAAAAACATCCTTAAGTACTTGAGAAGGACTAAGGATGTGTTCCTAGTTTATGGCGGTGATGAAGAGCTCGTTTTAAATAGTTACATCGATGCAAGCTTTCAAACCGACAAAGATGATTATCATTCACAATCTGGTTTTGTATTCATTTTGAATGGAGAAGCAGTGAGCTAGAAAAGTTCCAAGCAAGAGACGATTGCTGATTCTCTGACAGAGATTTGAGTACATTGTGGCTTCTGAAGCTGCGAAAGAAGGTGTTTGGATAAGGAAGTTGCTTGTTGAGTTGGGTGTGGTTTTGAGTGCCTCGAGCCCAATGGATCTCTATTGCGACAACAATAGAGCCATTGCTCAGGCTAAGGAGCCTAGATTCTATCAGAAGTCCAAACATATACTCAGGCGTTATCATCTTATTCATGAGTTAGTGAATAGAGGAGATGTTAAGATATGCAAAGTTCATCTGATTTAGATATTCTCGATCCATTGAGAAAGCCTCTCACACAACCTAAGCATGAGGCGCACACAAGAGCTAACGGTATTAGATACATTAATGATTGACTCTAGTGCAAGTGGGAGACTGTTGGAAATATGCCCCAGAGGCAATCATAGAGATGATTGTATTTCATTATGTTCGTAATATTGGATAATGTATTATCCTGTTCCTTGAATGAATCATTGGTTATGAAGATTAACAAGTATATGACTTGTTGGTGAAACTCTTAACTTATGTGATGTCGTTCTAAATATATCCCTGGTCGGATGTCAATGGTCGGAACACTATAGACTCTATCGACCAGCATATTGTATTGATTGATGACCATGTTTCACGGTCATGGATATAGGGATATCGAATCAATAATGTGAACACATGTTAGAGAATATGAGGTTGGATTGACCCACCTTGAGATACTATTGAGATTGTTATGATTCTATGTGTCGTTAGTTGGTCTCAAGTAATGATGATGTATAACCCTTAGACCTGAGATCAGCATAGTTTCCTACATGTGTAATAGTACTCTTAGGGGTTGCCAATCGCTACTCGTAACTAGGTAGTTATAAAGGTAGGTTTCGGGTATGCTATGAAACATGTGGAGCAATGTGACTGATCGGATATCAGATTTGCCCCTCCTAACATAACAGGAGAGATATCTCTAGGCCCCTCGTTGTGGTCGAATAAAGAAAGTGCATGGCCATGCCACTAGTGGTTGAAGTGTTCGACCACGTGAAGTTATCCGACACTCGATCGAGAAAGTATTGAACAGTCCATGGATGACACAACATCTCACGGAGTTCAACCAAACATCGTGAGGCAAAGGAGAATACACGAGTAGGTCGCGGATTCGATCGATTCTGGTGGTCGTATGGAGATCTGAGCTGGTCGTGAGCAGTCGAACGAAATCCGAGTGGTGAAATCTGCTCGAAGGAGTTCTGAATCGTGCGTATAGAGATAGGACCTAGTCGTAAGTGATGGGGACTGGTCGTAGATCATGTTGCACTAAGGTTCATCGATATAATTTATGTGTATTGGGGAATCGTTATGTCTGCTAGGAACCACTAACGGCTCGTGATCGGAAAGGATTTTCGAGTCACAACCGATTACGCATGAACCTATAGGGTCACACACTTAACGGGTTGGAACAAATCAGTACGGATACGAATCGTCAAACGTGTTCGGATAGGATCCGTCACGAGCACTATATAATGGGATATATGAGGCTGTTGGGAGGGGGTGGTGAACGTGATAGACGAGACACACGAAAGTCGTGAGTTGAGTTGTTCTACCGAAACCCTAGCCGCCATCTTCCAGATAGCTCTATCGTGCAACTTGGTGCTAGCACACCGGCGCATGGTTGTTCCTTCCCTGGACGTGTGGATACCGTAGAGGCGCTACTGCGGTTGCTGTTGCGCTTGAGGACGATCCGCGATCTTCACAAGGAACTACAGAGGTCGTTGGAGGAGACGATCGACTACGACCACTACATCGAAGCGCTCTTCGTTGGACCAGGCTGATCCAACCCTTTTTCCGCTGCTCTGCGCATCTGGTGATAACAATATATGATCATCTACTTGCTTGGCTTCCTGGTTTACATGGTAGAAAATTTTGATTTGTTGTGATCGTAGCCTACCCGTGACCCAACAGCCAAGTCTTTATTCTTATGTTAGTGTGACCCGTGGACGGATTTTATTATTGAATTACTTACTGTAATTTTATTGTTAAGTGATGTAAATCTAATTGTTAGGGTAGTTTAGTGGCATTCCGGGCTCGGTGTTAGGTTGAGGTGTTACGTCTCTTTCTCCGGGCTTTATTAAAAGGTAGCATATGGAAGATAAAAAATAAATAAACTATGGGTAGCATGGTCTTCCATACTGGAACTTTTTTTTATTAATTAACCCTTTTTTTAATTTTTGTTTTAAAGTTAATTCGCGGCGAACTTTATTTGCAATTCTGACATCTTTTGTTACGCCACCATTCGTGGCGTGATAAAACAACATTGTCACATCATAGGATAAATCCCTAAAATAGCACTTTTGGTCACGCCACACTATCACGCCACTAGTCGTGGCGTGACAAAACTTTGCCTTGAATCTTGGTTGGCGTGTGAGTATTGTTTTGTCACGCTACGGTTGGTGGTGTGACTAAAGGGGTCGAATTGGAAATAAAGTTCGCCGGAGATTAACTTTAAAATAAAATTAAAAAAAGGATTAATTAATAAAAAAAATTCTCCATACTGGTATGTTTGTCTTATGATATCTTTGATCCATGTGCTTTTTATTTACGAAGGATTACTTTTGCCCAGTTTTCTTTTTTTTTTAAAAAAACGAAACAAGTACTTTCATCCGGTTATCCATCGAGAGAACCCAATATAAAACAAGATACTCATAGCTAGATAGACTCCTTAAGATGATCCTAACCATGGTGTGATATTCTTTATTGTTATTATTATTAAAATCTAGGACTTTTCATCAGTATTCCACCTATGCAAGAACTTACGAGATTTAGACTAGCATTTATGGGTATATAGTCATCTTATCTCAAGATCGCACTTCAAACCTAACAAAACCATGGGACATCCAACATAATAGGGCCCGGACTGAACTGGCGACCCAAATGAAACGGGATTGGGAGAGTTTTTCATGGTTTGGCCTTTGATTGGTTTCTCCGATCCTGCCAAGAACGTGAATGGATCAATTTTTCGTTAATTTCACATATCGATGAAAATTTTAAATGACAACTTAGAGTGAGCTGAGATGCCACAGCTATCTCTAATTTCCGATTAAGTAAGGTGACTTGATTTTACTCACAAATTATTTCGGGCCAATTTGAATTAAATCCCGGCCTATATCGGCTCAGGCGTAGGCACACGATGCTATTGGGGCTGGTGGCTCAATATCTTTTTCCGAAACGAACCACATGAGAACTGTCCATTATATTGATAAAGCATGAGAAAAAAGGTTCAGACATTGGCCCTAACAAGGAAACTCTGCAGCAGGCAGAGAAGGAAACCCCATCTAGAACACCTAATTAGGGCAAACACCATCTAGTATCATGCCAAACACCGACCAGCTCTCACGCATACAAAACACACATCGCAACCATATATAGGAAAGACAACACCCCCACCACCTAACACGCTAAAGCTTCTAACTGATTTTCAAGCTAGATGCAGAGGACCACTGTTTCACAAAGCTTGATAGTGAAGAATAGAAGCAAAGGCAAGATGAACCATAGCTCCACCACGGCGGAAGAACCATGGTAAGTACTATACACTAGCAGGACAACCAGCAATCAACTTCAGAATGAAGTGGGCGAGGAAGTGGCCTCTCCACTCAACAACGACGGTGAACAGCGTATATAAGAAACTGACAGCTCCGTCTCCACTCCCCCTCCTCGCACACGGCTAATCGACGATGACCTGCTTGCTCTTAAAACTAGACCAAACTGCTAAACACGAGGCCTCCATAGCAGTCGTCACGAACCTCACCTCAAGACAATGACTCAAACGGCGATCGCCCAACTCTTTGGGCCTCTTCAAACGATCAACCTAGTACTCCTGAGGACAATGGCCCACAACGAGCGCCTTAACAACTCGGCTTGGTCGGGCTCTCTGCAAGCAGGCCGATCGACGAACGAACAACAAGGGGGGAGGTGGCGGAGCTGTTAACCGGTGGCTCAAGCATTGTTGACAGGTGATGACGACGAATCTGGAGAGGACGGCTCTGGATCCGGTGGTGAGAAGGACTCTGGACGGCGGTGAAGCTGATGCGGGTTTGCAGGGGAGAATGACAAATAGGGGATGCATGCGCCCTTCTGGCTCTTTGATTCATCTTCTGAGCTCGAGGACGACGTGCTCAGTGGCAAAGATGCAGCATGGGAGGTCAACGATGAGGAGGGCTCTGACGGCTCGGATTCAAGACCAGTAGTAGCAGATCCCTCCAGATCCGATGGGGGAGCACAGGGACACGTCCACGATGAAGAGGGTCTCACTGGAGAAGACGATGCCTAGGACAAGCCGGTAGAAATGATGACTCCCAGTAGCCGAGCGCCCGGATCCAGCACGAGTCAAGCTTGACGACGACAAATCAATGGCTACTGACGATGAAGATGAGTAGATCCGCCCCAGATCGAGGGTAGGGACGATGAGGAATGTAATAGTCCGTTTTTCAGACCATGAGCAGTATCTTTAGTTTGGCATTTGTTTTCAAAAGCTCTAAGTCAAAACTTCAATCCTCATTTCAAATCTCGATTTCAAATTTTGTTTTCAAATTTCCTTCCCCTCTTCCGGGCTTGGCGATTCTCCCATGGGCTCAGCCCAGCCCACCTCCCCTTTCCTCCTGCCCCTTCCCTGGTCAAGCCTAGCAACCCTTGCCATCCAGTGCCCAGGCCGCACTCTAGAGCATCTTCTTGCCAATGCTGCCCTCTGCACCTATGCATCGCGGCTTGCGCTCTGCGCCAAGACGCCTACATCGACCACACTTTCGCCATGCCGTCGCGTCACCGTGCCTCCAGGTCGTCGTGCCACATCACCCTTGCCCGCCTGACCTCACCTGCCCCGCACCCGCTCTGCCATGCAGGCCACTTACTGCATGCCTAGGAGCAGCGCCATGGCCGTGCTCCACCTGCTTTACATGCCAGTCGCTACCACGCCCGCGCCGCATCATCCCGTGTCGCCCTATTACCTCCCAGTCGCTCTGCCACCTACCTTAGTCCCCAAGTCGCTGCGCCAGAGCCGCCCATCCCCGCGCCCCATCCCGCCGCGCCATGCCACCAGCTCCGCCGGTCGTCAGCACCTCCCAACGGCTCCTCCCTCTCCCTTGGCTATAAGAGGAAGCCTCAGTGCATCCCCCTTTGTTCCTCCCCCACCATTCCTCTCCTCCTTCACCGAGCACCAAGCTGAAGAAGTGCCCTGAGCTCCCGTGTGCTTCCACCACGCCGCCGTCGTTAAGCTGCCCTCCAGTGAGCCTCTCCCCCGAGCGACCCTGTCACCGCGTGTCCCGAGAGCCGAGGAAGCTCTCCCCCACCTCCACTCTTCCTCCCTGCCATCGTGGACCTCCGCTGCCGCCACCCTCTCTTCTCCACCCACGACTGTCGCTGCCCCGCCCCCAAGCTCCCCCAAGGCACCCTCCCTTCTCACCCCCGTGTGACCATGCATGCCCTACTTTCCCAGTCGCCACCCCGCCCGGTGCTTGCCACAAGATCTCCACACCGTGCCACCACAAGAGCTGTCATGCCGCTCTAGGCCATTTCAAAGACCGTCATGCCGCCCATGGGGCCACCACCCTTGTGGGGCCCATTTCGCTCGCTTGCTGACCGCTACTCGCCTTCGCTCGCCAGCGCCGACGATGCTACCGTGCACCCCCTGGTTCCCCTATGCACTGAGCTCTTTGCCTCTCTCTTCCTCTTAATGACCATGTGGCCCCCCATGTCAATGGCTCTTGGTCTTCTCTCTCTCTCTCTCTGTCTCCCTTCCAAGTGGGCCCAAAGAATTGTAGCACTTCAATGGACCCATGGACCAGTGCTGGTGGACCTTGGTCCATGTGCTGTGCCATGCGCCCAGTCACTGCACAGTAGGTCCCCCACGTCAGGGTTTCTCTCTCCCTTTTGATTTTCTTGATTTAATTCAAAAGCAAGAATTTAGGAGCTCCGTTCTCCCTCATTTTAACTCCAAAAATTATAAATTTTGTTTCTAAAAATTTGTAAATTCAAGATCTTGCTAATGGCAGTGGTCTTATTTAATTTGGAGTTCATTTGTTATTTTATTAGTATTTATTTGTTCTCTTTGCTTGTTTGATCTTTTTAAATTACATTTGCCCGAATAGAGTTCGAAGAAGCGGGAGATCTCCAACTTGATCAAGCTCAAGATTATCAAGACTCTCTTGCTCTTAACCCAAGCGAGTCAATAATTTGATAATTCTGAGCCTATATTTTTATGCAAATTATATTACTTTAAAATAGCAAATTACATGCTTTAATTCTTTATCAAATGTATGTTAAACCTTAAGGTAGATAAAATACCAATTTGATGACTAATTAATTATTATACCATCCTTTGATAATTGAATCCATTAATCATTGTCACCCTAGTAATTATATGGCACTATACTAGCTATAGGTTGTACTTAAGCGACATACTAGCCTTGCTTAAATCTTAGGGGCATTAAATGCCTAACCATCATCTTTTAATCACAAAAATGGATTTGGGCGGTCATTGAGGTTAAATGGCTGGTGTATGTGAGATAATGAAGTTTTTCCTTCTCAAAACCCTAATAACTTGCTATACCACATCTGGACGGATAGTATGATGAATGGTATGATGATGGGTGCTAATGCAGCCCAAGGAATTTTGGATTGTGGATGGTATGTGGAATAAATCGCCAAGATAACCCTAAGGACTTAATCCGGTGATGACCTCCCATTGTAAAACAGTGTAACTATAAGTCGATAATGACGTAGACTTGGCTAAATAATTTGTATTCATCAGTACGGATTGCACCAGGTAGATGACCGCGACAGCACAAACCTTTGTGGTTATGGGTCAGGGTGCACGACAAAAGTCGTAAGAGGGCGCAAGAGGGGGTCTGGGTAAAGGTTGACGGGTCTATATGAGTGTAACCCTTCTCAAACGAAATCTTAGCGGGTGTAACCAATACTAAGGGACGCATTGTAAAGGCCTCGTGATGATCTCCCCTTGACTCACATGTCTAAGGCAACGTGTATACATATCAAGACGATTATCTCTTGTGGGTAAAGTATATAGTCTCTGAAGAGTATAAACTGTTTTAAGCAGTAGTGCCCCTACGGTCAAAAGCGGACATGGAAACTTACTAGAGTTAATTTTATTTCAAAAACCTTTGTGGTGGGATGAAAACTCATTGGGCCGTTGGGACCTTAAATTTGGATTTTTTTTTCCTGGGTAGTCGTACCTAGTGTTATTAATTGGTGGAGGTAACCACAATCAAATTAAGTATAAGGTGGAGGTAACCTCTGCTGTTATTTAATATTGCATAATTATTCTCTTTAATAAAATACAATTTGGTTAAAATGCTAGGTAATAGGAATTACTAATAATGATAATTGTAAACATTGCATTAGCAAATAAAAGAACCTGAGCCATCCTTTTTAAGCTTTGCATATATATTATTGCATTCTGTGTGTTGGCTCATGAAACACGAAGTTATGCTCACTCTCGCTCTTTTCCCCAACTCTCAGAAGCCACAGATCTCGAACATTATGCGTACTATGAGGATTCAGATGTTGAAGGCCAAGGTGCTAATGAACAGTAGTATAGTCCGTAGTTGTTCTAACCGTACCTCAGTCTAGCTGACTTAGTCGATACTCGTGTACCACCAATATTGCCCAAGTCCTTGGATAATATCGGTTGTACATTGGTTTCCATAGCGCTTGCCTGTCGAGAGATGTGCTCCTCTTTTTTTTGCTTCCACTGTTGTTTCTGCTACTTTTGTGATGTAATCATTTGGTATGTTCGGCTCTTATTGTAAAACTTGACTCGATATGGTTTATGTAAACTCTGTTGTGTTAAATTAATAAATAGTTCGGTCTACGTTATGTATAAAATGATTCAGTAATGTATCTGTGAATGCTATCTATTGATCTAGAGAATGACACAATATTTTTCACAGAGGATTCGAGATTTCGAAAATCCGGATCCAAAAAGGAAGACTGGCGAAGGAAGATGACAGCTGCTGGATGAAGGTGCTGCTACTTGCTACTCCAAGGAGACGATCGGAAAGGAGAGAGGCGGGTCCGCCACGCCGCCATTGCCAACGGCGGCAACGACGGCGAGTGGTAGGAAGGCGGTTGGGTTCTCAGGCGGATGGAACTGGCGCCCAGGTGTCGCCCTGGAGAGCGGCACGGGAGACCTGTGAGGTTACGACTTGTGTGCCTATTTCTAGCGGCTCAATATGGGGGTACCGTACCGCTCCTCTGCTCTTCGTCGCCTCTTCCAGTTGCTCCCTAATGTTTTTCCCCTAACCCCCAACTCGCAAATCGACGGATGGAGGGCGACGTGCCGAGCTAGACGCGGTCTGCGACCCCTCCCGAGTTCCTCCTCCCAAAGCACGCCTCCTCAAATCAGCGCATGGAGCGCGGCGACGGCGAACTCACCGGGAACAGCAGCGGGGGAAGAGGCCAGCTCATGGTGCGCTCAGACGGTGGAGTTGCAAGGAACGGCTGCGAGGGAAGAGGCCAGGATGGCGCCGGGATTGGAAGATTGCTTGTTGGAAGTACGGGTGCAGCTAACAATTGATGGATTGCTTGTTGCTTCCAATCAGACCGGACAAGGACTTTTGGTTGATGAACTTTGTTATTGCTATTATTCCTGGTTAGCAACCTCATGCTTTCGTGCTTCTGAAATTTCATACGTCTCAGGATTTCTTTTGAATTTGTATGCATGCTTTTCTGATGTTCCTGATATCTGTCCGATAGTTTGAACCGATTTCGGCCCATTTTCATAGATTTTCAGCCGATTAAAAAAACAAATTTTGGTTCCAAAATTGCCAAAGTCAGTTCTAACGGTGACCCCGTTAAAAAATAAAACCGGTAATCAAAACCCTGACAAGGGCCCAACAGCCATACAAGTTTAGAGACCCAAGTTAATTACACTTTAGGCACGACTAACTAAATAATGAGCCTAAGTTTACGTAGAACACAAGTACTATACAGATCCAACCGTGTTGACTAGCTGAATATGCTAATTCAGCAGTTACTTGGAGGGCACCTCACAACACCATGTGCAGACTTAATCAATACTTAAGTAGCACAGTGCACTCCATTAGCACGAGATGCTTGCTAAATTATTAGCTAGGTATTAGCCACTCGCCTCCCAATCATCTCATCCTCAGAGAAGAAGTAAGCTTTTGGTGCAGATCCAAGTCCCATGGCTAAAGAGAGACGTGGCGAGAACCGGAACAGCAAGGCGGCGACGTGCATGTCCGGGCAGACGACGGTGTACGGCGTCCCCGACAAGGTCCTCGAGCTCATCCTCCACCTCACCTCGCCCCTCTGGATTGTCCTCGCCGCGGCCACGTGCAGGCGGTGGCGCCACATTGTTTCCCACGCAAGCTTCCTTGGTCGCCTCCATCGTCAGCACCCACCCCCCATTGCAGGCCATTATCAGTACCACGAGCCCCCGCTACGAGACGGAGGCAACCCTGTCTTTTTCCATCCTAGCTGGTGCTCGCCGTCGACAGCCGCCACTTCTACCTCGACTTCCTCCCCAACAGCAAGTCCTGGGAGCTCGTCGACAGCAAAGGGAGCCTCCTCGTCCTCGCCAAGAAGAAGACCGGCTGGAGACGCCATTGCTTCCCTAACTTGCTAGTCTGCGAGCCGGTGACACAGCGCTACGATGAAACACCACCACTGCCTCGGTGTGTTCCTCCGCGACGAGTAGTGGCAGAGCCAGTATTTCACAGAGTCTCGGACCTAAAATTAAAGGGCTATAAGTCTATAAGTGACGTCAAATACTATCAATATTAAGGCATAACAAAAGTACAACACAAATGCACAATCGAACAGTCATAATATGTGTTTGAAATTTCAGATAAACTGAACAATCCTTGCAAAAAATGCATACTTTTTGGGTTAAGTTACACCACACTCACATATAAGACTGTGTGTTTGAAATCTGGGTTTAAACAATATGCATGTGTTAAAAATGAGATCTGAAAGTACAGAATGTTGCATCTATATCAGAACTCAAAGCTCTAAAACAACTGCTAGTCTGCTACTTTTCTTATTGGAAAACAATTGTTACTGTTGAATGACTGTCGCGCATATGTTGAAGTAGAACACTTGAACTCAATGATATATTGATAATTTGATATATAGGATTGTGATTAGCTTGCTTTCTCATTATTACATATAACATTAAATCCAGTAAATGATAAAGTAGAGAGAGAAATGTAAGCCACATGCAGAATGATCCCGGGAGAAATATACCTTCCTCTCCTCAGTTGATGCAAGCCACATGCAGAATGATCCAGGGCAGGCCGGCAGGGGTTGCGCCCGCGCTTGAGGCTGAGGAAGTGCTGGCTGCTGGGGAGGGTGGGCTGACCACTCCACTAGGAGCCTAGGTGGGCGGTGGAGCCGTGGAGTGGAGAGGAGGGGGCACCTCTGAGCTCCGGAGAGGAGGCGGTGGCTGGGGCGGTGGAGCCGTGGAGAGGAGGTGGGGGCAGCGTCACGGTGGAGCAGAGCGCTGGGCGGCGACACGGCGGAGAGGAGGGGGCGGGGGGGGGGGGTGGCCGGCCGCTGAGAGGAGGAGCGCTCAGGGAACTGCTAGGGGAAGACCGAAGGCGGCTAGGGCTGCCAGCGCTCCCTCACGCTGTCGCTGGGTCGCTCAACTAGGCTGCCTTGGGAGCTGGGCTGGCCAACCTGTTTGCCTCAGGCCGACCGGTAAACGTCGGGCCTACCACTGTGTACTGAATTTTTTTTGTATGAATACTAAAAAATCCCACTACTATTTTCTCTGGCCCAACCGGCCCGAGGTCCATCTCCGCCCCTGGCAACAAGAGCACTGCTAACATGCGGATCACGGATCGTATCCGCATCCGCATGGCAAGGTTCGAGGTGATCTGTGTGCTCTACGAATGATACATCGAGGTGTCGACAATGCCGCACCGTCCGGGCTCGTGTGTGTTCGACTAGAACCGGAGGCGCGACTGGTACATCATGCCGAGCGGTGCCAAGCGCGGCATCCGTCTCCATGGCACGGAGACTGAAACAAACCAAAAATTCAGAGTTTTCAAAAAATTTTGAATACTTTTGGTTGAATTTCGTTTTCTTTCCCGATTTGAACTTTCCTCCCCATTTCCCGCTTTCCCTTTCGGACAATCTCGATTTCTCCACTCGGTGGCGCATTTTTGCCTCGTGCACCTTCCCTGCTCCTTCTTCCCCGTCGTCACTCCCGCACGTCATCGCCGATCGTCACCGCCTCCAGCGCCGCCTCCATCACCTACCAGCTCGCCGCGCCACCTCCCTCGTCGCCATCAATGTGTCGCGCACCCCAAGCCGCCAGTGCCACGCCGCTCCCGTCCCATCGCTCGCCAAGGCCACCTCCGCCCGCTCCAATGAGAAAGCACCACCACCGTGGCGCCGCCCCACGCACGCCCATGCCGCCACCTCCCGCCGGTGCCGCCCAAATCGCAGAGTCAAGACATGATGCGCCCGCGCAGCGCCCAGACTACTCCCACCGCCCACACCTCCCTAACCCTCCTCCTAGCGCCGATCGGATTTTGAGCTCCCACCGCCGCCCCCTTTAATTCCCGCCAAGCCCGTGAGGTGATTCCACCCTCCCCGTCCCTTCCTCTCCCATCCAAACCCACCACCACCTCCGACCTCCAATCCACCGGAGCAACCTTGCACCGCCCGCCCCATCCTCCTCTCGGTCGTGCGGCGCCACCCCCCAAAAAAACCAACACCAACCCCCAACCCGCTCAAAAACCCAAGGAGGGATGAACTTACCTCAAGTGAAGTCCGCGCCGCTCTTCGCTGTCGGCCGCCACCGCCGCCGGCGCCGCTAGCCCTCCGTCTTCCCCTTTCCTCTGTGGAGATGCTCCACCGTTGTTGCCCTCTATTCCGCCCTGCCGCCGACCGCCTCGGCCAGCGCCGAGCCACCCGGCTCCACCTCGCTTCCCAGCCCTCACGCCGCTCATGCGCGCGCCGCCCACTCCGGTCGCCCACCACGGGACCACCGCGCCTCCACACCCATGCGCCGTCGCCGCCTATGGCCTTGCCGCCACCGCATGCCGCCCTCTCGGTGCCACCGCCTCCGCCCACGCGGTCCCCGACCTCGGGGGAACCCATTTTGCCGGCTCGCCTGCCTCCCCGCGCCTTCAATCGCCGGCGCCAGCGCCTCCCTCTGCTCCCATTCACTGTGGCCGAATGGGATTAAAAGGATGAGTTGTTTTGCTTTGTGTGGCCCCATATGTCATTTGCTCTTGTCTCTCCTCTCTCTTTGACAAGTGGACCATAGCAATACACCCCTTGGTGATGCTTATGAACTTGGTCCATGCACTATTGGGTGCACCAATCTCTCTCGCCCTTTTCTTTTGATTTAATTCAAGAGCAAGACTTCAAAATCTCGTTCTCCCTCGTCGAAACTCCAAAAATTATGAAATTTATTTCTAAAATTTTGTTAATTCAATATCTTGCTAATAGCATAGGTCTTGTTTAATTTAGAGTTCATTTGTTATTTCTTTTTGTATTTATTGGCTCTGTTTGCTTGTTTGTGCCTTTTTCCCGATACGTTCGTCCGAATAGAATTCGAAGACGTGAGACATCTCCAAGTTGATCAAGCACAAGAATATCAAGACTCTCTTGCCTATAACCAAGGCGAGTCAATACTTTGATCATTTGGAGCCTACATTTTATGTAAATTATATTCATTTAAAATACTAAAATTACATGCTTTAATTCTTTAATCAAATGTATGTTAAAGCTTAAGGTAGTTAAATACCCATTTGATGATTAATTAATTATTACACCACCCTTTGACAAATTGAATCCATGAATCCTTGTCACCCTAGTAACTATATGTTAATTACTAGTTATAGGTTGTACTTAAGCGACATGCTAGTCTTGCTTAAGTAATCTTTGGGACATTAAATGTCCCAATCATCATCTTTAAACATGAAAGTGGTTTTGGGCAGTCATTGTGGGTAAATGACTGAGATGGTTGAGTTAATGTATTTTACTCCTCAAAAACCCTAATAACTTACTGTTACTGTCTGGGCGGATGGTATGATGGATGGTATGTTGATGGGTGCTAATGCAGCCCAAGGTGGATGGTATGTGGAATGAACCGCCCAGATGACTTAATCCTGTGATGACCTCCCAATGTAAAACAGTGCAACCACAAGTCTGTAAAGTACAATTTGGCTAAATAATTTGTATCCACTAGTACGAGTTGCACCAGGTAGATGACCCGCAATGCCGTAAGCCTTCATAGCGAAGGGGTCGAGGTGCGACATAGGTCGTTACGATGGTGCAAGAGGGATCTGGGTAAGGGTTAACGGGTCTACAAGAACGTAACCCTTGTCGTGTAAACCTTAGCGGGTGTAACTAATAGTGAGAGAGGCATTGTAAAGGCCTTGTGGTGATCTCCCTTGATTCACATATCTAAGGAAGCGTGTGTACATATCAAGATGATTATCTCTTGTGGGTAAAGTGTACAGTCTTTACAGAGTAATAAACTGTTCAAACAGTTGTGCCTGTGGTCAAAGGCGGACATGGGAACCTTACTAGAGTTAGTTCTACTTCAAAAACCTTTGTGGGTGGTATGAAAAATATGGTGGGCTTACCTAGCCCTGAGATTGGAATTTTTTTTCTGAGTTTTCGAACTCAGTGGTGTTAATGAGTGGAGGTAGCTCCAATCAAAAGAAGCATACGGTATAGGTTCTGACAGAGAGGACCTCTACTGAAATAATTATTGCACAATTACTCTCTTTAAAAAATGCAATTCGGTTAAAATGCTAAGTGATAGGAATTTATAATTATGATAATTGAAAACATTGCTTTAGCAAATAAAAGAACCCCAGCCATCCTTGTTAAGCCTTGCATGTATATTATTACATCTTGAATGTTGGCTCGTGAGCACGGAAGTTATACTCATTCTCGCTCTTTCCCCCCAAAACCCTCAGAAGCAGGATATCCTAAAGATTTTGACTACTATGAGGATCCCAAAGTTGGAGGCCCAGGAGATGATGAAGCATAGTTTAGTTTTTTTAGTCTAGATCTCGCCTCAATCCAGCTGACTCCGTTGGTGCTTGCGTGCATCCTATATTATCTGAGTCTTTGGGGTAATATCGGACGCACACGGGTTTCTCTAGTCGCTTGCCTATGGAGAGATGTGCTCTCACCCTTTTGCTTCCGTTGTCGCTTCTGCTACTTTTGTGATGTAATCATTTGGCCTGTTCGGCCCTTATTGTAAAACTTGACCCGATGCGGTCTATGTAAACTCTGATGTATTAAATTAATGAATGGTGTGGTTTTACTCTATGTATGAAATGATTCAACAATATGTTTGTGAGTGCTATCTACTGATCCAGGGAATAGCACAGTGTTTTCACAGAGGATTCGGGATTAGAAGATCCAGGTCCGATAGAAACTTCATGAAACTTAATAAAACTTAATAAAACTTGGGATGAAACTTCATGAAACATGATGAAATTTCATAAGACTTGGGATAAAAACTTCATGAAACTTAACGGAACTATATGAAACACGATGAAACTTGGGACGAAACTTCATAAAACTTCATGAGACTTGGGATGAAACTCTTCATGAAACACGATGAAATTTGGGATGAAACTTCATGAGACTTGGGATGAAACTTCATAAAACTTAACGAAACTATATTAAACACGATGAAATTGGGATGAAACTTAATAAAACTTCATAAGACTTAGGATAAAACTTCATGAAACACGATGAAATTTGGGATGAAACTTCACGAGACTTAGGATGAAACTTCATAAAACTTAACGAAACTATATGAAACTTGATGAAACACGATGAAATTGGGATGAAACTTAATAAAACTTCATAAGACTTGGGATAAAACTTCATGAAACATGATGCCACTGCTGAAAACTTGTCTTATACGAAAAATATGAAACTCTCATGAAGTTGGAATGAGACTTGCCTTATACTTCATGAAATACTTGGAATAATGAAACTTCATGAAACACATATGAAACACATTATGAATTAGTTTCATCAGTTATTTGGGATTAAAACTTTCACAACCGAACTTCCAAAAATTCAAACCACAAAACTCATTACAAAAATTGAAAAGAAAAATATTTTGGTGTTGGAACTTCCCCAACTGACATGTTCTGGTGTTGGAGTGCCCTTCGCAGCGCCTGCACGCCCACTCCCTATTCGCCACCGCATTGCCCCGCTCATCGCTCGTGACTGGAGGTCACCGCTTGCTATTCCCTGCTAGCCGCACACAAATGCCGCCGTTGCAGCTCGCCACACCCATTCAAAGCCACTCGAAGCATCCACGATCGTCGCTATTTGACGCACCGATGACCGCCGCCACTCGCCGCACGCCATCCGTCCCCGCTTGCTGCACCTGCACACGATGATCTGTTCGATGAGAGAATGGGGAATGGGGAGTGGGGGTGTCGGGATGGGGGAGTGGGGATCGAGAGATAGCGAGAAAAGTGCGTCCGAGCGCTACAAGATTCGTACGACGCTGGCGGTATTGAAGGGTTAGATGCTATCCTGTTAGAAACGAATCTAACGCTATAGCGTTATTTAGCTTTTCCCAAAAATAAAATAAGGCAACTCCATGAAATTTCAGTGCCTAAGGGGTAAGGACCCATGGATGACTCAATGTTGAAGACTGTAACCCATTTTATCGTAATTAATCGAAAGCTCTCGGTTTCCCTCGAAAAGAAATAGTGAAGCGGTACGGCTAAATAGAGAAAGCGTCTAATTGTCATGTTATCAAGGTATTGACAGACGAATTAAGTTATTGAGAGAACAATACCGAACATCCAATAGAATGGCAAATGTGTAATTCAGTTCTACGTAAGACATGGCCGCAATTATCACTGATCTAGCACAGTTCGTGCAGGGTTAGAGACCTGAGCAATGTGCCTCAGGAAAAAGTGTTGCTTAGAGGTAGCTTAAAATTTAAATGATATTTATTTGTCAGACACACATGTGATTCTGTCGTTTAGTTGGTGGCCTGAGTCTATGAAGGTTTAAAAATATTTATATGTGGGGATTTATTATAATAAACCATAGTGGACTCAAGAATCATGCTTTAAGAAATAGATGTTAGCTTTCTAATGTTTAATCATTTCCATAAAATCACACATGAATCCACCATCCATCCTTATCCACATGCATCCATACCCACTCACATAGATCTATCCAGAGCACACAGGAAAAAAAGGGGAAGAAACGAAGGAAAAACGGCGAACCCAATCCTCAATTCCTCGCAACCCACGTGATTTTGCCCATCTTTTGAAACAATTGATCCCCATTCGATCGAAACCATCTTTCCGAGGTCCTTTAGTCCTTCTAAACATCACCCCGAGCTTCCAAATCCTTCGATGACCGTGGAGGCGAAGCTGCGTGCGACGACGAGTCAACGACGGTGGGGTTGCGGGCGGCAACCACGGCGTGCTGCGACTGCATTGGGCACAACGGCGATTGGAGCGATGAAGTTGCTCCGTGCGACTACGGCTTTGGCTCTGTAGAGTTGATGCGCTGCGTGCTGCATGTTCCTGTTTCAATCCAATACACCAAACCTGGTTGCCATTACGCCCTCATTGATCGATGAATCGAGCTCTATCATGCTGGTTTGGAAGCATCATCTCCCACGTGTAATGACTGGGACAATTTTCTGGATGATGCGCCATCCTTCAGTGTTGGATTATGTGTCACACCTAGGGGCGGATCCAGGACTAAATTTTAGGTCGGATAGAGATGCAAGTGTCAAGTATGGATCAAATAGGATTACCTAAACCAAAAGAATTCATATACAAATTATATTGTAATCACACAAATAAGAGTATATGACACTAAGGGAGGATCTTAGCTATGTGTGTGTGTTGCAGTGGAGTGGTTTATATATGACTAGTAGATGCATCAGCTTGCGATACTGATGCTGCTACCATTTGGTCACTATGGTTTGAATCTGGTTTATGTCTGCTCCATTTCTGATAGTTGTAGATAGACATTGATTAGCCCGATCTGTTCAGTGATCCCATGCAGTCCAAGCGATTTCTCTACGCATTCATGTTGTTTGCAAACTACGGCTTGATTGTCAATCCTTAGCATTAACTCTATCAATTGCTCAATAGTTCGGGTGTGAAGTCATATCCTCGTGAGATCGATGCCACCAGGCTCGAGACGGGGCTCCGGCCATCACAGTGGGGAAGGTGCTCTTGGCGTGTGATGTGACGATCACGTAGGAAGCGGACGGTGATCAAATGCTTGACAAGGTCATTGGATACATCAAGTCTGAGTACAACATCAGCCATGTGACCATTCGGATCGAGCGCGAGTAGGATTTTTTTCTGGTAGATGGGGATAAAAAAGCAGCAGAAGCTCATGGCCAACTTAGGCACCTTGTTCACTGTTTATCTTAATGTGGTTAATGTTAGCTTTTCACTCGCAAAGGTGCTAGCCATTCACCAGAGGCTGACTTTGCTTGCAGGTTCATCTAGATGTTCGCTTTGATGCTGGATACTCTCTCTGTTCTTTTTTACTTGACTTCCTAAAATCTGTACTGTCAAATTTTCTAAAGTTTGGTCACCAATAGATTTAAAACTATCTAGATTGACTACATAAAAATTATATTATTAGATTTGTCGTTAAAAATACTATCATAATATTATAATTTTATTACTACATCTTAATGTAAAGTTATAAAAAGTAACGGTCAAAGCCGCATCTCGAAGACCGCAAAAAGTCAAAAACATCAAGTAAAAAAGAACGGAGTAATATGTACGTGTTATTATTAGTCTATTAGGTGAATCAATGAATATTACTCAGGTGTCGTGTAGTCAGTAGTCGCTGGTCAGTGTTTTCAGGAACGCACCTGAACTTGTGCAATATGTGCCCTGGCATGGGAGATATGAAGTTGATGTTTGTTTAGCTCGTCATGATTTGTCCCGAGCTTGCTTCTCGCGGTTGAATGGAGGAATGGAGGAATGTAGAAGCACAGCAGTTGAATGGGTAGTGCATTAGCTGGTTAGCTGTTTGCCTGTTTCCTTGGGTCAAGTGAAACCGGCTCTGTTGCTTTCCTCTGTAACCGTAACTTGTCCATGATAATACTTTCAATCTGCACAGGTTTGTTTCAGAGTACAGAAAGAAGCAATCCGGAGCATCGTTGGCATGCTTGCTGGCCAGCTGCTCCAACTAGAGGCGGATCAAAAACACAGGCATTGATCTGATCCAATCCAAGCAGATTTGCAGGATGCAGTTGCAACGAGTGAGACACTGCAGCCAGTTACTAATGGGACGACCTGAAGAATAGGGGAGGCATTGTAGCGGCCGGAGAGCCTGGCGCTACCTGAAGAAGAGAGGCTCGCGAGCTCCACCTTGGCGCCGCTCTCAGAGGGGGTCCTGCCGTAGGGGTGCTCAGGCGGCCACCTAACCATGTCCGAAGGGAGGATCCGCCCCTAGTTACACCCACACTTTTGTGTTATTTTGATTTTTTTTTTCGTTGTTTCTACAATTATATTCCCTAACAAGCATAACCATCCTGCGCTCAACAAAAGAATTGACCTTTGGTTGTGGTGCATATGTAGATCCAGCTCTCAGCTCAAATATATATATATATATATATATATATATATATATATATATATATATATATATATATATATGTAGAACTCTATCATTCTTCCTTACAACAATAATAATAATAGTAACAAAAATAACAGTAATTATAGTAGTAGTAGCAGCAGCAGCTCCAGCAAGGTTCCTGCAGGTAAGATCACAGATCAAGTACATTTAAATAAAATAGGTTATATGCATCTTAGATGTAGAGGCCGGGAGAGTTTTTGCCCTTCCATTATCTAAAAAAAAAGTAATGGCTGTTGGTGCTTTTGATTGGTATGGATTTGTATTGCAACACGTAGAGCAATCAAAATTCTTGCTGCAGTATCTTCACATCATTCATGTCAGGACCATGCACATGTGACCACAGAAGCGCAAATAATTCGATGGATGCTATAAACTTCGGCCTTAAATGAAGCATGCTTCATGAGGCAGGAAGAGCTCACAAAAAATGAGAAATGCAAGTGACGAAAACACAACAGTACTCATTTTCGTGAAATGCAATAAGTAAATTGTAGGCATAGGAGGTATCGAGAATTTAACAAACAGGTGTGTTTCTCAATTCCAGTCGACAGTTTTTGCAGTTGTGCTTGCTGATTTTGTTGCCAATTTGCAGTGCGACTAACTCATCCTGGAGCCTGAAGCCAAACACCAGGAGCTAAAATTAACTCCCACTTGACACTGGTCAAATTGCTGAAACATATGCTGCCTGTTTTCTTTGCCCAGCCGCGGCTTTAGTTGCAGGCATGGTTTGATCAACAGATAGTGGCATTTTCGCATCGGCGGTGTTAGCCATGGTGAACAGTGCCATTAACAGTGATCTCGAGCTCCGTGCTGTGCCGGTAAGCCTAAGAAACTGTACTGATGTTATGCTCTTTGTCCAATTGTATTATTTCTTTTCCTGCACTTGACATTATCTGTGCACACAGAGATCGTGCAAAATTAATACCCATGAGTGCAATGATCACTGGTTATCACTTGTTAGTTACTCGATTCATTGAGACTGACCACACGATTGACTAACAGTGTGAGTGCTCCAACTGGTGGGAAATGCATGCACAAATTGACATGAACTTCAGAAAATGAGCACAGCCTTTTCCATGGTTTCAGGTGAGATGCAACAGCTGAAAGAACTTTCTCACCAGTAGACATCGAACATTAAGGTAGAATTGTGAGAAAGACAAGGCGATGAGTAGTTGAGTGCATGATGTAACATCAGGGTATGCTTTGTTAAGGGGCAGATGTCTGCGGTAATTAAAATTTGGAAAAATCCGTTCAGATTTTTTTGGGTACTGAGTTCGTGTTGTTGCTGTTGTTAACGTGACCAAAAATTGTCAAGTCTCAATGCAACAATGCTTTGCATTAGCTTTCACAGCTGTTGTAACATGTTGTCTGCACAAATGTAACACGTCATGCCTAACAAGATTCTTGATGTAGTATCTAGGACCTAGGTGTATCTTTTTTTTTCTGGAGACATGGTTTCATTGCAAAAGGGTGGTAGATTGGCGAATTTTTTTTTAAATAATCTAATTTTTATTCCGAAGTACAGAAATAATACCGCTTAATTTTTTTTTACAGAAATAATCGCATGTCGCCGCACAGGTTAGGCGATTTTTTCAAGTCGTAACCGCCGGGCGACAATTACTCAAGTCGCCCAATAGTATAGCGATTTAAAGTTCCGAGGCGTTGTCGCTTTGTGGATTGGCGACTTGGTGTGAGCTGTACCCAAGTCGCCCAACCGTATGGCGACTTGCTGTGAGCTGTACCCAAGTCGCCCAACGGTTGGGCGACTTGGGGCGGCTATAAAATCACAAGGCGAACCGTCGCCATTCGAACGCGCGAGACGCCAGAGCCAACCGAGACGAGAGGAAAAGAGGAGAAAGAGAGAAAGAAAAATAGGGGGGAAGAAGAAGAGGAGGAAAAAAGAGTTATTCGTTTTGCATCGACGATTAAGACGGTAAGTTTATAGTATTAATTTGTACAAGTTTATATTTGAAACCATGGTAGGTTAGCAAATAGTGTTAGCAATTTTATGTATAGTGACATAGTGTTAGCAATTATTTAGAGATGACATATAGTGTTAGTAATTTTATGTATAGTGACATAGTGTTAGCAATTATTTAGAGATGGCATATAGTGTTAGCAATTTTATGTATAGTGACATAGTGTTAGCAATTATATAGAGATGGCATATAGTGTTAGCAATTTTATGTATAGTGACATAGTGTTAGCAATTATTTAGAGATGTCATATAGTGTTAGCAATTTTATGTATAGTGACATAGTGTTAGCAATTATATAGAGATGGCATATAGTGTTACCAATTTTATGTATAGTGACATAGTGTTAGCAATTATTTAGAGATGACATATAGTGTTACCAATTTTATGTATAGTGACATAGTGTTAGCAATTATATAGAGATGGCATGTTAGCAATTTTATGTATAGTGACATAGTGTACTATTGTGCGTGCTGCGCTGATTGCGTATATGTTACTTTTCTAAATGCTTGTTTATATAATGATAAACATGTCGATAACGCTGCATTCGCAAATGCTAGTTTATAGAATGTTAAATACACGATACATGGTTCCAAACACGTTGGATTATCAAACATGTCAAATTTTGTTTTTCCCTAAAGCTTCACCCATTATAAATATGCATAGTAACGATGATGTATTAAATATTTCGCAATCCATAGCAATCGGTATAGGCATTAACGTAATATATCCTTTCATAGGAAAAATAATGTCATTGTGTTGGGGCAAAGTGTAATGCCATTGGAGTATAATTTAAATGTGTAAGTAATATGAATGCTTTTAATTTCTTAATTTGCGGTATGGCTCAAGACCACGTGGTTCGGATTGGCATTTTAGTCTCGCTGGACGGTTGGTCGACGTCTTGACACCGCCGAGAAACGTCGTGTCTGCATCCGGTTGGCGGGACGACGCTTGGTGAGTTGGGGGTGGTTCAGACGCGACACCCGACGGGCTTGGAGACTAGACCCACGCTGGGTAGAGAGGTTTGTCCGCAAATTTGTCACTTTTTGTATCGTATGTCCACTATGTACTTACTTCTTCGTGCTTTGTAGGTCGAGCTGTTTCGCCTTCTACCACTGCGACGGATGGTAGAGGCCACCGAAGAGGACGGCGGTGCGGTCGACGACGATGGGGAGGTTCAGCCGGTCCGGGCGATCCACGACGATTCCCATTCGACGGTCGCTCTGACCGCCTCGTGGACCGTTGGCGGCTCGAGACGCACACCTTCCACCTCCCTTTCGGGAGATGGCTCCGACTTCTGCAGGATGTCGCGATGTCGCTGGCTTGCCTATCGCGGAGCACTCGCATTCTCACGGACGCGGTGTGGATCGCGCGACGCCTGTTGGGTGTTTGAGGTATGCTTGGGGGAGGTCGCGCCTCCGTGCCGACTTCTGAGCGACAAGAAGATGGCTCCGCCAAGCGGTGGCTTTCGCAGATTCCGTAAGTATAGTACCTACTTTCCATGTTTAGCGATTCATTGAGGCCTAGCCATATGACGGGCTTACTAATTATTCGTTCTGCACAGAGGTCGAGCGGATGGTCCCTGACCACCGTCGACCGTGTGTCGCGCACTTTGAGGCGCACCTATTGTGGCTCTTGGTGGTCTTGTTTACCAGCAGCCACGGTGACTCCGTCGACGCCCGCCTCGTGGGGTACGCGAGGGCCATCGCCGACGGCGAGGAGCTAGAGATCGCCAGATCGGCCAGATTTGCCGCGACGCATCATGCATGTGCGACGCGTCTTTGTAGGGACAAGCCGCATCTATCCTCACAGTGTGCCCCCATCGCTGCGGTTGTGGTCGCTCGGCGCTTCTCTGGACGCCCATGCCGATAGACTCCGGACCGTCGGCGGACATGTACCATGGGGACGCGGTGGACCGACCAACCGTAGGGTCCCTTTGGTGCCGTCAGACGGGTACATATTTCCCTATATATTTTCTCTGACATGTAATCCTTTGTAACCATTGTTTTGGCTCGCGAGCACGGTAGATGCTGCGTCGCAGTCAGTCACGTGCCTCACGAGCACTTTGTGGAGCAAATTGGACCGTCTCACCACGACGACGTCGGCTGAGAGTCACTCCGATCAGAGACGGAGGTCCGTGCTCAGCGGGCTATCTTCTTGTCTTGGCGGGCGCGACCGGCGACTAGCGGACGCAGAGGAAGCTCGTCTTCGACGTGTTCGCTGAGGACTACGCAGGCATTGTGGTGATGCGCCGCCGCCTCCGTCGAGTTGTTCCAGCTTCCGTTGGGACGAGGGTGCTCGAGTCGACCCACGCGTGAGTTCATGCAACACATTTAGTTAACATATGTTTTGACATTTCCGTAACGATGACTTCCAATTGCAATGGTTCGCTTCGCAGCATAGTAGGAGGGTGGCACTAGGACGCGAGGGTCGGCAAGATGGAGCCGTGGGTGGCACATGGGCTTAACGCCCATGAGGATCAAGGCGTGCGAAGGGCGGCCAGACGACCCAAGGCGACGACGAGTACCTTCATTGTACGCGCAGACACGCACCAGCAGTGGTGCATGTCGTCGACCTCCCCTTCGCGTGCAAGATCGACCGACGCCTACCTCTACACTTAGCGCGGAATGTGCACCTCGTGGTACGTGAAATCGATTTGCAAATGTCTTCGTACTATTACCGAATTATAGGTTTGACGCTTTGACATACTCCTTGCGATGACATCAACGCCGGGTTGCTGACGACGACGGTCGATCCCCGGACAGATCGGCATTGAATGCGAGGTCACGCAGCGGCGAGCTAGTGCGCTTTGTTCGCCGGGCCTACTGAGCGGCGAGGCGATGCGCGATGGCGCCGCGTCATGCAGACCAGACAGAGGTGGCCTCGTCGGTGCAGGAGGTGGGCTCGTCGGTCCGGAGGTGGCCTCGCTTGCGGTGCATAGGTCGGCGAGCTCAGAGGGGCACGGGTGGGCACGTCGGTACACACCCCACCACCCTGCCCACGCCACGGCGTCGTTCCAGACACGCACTGCAGAGCCTCGAGGCAGTAGTATGTTTTCATCGCCGACCGTCCGGACAAGATGGTGGGTATGATGACCCGCACTATGCATACCGGTCAGTCGTTTCCTCTCTTCAAAGTTGGCGATCGTCGATATATTGTAGAGATTAACATTACTTGCCATGCAGTGTCTGTTTTACTACCTGACGTGTTTTCTCCCCGCGACGAGGACGCACGACGACGTGGATCTTTACTTAGCGGAAGCACCGGGAGGCCCAGGTGGGCACCGAGCTGGCTGCCGAGCCTACATCTGCTGGAGCGCTTAGCGGGCCCCAGTGTTCACGCAGCCCACAGTGGAGTCGATCCCCTGGGACCACGGACAAAGAGGGCTCTGGCGCCTTTCCTGTCTGGGCCCGGCCTAGGCACCCCAAGGCCGAAAGCCCAAACGGGGCGATTATTGGGCGCGGACGGGTGTGGGACGTGGCGACGACGGAGGAGGTGCCGCGGTGGCGATGAGGGGGTTTACATCATCCGTGTTTACGTATTGTCTTTCAGAGGTACTATGACATGGTTGTCTATACCATTGTTCTATAACTTGTATTATGTGTTGACGATTCTCCTTCAGAACTACTATGACATGGTTGTCTATGCATTCCTCTAGCATTGTTCTATTACTTATTAATCGACTAGTCCACGTGTCGCTCAACCGTTGGGCCAGTACTTACTGCCAAGTCGTCCAACGGTTGAACGACTAATCCACGTATCGCTCAACCGTTGGGCCAAGCTTATCGCCAAGTCGTGCAACGGTTGAACGACTAGTCCACGTGTCGCTCAACCGTTGGCCCAGCACTTCCTGCCAAGTCGTCCAACGGTTGAGCGACTACACGGTCATATAGAAAGCCAGCCCAGGTCTCCTCATTGTTTGTTTCACCATTTCTCTCGGCGGACAAGCATAGCAGATCCGTTGAGGAGGAGAGGAGGTTGGGAGAGGTACATGTGAGGAGCTCGAGTGAGGGAGACAAGAAGAGAGGAGGAGAGGAGCTTGTTCATACGAAGACAAGGTCTCCGCGTGAAGGTATCTTGGTGTTTGTTCTTGTTCTCGCTACTTGTTTGTTTAGCAAGTGTATGGGGAATGTATGTTGAGAAATCACCGTTGCAACATTTGTAATATTTGTAGTCATGTCGGAGGGCACAAGATTGAAAGTGCATTACGGTGTTGGTACGGTTCGTGAAGGTCCGTGACGGTGTTGACCTAAGTGATTTCCAAAGAAGTCGATTTGGTACACCGAATCCGGAGAATGCCCGAATCGGAGATGTCCTAGACCGGCTCACCGTAACCTTCTCATTGGACCCCGAGGTGTGGAGTGTCGTGATACAAGGGGTTTGAGTAGGTCTCCCACGCACATTCGGTGGGAGTTGAGCAGAGTGATGCGCGGTTGCATGGAAGGCATATCCGAAGGTCAGAGGCGCCAGTGGCTACTGATCGTGCTACTCGTGCGAGCATGTCCGGCGAACTCGCGAGTTCTTCCGACGGCTCCGTCGTGTTGGTGGGGAGCAGCTTCGGACGCCTTGATCGCGTGTGGTTCATGACAAACACGCGGTGGCCGATGTTCTTGAGGCGAAGAGGAGGCCGAGGCGTAAGAGGAGGCCGAAGCGTAAGAGGAAGCGAGGAATATCGTCGAGCAAAGCAGTGCCCATGTAGATGCGAGGAAGCATGTCCACATAGATAGTACGCCGATGGAGATTGATGACTTGACAGCTCGGCGGAGGAGGAAGCTTTACAAGAGGATGGTGATAACTCTTCCGAGGAGGATTTAAGGTCCCATCCCGCAGAATGGAATAGGGTGGACGTTGAGGGTCTTGTTGTGCACGACGCGCACGAATCACCATGGGAGTACAATGGGGACGGAGGTTCGACTTGCGTGCAATGTTTGTTCGACAAGGATCACCGCAGATGCCATTAAGTGTGGGCCTTGTCAATGCAACGGCCGTTGCGTGTACTCAAATCCGGTCGGGAGCGAAGACACGCGGTATGCGAAAGCAGGTTGGTGTCCTTGGCGTGTGCACATAAGGAGACCCAAGTACGCAGACTCAACTGGATTGTCTCGAAGGTGGAGCCGCACTCCTGCTTGCTCAGTAGTGTTTTGCCGAAGCATCGCAACCTGACATCCACCTTCATAGCCAATGTCATGTACGGAGAGATAGTGAAGAAGCCGGACCTGGAGGCCAAGCACATCATGGTGGCTATCGAGCAGAAATTCAAGTACAAGATTAGCTACGCGAAGGCATGGCGTGCTAAGGTAAGGCTTTGGAAAGGAGGTTCGGTTCTTTCGAGGCATCTTACGACAACCTTCCTCGTATGCTCCAGGTGCTGCAAGACAGGAACCCGGGCACATACATTGCTGTGAAGGACCGGCCAGCCAAAAGACCGCTGCTAGGTTTTATGGTCTTGCAGAGGACCTTCTTAGCATTCGGTCCATGCATCAATGCGAGCTAAGAGGCTTCAGGGTTGTCGGTAACTTCTCCACATTAGATATTGCAAATAGGACTTGGGTTCCGGATCTAGACCTATTGAGGGGGGGGAAGGGCCGTCGGCAAAGTCGTCGCGATTCGAACGATATGGACGAAGGGAAGCCGAAGCGGGCGGTAGTTCGCCAGAGCTGGCCGCCGCCAGAAGGGCTGCTTGTGAGAACTTGCAAGGCGCACGACACTTAGGAACTTGTATTACAACTGCTACTATGTTGTAACTTGTAGTTCACCAAGATTTTGGTTTTGTAAGCAAATCGCCGAACTAATTGTGTCAGAATTGTACTTTGGTTCTTGTAAGCAACTACCGAACT
The DNA here is from genome assembly GCA_036346405.1 of Phyllostachys edulis. Classification (NCBI taxonomy): domain Eukaryota; kingdom Viridiplantae; phylum Streptophyta; class Magnoliopsida; order Poales; family Poaceae; genus Phyllostachys; species Phyllostachys edulis. The sequence continues at coordinate 38,469,439 of CM070562.1, read as the reverse complement.
GCTAGTATGTTGTATCGTAATTCTAGCGACAATATACGCTATGGAATAGCTTGGTTTTCATAACTCGCTCATACAATGCATATTTGTTCGATGCATATAACTTAAAGCACGCGACACATCAATACAACATGCCAACTCAATAAAAGGCAACCGCAATAACGCGCCCACCATTTCGTTACATGCTTTAGGAGATTGAACATAAGGCGAGAGAAAGGGACACTACCGCCCCTAATTGTAGAAGGACACTACCGTGCCTAATTGTAGAAGGTGCCTCGCTACCCACATAGAGTGTTCTCAGCTTGGACGCCTCGGACGTGGTCGGTCGTCGTTATAGTGGCACGCACATATGCAACTAGGGTTGGCACAAGAAGATGTGGGATCATAGGAACTTCCTATGTTCACGACCTCCTCATTGCCCTCTCGCAGATCTGCTGGCGGAGGTCATCATTTTGCTCCTTGAGATCGCCAATTTGCGCCTCCAAATAAAAGATTCGGTCCCACAATACATCCAGTAACGCACAACATGTCGCTCATAGGGAGGATCGATCCGGCGGGTGAAGTTGCATTTCGCCATCTCGCTACAAGTGACGGTTAGTATGCGTGATGTATTAGCAAAGAATATAAATAAAACTATTTACCCCGAGTATGGGCATCGGAAGAAACGCCGCCCACCATCGAAAGGGCCGCCTATGACCTGCACGATAGCGCCGTCCCGCGGTCCGCATTTCGCCATACCGGTTGAGCACGCTTGTTCGGCATCAACCGGTAGTTAGGGCCAAGTCCTCCTCCTTTCTGGGGAAGGTGCGCCTTGGCGACCCAGTTATCTTGGTCCCCAAGCGTCGCCATCGTATGTTATCAGAAGACGGAGAAGGTTCTTGTTCCTACGGTTTGAAGGGTCGACCGTCCTAACTTCGAGCGTGCATGCAGCATTTTATAGTTCTACCTGGGAGACTAACAAAGCGGTAATGTATTAGCTTGCGATGACAAGACCGCACGAGGCGACTTTCTCGCAAAGGATAAGACCACACGGGCAGACTTTGCGCGATGCTAAGACCAAAGGAGATGATTTGCAAAGGACAAGACCTCACGGGCAGCTTTTGCAGTTGATAAGACCAAATGAGACGACTTTCGCAAAGGACAAGACAACACGGGCAGCTTTGCGCAAAGGATAAGACCAAAGGAGACATTTTCTGCAAAGGACAAGACAACACGGGCAGCTTTGCACAATGATAAGAACAAAGGAGACAAACTTTTCAGAGTGATAAGACCACACGGGCAACTTTATGCAAAGGACAAGACCAAACGAGACAACTTTTGCGGAGCTTCGTGGTTTAGGTATAGGGTTAGACTTTTCAGATCGACTTGACTACCCCGACCACCTTCCTAGCTTTTAAGACCGAAAAGACAAGACTCGCAGAGAAAGACGTGACAACACTCTGCCTCGCCGAATTTTTCGCACCGATAAGACAAAGACTCGCAAAGCAAGCCTATATTACAAGTATGCCTCTTCATGAAATCCCAAAAAGAACCATTCGCACCGCCATCGAATCCTTCAGTTCTATATAAGCTTTATAAAGTACTTCATCGACTATCCGCCAATATACAAATATACGTTAGACGACTTCATTCAGAGAGACTCCTGACGCATTGTAATATCACTTACCTATCTACGCACCATTCATTACTATCTCAATCGTCCTCACAAAATTCTACGTAAATTTAACGACTACAACAATATACCATTTATCACAAAATGTTATTATGAGTCCGACATATTTCGTACCCTTCATATTCTACTTAAAATAAGAAATGCATCAACCAACGTTGTCACCACACTTTTATCTTTACAAAAATAACATCATATTATACGATTTGCTAAATACAATACCTACAAAATATAATATCTATTTTAACACAAATATTCCAATTGATTTACATAATTTCGGGTTTAGCAGCTTCAATCGCCTAATCGGTTGGGCGACTTGAACTAAGTCGCCCACCAAATGCGTGATTTATCTGTAGTCGCACATCCGCTTGGCGACTAAATCCAAATACGCTCTAGTCGCCCAATGGGAAGGCGACTTGGGGATTGTCGCTGGCGGTTGGGCGACTTGAGAAAATCGCCAACCGCACGGCGACACGCGATTATTTCTGTAAAAAAAAATTAAGCGGTATTATTTCTGTACTTCGGAATAAAAAATAGATTATTTAAAAAAAAATTCGTAGATTGGCAGCAATATATATACGCTAAGAGCTTGGATAATTGCACGGACTAAAAAAACAATTGCAGTAAAAGAATCGTATAAAATGCAAGTAAGAACTCAAGAAAAAAAATAAGAAACGTAGGAGGAAGGCAATAGCCGATCCAAAGTGAGTCATATAACCCTAGAAAATCAAAGGGAGTCCCTTGGAGGAGCAAGGGGCTAAGGGCTAAAAAAAGAAAAGAAAAGCGGTAGCTCTCAGTTTCCGCAAACGCACAAGATGTAAGATTGGGCGGCATCGGAAATTTAGTGAACACAGGTGTGTTTTTGTCGTAAGGGCGGCCCACCGGCCCCACGACACAGGCAACACTCCAAGGGGTCTCGGAAGGACCCAACGCTGCTTCCGAAGGCTCCGAGGGTGATCCCGAAGACGCCCCTCCGCAGGGGTCCCCGAGGCCCCGAAAGTATTTCCAGAGGCTCTGAAGGTGATCACGAAGATGACCTTCGGAGGGGCCCCGGAGGCGTTCCCGAAACCTCCGAAGGGGCCTCAAAGGCCCCGAAGAATCCCCGAAGGGGTCCCGTAGGCTCCCCGGGGGTGGCCTCCGAAGGGGCCTCGCGACCATCCTCAAAGGAGCGTAAAGGCATAAGGAAGGTGGACTAGGCTCACTCCCCTCGTGGACCAAGACCAGGAGGGTTTACCATGCGCCGAAGGCTACACATAGGCTAGGAAAAACTCCTGCTACCCCTATGGTGGTTGTACCTTTTTAGGGGTATATATGTAGTTTTATGTACCCAGTCGGATAGGCTATAAATAGCCCCCTTCCCCCTCATGTAAGAGAGAGAATTTTTCTGGCAATCAATACAAGTACATTTCCAACCGAACCCTTCTCCCGAACCCCTCGGCCTCTTTGACGCGTCGGGGGTCCCTCCTTTTATCGTTTAGTCTTCTCACTCACGATTGGCATGCCTGTCAGGGGTTAAAGTCACAAGAACACAAAGCATCAGATGGCCCCCAGAAAGGCCGCACCCAAAGTTTCAGCGGCCGAAGCAGCGGCGGCGGCCGCAGCCCCAAACACCCCGAGGGCCAAACGGACTAAGACTTCCACAGCAGCAGTGGCCGTCGCATGGGCCGCGGAGGAAGAAGCAAACAACTCCACCCACGGTGGCATTGTCGGAGGTGACACCCCAGCCACCGAGGCGTCCCTCCCTAGCAACCAACCCTCGGGTCCACCCCCAGGAGCCGTAGGGGTGACCCGGGGGGCCTATGAGGTCCTTCAACAGGAGCTAGCGGACCTCCGACAAGAGGTGCTCAGCTTGCGATAGCCTGCCGAAGGCAGCCTCATAATCCCAGCGCCGCCATTGGATCCTCCGACGACGGTGGTCAACCCACAACCAACCCTGCTGTTCGGGAGACCCCATTCCGCTGAGCGGACTCGGCAAATACATGCCAAAGGATTTCAAAATGCCGGACGTCACACCCTTCGAAGGTCGTGACCGACCTCATGAGTTCCTTCGTCTATGAAACAGTGAGAGAGGCCGCAGGAGGGGACGACACGACGAAGGCAAAAAGCATCTCGCTCGCCCTCAAGGGAGTTGCCCTCACATGGTTTTTTTACCATACCACCTCGGTCCATCTACGCATGGGAGCAGCTATGAGACCTGCACGTAATAATTTCTGTGAACTACGCAAGTCAAGGGCAGGCACCTGCTTGCAATCAAACAGACTGGAGTAATCCTCCGCAGCTTTTCAAGAAATTCGCGGAGGTCAAGTGCTAGGTGAAGGGCGTCAACGAGAACAATTATCAACGCTGCAACCTGCGGACTACAAAAGGGTCTGTTATCAGAAAGGCTGGCCTGCAAGCCCATCCACACCGTCACAGAGCTCTTCGATAAAATGGAAGAGTACGCCCGAGCGGAGGAAGATAGCAACCGGAGGGTGGAGGGGGCATCCACCGCCACGCTCGCGAAGCCATCAAGTGAGCCGGAGCAGGCTACACCCCCCACCACGGCGACCACCCCCAAAGCGCGCAACAACTTCCGCCAAAAAGGCTGTAATGTCCACCATGTAGACGCAGGTCAAAATCCCGGCGAGCAAAGCGCAGAACCGAGCGGTCGCGCCTGCAGGGTCAGGCGCCAGGCGGGCGACAACCGACACCCGCGAAGGGCACCGAAAGCGCCACGCCATATCAGGACCTCCATGGCGAATGTTCGCACACAACCACAGACTGCCGCACTATCGCGACCATGCACGACTAGATGAACCGCCACTCAAAGAACCACCGTGGCTGAAGACACGAGGGCGCGCATTAATGCCCGCCCCACCACCAAGGCCACGCCTCGAGGGGGGCCATGGCGAACCACGTCAACGGATCATAAATATCATCACGGGAGGATCTTCGCTCGGCATAACATCTAAGAGACAGCGACGCGCCTACGCCCGGCAAATTCACCATGTTGCAGTGTGGCCTGTGTGCAGACCACCCCGATACGCCGAGGTGCCTATCACCTTCAGCCCCGAGGACGCCAAGGGTATCTACTTCCCTCACCAAGACCCCCTCGTCATTTCCGCCAGCATTGCGAACTTCGAAGTTAGGCGTATCCTTGTGGATGGCGGAAGCTCCACGGACCTCTTGTTTGCAGAGGCCTTCGACAAAATGATGATCCCAAGAGACCGCTTGTCACCACCAGGCATACCCCCTCGTGGGCTTTGTGGGAAGACTGGTGATGGCCTTGGGTCAGATCAACATAGCCATCACATTCAGCAACGGCTCCGCCTCCCGCACGGAAACCATCACCTTCAACGTGGTTCACATGCCATACCAGTACAACGCCATCCTCGGCCAAGCCACGTTAAACGCCTTCGGCACAGTCGCCCATCACAACTACATATGCATGAAGATCCCACGGGAAGCGTCATCATCGTCTTGGGCGATCAGACTCGCTCGGCAGCATCGAAGCTAGAGGTCGATCCCACCCAAAGACGTCCACATGGTCGAGGCCAACCCCAACGCCCCACTAGAGGAACCCTCTGGCAAATGGCCTCCAGCCAGGCCGGAGGGGCAACTATGGAGGATCCCCTTGAGGGACACCTCCCAAAAAAACAATCGCCCTAGGGGCAGAGCTCCCAGCAGAAGAGCATAGCGTCATCCTTGATGTGCTCCGCAGCAATTCTGATATTTTCGCGTGGAGCCCGTAGGACATACCAGGTGTAGCCCGTGAAATAATCGAACATTGCCTAGCCATCCGAGGCGACGCAATCCCCAAGAAGCAAAAGTTACGCCGCATGACGCCAGAGCGTCTAGAAGCAGCGAAGGGAGAAGTAGCCAAGCTACTAAAGGCAGGAGTCACTCGGGAAGTCAAGCACTCGGAGTGGCTGGACAACCCCGTCCTAGTCCAAAAGAGCACGGGCAAATGGCGCATGTGTGTCGACTTCACTGACCTCAACAAGGCGTCACCCAAAGACGACTTCCCTCTGCCTCGCATCGACTAGTTGGTGGACGCCACTTCCGGCTGTGAATTGATGAGTTTCCTCGATGTCTACTCCGGGTATCATCAGATATTTATGGCTAAGGAGGACGAGGCAAAGACCGCTTTCATCACCCCCATCGGAACATACTGCTTCCGCCGCATGCCCTTCGGCCTCAAAAATGCAGGAGCTACGTTCACCCGCCTCATCACCAAGGTGCTTGCGGAGCAGTTGGGGCGCAATGTCGAAGCTTACGTTGACGATATAGTGGTCAAGAGCAAGATCGCAGTCACACATGTGGAGGACCTGCAGGAGACCTTCGCCAACCTCCGGAAGGAAGGAATCAAGCTAAACCCAGACAAGTGCACCTTCGGGGTCAAAGCAGGCAAGCTGCTGGGGTTCCTCGTGTCGAAGAGGGGCATTGAGGCCAACCCCGAAAAAATCAGAGCCATTCAAGAAATGGAGCCACGCAATACAAGATGAAGTGCAAAGGCGATGGGCACGCCACGCCGCCCTCGCTCGTCTTCTTGTCCCACAAATTAATGAGCCCTACCCTTCTTCAAAACCCTCCGGGGCGTAGAACCATTTCGCTGGACCGAAGCCTACCAAGCAGCATTCCAAGATCTCAAGAAATATCTCAGCCAGCTCCCAAGCTTGACCAGCCCAAAGCTCAAAGCACAACTTCTCCTGTACCTCGCCGCCTCCTCGGCAACAATTAGCGCAGTCCTTGTCCAGTAGGATGGCGGCCAGCGCCCCATATACTACGTTTCAGAGGCCCTCCAGGGGACCAAGGTCCGATACACAGAACTCGAAAAGCTGGCCTACGCCCTGCTCATGGCCTCGCGCAAGCTCCGGCACTATTTCCTAGCGCACACTATCACAGTCCCGATGTCCTACCCCCTAGCGCTCATGCTACTCAACAAGGATGCATCGAGGCGTATCGGCAAATGGACCACGGAGCTCACACCCTTCAACATAACCTTCGTAGCACGCACCACCATCAAGGCGCAGTCCCTAGCAGACTTCGTCGCTGAGTGGACCCCTCAAGCCAAAGGTCAATCACCGAATCCCATCGAAGCACCATGGATACCCACACCGACGGTCCCGAGTGTGCGATGGGCCGGGCGTGGCGCCATCCTGTCGCCGGACGGCCGGCTCGTCAGACGTAGCACGCCTCGACTTCCCGACCACCAACAACGCCTCGGAGTACGAGGCCTTGCTGTTGGGTCTCCGCAAAGCAAAGACCCTGGGGGCCAAGCGCATCGTAGTCAAAAGTGACTCCCGCCTCATGGCGGGACAATTCGACAAAAGCTTCACCACTAGGGACCCCGAGATGACCAGATACCTCGCGGCGGTGCGAATTGCAGCTAAGTACTTCCTTAGCATCACCGTGCAAGCAATCCCAAGGGGCGCCAACGAAGCGGTGGACAAGCTCACAAAAATGGCGAGCTCCAGCAACAAACCGCCGCCAGAGGTCTTCTACGAAGTGCTTCACACTCTGTCAGTTACGCTAGGAGCGCAAGGGGCTCTGCCTGAAGCACAAGGGGCTAAGCCCGAAGGAAGCGGCATTGCCCCAGAGGTGCAAGGGGCTGTGCGCCTCGTAATGCCTATCAGCAGAGCAGACTGGCGAAGCGCCATCACCAGTTACCTCGCAGGAGAAGAACCTGAAGACCCAGGTGAAGCAAAGCGGCTCAAGCACCGATCCCGAAATTACCGCATCGTCAACGGCGAGCTATACAAAGGGGGCGTCTGCACCCCCTTCCTCCGATGTATATCCCAACAAGAGGGCCAAGACCTGCTCAAGGAGATCCACAAGGGGGACTGTGGAGCACATCAGGCCCCCGAAGCCTCATAGCGAGGGCCTTTTGCTAGGGTCTCTACTGGCCAACCGCGCTTCCAGACGCCCAGACTGCAGGCTTGTTGCCGAGGTCGCCAATGGGCGCGCCCACAACCCCAAGGCGCCGCCGAGCCCCCTGAACATCGCTTCGGCCTAGCCCTTCACGCGGTGGGGGCTCGACATCATCGGCCCTTTTCTGGCAACAAGAGGCAGCCTTCGGTTCACATTCGTCGCCATCGAGTACTTCTCCAGGTTGGTGGAGGCCGAGCCCGTTGCCAAGATCACAGCCGCCGTGGCCTAGTGGTTTGCATGGAGGAACATCATTTGCAGATACGGAGTGCCGAGAGACATTGTCACTGACAATGGCATCTAGTTTGACTCCGCCGCTTTCAAAGCATTTTGCCAAGACCTCGGGATCACCATATGCTTTGCATCGGTGGGGCACCCCGAGTCCAACGGGGCGGTCGAAAGAGCCAATGGCAACTTACTAGTAGGTCTCACCAAACGCCTGGTGCGATTACCAAAGGGGCTCTGGCCCGAAGAGCTTCAGAAGGCCCTGTGGGCACTCCGCACCACACCAACCCGAGCCACAGGCTTCTCTTCATTCAAGCTCCTGTTCGGTGACGAAGTGATGACCCCGAGCGAGCTCACAGCGAGGTCCCTCCGAGCAATGCAAGATGTCAACCCTGCCAGCCGGGAAATTTTCGTCAACCAGATCGAGGAAAACCGCGTACAAGCCATCTCAACCATGGCAAAGTACGCGGACGGAGTCGCGAGGGCGTACAACAAAAAGGTAAGAGCCCGCCCCCTAGTGCCGAGTGACATGGTCCTCAAGCTAGTCGCCAATCCTTCCGCGGTAGGCAAGCTCGAGTCCAAATGGGAAGGGCCCTACATCATCACCCAAAGCACGAGGGCTGGAACGTACTACATTGCCACCCCGGAGGGGCACCATCTTGGCCACACATGGAACACCAAGAGTCTCTGCAAGTTCTACCCCTAGAAGAATTTTGTATTTTGTAGGGAAACCCGGCTGCGCCCGGGCAACACCCCCTCCCTGCTAGGCAAACCGCGGAGCGGGCGTGTACAAACATGTGTATACTTTTAGGCGTTTTGTCCCCACATAACGAACGAAGCACGCAACACCCGACAAACATCATAAACAAAGACACCGCGCATGGCCTTCGGCCCCTGTGCACACCGAAGCCCTCAGCAGGCTCGAGTGTCTAAACAAAGACACCGCGCATGGCCTTCGGCCCCGGTGCACACCGAAGCCCTCCGCAGGCTCGAGTGTCTAAACAAAGATACCGTGCATGGCCTTCGGCCCCGGTGCACACCGAATCCCTCCGCAGGCTCAAGTGTCTAAACAAAGACACCGCGTGTAGCCTTCGGCCCCAGTGCACACCAAAGCCCTCCGCAGGCTCAAGTGTCTAAACAAAGCCACCGCGTATGGCCTTGGGCCCCGATGCACACCGATGCCCTCCGTAGGCTCGAGTGTCTAAACAAAGACACTGCGCCTGGCCTTCGGCCCTGGTGCACACCGAAGCCCTCCGCAGGCTCGAGTGTCTAAACAAGAACACCGCGCATGGCCTTCGGCCTTGGTGCACACCAATTCCCTCCACAGGCTCGAGTGTTTAAACAAAGACACCACGCATGGCCTTCAGCCCCGTGCACACCGGTGCCCTCCGCAAGCTCGAGTGTCTAAACATAGACACCGCGCATGGCCTTCGGCCCCAGTGCACACCAATGCCCTCCGCAGGCTCGAGTGTCTAAACAAAGACACTGCGCATGGCCTTCGGCCCTAGTGCACACAATTGTATCCACACGAAGACGACGTCCAAGCTAACCTTGGCACGAAGTGTCCCTTGGAGCAAACCGAACTAAGGGGGCTCCTCGGAGCCCTATCTAATAAACATGGGGCACGGTGCACCTCGAGGACACTCCGTCAACCGCATACAATCACGCCATTTTTATTGAACTCACAACAGCTACATACGTTACAAGGGTCCAGCTCAAAAAAAGAAGAGGGGGAAAAGGCGAAAAATAGTTAACACAATACAATTCTCGGCCACGGCACACTATAGCAATCAGCGTGCACCTACGGAGTAAAGTCCCACTCCTCCTTGCGCGTCGCCCACTCTAGCAGTTCCTCGTCCGATGCCCCCGCAACCATTAACTCCGCGTATTCTCTCTGCACGACCAGATCTTCAGGCATGTCGGACGAGGTCGTCGAAGCCTCCAGGGACGCGGGCGACGGCAAGGACCCCGCGGACGCAGCTGCAACTCCCTTGCGCTCCCAAAAGGCCCGCATCTCCTCGCGCGCCCTTGCAGCCTCCCACGCGCGAACCTGGAAGAATGTCTTCATACAGCCAGTTGGATTAGCTTTCTTCCATCGCTGCCACTTGGCGCCGTGGCACGTAATGCCTCGGTAATAGAACCTCAGAGGCCACTTCAACAAAACCTCGCGCTCATCCTTCGGTGCCCGTGTAGGAACAGTCATCTTGGTCCTTCGCCCCATGGGCGGCCAAGGACCCCTCCGTGCGGCACGCTTGAACAAGCACCGTTCTCCCTGTAGGGACCGTGAGGCACAACTTCAAATAGCAATCGAAGCCAGGACAAAACAAAAGGATCGCGGACTAAAAGCATTTCATTCAAAAGGAGGTAGTTACACAAAAAGAGGTTCTTCCTCCTCGGAGCCCCAAGTAGGGCAAGCAAAATAGAAAAGTCCTAGTCTACTCCCAAAAGTTTGAGTGAAGATCTGCAAGCTTAAGGGTCACACCTTGTTTCCTTGAGTGGACCTCGCTGTTCCCTTCCGGATTTTCACCAAGAGGCCACCGGGCGCTTTCCTTTAGCTCGCTTCACAAGACCGCATGTAAAGACCCCATCGCATCTTCGTGGATCATACGCCTCAAGAGTCCTCCAACAAGACCTTGCTTGCCTTGCGTGTGCGGCGCTCCGCGTTTGCCGCCTCCTCGGCAGTAGCCACGGCGATGGATCGGATCGTGAGAGCATCTATATGGCCGCATCCAGCCTTGTCAAGGGAGGCTAGGGTTGTGCACCAAGCCACCTTTGCATAGTGATCACCGTACGTGCGGGCCGTCGGCACACACACCTCCCCAACGCGGCGGAGGCGTTCGAGCGTGATGTCCATCTCCGCCGGCCGGTGACTCCTCGCAGGGGGAACCGTGCCGAGCTGTGACACGAAGCCCCAAGTTGGTTGACAGCTCGTGTTCCTCCTGGACCTCCTCCTCAAGGAGCGCCCGCGCTTTTCGCAAAGCATCCAACTCAGCCCGAAGGCCAGTGCGCTCCTCCTCAAGGCCTACCACCTGAGCCTCCAGCACCTTCACTCTCACCACGAGAGAATTGCGCTCACCGCTAAGGACCTGCTCAGGCATGCTTGGCCCACCTCGCCTTGGATCTCGGCGAAGACGGACAATATCGCCGCCCGGCTGCGCGAAAGCATCAAGGTTTGCACAATAAAGCAACCTCATCAACAAGCAAGGTAACAATGAAGGCGTTCAAGGGCACCCACAAACCTTCACAAAGATTCGGCCGACGCCCGGAGCATGTCCCTTAGGGTCATCTTCTTGAAGAACTCCGAAGAGGGGCGAAGAAATGAAGTCTCCCACCGCCCAAGATACTGCATCAGCCGCTGGCCGACCTTGAAGTCCGCTAAGGCACATAGGGAGCACGCCCACGTTGCTTATGGGCAACAGAAGGGCGCAGGGTGGGGGAGCCCCGAGCTCACAGAGGCACCGCCATTGCTCGGCCGCAAAGATCCCCATCGATCCGGGCTCCCGCTGATCGCCCTCCTGATCGTCACCACCTCTACACGCATAAGCAAGGATCGACTCCACAAATTGATCATCATACAGCACGGTAACATGCATACCTATCGGCGAATCACGAGTAGGAGGGCATCCATGGCGGCATCAAGACGCCCGGTAGGAGGGTGTCCATAGTCACCTTAGCGCCCCCGTTGTAAACATGCGACGGGGTGTCCTCGCAGGAGGGCTCGCCAATAACGACGCCCGTCAGGCCGAACGCACCCGTCGCCTTGGCTACCTCCACCTCAGAGCGCCCAGTTGCACCCTCCAAAGCGGCTTCTTCGAGTGAATCAGGGTGCTCATCCGAGGAAGAGGACCCGGAGGACTCCGTCTGCTCTACGGCCTCCGCCAACCTCTTGGCAGGCCGATCCGCATCCTATGCAGCTTCAGAAGGGCCCCCCATGTCGTGAGGACTGGCGACACGCAGCGGCGTCACCGCAAGCGCTCCCGGCCCGCTGACCTCGGCGGTGCGGGCACGTTTCCTTTTCCAGCGTTCGGGTCCAGAGGCTCGGAAAGGCGAACCGACGAAGGGTACGCCCGGTTGAGCAGACTCTCCCGCACGACCAAGACGCGCTTCAATACTTTTCACCAGATATGGCCAAGAAGCACCTCATGGCCGCAGCCGCCTTGATAATAGATGCAACTGCCGAGGCATCACTAATGCAACAATAAAAAAAGATATATTTCATAGCAAAAGAAGTTGGTAAGGACAAAGCGAGCCCCGCACCTTCGCGCCCTTTAACAGTAAGGGTCAGACGCCCAGACTTCGAAGCCCCGACCTCCACATTCCAATCTTTGGCCAAGGGCCGATGAACGCGCACTCCTCCACCGTGTCTCGTGGAGAGGCGCTCGTCACATCCGGCAAAAGCTGGAGGAGGACCTCCTCTCGCGCTAAGATCAATCACGTGAGTGGCGATAAGTCGACGGCCCACCCCGAGATCGCAAACCATCTTCGCCAGGATGTGTGGTAGAACCACCGCCGAAGTCCAATCCGTGTCCCAGAAGCCTTCTGCACGGTAGGCGGTGTACATCGTGCATCGTGTCCTCGGCTAGAAGTTCATCTTGCCAAAGTTCAGCGTTCGCCTGGTGCTTTTCTTCTTCTTCGGTTGGCACCGCCCACAGAAGGTAGGCGAACAAGCGCCTTGCCGCTAGCTCGGCCACTCGCAAAGATCCACTCAAGACCCCTAGCTTCACGATGGAATTGAGTCACCGCGCCAACTCCACCCCATACAGCTTGAAGTACCACCGAGGTTAGATCAACGAGGGTAACCGGAGGCTGCGCCAAAGAAAGCGATTTAAGACCACCGCCTCATCCTTCCAGGCGGACGGTCTCCGCCCTCGACGCGGACCTTCTCTAGGCTCTCCAACTTGCCCTCGTCAATGAGGGTGCGAAGAATAAGATCCGTCACGATGGACCTCCCCAAATCGCCATGTACACCGCTTCCTCAGATTTTCTTAGCTAAACCGTCATTGCCGGGCCACAACGCAAACCCTCATAAGCAAAGCGAAGCACCACAAGTATCAAATGCAAAGAACCGAAACCGTGAAAATGGGAGTAGAAGAGCGCGGGCGGGGGTGGAGATCCCATATTTATAGGTGGCGGAACAGCGAGAAGAGCAGAGGCGCCAAGGGCCACCCGCGTGCACGATGGAGCAACCTCAAAGCTTGACGCCATCACAAAGACACATCGCCGAACGCCAGGTGTGGAACTCCCAGCAGACGATAGCGGCGCTTTTATAACGCACACCACCCAATAACGGGCGGAACTCCAACGAGTGCCAAACGACGCCATTACAAATAAGACGATACCCCAGAAGTCACCATCCTCCAACGACGGATCACCTCCGCGAGCCCTTCCAAGAGACGCTTCGCCAAGCCAGAGGGGACGGGCGTTCTGGACCTCCGGGAGAATGTAGCGGGTTTCAGCCATGGCGGCAGACCTCGATCGCGAGAGGCTTGTCGAGGGATGGCCCATCGCCCCACAAAGACAGTAACGCCCAAGGGGTCTCGAAGGACCTAACGGTAAGCTCGAAGGCCCGAGGGCGATCCCAAGACGCCCGAAGGATCCCGAGGCCCCAAAGTATTTCGGAGGCTCAAGATGATCACGAAGATGACCTTCGGAGGCCCCGAGGCGCCTCCCGAAGCCTCCGAAGGGGCCTCCAAGGGGTTCCGCAGCTTTCAAGGGTGGCCTCCGAAGGGGCCTCGCGACCATCCTCAAGGAGTGTAAAGGCACAAGGAAGGTGGACGGACTCACTCCCGGGTGGACCAAGACCGGGAGGGTTCACTGCAGGCGCCAAGGCTACGCATAGGCTAGGAAAAACTCTTGCTACACCTATGGTGGTTGTACCTTTTAGGGGTATATATGTAGTTTTATGTACCCAATGATAGGCTATAAATAGCCCCTTCCTCATGTAAGAGATAGAATTTTTTCCGCAATCAATACAAGTACATTTCCAATTGAACCCTTCTCCAGGACCCCTCGGCCTCTTTGACGCCGAGGGTCCTCCTTTTTACTGTCTAGTCTTCTCACTACGATAGTTTTGTTTAACAATATTTGCTACCGCTAATTCCACTATGCCATATTTCTTTGGAATCTTCGAGTAGCATCTTTACAATTTTCATGTTAACTCTCAAGCTAGGTTTTGATTACCGGTACATAAAAAATACCGGAGGTCACCGAGATTATTAAACAAATTTTGAATTCACATTTATTTACCGGTCGAGATCTCGGTAAAATCTCGGAAATCTGGAAAAATCTCGGCCAAAATATCCAGGTCTCACCGAGATTTCCTATTACCGGCGGTACCAGCCGGTAACCAAAACCCTGCTCTCAAGTTCTCTTTCTACATTGAAGAGTGATCGTATGCCAGTACCACCATCCAACAGTTGTGATATCTGCCTTTTTTTAATTCTGCATGCATGTGTTAATTTGCAGATGGAGGATCCAATTCGGCAGTCCACACAATCCGTTGGGCAGATAGGATGTATTGTGCAGGATATATGATCGTTTCACACGAAGCATCTCCCGACGTACCCATGCCGGAATGTAGAACGGAACTGGCTTTGACATCACAAGTCATCCATGCCATCACTTGCTGTGATGCGTCAAATAATATATACTAGCATCCTGTGCGTGCCGTCTGGCGCACGAGGGTAAAGAGGATGCGTTATGGCGGTAAGTAGTAGACGGAAAGGGATGTAAAAACACAGATGACAGTTTTTCTTTGGTGGATTACTAATATAGGGTACGGTGGTTTTACATTGAGTTGCAGAATGCATCGGTCTGCATACTAAATCTTACAACTGGTTTGCAAAAGGGTAGAGCATGTCTGGTAATAGTACATAGCTTATGGCTTTGGGATATTAGTGCTAAACAACTACAACAGACACCTCTTCCTGGTGGCAGATGTAAGGGTCTGCCGCGGATGTTGTGGTCAGGGACTGAAGTGGGCATGTGTGGGTAGAGCGAGCTGTCTACATTTTGCTGCGTACAAGACGGAAAGCAAGCGAAGCAGCGTTAGCTAGGATTGGAATAGCCGAAAATAATAGCGCGTGCACAAATAACTGTAGAGAGTGTACCTTGTGTTTCGTGGGAAGCGTCGTCATCGTCATGACTGTCTCTTCTTTACAGAATAGGAGGCTAGTGGATTAGTAGAAGACTATGCAGTGGGCTGCGTAACATAGGGAATATGTGAGATACAGGTTTTTGAATACTCATTCTGTCTAAGCTATATAGCAGCGGTATATGACTTATCAGTATTGTCATGTACATAGATGATAACTCTGTGAATTATTTAGATTTTATCATGGGAAAATAGAGTTAAGTGTCACTTGCTTCAGAATTTCTATGGATTGGTGCATGGGGAAAAAAACTGTAAGCAATGATTGCAACATGTATTTATGGATGTAAATTATAAGCCAGAATTATGGACGCGGTGATGCAAATCTGTATGGAAAACAGATATATACTGTTTTGCAGGTGCAGCGAAAAGTTTAGTGATGAATATATATAGTAGAGGCATTACACATAGAAAGTGATAAGGCTTAATGCTGTAAGATATTATATGAAGTAGGTCCGAAGTGGTGTGTAGATATAGAAGGGCAGGTCCGTCTATGATAGCAAAGAACAGGTAGAGCAACTGGTACACATCCACAATTTGAGCGTCAAAGAAAGACCTATATTAAAGCAATCAGGAGTAAAACTTGAATTTAGATATATGTTAGATAAATAGGGCAGAGAAATACTGCTGCATATAATGTACGAATGTGGACTGTGATAGTAGCAGTAACTTACAGCGCACGTGTTTTTTTTCTCTGGAGTAGTAGCTGTAGTACGCTCGCTAGTGGCAAGAGCATCTACTTCTTCAGGATATGTGATTTCCACATTTTGTACATAGTTTACACATGTTTAGACATAAGGTTGTAATAGTAAGTAGTGAGAATCTGTGTGGTGGTATGAATGCGGTGAAGTGAGAAATCTGTAATCTCTCTGTGTTTGGACTGTTAAACTTCGAGTATGCCAGTGCGGTATGATTTATATGTACAGGTTGTAGGCAGGGATAGCAACGGTGATAACCTGGTCTGAAGACTTTGATGAGTCGAAGAGTCTTTTTTGAGCCGAATAAACTGTCACGTGCGCCGTTTTTAGGCTGAT
The DNA here is from genome assembly GCA_036346405.1 of Phyllostachys edulis. NCBI lineage: Eukaryota > Viridiplantae > Streptophyta > Magnoliopsida > Poales > Poaceae > Phyllostachys > Phyllostachys edulis. The sequence goes on along the minus strand of CM070562.1, from coordinate 38,453,457 downwards.
CATAACTAGCATTGGTTGTAGCATGTAGTATTGGTGTAGTCCAAAATGAAGGAAGATAACAGTAAAACAGAGGTAGGAATGTACTGTTTTCGAGCATGCTCTTCAGTAGTAGACAGTTTAGTTGGAGTTAGTGGTGTGCGGCTGGATGCCTAGGTATTGTTATGAAATAAGACATTGGATTTTGTTCTGTGTACAAAGTAATGATAGCAGTAGTGGTATGTGCAGTGGAAAATGTGTATTGTTGCGAGTATAATATGAACAATTAAAACGAGTTGGTATACTGCTGAAGAGTAAGTAGCAAAAGAGATATTTGGTACCTCAAGAGAGACAGATGGCTGGAACGTTTCGTCAGCACCAATTTTTTTTGGGAGTTTCGTCACTGTGTTGTGGTAGCATATCGAGTTGATGACAGTCTCCAGCGGATGTTTTTTGGAGTTGGCTGGTGGAGGTAGTTATTTCAGAGGTCAGTAAAAAAAATTCTGAAGGAAATTCGTAAACGATCAGGGTGGAAAAAGATCCAGAACCAACTCAACCAGATGCATACTTAGAAGGTAGGAATTCTGAAGGAAATCTGAAGGATACACCAATGAATTCATGCTCCCAACGAAGGAATTGCTCCATGAAAGGCGCGTGCTGGTGAGCGAAACCATGGAGTCATCGTCGCCGTCAACGTTCTTGGGTTCCAACCCGAACACCTCTATGTCCTTGCAACGATGGTAAAGAGCGATCTGGCAAGCAACCGGACGGCGTAGTCGAAGCTCCGGTTCCAGAGGTAGGCCGCGCGGATAAAATCGACCTCCTGCCTCTGCCGCGTCACGCGCGCACGGTGTCGCCACCTCCACCGACCGCGCCCTGCCCGCGTCGGCGACGCAGGCCCTGCTCGAGCTCGGCGAGCACGTCGAGCTCCTGGTAGAGGCGCGTGGCCGCGACAAGGCGCTGCATCTTGCGCGCCTTGCGGTCCATCTTCTTGGCGGCCGCGCAGCTCAGGCCCATGCGGGTCAGGGCCGCCCTCGACCTGGCCGGCGAAGGGGCGTCCAACCGGCGGAGCAGCGGGTCTGCATCGGCCTGAGAGCCGTGCGACGGCGTGGGAGAGGTCCCGGCAGACGCCGCCCATCTCGGCGAGCGCCAGGGCGAGGAGCGCGGCGTCGTTGTCGCCTTGTCGGCCACGAGCCTACGCACGCCCTCTAGGCGGACGGCCTCGCCCCGGAGGCGCGCGACCTGGGCATCCCCGAGCGCGCGCCACAGGGTCGCCGAGGGCTGCTTGAGGAACGAAAGGCAAGAGGCGAATCTGAGGGAAACGATAAGGACGAGCAAGCGGGCGAGGTGAAAGCGGAGGAGAAAAAGGAGACCAGAGGCGCACAGACCGAGGCACACCGCACACGCGCCGAGGCAGAAGGAGAGACAACGAGCGTATCGGCCGATCCGATCGGACGTCGCCGAAAGCCTAGCAACATCGAAGGGACCAAGAAAGCAGGCGGGCGTTGGACTTGGAACGCAACGGCCGAACAACGGACGGCGCCAAGGATCGCGATGCAGAATCGCACGAACGAGGAATCGCGGGCGACGGCCCATCTCTCTGCGCCCAAACCTCCCTCCATTTAACCGGTACGATGAGCAAATTTCAGGCGCAGTCACTTATCCATTCCTCTTACAGTCTTACAGACTTACAGTCTTGCAGTTGACTATGACGGCGCTGCCAACCTGTGCTTCTGTTTATTCTGAAGTATCAACTTGCTAGTAGAGCAGACACTTCTTGAGTAACCACGATGCACATGATGCTTAGTCTCAATCATGTGTACCTTGCAATTTTTTTCATTGTTGATGTTATAAGGACACGATATTATAATGAGAGGAAGTAGGTCAGTATATTATGCAATGGCCGTAGAGTGGTAAATAATATGATAGATGACAAGAGTACTGTAGCCTTTAATTTAGAGCGCTCTTACATTACACTTAATTTAATATGGAGTTAATATGGAACATTCAATCTTTTGATTCAATGGTTTATATTAATTAGTATTTAGTTATCTACATCGATAGTATGAGTAGTAGAATTAAGAAAGCAAAATTGTAATTACCTATGTACGGATCACGTCCATAAGAGTAATATTTTCAATTCTAGTTGAAAAAGTCCATAATACCCTTACAAAAATTATAAATATAAAGAAAAGTCTATTATACTCTTGCAAATCAATTGTCGATTTGATTTATCTTCTCTCTATATATTCTTGGTAGAATGTCTTAGTAAAATTTCTCTAATTTAAAGGGCACTGATCTTAAGAGCTGAAGCAAAAAGAAATGAGGATCGCAACAACGTTACAGAGCGCACACAATTTCCTCAAATATAGTGTACAGACTGTAGGCTTTGTTGCTTGAAGATTTGTCATTGTTAAGTAGGAGTAGTTGCTACTTTGTATGGTTAAATCAGAAAGGGTAATCAGTTCTAGTAGTTCTCTAATCTTACTACTAGAGTTATAGTAATATTTAGCTTTGGCCTTGTGGCTAGTATTACGCAGCATCTCCGATTAATAATGCGACTTCTGAGGATTGGTAGAATTTGTCACTTGGCCATGCAATCTACATGGACAAATGCCAGATAAAGTGGATATTAGCTGCTTTATGTTACATGCTAGCAATTGTCTAATGCAGTGCTAATATATATTAGCTAAGTGATGCACAAAATTTAGTACCTTTTTTTTGTGCTTTTCTTCGTAGTTGATTACTTGGAGGAAAGATGGAATCACTGTGTTGATCCAAAGTGTTGATTTCTAATTGAGGTTTTCATGGTGCATTGTCACTAGAGAACTGCAACCAATCGAATTCTACCTTGAAGGCAACGGCGGCAATACTTTGACTTTCAATTCCTCGCAAACTTTATCCATATATTATTATGGTATCTTTTTTTGTCAGGATAACGTATTGCCGCAACATGTGTAGTTGGTCAGTAGTAATGCACTGTACGTAATGTGAACGATGCAAACCTTGGCCTTAAAAGGAGTATCTTAAGGACGTAAGAGCTACGAGATATATGAGCACCAAGAACACAATTAAAATCCCTCATTTTCCTGATATCCAGCGTGTAGATTGTAAGACTGAGGCATCGGGAATTTATCAACGGAGTTGAGTTTTTGCTGGCACTACTTGCAGCCACAAATATCTTTTTTCCTTTTACTATCTCTGAATAGCCCCTCTTATTTTCTTTTTGGCATTTGCATTTCCTTTCTAATTTCAAGCTCGTCCCCACAGTATGAACAGTTTTATAGGTGATCGAGTTTGGTTTGTGTTATTTTGTAGGAAGATCCAATGAATATCACTGTTGGATGCGCTGGGGCTAACGATAGCCCTCTTGCTAGCGGAACAAGAACAGCTGATCGGCATTATGCAGCTTCTTCATCTCAGGATCATGACGCCATGCTAGATGAGAAGATGAGATCAGTTGGCAGTAGCTGTTTGGTTAGTGTCTCGCGTGCAGTGCTTAGGAGTCTGGAACAGCTCAGAAAGCATTAAACCTAAGTAAAATGTATCAAGGTCATGCACTCCTAGAATCAATGGTTATATCAGCAAAACCAAAACGAAGAAACAGAACTTCAGCTGAACCTGTCGGAACCTCTGACGAAAACTGACGAACGTTTCCGCTCATGATCAGAATCAAATATTGGACACAAAACGAATCAACAAAGATTTATTTTGTGCCATATCTGATGAAACGACTTTTCGGTTTTCCTCCTTTTTATAGAATTTCATAATGGTTACAAACGAGCTTCGATTCGGGCTCTGAATCCGAAACTGAACTCTGAACCTTTTCGGCAATAAACTGAAAGCTACAGTAACCGAATATGAAAAACAGAGGACTCTCTCTGCAGACTGAATTTGCTTCGGTTTTCTGATTCCAAAAGCAATTTAGTGCAAACCTAAAACATAAAAACTAATGTGAATAACAAGATTAAAACTAGCTATAACACCCGACCGCCACGGACGAGAATGCTACCACTATACATTTTTCATTACAAACTTTGCGTAGCTAATTTAACAACTAGACATATCTGACAAAAGTGGAATATCTAGGAAGGATGGTTTGCATGAGTAACTACATGTGGCGTGGATGTACTATTCTCTCTTCCGATGCTTTTCAACCGTCATTCACCTAAACAACAAAATAAACAAGGGTGAGTTCGAAAACTCAGCAAGCACATAATACAAACGATAAACACTACCACACCAACATAAACATAACCATATCATTATTTCCATCATTAACTTTCCATTAGTGCAATGCACCATTATTCTACATGCTCATTTGCTCATTGCATTGCCCATGTATGCGAATACACCATCATGCTCATGCTCATATGCATCTCATCGGTAATCTTTGGTATCGCGAGTGTTCACCCGTCGATGACACACTCTTCCCCCATCTTCATTAGGATGGGGTCCTTACATTGTAGGACTTTATCTAGTCCCTACAGATGTAAGAATTCATCTAGAGCACTCCGGATTAGTCATGTATCTTTCTCACCGATCTCACGAGAATAGTTACATAACTTTCTCACCGACACAGCTCATGCATTCTTTCCATGATGCAAATGCACATGTGCATTGTCATTAACATGAATCATCATTATCATCAA